>OX336393.1:373961195-375282855 GCA_946902985.2 Meconema thalassinum
ATGGAACCATGTTTCTAGCAAAGACAACCCCGCCGACCTCATTTCTCGTGGTTGTTCTCCTAAGTCACTATCTCAATCCTGTTTGTACTGGCACGGCCCTTCATGGCTTTCTGAAAGAATTCAAAACCGACCTTCCAACTCTAATTTCCCGTTAGTGGATATTCCTGAAATCAGCAAAAAAGCTTCTGCCTTTGTAACTGCCAACACTCCTTCCTTGTTGGAACGTTACTCTTCTTTTCAAAAACTAGTGCGCGTCACTGCTTATGTGCTCAGATGGAAATTTTTAGTACTAGATCAACCTCTATTCCCTCAGCCTTTTCTTTCGGCTGTTGAACTGCAAATTGCCACCATCAAAGTTCTTTGGCTCACCCAGAGAGAGGCATTCTCAGTCGAAATAAACATATTGGCTAAAGGTAAAACTCTCAAGAAACACAGCAGGCTTTTTGCCTTATGCCCTTTTCTTGATGACGATGGTTTGTTAAGAGTGGGCGGCAGACTTTCTCTTTCTGACTTCTCCGATGAAAAAAAGCACCCTATTATCCTTCCGTCTAAACATCATGTTACTCGGATAATCATTCGTCAGTTTCATTATCAAAACTTGCATGTTGGTTCTAGAACCCTTCTATGCTTGATACGGGAAAAATACTGGCCTATTAATGGTTTACACGAAGTCACTTCTGTTATACATAAATGTATTACTTGTTTCAAAGCTAAGCCTAAACCTAATCAGCAACTCATGGCTGACCTTCCCCCATTTCGTTCAGCTCCCTGCAGGCCTTTTTCCTTCACCGGCATTGATTACGCCGGTCCGTTTGTGTATCAACAAAATCACCCCAGTGCTAAAAGGAAAATCCTTGGAAAACTATACGTTTCTCTATTTGTCTGTATGGTCACCGGCTCTATTCATCTTGAGCTCGTAACTAGTGCCTCCACCTCATACTTTCTTTCCGCTTTCTCTAGATTCATTTCACGAAGAGGCATTCCTTCCGAAGTCTTCTCTGATAATGCCAAAACCTTTGTTGGAGCTTCGCAGCAATGGTATAAGGCCCTTTTTTCCCCTCGTGCGAAAGAACAAATCTCCAATTACTCGCACTTAAACCAATTCAAATGGCATTTCATCCCTCCTTATGCTCCCCATCATGGCGGACGATGGGAATCTTGTGTGAAACTCACAAAAAATCATTTAAAGAAAACTCTAGGCTCTAGTATTGTAACTTACGAAGAATTCAATTCTTTAATTATACTCATTGAGGGAATTGTCAACTCACGACCTCTTTCTCCTCTTTCCAACGATCCTTGTGATTTCCTTCCTTTAACTCCAGGTCATTTTCTGGTGGGCAGTTCCTTAGCTGCGTCTCCTCCGTTGCTTGATCGTAAACTTGATCTGTCTTTGCCTATCTTGTGGAGAAAGATAGAATCCCTTAAAGCTCAATTTTGGAAGAGGTGGAGACTTGAGTATTTTCACTCGCTCCAAAGGAGGAACAAGTGGCAGCTCTCTCAGCCTAACCTTCAGGAGGGTGATTTGGTTCTTCTCAAAGACCCAAGTCCTCCTCTTGTATGGAAAACTGGTCGTGTTATAAAATGCTATCATGGCAGAGATGCTAGAGTTCGAGTGGTCAAACTTAAAACTTCATCAGGACACTGTGTTCGTCCTATTTCAGTCATTTGCCCTCTGCCACTCTAGCTCTTCTCTCTCATGTTATTTTTGTTTAGTTTTTTTTCTCTGTTGCCCCTCTGGCAGTATGTTCACTTTTGAGTGAAATTTACAAAGTTCACTTATTTTTATTATAACATAACCTCTCACCTGTCATGTCATTCCATTTTTCTTCAATCTGTTCTTGCTTGCACGTGTTCCATGACACTGTAATGATTTCCGGAACTAATGTTGGTCACGAGGTTCATTTTCAGCTGGCCCCTTGCTCTGATTGGCCTCAGCAGTTTTCGAGAATCTTCCATGCTCTCGGATTGGCCGACGCCACCTGTCCGCGTCACGCATTCCGCGTGATCTCCGGTATATAGCCTGCCCTGGCCTACATCAACTGTCTGTCTCGTCTGTCTCCAGCAAGTCACAAGGCCAATCACTCGTCGTCAGCTGTCTTCACGCTGTTTGCACAACGCTTGAATGTGCCTCAACGCTGTGTGCTAATACATCGCAAAATGCTTCTAGTCAAACCAGCAGTGCATTCTAAAATCTACGAAATCTATTTAAGTTAACATCGATACTTGGCCTACGTCAGTTTGTCGTGAGCAAGAAAACGATAAACAAATTTTCTTCTGTGCTGGGCACGAAGTCTTCAACATTTCCAAGACGGAAAAAAGTGATCAAAACCTAGTTCTACAAAGTCTATATAAGTTTACAGCAATGATTGGCCTACGTCAGTTTTGTGCTGGGCACGAAGTCTTCAACATTTCCAAGACGGAAAAAAGTGATCTACACGCTCTTCCTCTATTTATATTATGTGGAAATTCCTCTACACCAACGCCAAAAAGCTAAGTGTTTATTATAACCTCAAAAATTTCTAAATCTTAAAAATGTATCTTTCTTTTTAGGGTTATGTTACCCGACTTAAACAACTTGTCAAACTATGCCAAACTCAACTTATTTCTTTCTATTAAGTGGTTTAAGCATGTATTATGCCTTTAAATTGTAGGCTATGAGAAAACGGCTGTTCTCTCTCTTTCGCATGTTAACTTTCCTTCAAACCAAATCATTCTTTTCTCTATTTTTGTACAAACTATTGGGCTTAACACCAGTTCACCTATCTGACGTAGTGAATGGCTTGTTCTTCATTTAATCTATCAAAGTGTTCTTGGGAATGCTCCCATTTCAATTGTAAACAACCTCGCCTTGTAACTATCAGGCAACTAGTGGGATGCTATCCCTACTGGCATGTAAATATTGATTTTTCTGTAAATAAACTAGCATACTCTCTGTGTGCAGTCCTAGGCTAAATTTTAAGCCTTCATTTGAGCACTATAGTTACTCACTATTTTACCCTGCATAGTTCTACTTCAGACTAACTGGCCACAAAGTGGTTACTTATTCTCAGGGTTCTTGGCATTTCAAACTTATGAAATCTTGTTCGCTTGTTGTTGGCCTGTCAAAGGTCACATTTCCCTTACATATTTATATATTTATTGTTAATCCTTTTCAAACTTATGAAATCTTGTTCGCTTGTTGTTGGCCTGTCAAAGGTCACATTTCCCTTACATATTTATATATTTATTGTTAATCCTTTTCAAACTTATGAAATCTTGTTCGCTTGTTGTTGGCCTGTCAAAGGTCACATTTCCCTTACATATTTATATATTTATTGTTAATCCTTTTCAAACTTATGAAATCTTGTTCGCTTGTTATTGGCCTGTCAAAGGTCACATTTCCATTACATGTTTATATATTTATTTATTGTTAATCTTTTTAAAGTTGGTTTTTGAATAAAATACCACTGTTATTGGCAAACTGTTTCCATTCCTATTTACTCATCAATGTTCAATCTGTTCCTACTTAGTAAAGTTCATTTTCTTATTAGACTAGAAGCTTCACTTCTAGTCCTTCCCGAAAAAGGAGGTCTCGCATTGACAGATCCTATCCACCATCATTAGTTTGTTAAATTAAATTAAATTAGTTTTCTGGGAATATTTAAGAAACTGTTGGATTTAGAGCCTTATAATGTAGTTTTCGAGGACCCTTTAGGGCCCCCGAGTTTTGTTGCTGCCACCGAGGGGCTTTGTCTCGTCGTCGTACGCCATAATATAATACTAATAATAATATAATACAGGGAGAAATTATAACAACTATTTTTTATTATTTTATATTCAGCCAATCGCCAGGTACTTTTCTTTTCAGGACGGGTCAGGGAAGGGATATTATCAGAGAAAGAAGCATTCACATTGCGTTTGAGCAAAATGGAAATGGCCTACCATTTAACTAAGGACATCTATATGAAAAGGTCAATATCCTTCAACGCAAAACTAAAACATTACTGCAGTGTCATCCGTCTGGAAGTCTTGCATGCTTCTGAATGCCTCACGATGAAGAAAAAAGGCTTGGTCGAGAAACTGGAGGCCAAAGAAAGAAAAATTTTGAGAAAGATATTGGGTTCCATGAAAGATAATGGGGAATACAGAAAACGGCAAACCCATGACCTATATACTCATGTGGAGAAGATAAGCAACGTCATTCGGAAGGGAAGGTTACCTTTTGTTGGGCATGTGAAACGAATGAGCCCAGCGAGACTGACCAACCGCAACATAACTTACTTTCAGGAGAGGAAAACAAAATGGGCCTGGTTCATTGAACTGGATAAAGATCTGAAAGAAGTGGGGATTACACCAACAGATATTCAGGAGTGCGTCCCACTCAAAGGAAAACTTCAAGCTTGTAAAGGTTTCCAAGAAAAACCGAAGCTGAAAACGGGATAGATTTGGACCCAGGAACGGAAGGAAGTCCACCGAGAACGAATGCGGGCGTACAGGGCAAACATCAAAGCCAGAAGGAGACGGTTGGAATGACGCGGTCCATAGATGGCCTATACGAAATGAATGAATAATATGGGGATAGGAATATAATAGACCTGCCGTACCACACCCGCAGGTGTAAATCACGTGAAAAAATTCTAGAGTACCCCTTGATCCCCTTATGCGCGTTCAACATATTGAGGAATTTTACGGCTTTGGTTCCGTGATAACCTTCTAGCCGTTTGCAAACTTTCACACTAATGTAATTAATGGAATTGCATTGCGTCTTACAGCAATAGATGGACCTCTGAGAATCCGTTGGCATGGTTACTGGCTTGCATTCGTTCATTAGTTTATTAAATTAAATTAGTTTTCTGGGAATATCTAAAAAACGGTTGGTCTTCGGTCCTTAAAATGTGGTTTTCGGGGACCCGAGTTTTGTCTCTCACATTGAGGGGCTGAAAATGAGTTTTGTCTCGTCCTTCTACGCATATTTCAGCATGTATTTTAAGGGAGTAGGCCCCCTTTTATGAGAGGTACGGAGAAGATTGGTGTCGTGCCTCTGATGGATATCTGTACCAAATTTTACGTTGATACACCCAGCCGTTCTCGAGTTATAAGGGAACAAATTTGTCCACAGACAAACAAACAAACAAACTGACAGACAGACAAAAAAAATATTTTCGCGCGCATCCATCATAAAACAGTCTGAAACGTGTAAACATCTCAAATTTCCGTAGAAATTCAGAGATAAATACAAATATTTTCATTTTTATATAGAGAGAGATATACTGCACCGCTCGGTGTTGACCGTGTTTTATTGCACAGATTCTGGTTTTACTCGCTAACCGTTGGAGATATACGAAAAGTGATAAGGACCTTTCTGATAGAAAATTAAATGTTAAAGCTCATGTATACCATCCAAAGTTTGCTATTTCTTAGCGTTCTCTTTTTATTTGTAAAGGAAATATGAAATTTTGAAACCAAAGGGTGTAGTGACGTCACAAATGTCGGTTTTACTCGCTAACTGTTGGAGATACACGAAATGTGATAAGGACCTTTCGGATAGAAAATTAAATTTCAAAGCTCGTGTGTGCCATCAAAAGTTTGCTATTTCCTACCGTTCGCTTTTTATTTGATATGGAAATATGAAATTTTGAAACCAAAGGGTCTAATGACGTCACTAAAATACTCGCCATTTTTTAATAGTGCAAAATTTCGAAATAAAAAGTGTCCTATATGTAAACCTGGTAAATCAGCTACATCCATGCAAATTTTCATTTAAATCGGACCAGTGGTTCTTGAGTTATTGAGTAACAGACAGACAGACAGACAGAAAGACAGACACACACCATCTCATTTTTTTAGCCTATTTTCAATTTTGAAAAAATAGGCTTATGAGATCACCTTTTGTTCGTGTGTGTGTGCGTGTGTGTGTGTGTGATTCGTGTGTGTGTCCCCCCCTAATAAAATCTAAACGGCAGGAGCGATTTCAATGAAACTCGGAAAGTTCATAGCACTATTCCCGGCGACCTGGACCGTGCCCTTCAAATTTTGTTACGACTCACCAATCCAACATGGCGGCTGTGCGAAATATTTCACCAGCATTCAATATCTCCGAAACTATTACAGATATTACCCTGAAATTTTCTATGGTGATAGAGGGAACTACTATAAGTTCACTTATGTGTCTTTTGAAAACCTGGTAATTATAAAACCAACATGGCGGCCAAGCGAATTTGCGACTTTTAAATAGACGTTTCTCGCGATTTGACCAACCAAACGCAATGAAACTTGGTACAGTATATGTTTATATACATTGTAATGCACCGACATCTAACTTCGTTCAATTGTTTACATAATCACAAGATGGCGGATGTGCGAAATATTTCACCGGCATTCTATATCTCTGAAACTATTAGCGGTATCTCCCTAAAATTTTGTACGGAGATAAAGGGCACTACTGGAAGTCCATCTATAAGATTTTCAAAAACCGGTTAACTACAAAACGAACATGGCGGCCAAGCGAATTTGAACATTTTAAGTAGACCTTTCTCGCGATTTAATGCTCCAAGCGCACTGAAACCCGGTACAGGAAATATTTATACACATTGTAATCCACTGGTATCTAATTTAGTTCAATTGTTTACATAACCTCAAGATGGCGGCAGTGCGAATTTTAAAATTAAGTTTTTATTTCTTGTGATGTAGTCATGCGATCGAAGAGAAAGTTTGAATAATGAACCTACGCAATAATTTTCCTTTAATGGTACATGACTCTGTGGCCTATACATTTAACAATCCAACATGGCGACCATCCGAAATATTTAGACGATACTGAATATCTACGAATCTATTTTAGCAATCAAACTAAATTTTTTAATGTTCATAGGGGCTATGAACTTAAGTTCACCTATAGGACTTTAAATAACCTGGTGATCACAAATCCAACATGGCGGTGACGCGAATTATAAATATTCACATGGACGTTTCTCGCAATTTAACCATCCGCGTGCAGTGAAACTTGGTACAGTAAATTTTTATCCGAATGTTAATCCACTGGCATCTAATTTATTTCAATTGTTTCCATAACCTCAAGATGGCAGCTGTGAAAGTTTTTCAAATCTCCTTGTTAGCCTACTTTCGATTTTTGCAAAAAATGAAAGTAGACTTATGAGATCAACACAGGGCGAAAAAAGTGTGTCTGTCTGTGTGTGTGTATGTGTGTGTGAGAGTCTGTGTGTGTGTATGTGTGTGTGTGAGTCTGTGTGTGTGTGTGTGAGTGTGTGTACTCTGAATGTCTGTCCCCCCCTATCAATTCGAACACGGTGAATGCGAATTGAACGAAATTTGGTACAAAGGTAGCACTAGCAAAGGACACCTCAGTGTCATGTTTTATATCGCCGCCATCTTTACTAAAACTGAATGGCGGCCACTCAAACGTTCAAAACGTAAAATCAAATAACGACTAACCAAATCATCCAATCTCTACCAAATTTGGTAACAACATACCTTCGTATAGGATGCGTCTTGTGACCAAACTACAAGGTCGTCCGCCATACCATTTCAGGATGGCGGCCGTGCGAATTATGCAAACTTTATAATCCATATCATGGGACCCACCAGTTCCGATTATCGAGCCGAGAATCGTTTTAACTGTTCTAAAGGAAGAGGCACGTACGAAATTAAAAGTTTATTTTGTAATACTATAGTGCAGACGTGATTTTAAAAAGCTCAGCTGATTCATTAATAAGACAAGATGGCAGCGGATATCTTGTGCCTGACTTATATTTCACTAATTTGAGTATTGAATGCAATATAGCGTACTGATAAAAAATAAATAAACTTTGTATGAAATGCTTTATATATAAATAATATACTCCAGTGATGAAATCGTTTAGTATAAATCATTATTTGCTAACAAGTTCTATGTAAGTCATTTTAAATAGAACGTTATTCGTTGACACAACTAGCTCAGTGGTAGAGCGATAGCCTGTCGCTCAGATTCCTATGGTTCAAACCCGTTCAGAGCTAGTTTTTTTGCTTGAAATGTTATATGTTTATTGTTTTGTAATGACTCAGATGTTTTAAAATTAAGCGTTATATTGTGCAAATTATGGTGTAAAATATATATTTAATTAAAACATAATTCGCCAGCAGATTTACTCGAGACATCTAGCTGCCAAAAAGGTAACTTCCAGATTTTATTGAAAAGTTTCTTCTTCTGGCCGCTAGAATGCACTCGCTCTGTTAGGATTATATTGTTCGATATTTCACCACTAGATGTCCCGACTAGTCTACGTGGGGATCCATTGATTACTATACTATTATCATTCTATGCGCATCGAATTTGAAGAATGACAAGTTGATACTACGATACATTTTAACTTTTTATTTTAAAGGGTTTGTAACAGCCTATTTTGCGTTACTTGAAAATGTTATTAAGCGTTATATTGTCCACATTATGGTGTAAAATATATATTTAATTAAAACATAATTCGCCAGCAGATTTACTCGAGACATCTAGCTGCCAAAAAGGTAACTTCCAGATTTTATTGAAAAGTTTCTTATTCTGGCCGCTAGAATGCACTCGCTCTGTTAGGATTATATTATCGAAAATATCCACATAGTTTGTATACACACGTCTCTGTAGGGTCATGGAAAGATTTGTTAATTCAATTAGGGTTGTGAAAGCCATGCACAACCAGACGTGTAAAGACATGCCTCAACTCAAAGTTGGATGTTGCCCACGGCAGGTCGTAATAATAATAATAATAATGTTATTGGTTTTACATCCCTTTTAACTACTGCTGCTTTTAGAGACACCGGGGTGCCGGAATTTTGGCCCGAAGGGGATCTTTAACGTGCCAGTAAATGTACTGACACGGCTCCCTCGCATTTGTGCACCCTCAAATGCCAGCTGACTGCGCCAGGATACGAACCTGCAACCTAGGGCCCAGCAAGCGAGAACGTTACCGCTGAGCCACGCCGCCAGTCCGGTCGATTATGTCTCCAGATCCATAACATTCTTGATATACTTCTTATCTTTCTTTCTTTCTTTCTTCAATGATGGTAGCAGTTTTTATCTAGGTCGTGGCGTTTGGTAGAGGTAAATCGTTTCTAAGGTCTTCAACAAAGAATAGTTCTATTATACTCTTTGATAATAACAACGAGTTATAACTATACTCATACATTTAGGAGAAAGTAGGCTATATGTTCTTTACTGAACATCTTGTTTTTTCTTTTGTCCTAATTATGCGATTGAAGTTTGAATACTACACGTTCACAATAATCTGCATGTAACAGTACATAACTCTAGGACCTACATATGTAAAATCCCACATGGCGACCATCCGAAATATTTAGTCGGTTCTCAATATCTACGAATCTATTACAGCAATCAAACTGAAATTGTGTATGTTGATAGTGGCAATTAACATAAGTAGGATATATGAAAATAGGCTGTATATTTCTTCACGGAACTACTTGTTATATATTAGTATGATATTCTTTTTTCTGTTTGTAATATTCTAACTTACCATTGTACTGTGTGTTCTTCAATTCTATTTTCCAATGAAAAGATGTATTTATTTCTGGTCAATTTCTCCTTGCCTCCCATTTACATAATCTCACGCTAAATTTATACATTTAATACCTGCCGCTTTATTTTCATCATTTAGTATTTTTGGAGATTTTGAAAAATTTTACTGAGCTCAAATTCTTACTATTTCACTTCATTCATAAACTCATTTAAATTTATTTATAAATCCGAACTTCTATTCCGAAACAAAGTTATTATTAAACGCTTCCAATTATTTAAATTCTTCCATGAAATTATTATTATTATCATCATTGGAAGAAATATTATTTAGGTATCGTTGCTTCACTACAACATCATAATGATTATTATAGCCCTATTTCATCCATAAATAAATAAATGTTTAAATCCTCCTTGCAAATTATTAATAATAACATCTCACTTTCTGATTATTAATGCAGTAATTATTTAATCACAATTAACAATTAAATTTAATTTATAAATTAGTGCTATCAGATCCCTAAATAAATTATTTATAACTTTAAATGGTGTATTCATTTTTAATTATTATTAACTTATTTATTTCACAGTCATTTATTATTATTTATAATAAATCAAATTATTTAAATGATCCAAGCCTCTTCTCTAAATAAGAGTTAAAGCAAAAAAATATTAATCCTATCCCTTGGAAATAACTTAAACATGTAATGTCGAAACACATGAACTTGACTGTCGTCCTGACAAAGTAGTAATATAGAATAATAAATTGTCGGACTACGATCGCTCCATTTGTCATTCTGGTCAAATATAATAGACGTTCTCATAACGATGATAATGTTGATTTCTTATAGTGACAGTATAAAAATGAGATTCTCAAATACTACTCTAGGCTAGTGGATAGTACAAGTATTGTTGGCTTACTTCATTCTTGATGCGATGGTAATGCTTGTCCTACGGTGTTCATTATTCCCATTGCGTCCTCCCATGGCCATCTGCAGTTCCATGTTACTTCGTTCGCTTACATATCACACCTACACTCGAGTAGTTTTAACGGCACATGTCGGTGTTTAACACAACTCGTTCAAAAACACTCCCGTTGTTCTCGGTACAATCTGACATGTTGAAATGTTGTATAGTCTTATACTGTTAAGTTCGACTTAAGAACAAGTCCCATAACCGGAAAATGCGGTTTCATTCGCCTGCTATCACAGGAACACCTGTCAGCAGCGTAAATGAACTATAAGTATGAAGTCATCCTCGTATTATTGAAGTGCCTGATATACAGCTTCACCACAAGAGACATGCTGTAATTTGTAGGCTAACTTCTGTGAATGGTATTACAAAAATCACCATCACTTGACCAGTTAGAATAGTTGACCATAATGTCGTCCGATATTCAAAGTTTTTCGATGATACAGTAAATGTTCGTTCACCTGACATAAACTAAGTCCACTGACAACTCGTCCAGCGACTAAGTTCCTTTCGGCGGTCAGAATTACGGCGTAATCACTCGTTCCCGATGTATCGTTGATGCGCACTCGAGCAAGTGCTCTGATGGAATACATAACTGTCTCGATTCTCTGGCTCTTTATATAGTCCTGGCGGAATACCTTCTAGAAAGTTCCATTCCGTATCTCGGCTTCTACTGAACGGATTTTAAGCGTGATAGCTCTAATTTCATCTAATTTAATTGCCAGTAACTCTGCTGCTTTTCTAGGTTCCATTCCTCCGTCTAAAGGAAATTCTAGAAAACTTATTTCCCTTACGTAGGCAAGCTCTCACGTCACAGTTCCACGTCACTCGCTCCTACGTTTCATACTTCCCTCAACACTCGGATTCTCCTAGCGCGCTATTCAAATATCAGCCGCTTCATCTCTCAAATAAACCAACGTCTCTGCTTCATAATAATGACGTCAACATGTCACGGACGTGTGAACGATCCGGTACATCCACCCCTCACACCATAAAACTATATGACACGTCATTTTTTTTTTCTCTTACTACTGTTGTCTGGGTCTTGAGTGATAAATCTTCAAACTTGCCGCGTTGAATTTTCCCACGACGTTACCAGATTCTTCTCGTATCTAAGTAATAGGCATCACCTTAAATGTTGGTTCAACCGCACGACTAAACAAGTCGGCTCCTACATTTGTTTTACCAGGTTTGTGCTCTATCGTGATGTTGAATTTCTGTACAAACAAAGCCCAACGCGCGATCCTCTCACTTGCAAAATTGGTTTTCAAAATAATCTCAAGTGCATGATGGTCTGTTCGTTTATTGACAGAATGACCTATCAGCATCATTTTCCAAGTTCCTAGAGCGTGAGTAATAGCTTAAGATTCAAGTTCAGTCGTGTAATAGTTTCGCTAAGAAAGTCTTAGCTTTCTACTTATAAAAGATAAATAATGCCTAGTGCGATCTTCGTCTTCCTGTATTAGGATAGCTCCTATACCAACATTTGAAGCATCTGATTCGAAAATAAAATTCTTCTGAATATCAGGATATTCCAGCTTCACACTATTCATCAACAATTCCTTTGCTTGTCTGAAGAATTCCTCGTGTTCTTCACTCCACTTCCATCAGTTTCCTTTCCTCAAAAGATTTTGCAAAGGCGCAACAATGTAGGTGTAGTTATGACAATGTCCAGCGAAGAATTGGCAAGTCCCCCAAAAACTACGGACATGCTTTATCCTCGTGGGTCTTGGAAAGTTGGCAATTGCTTGGATCTTGGTCTCATTTGGACGATAGCCCTCTCCATCTAGGATATGCCCTAAGATTTAATCTCTTCCTTAAAAAATTGACATTTCTTCAAATTCACCTAGAAATTTGACTTCCTCAAGTCATTGAATAAATTCCTTAGGTGTAACAGATGTTGTTCTTCATCCTCAGACGCAACCAGTATGGCATCGATGTAACATATAACTGAGCTCTTCACTTCTGGACTAAGATTCTTGTCTATTGCTCCAATTAGAACGAATCCTGATGTTTTGATTCCAAACGGTAACCTTTTGAAAACATATGTTTGTTGGTCAAACATGAGTCCCGTGAATTTCTTTGACTCTTCACTCAACTTCACGTGATTGTAGGAAGAGGTAAGATCAATAGTGGAAAACCGTATTTTGCCTTTAAATTTTCTCAACAATTCTTTTAACAGGGGGTCGGTCATATTCTGGCATAATTTTGGAATTGAGAGATCTGCGTCTATTCAAATACGCAGATTTCCATCCGGTTTTGGCGCAACCGCTAATGGATTTACATAAGCTGGGGTATATTTTTCTATTATGTCATCCTTTTCTAAATCTGCAATAATGACTTTCACCTGCTCTCGGTATTTCTCTGCAATAGGCTTAAGTCTACAATGATATGGGGCTTCATCATTGACTTGGATGTGATACCCAAAATCCTCAATTTCCCCAGGTTGTATATCGAATATATCCTCAAATTATAGTAACATCCTGTTTATTTCAGGTGTTTCCTCCACCTTGACTACTTCTTCTTCTTCTCATTCAATATTATGAATAACCTGTGACCATCGGATATTTCCCTCGGTGAATTTTTCCGTCACCTTCAGAATCTTCCTCTCCAGTTTGATGAAAACATATGGTCTCTGATTTAATATCTATAATAGCCTTGTACTTTGTTATAAAATCATTTCCTTTGATCATGTCATGGATAATGTCCTTCAAATTCACAAAAATGTGCTCAAAATAGCAATCTCCAATTTTCAGCCTTAAATACAACTGTATTTTGCTTGTAGTCACTTTGTTAGGGATAATTCCTTGTATCTTGATGTCTGATACAGGAATTTCCTCTAAACTTTCTGTGAGCTTCCATAAAGCATAGAGCTTCTCACTAACTACACAAAGCATAGCTCCAGTACAGTGTATGAATTGTCATGCCATAAACTTCACATTCTATAATAGGTAATTTAGATCTTTTCTCTGGTCAAATTCTCTCTTCCTCCAAGTCTATCAAATCTTCATCTTCTACTTGCCATCCAACAATCTTCGAAATGTAACTACTTATTGACTTTTTGACGTTTTTTTCATCAATCCTTGTCGACTTCTGCAACCCGGAAATACTAGGTTTATTGTGCTGCTCACCTAGGAATTGCTTGCTATCTTGATATCTCCTGTCAAGATCTTTCCTAGTCTGTTGCTTGAAATTCTCCTTCCCTCGTTGTTCCTTTCTTCTGATCTGTTGTTGATTATCATGATAAAATCTCTGTCGTTGTTGTTGATTTCCATACTGTTGTTGTCCAGGTTCTTGTGGCCTACTATATGGTTTCGATTGAAAACCAGGTTTGCTCCAATGATTCCACCTGATTTGGTACCTGTATGGCCTTACATATGGTCTGTTTTGATATGGAGTGTCCCTAGTGTTGCTCCATTCCTTATTTTCAACATGGTCCTTATGTTTGTTCCAATGTTGATTCATCTGACTTTGAAGATCAGTCATTAGAGCATTTATCGTAGGATTTTCGGTTTTGTTACCTCGTAATTGAAAGAACTGTGCGTTGGCATGATCTAACCTCTGCAGTACCTCATTAAATTCTTCCATATTTCCTATATTAGCTGCGATCAGTGTCCGTTGCACCTCTATTGGAAATTGTCGAATTAGCGCAGATATCATTTCAAAATCTGGCATTGGTGGTTCGAGAAATTGCAATTTGGATAATTGTTGCGAGAAATAAGCCGAATACTTCGATGGCTGTGATGTCGAATATCTCTTTGCATACCACTCCGCCCTTATCTGCTGCTGAGTTTCCGGCGACCAAAATTTTCTCATTAGCCCCCTGGAAAATTCTTCGAAATTATGGAAACTTGACCTAAACGCCCTGAACCAAACCAGTGCAGGTCCATCCAAAAATCGGCTCATAGCTCTAATCACTCTCTCCTTCGAAATTTTAGAATCCCGGATGTACTGTAATCCTTGATTTCCTTTGGAAATTCTTCTGGTGGAATACTTTCAGTTACGGTAAACTTCCCCGGTTTATCATCATTATCCTTATATATAGCAATAGGAATAGCATTTGTCATAATTTCATGATCTTCTAATTCTTTGGAAATCTCTTTCTTCCTCTCAAAAGTTGGGATCTCTTCCAATTTTCTTTGCTCCAGTTGAGATTTATATAGAGAAAGTTTCTCTTCTAATGATCCTACAGTCTTTTTCAGTTCAGAATCATCCGTATTCGTTTCCATCTCTCCTCTGATTTCTTCTATCGTCTACTTGACAAACTCTTTAGTTACTGGATCAGTTTTTTTATTTCTCACGTTCACATTCGTTTCCTGAACATCTTTTACTAATTTTTCGATTATTGTCTCGTGATTTTTCACACCATTCGTCACTTGAGACACATATTTTTGAATTTTCCCCACATCCTCAGATATCAGCTTGATATGTGTGGAAAAAGAACTTCTCATTTCTTGGACATCCTCTTTTGCTTTCTCTAGTATTGAATCTCTGACATCAGTAAGTGCTATTTCTTTTACATTCTTACTAAGTTCTTGGATCACCTTATCTCCTTTCAGTTGTTCTAAAATTGTCTTCTGAAAATCGGTTGCCACTTTCTGCAACGCCTGCCTTGCAGTAATATTACACTCTTCTGTAATTTTGATTTCCAAGTTCATCAAGTCATCAGCTACACTTCTGGAATGTCTTTCAAAATTATCCTCCATGCCCTTCCATTTATCATCCGATTTTCCTAATTTATCCTCTAAGCTTTTCGTACTTTCATTAAATTTGGTTTCCAGTGAAACTTTGTTTTCCTCTAACCTAGTTTCAAAATTCTTGGACATTTCAAATAATTTGCCATGTTTTTCCCCAAAAATTTTTGACTTTTCCGCGAAATGTTTCACCAGACTTTCTGACAATCGGTGTTCTAACAGTTTAGAATTATCAGCTAAATCTAACCTTAGAATTTATGAATTACCAATGATTTTTATATCCATGAGGCGTGAACTTTCGGTTAATCTGTCAAGAGCTTTGAAATGTTCGGAAATCTTTTCTTCCAAAGATTCTCTTAAAGATTCGGTGCTAATACTTAATCTATCTTCAAAATGTTTAGAGTTCTCAGAAAGTTTACTATCAGTGTCTGATTGAAGTGAAGTAGAATTCTCTGACAACTTTTCAGATAATTTATCTTCTAATGCATTAGAATTTTCTGATAACTTTTCTTCTAATGTTTCAGAATTTTCATTTAACCTGAATTCTAATGAGTCTGATTTTTCAGATAATTTGGATTCAAATGATTTATTTAATTTATCTTCTAATGATTTAGAATTTTCAGTTAATTTGATTTCTATTCTACCTTCCAAATATTGAGAATTTTCTTGGATTTGTTGTGCCAACCTTTTGGAATTTTCCAATAACATGTTTTCCAATTGAGTAGCCTTCTCGATGCTCTGCTTATTGTCTGACTCAATTCGAGCCAACACCTCCAGCACTTTATCAATTATTTTTCCAAAGAGAAATACAGGATAGGTACCGTATTCTATGGATGAACGAAGCCTTAATATTAAACATATACTAGCCTAATAGTATTTGAGAATTCACAATAAATTGAGATAAACGTTACGTCGATGTCTAATGAAAAAAAATCTACTCATTTAAATTTACATTCAACCAACAACAAATATTATGCAAAATTCAAAAATCCTCCATCTGGATTTTATAAGTGTGCTTTTTTCATCTAACCAAAAAAAACTCCCTATTCTAACATTTATATCAAAATATTTAATTAATAAAATTCCCTTAAGAATTGCTAGACTCCCAAACGAAATAAAGTCGCCAAAAAACAAAATTCAAAACACTTATTCCAAAATGCAAACTTTACTATGTCCTCAAACATGGACTTAACAATCTCCTTTAATCCAAAAAAATTTACTGGATATTTGTCAATTGTCGAAACAAGTGGCGAAATTCACAAGTCTACTCGAATGCCTCTTCGAAAACACGTTCGAAAGGCCCATTCGGTGGCCCCTTAGTACGGGCGCCAAACTTATCTCCTCTACATTATGTGCCCGTTTCGACCGAGATCCAAAGACCACATTTTGTAAAATATCGAAATCAGATTAGCACGAGAAAATCAATCTCAGGGTCTATCTAGGTGAATATTTGGTCTATATCTGGCATCCCTGATCTCGGTAATTCACAAGTAAGGTAAGGAAAGAAATTATTTTGAAAATAACACACTTCTTTAAAATCCCAATTTATTTATAATTAAAATGATAAATTAACTGGCAATAACCTCAAAAACACAAGAAAAATAATCATACATAAAAAATCAACAGTCCCTAAAAATACCCTTGAACTTCGCAGAATTGATATTCAGAAAATTAGCAGTCCATTCTGATATCAACAATTACGAAAAACTACTAATTATTTACACTGGATAATCACTGTTCAATGAAGAGTTCGAGTAATCCCTCTATTTACACATTTGTAGTTTCACTTTCCTGAAGATTTGCATTGATTGTTCAAGTATGCGTTGAATTGATATTTTGAAAAATTATCACTTGGTTAATTCGATGATGTTTAAAAAAAAATTGGAAATAAATTTTTTCTTTAGATTCATCGAAGTATAACAACCACCTCATATCGATATTCGGCTAACATAAAGTCGAATGTTAATATTGTTGTGTTTGTAAAATGTTTGTTTCCAGGAACAAAAATTGTTTATAAATTTCTCATCTTCTTAAATTCGAAAAATAAATGTTTTCTTTCATTTCGATTTGTTTCAATATAAACAAAATTTTAATTTACTCATAAATTGTTGTTAACAATATAAATTGTTGTTATCCACTATCAGTGGATTAAATCATTATCTCTTTCATCAAAACTTTTCTCTCATTCAGAAAATTTACATAATATCTCACACAAAAGTAAATGTTAATCATAGAATTTATTATTATTATTATTATTATTATTATTATTATTATTAAATTCAAAATTCCTTATCAATTTATTTACAACAAGTTTTGTCACCCTCTCATATTGTGAATATTTAATGCTCATTTCAACTGTAATTATTATTAATATTATTCCAAGCAAAAATAAGAATATCTTCAATTATTTATTTTATTTTTGCATTTGCAACTATTCATTTTCTTAATATATTTTTTCTCGGTCAGGTTCATCAAATCTAAACTCATGTTCTGGAATTATTTAGGCATACTATTGGAAATTCACGTTGATCCAGAAAAAAAATATACGGTTTGACAGATCAATGGAATTTGACTAGAACCCTTCTTTTACAACTGAGAGCCCACACGCTCTTCTAATAACACATGCACAACAATGTGTGCCCATAACTACGGGAACAAATGCCCTCTTGGATAACCCCTCGGCCTCCACTCAACTTTAAGTGTCGACAATTCGCACACTAAAATCATCATATTATTTGACTTCAAATATTCTTCTCCACAAAACATTATTTTTATTTTATTATATTCTGTTTTCTGTTTGTAATATTCTAACTTACCACTGTACTGTCTGTTCTTCAATTCCATTTTTCCAATGAAAAGAAGTATTTATTTCTGGTCAATTTGTCCTTGCCTCCCATTTACATAATCTCACGCTAAATTTATACATTTAATACCTGCCGCTTTAGTTTCTTCATTTAGTATTTTTAGAGATTTTGAAAAATTTTACTGAGCTCAAATTCTTACTATTTCACTTCATTCATAAACTCATTTAAATTTATTTATAAATCCAAACTTCTATTCCACAAATATAATAAGTTATTATTAAACTCTTCCAATTATTTAAATTCTTCCATGAAATTATTATTATTATCACTGGAAAAAATATTATTTAGGCATCGTTGCTTCACTACAACATCATAATGATTATTATTGCCCTATTTCATTCATAAATAAATAAAGGTTTAAATCCTCATTGCAAATGATTATTAATAACATCTCACTTTCTGATTATTAATGCAGTAATTATTTAATCCCGTAGCTTAGCGGTCAGCATGGTTAGCTGCCGCCCCGGAGGTCATGGGTTCGATTCCCGGCTCTGCCACGAAATTTGAAAAGTGGTACGAGGACTGGAACGGGGTCTACTCAGCCTCGGGTGGCCCAAAGGAGTAGAGGGGGTTCGATTCCCCCTCAGCCATCCTCGAAGTGGTTTCCCGTGGTTTCCCACTTCGTCTTCGGGCAAATGCCGGGATGGTACTGTCCCCGTTTACCTGGCTAGTAGGCTGTCAGATATCCGCCCCCTCAATCGGATTGCCAATTATCAATCGCACCGGCACAGTTACATCAATAAAAATGGCACTGACAGATACTATCGAGATAAGAGCACAGAAGTTCACAGGAAATCATTGCGGAACACACCAAAATAGACGGGGGTTCATACTTACCGTTACTTACCTCTTAATTATCTCGGGGTTTGAGTTGACAACAGGATCACTAAAGTCTGTTCACACAATAACCTCCACCATGACATTTAAAAATGAACCAGAACGAAGACGAGAACTTTGAACTGTACAAAAGCTTTATTTCAAATAAAGGGTATGATTTTACTAACACAACAAAAACAACGTGACTATCAGTAGCCCAAGTCAATTTGACTACGTCCTCCAGTAGGACTTGCAAAAATTATCATACAACATGATATAAGACATTTTAGCTCTCAAGAGCTCCAAATAACGTAATATTCATAACACTATTGGATTTGAAAAGGACGTCAGGGTGTGACATATATAGAGCATTTGGTTTCCTTTTAATAAACATGAGAATGGTATCTATAGTCGCAAGGCCAGAGTGTGTACGACCTCACTCTCTGAGAACCAGATGTTGGCACAGCTGCGGGCTACCCTCCAGCCTGTTGCATACTGGTCAAATGCACTCCCTTCTCACGTGCTATGTTACGTAAGAATACAGCTTGTTCTCTCAAGCTTTTAAATGTCCACAAGACAACTCACATTATTTACGCAAATCTTTCAAGTACTTTACTCACATCCTATTGGATCATTATATTAATTTCTTAAACTTGTTAACTTCAATCCAAATGTTTAATTAGCTCTTAAATGTTTATAACAAAATCACATAAATTATTTATAACAATTAGAAATTGTTTATAATATTTGTCAAAGACAATAAAAATATTATAAGCACGCCTTTAACATCACTCTCGTTCCATATTATTTTCAAAAATATTTACAGCAATTATTTACAATATTAACATTTAAATTGTTTAAATTATTAATTTAATAAATACATTAACCACATGTTCATTCGGTTGATAATTTTATAATCCTGTTTAATATAATCGACCAATGAAGGTTAGTTATACATGTTAATGTCACAATCTGGTTTAATAAAGGTTTTAATAATGATTTGTGACGGCAACCTTCATTCAAAATCTTATCTCAAATTCTTTCAAAACTCGTGTTAATTATAACAGTAATTCACTTGATTAATTTTCAACGAACTATAACAATCTTACTCCAGCGGAAAATCCTTCGCTAACAAGTTAATGCACAATCTGCATTAAAAATATGCCCAAAATCATCATATATTAATCTATATGGCATTAAAAACTTCCACATAACTTACAAAACTTCCACAAATAATTCTTTAACATTAATTCCTGTGGGAACTTCCTTCATATTCAAGGGCATTATACCTCAGCGACTTTCAACACGCGCTGCACTAGCGATTATACATTCATAGTTCCACTTAAAAATTTTTATAATCATTAATTGTTTCAAAACTGTTTTTCTATTTAACCTTCGTGGATTTCATTCATGAACCGAAATGAAGTCAAAACTTGCCAATCACAAACAAATTTAATGGTGAATACGCTCATATACGCCTATCTGGTCTATCAAAATTTAAGATTAACATCTTAAAAGAAAATGGTAGTATAAAAATACTATCATCAAATAAAGTGCGACTAAAATGCAAAGTAGTCGAATAGAATCCAATTAGACTGGGGAATGCAAACAACGTTATATAATTCTCTAATTGAGAAAAACTCCTAACAAAAGTACTTGACTTTAATGCATTCAATAATTCCTTATTAAAGTTACTCTTTCACAAAAGTGTCTATGATGCAATGTTCATTCATAACTGACGATAAATGTCTGTGTTGCAATCAATTCAAATAACGACTAGTATTTCCAAGATCGTCGACAACGTAAGAGATTTTAACGCTCTAAAATCATTTAAATGTTCTTCCTTCTTGATGATGACAGAAAATTGGTCAAAGTAATTAAACTGGGGTTGAATTACTTTAATAAAATGACACGCTGTCTGAATTCAAATCTGCCATAAAAATCATTAACTTACAGTCAAATCGTGACTACAAAAATATTAATTACTGAAAAATCCAAATATCAGTCTCAACTGATTCAAAATCGTTAACTATGCCCATGACATAACAATGTCTTAATAAATCGTCGAAAAAGGCATAACTCATCAAGGTGTGCTGAGAATAAGAATCTCAACAAGAAAATAGGGCAAAATACATGAGGATAAAAATATGGGAAAAATAGTTGCTCAAACATCATTAGTAAACTCAAATACAATAAACGTTCACGACTACCTTATCTGCCGATTGACGTTCCAGAGGAAAATTCCCCAAAGAAGACTGCTGATGGATCCATTTCACCACGTTAAAGTTGAGCTCCATCCTCGAAATAGGAAATAGCACCCTCGGAGAATCGAACTGCTTCCTTCTCCGGAAATCGCTCTGCTCCTCGAAAACGAATAGACATCCTTCCGGCAATAATCTTCTTTGTGAGTCGGGATATCCCTGACCTCCCTTGAAAAATTCCCTGAAGTTCCAGTAGACAGTCGTCATGAAGTTTTGTAGAAATTTCCGAAGAAATTATTCATATTCGGAGTATGAAATTGTTTCTATGGCTGTTCGATGGTATTCAGCCTTTAATTACGAAACATGGGTGTAGATGGTATTCACCGCATGTTCGCTTGTGTGGAATAGCAATTAGCGAAGTTCCATGTCGCTATCTTACTCCATTGAAGTATGTCCCAATTGCAATAAGCCCTTTTAGCCTTCCATCTGCTCTTCGGTTGTAGTGTCAGAAGAACAAACTGCCGTATTCAATTGCTCCATTATACTGTATCGTTCTGTAACCAAGCAATCTGAAGTCTTTCTATTCCACTCGCAGCGTCAGCCTTGCGTTGATTCTGGCTATACAAAAGTGATTCTCTTGTGGCGAGATAATCACTTTTGTCAGTCGTATAAAACTGCTAATATCTTTTAAACTAATCGGTCGAAATTGTTCAGCTTTTCTCTATTACTTTATGAAGCACAACACAATACAATTAGCTTATCGGTGACCGCTAACTGTTCAAAGCTAAACTTGTAGAAGCTTTCTAAGGTCCGTTTCAACTTCACCTAGTTTGACTTGGATCTCGTTAATATAGTGGCCTCGCCACGCGTTATAAAGACGATTCTTTTCACTGCTGTTCACTTCGACGTCTCACTATAATGAATGTATAAGAAAAGAACTTTCACAATAGACTTCGATGATCTGAGAATGAGATCTCAGAATAATCGGAGAACGAAAGAGACTCCTCTCTTCTGCGCAAGCCCTTTTATTAACTTCACGAGGGGCGTTTCCATCCCTTCCAAAGCGTGATACTACGTCATCGCGAAAACTTCCAACTTCGTTAATACATGACGGATTTTCAAAATTCAAAAACTGAAAATAAATTTCACCAAAATTCCAAATCAATGCTTTTACTGCAAATGGATTTCCACAATTCTGCATTCCAAAAGTAATAAAAATACCATAGTTTCAGCAATCTCCGTCTTCCTTTAAACTATCGTTCATTGGTTCATGCCTCTCCTCCAATAGCATAGTTTCTTCCTCAGCAGAATTCCTCGTTTCCTGCGACTGCGTCGTAAATCTTGGAACATTCTGGACTAAAAGCTGACGTCACTGAGAATCTCAGCTCAAGTAGCCTGCTGGCATAACATTTGCGTCATCCGTGCTTACGTCATGACTACCCACGTCATAACTATGACAACCATAACTTTCCATATAATTTCAAATATAGCCACCGTGGTCTCTACATAATTCAATTACGGGGGCATTCTCCTCTCACCACGTTTTAAAAACAGTTGCAAATTGTTTTTAAACCCAATGTTACAAGTATCTCAACTCTCTTGAACACGAAATTGAATTATTACTGGCTTACTCTAGTATGATATTTCCTCTATGTTCCTTAATCATATATCTTCTATTCTGGGTTGTGTGTGGTTAATGTATTCTTTCCTCTCTACTTTCTCTTCTGACCAGTATTTCTATTTTCAAAGTTCTGCTGGCTCGTAGAAGGACCAGGATCGATTACAACATCCTGCCTTTTCTTTTGATTGTCAGCTTCTTTATCCCTTAATTCTTTTAAGTATTGCTGGCTTTCCTTCTCTCTTTGCTGATACTGATCAGGTGTCATAACCTGACTTTGAGTATTCTGGTTTCTATTTTGGTTTTGGTTATTCCTATTATAGTTACGGTTATACCCATTATTGTTGTAATATCTGCCTCTTCCATTGTAGTTTCCTCGGTTGTAGTTCCAACCTCTTCTCTGTTGATACGGTCGGTAACCTTGTGATCTGTAATTTCTAAACTGATTATTCCTGTGAGGACCTACATTGTCAGTTTTCTCCTCCTCTGGCTTGTCAGTTTGTTGGACTTGGTCCATATATACCGTATTGATTTCTTTAAATTCCTGCCTTTGACCTTTCTGGACTACGTTAGGCATTGGACTTGTGTAGTCTAACCTTCTCAGTAATTCATCCATGCTGGATAAATCCCTGATGTTGGACGAAATTATAAGTCTCCTCACCTCAACTGGCAGCATACGAGAAATCGCATCTATTAGTTGCTCCGTGGACAATGGGGGTTGCAAAAATCTCAAGCGGGACAACTGACTCGTAAAGAAATCAGCGTACCTCGTTGGAAGAGTACCTGAGTATTTTCTTGAATACACCTCCGCTCTTAACGAATTCTGCGCTTCTATGGACCAAAATCGTTTGATTAATGCCTCTGCAAACTCGTCAAAGTTACTGAATGTGTATCTAAATGCGCGAAACCATTCAAGGGGTCCTCCAATCAGATATCTCTCTACTATCTTCATCTCTCTCTCTCTCTGGGAATGTGAGCTTCGATGAAATAATCTTTGAGATTCCTTACATACTCTATAGGTGTCAAACTATCAGTGTTACTGAATTTTTGTGGTTTGTCTTCGAAATTCCTAATGACCGTCACGTTCCTCGGATATGAATCCGGATAGTTTTTCCCACTATCTCGATAATTCCACTCAGGTTCCATATTCCTCTCGTCATCCTCCTCTCTGAATCTGGATACACGTTCTTCAGGAGTCACGTCTCTTTCTTCTGGCTCTAGGTTACGTCTTCTAGCATAATTCCTATTCAATTCGCAAGCTAAGCCTTCTGTATCCTTGTCAGTGATTTCCGTTAAGACTTTCTTGACTATCTCTTCTTTGTAGTTCTCCATTAAACTAGCCTCTCCTAACTTCAAAATTTTCAGTTTACTCGTCGTTTCATTTACGTCAGAGACAACTTTATGCATCTGTTCCTCTAATGTAGATTTTAAAGTTTGCATATCCTGATCTAGTTGTGTTCTATCGTCAACTTGTTTTTCGGATAGCGAATTTATCCTGACGCTTAAATCTTTCCTAATCTGTACTACTTCATTGTCAATTTCTATCTGCGTACTGGCAAGTTTTCTTTCAATCCTTTCCTGAATTTGGGTTACATGTTCCCCACTTGACTTATTCCACTCGTCTTTCCATACCGCTACGTTTGCTGTTAACATTTCGGCTATGTCTACTTCGATACCCTCTTTTAATACTCTATTGTGGTCTAATACCTGTGTTCTCATGACCTCTACATCATACTTCAACTCTGCTAAAGACGTTGTTGTTCTAACTGATTCATCGACTAACCTAGTCGCTAATGCAGTTATATTACGCGTACAAAGAGTTTTTGAGTTTTCGATTTCTTCCCTGACTTTATTTACATCAGTTTGGACTTTAGTGATATCTACGAAAACTGTGTTGACCTCTACCTGAATCTTAGTTATGTCACTTTGCACCTCAGTTATATCCGCATGAATGTTATTAATGTCTACCTGAACATTGGATACATCAGTTCTAGCTTTTTGAATTTCTTTTTGGACTTCCTCGACCTTGTCTTGGACAGTCGCTACATCGTTTTTGACAACAACTACTTCGGCTCTAGCACAAGAAATATCCCCTCGGACATTAGCTACATCTAGATTTAACATTGTAAGGTCTTTCTGTACCTTAGACACATCATTTTTAACATCAGACACATTTGTGCGGATGTCACTTACAGTATTTTCAATTCCTAGGGTATTAATCTGTAAACGCGACATATTATCCTCCAAATTAGCAGCACTAGTCTGAAGAACCTTCAAACTTTCCCCCATGCTAGCTTTCAAATTACTAGCATTCTCCTCCATTCGACTAGTATTCCTAGCTTCCATCTCCTTTATGCTTTCATTCAGCATCTGCTTCATACTATTGTTCATGCTAGCTTTCAAGTTAGCAGACATCTCCTCTAGCATCAACCTCAAACTTTCATCTGCCATTACAATATTATTCAAAAATGGATTGCTGTAGGGACATACATCAAAAGAGCAAAATAACAACATTTGAGCAACACTTTTCACCATATATAATTTTGATCAATTTTCTGTCTTAAATCTAACTTATAACTACCTTATAATTAACCTTCGAAGATACTTCATGTTGAAACAAACTCAAGCACATGTTCAAATTTCCCTGGCTCATTTTAAAATATCCTAACACAAATAATTTACAATTACAATCCAAATAATTTAATTTTATCTTTAATATGACTGAAATGTCATAAGCCGGTCAAATAAAATAAGATTCCAGATTATAGGCGATTTTCCTAAGTTTCCAGCCTATTTAACTTTTCTCAAGTTGTATAAGATCTGATCTTTTCTGAGTGTAATTTTCCTAACACAATACAACATTTAATTCCTATATAATCACACTCTCAAATACTACAATTGGCCTAGACATCTAACAAAGAATCAACCTCTTTATTTGAGTCTAATCGAACCTCGCGTTTTAGGTTTGCCACTCTTACTGGCGTTCAACCTGGTAATCCAGTTATGTTGAATCGAGCCCCACGTTGGGCGCCAATCTTTCTGTCCCCGTTTACCTGCCTAGTGGGCTGTCAGATATCCGCCCCCTCAATCGGATTGCCAATTATCAATCGCACCGGCACAGTTACATCAATAAAAATGGCACTGACAGATACTATCGAGATAAGAGCACAGAAGTTCACAGGAAATCATTGTGGAACACACCAAAATAGACGGGGGTTCATACTTACCGTTACTTACCTCTTAATTATCTCGGGGTTTGAGTTGACAACAGGATCACTAAAATCTGTTCACACAATAACCTCCACCATGACATTTAAAAATGAACCAGAACGAAGACGAGAACTTTGAACTGTGCAAAAGCTTTATTTCAAATAAAGGGTATGATTTTACTAACACAACAAAAACAACGTGGCTATCAGTAGCCAAAGTCAATTTGACTACGTCCTCCAGTAGGACTTGCAAAAATTATCATACAACATGATATAAGACATTTTAGCTCTCAAGAGCTCCAAATAACGTAATATTCATAACACTATTGGATTTGAAAAGGACGTCAGGGTGTGACATATATAGAGCATTTGGTTTCCTTTTAATAAACATGAGAATGGTATTTATAGTCGCAAGGCCAGAGTGTGTACGACCTCACTCTCTGAGAACCAGATGTTGGCACAGCTGCGGGCTACCCTCCAGCCTGTTGCATACTGGTCAAATGCACTCCCTTCTCACGTGCTATGTTACGTAAGAATACAGCTTGTTCTCTCAAGCTTTTAAATGTCCACAAGACAACTCACATTATTTACGCAAATCTTTCAAGTACTTTACTCACATCCTATTGGATCATTATATTAATTTCTTAAACTTGTTAACTTCAATCCAAATGTTTAATTAGCTCTTAAATGTTTATAACAAAATCACATAAATTATTTATAACAATTAGAAATTGTTTATAATATTTGTCAAAGACAATAAAAATATTATAAGCACGCCTTTAACATCACTCTCGTTCCATATTATTTTCAAAAATATTTACAGCAATTATTTACAATATTAACATTTAAATTGTTTAAATTATTAATTTAATAAATACATTAACCACATGTTCATTCGGTTGATAATTTTATAATCCTGTTTAATATAATCGACCAATGAAGGTTAGTTATACATGTTAATGTCACAATCTGGTTTAATAAAGGTTTTAATAATGATTTGTGACGGCAACCTTCATTCAAAATCTTATCTCAAATTCTTTCAAAACTCGTGTTAATTATAACAGTAATTCACTTGATTAATTTTCAACGAACTATAACAATCTTACTCCAGCGGAAAATCCTTCGCTAACAAGTTAATGCACAATCTGCATTAAAAATATGCCCAAAATCATCATATATTAATCTATATGGCATTAAAAACTTCCACATAACTTACAAAACTTCCACAAATAATTCTTTAACATTAATTCCTGTGGGAACTTCCTTCATATTCAAGGGCATTATACCTCAGCGACTTTCAACACGCGCTGCACTAGCGATTATACATTCATAGTTCCACTTAAAAATTTTTATAATCATTAATTGTTTCAAAACTGTTTTTCTATTTAACCTTCGTGGATTTCATTCATGAACCGAAATGAAGTCAAAACTTGCCAATCACAAACAAATTTAATAGTGAATACGCTCATATACGCCTATCTGGTCTATCAAAATTTAAGATTAACATCTTAAAAGAAAATGGTAGTATAAAAATACTATCATCAAATAAAGTGCGACTAAAATGCAAAGTAGTCGAATAGAATCCAATTAGACTGGGGAATGCAAACAACGTTATATAATTCTCTAATTGAGAAAAACTCCTAACAAAAGTACTTGACTTTAATGCATTCAATAATTCCTTATTAAAGTTACTCTTTCACAAAAGTGTCTATGATGCAATGTTCATTCATAACTGACGATAAATGTCTGTGTTGCAATCAATTCAAATAACGACTAGTATTTCCAAGATCGTCGACAACGTAAGAGATTTTAACGCTCTAAAATCATTTAAATGTTCTTCCTTCTTGATGATGACAGAAAATTGGTCAAAGTAATTAAACTGGGGTTGAATTACTTTAATAAAATGACACGCTGTCTGAATTCAAATCTGCCATAAAAATCATTAACTTACAGTCAAATCGTGACTACAAAAATATTAATTACTGAAAAATCCAAATATCAGTCTCAACTGATTCAAAATCGTTAACTATGCCCATGACATAACAATGTCTTAATAAATCGTCGAAAAAGGCATAACTCATCAAGGTGTACTGAGAATAAGAATCTCAACAAGAAAATAGGGCAAAATACATGAGGATAAAAATATGGGAAAAATAGTTGCTCAAACATCATTAGTAAACTCAAATACAATAAACGTTCACGACTACCTTATCTGCCGATTGACGTTCCAGAGGAAAATTCCCCAAAGAAGACTGCTGATGGATCCATTTCACCACGTTAAAGTTGAGCTCCATCCTCGAAATAGGAAATAGCACCCTCGGAGAATCGAACTGCTTCCTTCTCCGGAAATCGCTCTGCTCCTCGAAAACGAATAGACATCCTTCCGGCAATAATCTTCTTTGTGAGTCGGGATATCCCTGACCTCTCTTGAAAAATTCCCTGAAGTTCCAGTAGACAGTCGTCATGAAGTTTTGTAGAAATTTCCGAAGAAATTATTCATATTCGGAGTATGAAATTGTTTCTATGGCTGTTCGATGGTATTCAGCCTTTAATTACGAAACATGGGTGTAGATGGTATTCACCGCATGTTCGCTTGTGTGGAATAGCAATTAGCGAAGTTCCATGTCGCTATCTTACTCCATTGAAGTATGTCCCAATTGCAATAAGCCCTTTTAGCCTTCCATCTGCTCTTCGGTTGTAGTGTCAGAAGAACAAACTGCCGTATTCAAATGCTCCATTATACTGTATCGTTCTGTAACCAAGCAATCTGAAGTCTTTCTATTCCACTCGCAGCGTCAGCCTTGCGTTGATTCTGGCTATACAAAAGTGATTCTCTTGTGGCGAGATAATCACTTTTGTCAGTCGTATAAAACTGCTAATATCTTTTAAACTAATCGGTCGAAATTGTTCAGCTTTTCTCTATTACTTTATGAAGCACAACACAATACAATTAGCTTATCGGTGACCGCTAACTGTTCAAAGCTAAACTTGTAGAAGCTTTCTAAGGTCCGTTTCAACTTCACCTAGTTTGACTTGGATCTCGTTAATATAGTGGCCTCGCCACGCGTTATAAAGACGATTCTTTTCACTGCTGTTCACTTCGACGTCTCACTATAATGAATGTATAAGAAAAGAACTTTCACAATAGACTTCGATGATCTGAGAATGAGATCTCAGAATAATCGGAGAACGAAAGAGACTCCTCTCTTCTGCGCAAGCCCTTTTATTAACTTCACGAGGGGCGTTTCCATCCCTTCCAAAGCGTGATACTACGTCATCGCGAAAACTTCCAACTTCGTTAATACATGACGGATTTTCAAAATTCAAAAACTGAAAATAAATTTCACCAAAATTCCAAATCAATGCTTTTACTGCAAATGGATTTCCACAATTCTGCATTCCAAAAGTAATAAAAATACCATAGTTTCAGCAATCTCCGTCTTCCTTTAAACTATCGTTCATTGGTTCATGCCTCTCCTCCAATAGCATAGTTTCTTCCTCAGCAGAATTCCTCTTTTCCTGCGACTGCGTCGTAAATCTTGGAACATTCTGGACTAAAAGCTGACGTCACTGAGAATCTCAGCTCAAGTAGCCTGCTGGCATAACATTTGCGTCATCCGTGCTTACGTCATGACTACCCACGTCATAACTATGACAACCATAACTTTCCATATAATTTCAAATATAGCCACCGTGGTCTCTACATAATTCAATTACGGGGGCAGTACCTTATTCAAGGCCACGGCCGCCTCCATCCCTCTTCCTTGCCTATCCATCCTAACCCTCCCTTACCTTCCCCCATGAGGCCCCTGTTCGCTTTGCAGGTGAGGCCGCCTGGGCGGGGTGCCAATCCCACCTCACCAGTTGTATCCCTTCCGATTCGATGTTCCCAGCTCTAGGACACTGCCCGTAGAGGCGGTAGTGGTGAGTTCCATCACTGAGTCCGTGGGTTCCACCAACCTAGAGGGTAAACGACTAAGAAAAAAATATTAATAATAATCACAATTAACAATTAAATTTAATTTATAAGTTGGTTGCTATCACCTCCATAAATGAATTATTTATAACTTAACGGTGTATTCATTTTTAATTATTGTTTTCTTATTTATTTCACAGTCATTTATTATTATTAATAAATCAAATTATTTAAATGATCCAAGCCTCTCCTCTAAATAGGAGTTAAAGGAAAAAAATACTACTATCCCTTGGAAATAACTTAAACATTTCACGTCGAAACACATGAACTTGACCGTCGTCCTGACAAAGTAGTAAAATAGAATAATAAATTGTCGGACTACTATCGCTCCATTTGTCATTCTGGACAAATATAATAGACCTCTCATACCGATGATAATGTTGATTTCTTATAGTGACAGTATACAAATGGAATTCTCAAATACTACTATAGGCTAGTGGATAGTACAAGTATAGTTGGCTTACTTCGTTCTTGATGCGATGGTAATGCGTGTCCTACGGTGTTCATTATTCCCTTTGCGTCCTCCCATGGCCATCTGCAGTTCCTTATTACTGCGTTCGCCTCCATATCACACCTACACTCGAGTAGTTTTAACGGCACATGTCGGTGTTTAACATAACTCGTTCAAAAACACTCCCGTTGTTCTCGGTACAATCTAACATGGTGAAATGTTGTATAGTCTTATACTGTTAAGTTCGAATTAAGAACAAGTCCCATAACCGGAAAATGCGGTTTCATTCGCCTGCTATCACAGGAACACCTGTCAGCAGCGGAAATGAACTATAAGTATAAAGTCTTCCTGGTATTATTGAAGTGCCTGATATACAGTTTCACCACAAGAGACATGCTGTTATTTGTAGGCTAAATTCTGTGAATGGTATTACAAAAATCACCATCACTTGACCAGTTAGAATAGTTGACCATAATGTCGTCCTATATTCTAAGTTTTTCGATGATACAGTAAATGTTCGTTCACCTGACATAAACTAAGTCCACTGACAACTCGTCCAGCGACTAAGTTCCTTTCGGCGGTCAGAATTACGGCGTAATCACTCGTTCCCGATGTATCGTATATGCGCACTCAAGCAAGTGCTCTGATGGAATACATAACTGTCTCGATTCTCTGGCTCTTTATATAGTCCTGGCGGAGTACCTTCTAGAAAGTTCCATTCCGTATCTCGGTTTCTACTGAACGGATTTTCATGCTTGATATATCTAATTTCTTTTAATTCAATTGCCAGTAATCTGTGCTACTTTTCTAGGTTCCATTCCTCCGTCTAAAGGAAATTCTAGAAAACTTATTTTCCTTACGTATGCAAGCTCTCACGTCACAGTTCCACGTCACTCACTCCTACGTTTCTTACTTCCTTCAACAGTCGGAGTCTCCTAGCGCGCTATTCAAATATCAGCCGCTTCATCTCTCAAATAAACCAATGTCTCTGCTTCATAATAATGACGTCAACATGTCACGGACGTGTGAACGATCCGGGTACAGTACTTCCTTACCTGTATATACACCTTCAGACGGAATAACAAAGCTGTACAGGTGTCCGTAATAATGTCACTTATTGACTGTGGTGATACAGCACTTGGAAATTTCAGGTCTTCAAAGGTACCGGTATATCCTGTTGCAAGGTAATGTAAAGCTACTGACAAACGCTTGTTTGGAGGAACAGCTTCTCGCATTAAAGTATCTATTCGATGTGTAACATCTTTCCACTCGGTTGCTGGATATTTTTGTGGGAGTGATTTTGAAAAATGGGACGGAAGTGGATCGGAACGATCGAGGTGGCACCAGCTGGCACATTTCGGTTCGATCGAACGGAAGTGTGCTCGAACGGAAGTGTGCTAGCAGGCAGTGGTGGATCGAACGGAAGTGTAAGACGCACTGCCAGCTCGCTGGCGGTGGTAACAGAAACAATGAGTGTGCGGTGTCGGAAATTGATACCATAACGTACTCTCGGCCTTGTGGAATGTATATGACACACTGAACGGTAAACGTTCATGCGAACTCTGGTGTCAATTGAAAAAAGCACATGGTACATGTTCGAAGTCTTCGTATCAGTATTTAAATGGTAAAATGCCTTAATATAAAACATTGTAAGTAGTCGGCATTGCCGGTATTGTGTTTCTGCACAATGGCTATTCAAATATTAACCCACATAACGGTAATGCAGTCATCAATATAATATAATGGTTGGGTTATACGAGAATTGAGCAAGCCTTCATGAACTATTGCTGAATACATTCTCTTTACTCACAAGAGGGCCTATTCATACGGCATTTTAAACTCAATTTCACGCAGGAACATTATCGAAACAAGCAAAATATAAATGAAACTTAATTCCATAATGCAGTATTATTGGAACGTGGAAATAAGTCAGCATCTTGTGCCCTATATTCGCCTAGTCGAAATAGCCGTGGGGTTAGCGCCTATGACTGTAAATTACGGAGCTCGGGTTCGAATCCCGGACGGGGTAATTATTTTTCCTACCAGATTATCATTTTAAACGATAATGATCATATCAATATGACTCATTTTAACATAATCCATATGAAATTACGTGTTGGTCTGTGAATCAAGAGGACCAGTTTATGAGGAATTTAAGGTTATGAGCGGTGTCGGGTCTATTTATCTAGTTTTTCCATATCGTATTCTTTATTTAGGCTAGTGCTGGTCGAGGCTACAAATCATCTAATAAAGTGAGTTCTGTATTATAAACTACAATATCTGTAAAACATTCCCTTTTAAAATAGATTAATATTTGGGCCAATAATAGTATAAAATACCGGTGTATCAACAATTTCACGTGAGGTTTCTTCTATATCAGATGTTACACATCATATGCGACTACTGTAGACTCGTTTTTTTCTTTTTGAATTTGGTTTAGTAACCATTGCAAGAAGTTCGTCAAATGAATTACCATCCAATCGCAAAAAGTTTGGAAAACAAGTTGGCTCACTCAGTCTCAGTTCGTTTAATAAGTTTTGATGAGTGTATTCATTTTGCTTCTGAAAACAATCTATGGCCCATTTGCACTTCTTTGATTCTTTTTCACAGCCTCAACCAATGCAATACCAATGATTCAAAGTTCCGCTTCCGACAACATGTTCACCTCAGACGATGAAAACAGCAACTACATTATTGGACAATACATTGCACTGTCTAGGGACGTTCCATAAATATATTGCAAAAAACTTTGTACAATAATATTGAGCGTCTAGGGTCCGCTTCTGAGTATCATTCGCTCCTAGTCCTAGTGATGTGCTTGAGCACGGCTGGAGCTGCTGGAACAGATGACGTCAGAGTTCGAACATTTCTGAGCGCGCCGCGTCCTATCGGCGTGTTAACAACCCAGAAACCTCAAGAAGGCTGTGGTTAAGGTAATAAGCTAGGCGGTACAGTCTCGTCCTTAGTTTGCTGTGCCTTGCTGTATAGTTTGAGCTTAACCTATATCCCCTTCAAACTGTATCTGTAGTGTGGAGACAGCCACAATCTGTGTTTGTGCGATGATTCGATGCAAATGACTCCCAAGAATATACAAACTGCGTACAGATCACCATTGGAGTCCACGGAACAAAGGTGATGGGTCACAACACGTTCTTCGTACAATGATGCGACAAAAGTATGTGTATATGAGTGATTAATTTGTTCCGTTTCCGGAACAAATGTTTCTTAATATCCTCCATAGTATTACATCCTTCCCAGAAGCCAAAGACGTATCAGAGATGGGGGGGGGGGGGGAATAGTCTATATTAATATTGTTATTAATATTATGTAGAATTTGGTTTACGCCGCATCGTCACAGATAGCTCGTATGGTGACAATGGGACAGAAGAGGGCTAGGCACGGAAGGATGCGGCCGTGGCCTTCATTAAGGCACAGCCCCAGCATGTGTGCAAATGGGAAACCATGGAAAACCATCTGTAGGGCTGCCGACAGTGGGATTCGAACCACTAATAGTCAAATACGTTCACACATACAGTACCGTACGCGAGCGAAAGGTTACAGGAAATATCATCTGGGCCGTCAGTGAACCAAATGCTTTATGTGTGGGTCGCCTAACAGTTCGAACAGGTTCGATACCGTATCGAGCCTACGTTGCGTATCGGGATGGCGCGAGCCCGCTCGAACTTCAGTATCATTCGCCCATCGCTACCAATCAAAGAAAGAGTTGGTGTTGTAATTTAGAGGTTGAAGTTCTTTTGGATAAACATTTTTATTTTCATTTCCACAAACTGGCTCTAAACTATCGTAAAATGGATTTAATAATTTTGAAACATTCGTGGTAGTGTGCACAATAAAACACCAAAGTTTCATCGCAATCGGATGAATGGCATATGAACGCATACGGGATTTTGTTTAAACGATTCGTGCGTTGACACCCATTTGTTGAATCTACTCGTGCGCTACCAACTGTGAAATGGATTTACTACGTTAGAATCCTTCAAGTAAGTGTACACAACAAGCCATCAAAGTTTCATCGCAATCAATGAATGGTATATGAACGAATACGGGATTGTGTTGAAACGCTTCGCGCGTCGTCACTCATTTGTTGCATATCCTCGTGCGCTACCAATTATAAAATGGATTTACTAAGTCGAAAAACTTCCCTGTCGTGTGCACAACAACTCATCAAAGTTTCATCGCAATCGGATGAATGGCATATGAACGCATACGGGATTTTGTTTAAACGATTCGCGCGCCGTTACTCATTTGTTGAATCTATTACTGCGCTACCTTTTGTAAAATAGATTTATTAAGCCTGAACCCTTCCCGAGAGTGTATTCAACGATTCACCAAAGTTTCATCCTAATCGAATGAATGGTATATGAACGCACACGGGACTTTTTTGAAACGATTCGCGCACCATCGCTCATTTGTTGAATCTACTCGATGGTTACCTATTGTAAAATGGATTTACTGAGCCAGAAACCTTCCCTGGCGTGTACACAACATCTCACCCAACTTTCATCGCTATCGGACGAATGGTATATTAACACATTCGGGACTTTATTGAAACGATTCGCACTTCGTTGCTCATTTGTTGAATCTACCCGTGCGCTACCAAGTGTAAAATGGATGTATTAAGACAGAAACCTTCCCTGGAGTGTACAAAACATCTCACCCAAGTTTCATCGCTATCGGACGAATGTTATATGCACGCATACGGGACTTTGTTGAAACGCTTCGCGCGTCGTCGCTCATTTCTTGAATCTACTCGTGCGCTACCTATTGTAAAATGGATTTACTAAGCCATAAACCTTCCTTGGAGTGTACTCAATATCTCACCTAAGTTTCATCGCAATCTGATGAATGGTATATGAACGCACTGGATACATACACGCACACAAACATAGACAGACAAACTATCACTTTACATTTATTGTTATAGAGAAAAACGTATTGCTGTCACGGGAACGAAAGCAAAGAACTATCAACCACACCGCTCGAGTTTCATGTTATTCCTAGAACTCTCCGATAGTTTATATAAACCTAACACAAGCGCCACTTCAAGATATCATAACAAATCTTTGAAAACGCCAACCGTACTTGTTGGTGAAATGTCAGAAGATATCAAGAAACGTTACACACTGTCTAATAACCAAAAGCCGTTCTGAAGGATGCTCAACTGGCCTAATAACTCGAAAATCCATCCTGAAAAAGATGATGATGATTATTATTATTGCTTTAAGAGGCGGAACAGCGAGGTCATCTGTGGCTAAAGAGAGACTGTAGTGGAAATAAATACCGTAATGTATTTCATTCAATTTAAATCGTCTGTACATTGGAGTGAACAAACAATGTATGTTATTCTAAATAAAAACATATCATCACTGAGAATGCTGTATATGTACACTTATTAATTAAACATTTAACATGGGGTTATATACATATTCTTGATCCCCTTGATGAATATGCTCCAAGTCTAATAAATCATATTTCTTATCTAACATCAAGCGACACATTCTTGAATGATTCTGTGTATCAGACTAACAATGAATATTCACTTCTGCAAGCTAAGATATAAACTAATTCTGACATTATAAAAAGTAAAATGTTCTGGCCTATATACTTATTTCCAATCTATTCAGAAATTGCACCTTAAATGAATACACATCAAGTCATATTTTTTGTTAACCTGTACAATGCTTAAAAAATAAATAATATTCACAATGTTGCTAAAATTCTCTAGTAAAGAGATTTCATTCAAAATTGATACTATTACTTATGGGCATTTCAAGTATCGTAGATAATTCAAAATTTCCCATATAAATGATCCTTTACAATTTGCATAAAACCCCTTTAAGCCATTTTGTTGAAAATATCTAATTTTCACATAGACTTTTCAAAAAACACATTTTGGTACTTTGTTAGCAATAATCCAACAATCTTGATTTGCAATTAGTGATAAATACATGTATGCTCGAAATTGCATTCTTGGGCTAAATTTTGTTTGTTTTTAGTGCAAAGCTTAATGCAAAGCTTGAAGTCACTACTTTGAGAAAATGTATGGTTTACTCGGCTACGACAACTAGAAATGAATTCAAAGTGGGTCTACACGGATGTTGAAAGAAAACTTGGTAACCCTGCCGTGCACTTTCAAACCTTGTTTTCTAAATAATAATAATAATAATAATAATAATAATAATAATTGGTGGTTCGAGAAATTGCAATTTGGATAATTGTTGCGAGAAATAAGCCGAATACTTCGATGGCTGTGATGTCGAATATCTCTTTGCATACCACTCCGCCCTTATCTGCTGCTGAGTTTCCGGCGACCAAAATTTTCTCATTAGCCCCCTGGAAAATTCTTCGAAATTATGGAAACTTGACCTAAACGCCCTGAACCAAACCAGTGCAGGTCCATCCAAAAATCGGCTCATAGCTCATAGCTCTAATCACTCTCTCCTTCGAAATTTTAGAATCCCGGATGTACTGTAATCCTTGATTTCCTTTGGAAATTCTTCTGGTGGAATACTTTCAGTTACGGTAAACTTCCCCGGTTTATCATCATTATCCTTATATATAGCAATAGGAATAGCATTTGTCATAATTTCATGATCTTCTAATTCTTTGGAAATCTCTTTCTTCCTCTCAAAAGTTGGGATCTCTTCCAATTTTCTTTGCTCCAGTTGAGATTTATATAGAGAAAGTTTCTCTTCTAATGATCCTACAGTCTTTTTCAGTTCAGAATCATCCGTATTCGTTTCCATCTCTCCTCTGATTTCTTCTATCGTCTACTTGACAAACTCTTTAGTTACTGGATCAGTTTTTTTATTTCTCACGTTCACATTCGTTTCCTGAACATCTTTTACTAATTTTTCGATTATTGTCTCGTGATTTTTCACACCATTCGTCACTTGAGACACATATTTTTGAATTTTCCCCACATCCTCAGATATCAGCTTGATATGTGTGGAAAAAGAACTTCTCATTTCTTGGACATCCTCTTTTGCTTTCTCTAGTATTGAATCTCTGACATCAGTAAGTGCTATTTCTTTTACATTCTTACTAAGTTCTTGGATCACCTTATCTCCTTTCAGTTGTTCTAAAATTGTCTTCTGAAAATCGGTTGCCACTTTCTGCAACGCCTGCCTTGCAGTAATATTACACTCTTCTGTAATTTTGATTTCCAAGTTCATCAAGTCATCAGCTACACTTCTGGAATGTCTTTCAAAATTATCCTCCATGCCCTTCCATTTATCATCCGATTTTCCTAATTTATCCTCTAAGCTTTTCGTACTTTCATTAAATTTGGTTTCCAGTGAAACTTTGTTTTCCTCTAACCTAGTTTCAAAATTCTTGGACATTTCAAATAATTTGCCATGTTTTTCCCCAAAAATTTTTGACTTTTCCGCGAAATGTTTCCCCAGACTTTCTGACAATCGGTGTTCTAACAGTTTAGAATTATCAGCTAAATCTAACCTTAGAATTTATGAATTACCAATGATTTTTATATCCATGAGGCGTGAACTTTCGGTTAATCTGTCAAGAGCTTTGAAATGTTCGGAAATCTTTTCTTCCAAAGATTCTCTTAAAGATTCGGTGCTAATACTTAATCTATCTTCAAAATGTTTAGAGTTCTCAGAAAGTTTACTATCAGTGTCTGATTGAAGTGAAGTAGAATTCTCTGACAACTTTTCAGATAATTTATCTTCTAATGCATTAGAATTTTCTGATAACTTTTCTTCTAATGTTTCAGAATTTTCATTTAACCTGAATTCTAATGAGTCTGATTTTTCAGATAATTTGGATTCAAATGATTTATTTAATTTATCTTCTAATGATTTAGAATTTTCAGTTAATTTGATTTCTATTCTACCTTCCAAATATTGAGAATTTTCTTGGATTTGTTGTGCCAACCTTTTGGAATTTTCCAATAACATGTTTTCCAATTGAGTAGCCTTCTCGATGCTCTGCTTATTGTCTGACTCAATTCGAGCCAACACCTCCAGCACTTTATCAATTATTTTTCCAAAGAGAAATACAGGATAGGTACCGTATTCTATGGATGAACGAAGCCTTAATATTAAACATATACTAGCCTAATAGTATTTGAGAATTCACAATAAATTGAGATAAACGTTACGTCGATGTCTAATGAAAAAAAATCTACTCATTTAAATTTACATTCAACCAACAACAAATATTATGCAAAATTCAAAAATCCTCCATCTGGATTTTATAAGTGTGCTTTTTTCATCTAACCAAAAAAAACTCCCTATTCTAACATTTATATCAAAATATTTAATTAATAAAATTCCCTTAAGAATTGCTAGACTCCCAAACGAAATAAAGTCGCCAAAAAACAAAATTCAAAACACTTATTCCAAAATGCAAACTTTACTATGTCCTCAAACATGGACTTAACAATCTCCTTTAATCCAAAAACATTTACTGGATATTTGTCAATTGTCGAAACAAGTGGCGAAATTCACAAGTCTACTCGAATGCCTCTTCGAAAACACGTTCGAAAGGCCCATTCGGTGGCCCCTTAGTACGGGCGCCAAACTTATCTCCTCTACATTATGTGCCCGTTTCGACCGAGATCCAAAGACCACATTTTGTAAAATATCGAAATCAGATTAGCACGAGAAAATCAATCTCAGGGTCTATCTAGGTGAATATTTGGTCTATATCTGGCATCCCTGATCTCGGTAATTCACAAGTAAGGTAAGGAAAGAAATTATTTTGAAAATAACACACTTCTTTAAAATCCCAATTTATTTATAATTAAAATGATAAATTAACTGGCAATAACCTCAAAAACACAAGAAAAATAATCATACATAAAAAATCAACAGTCCCTAAAAATACCCTTGAACTTCGCAGAATTGATATTCAGAAAATTAGCAGTCCATTCTGATATCAACAATTACGAAAAACTACTAATTATTTACACTGGATAATCACTGTTCAATGAAGAGTTCGAGTAATCCCTCTATTTACACATTTGTAGTTTCACTTTCCTGAAGATTTGCATTGATTGTTCAAGTATGCGTTGAATTGATATTTTGAAAAATTATCACTTGGTTAAATCGATGATGTTTAAAAAAAAATTGGAAATAAATTATTTCTTTAGATTCATCGAAGTATAACAACCACCTCATATCGATATTCGGCTAACATAAAGTCGAATGTTAATATTGTTGTGTTTGTAAAATGTTTGTTTCCAGGAACAAAAATTGTTTATAAATTTCTCATCTTCTTAAATTCGAAAAATAAATGTTTTCTTTCATTTCGATTTGTTTCAATATAAACAAAATTTTAATTTACTCATAAATTGTTGTTAACAATATAAATTGTTGTTATCCACTATCAGTGGATTAAATCATTATCTCTTTCATCAAAACTTTTCTCTCATTCAGAAAATTTACATAATATCTCACACAAAAGTAAATGTTAATCATAGAATTTATTATTATTATTATTATTATTATTATTATTATTATTATTATTAAATTCAAAATTCCTTATCAATTTATTTACAACAAGTTTTGTCACCCTCTCATATTGTGAATATTTAATGCTCATTTCAACTGTAATTATTATTAATATTATTCCAAGCAAAAATAAGAATATCTTCAATTATTTATTTTATTTTTGCATTTGCAACTATTCATTTTCTTAATATATTTTTTCTCGGTCAGGTTCATCAAATCTAAACTCATGTTCTGGAATTATTTAGGCATACTATTGGAAATTCACGTTGATCCAGAAAAAAAATATACGGTTTGACAGATCAATGGAATTTGACTAGAACCCTTCTTTTACAACTGAGAGCCCACACGCTCTTCTAATAACACTTGCACAACAATGTGTGCCCATAACTACGGGAACAAATGCCCTCTTGGATAACCCCTCGGCCTCCACTCAACTTTAAGTGTCGACAATTCGCACACTAAAATCATCATATTATTTGACTTCAAATATTCTTCTCCACAAAACATTATTTTTATTTTATTATATTCTGTTTTCTGTTTGTAATATTCTAACTTACCACTGTACTGTCTGTTCTTCAATTCCATTTTTCCAATGAAAAGAAGTATTTATTTCTGGTCAATTTGTCCTTGCCTCCCATTTACATAATCTCACGCTAAATTTATACATTTAATACCTGCCGCTTTAGTTTCTTCATTTAGTATTTTTAGAGATTTTGAAAAATTTTACTGAGCTCAAATTCTTACTATTTCACTTCATTCATAAACTCATTTAAATTTATTTATAAATCCAAACTTCTATTCCACAAATATAATAAGTTATTATTAAACTCTTCCAATTATTTAAATTCTTCCATGAAATTATTATTATTATCACTGGAAAAAATATTATTTAGGCATCGTTGCTTCACTACAACATCATAATGATTATTATTGCCCTATTTCATTCATAAATAAATAAAGGTTTAAATCCTCATTGCAAATGATTATTAATAACATCTCACTTTCTGATTATTAATGCAGTAATTATTTAATCCCGTAGCTTAGCGGTCAGCATGGTTAGCTGCAGCCCCGGAGGTCATGGGTTCGATTCCCGGCTCTGCCACGAAATTTGAAAAGTGGTACGAGGACTGGAACGGGGTCTACTCAGCCTCGGGTGGCCCAAAGGAGTAGAGGGGGTTCGATTCCCCCTCAGCCATCCTCGAAGTGGTTTCCCGTGGTTTCCCACTTCGTCTTCGGGCAAATGCCGGGATGGTACTGTCCCCGTTTACCTGGCTAGTAGGCTGTCAGATATCCGCCCCCTCAATCGGATTGCCAATTATCAATCGCACCGGCACAGTTACATCAATAAAAATGGCACTGACAGATACTATCGAGATAAGAGCACAGAAGTTCACAGGAAATCATTGCGGAACACACCAAAATAGACGGGGGTTCATACTTACCGTTACTTACCTCTTAATTATCTCGGGGTTTGAGTTGACAACAGGATCACTAAAGTCTGTTCACACAATAACCTCCACCATGACATTTAAAAATGAACCAGAACGAAGACGAGAACTTTGAACTGTACAAAAGCTTTATTTCAAATAAAGGGTATGATTTTACTAACACAACAAAAACAACGTGACTATCAGTAGCCCAAGTCAATTTGACTACGTCCTCCAGTAGGACTTGCAAAAATTATCATACAACATGATATAAGACATTTTAGCTCTCAAGAGCTCCAAATAACGTAATATTCATAACACTATTGGATTTGAAAAGGACGTCAGGGTGTGACATATATAGAGCATTTGGTTTCCTTTTAATAAACATGAGAATGGTATCTATAGTCGCAAGGCCAGAGTGTGTACGACCTCACTCTCTGAGAACCAGATGTTGGCACAGCTGCGGGCTACCCTCCAGCCTGTTGCATACTGGTCAAATGCACTCCCTTCTCACGTGCTATGTTACGTAAGAATACAGCTTGTTCTCTCAAGCTTTTAAATGTCCACAAGACAACTCACATTATTTACGCAAATCTTTCAAGTACTTTACTCACATCCTATTGGATCATTATATTAATTTCTTAAACTTGTTAACTTCAATCCAAATGTTTAATTAGCTCTTAAATGTTTATAACAAAATCACATAAATTATTTATAACAATTAGAAATTGTTTATAATATTTGTCAAAAACAATAAAAATATTATAAGCACGCCTTTAACATCACTCTCGTTCCATATTATTTTCAAAAATATTTACAGCAATTATTTACAATATTAACATTTAAATTGTTTAAATTATTAATTTAATAAATACATTAACCACATGTTCATTCGGTTGATAATTTTATAATCCTGTTTAATATAATCGACCAATGAAGGTTAGTTATACATGTTAATGTCACAATCTGGTTTAATAAAGGTTTTAATAATGATTTGTGACGGCAACCTTCATTCAAAATCTTATCTCAAATTCTTTCAAAACTCGTGTTAATTATAACAGTAATTCACTTGATTAATTTTCAACGAACTATAACAATCTTACTCCAGCGGAAAATCCTTCGCTAACAAGTTAATGCACAATCTGCATTAAAAATATGCCCAAAATCATCATATATTAATCTATATGGCATTAAAAACTTCCACATAACTTACAAAACTTCCACAAATAATTCTTTAACATTAATTCCTGTGGGAACTTCCTTCATATTCAAGGGCATTATACCTCAGCGACTTTCAACACGCGCTGCACTAGCGATTATACATTCATAGTTCCACTTAAAAATTTTTATAATCATTAATTGTTTCAAAACTGTTTTTCTATTTAACCTTCGTGGATTTCATTCATGAACCGAAATGAAGTCAAAACTTGCCAATCACAAACAAATTTAATGGTGAATACGCTCATATACGCCTATCTGGTCTATCAAAATTTAAGATTAACATCTTAAAAGAAAATGGTAGTATAAAAATACTATCATCAAATAAAGTGCGACTAAAATGCAAAGTAGTCGAATAGAATCCAATTAGACTGGGGAATGCAAACAACGTTATATAATTCTCTAATTGAGAAAAACTCCTAACAAAAGTACTTGACTTTAATGCATTCAATAATTCCTTATTAAAGTTACTCTTTCACAAAAGTGTCTATGATGCAATGTTCATTCATAACTGACGATAAATGTCTGTGTTGCAATCAATTCAAATAACGACTAGTATTTCCAAGATCGTCGACAACGTAAGAGATTTTAACGCTCTAAAATCATTTAAATGTTCTTCCTTCTTGATGATGACAGAAAATTGGTCAAAGTAATTAAACTGGGGTTGAATTACTTTAATAAAATGACACGCTGTCTGAATTCAAATCTGCCATAAAAATCATTAACTTACAGTCAAATCGTGACTACAAAAATATTAATTACTGAAAAATCCAAATATCAGTCTCAACTGATTCAAAATCGTTAACTATGCCCATGACATAACAATGTCTTAATAAATCGTCGAAAAAGGCATAACTCATCAAGGTGTGCTGAGAATAAGAATCTCAACAAGAAAATAGGGCAAAATACATGAGGATAAAAATATGGGAAAAATAGTTGCTCAAACATCATTAGTAAACTCAAATACAATAAACGTTCACGACTACCTTATCTGCCGATTGACGTTCCAGAGGAAAATTCCCCAAAGAAGACTGCTGATGGATCCATTTCACCACGTTAAAGTTGAGCTCCATCCTCGAAATAGGAAATAGCACCCTCGGAGAATCGAACTGCTTCCTTCTCCGGAAATCGCTCTGCTCCTCGAAAACGAATAGACATCCTTCCGGCAATAATCTTCTTTGTGAGTCGGGATATCCCTGACCTCTCTTGAAAAATTCCCTGAAGTTCCAGTAGACAGTCGTCATGAAGTTTTGTAGAAATTTCCGAAGAAATTATTCATATTCGGAGTATGAAATTGTTTCTATGGCTGTTCGATGGTATTCAGCCTTTAATTACGAAACATGGGTGTAGATGGTATTCACCGCATGTTCGCTTGTGTGGAATAGCAATTAGCGAAGTTCCATGTCGCTATCTTACTCCATTGAAGTATGTCCCAATTGCAATAAGCCCTTTTAGCCTTCCATCTGCTCTTCGGTTGTAGTGTCAGAAGAACAAACTGCCGTATTCAATTGCTCCATTATACTGTATCGTTCTGTAACCAAGCAATCTGAAGTCTTTCTATTCCACTCGCAGCGTCAGCCTTGCGTTGATTCTGGCTATACAAAAGTGCTTCTCTTGTGGCGAGATAATCACTTTTGTCAGTCGTATAAAACTGCTAATATCTTTTAAACTAATCGGTCGAAATTGTTCAGCTTTTCTCTATTACTTTATGAAGCACAACACAATACAATTAGCTTATCGGTGACCGCTAACTGTTCAAAGCTAAACTTGTAGAAGCTTTCTAAGGTCCGTTTCAACTTCACCTAGTTTGACTTGGATCTCGTTAATATAGTGGCCTCGCCACGCGTTATAAAGACGATTCTTTTCACTGCTGTTCACTTCGACGTCTCACTATAATGAATGTATAAGAAAAGAACTTTCACAATAGACTTCGATGATCTGAGTATGAGATCTCAGAATAATCGGAGAACGAAAGAGACTCCTCTCTTCTGCGCAAGCCCTTTTATTAACTTCACGAGGGGCGTTTCCATCCCTTCCAAAGCGTGATACTACGTCATCGCGAAAACTTCCAACTTCGTTAATACATGACGGATTTTCAAAATTCAAAAACTGAAAATAAATTTCACCAAAATTCCAAATCAATGCTTTTACTGCAAATGGATTTCCACAATTCTGCATTCCAAAAGTAATAAAAATACCATAGTTTCAGCAATCTCCGTCTTCCTTTAAACTATCGTTCATTGGTTCATGCCTCTCCTCCAATAGCATAGTTTCTTCCTCAGCAGAATTCCTCGTTTCCTGCGACTGCGTCGTAAATCTTGGAACATTCTGGACTAAAAGCTGACGTCACTGAGAATCTCAGCTCAAGTAGCCTGCTGGCATAACATTTGCGTCATCCGTGCTTACGTCATGACTACCCACGTCATAACTATGACAACCATAACTTTCCATATAATTTCAAATATAGCCACCGTGGTCTCTACATAATTCAATTACGGGGGCATTCTCCTCTCACCACGTTTTAAAAACAGTTGCAAATTGTTTTTAAACCCAATGTTACAAGTATCTCAACTCTCTTGAACACGAAATTGAATTATTACTGGCTTACTCTAGTATGATATTTCCTCTATGTTCCTTAATCATATATCTTCTATTCTGGGTTGTGTGTGGTTAATGTATTCTTTCCTCTCTACTTTCTCTTCTGACCAGTATTTCTATTTTCAAAGTTCTGCTGGCTCGTAGAAGGACCAGGATCGATTACAACATCCTGCCTTTTCTTTTGATTGTCAGCTTCTTTATCCCTTAATTCTTTTAAGTATTGCTGGCTTTCCTTCTCTCTTTGCTGATACTGATCAGGTGTCATAACCTGACTTTGAGTATTCTGGTTTCTATTTTGGTTTTGGTTATTCCTATTATAGTTACGGTTATACCCATTATTGTTGTAATATCTGCCTCTTCCATTGTAGTTTCCTCGGTTGTAGTTCCAACCTCTTCTCTGTTGATACGGTCGGTAACCTTGTGATCTGTAATTTCTAAACTGATTATTCCTGTGAGGACCTACATTGTCAGTTTTCTCCTCCTCTGGCTTGTCAGTTTGTTGGACTTGGTCCATATATACCGTATTGATTTCTTTAAATTCCTGCCTTTGACCTTTCTGGACTACGTTAGGCATTGGACTTGTGTAGTCTAACCTTCTCAGTAATTCATCCATGCTGGATAAATCCCTGACGTTGGACGAAATTATAAGTCTCCTCACCTCAACTGGCAGCATACGAGAAATCGCATCTATTAGTTGCTCCGTGGACAATGGGGGTTGCAAAAATCTCAAGCGGGACAACTGACTCGTAAAGAAATCAGCGTACCTCGTTGGAAGAGTACCTGAGTATTTTCTTGAATACACCTCCGCTCTTAACGAATTCTGCGCTTCTATGGACCAAAATCGTTTGATTAATGCCTCTGCAAACTCGTCAAAGTTACTGAATGTGTATCTAAATGCGCGAAACCATTCAAGGGGTCCTCCAATCAGATATCTCTCTACAATCTTCATCTCTCTCTCTCTCTGGGAATGTGAGCTTCGATGAAATAATCTTTGAGATTCCTTACATACTCTATAGGTGTCAAACTATCAGTGTTACTGAATTTTTGTGGTTTGTCTTCGAAATTCCTAATGACCGTCACGTTCCTCGGATATGAATCCGGATAGTTTTTCCCACTATCTCGATAATTCCACTCAGGTTCCATATTCCTCTCGTCATCCTCCTCTCTGAATCTGGATACACGTTCTTCAGGAGTCACGTCTCTTTCTTCTGGCTCTAGGTTACGTCTTCTAGCATAATTCCTATTCAATTCGCAAGCTAAGCCTTCTGTATCCTTGTCAGTGATTTCCGTTAAGACTTTCTTGACTATCTCTTCTTTGTAGTTCTCCATTAAACTAGCCTCTCCTAACTTCAAATTTTTCAGTTTACTCGTCGTTTCATTTACGTCAGAGACAACTTTATGCATCTGTTCCTCTAATGTAGATTTTAAAGTTTGCATATCCTGATCTAGTTGTGTTCTATCGTCAACTTGTTTTTCGGATAGCGAATTTATCCTGACGCTTAAATCTTTCCTAATCTGTACTACTTCATTGTCAATTTCTATCTGCGTACTGGCAAGTTTTCTTTCAATCCTTTCCTGAATTTGGGTTACATGTTCCCCACTTGACTTATTCCACTCGTCTTTCCATACCGCTACGTTTGCTGTTAACATTTCGGCTATGTCTACTTCGATATCCTCTTTTAATACTCTATTGTGGTCTAATACCTGTGTTCTCATGACCTCTACATCATACTTCAACTCTGCTAAAGACGTTGTTGTTCTAACTGATTCATCGACTAACCTAGTCGCTAATGCAGTTATATTACGCGTACAAAGAGTTTTTGAGTTTTCGATTTCTTCCCTGACTTTATTTACATCAGTTTGGACTTTAGTGATATCTACGAAAACTGTGTTGACCTCTACCTGAATCTTAGTTATGTCACTTTGCACCTCAGTTATATCCGCATGAATGTTATTAATGTCTACCTGAACATTGGATACATCAGTTCTAGCTTTTTGAATTTCTTTTTGGACTTCCTCGACCTTGTCTTGGACAGTCGCTACATCGTTTTTGACAACAACTACTTCGGCTCTAGCACAAGAAATATCCCCTCGGACATTAGCTACATCTAGATTTAACATTGTAAGGTCTTTCTGTACCTTAGACACATCATTTTTAACATCAGACACATTTGTGCGGATGTCACTTACAGTATTTTCAATTCCTAGGGTATTAATCTGTAAACGCGACATATTATCCTCCAAATTAGCAGCACTAGTCTGAAGAACCTTCAAACTTTCACCCATGCTAGCTTTCAAATTACTAGCATTCTCCTCCATTCGACTAGTATTCCTAGCTTCCATCTCCTTTATGCTTTCATTCAGCATCTGCTTCATACTATTGTTCATGCTAGCTTTCAAGTTAGCAGACATCTCCTCTAGCATCAACCTCAAACTTTCATCTGCCATTACAATATTATTCAAAAATGGATTGCTGTAGGGACATACATCAAAAGAGCAAAATAACAACATTTGAGCAACACTTTTCACCATATATAATTTTGATCAATTTTCTGTCTTAAATCTAACTTATAACTACCTTATAATTAACCTTCGAAGATACTTCATGTTGAAACAAACTCAAGCACATGTTCAAATTTCCCTGGCTCATTTTAAAATATCCTAACACAAATAATTTACAATTACAATCCAAATAATTTAATTTTATCTTTAATATGACTGAAATGTCATAAGCCGGTCAAATAAAATAAGATTCCAGATTATAGGCGATTTTCCTAAGTTTCCAGCCTATTTAACTTTTCTCAAGTTGTATAAGATCTGATCTTTTCTGAGTGTAATTTTCCTAACACAATACAACATTTAATTCCTATATAATCACACTCTCAAATACTACAATTGGCCTAGACATCTAACAAAGAATCAACCTCTTTATTTGAGTCTAATCGAACCTCGCGTTTTAGGTTTGCCACTCTTACTGGCGTTCAACCTGGTAATCCAGTTATGTTGAATCGAGCCCCACGTTGGGCGCCAATCTTTCTGTCCCCGTTTACCTGCCTAGTGGGCTGTCAGATATCCACCCCCTCAATCGGATTGCCAATTATCAATCGCACCGGCACAGTTACATCAATAAAAATGGCACTGACAGATACTATCGAGATAAGAGCACAGAAGTTCACAGGAAATCATTGTGGAACACACCAAAATAGACGGGGGTTCATACTTACCGTTACTTACCTCTTAATTATCTCGGGGTTTGAGTTGACAACAGGATCACTAAAGTCTGTTCACACAATAACCTCCACCATGACATTTAAAAATGAACCAGAACGAAGACGACAACTTTGAACTGTGCAAAAGCTTTATTTCAAATAAAGGGTATGATTTTACTAACACAACAAAAACAACGTGGCTATCAGTAGCCCAAGTCAATTTGACTACGTCCTCCAGTAGGACTTGCAAAAATTATCATACAACATGATATAAGACATTTTAGCTCTCAAGAGCTCCAAATAACGTAATATTCATAACACTATTGGATTTGAAAAGGACGTCAGGGTGTGACATATATAGAGCATTTGGTTTCCTTTTAATAAACATGAGAATGGTATTTATAGTCGCAAGGCCAGAGTGTGTACGACCTCACTCTCTGAGAACCAGATGTTGGCACAGCTGCGGGCTACCCTCCAGCCTGTTGCATACTGGTCAAATGCACTCCCTTCTCACGTGCTATGTTACGTAAGAATACAGCTTGTTCTCTCAAGCTTTTAAATGTCCACAAGACAACTCACATTATTTACGCAAATCTTTCAAGTACTTTACTCACATCCTATTGGATCATTATATTAATTTCTTAAACTTGTTAACTTCAATCCAAATGTTTAATTAGCTCTTAAATGTTTATAACAAAATCACATAAATTATTTATAACAATTAGAAATTGTTTATAATATTTGTCAAAGACAATAAAAATATTATAAGCACGCCTTTAACATCACTCTCGTTCCATATTATTTTCAAAAATATTTACAGCAATTATTTACAATATTAACATTTAAATTGTTTAAATTATTAATTTAATAAATACATTAACCACATGTTCATTCGGTTGATAATTTTATAATCCTGTTTAATATAATCGACCAATGAAGGTTAGTTATACATGTTAATGTCACAATCTGGTTTAATAAAGGTTTTAATAATGATTTGTGACGGCAACCTTCATTCAAAATCTTATCTCAAATTCTTTCAAAACTCGTGTTAATTATAACAGTAATTCACTTGATTAATTTTCAACGAACTATAACAATCTTACTCCAGCGGAAAATCCTTCGCTAACAAGTTAATGCACAATCTGCATTAAAAATATGCCCAAAATCATCATATATTAATCTATATGGCATTAAAAACTTCCACATAACTTACAAAACTTCCACAAATAATTCTTTAACATTAATTCCTGTGGGAACTTCCTTCATATTCAAGGGCATTATACCTCAGCGACTTTCAACACGCGCTGCACTAGCGATTATACATTCATAGTTCCACTTAAAAATTTTTATAATCATTAATTGTTTCAAAACTGTTTTTCTATTTAACCTTCGTGGATTTCATTCATGAACCGAAATGAAGTCAAAACTTGCCAATCACAAACAAATTTAATAGTGAATACGCTCATATACGCCTATCTGGTCTATCAAAATTTAAGATTAACATCTTAAAAGAAAATGGTAGTATAAAAATACTATCATCAAATAAAGTGCGACTAAAATGCAAAGTAGTCGAATAGAATCCAATTAGACTGGGGAATGCAAACAACGTTATATAATTCTCTAATTGAGAAAAACTCCTAACAAAAGTACTTGACTTTAATGCATTCAATAATTCCTTATTAAAGTTACTCTTTCACAAAAGTGTCTATGATGCAATGTTCATTCATAACTGACGATAAATGTCTGTGTTGCAATCAATTCAAATAACGACTAGTATTTCCAAGATCGTCGACAACGTAAGAGATTTTAACGCTCTAAAATCATTTAAATGTTCTTCCTTCTTGATGATGACAGAAAATTGGTCAAAGTAATTAAACTGGGGTTGAATTACTTTAATAAAATGACACGCTGTCTGAATTCAAATCTGCCATAAAAATCATTAACTTACAGTCAAATCGTGACTACAAAAATATTAATTACTGAAAAATCCAAATATCAGTCTCAACTGATTCAAAATCGTTAACTATGCCCATGACATAACAATGTCTTAATAAATCGTCGAAAAAGGCATAACTCATCAAGGTGTACTGAGAATAAGAATCTCAACAAGAAAATAGGGCAAAATACATGAGGATAAAAATATGGGAAAAATAGTTGCTCAAACATCATTAGTAAACTCAAATACAATAAACGTTCACGACTACCTTATCTGCCGATTGACGTTCCAGAGGAAAATTCCCCAAAGAAGACTGCTGATGGATCCATTTCACCACGTTAAAGTTGAGCTCCATCCTCGAAATAGGAAATAGCACCCTCGGAGAATCGAACTGCTTCCTTCTCCGGAAATCGCTCTGCTCCTCGAAAACGAATAGACATCCTTCCGGCAATAATCTTCTTTGTGAGTCGGGATATCCCTGACCTCTCTTGAAAAATTCCCTGAAGTTCCAGTAGACAGTCGTCATGAAGTTTTGTAGAAATTTCCGAAGAAATTATTCATATTCGGAGTATGAAATTGTTTCTATGGCTGTTCGATGGTATTCAGCCTTTAATTACGAAACATGGGTGTAGATGGTATTCACCGCATGTTCGCTTGTGTGGAATAGCAATTAGCGAAGTTCCATGTCGCTATCTTACTCCATTGAAGTATGTCCCAATTGCAATAAGCCCTTTTAGCCTTCCATCTGCTCTTCGGTTGTAGTGTCAGAAGAACAAACTGCCGTATTCAAATGCTCCATTATACTGTATCGTTCTGTAACCAAGCAATCTGAAGTCTTTCTATTCCACTCGCAGCGTCAGCCTTGCGTTGATTCTGGCTATACAAAAGTGATTCTCTTGTGGCGAGATAATCACTTTTGTCAGTCGTATAAAACTGCTAATATCTTTTAAACTAATCGGTCGAAATTGTTCAGCTTTTCTCTATTACTTTATGAAGCACAACACAATACAATTAGCTTATCGGTGACCGCTAACTGTTCAAAGCTAAACTTGTAGAAGCTTTCTAAGGTCCGTTTCAACTTCACCTAGTTTGACTTGGATCTCGTTAATATAGTGGCCTCGCCACGCGTTATAAAGACGATTCTTTTCACTGCTGTTCACTTCGACGTCTCACTATAATGAATGTATAAGAAAAGAACTTTCACAATAGACTTCGATGATCTGAGAATGAAATCTCAGAATAATCGGAGAACGAAAGAGACTCCTCTCTTCTGCGCAAGCCCTTTTATTAACTTCACGAGGGGCGTTTCCATCCCTTCCAAAGCGTGATACTACGTCATCGCGAAAACTTCCAACTTCGTTAATACATGACGGATTTTCAAAATTCAAAAACTGAAAATAAATTTCACCAAAATTCCAAATCAATGCTTTTACTGCAAATGGATTTCCACAATTCTGCATTCCAAAAGTAATAAAAATACCATAGTTTCAGCAATCTCCGTCTTCCTTTAAACTATCGTTCATTGGTTCATGCCTCTCCTCCAATAGCATAGTTTCTTCCTCAGCAGAATTCCTCGTTTCCTGCGACTGCGTCGTAAATCTTGGAACATTCTGGACTAAAAGCTGACGTCACTGAGAATCTCAGCTCAAGTAGCCTGCTGGCATAACATTTGCGTCATCCGTGCTTACGTCATGACTACCCACGTCATAACTATGACAACCATAACTTTCCATATAATTTCAAATATAGCCACCGTGGTCTCTACATAATTCAATTACGGGGGCAGTACCTTATTCAAGGCCACGGCCGCCTCCATCCCTCTTCCTTGCCTATCCATCCTAACCCTCCCTTACCTTCCCCCATGAGGCCCCTGTTCGCTTTGCAGGTGAGGCCGCCTGGGCGAGGTGCCAATCCCACCTCACCAGTTGTATCCCTTCCGATTCGATGTTCCCAGCTCTAGGACACTGCCCGTAGAGGCGGTAGTGGTGAGTTCCATCACTGAGTCCGTGGGTTCCACCAACCTAGAGGGTAAACGACTAAGAAAAAAATATTAATAATAATCACAATTAACAATTAAATTTAATTTATAAGTTGGTTGCTATCACCTCCATAAATGAATTATTTATAACTTAACGGTGTATTCATTTTTAATTATTGTTTTCTTATTTATTTCACAGTCATTTATTATTATTAATAAATCAAATTATTTAAATGATCCAAGCCTCTCCTCTAAATAGGAGTTAAAGGAAAAAAATACTACTATCCCTTGGAAATAACTTAAACATTTCACGTCGAAACACATGAACTTGACCGTCGTCCTGACAAAGTAGTAAAATAGAATAATAAATTGTCGGACTACTATCGCTCCATTTGTCATTCTGGACAAATATAATAGACCTCTCATACCGATGATAATGTTGATTTCTTATAGTGACAGTATACAAATGGAATTCTCAAATACTACTATAGGCTAGTGGATAGTACAAGTATAGTTGGCTTACTTCGTTCTTGATGCGATGGTAATGCGTGTCCTACGGTGTTCATTATTCCCTTTGCGTCCTCCCATGGCCATCTGCAGTTCCTTATTACTGCGTTCGCCTCCATATCACACCTACACTCGAGTAGTTTTAACGGCACATGTCGGTGTTTAACATAACTCGTTCAAAAACACTCCCGTTGTTCTCGGTACAATCTAACATGGTGAAATGTTGTATAGTCTTATACTGTTAAGTTCGAATTAAGAACAAGTCCCATAACCGGAAAATGCGGTTTCATTCGCCTGCTATCACAGGAACACCTGTCAGCAGCGGAAATGAACTATAAGTATAAAGTCTTCCTGGTATTATTGAAGTGCCTGATATACAGTTTCACCACAAGAGACATGCTGTTATTTGTAGGCTAAATTCTGTGAATGGTATTACAAAAATCACCATCACTTGACCAGTTAGAATAGTTGACCATAATGTCGTCCTATATTCTAAGTTTTTCGATGATACAGTAAATGTTCGTTCACCTGACATAAACTAAGTCCACTGACAACTCGTCCAGCGACTAAGTTCCTTTCGGCGGTCAGAATTACGGCGTAATCACTCGTTCCCGATGTATCGTATATGCGCACTCAAGCAAGTGCTCTGATGGAATACATAACTGTCTCGATTCTCTGGCTCTTTATATAGTCCTGGCGGAGTACCTTCTAGAAAGTTCCATTCCGTATCTCGGTTTCTACTGAACGGATTTTCATGCTTGATATATCTAATTTCTTTTAATTCAATTGCCAGTAATCTGTGCTACTTTTCTAGGTTCCATTCCTCCGTCTAAAGGAAATTCTAGAAAACTTATTTTCCTTACGTATGCAAGCTCTCACGTCACAGTTCCACGTCACTCACTCCTACGTTTCTTACTTCCTTCAACAGTCGGAGTCTCCTAGCGCGCTATTCAAATATCAGCCGCTTCATCTCTCAAATAAACCAATGTCTCTGCTTCATAATAATGACGTCAACATGTCACGGACGTGTGAACGATCCGGGTACAGTACTTCCTTACCTGTATATACACCTTCAGACGGAATAACAAAGCTGTACAGGTGTCCGTAATAATGTCACTTATTGACTGTGGTGATACAGCACTTGGAAATTTCAGGTCTTCAAAGGTACCGGTATATCCTGTTGCAAGGTAATGTAAAGCTACTGACAAACGCTTGTTTGGAGGAACAGCTTCTCGCATTAAAGTATCTATTCGATGTGTAACATCTTTCCACTCGGTTGCTGGATATTTTTGTGGGAGTGATTTTGAAAAATGGGACGGAAGTGGATCGGAACGATCGAGGTGGCACCAGCTGGCACATTTCGGTTCGATCGAACGGAAGTGTGCTCGAACGGAAGTGTGCTAGCAGGCAGTGGTGGATCGAACGGAAGTGTAAGACGCACTGCCAGCTCGCTGGCGGTGGTAACAGAAACAATGAGTGTGCGGTGTCGGAAATTGATACCATAACGTACTCTCGGCCTTGTGGAATGTATATGACACACTGAACGGTAAACGTTCATGCGAACTCTGGTGTCAATTGAAAAAAGCACATGGTACATGTTCGAAGTCTTCGTATCAGTATTTAAATGGTAAAATGCCTTAATATAAAACATTGTAAGTAGTCGGCATTGCCGGTATTGTGTTTCTGCACAATGGCTATTCAAATATTAACCCACATAACGGTAATGCAGTCATCAATATAATATAATGGTTGGGTTATACGAGAATTGAGCAAGCCTTCATGAACTATTGCTGAATACATTCTCTTTACTCACAAGAGGGCCTATTCATACGGCATTTTAAACTCAATTTCACGCAGGAACATTATCGAAACAAGCAAAATATAAATGAAACTTAATTCCATAATGCAGTATTATTGGAACGTGGAAATAAGTCAGCATCTTGTGCCCTATATTCGCCTAGTCGAAATAGCCGTGGGGTTAGCGCCTATGACTGTAAATTACGGAGCTCGGGTTCGAATCCCGGACGGGGTAATTATTTTTCCTACCAGATTATCATTTTAAACGATAATTATCATATCAATATGACTCATTTTAACATAATCCATATGAAATTACGTGTTGGTCTGTGAATCAAGAGGACCAGTTTATGAGGAATTTAAGGTTATGAGCGGTGTCGGGTCTATTTATCTAGTTTTTCCATATCGTATTCTTTATTTAGGCTAGTGCTGGTCGAGGCTACAAATCATCTAATAAAGTGAGTTCTGTATTATAAACTACAATATCTGTAAAACATTCCCTTTTAAAATAGATTAATATTTGGGCCAATAATAGTATAAAATACCGGTGTATCAACAATTTCACGTGAGGTTTCTTCTATATCAGATGTTACACATCATATGCGACTACTGTAGACTCGTTTTTTTCTTTTTGAATTTGGTTTAGTAACCATTGCAAGAAGTTCGTCAAATGAATTACCATCCAATCGCAAAAAGTTTGGAAAACAAGTTGGCTCACTCAGTCTCAGTTCGTTTAATAAGTTTTGATGAGTGTATTCATTTTGCTTCTGAAAACAATCTATGGCCCATTTGCACTTCTTTGATTCTTTTTCACAGCCTCAACCAATGCAATACCAATGATTCAAAGTTCCGCTTCCGACAACATGTTCACCTCAGACGATGAAAACAGCAACTACATTATTGGACAATACATTGCACTGTCTAGGGACGTTCCATAAATATATTGCAAAAAACTTTGTACAATAATATTGAGCGTCTAGGGTCCGCTTCTGAGTATCATTCGCTCCTAGTCCTAGTGATGTGCTTGAGCACGGCTGGAGCTGCTGGAACAGATGACGTCAGAGTTCGAACATTTCTGAGCGCGCCGCGTCCTATCGGCGTGTTAACAACCCAGAAACCTCAAGAAGGCTGTGGTTAAGGTAATAAGCTAGGCGGTACAGTCTCGTCCTTAGTTTGCTGTGCCTTGCTGTATAGTTTGAGCTTAACCTATATCCCCTTCAAACTGTATCTGTAGTGTGGAGACAGCCACAATCTGTGTTTGTGCGATGATTCGATGCAAATGACTCCCAAGAATATACAAACTGCGTACAGATCACCATTGGAGTCCACGGAACAAAGGTGATGGGTCACAACACGTTCTTCGTACAATGATGCGACAAAAGTATGTGTATATGAGTGATTAATTTGTTCCGTTTCCGGAACAAATGTTTCTTAATATCCTCCATAGTATTACATCCTTCCCAGAAGCCAAAGACGTATCAGAGATGGGGGGGGGGGGGGGAATAGTCTATATTAATATTGTTATTAATATTATGTAGAATTTGGTTTACGCCGCATCGTCACAGATAGCTCGTATGGTGACAATGGGACAGAAGAGGGCTAGGCACGGAAGGATGCGGCCGTGGCCTTCATTAAGGCACAGCCCCAGCATGTGTGCAAATGGGAAACCATGGAAAACCATCTGTAGGGCTGCCGACAGTGGGATTCGAACCACTAATAGTCAAATACGTTCACACATACAGTACCGTACGCGAGCGAAAGGTTACAGGAAATATCATCTGGGCCGTCAGTGAACCAAATGCTTTATGTGTGGGTCGCCTAACAGTTCGAACAGGTTCGATACCGTATCGAGCCTACGTTGCGTATCGGGATGGCGCGAGCCCGCTCGAACTTCAGTATCATTCGCCCATCGCTACCAATCAAAGAAAGAGTTGGTGTTGTAATTTAGAGGTTGAAGTTCTTTTGGATAAACATTTTTATTTTCATTTCCACAAACTGGCTCTAAACTATCGTAAAATGGATTTAATAATTTTGAAACATTCGTGGTAGTGTGCACAATAAAACACCAAAGTTTCATCGCAATCGGATGAATGGCATATGAACGCATACGGGATTTTGTTTAAACGATTCGTGCGTTGACACCCATTTGTTGAATCTACTCGTGCGCTACCAACTGTGAAATGGATTTACTACGTTAGAATCCTTCAAGTAAGTGTACACAACAAGCCATCAAAGTTTCATCGCAATCAATGAATGGTATATGAACGAATACGGGATTGTGTTGAAACGCTTCGCGCGTCGTCACTCATTTGTTGCATATCCTCGTGCGCTACCAATTATAAAATGGATTTACTAAGTCGAAAAACTTCCCTGTCGTGTGCACAACAACTCATCAAAGTTTCATCGCAATCGGATGAATGGCATATGAACGCATACGGGATTTTGTTTAAACGATTCGCGCGCCGTTACTCATTTGTTGAATCTATTACTGCGCTACCTTTTGTAAAATAGATTTATTAAGCCTGAACCCTTCCCGAGAGTGTATTCAACGATTCACCAAAGTTTCATCCTAATCGAATGAATGGTATATGAACGCACACGGGACTTTTTTGAAACGATTCGCGCACCATCGCTCATTTGTTGAATCTACTCGATGGTTACCTATTGTAAAATGGATTTACTGAGCCAGAAACCTTCCCTGGCGTGTACACAACATCTCACCCAACTTTCATCGCTATCGGACGAATGGTATATTAACACATTCGGGACTTTATTGAAACGATTCGCACTTCGTTGCTCATTTGTTGAATCTACCCTTGCGCTACCAAGTGTAAAATGGATGTATTAAGACAGAAACCTTCCCTGGAGTGTACAAAACATCTCACCCAAGTTTCATCGCTATCGGACGAATGTTATATGCACGCATACGGGACTTTGTTGAAACGCTTCGCGCGTCGTCGCTCATTTCTTGAATCTACTCGTGCGCTACCTATTGTAAAATGGATTTACTAAGCCATAAACCTTCCTTGGAGTGTACTCAATATCTCACCTAAGTTTCATCGCAATCTGATGAATGGTATATGAACGCACTGGATACATACACGCACACAAACATAGACAGACAAACTATCACTTTACATTTATTGTTATAGAGAAAAACGTATTGCTGTCACGGGAACGAAAGCAAAGAACTATCAACCACACCGCTCGAGTTTCATGTTATTCCTAGAACTCTCCGATAGTTTATATAAACCTAACACAAGCGCCACTTCAAGATATCATAACAAATCTTTGAAAACGCCAACCGTACTTGTTGGTGAAATGTCAGAAGATATCAAGAAACGTTACACACTGTCTAATAACCAAAAGCCGTTCTGAAGGATGCTCAACTGGCCTAATAACTCGAAAATCCATCCTGAAAAAGATGATGATGATTATTATTATTGCTTTAAGAGGCGGAACAGCGAGATCATCTGTGGCTAAAGAGAGACTGTAGTGGAAATAAATACCGTAATGTATTTCATTCAATTTAAATCGTCTGTACATTGGAGTGAACAAACAATGTATGTTATTCTAAATAAAAACATATCATCACTGAGAATGCTGTATATGTACACTTATTAATTAAACATTTAACATGGGGTTATATACATATTCTTGATCCCCTTGATGAATATGCTCCAAGTCTAATAAATCATATTTCTTATCTAACATCAAGCGACACATTCTTGAATGATTCTGTGTATCAGACTAACAATGAATATTCACTTCTGCAAGCTAAGATATAAACTAATTCTGACATTATAAAAAGTAAAATGTTCTGGCCTATATACTTATTTCCAATCTATTCAGAAATTGCACCTTAAATGAATACACATCAAGTCATATTTTTTGTTAACCAGTACAATGCTTAAAAAATAAATAATATTCACAATGTTGCTAAAATTCTCTAGTAAAGAGATTTCATTCAAAATTGATACTATTACTTATGGGCATTTCAAGTATCGTAGATAATTCAAAATTTCCCATATAAATGATCCTTTACAATTTGCATAAAACCCCTTTAAGCCATTTTGTTGAAAATATCTAATTTTCACATAGACTTTTCAAAAAACACATTTTGGTACTTTGTTAGCAATAATCCAACAATCTTGATTTGCAATTAGTGATAAATACATGTATGCTCGAAATTGCATTCTTGGGCTAAATTTTGTTTGTTTTTAGTGCAAAGCTTAATGCAAAGCTTGAAGTCACTACTTTGAGAAAATGTATGGTTTACTCGGCTACGACAACTAGAAATGAATTCAAAGTGGGTCTACACGGATGTTGAAAGAAAACTTGGTAACCCTGCCGTGCACTTTCAAACCTTGTTTTCTAAATAATAATAATAATAATAATAATAATAATAATAATAATAATAATAATAATAAAGGGTCATTTAAACTCCGCCTGCAGTAACTACTGGGTGGATTGAGTAGCTCAGTAGTTTCTGTTGCCGGTACCAAGCCCGGTGAAAGGAGGAGCGTTGGTTCTAAGCCGTAAAATAGCAAATCCACTGGCGTTTGTTCGGCATCCGACGGCCAGTGGTCAGCGTCTGTTCCTCTAGTTGAGGCGGCTGTACTTAAATCTTCTCGAACTCAAAAATCGAGTCGTATAGGCCTACTTGTAGTCTCAATTGAGACCACCACAAACACTCAAAACTCAACTTGAGCGCATGATGGAAGAGACGATCATAGAATCATTAACCCAGGCACCAGTCGATGGACTGGACACACCTGATCATCAGATTCTGGGGTATCAGGGACACCATGCGGAGAAGAATCGGAGCTTCTCAAGAACTCTTCATACTCTCAAGACCAGACGTAAACATTTTGTTGGCACGCTTAACGTTAACACCCTCACTAAGACGGGTAAGCTAAAACAACTTCTCAACACCTTGGAATTTTTTTTATTAAAAATCACTGCGCTCCAGGAGACACGCTTCACGGACGAAGAACACTTCAACACAGGGAATTTCCGAATCAACAAGGGAAAACCTGCCATCAAAATTAATGACAACTTACCTCTCTTGGGAACAGGATTCGCCGTACACAATGCTGTGCTTGATTCGATCATCGACTTTACTTCTCCAACCGAGAGAGTCTCTTTACTATCAGTAAAATCAGCTAATAAAGCTTACACGCTGATCAACGAGCACGCCCCCACAAATCAACACAATAAAACTGATCCTGAAACCGTGGACAATTTTTGGGAAACTTTGGAAGAAACAACCAATAACATACCAAGACACCATCTGAAAATTTTATTAGGTGATTTTAACGCACAGTTAGGGAATGAAAGGAAATTCAAGGATACCACAGGCCCTCATACTAAACACAAACGTACCAACAAAAATGGTGAAAGATTAATTGACTTCTGTAGAAACTTTGGACTTAAAATCATGAGCACCCAATTTCAAAAACCTGCACATAAATTGACCACATGGAGATCACCAAGTCTTAAACAGGGTGAGTTCCAAATTGACCATGTCGCAATCTCCAAGAAAAATATAAAAGAAATTTTGAACGTCAGGGCTCGTAAAGGCGTCTTTGAATCAGATCATTATCTTCTCCAAATAAAGACAAAATTCCAACCAAATAGAAGAACAAAACGCCCACCAGAAAATGTCAAACCAGATCCGGAATATCTGAAACTCCACAAGGAAGAAATCATTTTGCAAATTAATCAGGAGGAATCAACAGACTGGAGAATACTAACGGGGAGAATTCAGGAAGCCATGAAGCTAGGACAACCACCTCGCTCCAGAAAACATCGCTGGTGGAACACAATTTGCGATCATGCAGTTGACAATCGCATATTGGATTGGAAAAAATTTCACAGTAGCCAAACAAAGGAAAACTGGGAGAACTTTCTTACCACTCAAAAACAGGCCTCAAAAATAATTAGGAAAGAAAAACGAAGGTATGAGAACAACAGACTCCACGAAATCCAGCAGGATTTCACCAAAAATAATACTAGAAATTTCTACAAGACATTTAGAGAAAATCTACGGGGATACTAAGCACCCAGTCTGTGCTTCAAGAGACACGACGGCTCATTGGAAACTAACTCCAAAAATAATTGCAAACTATTAGCCCAATATTTCAACTCTCTTCTTAACTGTGAACCACCTCTAGTAAAACTTGACTTCTCTCCTCCGGTATTCATACACTTGGACTCGCAAGCCCCCGACATTGAAGAAATTACGGAGATAATCCGACAACTCAAAAACAATAAAGCACCAGGGGAAGATGGGATCATTTCTGAACTATGGAAACTGAATGATCCCACACTGACGCGGAAACTCCATTCCATAATTTCAGATATTTGGACAACGGAGCAATTACCACATGACTGGAAATGCGCTTTGATTCACCCGTTGCACAAAAAGGGCGACAAGACGGACATCAACAATTATAGAGGAATTTCCCTGCTCCCGGTTGCTTATAAAATCCTTTCCTCAGCACTTCTGTACAGGTTAGAGCCCCAAATGGATCCACTCATTGGTGACTACCAGGCTGAATTTAAAAAAGGGCGATCGTGTGCTGAACAGATCTGGTGCCTAAAGACGATCTTACAAATGAGGAAATGTAGAAATACCGTGATTGCATTCATCGACTTCAGAAAAGCATACGACTCTGTTGACCGCGACACCCTCTTTAAAATCATGGAAGAATTTGGGATCGATCGTAAGACACGCAAAATCATAGAACAGACACTCACAGGAACAATATCCAAAGTGAAATTCATGGGCGAAATATCAGAGGCCTTCGAAATCAAGGCGGGAGTCCGACAGGGGGATGGACTATCCCCAATCCTCTTCAATATGGTTCTGGAGAGGATAATTAGGGAATGGGAACCTCTTGTAAAGGGCATTCAAATCGGTATTAAAAAAAAGAACAGAACTAAAGTCAAATGTCTCGCTTTCGCGGACGATATTGCAATTGTAGCAGACAACAGATCGGAAGCGACTTACGCAGTGGAAAAGCTCCATGAAATTGCACAAAAGACCGGATTACATATATCTTACGACAAGACCAAATATATGGAGAGAACGCCAGAAAATAAATCCCCTTTAAACACCAAATACGGTAAAATCGCACAAGTCTGTATTTTTAAATACTGTACAGACCGGGGGCAGTACCCCCTGAGACCCACCCCGCCATCTTTTACCAAAACCACCCGCATAGGCAGACCATATGCCTTATACATTTCTTCAGACACAAGCGGGCCCGGCATACTGCTGACGGCCACGCTTACGAAATATGAACATAAACACGGTAAATGGAGCGACAGCTATGAGGAAATGCTGACAAGGCAGTGGGGGAAGGCCTAAAGCCTAGGCGCGCAGGAGCCCCATCATCTGTTCTGTTCTGTTCTGTTCTCGGCCAGCAGCCCTACCCGACGAGGTCCGTTCCAGCTCTTCACCAGGTGAGATCTAGCTGTGTTCAGAGTCCTTTATCTTTGTAAACACCTACCCTGAACTACTGTACACTTTACAAATTGTACTACATTTTATATTTGTTTAAACTCCCCAAGAGGGACATCACATCACATCTACTGGCCAATAAACACATGGTCAGTAAGCATACACGTTTATTACTAATCACACTCCATTTTACATCCTTATACCCAACCTGACCTTAGTCATAATTGCCCCTGACCGTAGAGGCCAGTAACTGCATCGTCAGGTTCTATTGTACTCGAGGAAGCGACTCGACTGCAGAGTGCCGAGTCACCGACTCTGCACATTCGCTGAATTGCTCACTCTACTTAATTGGCAGGCTAGATTAGCAGCCTGCACTTAGACATTCATCCCCTGGCAGGTAATTGCATCCTACAGAGACGCCCCCAATAGCTTAAGCATTCACACCAACACACTACACTGGTAGTCTCTCCCAACTACGAGAAACTGCCCTCATCCGGAAGCAACCCTCTAAATTAGCACACCTACACTAACCTGTTTATCCCACCCCCAACCAAGGGATAAAATATATTTCGTGGAGGCGCCACTCCCACGCAAAATCAGTGTAAGGGACTCAAACAACGAGCCCTCGTGGTAGAGCGATCCGTACCGCAAGCAGCCAAGCAAAAGTTAATTTTTTTTTTCTGGGAGAAAGCATTATTTTTTCCCTTCACTCTAGGAACACAAGGGAAATTTTAGTCATCCCCCCCCCCAGAAAGAATTAGAAATTTAATACATTAGAAGCCGCACACATTTCTTTTTATACACACACTTGATTCAGGATGGCCCCTCTATACCGTCTAGCTGTGCTGAGGAGCATTGGAGAATTAATTGCCTGGCACAAGGTCTTTGAGACAAGGCAGGACTACCTCAGAAGGTATCAGCAGCTCCTGCACGCCCAGTATATGAGAATTAGAAGGGCGCTTGTCCGGCCACTCCGCAGTGCCAAGAATCGAAAGATTCGAGCGAAAATCCCCACCCTCCGTACAGAAATTACTAAAGCACACTGGAAACCATACTGCAGACACGAAATCATGTTCCAGCAATGGGAGACACTCATCAAAGAACTCAAACGGATAGGAACCAGCGGTACCAAAGTTGCCGAACAGGCCATATGCCTCAATACGCAGTACGCCCAAATTTGGGAAGAATATCGGGAACTCCAAGCCAACAAGGCCATTTTTGAGTTCGCGGCAGGGCCACCAGCCCAGACAAGAGAGGACATAGGCGTAGATACGCTAACTCAGCAATTCGCGAGGATGTCCCTCTCGACACGTACCTCCACACAAGGGAAGACGTCTACCGTGGCCATAGGCCAGAAATCGGTCAGACTACCCTCCAATACATTGCAAGAGCGCTCACAGACAATTACACGACCCCTACCGCCAGTTCAGAGGGCGATTTCGCCAGAATTGAAGCGGACACCAATATCTGCACCCCCAGTGCAAAGACATACAGGGGGATTGCTGACAGTTCATCAGCATGTAACACACACGCCTACACGCACTATCCTGCCTTCAAAACAAAGTACACGGGGTTTAAGGGAAATTTTACCGCCCACCCCACGAGGCCAGGCAAACAGGAGGGCATACACACATACAGACACTAATAGAATAGCGCGGAGCCAACACAGACCTTCAGGCGCCAGCATACCTACGCCCATTAGCAGGCACTACGGGGAACGTAGGCTTAGGCCTGCTTTACTTAAAACACCCCTGAAAGATAGTAAAGAAGCACCTCAATGGGAACCTGAGGCCTATGCCCTCATAACAGGGCGCTGTAATTCACCCCGACGGGCGAGGAAACGCACACAATAGTGAAACTCACTGACCGCACAACGCATGGATAAATATTCCCAGAACAAGACACACAGAATTTTCCACATAAAATTCCGAAACGTTCCCAAGACCCTCACGGGGGCGCGTACACACAATTAACACAAAAAGACAGGTTCTACCCCTGTAGAGGGTAAACACACAGAAACACATGCACAAAACTGTACAATTTGCATGCGTATATATTTAATCCATAAGTGTACGTTATTTCTTACACTGCCCATAGCAGAAATGTTTCTTGTCCCCTATGATGTCACTCAAACTAAGCGTAAATACCATGAGATAACACTCACAGTTCAGGGGAAAATACTATAATATATTTTTGAGGTCACACAGTAAACACAGTTACCATAAAGAGAGTCAATAACACTGACAAAACTGTCACAGAGACACAGGCCCAAAAGGCAACAGGAATGATCATCCTGAACAAAAGACGGTCTCAAACCCGCGACCTTCTGAATACCAGGAACGCAAGGTTGGGTAGCCATCCAATTGCAGGATACAGCAATAAGGGACAGTCACGCTAACAGGGATTAATATGCATAAACTAATAAAACCGCCTCCGACATCTAGTAACCAGACACGCGACTAGAAGCCCGGAGATACACGTACATAAATACATCACCTACTCACAGAGACATATCAAGAACAGGAATATATTCGCACCAGGTCTACAATAACACAAAATTTGGGGACACAATATATATGAACAGAGGTAGGGTTTTTTACATGACGAGGAACCAAAGGCACACCGTATATGCAGACAATAGAAAAGCGTGTCAGCAAACCCACGCATATTGTCTCAACACATGTGATAAGCAGACCGCCAGACTAGCAGCAGGTACTTCCTACACAATTGAAACTTGACACTATCGCCAGTCAGCGATAAGACATAAATGAACATGCGACCTTCGCAAGTACCAAACAGGCTAGGAACGATCTCACTCTGGCAGTAATACACACAATCATTCACTAGAGGAGTCAAAGCCACATTACGCCCACAAATTAAATCCAGTGTCGACCAAAATTCGTACAGACAACAGACATGGGACATTCATACAGGGGCGTAGGTTCGTTCTAAGGTACTCGCTATAACAGCCTACTTAGGGCATTAGCGACCCCGGGACTGCCAATAGGGGACGTACCGGGAACGCCAGGCCTCTACGGAAACCACAAGACACTTTTTTTAACCATAGCGCCCGACACCTGAATACGGGGGACGCCACGGGCACAGACAAACGCCCACACAAAACAGGTAACACCACATTTCTACGGCCAAAAATTATGCCAATCTGGATTATCCCGGACATAAAATAATACAGCAAGACACAATGGGGAACGGATCACGAAATCAAATTCCCAAAGAAGTTTGTGAGCGGGAAAAAGATGACAAGGTAGCACGTTGGCCTTACAAGAATGAAAACACATGTCAACATACAGACAGTGGCGAAAGTCACGTTTCGTTAGCCTTCATACATAACATTACAGACTTTCTGTATACAAGGATACAAAACAAATACACAAAAAAAACACTGCGTTGCAAATAAGCGAATTCCAGCGCGTTGCAACACACTGTTGCCGGTAGGCATTCTCGTAATAACAAGACGTGACAGTGACATGCAGACATGATGACACTGGCACAAAAACAATAACAATAACGACATATAGTGACACGGATGTTGATGCAGGAAGTGAGAGCGCCATTACAACAGGCTCCGCTTCCAATAATGCACAAATACTGTGGGCCGGATTGATCTCGGAAGAACAGGATCCACAGGGCTATCATTAGCGACACTAGGAACATGGCTACAAGGGTGATAACACGCGGTACGCGGCACCTGACAATTAGCCACGCGACACGAGATAAGCCTTCTCCGATAACATCCCACGCGCCAGAAGACGGCAGCGGTAAGCGACCTCACACACACAGGCGCGCTAATTACAGCTACGGCCACTCCCTTCCTACACGCGCCCAACACTCAAGGGCGGATGCAGACAGATTCCAGGAGGGAACAACCCCCCCCCCCCTAATAACTTCTTTTCTTGTTTTTTTTATCTCTAAAAATCATTATAGGCGATCAGGCCATGAAAATTTATACTTACAATCACATGCTACCCCAACGTCATGAACAGGAGACCAGGTTAGGCCGTGACGTCACAGCGTCACTGCACTTAAACATCCTAAGGGCAGCCCGAGGGCGGTGCCCACAGACACAAACATTCTCACACAACGTAGGTATCACAAACCCAGAGGCACTCCACAGACTGGTATTTTAGGAGAGAGTAGATGCTTTATGGCATCTCAACTTAGCCAGCGTACATCCCAAGGAGCGGGTAGAGAACACATAGTGACTAAGAGAGGATGACACACCACAACAGGAGTAGAGATGGATAATGCCATCAGGATGGCCATGGTACCAACTACGGGCTACCATTACAGCACCCTTCTTCCTGCATACCCTGTCACCTACAACACTATCTAACACAGACATAAAGATACATAAAAACACCTACACTACATTTCAAAATATACATCGGGGTTGATAAACTTCATGCTTCTAAGAAATTAAGGTTTGCTACACCTTGGCCCCAAACGCCTACACCTGAGTATTAGAGGTGAGTCGGAAACCAATATCAAGCGGCAATGCACATCTCTGTGTAGAGAGATGAGGCCATACTTATACTAACAAGTATTTTATTAAATAATCCCGCATACAAGGGACATAAACTTAGCGTATCCCAACACAAGCCTTATCCTCAAGTGATAGCGGACATGCCTCACATCCATCCCAATGCATGAAACATCCTATCCACACACCAGGGATTATATTATTATTACACCCGCATGACATTTTTATATTTTACACACCTGGGAAAAACCCACCCCATCCACTCACAGTAAATACCTGCTGACAGCATCAGCGGCTCCCGGCCACCATAAACATGGAGTCCAACGATGCACGACCCCCTCCCGCCACTCTTTAACCCCATTCAGCAAATAACACCCCCGGATCCTAATAACAAGGGACCAAACGCCCTACAAACCTACTAACTCCTCTAGGAAAGTACCAAGGCATCAACGCTGGAAATCTGACACGGCAATGACAAGCCTAAAGTAGCCACTGCATCTCGAAGATTCTACTATCCCAGAACACTAAAAAAATGTTTACATAATTACATGGTACACATATTTATAAATCACACTTATTTAAAAAAGAAGGAATCTGACATCACACTAGAAGGTGATAAGAAGGTAAACGGAGGGTGCAGAAGCTCCACGGAAGGGCAGGGACGGGGCCAAACGCCAACAGATCCTGACCCAGACTAAAGACGGAATAACGTAAGGTCGAAGCAACGCTGACTTAGTGCGGGCAAACGTCGAGATCTCGGGTTTGCCAAGCCTGCCCCCGTGTCGGAGAAGGTTATACCCATTATGCGCTACGGTCATCGAAGCCAGACCTGCAGGGGAGACATTTGACGGCTAGTAGGAGAATTATCCAGCTCCACACTAGACTCAGGAGACGAACATAGAGACGACCACATTAGGACTAGACTCTAAGCTAGTTGTGATATAATTACAGTTCCTATGGCGGGGAACTAGTCTTCCATTCGAGGAAGTGAGGAAGTGTCTCAGGATTCAGCGGGACCAATCCTAGGCACGCCAAGTCCTTTTCCCGGAAGATAAGGTGAATACTATTTAATAAATAAATGATAACCAATGAATAATAAATAATGTGTATGGAATGAATGCGGTCATTCGGTCCTGTGCCCACATAAATGGATGACACCGAGTCTCCAGAGCTTAAATGGTAACGCACCGGGCGGCCAGAGATATTAAATGGGTATGCGACGGGCTGCCAAAGGGGATTTCGTGGGCAACCCAGTAATAAATATAAACGAATGATAAATGGGGAATAAAGCGAGTATAAGCTACAACAATTATGGATATCCGCACGCAGCGTTTGCTTCTTAGCAACGCAAGTGCACAGGCCTATATTAATTAATAAGAGGGGGAAGTCGACAGTTAGTATTAAGGGAAGGGAATCTAGAAGGGCTTTCGGGCCTGGTGGTTTTAGAGACAACCGGTGTTTCTAAAATGCACACGGGTGGTGCCCTGAGGAGGTAAAACTGCCTCAGGCGATCGTTCCGATCAAAATTCTAGTATGTAAGGCAGTTGCATTTGGAACGCAACTTAGAATTAAGCAAATTTAATAAGCACTGTTGTAAAACAGCAGCTACAGCACATTTCGGCATTAGACTAAAGACCATTTCGGCTTGTAAATACATTTTTTTAGTATTAATTAATATAACTTAGGTTAAACACTTTTTAATTAAGATAGAGCGTTCGGCACCTGGCAACTAAAACCGTTACCAGGGTAAGACCGACAACACATAGCGAAACCACGCGTAAGCGATGCGAATGCGACACAGAGCGTTCGGCACCTTGCGGCTAGACGTTGCCAGGATAAGTCCGATAAATCGATAAAATAACGATGTGTAAATATAACAGGGCGGAGGCACAGAAGCCGTCCGACCCATCAGTGAGGTATACGGTACAGCCACTGGAGCTGACCGACCCCGATAATACACGAGACGTCCGAAGAGGTCTCAAGGGCGGTGGCATTATCCAAGCCGACCCTTAAAACAGCGCTGCGCGATTGTTGCACACAATGTATTGGCCACATGTGCTTAATTTACATGCCTTTACTTTCAGCAAGGAGCTCCACCACTGCAGCATCATGGGAGCACAAATGATCATGGTAAACGTAAGGTGGACCACCGACGTCACATACACGCTTCACACAGTGAGTGCACACTGGGGAGACACACAAATACACACATACACAAAGAATGGAAACTGGTAGCATGATGGAATGCGGCCACCTTGGACTGAGTTAGATTTAGTGGCGCCATATATTAAGATCTATGAACAATACCAGAGATAAAGGTATTTTGATAAATGTCATGTAAATCCACCTTAGCAGATTCACCAAGAGCCAACACGGATGCGCACGATGGCGCATGAAACAGCACTAATACATTTCATTTTTCAGAGAAGGCAGACATATATGCATTCACCCCTTGTAAATATAGCCCGTAAACACACATACCCTACACTAATTATGCCACACACCAATACACTGCCCCTAAACTATTTCAGTCGCGCCCTTAAGGCGACGGCACCGCAGTCAGCAACGTCAAGTGACCGTGGGGCACCAAGCGATGCTGACGCAACCACACACAAAGAACACTTAAATAATGAGCGGAAAACGATAGCCAGGAGAGACGCAGCCTTGTGAGCGTCTGTCCTAGCCATCAAGGTGAATTTTTCCTACCCACGGGGAGAAACTCACGAGGGTATAACGGTTGAACGGTTTAACCACTAAACCGCAGGCACAGGTGAAAGAAATGAAGGTTGAAAGGTACGTACGAATCGGCGGATAATAGGAGAAAGTATGAGAAAGGCCAGATGAAAGCAACAGAGAAATGTACCGAGCTCGTAAATGATAAGGTGTATTATTAGAACAATGATTATTGTCACTATTGTTACTCTTATTGTTAGCACTAATATGCACCATTATAAAATGTGAACATGAATTTACAATTGCCACACATAGACACCAAACACGTTTATCCACACTTATGTCTCTTTCCTTTCTATTCTATTAACGATAAAACTTGTGAAGGTGTCCCGTTTCATCCCAACAACAATAAACCATTCTGATATACCTTTAACTTATACCCTGGGGCACCTGTTTTTCTATTTTCTTCCATCTTTTATACTTTATAGACACATGGTACGTGCAGGGAGCAATTTTTTTTCCCACACAGCGTCGGACGACACAATCACCCGTCCAACCATGTTTTTTCCTTCCTGCATAGCACCAATACGCACATATCTATGTTTTTTTCTTTTTTTTTTCGTTATCAGCAATAACATCAAGAACATGTATTTTCCTGTATTTTTATTTCCAATGTCAACTGTTATAATGATTAATTTTAGATGAACAATGAACTATGTATATACCCAAAACCCACCCCCTCTGAGCACACTCTAATCTCACATCATCGCCAGGATAACACGACATCGATACACCTACACGACACCGACACTGATGGAGAAGAAGAAGAGGGACAAGAAGGAAACGAGGAAATATCATTACAACGACACGCCCACTCTATTTTCCGTTCGCGAGGACGCGAACAAACGACGAAGGGGACTTGTACAGCCCGGGGGCAGTACCCCCTGAGACCCACCCCGCCATCTTTTACCAAAACCACCCGCATAGGCAGACCATAAGCCTTATGCATTTCTTCAGACACAAACGGGCCCGGCATACTACTGACGGCCACGCTTACGAAATATAAACATAAACACGGTAAATGGAGCGACAGCTATGAGGAAATGCTGACAAGGCAGTGGGGGAAGGCCTTAAAGCCTAGGCCCGCAGGAGCCCCATCATCTGTTCTGTTCTGTTCTGTTCTCGGCCAGCGGCCCTACCCGACGAGGTCCGTTCCAGCTCTTCACCAGGTGAGATCTAGCTGTGTTCAGAGTCCTTTATCTTTGTAAACACCTACCCTGAACTACTGTACACTTTACAAATTGTACTACATTTTATATTTGATTAAACTCCCCAAGAGGGACATCACATCGCATCTACTGGCCAATAAACACATGGTCAGTAAGCATACCCGTTTATTACTAATCACACTCCATTTTACATCCTTATACCCAACCTGACCTTAGTCATAATTGCCCCTGACCGTAGAGGCCAGTAACTGCATCGTCAGGTTTTATTGTTCTCGAGCAAGCGACCCGACTGCAGAGTGCCGAGTCACCGACTCTGCACATTCGCTGAATTGCTCACTCTACTTAATTGGCAGGCTAGATTAGCAGCCTGCACTTAGACATTCATCCCCTGGCAGGTAATTGCATCCTGCAGAGACGCCCCCAATAGCTTAAGCACTCACACCAACACACTACACTGGTAGTCTCTCCCAACTACGAGAAACTGCCCTCATCCGGAAGCAACCCTCTAAATTAGCACACCTACACTAGCCCGCTTCTCCCACCCCCAACCAAGGGATAAAACAATACCTTGGCGAAATTATACAGCCCTCAGGACTTAATCTAATCGCCAATGAAGACAGAATCACTAAGCTCCAGAAGGCCTGCAGGCTAACGTGGGCCCATTACAACAAGAAATGCATTTCGACAAACGCAAAATTACGACATTGTAAAACAGTTATTCTTCCAGAAGCAACATATGCTGCTGAAACAATAGTAATCGATGGTCATTCCAAGATTAGGGAACTGGAAAAGCAAGAACGAAAAATTCTCCGGAAGATCTACGGAGCAATCAACAGAAACGGCATTTGGATGAAGAGACCTAGTACTGAACTCTATCAAAACACCATTACGATAACAGACGAAATTAGAAAACGCAGAGCCAAATTTTACACTCACATCCACAGGATGGCCACCTCCAGATTGCCCAAGAAACTACTCAGTATCATAACACAGAGCAAATGCGGCACAGAATGGCTTAAAGAGGCACAAAGAGACTTACAAATTATCAGTATACAAAATTTCGAAGACCGAACTGAGTGCCAGACGAAAATCAAGAATGTTAAGTTCGAACCAAGATCATTACGACAACCTGGAAAAAGTGGATGGATGAGAGGAAGCGAGAACATTCCACGAGAATGAAGAGATTTTGGGAGGAGTGGAGGCGACACGCCTCCAAATGACATCATGTGATCCAAGTTTAATCGCTCTCCTGTAGGGGAATTTTCGCTTAAATAAAAAAATAAAGGGTCATTTCATTCCCACCCAATGAGGGTGGGCGGGGCCCCTATAGATGGCCGCACCATCTCTTGGGCCAGAGGAGGGAATTAGTTGGAAGGTTGAGAGTTATAGGAGATGGGTGGTGGTTTATTGTGTAAGTTGGAGAAGGAGAAATGGTATGACCTCTTGGCTAAGATTGAAGTTTTGAAATTTTGATGTTTGACGAAAATTGCTCCTTTTATGCATTGTACTATTGTAGGTTGAGGCGTCAGAGTTTTGAAATTGTTAAATTTTAATGTATAAGGTTTTACAAGAGTTTAGTGCTTTTCAGTCGGTCAACACGAATGTACCCAAAAGAGATGGGTTATGCCCTAATCCTGAAATAAATTACATGAGATTAATAAAACACAAAGATAAAGGACTCTGAACACAGCTAGATCTCACCTGGTGAAGAGCTGGAACGGACCTCGTCGGGTAGGGCCGCTGGCCGAGAACAGAACAGAACAGAACAGATGATGGGGCTCCTGCAGGCCTAGGCTTTAAGGCCTTCCCCCACTGCCTTGTCAGCATTTCCTCATAGCTGTCGCACCATTTACCGTGTTTATTTTTATATTTCGTAAGCGTGGCCGTCAGCAGTATGCCGGGCCCGTTTGTGTCTGAAGAAATGCATAAGGCTTATGGTCTGCCTATGCGGGTGGTTTTGGTAAAAGATGGCGGGGTGGGTCTCAGGGGGTACTGCCCCCGGGCTGTACAAGTCCCCTTCGTCGTTTGTTCGCGTCCTCGCGAACGGAAAATAGAGTGGGCGTGTCGTTGTAATGATATTTCCTCGTTTTCTTCTTGTCCCTCTTCTTCTTCTTCTTCAGTGTCGGTGTCGTATCTGTGGGAGAGCCGGAGTAGAGGGAGGGCTTGGGGGGGGGGGGGGGGCAGGGTGAGTACGGGGTGATGGGGATGTGAACTGATGAGGCAGCTGTAGGGAAGATTCCAGAGCTTGTGTGTATGAATCGACCGAGGCCGCAGAGTGGTGAGAGGGGAGGGGTGAGAGAGTTGGTGATATGATCTCTGTAGGCTGGCCATTTTGCCTGTTTGAAGTTCTGGCGAAGAATCGGTGACGGAGGAGTGACGGTGGTGGATCGAGCTGGGATGGTGACGAGAACGGGGAGATGATCGCTTCCTATGCTGAGGAGGACGTCCACAGTTAAAAGGTGAGCGAGGTGATTGTGTGCAATGATTGCATCCAGTGTGGTGTCGGAGATAGGGCGAGTATGCTTGGGGATGGCTACACGTGTGGAGTTTATCGTTTGTAGATAGGTGTGGAAGTCAGCCAGTTCCGTTGCCGATCGGGAGTGCATATTTAGGTCGGCAAGTATGATAAAATGTGGAAAGGTGGTATGGAGATGGGTTAAAACTCCTGGGGGAAAGGATGGTGGGGACGGGTGTATATAGTTGCGACATGAAGTACGCGGGAGGGGAAGTAGAGAGTCGCAATGAGGCTCTCCGGGAAGGAGAGAGGGGGAGGGGGGACGTGAATTCGTATTGGTATACGGTTCTTATGCAAGATGGCGACACCGCCACGCCCAATCTCGCGGGGATGGTCCACTCTGTGGATTGTGTAGCCGGGCAGACTGGCTGACTGATGGGGACGAAGGAATGTTTCGTTGAGCAGAACGGCGTCTGCGGAATGTGCGGCTATGGTGTATATGATTAGAGGGCGCTTCTTATGAAAGGAACAGACGTTGCTGTATAGCAGAGAGATAGTTTTGGGAGGCCCAGTGAGGGTGGTCTTAGTTGCCATGCTGTGTTGATATCAGTGGGGAGAAGGTGAAATATGTTAGAAGGCCGGCGTAAGATGGAAAGAAGCGAACGTTGAATATTTGGAGGGCAGCCTGTTGTAGTTGCGTGAGAACCAGGGGCCGTTGGAACGGCATTGGGTTTTGAGGGAGATGGTTAAGAATCGAAGAAGATTATCGACCGTGAGGGGAGGGAATTGGGTGTTGATGGATGCTGTTGGGGGATCAATGTTTTTGACTTGGGCAACAAGCTCTGTATGATCTGGAGGGGGGGGGGGCGGCTTCCCCTTGCACTTATAAGAGTGCGTTGGATGATTACCGGCACACTGATGACATGTAGGGGGCTGGGCCAGGTTTGGGCACTGTTATAATGGGTGGTCAGATTAGGAGGTGTGTGGGCAGACGCGGGGTTCCCGGCACTGATCGGAGGAATGGAGATTGTATGCCAAGCACCGATTGCATCGAAGTGCCATGGGGGCCTGCGCTTTTGACGGTTCTACGCGATGGTGGTACCGGAATATGTAGACGCCAAGTTGAAGTAGGCGGTCGACCTCAGCCTGGGTGGCCAGAAGGATCCGGACCATCCAGGTGGGTCCGGAGGCGCATTTGATGCGGAAGGCCTTTTTGACCTGGAGCTGGTCGCGTTGGAGTTCTGAGATGACCAACTTCTCCGGTACCTCGCGGTCGACGCCCCGGATAACACAGGAAAAGAGTTGTGAACAGGGGGGGGGGGTGGGGGGGAAGGGGGAGCGGAAGTGGGCGATTGACGGGGGGTGAGGTGACCGACAGTCACTGCAGGTCTGAGACGGGCAGCTGAATTGGAGTCTTCGAGGGTGGAGGCGACGATATCGTCGGCAGTCTTCAGGATGACTCCGTTCGATACGGAGACTAGTAGGAACGGCAGTGATGGGGGTGGGGGGGGTGGGGGGCGAGCGTCTCTAAGGCACCCGAAATTTCCTGTTTGGAATGGTGTTGGAGACCGGAGATTAGGAAGGAGTGTTTTGATGGAGGCTGTGCAGCCTTGGTTGCGTAGGAGATGGAGGGTTGGGGGAGGGGGTCGTTCCCTCCTGGAAGGGTTAAGTCCCCGAGGGGCGAGGGAGAGGCGGCAGGTTGAAGAGGGAGGGGATGGGGTTTGAATTTGCTGCGGTGTCCAGTGAGGAAATAGTGGGATGTCCCCCTTCTTCCATCCCCTCGTGAATACGTAGTCGAGCGCGTTGCGCAATTTCAGTTTCCGATGGATCGGAAAATTTGCGTTTCGCCGTCAGGGTGCTGGTTTGTGGGATGACTGGGGGGAGATGAGGGTGGGTGCCTGGGGTGGAGAGTGTAGCGGTGGAAGTGGTGGAATGTGCGGTTTTCAAATTTTTGCTGATTGCGCCTTGGGAGCTGGTATGCGCTGAAGTCTCCTTATTTGCGCTCTTGTTGTTTCGTGGATCACGGTTTGGTGACCCACGACCGTTGCCGCGACCCATTACGAATATGTGGAATGAAAGAACGTGAGAAGGATGGGGCTAATTTTTCAAGGCGGGGGATGCCAGTACAAAGACCGCAAAAAAGGAATTTCAGGAATAGGGCACTAAGTCCCTAATAAAGGAGAAAGAGGAAAAGAGCTGAGAAAGAAGAGTTATATGATGATGAATGTGCTTGAAATGATTGAAATGATGATTGATATGATTTGTAAAATGATGAGTAGTGGCAGAGGAATCCGAGGTTGGGCCCAGCAGGTCACAAAGAATAGGGTTCGTATCTTGGGACACCACAGTAGTGTGTGGTGAAATGGGGTAAGAGAATGAATTGGGTGTTAGATGGTTGAAATGTACGTGCCTACGTCACGAGAGAAATATCCCGATGACGAGCGATGAATGATAATGGGTGAAAAAGTATAATAATGTAAAATGAATGATGACGTCACGAGAGAAATATCTCGGTGACAGGCGGCGAACAAAAATGTGTGAATGTGTGTAGCAATGTAGTATGAATGATGATGTCACGTGGCGAAGAAGAAAGTAACGATGAAAAGTGTAGCTACTGCAGGCGGTGCTCAGTACGATAACTACTACAGGCGCTACTCAGCACGAAAGTAGTTCTGTACTGCATGCGCTGAGTAGTGTGAATTAGCGATGAAAGTGCTGGAGCTCTGCTCACCGGCCTTGGAGTACAGCAAGCAGCGTGATGTTTGAGTTATTAGCTGATGCTATGAATGTTGATGTGCCTGGCTTTAGCGAAGAAATGTAGCGATTATAATAGCCTGCGCGAAGAAATGATTATGTAGTAGGCGATGAATACGAAGTAATGATGTGTATTCTGCAGGCGCGGATCTAGAGTTTGGCTTTGGAGGGGGTCAGAGAATCAAAATTGTTAAGAAAAATGGTATCACTAAAAACGCAATCACAAAATAACCAAACGTACAAAACCAGACCAATTTTCTTGCAAGCTACATGGATAGAAATTTGATGCGTTTAGCGCACCAAAAATATTCGTACAAATTGCAACGGCGTTTTTTGCGACTTTTACATCGAGTTTCGAGAAAAGTATAAAGGTACTGATATCGCGTCAGGAGTTGGCAGTCGGGTTTGAACTACAGGGGTCTTCCCGCTCACTGCGTATCGCGCATTCCAAAAACATTCAGTTGGTCACTACTTGCTTCACACACTCAGCGCATTCCTTCTTTGAGTGGCTGAGTGTAGCCTGCTGCAATGACAGCTATTGGCATGCGGCAAGTCGATATATTTAACTTAGGAATAGATGGGCCGCGCATGCGTACTGCAAGACCCCCCGCACCCCGTCCCAGCGAGTTCAACTGCCATCTCCTGCCGCGATGACAGTACTTTACAGTTTCGGCAAGTCGACTTGGTACCGACAATGGGAGAAAGTCACAGCTTAAAATGCCAACCAAGCTTGCAGTTTGGACGTCGGCAAAATTTTTTGGTGCGAAAAAAGCCCCGAATTCCTATCCGTGTATAGGTATATGTCAAACACAAATGGTTTTTTTTATAAACCAATATATACTCGGCACGACAATTAGCGGGCCACTTTTCAACACATTGGCCCGTTAATTATTGTGCCAAGTATATAGCGAAAACTGGTCTCCGTTTGTGGGGGGGGGGGTCCATGACCCCCACGACCCTCCCCTTGAATCCGCGCCTGGTATTCTGTGGCTGGATTCAATGAAGAAATGCTGCGATGATGATGAAGTTGTAGACTGCAATGGCGCTGATCCCACACGTGGCGTGACAGCTGTCTGGGGTTCACCCATGAAGTACCAGGGACACCCAAGGTCACGATGACGTATGCGAAGTCTGAAGAATGATGTTCTCGATGAAAATAATCTCGATGAATTGGTCGATAATGACGTGGTTCAGAGATATTCGAAGAATAGGATGTTGTTTCCTCAGATTTAAGGGGATAGTCTGGCAATACTGTATTGAATGTTCGTGCTTTTATATGTGCTTTCATAGTACAAAAGGATTTTGTGAAATTCGAAAGAGAAATGTAGACAAAATATAATTAAATACTAGTCTACAGCTGAGGAGGGGGAGTGGCATCATATGACAGCTGTCACAATGTTACTCGTTTGCTCTGAAAAATTGATATGAATGAAAGGAGTGAATCTGGACTTTGGTGCCATCCCTTGAGCATTCCAGGTATTCCAGTGCTCTTTTAGAAGCAAGTATTTGTTTATGCTCTGTGATCATAAGATTTTTGATCTTGAAGTCGTTTGAACAAATGAGTGACTACATCTGGTCAAAGTGCCCAAAGCATGTATTTGTATCCAAGAAAAATGTAGAACTAGCTGTGACAGAAGCCGATTCACTGTTCAATCAAGCTAAGATCTGATAGAAGCAACAAGAACAACAGAGACCACTCCACTGTCAGAAATAAGGAAGCGACTGAGCAAAGTTGAGACGAGCGACGAAGGAAGCAAATGGTAAAACAGTGCTTAGATTTCGAAAAAAGAAGACTGAAATTGAACATTTAAATATTACTTTCTCCTATTAAATATTCTCGAAATTGGATAACAAAAATTTGAGATAACTCCTACTAACAGTGCCAACAGTCTGGCATAGCATTTTGAAAACGAAAAATGAATTAGAAACGATAATATTGATAAATTTATGATTTAATTATTTCGATAAAAAGATTCAAAATTTTGGGAATAAATTTAAAGGTCACCTCAAAAGATAACCAAAAAACCTTACGAAAAACTGTTTGGCTATATTTGCACATACCGTTTTCAATTTTTGAAACTCATCAAAGTAAAGTTTACTATAAAAAGATGATTTTTGAAAGGCACTTCAAAATAAAATAAAAACATATTTTTCTGGAAAACTGTTGGATCAGTTCAGTTGTAAGTTGGCAGTTATATTTAATAATATTCACAAATTATATGTTTCAAATTTGAGACCAATTGATAAATGAGGGAAAATGTTTCATTTGTTTTTTCGTTTTTTTTTTCCTTAGGAAAGTCCGGCATCTCAAAACAAAACAAAATCCGAGCCTTCAGTAGTCGCATATGAAGTGTAACATCTGACATGTTATTCGAATAATTCCATATTACTTACTCGCATTCTTTAAAGAATGAACTCACAGTGCTACCTTGTCCCAGCAAACATGAAAGGATTCTCCAATGCATCTGCAGTACTGACATATACCTGCAACTGTATGCGGGAGCAATCCACTGCCTTTGATGCGAGCTGCGCTTTATACCGGCCAGTTATTATTGAACCCATGCCAGCGGTGTTATTGAAAATGGCCTCTTATTGCCGATATTGCGCACTGCCAAGTATAGGCGCGATTAAAAATTAGGTGTGCAGTAGGTATATTAAATGCGTTTCTCCCAGTGATACGTTTAAACAAACGAAGTTTCAATTATTGTTAGTAGTCGGTGTTAATATACTGAATTCCTACGTTGTTTGGAGCACAGAACAGTTTGGAGTGTTGGTTGATGCGATATAGTACTCGAGGTATCGAGTGCTTACATTAAATAAGAGTACAGCAAAAGTATGAAGATTTAATAAATCGTAATTGTTTTCAGCTAATATGATATAATGAATATTTTCACACCAAAGAACGGCAACTTGAAGATGATTTATTGTAGGAATTTCTTTAATGGGGCCTCCAAACCTTGAGGTAAACCGTATGCGAATTACATTCCACATTGTCTCATGGCTTAGAGTACGTCGTTGTACTGATCTCCGCCACCGCGCGCGCTCATTGTTTCCGTCCCATCCACTTAGCAGAGGCGGCTCCTGAGGTGGTGCCCGTGTGCCATGGCACCACCAGTGTAATGAAGAGAGAATATGTGACTTTTCCCTCTCAAGAACAGTTTATATTACATTTACATTTTGAGGAAATTGTATACACATTCTGCATTTATTTGAACGAGCGCGCAAACTGACATGCGTTCTGGTGGCGCTTTATTGAATTACTGAGCCAGAGCCAACCGGCACTACCTACGAACATCAGACCGCATCAGACACTGTACTGCAATAAGGACTGGTTTGGCTTGAGTTTGTTTGTGTTGTGTTGAGACGCATATTACCCTGAGGTAGAGCCAACGGCCTCGTGACGCGGAGCTTCAATTCTATCCACGAGATAGCAGCACGTCACAGGTACAAGCAAACATTACATACACGTTAGAACTGCTTTCTCTTTCAACCACTAGAGTACAGCATATGGCAGCACACCTCCAGTGGTACCAGCTTGACGATATATCACTGTGTCTTGACTATTAAGTAAATTCAAACCACAAAATAGTTTTAGTTCTTTATTGTTTGACATTTAGCAACTTTTTTAGGCTCATATTTATGACGGGGATTATTTGTTCTCTCTTTGTAATGTAAAAATTCGGAATTTTCAACGAGTTTTACTGTGTTTCGTTAATTTAATTTGGCGGCACAGTTTCACGTCCCAAGCGTAAACACAAATTCTCAAGTTTGACTGCAAATGTGTATGAATAGTGTCCGTCGTTAAATAGCTTTTGTGTTCATTTATATTAGATGCAGGGGATATCCTTTGCAATCAATCCGTATGTACGATAAGTAAGGTTGTCTTAGAGGTAGGTCATCGTGTTCATTTCATCTCACCTATTTATTTTGAGACACCAACTGAAATTGCGACAAAGAGGCTGTGGTCACGTGTGTGTTAGCAATTGCCAGGCTTATTTTTTCCTATATATACATGTTACATAAACTTGCATAGCATCATGCGGCATTGACCATATAAACACCGTTTTAATCTAATAAGTGTGCTTTTTGAATCGATACATGCAAGCTAGGTTCCTTAATAAAATTTGATTTGTTTCATGTTTGAAGATCGCATAGCTCGAGCGCAACGTACGAAGCCGTAGGAATCTCAATGAGCTCTGTGTCACCTTTCGGAAGTGTAACAATGAATAAAATAAGTGAGTTGTTACAATCTCCATTTAGCGATAGGACCGCTCTTATTAATTCAAATGAAGGTGTCGATCGAGGTTTTGGAACAAATATTTTTGATGAGTAGGCCTAGCATATGTTGTTTTCTTCAAATTATTTTTCTGAGAGGTTTGTTCAATTATAATTCTTAAAAGTGGTTTTTATTTAAAATGCATATGGATCAAAATATGTGTATGATATAATATCGTATGGCCTCGGTGCCAGGTGCAAGCGTTGTTGTTTGACACCCAAAGGGCAGCTTGCTTGTCGAATTGTTGTTGTTCCTTGGAGGGCCATGAAAGTCAAGGAGGTTAGATATCTAAGCTCCTTGACACTTTAGCGCTTTCTAGTAGAGAAAGGAGGAACTTTTGTTTTGGCGAAAAATCCCGAGACTAAAATATTTGTAGGAGTTATGCAATTTCTCAATTCACTTCAGCTGACACTTCAATTAAAAACGTCTTCTACAATAGCACAGTTAAATAATGTTAAACATATAACTTATTGCATAAAATATGCACTATCCGTACTTGCAACTTTGAATGATTTTATTGCAAATTTTGAATATGCTGGCACCACCAAGTGAAAAATCACCAGCCGCCACTGCCACTTAGGTCTCTTTTCCAAAATCACTCCCACAAAAATGTTCAGCTACCGAGTGCCACAAGAATATCCAGATACCGAGTGGAAAGATGTTACACATCAATAACCTCGCATGAATAGAGCTAGGAGATTCATCAGTGTGTCAAAATAAATAACACAAACTGGGTCATGTTTTGAACCACAGGCTTTGAAATATATGTTAATACAAAGAAGATGGAGGTGATAATAAATTATATATTGTAAACAATTCTCTTTTTTTTCGTTACATATTTCAGTTACTTAAATAAATATTTATAAGAATGATTTTGCTGCACATTTTGTAATTATTTCAGGAGAGGAAAGTAAACTCTGAATATTAAAATAATACATTAAGCACCCCAGGTAGCCAATATAATACAGTATTATATAGAAATAATTTATTTCTTATAGAGGAAGTATTTTTAAACAACAAATGGAGTGAAATTAATGAATAAAAAGGCAAACAATTCAGGTGACTCCATCCCAAAAGGCTATTAATGTCGAAATACAAAAGACCATTAGGGAGGATTACTAAAAACTACAGTATTTACGACAAATCGGCATAACAAATACCAGTAATGTACTAAAACTACCTTGAAACCTGTTTTAATCGTTTTTCACTTTTTGGCAGGAATTTTCCTCCTTTTGTGCCTTTGATAGTTTATTTTGATTGCTCCTTTCTTTGTTTTCTTATGAGATGGACTGGAATAGAAATGTTGGCCTCTAAAATCTTAAGTGTTTAAGTAATTGAAGATCAGCCCTTTTTTTAGCCTATTTTCAATTTTGAAAAAAATAGGCTTATGAGATCACCTTTTGTCCGTGTGTGTGTGCGTATGTGTGTGTGTGTGTGTGATTCGTGTGTGTGTCCCCCCAAAATAAAATCTAAACGGCTGGAGCGATTTCAATGAAACTCGTAAAGTTCATAGCACTATTCCCGGCGACCTCGACCGTGCCCTTCAAATTTTGTTACGACTCACCAATCCAACATGGCGGCTGTGCGAAATATTTCACCAGCATTCAATATCTCCGAAACTATTACCGATATTACCCTGACATTTTCTATGGTGATAGAGGGAACTACTATAAGTTCACTTATCTGACTTTTGAAAACCTGGTAACTACAAAACCAACATGGCGGCCAAGCGAATTCGCGACTTTTAAATAGACGTTTCTCGCGATTTGACCAACCAAACGCAAAGAAACTTGGTACAGTATATGTTTATATACATTGTAATGCACCGACATCTAACTTCGTTCAATTATTTACCTAATCACAAGATGGCGGATGTGCGAAATATTTCACCGGCATTCTATATCTCTGAAACTATTAGCGGTAAAACCCTGAAATATTGTACGGAGATAAAGGGCACTACTGGAAGTCCATCTATAAGACTTTCAAAAATCGGTTAACTACAAAACGAATATGGCGGCCAAGCGAATTTGAAAATTTAAAATAGACCTTTCTCGCGATATAATGTTCCAAGCGCACTGAAACCTGGCACAGGAAATATTTATTCACATTGTAATCCACTGGTATCTAATTTAGTTCAATTGTTTACATAACCTCAAGATGGCGGCAGTGCGAATTTTAATATTAAGATTTTATTCATTGTGATGTAGTCATGCGATGGAAGTGAAAGTTGGAATAATGAACCTACGCAATAATTTTCCTTTAATGGTACATGACTCTATGGCCTATACATTTAACAATCCAACATGGCGACCAACCGAAATATTTAGACGATACTGAATATCTACGAATCTATTTTAGCAATCAAACTGCATTTTTTTAATGTTCATAGGGGCTATGAACTTAAGTTCACCTATAGGACTTTAAATAACCTGGTGATCACAAATCCAACATGACGGTGACGCGAATTATAAATATTCACATGGACGTTTCTCGCAATTTAACCGTCCGCGTGCAGTGAAACTTGGTACAGTAAATCCTTATACGAATGTTAATCCACTGGCATCTAATTTATTTCAATTGTTTCCATAACCTCAAGATGGCAGCTGTGAAAAATTTTTAAATCTCCTTGTTTTTTCTTGTGTCCTAACTATGCGATTGAAGTTTGAATACTACACGTTCACAATAATCTGCATGTTACAGTACATAACTCTAGGACCTACATATATAAAATCCAACATGGCGACCATCCGAAATATTTAGTCGGTTCTCAATATCTACGAATCTATTACAGCAATCAAACTGAAATTGTGTATGTTGATAGTGGCAATTAACATAAGTAGGATATATGAAAATAGGCTGTATAGTTCTTCACGGAACTACTTGTTTTTTTAAAGATATTGTCAGGATCTTTGATAATATAGCCCTAGGATAAGTTATTTGCATAACATTAATTTTGGTCTGCTCTATATAAAGTTTGAAGTGACGTCTAAGGAGAAAAACGTGTTTATACGTATATACTTGCCCCTTTCTCTCCGTGAAAAATAAGATTTTAAACATTCTTTCCGTCTCCACTGGATATTAAAAAGCACCTCTGTACCTCAGTGAATTAAAGCGCTATTAATAATAATTTCAACTGGCCTCTAAATACGATGGCTGACCACTACAATATGTCATAAACTCTTTTTCTAACCGAATGACTCACGGTATCACGTTCTCCCTATGGGGTCTTCACTAGCCCATGTTTTGAGATCGCGGAATAATTATAAAATAAATATATTATGCACTTCTATATTAGCTAAACCCTAAAAAATCAGTCATTTTCTCTGTTTCACTACGACGTACTCTGTCTGTAATACCACGGTATGGCATCAGGTATGTTAGATCTTCTCGCTTACGACGATGCCCATGACCATAATCGCCACCGTGATGTACAGGCACAACACTAACATGGTGTCCGTCGTCGTCGTCCTTGGAAGTGAGCTTCTTTAGGGCCGAAAGGCCAGCCAACATCAGGGCAATGCCGGCGACCCCGTGGGCCTTCATGGCTAGGAAACCTACAGCTGCTAACCCAGTCATCATCCATGTGGCTTTCATCATGGCCATCATGAGCATCATGCCTTCCATACCTTTGTTCTTCTTTCGACCCGTGCCATTGCCTGCAACATAAAAACACTAATATTCACTTGCTGTTGTTGTTATTGATTTAGTTAGGGGCATTGCGACATCGTGGTCATGTAGCCCCGTGTACTTGAGCGTGTGTGGGATCTGCCTGATAACCCATCTTATTGTGATGGTTGTTTTAGTGCGTGTACGATATTGCTAAGTCAAATGAGGATAGGGAAGGAGACGGTCGTGTCCTTAGGTTAGGAGCCATCCCAGCATTTTCCTGGAGTAGATGTGGGAAACCACGGAGAACCACTTCCTAGAGGGCTGAGGTGGAAATAGTAGACACCTCGTCTTAGTTTTACCTCAGACTGGAATGAAATTTCTTGGTAGAGCTGGGAATCGAACCCTGATCTCCGAAGTGACAGCCAAGAGTGCTTGCCACTACACCATTAAGTGGTCCCCGTTGTTGTTGTTGTAGTTGTTGTTGTTTCATTTAGCGGTTTGTGACATCGTGGTCATAAGCTCCAAGGTTCATTTGAAATTGAAGAGCATAATTTCAAATTTTCGTAATAAAAATATTGTTGATTTACAATATTTTTAAATAATAATTTATTTTATGCATTCATTGTCAATATCACACTTTGGTGTTTTCCTGAACGGCTTATGTCACCTGTTAACATGGTTGTGAAAGTAGACTATTCAGTAAAAGAAGAGAAGTTAAACGGTATTAAGTCACTTGTAACCCTTTATAACTTAGTGGTCTATATATTAACCTCCTATAAGGACGATTTATATTGTCAATGATGCTGATAGTTGAATATGTCAGCGATATACCAACAAGTTTTATTTTGGAAGTGTTAATATAACTGAAAACCAAATGTTATCTCTTTATCTCCTTGACCTAGTACAAGAAACATTTTGTAAAATAAAAAATATATAAAAAAGGTTTTAAAACTGGTAGAACTAATAAAATTATAATTAAAAATAAATAAGCTCATAAAAATAAAAATTATAAAACCTTTATATCCTTAATTTTTCGAACATTAAATTTTACAGAAAATAAAAATTATTAATATTAGGGTGAAACAATTAGAATTAAAAAGTAAAAAAATGATAATAAAAATATAATTAAAAGTAAATAAGCTTAGAAAAATAAAAATTCTAATATTTTATAATCTCAATTTTAAGAACATTGAAATGTTAAAGAAACCAAAAATTTAAATTATTAATAATAATATTATTAGGGTAAACCAATTAAAATTAAATTAAAATAAATACAAATAAAATGTCTTCAATAATGTTCTGCCCTATAAAGGGTTAACCCTCTCAGTTACGCGCGTATTTCTAAAGTACTAGCCAAGAGTGCTACCCACTTTTTGTCCGATTTTCAGCTCTCTAGAAAAAAAATATTTACTCTCATAATTTATATCCGATAACAGTGATTCCTTGAATTAATGTCACTTTATATAAAACAAGAAGTTCCGTGACGAACTAAAGAGCCTACTTTTCTTAAAATTAAGATTCATGCCAACGATTAATCTACATTATATGAACCTATCTAGAATAATAACGAAATTAAGTTGGTAATATCGAAATGTTTAATTAGTTCGAAATATACCTGGTATAATGTAGCCTAATAGAGCACTACAGTTGACAGCCCTGGTGACTGAATATATTCTTAGTTCCATCTCTTAAGGTACAGAATACAAAATTTGGTTGAAGTCCTATTGACGTTACATGCAGTTAGACATTGGATCTATCAGCACGCGTAAAAGCATGTTGGCAACAATATCATGCGTGTGCTGGTCAGAAATAATTTGAAATAGTATGATATCTTGTTATGCCAATTTTGTATGAAATCCATTTGTTAGTAAAGGAGTTACATGCATTTTAAATTGGACCTGTCAGCAGGCATAGAATCATGTTGGCAGCACTGACTTATATTAATTACTCCAAATTAATCTAGAATGTCAGTGGTATACGTGTGCAAAATTTGGAGCTGTTGCCTTGCATACATTCTGATATATTGATATTAGGGTAAACAAATATAGACAGCATGTATTAACAGTTGGCAGCCCTGATTGCTCTTAAGAATACTTATAGTCATATCTGTTATGTTACACATAGCACATACGAAATTTGGTTGAAATCCAACTGATAGTATAGAAGTTACATGTATTTAAAAATTCGTCCTATCAGCTGGCTTAGAATTATGATGGTATAACTGACGTATATAAGTTACTCCAAATTAATCTAAAATGTCAGGTACTATACGTGTGCATAGTTTAAAGCTGTCGGCTTGCATAATTTCTGATATATTGGTATTTGGATAGAAACATAGAGAGAGCAATTACTAACAGTTGGCAGCCCCGGTGGCTCTTAAGAATACGCTCAGTCATATCTGTTTATGTACACATATTACATACAAAATGTGGTTGAAATCAAATTGATAGTGTAGAAGTTATATGCATTTAAAATTGGACCTATTAGAAGGCTTTAAATTATTTTGGCAACACTGTCATATATGGCCTCCTGGGAATTAAACTGAAATAGCATTATCTATACTCTGTGAGCTGCCTGAATTGGATTGACAGTTCTCGCTTCGCCATGTGGTCAGGGAACAAGGTTGCCAAACAGTTAGAATAACACGCGATCACACTGTACCAGCCAGAGATACAGCTCACCAGGCACTGACGCACGTGGGCTGTAATATTGCAACGCAGAGCATTATGATATCAACTATGCGAATATGGATTGGTCAAGATGCAGAGGGGTGATGACTGTCGTGGCACTTCCGACGAAATGTCAATCCTATTCAGGCAGCTCACAGAGTATACATGTGTGCCAATTTTGGAATAGCTGCCATGCTTAGCTTCTATGATATCCAACATGGAGTTCGAATGTCTAGTGCGTTTTTCCAGCAGTTGGTAGCACTGGCATCATTTTCAAATATGGGCTTGAGATATTCCAGTATACATCTTTACTCATACTAAATTTGGTTTCGATTGCTGCAGCCGTTCAGGAGTTGATAGGGGGAGGGGGACGACACACACACACACAGCCAGACAGATAGAATGATAGACAGACAGACAGACAGACAGACAGATGGACAGTCAGACAGACAGACAGACAGACACACATTTTCCCGGATCTATCTCATAAGACTATTTTTCCTCATTTTTGCAAAATGCGAAAAGTAGGCTAAGAATATGTATACGAAATAAATCATGAATGTAAAATTTTAAAATTCAATTAATAATAAAAATATTGTTAATAGAGACGAAAACTGGCCGATTCAGAAATCTGTGCTATTAAAAATATATTTGAAGGAATTTTCTAAATTTGTTAATGCTCTGGATTTTCAAGCTCTTAGGAAAAACGAAGAATAATATAGTTTGATATTGTTAAGATTAAGTCATCTAGAAATTGAATTATTATACTGTAATTTATTTTGTTCATTTATAAAATGTATTGTAAGTGCAAGTAGTACTACGTATGTAGTGGAGCATGCAGAGAGTATGAACAGTAAATTTAAAAAAATAAAAAAATCCACATTTTAAAGCAAATATATAGTTCTAAAAATCATTGTATCTCACCAACTGTTGATATTTATTGTAGTACTCCCTCTGGACTGTTATTTTTGAAAGAATTACGTTATTTGGAATGATAATACAGTATGTCAAAAATGTTCAAAATATAAAATTTACTAATCACGGCAATTGCCTGTGTTCCAGTTATAAAATCACTTTCAGAATCGCTCTCACAGACTAAAACCTCACCTGATGGGTCTTCAACACTATTATGAAGTACCAGTTCACATACTGACTCCACATAGCCATCATAATTCCCTAAACTATTGATATAATCCACTAAATCATCATCGTTTGGGAACACGTCGTCGCGTAAACCCACCATTACTTGTTGACATGTGGCGAGATATGCGGATACGAGCATCACATTTCTTAACAAGAAGTTCCGTGAAGAACTATACAGCCTACTTTTCATGCCAATGATTATTCTACAGTATATGAACCTATCTAGAATAATGACGAAAATAAGTTGGTAATATCGAAATATCTAATTAGTTCAAAATATACCAGGTATAATGTAGCCTAATAGAGCACTACAGTTGGCAGCCCTGGTGACTGAATATATTCTTAGTTCCATCTCTTAAGTACAGAATACAAAATTTGGTTGAAGTCCAATGGACGTTACATGCAGTTAGACACTGGATCTATCAGCACGCGTAAAAGCATGTTGCCAACAATACCATGCGTGTGCTGATCAGAAATAATCTGAAATATTATGATATCTTGTTGTGTCAATTTTGGATGAAATCCATTTGTTAGTATAGAAGTTACATGTATTTTAAAATTGAACATATCAGCAAGCATAGAATCATGTTGGCAGCACTGCCTTGTATTAATTACTCAAAATTAATCTAGAATGTCAGGTGCTATACGTGTGCAAAGTATAGAGCTGTTGGCTTGCATACTTTCTGATATATTGAAATTAGGGTAAAAAGAATATAGACAGCATATATTAACAGTTGGCAGCCCTGATTGCTCTTAACAATACTTATAGTCATATCTGTTATGGTACACATAGCACATACGAAATTTGGTTGAAATCCAACTGATAGTATAGAAGTTACATGTATTTAAAAATTGGTACTATCAGCAGGCTTATAATCATGTTGGTAGAACTGACGTATATAAGTTACTCCAAATTAATCTAGAATGTCAGAATATACGTGTGCATAGTTTAAAGCTGTTGGCTTGCATACTTTCTGATATATTGGTATTTGGAAAAAAATAATAGAGGGAGCAATTATTAACAGTTGGCAGCCCTGGTGGCTCTTAAGAATACGCTCAGTCATATCTGTTTATGTACAGATATTACATACAAAATTTGGTTGAAATCCAATTGATAGTGTGGAAGTTATATGCATTTAAACATTGGACGTATCAGAAGGCTTAAAATTATTTTGACAACACTGTCATGGTTGGCCTCCTGCAAATTAAACTGAAATAGTATTATCTACATGTGTGCCAATTTTGGAATAGCTCCCATGAATACCTTGCATGATATCCAACATGGAGCTCAAATTTCCAGTGCGTTTTTTCAGCAGTTGGTAGCACTGGCATCATTTTCAAATATGGACGTGAGCTATTCCGGTGCACATCTTTACTCATACTAAATTTGGTTTTGATTGTTGCAGCCGTTTAGGAGTTGATAGGGGGGGGGACACACAGACAGACAGACAGACAGACAGAGAGGACAGACAGACAGACAGACAGACACACATTTTCCCGGATCGATCTCATAAGTCTACTTTTTCCTCATTTTTGCAAAATGTGAAAAGTAGGCTAAAAATTCGTCACACGAAAACAAATAATTTGGTGCGGCTCCTAGTGGTAAATGTGGAGACTACGTACCTTCCTTGATAAGAATATACTGATTTGTACTGCCAAGACCATCTACAATACTCAGACCTTAATGCAGGTATCGAAAGTGTGAAAATGGCGTATGCGGAAGCCCGGGATATTGTTTGTTTACATTCGTTGCTGGGATACAATATTAGCTTTGATAAGCTTCGTTTGATGAAAGTTGGGATAAACTATTGCTCATCTGTAATTTTTATTGTCTTCAGTATGTCTGTTAAGTCCAGTCCGCGTTAATGTACTGCAATCATGTGTAAATTGAACCCATGTGCCATAGGGTCCATGGAGGTCGAATCCATGTATTTGGGGAAGAAATGAAAGAAACGTACAGTTTCTAATGTAACATAGAGAAAGATCAAGCTAAGATGCTAGCCTAACGTTGTGCAAGCAACGAAAGCCAGGTGTTCGAGAGATGAGATCACCCCTCTTGACATTCAGAAGTGAGCTAGTCATGAGTATTAATAACCGAGTGGAAAATTCCCACTATTAGACAAGGAAGCCTGACTCGGAAATTGAGCTTAGCTTGCTGAAAAACGACAACACCGCCTATGCACCAGAAGAAGAATAATTAAATTTAACCCGTTTACGAGGATAAAAATAAGTAAACAATTACAGTACGGTGAATCATTTCGAATGAGAGATTTTTGAGTAAAGAAAAACCTTTTAAATATTGCACAGGAAAAAACTGCAAACGCAAGTATACGTCATCGGGGATTTACCAAGGCCTGTAGAGAGGGGAGAGTACAAAAGAACAGCAACACCTACGCAGCTGAAGACTACAAAGTAATTAATATCTCCGAATTGCACGATCGATTCTTATGCGCAATGAGATTATTTGACAATGAGAAGACGAGCTTTCGGAAGGTATAATTTTTATAATTGTGCAACCATTATTTTAAAAGTTGGCCACGGAAAGGGCTAGAGTCTTATCTTTTTGTAGCGAAATAGTATAAAGATCCTGGCCTCACCAAGCCAAACATGCAGTCATTCCGACAGCCCGTGAGGGGGCGTAAGGCTACATCACAGCACATGCAGTCTCAGACAGTCCAGGGGACTTGACGCTGGAGCATCAGTACAAGCAGTTCCAAACAGCCCGAGGGGGGCGTTGCTACGCATCAGTATTCAGACAGCCGTGTGGGGCGTCACTCTGCGTCACATCGAAGACAGTTTACCAGTACTCCTTGAGGGGAGAAACGCTGTAATACACCGCAGAATTAATATCCGATAGCCATAGGCGTCGCAGTATTAACAACTTGCTTGCCTCCATAAGGGGTTGTAAAGAAGAAAATTTAAAGTATCGCCGTGTTGAAAAATTAGGAAAATCCTAGTTACAGGATTTAGGTCCGACAGTACACAAGTTTACAGTGAAAAGTTCGTAAAATATAGTCAGAGCAGGCTGCGAACGTTGGATTTAAGGCGATAGGTCTGTAAATAGACGAACGAAAATATCATAACGTACGGAAGTACCGTAATAGGAAGATAAACAGTTATCTAAATTAAAGAACCCAACTAGGGAAAACAGAGTAAGGTTCGCAACGTATCTCAGAAAGGTAGGAGTGCTAGAACCGATTAAATAAAGAAGAACGGAGACTATAGACATTATCTCCAGAAAGCAGACGAACTATTCTAAAGCACTAGACTCGAGAAGTACTAGCTGCTATAAAATAAATCCATCGATCATCGAGAAGTTATTGAGGGGACCTCGATCCGAACAGACTTTCGCTAGGATCGATAAACTAGATCTAAAAAGGAAGCTGTTCAAGCTAGAGAAATAGCCGGTCATCCAGAATAGGATTCGAAGAATTAGGATTCCAGGGAAAAGTAGATGTTTCTAGACTTTCGTATTCTGCAGGATAGGAAGCCGACATTGAATAAATTTCACCCTTGGAAACGGGAAATCAAGAGGTCACGTGTGATAGGCTAAGAAAATACGGCCTAGTGATCAAAAGTTGTGAAGTGTAAATCGATTAAGTAAATGTGTAAAAATAATATTTTTTAGTGTTTATTGTGTGTTCTAACGGGATACACCAGTGTATTAAAAATGTCGTCAATGTTAAGTGTATTAAATATGTGTCAAAAAGTGTTTGTACATAAGATGAATTTCTATAATATGGAGTAAATTTTAAAGTGGGCCAAAATGAAACACCGCACAAGGATAAAGGTCATGAGACGATCTTAATAACATGTGAGTAATGAATTTCATTATATTTTGGTGTCAGGGAATGATTGTGTACAAATCCACCGGAGTTTTTGAGTAAAAGGGATGTGTTTAAATAAATAAATACTGAATAAACAAGAACGCGATCTGAACAAAAATAGAAATTTGAGAAACTATAAATAATTATGTAAAGAATAAATCCAGTAGAGGAAATATATAAAATGTTAATGTATTTGACGACTGTCATAAGAGCAAGCGAAATATTAGTAATTATCATGAAAGATATTTAATTAAAAATAAATTTGAGTATATGAAAGAAATAGCTTTTGAGCTTGTGTAAAGAATAAAGATATGAAATGAATAATAATAATAACCAAGTAAGGAAATATTAAATAAAGGTCAAATTAATTGATGTGAATATAAGAGCGTTAGAGCCTTAATAAAAAGTATAGACATGATGTTTAAATGCATGTTCTTGGAATAGAGAAAGTTATGGTCAAAGGAAAAGTATAATATAAAAATTGAAATGTGTATCAATTGTTAATATGATATTATCAGTTCTTTGGATGACGCTAGGTTTAAAAATGTATAGCGCAAAATGAGCGCAATTAAAGTAAAATGTCACGCTAGGAACGCGTAAAAGTTAATGTACTTGGTAAATTACTTATGAGAGGTAGTTGATTGTAGCGAATTGAGATTTGGTATAAGTCCTCTATTTGTGACGTAGTATCACGAGGCATTGTGTATGTTATTGAAAGGGAGCAAATGTATGGTATTGAGCGTAGGTCTTATAGCTATTGGCTGACCCTAAATCGCATTTTGTATAGTCCTCTATAAGGGAAAGGTTCCCGAGGCATGTGAAGAGATTCGAACTCAGAATCCTCTTATTTTGAAAGCCCCTTTATTATTCGTCGTTAATTACTCTTCCACAATCAATGAGGACCTTTCATAATTAATAAACGCCAAGATTACGAATGTGGCTTATGACCCCAATAATATTGTTGTATGTACACGAAGAGTATAATGCCAGGTCTCCACAAAGAACTGAGAATGAAAAGATTGTGTTTTCTAAAAGCATTTAAAGAGAGCTCTAGCCGGGGCTAGACGGGAGGGATCCCGCATAGTCATAAATAACTCTCAAGTTTCACGGCCGGACCCTTGGTGTAGGAGGGTGTCTGGAGGCCGTCTTGTAAGGAGTAATGAATACACCAGGAGTGTTTAAAGTTGTTAATGACCCGGGCGTTGAACCGAGGTCCTTGTAGATTGATATTTCCGCTTGCCTGTTCAGATCGTAGTTTTTAGCCTATTTTCAATTTTGAAAAAATAGGCTTATGAGATCACCTTTTGTCCGTGTGTGTGTGCGTGTGTGTGTGTGTGTGTGTGTGTGTGATTCGTGTGTGTGTCCCCCCCTAATAAAATCTAAACGGCAGGAACGATTTCAATGAAACTCGGAAAGTTCATAGCACTATTCCCGGCGACCTCGACCGTGCCCTTCAAATTTTGTTACGACTCACCAATCCAACATGGCGGCTGTGCGAAATATTTCACCATCATTCAATATCTCCGAAACTATTACCGATATTACCCTGACATTTTCTAATATGATAGAGGGAACTACTATAAGTTCACTTATGTGACTTTTGAAAACCTGGTAACTACAAAACCAACATGGCGGCCAAGCGAATTTGCGACTTTTAAATAGACGTTTCTCGCGATTTGACCAACCAAACGCAATGAAACTTGGTACAGTATATGTTTATATACATTGTAATGCACCGACATCTAACTTCGTTCAATTTTTTACATAATCACAAGATGGCGGATGTGCGAAATATTTCACCGGCATTCTATATCTCTGAAACTATTAGCGGTATCTCCCTAAAATTTTGTACGGAGATAAAGGGCACTACCGGAATTCCATGTATAAGATTTTCAAGAACCGGTTAACTACAAAACGAACATGGCGGCCAAGCGAATTTGAACATTTTAAATAGACCTTTCTCGCGATTTAATGTTCCAAGCGCACTGAAACCTGGTACAGGAAATATTTATACACATTGTAATCCACTGGTATCTAATTTAGTTCAATTGTTTACATAACCTCAAGATGGCGGCAGTGCGAATTTTAAAATTAAGTTTTTATTTCTTGTGATGTATTCATGCGATCGAAGTGAAAGTTTGAATAATGAACCTACGCAATAATTTTCCTTTAATGGTACATGACTCTATGGCCTATACATTTAACAATCCAACATGGCGACCATCCGAAATATTTAGACGATACTGAATATCTACGAATCTATTTTAGCAATCAAACTGCATTTTTTAATGTTCATAGAGGCTATGAACTTAAGTTCACCTATAGGACTTTAAATAACCTGGTGATCACAAATCCAACATGGCGGTGACGCGAATTATAAATATTCACTTGGACGTTTCTCGCAATTTAACCATCCGCGTGCAGTGAAACTTGGTACAGTAAATCTTTATCCGAAAGTTAATCCACTGGCATCTAATTTATTTCAATTGTTTCCATAACCTCAAGATGGTAGCTGTGAAAATTTTTTAAATCTCCTTGTTTTTTCTTGTGTCTTAATTATGCGATTGAAGTTTGAATACTACACGTTCACAATAATCTGCATGTAACAGTAAACTCTAGGACCTACATATATAAAATCCAACATGGCGACCATCTGAAATATTTAGTCGGTTCTCAATATCTACGAATCTATTACAGCAATCAAACTGAAATTGTGTATGTTGATAGTGGCAATTAACATAAGTAGGATATATGAAAATAGGCTGTATAGTTCTTCACGGAACTACTTGTTTTTAATGTGATAATGGTCTTATAAGACGTAAGAAATAAATAACAATCCCTATTGTAATGTTGTATGGAAGTAGGATTCCACGAGTAAATTGAAGGCAACTAGGTTTCGGGAGTAACCATAGTTTTTTGACTGTGTCAAGTATCTTCATACTCTGGAGTACACAAGTAATTTCCTGATTACTTTGATGTATTTTTGAAACTAGAGAGAGATGATAACAGCTGAAAATATGTGAAAATGCCCAAATATTGAGTTAGATAATTAACATGTAATTTTAAATGTAATTATACATTTGTTTGATGATTAAGTAAATATATAAAAAGTAGTATTTGAGGTGTACAAAGAATGACACCATTATTACAGAAAGCATTGAGCCAAAAGAGCTCGGAGTTATATGAAACTCACAGTTGATGCTTTATGGAAGTGAAAATAATTAGGAATTGTTGGTTTATATGGAAACCATATATTTTAATACAATATTTGTTTTATTCTATTGTTATTCCTTGTTCATTTGGAACAAGTAGATGATTATGGGTCAGTAATTTAATTGTTAAAGTGTTTGTAGCGCCATAATTTTTATTAATTAAATGTGTTAAAATAGGAGTTGATTTTGTTGTTATTTTTGCAAGTGTATCCTCTAATTAATCCAAAATATGTGAGTCACAGAGTGGGGGAACTTACCGCTGCCCCGAAAATCCCGAATTGAGCTACGCTGGTATATTGTGATTGGCATATTTCTTGGTAAAAGGGCACAAAATATGTGATAATACGCTTATTATGGACTGGTTCGTTTGTGTGATGATTGATCAATCGACCGATGGCATTGTGTCATTTACTGCAGATGTTGAAGTGCTTAAGACTAAAGCATTAATAGAAGTGTCTCAAGAATATACACCGCACTGATTTGCTAGTTAGTGACAATATAATAATAGCTTAGTACACTTCAGTACCTGTAGTGTCGAACTTAAGTACGTAATGGGAAAATGCAATGAGCATCTACGGCAAGATCAAACCGTTGACGTTATCTTGAACGCTCAGCTTCATGTGCCTCCGTAAATCCTTACCAGTCTAGCAGATGTTCTACACTGCCTTGTATACACGCCAAATATTACAGTGAACTTCTGTTTTGTTGGTTAAGGAAGATGTTTCCCCTGTGCCATACAGTGAACTCATTGTGTTCCGTCATTATTCATACTTTTGTGATTCTTACAGCTTGCAAGTTATTTTTCATTATGATGTGTGTAATAAAGTGTTGTGAGTAAATTGCCAATTATGTACTTATATTGCGAGATGGTGCGCCGCGATCATTCCGTAAGAAGGAGATGGTGCTTTCCTACCTACAATACTTTACTAAATCTACTATTTCCAGCGTACAGCTATGCCAAACGGTAACATGGAATGTTTAATAAGTTAGATCAGGGTTTCCCAACCTGGGGGGCGCGCCTCCCTAGGGGGGCGTGGAGCTTTATCAAGGGGGGGCGTGAAATGATTTCCAAATTAAGTTTCTTTTAACTCTAATATTACAATTTTGTATAATAAATTTTTTTCGAATGCCCCCAAGTGATTGTCGCGCCAAGTCAATCGTTCAAAAGCACTGGTAATTGCCAACTGGCGGCACAAACCTCTGCGGAGTCGCGAGGTTGAAAGTGAAATAAGTAATTTGGTGTGTTGAAAGGAGCAAAATCAATGCCAATTCTATTGTCTCATTGGCATATCTTTGTAATTTCTTTGAAGCTTTGAATAGTTTGAACTTAAAGCTCCAAGGCTTGCTTATGATGCCATCAGAGCTTTCCTGAAAGAAAAAAAAATACAGTTATGGAAACGCCGGCTTCAGTTGAACAACTTCTCATCTTTTCACCGCCTTAATGAAATCTTGCCCTAATATGAACGAGATCGTAATAAACTTAAGGTGCAAATTCAGTCACATTTGGATTCACTGCCTCAAGAATTCAACTTCTACTTTCCTGATATCTCGTCGGATGAATGGTCCTGGATGTTAACAAGAAATCCGTTTGCCATTGACATTGAAGCACTGCCAGACAGGATTTTCAACGCCGAGTGTCATAGAAACAGAGCAGCGCTGTCGGCTTGATGTTGCAAGTGTTCTCCGCTGTGCTCTGTCAAATATCAAACCAAACATACCGAATCTTACCATGAGAAAACAGTGTCAACCCTCTCACTGACATTTGTTGACTAATTGAAGGATTTGTTGTAAAAGTGTGTTCTTTGTATTGTGCTAAAATGAAGTTAGTATGTAATAAATATAAAGCGCGTACTTCATATTATTTTTTCAGAAATAATCATTCCATTGTGTAGTGTTATTAGGTTAGGTCTATATCCTCCGTGTCAGTTTATCGACGAGGTTATGGAAGCGACGAGTGGAGGGGGAAGGGGAGCGTGAAGACCACCCATATCTGAAAAGGGGGGCGCCAGCTGGCAAAGGTTGGGAACCACTGGGTTAGATGGTAACATCATTATCGTGTCCTTTGTGTGTGGTAATCTCCATAATTATGTTCAGATATCCACACGACGACTTCTTTGCATATTTCAATCAACTAATTCGGTGTGATATTTTAGCCGAGATTTTAGACAATTCTACGAGTGGTCTTAATTGAATTGCATCTCTATAGCGTTGGTTCGATTATTTCAGGCAACTATTCTCATTCCAATTGTGCACACAAATACTCTGCATGTGCTGGGACAGCACTTCAGTAACCGGGTACTTTCTTCTCTCCTACTTCAGAATCTGTTTGATTTTATGGTAATAATATTAATCTATTATTACTGAACTTAAATACAAATCGTGATAACTCGCCAAAAAGCTTCTTATTCAACCACAGAAACAGTGAGACTATTGTTGCTGCCCCTCGGGTGAAGACGAAGAAACCTATAATTCGAGGCCAGCACTATATAGATAAATTAATTCAGGTAAGTCTAAATTATTGATGCATATTTATTCGGAACATAGTCTCGTCTTGTGATATCTTTAATGCTCTTAGGTGAGTAAAAATAATGATTTACACGAACTGTGACAACCACGATGACATGATCTTAGCTATTGGTAGGGCAACCATCGCCGCCATGATTTTTCTACATTAAGGTCTGAGGATTGTAGTTGGTCTTGGTACTGCCATGTACCGTAAACGGAAGAACTACGACTGTTTCTATACACGTCTGCACGAGGGACGAAATATCATTCCTGGCACTTTAGGCGAGTACACGAAGGAATTAAAAATCATCCCTTGGCGCTCAAAGAGAGGTGGCGCTAACTGAACAGGAACAAAGCAGTTTAGTTTTATCATTTCAAATGGGAAGTGACGTCATGCAGCCACTCGGGAAGCAGAAGCTAATGGTTATTGGAGTCTGTTGAAAGAGTCCCAGGCCGTCGAGTGAATTGGGGCTTTGAGCGAAGCGAACACAAGAATACAGGGTGACTTCTAAAGAGATAATCAAGATGCCATATATAAATACAGGGTGCCTCCTAAAGTGGTGTGCAGGATGTCAGAGCAAAATACTGTACAAGATACCAGATAACAATACAGGGTGACTCCTAAAGAAATATACAAGATGCCAGATAAGAATACAAGGTGACTCTTAAAGATGTGTACAAAATGGCAGAGAAGAATACAGGGTGACTCCTAAAGAGGTGCACAAGATGTCAGACAAGAATAGCCTACAGGGTGCCTCCTAAAGTGGTGTGCAGGACGTCAGAGCAAAATACATTACAAGATGTCAGATAACAATACAGGGTGACTCCTAAAGAGGTGTGCAGAATGTCAGAGCAAAATACAGTACAAGATGCCAGATAAGAATACAGGGTGATTCATAAAGCGATATAAAAGATGCCAGATAAGAATACAAGATGACTCTTAAAGAGGTGTACAAGATGGCAGAGAAGAATACAGGGTGACCCCTAAAGAGGTGCACAAGATGTCAGACAAGATTACAGGGTGACTCCTAAAGAGGTGTACAAGATGTCACACAAGAATACAGGGTGACTCCTAAAGTGATATACAAGATGCCAGATAAGAATATAAGGTGACTTTTAAAGAGGTGTACAAGATGGCAGAGAAGAATACAGGGTGACTCCTAAAGAGGTGCACAAGATGTCAGACAAGAATACAGGGTGACTCCTAAAGAGGTGTACAAGATGTCACAGAAGAATACAGGGTGACTTCTAAAGAGATATACAAGATGCCAGATAAGAATACAGGGTGCCTTCTAAAGAGGTGTGCAGGATGTCAGAGCAAATTACAGGGTGACACTTAACGAGGTGTACAGTATGTTAGATTCTATCCAAATACAGGGTGACCCTTAAAGAGGTTTGCGAGATATCAGGTTGAAATAATGGGTGACTCTTAAAGAGTTGTAAAAGATGTCAGACTCAAATACAGGGTGACCCTTAAAGAGGTGCACGCGCGGGAAGCCTAAGTTAATGGGTAATGGAGTCTGTTGAAAGAGACCTTTCTAACATGTGCAGCATTTGTAGCATGCGTCATTTGAAATTATATAACGTCTAGTCTTTCAGACTGACTGTATTTTTTTAAAATATGCTCCACCACACAAACAACTGATCCAATTGTTAGAAAACTTTACCTACATTTACCTTCATAAGATAAAATGGTTAAGTTACTTTGTTAGTTAATTATTTATCGTATGGCCTTTAATGCCGGGAGTGTCCGAGGACATGTTCGGCTCGCCAGAGGCTGTAGCTGCTTCAAGCAGAGTGAGCTACAAGTTCCCTTCAAATTCAAGTAGTTCAAACTTTCGCCACCAGATGTCAATGATACCTAGTGGTGAACGTTGGAACTTTGATAGAGCGTTACAACGAAATCTAACCTAGAAATTTAGCTCCACACAAGTTTAGTCTGTGGGAGGATCTTTTACATGCTATGACATAGGACCGCTGGCTTTACATCCCCTCCGAAGGAAGGCGTACTGAAGGATTTTAACGCTTTTAAAAAATCCGACGACTTCGTCCGGGTTTGAACCCGCAATTGTTAAGTTACTGAGAAGGCAATATCAATCACTGTTACCAACATTACAATTAATGAATTCTTAACAAGATAAATATCATTCAAAAGGTACATTTATGACCTAACTATTAAAATTGTAGATTTTAAACTAAATATACTTAAAGAAGATTACATCACATGAAATCCAATTTAGAATCATGGTTTTATTTCTTCAAACATATTTGTTGGTTGGTTGGTAGGTTCCTCAGTTTAAGGGCTGCGACTACGCGTTCATGTAGCCCCGTAAACTTTGGGTGTGTGTAGAATCTGTCTGATAACCGGTTTTAATTTTGATGGCTGTATTAGTGTGTGTTATCTGTTTTAATACGAGTAAGGACTGCACACGATAATTTCAAGTAGTTCCTAATTTCGTTACCAAATGCTACCGTCCACGACACCTAGCTGTGAACGTCGCTAGTACTAGATGCCATCGCAACCAGCGCCCTACAAATTTTGGCTACACACAAGTGTAGTTAATGGAAGGTTCTTTTTCATACCATAAATCTATCACATGGGACCGCCGGCTTTACTCACGCTCCGAAGGAAGGCATACTGAGGGATATTAACGCTCTTAAAAAAATCAAACGAATTCGGCCGGGTTGAACCTGTGACCTTGGGCATAGAAGCTCTCATTAATTGAAAATGTTTCTTTGATAAATTTAGAAAAGCTTTTATGTCCGACGATGTCGAAATGTAAACATTATATGTCAGAAAACTGTATCATAATGAGGCTCATTATAACACTATTTTTCATTATGAAACAGTTTCTCCCACCAATCAGAGCTCAAGAAACAGTGTTTGACCAATTAGGTAAGGATAACTTTGCGAATGTGCTCAAAATCCCACATGTCTATATAAATTACCGAAAGTGCACCGTGCATATGTTCGTGTAAATAAACTGGCGAATATGAGACTAGAAATAGCACTGCATAGGTAACTTAATATCCCCAACCCCAATTTCAACACAGCGCATTGCTATCAAACGACTCCAGTGACAGTTTGACTGAATGCAGATGCACATCGGCAGGCTGTAAACATTGCCAAGCACACAGAGCGCATGCGTCGGTCGGTCAGAGCACTTGGAAAACAGAGATAACCTACCCAGCACTTGCACTCTGATCACAAAATTCTAGTGACTGAATCTCAACAGATATTTATGAATAGTTATGCTAAAACGTATAATAAAGTTATAATTATCGTCAAACATAAACAGTCGTATGCAACTCACTTATAATGGTAATTAAGACACTCGTATGAAAATTATAAAACTCGCTTGTGTCTTAATTATTGCCCTTATAGGCTCGTTGCATAATGTAATATATATTTATCAAGTTACATAAACAATAAAGCCATTATTCTAGGGCAGATTAATTCACGTATGTATATAAAGATACTGTGATTATTTCAAGTAGATCGGTGCAGTAATATTTGACATAATGCACCTTTTTTGCATAAAAATAAAATTTGTAAGAAAAGCTGTCAAAGAATAGCCCGCGAAGGTAGATGAATAAAGACTCTGAAGATATTTGCCAAAGTTTACAAACTTCACTAACCCTTATCTCGGAAATTGATTAACATGTTTTAATATGTTGAGAACCCATCATCATCGTCATGATCATCTAAGGGTTAGGCCTTGTCGCAGCAACCACATTTGTCTCTCACTTGCCGAATGTTTTAAGTCAGCATACTGTTTAAATTGAAGTCCATGCATCACAGAATCCAGATGAGCCTTCCACGGTCTTCCTCTTCCTTTCTTCCCCAGAAATTTTCTTCCTAGTATGATGGTCAGGAACTCATTATGACGTAGGGTGTGGCCAACGAATTTCGCTATCCTCTTTTCTATAGTAGTGATCAATTTTCTTGTTTGATCTACTTCCTTGAGGAGCAATTCGTTGGTCGTTTTCTCCGTCCAGCTTAATTTGAGCATCCTTCTCCACATCCACATTTCAGCTGCTTCCAGGCATTGTATGTCCTGTTTCCTTAGAACCCAAGTTTCGCATCCATATATCAAAACACTCCAGACAAAATTTTGATAACAGTACATTATGCAACGAGCCTATAATGGCTATAATTAAGACAAGAGTATTTTTATAAAACGAGCGTAGGCGAGTTTTATAATTTCCATACGAGTGTCTTAATTACCATTATAGGCGAGTTGCATACGACTGTTTACGTTCGACAATAATTATAACTTTATTATATGTTTTAATATAAATATTCATAAATATCTGTTTAGAGCCAGCCACTTGAATTTTGTTATTGGAGAGCGAGCGCTAAGTATGATATCTCTGTCTTTCAAGATCTCTGAACGACAGACGCATGCGCTCTGGGTGCTTGCAATGCCATATGCAGGTCATATGTTTACATCTGCCGCCCCTCAGTAATATTGTCACTGGAGTCGTTTGAAGACAATGCGCTGTGCAGAAATTAGGGTTGGTGATATTAAGATACAGTGCTATTTCTTGTCTCATATTCGCCAGTTTATTTACGCGAACATATGGACGGTGCGTATTCCATGTCGGTAATTTATTATAGTTCGATGTTGTGTTTATGTCCGACATGTTGGATTTTGAGCACATGCGCGAGGGTATCGTTACCTAATTGGTCAATGAACGAGCTCTGATTGGCTGGAGAAACTGTATCATAATGAAAAACAGTGTTATAATGACCATCATAATGATACAGTTTTCTGACACATAATAGTGAGGGTCGAACATAAACGATTTTTTCAATTTTAATGCTAATGTGCCTGCTTGTCAGAAGCTGTCTCTTATTGCTGAAGGACTGTTTAGTTAGGGCGATTCTCCTTTTGATTTCTGCGGTGCATCTATTATCGTCAGTGACAATGCTTCTTAAGTAGCAGAACTGACTGCAGTGTTGAATGGTTTCACCATTATTCTCGATGTTTGTTTGGATATTTTCTTTGGATTTATTGAGAACCCATGACATCAAGAAAGAGAAAATTGTTACTTTTCAGCAAAACCTAATAGCTCCTCCTTAAATAAGTTAAGCATTACTGAGCTGGATTCTGCAGAATGTATAATAAAAAAAATAGTTCACTTTTCCTCTGAATGTCACGCTGAATTGACTTCATGGCTGTTAGATGTCTCGAGCAAATCTGCTGGCGAATTATGTTTTAATTAAATATATATTTTCCACCATAATATTCACAATATAACGCTTAATTTTAAAACGTCTGATTCATTACAACACAATAAATATATAAAATTTCAAGCAAAAAAACTAACTCTGATGGGGTTTGAACCATAGGCATTTGAGCGACAGGCCAACGCTTTACCACTTTTTTTTTTGTTAGGCACTTTTTTTATTAGCTCTCTACAGAATTACAGAATTTTCAGATATGATAAATACCATACTATTACATCACAAGAAAATCCAGATAGTGTCCATATTTATCGTACAATTGTCCTCTTTCACTAAGCTTCCAACGCTCTTTCTGCAGGTGATACATGAGATCCAGGAACGAGAAATGTTGATCATTGTCCATCACGAAGTGTACATATTGGCCCATTATCCACACAATGGCAGTCTGTTTAATTTGGGGGAAGGCGGTCACCGACGAACGAATCAACTTCCTGTCATCATGGTCACCCGTGGGCACATTTAATAGTTGACATACTTTTCCCTTACACCACAGCCACGTGGAGGCAACTCGCGTGCATGATGTGAAGCGGTGTATCGCCGTATAAGTTTGACCACATATAGTACACCATGGGTAAGCTTCAAGACGGATGGTATATCGCCGTAGAGCCGTTGGGATGAGATCGTTGAGGAAGATAACAAGTAGTTCCGTGAAGAACTATACAGCCTATTTTCATATATCCTGCTCATGTTAATTGTCTCTATCAACATACAAAATTTCAGTTTAATTGCTGAAACAAATTCGTAGATGTTGAGAACCGTCTAAATATTTCATATGGTCGCCAGAATGGATTTTTATTTTTGTACTATTACATTAAGATTATTGTGTACGTGTGGTATTCAAACTTCAATCGCATGATTAGAACACAAGAAGTTAAAACGAGATTTTAAAAGTACGCACACCAGCCATCTTGTGATTATGCAAACAATTGAAATAAATTACATGCCAGTGGATCAACATTTGTATAAGCATTTAACGTGCAACGTTTCACGGCACTCGGATAGTTAATTCGCGAGAAACGTCCATTTAAATATTTATACTTCGCGTCGCCGCCATGTTGGATTTGTGCTCACCAGGTTACTGAAAGTCCTATAGGTGAACAAATGTTCATAGTCTCTATGAACATTAAAAAATTCAGTTTGGTTGCTGTAAAAGATTCATAGATATTGAGAACCGTCTAAATATTTCGGAAGCTCGCCATTTAGGATTGTTATATGTATAGGCCATAGAGTTATGTACCATTCAAGGACAATTATTGCCTAGCTTCATTATTCAAACTTTCACTTCGATCGCATGATTACGACACAAGAATAAAAACGTAATTTTAAAATTTCGCACAGCCGCCATCTTGAGGTTATGTAAACAATTGAATTAAATTAGATGGCAGTGCATTACAATCTGCAAAATCATTTACTGTATCACATTTCACTGCGCTCAGAGAGTTAAATCACGAGAAAAGTCTATTAAAATATTTCAAATTCGCTTGGTCGCCATGTTCGTTTTGTACTTTACAGGTTTATGAAATATACATAAGTAAACTTGTATCAGTACCCTTTATCACCGTACAAAATTGCAGGGTGATATCTGTAATAGTTTCGGAGATATAGAATGTCAGTGAAATATTTCGCACAGCCGCCATTTTGAGGTTATGTAAACAATTGAACTAAATTAGACTCCAGTGCATTACAATGTGTATAAACATTTGCTGTACTAAGTTTCATTACGTTTGGATAGTTAAATCGCGAGAAATGTCTATTTCAAAGTCTCAATTTCGCTTGACCGCCATGTTGGTTTTGTAGTCACCAGGTTTTTGAAAGTCTCATAGGTGAACTTCTAGTAGTGCCCTTTATCTCCGTGCACAATTTCAGGGCGATATCGGTAATAGTTTCGGAGATATTGAATGCTAGTGAAATATTTCGCACAGCCGCCATGATGGATTGGTGAGACGTAAAAAATTTGAAGGGCACGTTCGAGGTCGCCGGGAATAGTGCTATGAACTTACCGAGTTTCATTGAAATCGCTCCAGCCGTTTAGATTTTATTAGGGACACACACACACACACCTCACACACACACACACACACACACACGCGCACACACACGGACAAAAGGTGATCTCATAAGCCTATTTTTTCAAAATTGAAAATAGGCTAAAAACCTGGAGTGTACAGCAGAAGAAATGGTCATAGCCCCAACATTTTTCCAAACAGTGGGCCAATGGACGTAGAGGGTGGTGGCCTCGATTCGCGGTTTGGAGTGTACCACTTGCCGCAACATGTTATAAATACTTTTCGTCGTTGGAACAGTCCCTGAAGGCATTTGGCGAACAGTTTCCAGAAGGTGCTGTTGATGGTCCCTAATTATCTTCGGCAAAGCTCTATCACAACCACGGGCTGTGTTTCGAATATCTTTGTACAGCGCTTTCGTAAAAGTGTCATGTTGGGAAAGGATGGTGATATCGTTCTTGCAGAGGAGTGCACGGCATTTCATGCCATGAGCTGTTAGCCCTAGCCCGCCTTGCCGGGATGGAAGATACAACTGTTCCCGTTGTACTCGAAACAAAAATCCTTGCCATATAAACCACCCTGTATATTTTGACAATTGGCTCTCAAACATTTTGGGAAGTGGGAAAAGTTGCGCGACATACCATATTTTAGAGAGCGCAAACACGTTGAGGACCATGACCCGTTGCACTATATTGAGGTTCCTTTGACCAAATTGGATCAGCACTCCCCTAACTTTGGCAATGACCTTAGTCCAGTTTGCTTGCACTGTGTCCAGAAGCGATTGCTTCCAGGCAATGCCAAAAATTTTCACCTCATTTACTATCCGGAACCAGGGCTGCTGGGTAATCACTGAGTTAGTATTGAGCGGAAGCAAAGCAGTTTTCTGGGGGTTCGATTGTGCTCCAGAGGCGATATGGTAGAGCTGAAGAACGCTATCGATGTGGGAGATGTCTTCATTATTGCGGATCAATATTGATACGTCATCAGCATAGGCGCACATGCCAAAAACATGTGTGGACAGTTTGTAACCCTGTAGCTTCACCTGGGTAGTCCGAATGAACGGTTCAAGGCCAATGACAAAAAGTAGCATTGAAAGGGGACATCCTTGCCTAACTGATCGTTGTATTGGAATCAGAGGGGAAAGAAAACCGTTGACGAGCACTCGAGACGTAGCATTACAATTTATCATACGAATGTAGTCAATAAGGATTGCAGGAAATTCAAAGTGTTGCAAGACCATGTACAAGAATTCATGACTGATGCGGTCGAAAGCTTTATCAAGATCTAAGGTGAGAAAAATCATTGGCTCAGTGGGGAGCATTTCGGCTTTTAGGTGTAGGTCCCGTAGTATCGCTAAGTTTGTTAACAGAGTTCTTCCAGGAATACTGCAAAATTGTTCATCACCAATGATATCATGTAGAACAGTCTTCAATCGGCATGCAAGTACTTTGGTAAGGACTTTATAATCACTGCAGAGCAGAGTAACTGGTCGGAAGTCACCAACTGCCATGGGAGAGGATGTTTTTGGTATGAGGACTATGGTACCCTCGTGATGTGATTGACAAAGAGCACGACGTTGGAGAATGGTGCGCAAGACGTGACAAAATTATTTGCCAATGAGAGGCCAGAAGTGTGTATACAGTTCATATGGCAGTCCATCAATGCCAGGTGAGCGGTTATTTGGGAGGTGCTTAACCACAGAGTGAATCTCTTCATCCGTAATATCCGCGCTGAGCAGAGTTTTGTTGTCCGGAGATAGTTGGGTACTGCAAGATGAAAGCAATAGGGTCCCCTGCTGTGGATCAATTGGAGCCTTAGCGTAGAACCGTTGATAAAATAAGGATATTTCACTACGTATAGCGTCAGGGGAGGTGACGACACTTCCAGTACTGGTGCGGAGGTGGTGGATATATTTACGTTGCCGCTCACATTGTCCTTTGGCGATATGGTATACACTTGCACTTTCGTCCGGGAGCACTGTACGATCTTTTAAAGCCACGTTTATATGAGCGAGCGTTCGTTGCTGTAGAGACAGGAGCTTGGTTTTAACTTCCCGAATCTGGTCATACATACGCTCCCCAGCATCAGATCTTTGCTGGAGTTGGCGAAGAACTCGATAGTAAAATTCAAATGTATCCCGTCTTTCCCGACCTCTTTGTTAGGATATGTTCTTAAAGACGCGGCGGATCCCTGGTTTAACTAAAATATCCCACCAGTCTGCACAGTCGCGAAAGTTGCATTTTTGATGGACCCATCGAGTCCAGTGTTGTCTGAAAATATCTTGGCATTCCTCCTCCAGTAACAGCGAGCAATTCAATTTCCAATAACCTCTTCCTATGTGAAATATGGGATGGGGGTAAGAGATTGTACATACGACTGCATGATGGTTAGTGAAACTGGCAGGTATCACTTCATATCGTCTAGGCTGGATAAGTTCCTGGGAAAAGTAGATGCGGTCATTTCGTGATGAGGAGTTGTGACTTATGCAGGTGTAATGGGGCAGGGGCACCCTTAAACTATCCACAGCATCAATGAGGTGTAGGGAGGTAAGGAGGGTCCTGAGAGCCGAGTTGACACCTTGGTATGGACTAGTGGAATCCTCTGGGCGTTGAATACAATTGAAATCCCCTGCAAGAATAAGTTTTTCCTTAACGTCGTGCAGATGAGGCAGTATACTCTGTTGAAAGAACATTTTACGTTCCACACGTTAATAGGGATGTATAGAACTAGCACCGATAGAGCGCACTGCTGTTGTACTGGGTAAGCGCAAGGCGCTCTTCATTTGTCTCCTGTGTTCCCATGCCGCTAATAACCACGAATTTAAGTCGTTTAAATTGCTATTTTCGTGACTATGCCGAGCTATTGCAGTGTTCCTCTTTGCAAAAATCAGGGAAATCCGATTTCGTGTCACCAATTTTAACAAAATAAAGAAATGAGGAAGAAATTGTTACATGCTATTAGAAGGAAACATTTCGGTGAAGAAAATCCGACCGAAAATATTAAAGTGTGTTCCCATCGTTTTCAACTCGATGACTTCACGAAAACTGTGTTGGGCAAGTGTGATTTACAAAGGGAAATAATTCCTACCTATAAACTGAATAGACATATCGATAACAACCACTGAATTTATGCGTTTGTATTTGAAGGTGAGAGAGCAAGATTAAAACCGGGCACTGTTCCATCGCTTTTTCCGTGGACCACGAACACAACAAAAATAAGGAAGAGGCCATACACAAGAAAATTGCCAGTTTACCACGATAAGCCTACAATATCGGAATCTGCATAAATTATCTCCATTGAAGTACGGTACGGAAAGAAATCGTCAATATACAGGAAGAAGTGAATGTAACATTTGTGGCTCCCATTTTCAAAGGCATCAATACTCGGACAATTACTTCAAGAATAAATGTCACAACATTAACAGTCAAAAACGTATTATGGTTGGTTTCTAGAAATCAGAATTAATCGTCAACTTACATCTGCTCGACGGAGAATGTGGTACCGGTAGTGACTGACTTCTACATTCTTGAGTCATAGGCCTAAGTTAGCCAGATGAATGGAAACAGTTCATGGCTTTAAACAGGGATTCCCAAACTTTATAAATACTGTACCCCTAAGTCGTTTCCAAGGGGTACGGAAAAGATTTGTATTAAGAAATTGACAAATTACAAAAGAACCGAACGTTGCGATGCATTTTGAGGTAAACAATACCGGTATCAACTTTCTTTCATTATGTTTACCTTAAAACAAGACCGTTTCATGTACGCTATCAACCAAAAAAAATACACTAATCGAAGTCTATAAGCAAGGGGAGCCAGTGAATATTTAAATCTCTATTTATAAAAGGAAGATTATAGTTTTACGTGACCGTTAATCTAGAGATAATAAGGCACAGAGGACTTCCTCTTTACGTGGAATCCGAACAGGACAAGGCATTTCACTTTGAAAATCTCACATGCATTGACCGGGAAATCTCTATTTATGATTTAAGTCTTATGGAGATATAGGCTATTTATGCATATAGGCCTACAATACTCAAGCATGCTGACTCCTATTCATAATTTGAATAATAAAGCGTGTTAGAATTTTGTTATCACCGCTGTAGCCTACTAATTCTTCCCTCCTCCCACTAGTTTTAGCGCCTCTAGTCCGTAGCTCATTTTACAGCTGTTTAACGCTTAAACGCTGAAAATCGTTCATAACATATTAGAGGATATACCTATAGAATTAATTAATATAGTCTTGGAGTAAAATTAGAGAAGATATAATTTACTTTAGCTTAGAAAACTCGGTCACAATCTATACATTCCTCGTAGCTGACTGGGGGAAACATAGGACGATCGCCTTGCGCTTACCCAGTACTACACGAGCGCTATCTGGCGCGAACTTTCTCAGGCTACATCCCTATTGGACCCGGATGGGGCATATATATTTATCAGGGTGGTATTGTTTATGTGACCAGATATTATGCGTCCTGATGGATGACATAGCACACCATCGAGTGGGATATCATGTCTTATGAGGAATCCGGTCCCTCTATTCGTATTACCGGTATTGATGTATTGTTTGTAGAAGGCAGATATGGGAAGACAGGGTATAGAAACTTCTTGAATGAAAGCAATGTAAATGTCTGCATCTCGAAGGAATCCCTCCAGCAGTTGAAATTTCAGGGGGCATTCTATTACATTGATATTCACGGTGGCCACAGTGAGAAATTGCGCCATTAAGAGAAGTATAAAAGCTGTGCTAGACATATTGGAAGGTGGACTCGAGAAAAAAAAAGACACGGGTGAGAAATATACTGGTGCACTATGTCAAATTAGGGTGAGATAGTTCCTTATGACTGCCATTCATTGGCCGGCTGTCAGCGTTTGAGAGCGTTCGTGGGTCCCTAGATGACGTAGAATGAAGATTTTGTTTATTTTTCACAGCTGGGGGAACGTTTGTAGAACTAGTTTGATTCTTCGGGGCTGGTACAGCAATCGAGGCATTTGTTTTAATCTTCTTAGATACGTTCTCAGATCCCCGATCAAGCTTAAGTGAGTCGGTAGGTACCAGAGAAGGTGGGGGCAGTGAAGACAAAATTTCTGTGGCAGCCTGTCGTGACGGCAGAGTTGGCTCTAAGGCTGCCATACAGGGGACCGATAGCACAGGGGCACTCTGTAGCTCGCTGATCTGGTCAGTGCAAGGTACGCGTTCTGCGTCATGTGTGACAGAGGCCACTTCTGCTGGTGTCCCAGCTGACTGATCAATAAGCATGTTTTCAAGTGACGTTTGCTGTGTCACAACATCCGAGTATTGGACACGTCGTTGTTGTGTAGGAGTTATACCGAGGGGAATCATTTTCTTTGGGCAGTTGATATGTAGATGTGTGTTGGCATTGCAAATTAAGCAGGTCTGTTTCTGTCCATTATAAGATATGTAGCCAGAATGGCCACCAAAAGTCTCAGTGGAGGGGATATCTGGTTTGATTTCCATAGTGACTGCACGTATTCCATTATACACCGGGAACTGATAAGCAGAAGACCATTGTTCTTTCCTGACGTCACTCACAGTGCCATATTTCGACAGGACGGATTTGAAAATTTCAGGGGGAACTTCGATTGGGACATTAAATATACGCACTGTGGTAAAATTGGAATCCGCTGTGGAGAGCTTAACATTAGTCATTTCGCCTGAGTCATACTGAAATTTAATAGGAGCTGCAAAAGTATTTAGCAATTTCTGATAAGTAGATATGCTGATTACCTTGATGTAGATGGTTCTTTCTTGCGCATTTAACTGGATGGCTTCTACTTGTTCGACAGTCAACCGGAGGGTATCGCTAATCCAGCGGTGAATTTCTCCTGGTGTGGGGCGAGAACTCTGCCTGTCCCATTGACTGAGTACGGTGTTTTTCCTCTGGTATCCGGACATGATTTTCAGCGGGGTTTTCTGGGTTTCTGGATTTGTTGTCTTATCTGGAACACTACTTGAAAAAATATTGTCCGAATGACACACGGAAGGTCAGTACACCCGTGGAACTATCAGAAGCACCGGTTTTAGGAAACGTACACTCTTCCAATGCGATCACACAGCTCGCACACACGCACCTCACTCGGCCACGACTAGTGACCAACTGCTACCTGAGCCAATTGTGCCAACGAACATCGTTCTATGTAAAGAGATTTACATAGAACTTGTTAGCAAATAATGATTTATACTAAACGATTTCATCAGTAGAGTATATTATTTATATATAAAGCATTTCATACAAAGTTTATTTATTTTGTATCAGTACGCTATATTGCATGCAATACTCAAATTAGTGAAATATAAGTCAGGCACAAGATATCCGCTGCCATCTTGTCAAATAACCGAGACGACTCAGCTTTTTAAAATCACGTCTGCACTATAGTATTACAAAATAAACTTTTAATTTCGAACTTGCCTCTTCCTTTAGAACAGTTAAAACGATTCTCGGCTCGATAATCGGAACTGGTAGGTCCCATGATAAGGATTATAAAGTTTTCATAATTCGCACGGCCGCCATCCTGAAATGGTATGGCGGATGACCTTGTAGTTTGGTCACAAGACGCGTCCTATATGAAGGTATGTTGTTATCAAATTTGGTAGATATCGGATGATTTGGTTAGTCGTTATTTGATTTTACGTTTTGACCGTTTGAGTGGCCGCCATTCAGTTTTGGTAAAGATGGCGGCAATATAAAACATGACACTGAGGTGCCCTTTGCTTGATCTACCTCTGTACCAAATTTCGTTCAATTCGGTTTCACCGTGTTCGAATTGACATTCAGAGTACACACACTCACACACACACACACACACACACACAGACTCACACACACAGACAGACACACATTTTTTGGCCCTGTAGTGATCTCATAAGTGTACTTTCATTTTTTGCAAAAATCGAAAGTAGGCTGATACACGTGATTAGAGAAGAGGGAGAAAACTATGGCATGACATGATTCCCCCGTCAAGCGAGCGTCATTTATCCAAATATACTTCGTACAAATCATTACTAAACACACAATGACACCCACAAACGGCCTCTACCCTCCAAAACAATCAGCACGCAAGAAACTTACAGAGCGTGGCAACTGTTACTGATAAATACTAAGGCATTATGCTCCCGAAGAAAAACTATTTATTTGGACTTGCTGATGCTCACTGTACGGGAACAACATGACATTCCTTAGTTTTCTCCCTCTTCTGTATTCCATAACAAATATTTACAGTTGACTCTCGATAATTTGACACTAGTTAATTTGAATCTCTCGATAATTTGAAGTCTCTTCCCTGTCCCTTGAAAAATACTCGATAAATTGGAGAAAAGAAAACAATGTAATTTGGTGTTTTCGGTAATTTGAAGTTGTAGGAATGGCATCTTGTTCACAGACATTCTATAAAATGAAGTCGGTGATTACAGTATTGATATCATGCACTGACCTGTCGTTTGTTTACATCAATAATGAGATGTATGAGTGAGTTCGCAGTCTTGAGGCTTCTTTCAAACGTTAAAGTGTGTTACAGTATAATGTTTGACTTGTGTAATTCTTTTGGCGTCAAAATGAGTTCAAGAAAGAACAAGTGTCTTCCCATATGTAAAAAACAAAAAGGAGTGTGATTCAAGCTGTGAAGGATGGACAATTAAAAAAAGATGTCGCCAAACAGTTCGGTACTTTACCATCGACATTCTCAGCTCTCACTACTATCCAAAAATTCATTGGAAAATGATAGATGGAAGTCACTCACTTAAGAAAATTGCGGACCTTTTTCAAAAAGAGCATTTGTCTAACTTATAATTGTAAAAATGTTGTGAAATAAAAATCAATAATTAATTATGTAGATCAATAAAATCACAAAAATACAACTTTGTTTATTTGAATCTTTTTATCCCTTCCGCTTGGTTATTTCAACTCCTATTACTGTGAACTCTCGGTAAATTGAAACTTTTCTCTGGTCCCTTGAGTCTGAAATGTAAATGTCCTGTGTTCTGCTCGCAGCAATACTCCTCCTGCTGAGTTGGAGCTAGCCATGGATCAGTTTTGCTGCATAAGTGTTCGATCGGTAACTTTTTCATGTCGCTTCGGTTTCTTTACAATCATGTGTGTGTCCGTTTCGTTAAATATAATTCGGTACATGAGGAGTATCTGCCATTTATTCCTATCATCTATGCAGTTAAAACTATCAAGATAGACAGATTTTGAGATCCAATAGCAATGTCAGTGAGAACATGGAGAGGAAAACATTATTTTTCTCTCACATAATATCAATATTATAAGCAATCACGTATGGACATGATGATACCACTGAATCATTTCAGTTCTTATATTTAGTTACTGATTCCACATTTAAAACAAGTAGTTCCGTGAAGAACTATTAAGCCTATTTTCATACATCCTACTTAAGTTAATTGCCTCTATCAACACACAAAATTACAGTTTGATTGCTGTAATAGATTCGTAGATATTGAGAACCGACTAAATATTGCGGATGGTCGCAATGTTGGATTTCTATATTATGTAGATCTTAGAGTTATGTACTGTTACATGAAGATTATTGTGTATGTGTAGTATTCAAATTTCAATCGCATGATTAGGACACAAGAAGTAAGAACGAGATTTTAAAATTTCGCACAGTTACCATCCTGTGGTTATGGAAACAATTGAAAAAATTAGATGCCAGTGGATTAACATTTGTATAAGGATTTACTGTACCAAGTGCCACTGCACTCGGATGGTTAAATTGCGACAAACGACCATGTGAATATTTATACTTCGCGTCGCCGCCATGCTGGATTTGTGATCACCAGGTTATTGAAAGTCCTATAGGTGAACATATGTTCATAGCCCCTATGCACATTAAAAATTCAGTTTGATTGCTGTAATAGATTCGTAGATATTGAGATCCATCTAAATATTTCGGATGGTCGCCATGTTGGATTGTTATATGCATAGACCAAAGGGTTATGTACCATTAAAGGAAAATTATTGCGTAGGTTCATTATTCAAACTTTGACTACGATCGCATGATTAGGATACAGGAAATAAAAACTTAATTTATAAATGCGCACAGCCGCCATCTTGAGGTTATGTAAACAATTGAACTAAATTGGATACCAATGCATTACTATGTGTATAAACAATTCCTGTACCAAGTTTCATTGCGTTTCGATCATTAAATCGCGAGAAAGGTCTATTTAAAATTTTCAATTTCGCTTGGCCGCCATATTCGTTTTGTAGTTAACCGGTTTTTGAAAGTCTTATACATGAACTTCCAGTGGTGCCCTTTATCTCCGTACAAAATTTCAGGGTGATACCGCTTATAGTTTCATAGATATAGAATGCCAGTGAATGTTTTCGCACAGCCGCCATCTTGAGGTTATATAACAATTGAACGAAGTTAGATGACGGTGCATTACAATGTGTATAAACATATACTGTACCAAGTTTTATTGCGTTTGGTTGGTTAAATCGCGAGAAATGTCTATTTAAAAGACGTAAATTCGCTTGGCTGCCATGTTGGTTTTGTAGTTACCAGGTTTTCAAAAGTCACATAGGTGAGCTTCAAGTAGTTCCCTTTAACACCGTAAAATATTCCAGGGTGATATCGGTAATAGTTTCGGAAATATTGAATGCTGGTGAAATATTTCGCACAGCTGCCATGTTGGATTGGTAGGATGTAACAAAATTCGAAGGGCACGGTCGGGGTCGTCCGGAATAGTGCCATGAATTTACCGAGTTTTATTGAAATCGCTCCAGCCGTTTAGAAGTTATTAGGGGGGGGGGGGGGCTGTTCTAGGCAGTTGGCCATGATAATTCACTTTTTTGCTCCCAGATGTCTCGTGCAAAACTGCTGGCGAATTTTGTTTTAATGAAATATATAATTTCCATTGTAATATGGACTATATAACGGTTAATTTTAAAACGTCTGAGTCATTACAAAACAATAAATATAAGACATTTCAAGCAAAAAAACTAACTCTGATGGTGATTTAACCTTAGCCTTAAAAGTAATAGGCCAACGCTTTACCACGCAGCCAAACGTGCCAACTAACTTCGTTCGATATCAAACGACTTACATAGAACGTGTTAGCAAATAATGATTGAGACTAAACGATTTCATCAGAGGAGTATATTATTTATATATAAAGCATTTCATACAAGGTTTATTTATTTTGTATCAGTTGGCTATATTACATGCAATACCCAAATTAGTTAAATAAGGTCAGGCACAAGATATCCGCTGCCATCTTGCCATCGGCTCAGCTTTTTAAAATCACTTCTGCACTATAGCATTACAAAATAAACTTTTAATTTCGAACGTGCCTCTTCCTTGAGAATAGTTAAAGCGATTCTCGGTTCGATAATCGGAACTGGTGGGTCCCATGATATGGATTATAAAGTTTGCATAATTCACACGGCCGCCATCCTGAAATGGTACTGCGGATGACCTTGCAGTTTGGTCAAAAGACGCGTGCTATATGAAGGTATGTTGTTACCAAATTTGGTAGAGATCGGATGATTCGATTAGTCGTTATTTGATGTTACGTTTTGAACGTTTGAGAGGCCGCCATTCAGTTTTGGTAAAGACGGCGGCGATATAAAACATGACACTGAGGTGCCCTTTGCTAGTTCTACCCCTGTACCAAATTTCGTTCAATTCGGTTTCACCGTGTTTGAATTGATAGGGGGGGGGGGACAGACATTCAGAATACACACACTAACACACACACACACACACACACATACACACGCACACTCACACACACACACACACACAGACACACAATTTTTGGCCCTGTGTAGATCTCATAAGTCTACTTCCATTTTTTGCAAAAATCGAAAGTAGACTGAAAATAGTTTATTATAATAAAATGTATGGTGTCTAGGCCTACATGTTTTATGCATAAATATGCTCAAAACGTTGATTAAAATTGACTAGGGCACACGTGTCTAATCTTAATGTAAAACTTTAAACTTAATTTACTGAATAACTATGAATTGTGCGTTTTTTTTTAATACAGGATCAGACATCAATTAGTGACGTTGCAATTCTCCTATCAACCTCAACAAGGTCTCAAATTAAAGATCATTAAATTAGGAATGTCCTGTATTAAAGCTTAGAATAATGCGTCCCCGTTCAAAAGCTAAATATGAAGAAAGGAAAAAAAATATCTTCGAAGTTTTGCATTCTGGAGATAATATGTTATTTCTTGGTATGATAGTGGTAAACTACTGTATTACATTTAGTAGGGGACATCAAAAAGTTTAATACATAATATACTGTAGCTTTGGGGCTATTAGGTCTAGTGACACTTAAGAAACCGACGTTTCAAGACAACTATTTGTCCCTTTACCAAGGTTTTTCATGAAAGAAAGAAAGAAAGAAAGAAAGAAAGAAAGAATGAATAACAAAACAATGACATATAGCCTCCATAGATAAATGGTATAAGATAGGAAGCCACGTCGAATTAAATAGTTACTCCGTGACCTCCTGAGACCAAGAAGATGTTGGTAATGAAACTATACTGGGAAGCCATGATTTACTCAAGGGATAACCATCACCTCTATTAAAGTTGTATGATTGTTTACTTATATCTATCACCTCCCAAATCATACGAGTTGTGAAATGTTTCTCCATACAGATAACAGAAGTTTCATCAAACAGATTTTGATGGTGATTCTGTATGGCATGTTCAACAACCGCAGACTTCTCTGGTTGGCAATGACGTAAATGCTTACGATGTTCATTGACCCTTATTTAATGCTAATAATTACGTGAAAGAAAAAAAATCTAAATAAATATATCAATTAAAAATAAAATTGACACCCCTTAAATTGTAAATTAATCATTCTGATGGAGAACTGCCTAAAACAAATTCAGAATGTTTGGTTTAAAATTATGGAAATTTTCTTAAAAAGTAAATGAATACCTTGATCAAACAACAACTAATCTTGTTCAACAATTCTACACTCTTCCAAAGAAATACAGCCGAGTAAGATACTTCATGAGGATAATTACAAGGTCATCTCCCTGTCACAAAAGATAAGAAAAGAAAGGAAAGTCATATGACAGAACAAATTGTTCTAGGAAGAACTAAAATAATCGATTTTAATATATCTTACTTAGGACACGAGAAATTAAAAGGAGATTTTAAAAATTGCACAGCCGCCATTTTTATCATACTTTCGATTTTTGCAAAAAATGAAAGTAGACTTAAGAGATCTACACAGGTCCGAAAATTGTGTGTCTGTGTGTGTGAGTGTGTATATCTGCCCCCTATCAATTCAAACACGACGGAACCGAATTGAACGAAATTCGGTAGAGAGGTAGCACTAGCAAAGGGAACCTCAGTGTCCTGTTTTATATCGCCGCCATCTTTACCAAAACTGAATGGTGGCTGCCCAAACGTTCACAACGAAAAATCAAATCGCGACTAAGCTAATCTCTTCCAAATATGGGACGTGTCTTGCGCCCGAACTACAAGGAATTAAGCCACATTATTTCAAGATGGTGACCGTGTGAATTATGCACGCATTAAAATCTATAACCTAGAAACCACCAGTTCCGATTATCGAACCGATAATGGTTTAAACTGTCCTAAAGGACGTGGCCCGTTCGATATTTTAAGTTCAATTATAATAGTACACGGTAGCAGTGACATTACCCATACATTTAGGAGAAAGTAGGCTATATGTTCTTTGCTGAACATCTGGCTAAGTTCTTATAAAATTCCAATAAATTAGACATCAGTATATTAAGGCTTGTATGAAAACATATCGTGCCAAGTTCTACAGCGCTCGGATGAACAGTCGCGAGAGAAATCCATTTAAATATTTAAATTTAGCGTCGCTGCCACGTTTGTTTTGTGCTCAGCAGTGTATTGAATGATCCCTGGGCGAACTTATGTTAATAGCCTCTATCAACATACTGTGCCCAATTCACGATGTGGCCTATGTGATTTTGTCCGCGAGAACTGTTCGCGAGTTTGAAGGCCACGTGGTTCCTCTGTTTTTAGCCTATTTTCAATTTTGAAAAAATAGGCTTTTGAGATCACCTTTTGTCCGTGTGTGTGTGCGTGTGTGTGTTTCCCCCTAATTACTTCTAAACGGCTGGAGCGATTGCAATGTAACTCGGTAAGTTCATAGCACTATTCCGGACGACCCCGACCGTGCCCTTTAAATTTTGTTACGTCTCACCAATCCAACATGGCGGCTGTGCGAAATATTTCACCAGCATTTAATATCTCCGAAACTATTCCCGATATCTCCCTGGAATTTTTTACGGTGATAAAGGGAACTACTAGAAGTTCATCTATGTGACTTTTGATAACCCGGTAACTACAAAACCAACATGGCGGCCACGCGAATTTGCGATTTTAAATAGACGTTTCTCGTGTTTTAACCAACCAAACGCAATAAAACTTGGTACAGTATATGTTTATACACATTGTAATGCACCGACATCTAACTTGGTTCATTTGTTTACATAACCACAAGATGGCGGATATGCGAAATATTTCACCGGCATTCTATATCTATGAAACTATTAGCGGTATCACCCTGATATTTTGTACGTAGATAAAGGGCACTACTGGAAGTTCATCTATAAGACTTTTAAAAACCGGTTGACTACAAAACGAACATGGCGGCCAAGCGAATTTGAAAATTTTAAATAGACCTTTCTCGCGATGTAATGTTCCAAACGCAATGAAATCCGGTACAGGAAATGTTTATACACATTGTAATGCACTGATATTTAATTTAGTTCTATTGTTTTCATAACCTCACGATGGCGGCTTTGCGAATTTTAGAATTAAGTTTTTATTTCTTGTGTCGTAATCATGCGATCGAAGTGAAAGTTTGAATAATGAACCTACGCATTAATTTTCCTTTACTGGTACATGTCTCTAAGGCCTATACATATAACAATCCAACATGGCGACCATCCGAAATATTTAGACGGCTCTGAATATCTACGAATCTATTATAGCAATCAAACTGAATTATTTATGTTCATAGGGGCTATGAACTTAAGTTCGCCTATAGGACTTTAAATAACCTGGTGATCAGAAATCCAACATGGCGGCGACGCGAATTATGAATATTCACATGGACTTTTCTCGCAATTTAAACATCCGAGTGCAGTGAAACTTGATACAGTAAATCCTTATACGAATGATAATCCACTGGCATCTAATTTGTTTCAATTGTTTCCATAACCACAAGATGGCTGCTGTGCGAAATTTTAAAATATCCTTGTTACTTCTTGTGTCCTAATCATGCGATTGAAGTTTGACTGATACACGTACACAATTATCTTCATGTAACCATACATGACTCTAGGACCTACATATATAAAATCCAACATGTCGACCATCCAAAATATTTCGTCGGTTCTCAATATCTACGAATCTATTACAGCAATCAAACTGAAATTTTGTGTATAGATAGAGGCAATCAACATAAGTAGGATATATGAAAATAGGCTGCATAGTTCTTCACGGAACTACTTGTTGAAATACGCGCTTGCCACGTTAGGCAACCACGTTATAGGTGGCACGTGGCCGACGAAAGATACTGGCCCCAGTGCGAGCAGCCATCTTGTCTGTGACGTAGGCGATTTAGTGACCCTGGTTGAGTCGACTTGTGAATTTCTTGTGAATAGCAGTGTAAGAATAGTTAGTGTTTTATAAAGTGTAACGTCCAACTTTGCATCCAACTTGTGTTGTGGTGCATCATGTACCTGCAATAATCAAGTAGCCTACAGGGTAAGTGTTAACACCTGCGATACTTTATTTCTTATTAGTGCTACAGATTAATCAAACGCACGTGTGGTGTAGGTTATGTACGAATTTACGTTAGCCTAATATTGTGGATGTTGAGGAATATTGTAATGCATGCTAAGTTAATTACCTGAGTTAAAGTTAGAAATTTAATGAATGTATCACTTTACAGGAAATCAAAATGCCGAGATGCTGTAATGTGGCTGGCTGTAAGAGCAATTACAGATCTCAGCATGAAAATGTTTCTGCATTTTCTCTCCCAAAGGACGACAAATTAAGAAATATATGACTTAGAAAAATTCCCACTGACTTCTCACAAGTGAGCAAGCCTATAGTTTGTATAAAACATTTTCCTGATAGCTCTGTTATCAGGAAAGAGCAATTTATAGTTGATGGGGAAATAGAGACATTTGCTAGGAGTTATCCGAAGTTGAAACCTGATGCAGTACCTTCAATATTTCCGAATTTGCCAGGATATCTATCCACTCCTGGGCCTTCTTCTAGAAGACTGTGTGATGCAGAGAAAGAAAATCTGGATAAAGCCATAGAAGCGAGCCTGGAAGACTTCAGACACTACGAAGAAGAGAAAACTGTGCACAGTGTATCAGATATATCTGAACACTTCTCCTCCAACAGGAATAAATTTAAGCAGGAATGGACATTGTCAAGACAGAAGGCAAGTTGGTGATGTGTTTGATGAATGTGAGTGTTGCAGTGCCCGTAATTACAGGTTCTGTGTGTATTTTAAATAACCTCAGCATTGAGCTGGCTGTCAATGGGTTACAGATTCCCAAACATAAAGTGCCACAAAACTTTCTTCGCATTACTAACAAAAATTCATTTGATGAACTACTTCAGTTCGTTGAAAATTCTGTGTGTGATGAAAATGGAAGAAAGTTGTCAGCAGTGAATGCTGCTGTTAACATCCTACAGAGACGTTTTTCGAGTGATGAGTGTACACCATTACAGGTTTTAATAGAGCAAATTAAGTTTTTACATGTTACGGCAAACAATCGTAGGTACAGTGGAGACACGTTACTTTTGGCAGCTTCCATATAATATGTTCACTTGTCATCAGTGTACAAAAAGTTACATCGGAGTGGTCATATTTATCTGCCTCATCCATCAAATCTTCAAAAGTTGCTTGGTAAGTTTGATTTGAGTACTTTTGACATTATTGGGAGTATTGAGTAGCCTATCTCAGTCTAAAGAAGAATAATTTCTTGAAAGATCATGAATGTTCATAAATTACTTTTACCGTAGTTCATTTTAATGGAAAAGTTGAACTGTACTCTTCTAAAGCCATGGCGAGACAAAGCCATTGGTCGCTGCTTGGTTAGGCGACTATCTGGACCAAAATTATTGTTAGTAGTACAAGCAAGGAGGTCTGGGGTTAGGTTTGCGTTTGTACGCAAAGAATACTCTGTATTGCCGGTACCAATAATGAGCGCTGGCAGTTGTCAAAGCTAACACGTGAGGAAATGCTGCGTTGCCATTGAGGCAGATCATTACTCATAACATTCCAAGAAGCTTCCAGGAAGACACAAATACTGGGATCTGTGGTGTGTCAGCCGTATTCATGTGAAGGGTCAATTAAACATTGCGATGCACGCGAGTTTAGGGGAATTTTTAGTTGCCTAATCGCTCTAGCTGCTACTAACTTAATTATGGGTCTATTCCTTTCATAGCCCCCTCTTCGTCACTTGTGTCTGAATTGGATCTGGAATTGCTTTCCAGGGAAACGATGAACCAATCTACCCCATCATCGAGTATACATTCACGTTTCGTAGCCTCATCCAGTTCTCGTTGCACTATTAACACAAAACGCTTCCAGTTTTATGAAGTCACTTCCCTAATAACCTAAACGGCAAGCTTCTCAACCTCTCGGAGTGTGAAATTCTTATTATGCCGTGCTAGATAACCCTTCACTTGACCCCATATCATTTCTATAGGATTGAAGTGGCAATGATATGGGGCAGCGTGATGATCTCATGGCCATGCTTTCTCGCCAGTTCATCCTCGTGGTAGCCTACATGGGTTTAGGCTTGCGCTGCTGTATAAGGTTGAGAAGGATATTAATTCTGAATGAAAGTGGAACGTGGCTTATACACTTGTAGCAGACATGAATGTACTTTTACATACCTTGTGTCCTTGTTTCATCTTTTGGGCGATATTACGTATTGAAATTAGGAACCCTAATTAAAACTTACTACTGAACCTCATATATGTGCTAAAGTACGTAAATATGTGTTTTTATTTTTTGCTATTTTAAAAACAGCTGCCATGCTTCGATAGCACTTGATCTCGTTTAACCGTCATCAAGGCTCACTCTAGCAGCACGCACCGAGGCACACATGTGAGATACAAAATCACTGTTGATAAAAAGAAGTGGGATGCAAAATCACTGTTGATAAAAAAAAGAATCATCGGGACACGTTAGGCAGTAACCATTGCCAAAACTCATTGATCTGGGCGCGTTACGCTGTAACCATTGTCAAAAACCATTGGATTGGACAAAGTGAAGGTAAGAATGGTCGGGTGTAGGTGCAGCCTTGGCCGCGCGCTGCTAGCGGGGCATGGTTGACACAAAACCATTGATCTGGGCGCGTTAGGCTGTAATCTTTGTCAAAACCACAGTTGTGCGGAAAACATACACATACTTATTACAGGAGAGTGATATACTGCATAGTTATTACAGAGCAGATAACAAAAAACACTCATTTCAGCCGTACAGAGATGCGAAATATTGCACACGCTAGCATAATTAGAGTCGAGAACTGAGTGCTGCGAAAGAATGATGCCTACTAGAGACTGAATTGGGCACTTTTAGGTAGATTTCATTAGAAAGCTAACTATTGCAATGGGTCCCATGTTTCGACTTCCGAAAAATTTCGACATATCTTCGCGTTTCACATCCCCCAGACCCCAAAACCACCGTCAGTTCAAAAGTTTATATATAATTTATGTATATATATATGTATATCAGTTTCTTGTGGACACGATAACTGCCGTAATTTTGCACCAATCACTTTGAATTTTTTACATAATATGTATCCCTATAAAATCTCGGTCGAGTTCGTTAATGGGCAAAATCGGTCGAAGGGGGTGAAAATGGGGGGCTTTTTCGAAAAATGGAAATTTCGCTATAACTCTCTTAATACGTGAAATATCGAATCCATTCAAAGTTCATAATATGTGTCGGATAAGTGCCAACAATTTATGTCAAATAAGTTTTTGATAGCACCAACCATTGACCAAAGGGGTGGAAAAAAGTGTGTTTTTCGGGAAACATTAATCATATCTCTCTTAATAGGCACAATATCAAAACCGTACAAAATGGACAATATTTCCCTAATAATTACCTAAAACTTTTGTCTGAAAGAATTTTTGATATGACCCACCATTACGCCAAGGGATGAGAAAAATGATTTCGGAATTATAAGAAAATGCCAAGAGCTATCAGAGGTTGCCATGGCAACACTACTAAATTGATGAGGGATGAGCCGTTGCCATGACAACGCACTTTCACGAGATCAGATTCAGTATTTTCATCTGACTAAGCCGGCCCCGTGGTGTTGGGGTAGCGCGCCTGCCTCTCACCCGGAGGCCCCGGGTTCGATCCCCGGCTCCGTCAGGGATTTTAAAACTGACGTGAGGGTTGGAACGGGGTGCACTCAGCCTCGTGAGGACAATTGAGTAGCTGTCTGACAGTGAGACAGCACCCCGATCACGAATACCAATATTAACGGCCGAGGGGACCCGACGCGCTGATCACGCGTCACCCCAATATCTGCAGGCCAAATGGCTGGGCAGCGGTCGCTTGGTCGGCCTTAGCCCGTCATGGGCTGGATGGTGCCAGGGGTTGACTTTGACACCTGACTAAGTGGGAAGCGGCTTCGGTGACGTAACTGGTAGCATGCAGAATGTCTATGACCAAGGTCGCTGTTTCAAAGCCGGCCGAAGTCGTCGGATTTTCTAAGAGAGCTAAAATCCCTCAGTATGCTTTCCTTTGGAGGGGAAGTTCCAACGTTCGTTGCGAGTTGCTGGTTGGGGTGGCATCTAGTAGCCAAGTTCACAGCTAGGTGTCGTTGACGGTAGTACCTGGTAGCAACATTAGGAACTACTGCTTGAAATTGACCGTCTGCAGTCCTTACCTGAATTAAGACTACTACAGCCATTACAATTCACACCGTTTATCAGACAGATTCTACACTCACCCAAAGTACACGGGGGTTAGATGACCGCGTTGTCGCAGCCCCTAAACTGAGGAACCAACCAGAGGTAGATTTCATTAGAAAGCTAACTATTGCAATGGGTACCATGTTTCGACTTCCGGAAAATTTCGACATATATTCGCGTTTCACATCCCCCAAACCCCAAAACCACCGTCAGTTCAAAAGTTTATATATAATTTATGTATGTATATGTGTATATATATATGCATATCAGTTTCTTGTGGACACGATAACTGCCGTAATTTTGCACCAATCACTTTGAATATTTTACCGAATATGTATACCTATAAAATCTCGGTCGAGTTCGTTACTGGGCTAAATCGGTCGAAGGGGGTGAAAATGGGGGGCTTTTTTTCGAAAAAGTGAAATATTGCTATAACTCTCTTAATATGTGAAATATCGAATCCGTTCAACGTTTATACTATGTGTCGGATAAAGCCCAAAAATTTATGTTTGAAGAGTTTTTTTTATAGCACCAACCATTGACCAAAGGGGTGGGAAAAATTGGGTTTTTCGGGAAACATTAATCATATCTCTCTTAATAGGCACAATATCAAAACCGTACAAAATGGACAATATTCCCCTAATAATTACCTAAAATTTTGTCTGAAAGAATTTTTGATATGACCCACCATTATGCCAAGGGATGAGAAAGATGATTTCGGAATTATAAGAAAATGCCAAGAGCTATCAGTGGTTGCCATGGCAACACTACTAAATTGATGAGGGATGAGCCATCAGACGTTGCCAAGATAACGCACTTTCACGAGATCATATTCAGAATTCCATCTGACTAAGTGTGAAGCGGCTTCGGTGTCGTAACTGGTAGCAAGCATGCTGAATGTCTATGCTCAAGGTCGCGAGTTCAAAGTCGGCCGAAGTCGTCGGATTTTCTAAGAGCGCTAAAAATCCCTCAGTATGCTTTCCTTTGGAGGGGAAGTTCCAACGTTCGTTGCGAGTTGCTGGCTGCGGTGGCATCTAGTAGCCAAGTTCACAGGTAGGTGTCGTTGACGGTAGTACCTGGTAGCAACATTAGGAACTACTGCTTGAAATTGACCGTCTGCAGTCCTTACCTGAATTACAGACTAATACAGCCATCCCTAAGTACACGGGGTTACATGACCGCGTTGTCGCAGCCCCTAAACTGAGGAACCAACCAAAATCTCTGCGGGAGATATAATTTTGCATGAAGAAGTAACAGACCGTTACATAGTTACACATCAGTGTCGAAACCTTGCATAAGGACAGTGTGACCACAAGTATAAAAATGAACCCCAAATGACAAAAAGGTTACCGTTCCCATAAGACAATAAAATGTTTAAAATAAGCATAAAATGACGAAAAACAAACTTAATTAAGCTCCAATTATAAAATACCTTCTCGCAATAAATGAGGTCTGATCCTTCTACGAAAACCTGCATATTCTGCCTATTTTCGCCTATCCCCAAGTTTGTCCGGTGAAATCTACCTCCGCCTTCCGGCGTGCCGAGAGGACTTAGTTTTGTTTCACATAGTACCGTAAGGGCGAGGTTGGCAGTTCTGTTATGGTACTTTTTTGAAGATTGATTTGAACAATGGAGCTCACTGCTGTAATTTTCGCTATATTTGGAATGGCTGGGTGGGTCACAGACGGCGGAGGAGGAAACATCTATTAAAACATTGCTTCCTGATTTATTTCTCATCCTTTTATAAGGTATTTTGGCTAATTCTTGTATTATATAGAATGTTATCGCTTGTTCTATGTTCATTCAGCACTACCGAGAAGGATTCCTTTTGTCCGAGAGCTGTCGCATGGTAGGCTACACGATGGCGGTCGAGCCCTATTAACTTAAGTTTTGAATTTTCCAGTAGCCTATTTTCACCCAGTTTTCACCAAATTTTGTAGGTTCTTTAAAATGAGCATAATTAAGGGAATTCTAAACTTTGGAGCTATTTGGTTCAGTCATTTAGAAATTATAACATTTTATGTAATAAATATGCAAATTTTGAAAATGTCCCAGGTACATCAAATTTAAAGTTATCAATCTAAAACTTCTATGGAATGATCATCAATGGTCTACAAATAAAAATTGGTATTACTTTTAAAATCAGTGCAAATGGTTTATTATTAAAATGTTTTTTTTCTTAGAATGACCTGTTGTTCTGTTAAAATATGTCATTTTTTTAAATTTGAACCTAAATATTTCTGAAAGTTATTAATATTTTTCAACATGGATTCCACCAGTGGCGGCTGATGGATAATTGTTCTGGGTGTTGCGCTATTTTCATTAGGGGGGGGGGGGGGGGTAAGTTGCTACATGGGCACCCGCGGGATTTTTTCAAGGGTGGGGGAGTAATATGTTTTTCATTTCATTACCTCGTCACTAGGTGTTTTTGAGACGTACATCCCCGCGCAATTTTCGTTTCATTTCTTACTTGCATCGTGATATTCATTATTTGGCTGCTCTTAAACCGTTGGGTACATGATCTTTATGGCATGAATGGGAGGAATATATTTTTAGTTCAGAGTTTTTGTCCATAGGAGTTATTTGTGAATCATCGTCATAAATCATTTATTTTAAACAGGCAAAAGTAGTTGTATCACCATGTAGGCCTACCGACAAAAATAACAAGTAGTTCCGTGAAGAACTATACAGCCTATTTTCATATATCCTGCTCATGTTAATTGCCTCTATCAACATACAAAATTTCAGTTTAATTGCTGTAACAGATTCGTAGATATTGATAACCGTCTAAATATTTCAGATGGTCGCCAGGTTGGATTTTTATTTTTGTACTATTACATTAAGATTACTGTGTACGTGTGGTATTCAAACTTCAATCGCATGAATAGAACACAAGAAGTAAAAACGAGATTTTAAAATTACGCACAGCAGCCATCTTGTGATTATGCAAACAACTGAAATAAATTAGATGCCAGTGGATCAACATTTGTATAAGCATTTAATGTGCAACGTTTCACGGCACTCGGATAGTTAATTCGCGAGAAACGTCCATTTAAATATTTATACTTCGCGTCGCCGCCATGTTGGATTTGTGCTTACCAGGTTAATGAAAGTCCTATAGGTGAACATATGTTCATAGTCTCTATGAACATAAATAATATTCAGTTTGGTTGCTGTAAAAGATTCATAGATATTGAGAACCGTCTAAATATTTCGGAAGCTCGCCATTTAGGATTGTTATATGTATAGGCCATATAGTTATGTACCATTCAAGGACAATTATTGCCTAGGTTCATTATTCAAACTTTCACTTCGATCGCATGATTACGACACAAGAAATAAAAACTTAATTTTAAAATTTCGCACAGCCGTCATCTTGAGGTTATGTAAACAATTGAATGAAATTAGATGGCAGTGCATTACAATCTGCAAAATCATTTACTGTACCACATTTCACTGCGCTCAGAGAGTTAAATCACGAGAAAAGTATATTAAAATATTTCAAATTCGCTTGGTCGCCATGTTCGTTTTGTACTTTAAAGGTTTATGAAATATACATAGGTAAACTTGTATCAGTACCCTTTATCACCGTACAAAATTGCAGGGTGATATCTGTAATAGTTTCGGAGATATAGAATGTCAGTGAAATATTTCGCACAGCCGCCATTTTGAGGTTATGTAAACAATTGAACTAAATTAGACTCCAGTGCATTACAATGTGTATAAACATTTGCTGTACCAAGTTTCATTACGTTTGGATTGTTAAATCGCGAGAAAAGTCTATTTAAATATCTCAACTTCGCTTGACCGCCATGTTGGTTTTGTAGTCATCAGGTTTTTGAAAGTCTCATAGATGAACTTCTAGTAGTGCCCTTTATCACCGTACACAATTTCCGGGCGATATCGGTAATAGTTTCGGAGATCTCTTAAGCCTATTTTTTCAAAATTGAAAATAGGCTAAAAATCAAGCAGTTCATTAAAATGGTAATGTTAATCCAGTTCGCCGATTTTCTAAATAACTGAAGATATTCTCAAATAATCCAAAATTTCTAAGTTAAAGAAAACTATGGAATTATCCCTACATGTAAATCATTTAACCATCAGTAACTTCAATTTATGAAATAAACTGGTGTGACAATGAACAATTTCAGAGGGGTGGGGGGCCCTGCGCCTCCTTGTGCACTCTCCCCCCCCCCCCTCCTGCGGACGCCCATGAGGTGATAGGACTGCTTGATATCGGAGAGAACTGTATTCAATTGCGCGGTAAAACGGATGTACCGGTACCTCATTCATAACGAATGCCGCAGTTCAGAGACATCACATTTTCATCGGATTAAATGGAATATAAGTCAGTCTACATGAAAACCTTCATGAGAACAAAACAATGCAAGTTATATATGAGGGTGAATATCACAAGTACGCCCAACATTGCAAAACATAGTATCGGCAGTTGACGGAGCATCTCGGATGTCTCCGGCCGCGCCTCGGCTTCCTGGTTGCAATGAGCTGGCAACGACTAGCCGTGTTAACTGTTGGGATAGGGCTTACTCGGTCTAGCATCTCTGCCATACCCTTCACTATTGAGATCTGGTCGGTGCTTGGGGCTGGCAACGACCAATCGGACGAGCGCTCCTAGACGGCTGGCGCGCCTCGCTTTCTCAGTCAGTGAATTAATCTGGTCGTTGTGTAACACTGCTACCTTATTACCGGCCGCCACTGGATTCCACACATTATTAAGACCACAAAGTTGTATGTGCAAACCAAGTTTGAAGGTAATGGGATCAAAACGCAGGCAACTGGAACATCAAAAATGGTTAAATATATAGTATTGAGAAAAAGCTAACTTTATTAAAAAAAACAGTATTTTAGTGGAATTTCCTGCATCAAGACTTCCCTGAGTTGACAAATCACTTTTCCCACACTTCAGAGGTAACTTATTACTAAACCCATCTTTCTCCCTGATGTTGACACGAAGATTTACTGCCACATTCACCACACAGGTCTGTAAACAAATTTTGGAGGGCACCCATATATGAATGAGAATGTGCTTGTCATTAACACTAGGTCTAACAGTATTCTCCTCACTAAAATAGGCCTATTCCAGTTTTCTGACACTGGCAGAAGAAGTAGTTGCAGCTGTTGAACTTGCATTATTTAACTTCACATGTAATATCACCCCACTGTTTGTCAACATTCAAAATAGCACTATTCCATTTCTTTGTTTCACGGACTTTCGGTTTACGCCATCGACTAGATACTGAATACATCTAATAAACTGCACACAAATCTCTAAAATACCATTAACTTACACAAGTTCCACCACTCACAGTAAACCAATAAAAATATAATTCTTGCGAATAAACTTCACTAAAGCCACTGACCATCAAAATAAACAAAGACGCATGGTTCTACTTTAGGAAGTCAATTTTGAAAGCCTTTATCTGGAGCGTAGCGCTCTATGGAAGTGAAACTTGGACTATTGGTGCAGCAGAAAAGAGGAGAATTGAAGCATTTGAAATGTGGTGTTACAGGAGAATGATGAAGATTAGATGGGTAGATAGGGTTACAAACAAAGAGGTATTGAGACGAGTGGGAGAGGAGAGATGTTTCTGGCGACTGCTAATGAAGAGAAGAGATAGGTTGGTAGGACACATACTAAGACACCCAGGAATAGCAAGCTTAGTTATGGAAGGAAGGGTCGAGGACATAAACAGTAGGGGTAGACCAAGGTTAGAATATGGTAAACAGATTGCCTCGGATGTAGGGTGTCGGAGCTATGTAGTGATGAAACGATTAGCTCAGGACAGGGAGGCATGGAAAGCTGCATCAAACCAGTCAAAAGACTGAAGACTCAAACAACAAACATGGTTCCACCATGTATCCAAAATGGCCTATACTTTACTACAAACCAAAATACTTCTGTTCGATGTTAAATATGTGCATGTGTATAGTAATGATATTCTTTTAGTGAATGCCATACAGCTAAAAATTATATGGGATAAGAAAATAACATGTACGGTAAGAAAAGTTTCACACTTGACAAACATTGCCTAGGCTACTCATAACTGATAAATTTACCAACAGTTGGCACCATAAGCTTGTATTCAGATGATTGGCATGATAATCTTGGCCAAGAGTATGAAATTACAACAAAATTGAGGGGTTTTTGGTTCTAGGAAGTAGGCGTTGCCCATTTCAAGACCTAAGCACGTGTTCTTTAAAAGCCCCCGTAAGGTATTTAAAAATGGCCGTACATAAAAAACAAATGTATATTTAAGTGCCCCAAGTGATAAGGTAACTTCTAGGGCATGAAACCAGATTTTGGTTTTTTGTTTGTAATTTTTGGCCTACAACTCAGTAGGGTCTCCCCATTTCATGTAGGAACTGACACCTCAAAGCCACAATATCTGGCCTCTCCATGATCACCTTCCCCCCATTAATTTTCTTATATTTAAATCCCAGATCGTGCAACACTTTCAGGGAAGAAAGGCTTCCTTGAAATAATTGTGCCTCTCTGAGCAAAAACAAGAAGTTTGCGACATGTTGGAATTTCTTTCCTAAAATAATAGCTATAAATATGCCGTCTAACAGCATCTTGTTGAAAGCCATCTAAATTAGTGACCACCCCTTCTCTATGCCTCTTCCTCCCCGGAGTTGATAGTTTAGACGGGCCAGCATCATCGGACAGGAACTTCCCTTCCGTCACTCTGTATGCAGTGATTTCACTCACACCAAGAGTCTTGGCAGTTCTTTTCCTCACCTGAACAAATGGAATCAGAGATTCCTCCCGTAAGCGCATACTTTCCTCTTCTTCCTCCATAAAATTCCTCACCGCATATACCATCTCCTTTACTTGGCTATGGAGAGTCACACCACGGCCTGAAGTTGTTCTGTCGCAGAGAATGGATCCTGGGCCTTCCGCGAGCATGTACCGATGCCATTTTTACACAACGAAAATAGACACGATGATGCAAGTAAAAGAAATAAACTCAAAATCTGTATATACACACGCTTCCAACAAAAAACAGAACGATAACGCTTACTGTAGCCTATGAAAGAATAAGCAAATGCACTTCAATATATACACGGGATATTACTAATGGCAGTGACGAGTTAGTTCACAGTAAAACACTGCGTCAAACCATGTGCTCACTGCTGTGTCGGCATTCATTGCAACACTGCTCGCTGTTGCTATGGACACCGTTACCCCTCTTGTCTCCACTCCTCACCTCACCATTCAAGCGGATGGCAGCTTGCACCGTTCATCTTTTGTAAATCAGAGTATAACACATAGAATTTAACATGTATGCAGCGTTTAAACCCTAAGTGTTGTCCACGTTGTCATGGATGATGCCATTTTGTGTCTAGGGGAATTTTGTAAGTGTGAATTCCATTCCATGTCCACATTAAAGCTATTGACACAAGTTGGCAGGCTTGTATTGTTGAGATAAATTAGAGATGAAAATAGTACAAGAGTTAATACAAGACTCTATCGTTGCCAAGGCTGCAAGATACCAATGTAATTGATAGTGATTTTGTACTGCATAAGGAAACAGTAGCAAGGCAGCTGGAAGCAAGTTAGACATGTCCAGTCCTCAAATTGTGTCCATGCATCTTTGTAACGATGAAATTGTAACCCACTAAGCTCCAGTGAGATTGAGAAATGGTGTCAGAAAAATTTAAAATCCTGAAGAGATCATGAATCATCAGCAGGGTATAATGGCTGTAGGCCCTATGTGCAGTGCAGGATTTTTTGAGAATATTAATAGCTGGAGGATATTAGATCCTAATAATCGCCAGTAATATATCCAAGATCAGCAAGATATCACCTTTATAGCCTACTTGGTGAAACCTGCAAACTTCATTTTCTACATTTTAAGATTCTTCCAGACAATGTGTTAATGTGCTTGAGATGCTTATATTTATAACCAATGTCCTAAATAAAATAATGTCTGTAATACATTTTGTGTGTGCTTATTATAATTATGAGGAAAGCAATGGCAAACTACCTCACTCCTCTTCTTGCCTAGAACGACTCAAAATAGTGCTGCCTTGGGGTTTTGTGGGTATCTACTCACATAACGTAACGGCGGTACTTTTTGAGGATCCAACCAGCCTTCGGGCTGACTACCTAACAGACATATTATAATTAAGTGTAAACATTACTGTGTCATTGGATGAAGATTACTTGCAATTTGCTAGTATTCTTGAAGATACGGGCATAGTTTTGTACTCCAGGGCCCTACCATTCACCACATTCAGAATTCTCTGTTGAAGCTCTAGATTTACCCATTTCAAACCGATTTACCCAGTGTGTAGTACTGTTAACTGCTTATTTTCCATGTGGCCTGCAAGGATGCCCATGTTCTTTTTCAGGGGGAATGGATGTGGTGAGGAGTATTCGATATTTTCTGCGAGGAAGGGTACGGGGGGACTGGGTATATTATAAAATTCTTCATCCCCAGACCACCAGGGTGAAACAAAAAATAAGAAAAAATAATTAAAAGTTGAGGAATGCTTTCATTTGAATAATTTGAAGGGTCTCGTTTGACATTTGGTGGAGATCTTGGACATCTTATTGGGAGGGAGATACCATGTCCGTGTAGCCAGCATAGATCCAAATTACAATGGCAAGTATGGTCTTTCTTTAATTTTAATAAATGGAACAGTTCCACCTACATGGAGTAGGGGTAAGTAAAGTGGCTTCTTGTCCAGGTGACCTGCTTTGCGAAGGAGTATTTGAGACCTGATATAGGATTTAGTCTTCAAAGCTTCGCACAAAGGCTCTTAATAGAATGATTTGAATCCCACTCCTTGCATCCTGGAAGTGTCTTCCCAACTCAACTGTAAATAAAAGCTAGCTGAAAACCACTACCACATCCTTTTCTATTACAAGTACAGTACACACATAAGTGCATGGGGCTGATATCCACGACATTTCAATCCACTGAATTAACTCACAATGAATAAGTTTCCAAGGTCCTTCATTTGTAGTAATATACTTCGTTATAAAAATCTTGAGCCCATAAAACCATAAATTTGACCTAAGCCTAACTGGGAACGAGAGAGAACCGTTAAACATGTCCAACATGAAGGTAGTTGCCACAAGAAGTAAACCTGCCACTGTAGGGGATTGGTGTCAGATAAAAGGCTCTCTGCTAAAGGAGGTAAGTATAATCTCAGCAATTCATATATGTATCTGAAGTAGTCCTATGCATTACATTTTTGTTGTTGAAAAAGATTGTCTTATGGTAGGCCTACTCAAAAAAGCAAAATGCTAAAATCCATGAGTGTAGGCTCAAATTTCTTATATTCGTTTTTATTATTTTGGGGCATGAATGACCCTTCCCTTGCAGTAAATGAAGCACTGGATACTTTCTCCTAATGCAATGCTTGGTTGTTTCTTCTTATTTTTTAAATTCCAGCTGCTTTTAAAGTTAAACTTACATGTAAACTGGTATATATGGAAACAACTTATTGATGAACGAAGATAAGAGGATAATATGTACAGTTTTGTATATCTGCATAAACTGGAACATACATTCAACGTTTGTATTACACTGCTTAATATTCTACTGCTCTAAGGTTTTGAGCTAGTGATAGGGGTGGATTTCTTCCACAGCTTTTAACTTAATTTTTGAGTATCCTTAAATTCACACTAACAAATTACTCGGCTATTGGTAGGCTTCTATAGATGAGAATACCTTGGTGCAATTAATGCGGCGAGGCGAGTGAGCGACACCACTCCTCTGACGTCACAGATCCGCGCCATGGCCTGTCTTTCTCGTCGGCCACGTAGGTGGCAGCATGAGAGACCATTAGAGCGCTTGTGGCGATACACTGTATTATATTTTGAATTATACTAACGAAGAATAGACAGAATAGAACATCCAGAACAACACGAAAATGAAGCTTATATTTTCCTATGATCTCTGTATAATATCATTTTGGAACTAGAAGGAGTAATTGGAAAATATGTGATTTTACATGTGATGCGCATGTCAGTGACGCAATGCTCAAGGTCTGCAAGGGGGGAAAAAAGGGCTGTAACTGCTGAGAGAGTTGTCATTTGTGACGAAGTCAGTTGTCAGTTGCAGTGCAGTGATACACGTGCGATAAGGAAATCCGATAAAGTGAAGCAGAGTGCCGAGCAATACTGTGCATTGAGTGTGGGAACTTAGTTATTTTCGAGCCGAGGTCAGTGGATGCTCAAGTCGTGAAGCATGAGTGACATTGCGAGTGGTAAACAAACGCAGGCCAAAAGTCTGGAGTACGAGACTTGAAGCGTGATATTTTGGTTTTCATAAAGACAGATGGTATTTAATTTGAGTAATTGGGGCACTTACTCTTACATTTGCTGGAGATCGCTTATATCGATGGTGCACTTTCTAGCAATTTTCTCACGACATCAGTGCAATACTCATTTTCCACAGTTGGCCACGGTAACGATAGGTCCGTAGATAGCCGAAGCGGAAATGTTCATGAAAGATGATATCGCTACTCAAATGGGTGTGCCTGTCATCTGCAGTATAGAAGCTAAAATACAGAAAAATTTTTGAACTATTTTCCACTTCGAAAACCTGGGTGACTGTTGTTAAAACGTGGAAAGTTCGTTGTCGGGACCGCGAATGGCCAAAGCCATGAGTGTGCCGTGTTCGAAATTCGTCATTATGGACATATCTGTTAATCGTCAGTATATTCAATCTACGAAGAACAATATGCATCGCCTGATGGAGCATTAAACGTGCTAGGGGGGGGGGAGCCGATTGTATGTAGCGCCGGACCGGACCGGTACTCATGTGTGTGCCTATCTGGGTACATGTTATCGCTAGCCGGGAGTGCTTACTCGATCTGCACGTAAATGGATTCACCTCCACATCAACCGGACACCATCATCTGAAAATGTAAGCTAGATCATTACATTAATCTTTCTTGTTGTCATGAGCTTTGCAAGACCTTGCATTTAACCCTTTCTCGGCGCAAATTTTTTTCTCCGCACTTTTCATGTCTTCAGCCAAAATAATTACATAAAATAGGACCAGAATCCATTATTTTGTCGACTTCAGTTTATGAAGAAATTGGATGGTTAATTTATATAATTTATGGTGGAGGACACCATATGCTAGTCCATGTGTGACTTCCGATAGATATGACAGCTTTTGCTTATGTTTTGATTGACGCTGTTATGGAGTCGCTACATTTTTATGTTAAGAATTTTGAACCATTTAACACTGGTTGTGGTAGCATTTGAATTAATCGTTTGAGTGATGAATCGATGAAATTTGGATAATAATAAATATCCAGGTTTATCGAATCCGATTTTTCTATGTTAATAATAATATTAATAATTTTGGCAATTATCAATTTTGGAATAATTTTAATAATAATTTTAAATAAGCATACTAAAACTTAACAAGAAGTTCGTGACGAACTAAAGAGCCTACTTTTCATGCCAATGATTATTTTACAGTATATGAACCTATCTAGAATAATGACGAAATTAAGTTGCTAATATCGAAATTTCTAATTAGTTCGAAATACTGTATACCTGGCATAATGTAGCCTAATAGGGCACCACAGTTGGCAGCCCTGATGACTGAATATATTCTTAGTCCCATCTCTTAAGGTACAGAATACAAAATTTGGTTGAAGTCCAATGAATAGCATGGAAGTTACATGCAGTTAAACATTGGATCTAACAGCGCGCGTAAAATCATGTTGGCAACAATGTCATGCATGTATTGGTCAGAAATAATCTGAAATAATCTGATCTATTGTTGTGCCAATTTTGAATGAAATCCATTAGTTAGTATAGAAGTTACATGCATTTTAAGGACTATCAGCAGGCTTAGAATCATGTTGGCAGCACTGACGTATATTAGTTACTCCAAATTCATCTAGAATACCAGGTACTATACGTGTGCAAAGTTTAGAGCTATTGGCTTGCATACTTTCTGATATATTGATATTAGGGTAACAAAAATAGGGACAGTACATATTAACAGTTGGCAGCCCTGGTTGCTCTTAAGAATACGCATAGTCATATCTGTTATGGTACACATAGCACCAGTGACGGACTGGCTCTCGAGGGCCCACTCGGGAGTTCTGACAGAAGGCCCCCCTCCCCCTCCCCGTACCCCCGCTGTGGGAAATGTAGGGAAAAGAGGCAAAACATAATTCCTAGTTTTTTTCGTTTAATTTTACTTACTGAACACAAACACAATAAACATAAACAATTGAAGCAGAAAAGAGCTTAGCAGCTAATTACAGAGGCAATATGCTTGAACAATAAAATCACAGCAACAATCGCAAAAGTTCAGAGGATGTTCTAGCAACACTATCTATAATTTTGTGTGTCTGGCTGCGTGGCTCAGGGGTAACGTTCTCGCTTGCTGAGCCCAAGGTTGCAGGTTCGAAACCTGGCGCAGTCAGCTGGCATTTGAGGGTGCGCAAATGCGAGGGAGCCGTGTCAGTACATTTACTGGCACGTTAAAGATCCCCTTCGGGGCAAAATTCCGGCACCCCGGCGTCTCTAAAAGCCAGGGTAGTTAAAAGGGACGTAAAACCAATAACATTATTATTATTATTATTATTATTATAATTTTGTCTTTGTCAATCGACTCCACCAGGTCGTACTCGACGTTCATCAAAAACAGAGGTTCAAATATCTCTTGCGAAATCGTGGACCTTAACTTAGTTTTTGACAATCTTGAGTTTTGAGAACACCCTCTCACAAGTTATTTGCGTGCAAGGTAGTGCAGGGTGTCTACTGCTAACGAAAGTAACGAAAAAGTAACGAATTTTACAAATGGGTAACGAAAGTAACGAAAAAGTAACGAATTTTACATACGGGGAACGAACATTTTCTGAAGGCGGATTGAATCATTTAAACTCGTTCCTCTAGGCTCAGAGATTGCGATGAAGCGAGTTTCACGCAAGCGGCGCCGATTGCATAAGCTATATTTCCCCGTGCCCGACCTCGAGGAAATGCGTACTGAGGATACCCTGACTAGTAGGCCTATACATCGTTCAGCGTATATTTTCGGCATCAAGAAGACTTTTTAGTTTTTTGTGAAATATTTGTGTGTGTTATTAGGAAACCTGACTTTTCGCGAGACATTTATTCGCGAAAACTTCTAAACTAATCAGAAACCTCGCATTTTTCTCGCATTTATTTGGAGACTATGTCAAATTGAAGTCCTGAAATAACGCGAAATAATTTAATGTCGCAATCTCGCGAAATGTTACCGTTTCGAAAAAGAATTATGAAAAAGCTTCGAAATACGTAGGCTATAACTTATTTTAAAAATCTGTCTCGTAAATTTGCGACATCCAGTATGGTTAATTCCAAATTCCGTTATATGTCGAATTTTCCTTCGAACTTTGGTTCTATTGGTTATATTATAATCTAACCGGTTATTTCGAAAACTTGTATAATTCGTGATTCGCATTCGAAAGAAAACGTGTCCTCTTCTATTATTCGTGCAATCCTCTCAGAATAATTCTTATTATTTGATACCTACTTCGAAAATTCATACTCACGACGACCGACTGACCGCACGACTTGCCTGCGGTAATCTCGTTTAATGGACCGAGATCGACGCCAGTTGCGTAAAATCATAAAACCCGTCCCCTATCGTGAACTTGTGACCACGAGGACTGCGGGAATCCCGTCAAAGGTTATTGGGCTCCAATCACGAAACATTCCGAAACCTACTCGCTACTTTTCCCATGACCGTATACTTAAAAGCGTAGGCCTACGGGGAGCGAGAAGTGCATCAACCCACTTAGAAATAACGGCCTACGTAGCATCGCGATACTAATTTCTCCTCGTGATCCACCCTGAACTGATGAACTCCCAACAACAGCATAGGGACAGCGGGAATCACGGTGGCAGCCATACAACATGTCCATACTCGTGAATTTTAACCATGCCCAACCTTGAGCTTGCCTCCACCATTCTGTCAGGACAGATAGACAATCGTTCAACGGCCGGGTGCGGCGTGGATTGCATAATATCGCGAGGACAACGTGAATCTCGTAAAACGGCCGAGAGCGGCAGCGATTGCGATACATCGCGATATTTCTCCGCATTCAATGACGAGGACAACTGGATTCTTGTCAAATGGACAGCAAGTGGCGCCGATTGCGTAATAATGCTATATTTTCTCGTGCCCGACCTCAAGGACAATGGAAATCTCGTCGAACGGCTAAAAGTGACGCCGATTATCTAAATTGCGATATTTATCCGTATTCTATCGTGAAAACTACAGGAATCTCGACAAACGGGTGAGACCAGCGCCGATCGTTTAACATCTCGATATTTCTCCGTACTTGACTGCGAAGACAATTCGGTTACAATCACGTAACGTGTCATAAATTTATTCGTGATCTACCACGGGGACAAAGGAAATCCCGACAAACGGTCAAGAGCAGAGGAGCCTCTTGGCAATTATAACAATGCCTTGTGCACAAGGCGACATATTAGCTGAAACAACTCATTTGATAATAAATATCTAGTATTTATTATTTTTAATATTTTTATAACTCCCTAAGTGAATTTTATTTACCGCTTTAAACACAGTTCATTGTTGTTTTTTCTTCACCGCGTGATGAGGCCCTTTGCTTGCAGACCGCAGACGTATCTTGAATTCAAAGGTGACTAAAATTAACTAAAAGGTAACTAAAAGGTAGCTAAAAAGTAACTAATTTTTACTTCATCCTTACAGTAGACACCCTGTAGTGTCAGAACGAATTGATAGACGCAATACAGATTAGGAAACAATCCTGATTGCTGGACAATATCCCTGACGATATCAAACGCACACTTTAAACATCTTTTACATTTAGGATAACTTTCTTTGATCTCGTCAGATTCCTCATCAACATCAACATGTAAGTCAGTTTCAAGGGGAACATCATCTTTGCTAGGCTCAAATGTTTCATTTAAATCTTTGGTTAAGGAAGAGAACTGCACCGCAAAAGTTTTTAATTCTTTGGATAGTGTATCTTTATCTACCTTACCTAATCTTGCAACTTCCCTTAACGCGTTTTCTGGCAACCCGTTTGTGATAACATCATTAAAATTTTTAGGATCTTTGAGAAGATCCGCGTTAGCAATAAATCTACGATCTATGTTAGACTTAGCTACATCGAGAATATTCAAGTACGTCTCAATCCTGTACACATCTTTTGGATTTTTTGGTCTTTCGTCATCAGATTGTTCACCAGCCATTTTTTTTGGTTCTTTTCATTTTCTTTGGTTTAAAGTCCTCCTGCAAATGAAAATCCTCTGGGACACCAGCCACATCGGAATCATGTAAATTCAATCTCTCGTTTAAAAGGGCAGCAACAAATTTGCTCTTCTAATACAGCGACTGGGAGCCTCCGTGGCTTAGGCGGCAGCACGCCGGCCTCTCACCGCTGGGTCCGTGGTTCAAATCCCGGTCACTCCATGTGAGATCTGTGCTGGACAAAACGGAGTTAGGCAGTTTTTTCTCCGGGTACTCCGGTTTTCCCTGTCAAAATTTCATTCCAGCAACACTCTCCACTGTCATTTCATTTCATCTGTCATTCATTTAATCATTGCCCCAGAGGAGTGCGTCAGGCCTCGGCAGCCGGCACAGTTCATATCCTCGCCGCTAGATGGGGGCTTCATTCATTCCATTCCTGACCCGGTCGGAGACTGGAAGCAGGCTGTGGATTTTCTTCATTTCAATACAGCGACTCAAAGTGTTCGTCGCTCCTTTTTTTCTCAATCTCTTTTGCAAGTTTTTCCACCATATTGAACGCGGTCAAGTAGTTTAAAGACTTAGATTGTAAATATTTTGACGCAACTGAACTCGCCTTAAAAATATCTAGGTACACAGCAGCAGTTAAAATGTTCTCAAACTTGCTCCTGTTTTTTAACAGTGCATTTGCTAGAAACTTTGTTTTTGTATCAAAAGTCGAGCTCCGTGAAACAATTTTGAACAAGGCTTCCAATAAAATAGCGAATTTTGAAGTAGAAATCGATTCCTCGTGAACATCTAGATCTATTTGGGACGAAAGAGCTTTGTCCTTGCTCCACCACTTGTTTTTTCCGAGAACCTGTAACCTGCTCATTTTCCCATGACCAGACTCTGCCTGCTTTTTTACTTCTCTTACAACATCCATACGCTTATGCGATTCGGAGAAGAACACTGCTGTTTCCTGCACTAAACCGAACAAGTTTTCGCTAGAAAGGCAACATTCGGTCGCGTCTACCATGACTAGATTAAGAACGTGTCCAACGCAGTGCGTAAACAATATGTCTGGATTCAAAATTTTTAAGTGGGCTTGTAATCCCTCGTACTTAGCTGACATATTGGCAGCGACGTCAAATGAACAACCATTCAATTTTACGATTTCTTCTTTCATTTCGGAAAATTCTTTACAGATGAGATTGTAGAGAGCTTTTCTTCTAGAGTCATGGACAGCGAGCAAACGAAGCAATCTTTCATGAACTTTTCCGTGTAATACGTAACGCACTAACACAGCCATTTGATCCAACTCAGAAACGTCCTGCGTGGAATCAACAAGAAGACCAAACCACGTTGCTTCCTTTAAATCTGAGATTATCTGTGCTTGCAAGCATTCACCAATAGCTTTAATTAACTTGTTAATGAACGTTTTTGACAGAAAAGTGACCCGAGACCCTCTCCCTGCTGAAGGTTCTCCCCCTTTTTCTTTTCGTTTTTCCTTCATTCGCTTACGAAGCTCAATGCACTTATTGATATGTTCTTTGAGTACGACATCATAGTCTTTAAGCAAGAACACCAACTCTAAAAAGTTGCCGTGGTTAACAGACCTATCCTCCAAACTCTAGGCAGCCTCATCCGACGTTCCTCTATAAGCAAGCCCTTGCCTCCCTACAAACACAATTACATCAATCAACCTCTTTACAATTTGGCGCCTTGCTCAAACTCTTGCCTACGCATTTCCCTAGGATTGACATCAATGCAACTAGTAATGTCCCTACTAACGGCTGCTTGCAACAAAGCATCACAGGCATTTAAGTGATTCTTGGATTTCTCATGACTTTCAGCAGAACTGTAAACATGTTTCGCGTCTTTTACGTCATGACCAGTAACAAAGCTGGATAAGTTACCTCGAAAGTCAATGTTTCTCCCCAAAACCATGCATGTTGTGCAGAAAATTTGCTTTTTCTCACTGCAATACGAAAGCCAATAGCGCTTTACTTTCAAAAGGCAACTTATAAGGACACTCTTCCGAAGAAGGATGAATCGGGCGATTTTTTAATGCTAATTTGGCATCAACACTAGAATCCTTTGCGGGAGGTAAAACATCTATAAGAGACACGTACGCTGAAAGTGGCTCGCGCTTGCTTCGAGGGAAAGAATTATTGCTACTACAACCTTCTTTTTCAGATTTATTAGCCTCGTTAGTTTGTTCTGTATCCTGGTTCCCTGAAAAGGCCGAGCTGTGATCGGCACTGTTATATTTTGCTTCAATTTCAATGTCCACGGCACGCTCGCTATCGGGAGTTGACACAGCCTCTACCTGTACCGGTACCGGTACGTCGTCGCCAGCGTTCTGCTCGCGGTGCCCTGTAAGTCCACGGGCTCCCGAGACGTACGAGCGTCACCCCGGCTGCGGCTTCTCGATAGGCTTAGCTCGGTAACCACACTGAACTCTGCTGGCAGCTTCCACTGTTTTCTCCATCGACCCCATGGGATTCCTTTGGATGAATTGACAGAGCAGAAGGAGGTTCATCTCGGTTATTAGTTCCGAGTCCGTCGCCTTTGTTCTTATCACCGTCCCCCGAGTCCGAGAGCGGTTTGTCGACGACACCTCGGCTTTCTCGATCTGAGAAAGCAAAAACAAACTTACTTTATACATCTGAATGGAGCGATGTGCACGTTTTAAAGCACGAGTTTTAGAACATAGCGTTATAAATCAAAAATATTTTCTGTATGTATCAGGAAAAAACAGTGTTTTCTTCACAGTAGACGACAAAATTAAAAGGAAACCCCTGTGCACAGGAATTTTTAAATTACAGAGGAAAAGAAGGACGTTGAAATTGCAGCTTGCTAACCTTGCACAGCGCAAAGCGAAAGTCAAGTCATAACTCAAATTACGTAAGACATTTTTTTCCAATTAGTTATCTGTGCCTACCCCAACCCTACAACAAGGTTGTGTTTCATATAGATGTTAATATTTCATCAGTTGTATTTTCTCGAATCCCCTCCCCTTACTCTTGCAAGATTTTCATTTCGTAGAGAAACTTGAATAAATCAACGATAATTTACGACCTTTGCAATTTAATGACCTGTTCTTCCCTTTTAAAAATATTGCCACTAAAAGGATCATTATCGCATCAACTCAGAGTAAAAGTGATTTGATTAGGTATCGTTCATAATTTTTTCTTTACAAAATGAGCAAAATAAAAATACATTTAGGTTCTAAGTAGTTACTTATCTACAAGAGACACACAGCAAAGTACCGCACCGTGTTTCGTCGTAAGAGATACGGTATCATCTTCTTAAGAACGTAGCAAAAATTCTCACGCGCAAGATCTCGCCAACACGCCATCCTCCCTCGCCGCCTTCCCTACCCTCCCATGAAAAGTTGCGATGAGATTTTCTCCAACCTTCGACCCTCCCCCTTTTCATTTATGTGATTTGCGTATGACCCTTTGACCCTTTTCTTAGAGTTGACATAATTTTTATAAATTATATTAGTAATGAGTGTAAATGCGGACAAAACACTGCACTTCTTTTAAACATAGTACTACATACCTGCGCTCCTTGCTTCATAATCAAGCACAGTGAACAGTTTCTTTTGCTTAAGATCTGATCCAGCAGCTTCCAGAGCACTTCTCTCGCGTATTTTCTTCTTTTCTTGTCCGCTTTTCGTTGTTGAGGCTTCTTGTTTGGTTGCGGCGTTGTTGTCGAGCATTAGTCTATCGTTGCATAGTTTTGGGGATTTCCGGTACCTTAATTAAGGTACACGTAGGCTTAGTGTGTAACTGACAACTGAGTTACAGGACCTTTTCCCATACACACTCACATCAGATCAGTCAGTAGTTATTCCGCCCCAAAGTAATCCAGGGTAAGACTTCGCTTCACGTTAACAATCAGACGCACACTCGATTCGCACTGCACTTAATGGCAAACTTGTTTATATCGACTGCGGCACGCACTTCAAATAGTTTTATCACACCTTAATTGCACTGTTAAGGCTCCTGGGACGGCAACAAAAAAAATCACAGCAGCGCGCAGGTTAAAACAATAGGGATGTCACCAACTCGTCAAGACACGCAGCCCAGCCTCGACTCGATCACCATGCGCGCGCAGGTGCAGGCAGGGCCTCGGATTCGGATTCCCTAAACTTCGTCAGCGACTTTTTGCGATTCTGGGAAGCAGGCAGTGACGGCCTAAGCTGATAACATGGCTGTAGTACCGCCTGCTCCGCTACGATGGCATAAAGTCGCTGACGAAGTTTACGGAAACAAAAATCCATCCCTACAGAAAGATTGTGCAGATTCCAAGCTTTGGTTGATATATATATCTCAGTACAGCACAAAAAGGAAATATTGAAAAGTTGCGAAAACAAAACGGGTTCCTTCGCAAAATCAAACGTCGGACGTTCGGGCCTACTGTACAACTCTTAACGGCTTTCGGTCGGCGCGGTGCACGGAAAAACGATGTCGGAGCATACTTTAATCGCTCGGCGTTCGTTCTTGCGCAGACATGCGCAGACTTTGACAAGTTCAATGCTATTCTATATACATTAAGGATTGTAATGGTGTTCGTCGCACCTTGGTACTCGTTGGTGCAAGGTTTAAATCTCACCTTAAACTTGCGGATTTTCAAAGTTTTTTTGTCTAGTTTACGTACAGTTAAAACAATTATATTGAGTGCTATATCTATGTGCAACAGAACCATCTTTTAGGAAAAATTATGACCTATCCAAATATGTATGTGGTTATAGGGATTTAGTAACGTTAAGCCACGAAAAATTGAAATTACGCGAACCCTAGCTGTTAGCAGAGGCTTTTCTTTTTAGAAAAATAGTCGACTTTGAACGCTCATTCTGCCATCAAATAATGATTTTGTTTCAAAATGTTTGTCATCACATGAAGCTTTGGACCTTTAAGAAACAAATAAGATCGATATTTATTTAAAATTAACAGTTTCGCAAACGCCCAATTTCCCCCCCCCCCCCCCCCCCCCCCGCCCCTCCAGACCACTGTGCTCCGTCCTGGCAGGCGATGCGACTACTCAGGCGAGTGTTTCCGGAAAATTTGCTTTCGCATTTTTATGGAGTAGTGATTGTAATGTCTTAATAAAACAGAACAGGAAACAAAAGAGCCACTTGGAGTGGCGTAGGGGATATCCCTTTTTTTATTTTAAATCAAATTGAGACGTTGGCCGTCTCCTCAGAAGCATCCAAACGCTGGCGTCTCAATGTATCAGAATGCGTTTCAGTATGAGAGGGCTTGAGTCTTAGTTTGAGACAACAGAAAGGGGCCCCGAGCTGAAAGGGACCGTGAGCTGAAAGGGGCCCTTAGCTGAAAGGGGCCCCGAGCTGAAAGGGGCCCCGAGCTGAAAGGGGCCCCTAGAAAGCCAAAAAGTTGTTTTAAAAATGAAAGGACCAAAACAACACTAATTCGATTAAAGACCTCGATCGATTCATTTTATTTCAATAGGGAGGTGGTGTATTTTTTAGCTTCAACCAGTGGCCCAATGACTCTAAGTTGCGGCTATCGTTACGGCCCACACACAATCCCGAAAGGTAGTGCTGCGGCTCAATACAAATTTTCGGTAGGCCGGGGGGCCCAAGGGCCCCCGACCCACCGAGGGCCCACTCGGGGTTCCCCGAGTGCCCGCCCGGGCCAGTCCGCCACTGCATAGCACATACAAAATTTGGTTCAAATCCAAATGATAGTATGGAAGTTGGATGTATTTAAAGTTGGACCTGTCAGCAGGCCTAGAATCATGTTGGTAGCACTGACGTATATAAGTTATTCCAAATTAATATGGAATGTCAGGTACTATACGTGTGCATAGTTTAAAGCTGTCGGCTTGCATACTTTCTGATATATTGGTATTTGGATAAAATAAATTAGGAGCATTTATTAACAGTTGGCAGCCCTGGTGGGTCGTAAGAATACGCTCAGTAATATCTGGTTATGTACACATACAACATACGAAATTTGGTTGAATTCCAATTGATAGTGTAGAAGTTATATGCATTTAAAAATTGGACCTATCAGCAGGCTTATAATCATTTTGGCAACACTGCCATGTATGGACTCCTGGAAATTAAACTGTAATATTATTATCTATACGTGTGCCAATTTTGAAATAGCTCCCATTCATACCTACCAAGATATACATCATGGAGCTCAAATTTCAATTGCGACTTTTTAGCAGTTGGTAGCACTGACATCATTTTCAAATATGGCCGTGAGATATTCAGGTATAGATCTTTAATCCTACCAAATTTTGTTTCGATTGCTCCAGCCGTTTAGGAGTTGATAGGGGGGGGGGGGGGACACACACACAGCCAGACAGACAAGGAGGACAGACAGACAGACAGACACACATTTGTCCGATCTCATAAGTCTACTTTTTCCTCATTTTTGCAAAATGTGAAAAGTAGGCTAAAAATAGTAACTTCTGGAATAATTATAATTTTTAATAATAATAATAATAATAATAATAACCTGAGGAATAATGATGACTGTAAATAATTTGCCATGATTAGGATGATAGGTCTGATAAATAAATATTTAATGTGATATAAAATAATAGACGTTGAACGATAATTCAAGAATCATTAAAATACATTATCAATAATTAATGTCAATCGAAGATGAGTGGAATGAATACGTAAACTCTTTCTTGAGGTAAACATCATTTAGTGTGATAGTAATTACAGGTCTTTGGAGGTTTGAAGGTGATCAAGGATGGTTGACCATGATTAATTGTAATTCATTGTAATTAATTATAATTTACGATAATGACTAAAGAATGGTGATTAATGGCTATTATTTATTCATGTTTCAAGTGTATGAAACAAAAAATATCTATGAAGAATGTGGTAACTGGTGTGATAATAATTATAATTATAATGAAATAATAATAATAATACAATTTTCAATGAGTTTTGTGTAAGATGAGGAGTGTATTATATCAAATAACTAGTAAGGAACGTCACGATTTATGGATTAGAATGATCTTGGAAAATAATAATAATAATAATTAGTATGTAATAATCTGAATTAATGACGTCATGTTCATGAAACACATGAAATAAGTGGAAGGCTAATCCTGTTGTGATACCTATTTTGTACAATTGGAGTGAGAATTACGAGCGGATGACCAGTCATGAGCCGTAATATTGAAAGAAGCAATAATAATATTAATAATAGAATGACAATGGACAGATGTTTTAAATGATTAAAATGAATGTTAGATAGAGGAGCATGTGACGACATGGCTCAGTAGTTGAGAGTTATGTAAATATGTGAAAATAATGTGAATGTTAAGGGGATGCTTAGGATCTTTATAACATATGGAAATAAAAGAAGGGTTAGACGTTGATCACCCCATTGCAGAGGTGTGCAGGTGTAATTAAGTAAATATGTAGAAAAGAAGGGATATTTGATTGCCCCATTTATAAAACTATCTTGTCATCTGCATATTTCTAAATTCGAGGCTCAGGTCAATTTACTATTTCTGACGCTCAGAATAAGCCTAACAGGAGGTTGATCAAATCCTATTTGTTATGACTAGGGCTCGGATTTTTAGGTAAATAAATATATTTTGTTATGTAAATACATATTTTAAGCTTTTTAGCCTACTATCGATTTTTGCAAAAAATGAAAGTAGACTTATGAGATCAACACAGGACGAAAAATTGTGTGTCTGTCTGTGTGTATGTGTGTGTGTGAGTCTGTGTGTGTGTGTGTGTGTGTGTCTGTGTGTGTGTGTGAGTGAGTGTACTCTGAATGTCTGCCCACCCCCCCCCCCCCTATCAATTCGAACACGGTGAAACCGAATTGAACGAAATTTGGTACAGAGGTAGCTCTAGCATAGGGCACCTCAGTGTCATACTTTATATCGCCGCCATCTTTACCAAAACTGAATGGCGGCCACTCAAACGTTCAAAACGTAAACTCAAATTACGGCTAAACTAATCATCCGATCTCTACCAAATTTGGTGACAACATACCTATATATAGGACGCGTCTTTCACCCAAACTTCAAGGTCATTGGCCTTGCCATTTCAGGATGGTGGCCGTGTGAATTATGCAACCATTATAATCAATAGCTTAAGACCCACCAATTCAGATTATCAAGCCTAGGGTGGTTTAAGCTATCCTGAAGGTCGTGATCCGTTATTTATTATAATTTAATATTATAATGTTATTCTGTATGACTGTCTTAAAAGAGCTGAGCTGTATCTGCCACACGACAAGATGGCAGCTGTCCTCATGAGCCTGTCTTATATTTCAGTAGTTTTAGCAGTGGCGGCTGGTGCAGAAATAAGTTGCGTGCTGTAACCCATCTCCCCTCCAAGGAATAAAAATATTTAGAAACATAATTTATGGAAACACTCCCTCAGTAACACTCAAGAGGCTCTTCACTGAGTTTTCCATACTGAACAAACTATAGTCCATTGATTTACAAAATGAGGCTATGGGCTAGGTAAGTTGGGAGTATTAAAAGACCTTCTGGCGGGAACAGCTGATGGCTTCCTTTATTTCTTCTACCGTTTGCTTTGAGCGATTCCCTCTAAAATGCTGCCGCAGAGTATAGAAGAGGCCATCTGCTACGTTCTCATTTCATGTGACCAGTGCTGCCGTTGTGTGCTTGAACGAAGAATTGCTGTGATGTCTTGGCTGTTGTCCCAACAGCACAACGCAAAAAGTGGGCACGCATGCGCAAAAGGCAGAGTTCATGTCTGCAGGCCATAAACGTAGAAATTCTCGCTGAGCTGCTATCTACACAGCCAATAACTGACCGGGAATGGAGCGCACGACTAGATACCTCGTTGTAAGGGGAATTGATATATTCCCAATCATTTTACTGATATCTTTTTAATGCGTTGTACAGTATTTGATTCTAGATAATATTATTAAAGAAATTAATTTTCAATTAAAACAATGTGCTGCAGCACTTCAGCACATAAGGCGGAGCCGCCCCTGAGTTTTAGTATGTTGTATGCGATATACCCTACTGATACAATAATATAAACTTTGTATGAAATGATCTATAATGAAGATGTACTGCAGTGAAGAAATAGTTTATTTCAAGTCATTATTTGCCAACAGGTTGAATCTAATATATCAGTTAAGATCGCCATAATGCTACGGGTATGTTTAGCTCTGGGCTAGCGTGTTAGCCTGTCACGCAGTTGGCTGGGGATCGAATACTGCTACTGTTGACTTTTTTTTTTTCTTGAATTCTTTTACAAATGATGTGCACAAACTCTTTTCACAGATACTGAATAAAATGTCATTTAGCTCAAAGGGGAGGCTAATGTATACACTCGTTTATTAATAAAATCACAGTCCCAGCATTGCACATAAACAGAAGACATTACGAAAAGGAGAATAGAAGAATTAGATACACGTTGTTATCAACCACAGCCTTCTTAATGTCTCTGTACGGTGCTGTCCTCTTGTGGGTTATGTGGGTAGTATTGTTCCAAATATACCGCTGTGTCAATACCTGGCCTACTAAAGTATGGCAATTTTGTAATACTGGTAGTTCGACTATTAGCCACGATCGCGCTCCGATTACCTTTAATGATAGAACGTACAAGGCACTGCCGGCAGGAAGTTAGGTCCTCATTTGAGTACGTTATTCAATTGCTTATATGAGGACGAAGCGTCCTGCTGGCAGGACCGTTCTTTTTTCCATTATATAGAGGGAAATGTAACAAATGAGCGCATGCAAGTCTGAAGTTGGTAGCTCTGACCGTTCAGTAATGGCGGCGATTATACGTAATGGTGACTGTGTTTATGTTTTTGCTATCCATTTCGATGCTCCAAACAGCGGAGATGCATGGAGTCGCTCGTTATTTGCTAGTAATTATGATATCAGTAAATGTCATGGTACTGTAGTTTAAATTACGTGTAGTTGTGCAACTGTGCAGTGGGATATTGACAAAAACACAACTAGGCTTTTTTTATTTATTTATTCTCGAGTGATGGACGCGCCGTCGCTCATACATTTATTTAGTCTCTGTACTATAAGAAAACACGTTTATACTTTATATGTTTATATATTTTAGAGTCAATATGTTGTTAAGAGACAGTTATTGTATTAGTCAATATCAGTCATATTGAATATTTTAGAATATTTACAGAATTTTATTGTTTGCCCAGTACCAGAACTGCAATATTATTACGCTCTGATAACCCAAAGTACTGCCGGAAGGACGCGTCCTGCTGGAAGGCCAGTTCAAACATTTGCCATAAGGGTCCAAAGTCCTGCTGGAAGGACGCACCGCTGTGTACAAAAGTACTTCCGGAAGGTCCTTCTAGCAGGACGAGTGACTGTACGCTCTATCATTAAACACTGCCAGTTGGATCGCCTCCCTCCTGGCTACTTTAAACTGCCTACTCGTTGAACACCCAGAGGCGTACTAGATAAATATGAATTCACTGCTAGGTCGCAGCACCAACCTACTGTGATTGGCGCGGATTTTTTAAGGGGAAGGTACCCAGAACGATAGATCCTTAAGTTTGCAGGCTGGCTTAATATAGAGATTAACGGACGTGAATGCATTACAATAAGTTAGTAGTTTTGTTATTCAATCATCATAAAGTATATAATATTGATTTTGACACTTACTGGCTAATTATCAATATAAAAGAAAACAAACACTACATGGTGGTAGAGGTGGTTTTAGGGATGAGGACAAAGAGTTATAAATATACCCATACATTTAGGAGAAAGTAGGCTATATGTTCTTTGCTGAACATCTTGTTTTTCTATAAACACATAAATTCCTGCTTTTCACTTATTAGCACATAAAAAGACATAATATTTACAATTTTTTAAATCAGTATGCTAGATTATAAAGTTTATTGCATTTTTGTTCTGTGTTACTTCAACGGGGAAGAACCTGTGAGCAATCTAATCGTCATGCAGAGCGTATGTCAGCTTTCAACTGTGTTATTCTTAACTTGTCGCCCCGTGCCACTCACTGTGGAAGCCTTGTCCATAGCCACATTGTACCACGTGCTAGACTTTCCCCCCCAGCTACCTGGAACCAGTGTCACTCCCATGCGGTTCATTTCAGGCACTGTGAAGTGTAACGCAGCTCTACGATGCCTAAAGTAAAAGCAACTACAAGTTATTGTCTGCAGCAGTATGTTGCAGAATTTATGGACAATTTTACTTCTCGTGGGGGCGTTCTTTTCCGCCATCCATGTGAGAAAGCAATCAAGGCTGAACAGCGATTTCAAGCTACACAACACCTCAAGGGAAAGAAGCATATTGCCGCATTTTCGCGACTTCAGAAGAAGTGTTTCACAATAATTGTCGGTCATTTGTAATGGACAACATGAATATGTATCTCGTTGTGTATTGTAATGCTTCAGCAGTCAGTGAGACATACATAAATAAAATTCGTGTGTACGGTACTGCATATTGTTTATATTCACATTAATAAACTAAATTATAATTAAATATTTTTACCTTTTTGTCACTTATTTCAGGTATTTTTAATACATAAAAAATAAATATTTCCCAGATTTCTAGCACCTAAAAATCTGAGCCCTAGTTATGACAGCCTTATAAAATCCCATGAAGGTAGATACATGAAAATGATGATTCGGACTGCTTATTAATTTCGATAAATAGCTTCACTTCACCTTTATGAGATTGTTTCTAATAGACAAAATATTCGAATGAACAAATACCAAGTGACATTTTTATTGTTAAATCAGAACCACTTAATGGACCCCTTGAGGCCCACTTTCTAGTTGTCACCCATGAAATCACTTGAAAAACCCATGCATTTAGGGGATGGATAATTCATTTGCGGCATACAGATTTGAAATATTTCCCCCTATCCATAATATTGAACTTAGATTGCAAAGACTATTTTGAGGAGTATATTACAGTAACTTAACCATATGCATTGGATAAAAATTTGGAATTAAGTGGTAAAATGTGAAGGACAGTGTTTAAGCTATGACTAAAATTATTACATAGATGTCAAATCATGTCTGGAATTAAATATGGCATCAAATCTATTCTCTGGTAAATATTATGTTAATGGTTAAGTGACAGATGGACTATTAATTTCTGTTCACTTAACATCAGTGCTAGCGTAGATATATTTTTAAATACGTTTTTGCATAAATGTTTTTATATTAACCAGAAAGCCTTAGGTTCCATGCGGTCCACAGGCGGCCAAATTAGGAAGTAAGAAGAAAAGAAATGTTTTTATATGATAGGGTATGATAGATAGGGACCTAGGAAGATAGGGCGTTTTTTTACAGGTTTGTGTTTTAGTTTCGTTTTCTTCCTAGAACGTATTTATTTTAGTTAGGGTGTCCGAGAAGGAAAAATAAATTGTAAATATCATTTTACGGTGTTATTTATGACATTTCTTTATTTCATCTTCTTCCCTACTGATGCTTGAATTTTGGAATCAGCCAGCTAGTCAGTTTATATTTTGTTTGCCCAGATAGACCCTGAGAACCTGTTCTCGTATTGATCGCTGATTCCACAATTCACGCATGTGTGTTCGGGCGACTTCGGTCAAACGGGCACAATACTACGTAGGGATTAAACAAATTAGTTGTTTATACACTTAGTTCTAAATTAAGACTTGCAGTGCCATATTTCACTCCGCTCGGCTGATTAGATCCCCAGAAAAAATACATTTTAAATACCTGAAGTTTGCGTAGCTACCTAGTTTTTATGTGCACATCAGATTTTTGAGAGTCTTGCAATAGTACTTACTTAATAGTCCTCAATCTCAATATAAATTACAGTTTAAGTAATGAAGTAATAATTCGGAAGATATTGAGTACTGTACCTGGTCTCCATGTTAGATTTGTTTAAATAAAAGTCACGGAATTATACACCAGTCAGTGAAAATGAAAATCCACAGCCTGCTTCCAGTCGACCGACCGGGTCAGGGATGGAATGAATGAAGCCCCCATCTAGCGGCAAGGATATGAACTGTGCCGGATGCCGAAGCCTGTCGCGCACCCCTGGAGCAATGATTATAATATGAATGACAGATGAAATGAAATGATAGTGGAGAGTGTTGCTGGAATGAAATTTGGACAGGGAAAACCGGAGTACCCGGAGAAAAACCTGTCTTCCTCCGTTTTGTTCAGCACAAATATCACATGGAGTGACCGGGATTTGAACCACGGACCCAGTGGTGAGAGGCCAGTGTGCTGCCGCCTAAGCCACGGAGGCTTTCACACCAGTGAATAATTGAATTTATTATGGCGGTTCGTAATATAAATGTATAACTCGTTTGCTTCAATTGAATAGGACAATTAAAAATATGTTTAAAAAATTCAAACTCGTGCCATGTTGAAATCTTGAAAACAGTTGAACATCATACGCCAATACACTAAGATCTATCTAAATCAAGTAGTAGTTCTTGTAGTTTCATGTAAGGGGCTTCGCTATCGTGGTCTTATAGCCTCGTGAACTTGGATGTGTGTAGAATTTGTCTCATAACCTGAGTTATTGTGGGGTATATGGTAAAGTGTGTATTTGCAATTCAGGTGTGGAATAGGAAGGTGGCGGCCGTGACCTTATTATAGGAACCATCCCCCGTTTGCCTGAAATAGAAATAGGAAGCAACGGAAAACCACTTCCATAATGGCTGAGGTGGGAATCGTACCCTCTTCTTCTTAGTTTTGCCCCACGAGGCTGAGTGGACCCGGTTCCAGCCAGTGTTGCCAATTTGGTGTTTTTAGCACCAGGCCTGGTGTTTCTGAAGTTCGTCTGTTGCCAGATATTTTTATATAGCGCCATAGGGAATACTGGTGTTAAGTTATTTCAATAAAACCAGTGCCAAATCTGGTGTTTAACTGATTTTCCCATGAAATTGTCTCCTATGACTAATAAGTAAATCCTGAAAGCCTTGTAATAATTTTAATACAGTTAATCAATAAAGGAAGGCAAATTTCAGCCTTACACGTATCAAGGTCAACACTCCAGCAGGGGAAGTCCCTGAAGTTCTCATTCCCGTGCATAATTGCTAAGTAAGCACAACATGCAGGGTTCAGTGCTAGTGCACTTTGACAAAGAATCCGCCTATCCTCTATTTTCTTCCCAGCTCCCAGGGGATTTTCCAGTTGCATGCGAAGGCAGTTTATTACGCAACCACAGTCAGTATTGTACATCTATCTCAAACTCACGGTCGCTGTTTGTTCGTTGCTGTTTAACGTGACATTCTATAGTACACAGGAAAAATAGCTAAGGTTCTTATATTAGTTTAATTAGTTTTTATTCAGTTAAGTTAAGTGTATAGGCCTATACAGTGTATATTTAAATTACTACAGTATTACTTTTAGTGTAAATACCGTTGTGTATATTTCTGAGTGTAATAAGCATGTTAACTATAATGGGGAAACCACAGTATACCTAGCGCTTCAGAACTGAGTGGCTGAAAAATGATAAATGATATACAGTGGCTTATTAGAGTGGGGGGAAATGAAGGTCGATGTTTTTGTAAATACTGTAAAGTAGAATTGGCAGAAAAATTGGGAGATATTGATAGGCACATGAAAACAAATAAACACATAAAATCAAGAGCTCCATTTAGTGGACATAATCCACAGCCTTTGTTGCCTTTTAAAACGGTGTCTAATGAATCAAAGTTAGTGGAAGGACGGCTTGGTCTTTTCATTGCTGAACACTGCTCATTTCTTGTCACAGATCACCTTTGCGAATTTTGCAAGTCTTGTTTTTCGGGCAGTAAGGCAGCAGACATTAAGCTACATCGTACAAAGTGTTCTGCTATTGTGAGTTACATTTTTGCACCACATTTCGAACAGTTACTGTTACATGATATTGATGACCAAGGATAGGCTATAGCTTGTTGCTTGATGAAAGTAATGACATTTCCGTAACTAAATTACTGGGAATTGTTATCCGGTACTACTCAGTGTCGAAGAAGACTATTGTTGTAACATATCTCGAAGTAGTAGAATTGGTTGAGTGTGACGCAGATGCTCTTGTTGAAGCGCTAAGGAACTGTTTTACCAAACAGGGGTTGAAAATAGCCAAACTTCTTGCAATAGGAATAGACAATGCATCTGTTATGACTGGGGTAAACAATGGTGTTTATGCCAAGTTGAAGAGTGAAATTCCACACTTGGAGTTAGTTAGGTGTCCATGCCACTCCATGCAGTTGTCAGTATCTCACGCTGCTGCCGATTTTTTGCCCAGAAATTAAGAATTTTTGATCAAACAGACATATAACTGGTTTTCTTATTCATCCGTTCGTCGATCTGCTTAGACTATAGGGCTCCATAATCAACGACGGCGACTTCCCTTTAAAAATTGTACAGGTGTCTCAGACGCGGTGGTTGTCAATTGAAGGTGCTGTTACTAGAATTCTAGACCAATGGGTAGAATTGAAAACACATTTTGAAATAGCTCAAATGAAAGAGCGCTGCATCACTTCCGAAGTCCTGTATTCAATGTACACAGAGAAAAAAATAGCTTGCCACGGTGGGTGAGTGGATGGCGTGTCGGTCTACTAACCCTAAGATTGCAGGTTCGCTCCTGGCCGTCGTAAGTGATTTTTGAAAGGCGGAAAAAATACGACACGCATGTCATACGATGTTGACATGTCAAAGAACCCATTTGATTTCAGTAGGCCGTGTTCATAATGGCAAAATTAATCTCGGGAGTTTCCGCCAACACAAAATTCCTCATTTCTCTACTAGAAAGCGCTATAGTGTTCAAGGAGCTTAGATATCTAACCTCCATGACTTTCATAGTGTTTCAAGGAACAACGAAATTCGACATGCAAGCTACCCTCTGGGTGTCTAATTACAAAGCTTGCACCCGGCATCAGAGATTATTATTATTATTATTATTATTATTATTATTATTATTATTAGAGAAAAATAATCGTCTCTTCCTTGTATTCCTAAAGCCCATTCTACAGGAAGTCCAAAGTGTAAATAAAAAGTTCGAAAGCAGTAGTCAAAACTCAACAAATCTATTAGGAGACTTAATTCTACTAATGAAGTCACTCAGCACAAAAATTGCGATTCCTGGGTATCTGATAGATGTGTCAGAATCCAAGATTGAAGACCATTTGGATCCTAGGCCGTATATTGGTTTTCAGTTTGAAATTGAAATATCAACATGTGGTCTTCCTTCAGAATATATTAAGATAATTAGAGAGAGATGTGTCCAATTCACTCTTGAGCTTGTCAAACAACTTCGCCAACGGCTTCCTGAAAATTTAAGAATTCTTGAGAATATGTCTCTCTTCTCACCTTTGGAATGCCTAAAGCCAATCAAACCATCTATTGTTGAAATAACGCAGCTGTTTGTGCAGGACCCAGATGTAATTACAGCTGTAGACAATGAGTGGAAAATTTTGCATCTCATTAAATGGGTTGAAGTAGGAGACACTCTAAGATTGTGGTCAGAAGTGGCAACATATGGGGATGCAGGTGGAGAAAACCCCTTTGCAAACATAGTTGAGATAGCTATTTATGTACTTTCGTTCCCTCACTCCAATGCAGATGTAGAGAGAGTGTTCAGCCAACTTCAATTAGTGAAAACAAGGCAAAGAAATCAAATGATAGTTCAAACACTGCATTCCATTCTGTGAGTGCGATTTGGACTAAAAACAGAGGGAAAATGCTGTCACAACTACGAATTTCCGAAGGGTATAGTGGCCAAAATTGGAAGTTTGCAAAGCTACAGCAGTACTACACCTTCCTGCTACAATGATGTAATAGCGGTAGCAGGCTCCGAAAGTGAAGAAGATTTTTAATGGAAGAAATGTAAGTAAAAAAAAACTTTGTATATACTGTATTTATATTTTTTTGGTGTTTTTCTAGTGTTTTGAATCATAGAGTCCAACTGGTGCTTTTCTGGTGTTTTAAAGAGAAGGGTTTAGTTCTTTCCCATTTCAAGATTCGCCAACACTGGTTCCAGCCCTCAGGTCAGAATTACATTTCTTCGCAGAGCCGGGAATCGAGCCCGGACCTCCTGGGTGACAGCCAGGAATGGTAAGGGCTTGGAAGGAAGCAGAGCCATGGAAGGCAGGCAGATAGGAAAGGGGGTGAGGAGAGGGTCCACCTCTAAGTAAATAGAAAAAGGGAAAGTAAGGGAACCAGCTCGGGAACCCTTCAGGGTCGTCAACTCCCAAATTCAGCAGACGTTATCCCTGAGTGTGCAACAGTGTCCAGTGACCTTTTACAGAAGGTAGGAGATATTATGAAAATAAAAGGAGAATACAATAAGGAGATTAAAACCTGAAGTCAATATACGATGTACTTTTAACGTTGTACCGGTTTCGGTGACATTGGGGCCTTCCTCAGCGCAAATTATAATAAGAGAAGGTCTAAGAACTTAAATTTAACAAATTTGCCACAACAGAAGTTGTTATCAATAATAATTCTATAAATATAAATCGTCTAAAAGTTAAAAACAACACATTAAAATTTTAAAAAATCAGATCTGTTACAAAAATATATTAAATATTGATACAAAACCAGCCTGAAGTAGGAGATATCTAAAAAGAAAATTAATATAGAAATGAGAAACGAATACTAGAAACTCAGAAAGTAAAGAGATATATAAACCATAGAAAACTTACGTGGACTTAATACTGTATATGTGGAATTTGTTAGGTTAGAATTGAGTTAATAGATGGGTACGGATATGCGTAATAATGAAGTAACATGTATGAAGAGAAACAACAAACAATATAATGTGACCGCTGGCCGAAGGTTTCGGGGCGCCACCGGTTTCAAATGACCCTTCCGAGACCCTCTTCCAGTTAACACACAAGTATGATGGACGATACATTCATAGGCTGGTGTAGCACAAAGTCTGCACACGGGGGTGTCGGGAATTAGTGAGGTTCGATCTTTAACCAGCTCAGAGGAATGCATCGATAACAAAACTAAACAAGAAAGAGAGGTCAGTCTTAGGTTAAAATCCCAAATAAATTTTATTCAGAATAGATCCCTAGCCTAGCATGAGAGTTGCAAACGGCTAGTCCGATACTATTCTGCCCTGAAAAAAATATTTAAAAAAGTCCTAGACAAGATCTAAATTACTCTCATGGTCCTAATACAAAATTCGACAAAATGAACAAGCTAAGAGAATGGCACGTAAGATCGGCCCTAAGCAATTACATCGAAATAACTTACGGGTGGATCAAACATCAAAAGAATTTACAGCAAAGCAAGACATTTACTTGTTTACAAATGCTAGAACATTTACATTTAGTAGCAAGGGGAAAATTGGTCCTATGCTATGATGGTGCCATCTCTAACATTTATCTTTAGAGTTAAGTGTTTGCTAATCCTAAATATTATTAATTAATAAACGAGATGTATTTATTACTAAGAAAATCAAGCTATGTGCACAATGTTGCTGAATAATAAAAAATTATACTAATACAACACAAATGCATACAATAATTCAGCACTTCTATGGTTGTGCAATTGGCACTGCCTACGTACTCGATTTGTTACTGTTTGTAACAAACGGTCATAGTGTCAAAGTGTTAAGAAAAATAGAAAATATAGGAAAGCCTGCAAATGCGATAGTAATTAAACAATTACATCGGCTCATATTGCTACTAATCTGATGTGTGTGCTTCAGTTATCACATCACCAATTAGTGGTCGACTAATCATGTGAAAATGTATCAAAATGTATCTACAATAGCTTAACAGTATCTAAATGTTAACATTTGGTCCAGAAAAATAGTTTATTTTTAATGTTTATAAATTTTATTTAGGTTCAGGGGGAATTTATAAGATTTGTTAGTTTTCAAAACCCTATTTTTGATTATTATTTAGAGTTTCACACAATTATTTATTCCTGCCAGTATTGTTGTTCAGTTTATGGACCTTTAAAAGCGTTCAGTGTATTCAGGTAACGATTGTATCCAACTTAAGCAAATAACTCAATAGTTCAATAGCTTACGAGACACCCTGTGTCTTCGTCAATATTTCATCACACTTATTAGACATCCTATGTCTTCACCAATTACTCTACTCTTATTTCGGATCCTTTGATCCAGGTGCCTTCGGTTTTGGTACGACTTTAGTCAGTTCATTACCACCGATATAATCACAATAACAATGTCGGAGGTATTCATCCACCGTCACGACTCATATAATATTCTTAATTTACAAAAGTGTGAAATTCTAATTGATACACGTTTGAATTGCTGGTAATAAAGGTATGTGTACAAGACACATCCTGACAACGCTTTAAATAAACATAAAGGTTCCTGATACAAGCGAACTGTGTGTGTGCGTTTATAAAATTGCCTCTTCCCTGAATAAATCGAACCTGCGTTCATTTGGTTACCAAATACACTTGCATTCATTGCCTGTGTGGCTTCTATTAAAGAAATAACCCTGTTTTCAAGTATTGTTCTGGCCAATAAATGTGAGTAACGGAACTCTGCATTCCACTTGTAATAACGTCAAGAATCTCACAGCCTTCTAACACAAAATATTAATCCACTACCTAGAATCGAGTGTGCTGTGTAGTGAACTTGGCTCGTAACCTTGGCCTTGATTTACCATTGTCAAACTAGTTAATTTGTCATCAGCCTGACAAAATAAAAGTTGATAATACCTGTTTTTAAATGATAGTCTACGAATGAGCATTGAAAATCCAGCCTTCCTGGCTTCTATAAATATTTAATAAACTATTAATTTCCACACGCGTCTTATAACTAGCTACCTGCATTGTGCACTAAATAAATGAAACCAAAATAAACTAAATCTACTGTTTTCCACTCTTACAATACGCTATAAATATTTAATCTGACTTACAGATTCAGCGTCACTTGGTTCGAGTCCCGCCATGAGATGTTATATGCGGTCTCGTGTATGGCTTTAGGTTACCATTTCATTGTGTCTGGACATCCTCCGTCGCCAATTCCCCACGCATGATTTAGCAATCACATGCTATCGCTGGTTGGAGTTGTATCTGAAGATCTGCTGGTTTATCATTATTGCGATGTTAGCGTTGATAAAAATGTAGCACATAATTAAATAAAACTGTCGCGCACTGCAGCTAATATGCGGTAAAAAAATTGCCCATTTCCTCCGCCACTGGCTCTAGTTTCTGTCGCTTGTGCGACACCCACTCGTGAATTGCACTGATATTTACACAAGAAAATATTAACAAAAAATAAATCAAAATCACTGCCCATCCGGCAAATAAAATTGTACTTGTAGATAGTGTACAGTTACACAGTTAATTAAATGCGCAGTTTATAGAACACTGAAACATGCGTTTGTGCGTGAGAATGAGACCATGCGGTCGCAAAGTTTTCTTCGCACAAGTCCTTCATTTCACCTCGGATAATAATATAAATATTTTACAGTTCTCGTAGTGGTGAATGTCTTCAATCGTTTAATTATAACACAATTCCATGATGGCTATCCTTAAGAAAGTTATTCGTAGATTTTTCCTGCCACATGGTTTCCTTTCACGTGTGCTCCATCATGCACATGTTGTCTCTTCCACAAACGAATAGGAAACTGGTGTTACCAAATATGGCGTGCTCTCAGTACATGAGCTGGCCGCGTAAATTGATAGTTTCGTCGATTTACGAAGTATGCTGGACTTCAAATATGCAGAATTACTTAGTTATAATTATAGTAGATTTTTTGAATGTGAAAAATAAGTAAAAATATAATCATAAGCGATATTGCTTCAGCTTCTTCCCGCCGCTCGCAGGGTATGTTCAGTTACATTTCAGCATAAATTTTCGTCTCTGTTGTCTGAGCAAACATGCGTCAACGGGCGCAATAATAATTAGGCCTATCTTCTTCTTCTTCTTCTTGTTCTTCTTCTTCTCCTCAACCGCTAGGTTGGTGGGTAACATGCATGTTTTCCAAAATGTCTTCTTTCTCTGGCCTGTAGCTTCAAACGGCAATAAGTGTGCTTGCCTTTAATGATGTCTATAAAGTGAGTCCATGGTCATCCTCGACTCCTCTTTCCTTCCAGCTTCCCTTCGAAGAGTGTGTTGCAACAGTCAGAATGACGAATCAAAAGGCCAACAAAACTATTCCTTTTTCTGTTTAAGGATTCAACCAAGGTACGTGCTCTTTTGAGAACATTCTCATTCGTGACTTTATCAGTCCAAGGTATCTTTAGTAGTCGTCGCCAGCACCACATCTCGAATGCCCTAAGTTTTGATACATCTGATTGACGCAGAGTCCATTTGAATATAACCTAATACTTACCCTTAAATTAGGCAGCTTCCGTGGCTTAGGCGGCAGCACGCCGGCCTCTCACCGCTGGGTCCGTGGTTCAAATCCTGGTCACTCCATGTGAGATCTGTGCTGGACAAAACGGAGGCAGACAGGTTTTTCTCCGGGTACTCCGGTTTTCCCTGTCAAACTTTCATTCCAGCAATACTCTCCACTAATTTAATCATTGCCCCAGAGGAGTGCGTCAGGCCTCGGCAGCCGGCACAGTTAATATCCTCGCCGCTAGATGGGGGCTTCATTCATTCCATTCCTGACCCGGTCGGAGACTGGAAGCAGGCTGTGGATTTTCACATACCCTCCAATTAAGTTAAAAACGCTACTCCAGAACCATAACTTGCAATACTCCATACAAAACTTTTCACGATGTGTTTTCGCACCTCTACGTTAACAGTCTCGGATATTGAAATAAATGTACTTGAATATTAAATCATGAAAGAGGGCAAATATGGTCATTTTAATGTCCTTTCACAATAATGCTAACCAAGAAAAGAAGAGATCTGACCTCTCGAAGAATGAGGAAGACAGGAAAGACACAAATCAAGAACCGATGAAGGCGGGAAATCGAACACTTCCTAGGCCCAGAATGACCACCTCGTGGCGCAGTGGCTAGCTTTGTTGGCTGTCACCCCCACGGTACTGGGTTCGATCCCCGGCTCTGCCAAGTATTTAAATGTTTTGGTATGATCTGGTACGTGGTCTCCCAGTCTCGTGATGCAAAATGGGAACCTGCCGGATGCAATGGCAGGAGGAGGAAACGAAAGGAATAGGCCACCCTACCACACGCAAACTCCCGCTCGGGATGCCTGATCTAATTCAGGACGCCTACGTCCCTGGAGGGTGGGTAGGTTTTGGCCAGGGTTAAACACCACCCCCAAGGGAAGATGAAGAGAAAAGGAAAGGGAAGTGGGTTTCGGACTGAAGAACAAGTGTGGGTAAATAGGACGAGAGTCCAACACCAAACAAAATGAATTTGAGCATGTATTCAGTGACGAATGTCACCTCAAAGCCCCTGAAGCACCTAAAGTGGGTATGGACCTGGACGCAGCTAACGGGAGTTGCGACTGGAGCTAGGGCTATTTGTAAGCAAGCAACGAAAGTACTTTCCCTTCCAAGCCTATATTTGACTACGATGGGGAAGGGTGGTAGTCTGGCAAGACAAAGAATGACAAATTTACTGTATATCCTTTCAAAGGAGTCAGGTTTAATCGAAGGTTTTGAAAGGCGCAAATAATTTGAATTCGCCGTGATGTTTTTAGTTCTTGGAATTGTAGAATTTCCAAGGAGCGATCGAATGTTTCCAGGAAGGGTAGCGATGAAGCAGTTATAGTGCTTTTGGGAACAATTTGATTGTTTTTGAAAATTTTTGGTTTTACATTTTGGTAAGAACACCAATGGTTGCATTCAAGAAAGGCTAAGTTTTTACCCAGCAAAGCGCCGACTAAAAGTTTAGACAAGAAGAAAAACTTAAATTTGGAAAACCAACCATAAGTTATAGAGAAAATCTCAACAAGCAGGCAGCTGGCGGAGCTAGCTATACTTGCCTTACTGGCTTGTTAGAATTAGCTAAAAAAAAAGCTAAGAGCGACTTTGAAAAAGATTTTTCGGAGAGTTTTTGTTCAAATGCAACAAATAGTGGAACCTTTTTTTAATTTGATGCTTGATTTTCTTAACGCGAGCATGAGCTTTTGGGTAGAGTCAGGGGAAGTAGGATCCTGCCTAATCGTTATTTTATTGAAAATGATGAAGCAAAAGGATATAGTTTCATTTATTTAACAATGCATAGAAATATGATAAATTTAACAAATATAAAAGGTACAATTTGATTTTTTAAACCTTGGAGGTCTCAGACCTCTAAAATTGTTGAAGTTTGAACTAGGCAATTAACAAAATTTGGTTTGGAACCTCTTGTAAGCACCAAATCTGCATAAGATTTTAAAATAGTGCTGAGATTGACAAATTTAAAGTTTAGCAACAATTAGCGCAATTAAAACTTTAACAATAAATCAGGTACGATATTTGTACTTTGAGAATTCCTATAGGGAAGTTCTGAAAGAATGAACAAATAACAATTCGAAATTAACAAAGAGAGTCTCTATAACTTCTTGTATTTAAACAGGGATCACGAGGAAAATGGGGCCAGTACCCTTTCGTGAAACCTGGAAAAGGAGAGTTAGAAAACTCACTTATGAGTAGAAAATAGAATTCCCCAATTGAAGAGGGAAAGAATTATTATGTGGACTTGCCACAGATTAACGGAGGTTAATTCGTTGAATGGGAAACAAAGTTGGGAGGGCACTGATAGCAAGCCAGGCCTCTTAGAAATTGACGTAAGTTGTAGTTTAAACAGCTAGGTATATCAGTTGACTTAAATTTAAAGCTTAATTAGATAAAGTTTGTAAGGTGTTTAGGAAAAGGAAATAGGAACTTTAGGAGAAAGTTTATGGCCGTATTTATTGCTTTCGTTTGAACGCGTCACGGACGGTTGTTGAATGGGCACTGTTATGCACTGTAGTCCGTTGGCAAGTTCACCATTGCAACAGGGAAAGTTTATAAGACGAAAGGTTATTGCAATTGTGGAGATCACTAGTTGAATTTTAGTTTGCGTTGGAACTTTTATAGATTGTAGTTGAATGCAGCGGACAATTTCCAACGAAGGAAGACAAATTATGCTGATTAGAGGTATTTTCAGCATAAATTCCTCAGTGAGGAACAAGCGTTTCCATATTTAGGTGGAAAGTACCTGACGGCATTACTTGCAAAACGATAACTTGATGTAGAAAATTCTATAGTTGTGAGAACAGTAGAATTGGGCGGAATATCCCGCGGAGGTGAAAGCTCTAAGTTTTTATAGACAGTGGGTTTAATAAGACTCCCACGGTGTGAGAACTCATTCCCAGATAATCAGCACAAGAAGTACTTTTTCATTTCAGAAAGCTAGCTGAAGTAGCCACAAATAAATCAAGAAGATCATTTGAAGGCAAACATTGCATCACATATAGCAATTTCACACTGTCTATAAAATCTGATTAAAACATTTAGCTGTTAAAACCAATTAAAACATGAAAACCATTAAAGATTTACTTAGCTCATTTCTGATGAGTAGGCGATGTTCCTGGTGTTGGTTGGTTTCAAAATCCAAACATGGCGTGTGATTTAAAAGATGTCTCTCGAGGAGAGGAGACAAGCTAGGGAAGAGCTTCGACTCTACGTGTAAACGTTTGACACACAAGTGAGGACCGCTCATCGAAGCACAGAGGTACCAAGGAGGGAAGGGGCTGGGGGGAAAAACAAAGGAACATACATAAGAAATACCAACTTTTGAAATAAAACCAAAAGTAATCTTCAAGGAGTTGATAGTAGGCGTCAATAGCGAAGCCTGATGGAAGGGTTTGTTGTAGAAGTCCATGGTGATGTTAGCTGAAGATAGCGGCGACATCTTGTGGCTGGATTAGGAAGGAAGTCCTCTTGAGCATAGAGATGTTGATGAACTTCAGCAGTTAGCTGCTAGATGCCGCTAGGTTGATCATGGAAGTTATATCTACAACAAACTTTTAAACAGAGTGAACAAGGTGCGCAAATGAAAGAAAAGGTAAGAAATCACTGTTGGTGTTTGAGAAAAAAGGGAAGAAATAAGTTAAGCAAAGAGCAGCGAAGGCTAACTCTGTCTTACCGTGTATTCCAAAGAATACACCAAGCTGGGAGGGAACACACACCAACAGAGAACAAGAAACACAATGTTAAAGATTTAAAAGTAGGGGGGCAATTAAAGACAGGGGTCTTGTAATATGCCCATTTGTGGTCAAGATCCTAGCCACCTTGGCTCTCCCAACCCTTCCCGGGTAACACTCGGTCACTCTACCGGAGATCCAGACCAAGGGAGGGGAAGCTTCTTTAACAAGGACCATGTCCCCCACTTTAATGTCAGGATTAGAAAGAAGCCACTTCTGTATCCGTTGCAAGGAAGTTAAGTATTCCAGTTTCCACCTCTTCCAGAAAGAATTGCGAAGAGCTTCAAGTTTACGCCAAACAATAGGGGGGTTAGAACCTCTATAAGAGTTGGGAAGGGGAGGAGGGGAAGAAAGAGAAGTGCCTATAAGAAAGTGACCAGGTGTCAATGGAAGCGGATCATCAGGGTCAGTAGAAAGTGGTGTCAAAGGAAGAGAATTAACAACACCTTCAATCAAAATAGACAGAGAGTTAAATTCCTCATAAGTTAGGATGCGATTACCTTACACCTTTTTTAGATGACGTTTGGTCAGCTTGACACAGGATTCCCACCTACCACCGTGATGAGGGGCGTAGGGAGGTGTAGACCGCCATTTGAAACCCTTTGAGTAGGAAAAATTAGAAATCTGTTCCAGGGCAGGAGAAGATGTAAGAGCTTTCTTCCACAAGGAAGCTGCGCCTTGAAAATTGGTGGCGTTAACGGAGAACATCTCAGAGGTAACGCCACGCCTAGCAGTGAAGCGAGAGATGGCTGATAAAAAGTAAGAAGTAGAGGCATGTGTTACTTGTTCCAGATGAATCGCGCCAGTAACCATGCAAATGAAAAGAGAAACATAGAGTTTTCCGAACAATTTGCGTTTAGCTTCAGGGGAATTTCATTGATATTGAAATGGACCCATATAATCCACACCAGTTAAAGCAAAAGGACGTATAGGAGAAGAGCGGAAGGAGGGTAGATCGCTCATTAATTGAGTGTTAACTTTAGGTTTCGCTTTGAAGCAAGGAATGCATTTGTGAATTACAGAAGAAACTTCATGAACTACATTTATTATCCAGTACTTTTCCCTTAAAATGCAATGCAGTGTGTGTGTGTGCCAACGTGCAGGTTGCGATAATGGAAGGTACGTATGATTAAGAAAGTTACGTGATGCTTAGAAGGCAAAATAACAGGATGCGTTTTGTCTACAGAAAGTGAAGAATACGAAAGCCTACCACTTACCCAGAGTAACCCGTTGTTATCAAGGAGAGGGCCTAAAGCGCGAAGACGACTAGATTTAGGAAGATCTTTGTTAGCTAAGAGCATAGACAATTCAGAAGAAAAGGCCTCTTGCTGTGTTAGCTGCAAAACTTTAATTGTAGCGAGATTTAATTCGTGATTGGTTAGATGCGGTTTAGGAATAACAGGTTGATCAACAACAAGATATTTCCATCTGAGTAGATAGGTAAAAATTCGAATCAGTTTATGAAAAGAAGAATAGCGTGCCAACAAGGGAAACGAAGCGTTGGAAACAAGACACGAAGCAGTAGATTTAGATACTTTAGCGTCAGGCAAGTTGGAGTTTGTGACTGGAGGTTTTGAAGGACAACAAGAAGAGTCTTCAATTAACCACGGGGGCCAATACCAGTACAAATGAGATGCTGCCAATTGAGAGGGTAAACAACCACGTGGGATGAAGTCAGCGGGGTTATCAGCGTTGAGCACATGTTTCCATTGACATCCAGAGGAAAGAGTTTGAATTCTGGAAACTCTGTTTGCAACAAAGGTTTGTAAGTGGGTGGGTTTTCTTGCGATCCAAGAAAGAGTGATCATGGAATCGCTCCACAAATAGGTTTGCGAAAATTCGACTTTAAAGACTTTCTGCAGTTTTTTGGCAAGTTCAGCGGCCATGAGTGCAGCACACAGTTCAAGCCTAGGCAAGGTAATAGTTTTAAGAGGAGCTACTTTAGATTTAGCGCAAATAAGGTTAGAAAATGAGGATTCATTTAGTGAATTGCGATAAACCAAATATGCACAGCTTTCTCGGAGCTGTCGGCAAACACATGAAGAAAGAAAGGTGTATTAGGAGGAGCATTAATTAAATTTCTCGGAATTTCAATAAGAGAAAGATCTAGTAAACTACATCGAAAGGAAGGCCATCTATTAAGAAAAGAAAGGGGAACAGTTTCGTCCCATTCACATTTGAGCGACCATAGCTCTTGCATGAAAAGTTTGGCTATAACAGTAACCGGAGCAAGGAATTGAAGCGGATGAAAATTTTTTGCAATTTCGGAGGGAATTTCCCTTTTTGTGTTGGGGAGCTCTTCGGAAAGCGAGACTTTGTAGATGAGAGTATCAGTGCGAGTGCACCAGTGAACTCCAAGAGTTTTTATGGATTCAGAATCTCCACAGATTTTGACGGAAGAGGGGTCTACATCTTCTATGGGAAACTGGGCAAGAAATTCATGGGATTTGGAATTCCACTTATGAAGTGGAAATCCTCCATTCTTTAACAATGCCTGAAGTTCTAGTGACACGAATGAAGCTTCCTCAAGAATCGGGAAGGACTGGAGATAATCGTCTACATAAAAAGATGTAGTTACGGCTTCAGAAGCTTTAGAATCAAATAAATGACCATCATGAGAGGCTAACATATGTAGGGATCGGATAGCATGGAAAGCGGAAGGTTTTAAGCCATAAGTGACCGTCTTTAAGCGAAATATTTTAATGGGCTTGCTGATTTCTTCGCGCCACAAAATTCTTTGGAGATCTTGTTGTTCGGGCTGAATTAAAACCTGATGGTACATCTGTTTAATATTCGCTATAACAGCTATGGGAAATAATCGAAAATTTAAGAGTATAGCAGATAAATCTGACTGAATAGCGGGACCAGAGTAAAGAGTATCATTAAGACTGATGCCAATAAGGCCAGGTGATGACCCATTAAAACGACTCGGTTTTTATCCTCTACAAGAGGGTTTATCCACATGGGATGATGATTTAAGACAACCGTTTCAATTGGGGGGTGCAATTCGTCATCAGATTTGCTGAAAACTTCCATATGATCTAAGCTTTCGTATTCGTCCATGAAATCAGTGTTCTGTTGTTTAACGAGGGGTTCTTTCTTAAATTTGCTCTCGATAGCAAAGAGAGCTTTTCGAGTTTTAGGTTGAGAATTGATAAGTTTGGGGGGATTGAATAATCTTGGCATCTGAACAATGAACCGGCCTTCAGGAGAACGAGTGGTGGTGTTCATGAAAAGTTGCTCACAGAATTCGTTTTCAGAAGAAATTATGTTAGGAGAATCAATGCTTTCAAGCCTCCAGAACTGTTCTAAATCGGTACTAGCGAAATTACATTGCGATACGGGTTGGGAAGAATAATGAGGAAGTTGATCAGTGACAATCCAACCAAAATTAGGGTCTCTGGCGACCTCGTTTGAAGACAGCTTACGAATTTGTTTATGAAGACAATTCCAAAAGACATTGGCACTAAAGAGTATGTCAACGGGGCCTTGTATATTGAACAGAGGATCAGCTAACCTTAAATGAGAAGGAATATTCAGACCTGAGATATCGACGGAGTGACTAGGAGTATCCTCTCCGATACTGTTAAGGATGAAGAAATTAAGTTTTAGAATATTATTTCTGTGACAAGTGTCTCTTATGGTTAGTTTAGAAAACTGTAATGCTTGTGATTTTAAGCTGATGATACGTGATACATTAATGGAAGTAGGGTTTACAGGTAGGCCTAGTTTTTTGATTAATGAATTAGAAACGAAATTATGGGTTGCCGCCGAATCAAGAAGACCGCGTGCACGGACCCAGTTGCCAAAATTATCCTGTACTTCGATTTGGACGATGGACAATAGTACTTGGGCACTACGTAAGGACTTGGCATTTTGAACGTAAGATGAAGCACTAGGATTGCTGGTATCATCACTTTTCTGAGAAGTGGATGCTGCTGATGACTTTGATTGGTCATGACGATGCAGTAAAGTGTGATGAGGTTTTTCACACTGAAAACAAAGTCGAGAAGACTTACAATTAGAAGCAAAATGCTTGGGGTACAGGCTGTTGAAGCAATGTTTATTCTGGGAAACTAATTTTCTTCTGTCGTCGACTGACAGTTTTTTAAAGGATTTACATAGATATTAGGCGTGGGAATCTTTGCAAAGTATGCACTTTAATGGTTCATTTAAACTCTTACGGGGTTCACTTTGAGTGTTTAAAGCGAGAGAACTAGCAATACGGCGTTCACTAGACCTAGTTGGGTAACCAGTGGCGTTTGACTTGAGTTTAGACAAGCTGGACCCGGGTTTTTGGTTACTAGACGCTGAGCGTTTGCTTTTAGATTTAAGAGACAATGATTCAAATTTAGAACTAGAGGATGAGGGTTCACTTTAGTTAGCTAAAGCAATTAAGAGTTGGCATCTAACATATTTGAAGGTGCCTAAATGCTCGTATGAGTAATCGTCGTCTTTGGAGAGTTCAATTTCCCAAGCTTTGAGGGTAGCAACATCGACTTTAGAAACTATTAAATGTATTGGGAAAGTGTCCCAGTGGTCAGTGGGTTGATCTAATTGGGACAAAGCTTTTACGTGAAGTTGTGTCGTATCAATAAGAGTACGCAAACTAGTGACGGCATTGTGCTGTGACGCAGGTAAATTGAATAGGGCCTTCATGTGGCGTTGAATACGTAACCGTAAATTACCGTATCTTTCTTTCAACAGGTTAAAGGCAATGGGGTAGTTTTCAGCACTTAATGGGAATGCTTCAACCAACTGCAGGGATTGACCGCCGAGAATAGATCGCAAATGATGAAACTTGTAAATGATTTGAATGTCTTCATTGTCATGAACAAGGGAACAAAAAGTTCATAGAAAGAATCCCAAGTAGATACGTCTCCAGAGAAGCGGGGCAAATTAATCTTAGGTAGAATTGGTTTGGGCTTGTGAGTACACTCACCAAAAGAGGTTGTTGTTCGTGAAGGGAGCCAAGAACAGAACCGTCCTTTTTCTGTTCTTCTTCGAGTTGGCGTATTATTTTAAAGACAGAACCTATGCCTTCGTAATATTGGTTTTCTACTTCTACTCGATCATCAATTTGATTGAGCATACAAGTGTCGATTTCAGTTTGGATGTTGCAATAATTTTCATCAGAACGTTCATAATCCTTCACGTGATGTTTTAACAAATCTAGTTGAGCTTGTGAAGGATCTAGCTCTTTGATGTATTTTCTGCATCTGGTGATTTGCCCTTTATAAGAAGCTCGTTTGGAAGTAAGTTTTTCATCCTTACCATCCTTGTCTTTTTTTGAAGGAGCCATGGAGAAATAGGTAAATTAAAGAATTACTTCCGAAACTGTGGAACCTTGGAAATGCTGTCAGACACGCAGTAGTGGTGTATTTTTGAAAATACCCGTAAATAAAGAATTAGCTTTTGGTGTTCTTCATTACTTTATATCAGCCCATTTATTTACATTTCTTTCCCGCACACACCAACATCGAACTGTTACCTCCTGTTTGCCCCGTGCATTTGTTCATTTTTTCTGTCAGTTTTTTACAGAAACGCATATTCCGTCGAACCAGCCTGACAGCGTCCCATCGCTGCCTTCCGAACTTCCATTGCTTCAAGCTATGAAGACTTCTACATTAATCCGCAGGGCGTCGTGTTCTTCATCAACCAACTACTCCATGAAGACACCGCTCCAAGAAGAATTTTGTTTTTGTAAAGTTTTTTTTCATGTTTAGGTATAACCTCTTTGTTTCCTCCCCTTACTCTCCCGCTTCCCCCTCTTATCGCCTCCTCCTACTGCTCTCTTCTCCGCGCGCGCAGCCAGCTCGCTCGTTCACTTCACTTCTACACTTCGTCTCGACTTGTCTCCGTGTCGTGAGCAACCGCTCACCCTCCCAGTGCACTCAACTTCTTGTTGGACATGCCGTCTAGGCTAGTGTATTTTCGCTGCGTCTAGCAGCCCTCACTTGTACGTCGGAAGTCGACCCAGTCAGTTAGAGCTTAACTATAGCTCGCCTCCTCAACTCTAGAGGCAAACTTTTAAATTTCGACGCCATATTCGAATTTTAGTATCAACCGTCAACAGGAACATTGCCTTCTTCATGAAGCAAAGATAAGTACCGACTTCATGTTTTAACCACATTTTCATCGCTTTTAAAAGGCATAATGCTTTTATTTAGATTTTATAGACAGTGAAAGTTGCTATGTGAAAATAACTGCTTTCTAGAGATCTTCTTGATCAAACTCAAACTATCAAGTCTAACTTTCAATATGAAAGATTTTCTGAGATGCTATCTCACATCGAGGGATATTTCCAAAATACCCACTGTCTATATAACCTAGCTTTCCGCCGAGGGATTCTCTACTCAATTTAAACAAATCATCATTGCTCTGGAACCTTCCAGAACCTGAACTCTATCTCTCAGTTATACTGTCATGTACTTTCCATTCACATATGGGAATACTTTTTCAAACTAAGGAATCTTCCTTATGAACTGCTATTCAATATCTAATTTTTCTTCCTCCGTTGGGATTTTTCTGGTGCATTCAACTATAACCTACTAGTTTTTCAAGCAATAGACTCTCGCAAATCTAGTGTAACTAGTTATTTTCCACCATTGCAATAACTTTCTTTGCTATCAACGTTTTGTGAAACTACAGTGAACTCTTCAACTATATCAACAGACTATAGTGAAAACAGTGCCTGTTCAACTTTTCAACCACGTCGCGCTCGTCCGAGTACAATAAATACGGCCATGAACACTTTTCCACAATCCCATTTGATCTTTCCCAACCCCTTTACTAACAAACTAAAATAATAAAATTGTTACTTTAGGTCTTTTTTCAATGAGGTGTCACTCTACATACGTGCCCTCCCTTATTTGCTCCATGTATAACGAATTAATGTCTGTAAAACTTCGTGTCTAGTACACGCCTTAAATTATATTGTTTCTCCCTGTGAATGAGGGAATACAATTCTTTCAACTCAAAAGTGAGTTATCTCCAGGTTTCACGAAAGGGAAACTTGCCCCATTTTTCTCGTGATCCCTACTTAAACATAGGAGTTCTAGAAACTTCCTTTCAATTGTTCTCTTCAGGTTTCACAATAAGTGATCTGCCCTATTTGTATAATCTCCTATGTATAATTGGTTTTTTGTTGTTACTTTCGAAGTTGTTATTATTTCTAAGATACTTATCTAGAAATCCTTTAAGTACACACCTTGTACTTGATTTATTGCTTGACTTTAATTACGTCAATTATCTTTAAATTTCCTATTTATTCATCTTAGCCATTTCAAAATCTTACGAAGATTTTAAAGCATATACAAGGTTTAAACCCAAAAGAATTGTCAATTGCCTGGCGCAAGCTTTAGATGTTTTCGGAGGTCTGCGACCCCAATTGTTTATAAAAGTGAAAATTATATATTTGTTACAAAAACTACTTACTTTTACATTGTTAAATAAATTAAAGATTTGTTTTTTGCTTTATCATTTCTCTAATATAACGGTTAGGCAAGATCCCGTCTTCCTTGACTCTTCCTATTTAATAACAAGTAGTTCCGTGAAGAACTATACAGCCTATTTTCATATAGCCCACTTATTGCAACTATCAACATGCACAATTTCAGTTTGATTGCTGTAATAGATTCGTAGATATTGAGAACCGACTAAATAATTCGGATGGTCGCCATGTTGGATTTTATATATGTAGGTCCTAGAGTTATGTACTGTTACATGCAGATTATTGTGTACGTGTGGTATTCAAACTTCAATCGCATAATTAGGACACTAGAAGTTACAAGGAGATTTTAAAATTTCGCACAGCTGCCATCTTTAGGTTATGGAAACAATTGAAATAAATTAGATGCTAGTGGAATACCATTCATATAAGGATTTACTGTACACAGTTTCACTGCTCTCGGATGGTTAAATTGCGATAAACGTCCATGTGATTATTTACACTTCGCGTCGCCGCCATGTTGGATTTGTGATCACCAGGTTATTTAAAGTCCTATAAGTGAACTTGAGTTCATAGCCCCTATGAACAATAAAAAGTTCAGTTTGATTGCTACAATAGATTCGTAGATATTGAGAGCCGTCTAAATATTTCGGATGGTCGCCATGTTGGATTGTTAAATGTATAGGCCATAGAGTCATGTACCATTATAGGAAAATTATTGGGTATGTTCATTATTCAAACTTTCACTTCGATCGCATGACTACATCACAGGAAATAAAAACTTAATTTTAAAATTCGCACAGCCGCCATCTTGAGGTTATGTAAACAATTGAACTAAATTAGATACCAGTGCATTACAATGTGTATAAATATTTCCTGTACCAGATTTCAGTGCGTTTGGAGCATTAAATCGCGAGAAAGGTCTATTTCAAATTTTCTAATTCGCTTGGCCGCCATGTTTGTTTTGTATGTAACCGGTTTTTTAATGTCGTATAAATGGACTTTCAGTAGTGCCCTTTATCTCCGTACAAAACTTCAGGGAGATAGCGCTAATAGTTTCAGAGATACAGAATGCCGGTGAAATATTTCGCACATCCGCCATCTTGTGGTTATGTCAACAAATGAACGAAGTTATGTGTCGGTGCATTACAATGTATATAAACATATACTGTACCAAGTTTCATTGCGTTTGGTTGGAAAAACGCGAGAAACGTCTATTTAAACGTCGCAACTTCGCTTGGCCGCCATGTTGGTTTTGTAGTTACCAGGTTTTCAAAGATCACATAAGTGAACTTATAATAGTTCCCTTTATCACCATACATGATGTCAGGGTAATATCGGTAATCGTTTCGGAGATATTGAATGCTGGTGAAATATTTCGCACAGCCGCCATGTTGGATTGGTGAGTCGTAACAAAATTTGAAGGGCACGGTCGAGGTCGCCCGGAATAGTGCTATGAACTTTCCGAGTTTCATTGAAATCGCTCCAGCCGTTTAGATTTTATTAGGGGGGGACACACACACGAATCACACACACACACACACGCACGCACTCACACACGGACAAAAGGTGATCTCATAAGCCTATTTTTTCAAAATTGAAAATAGGCTAAAAATAAATCTATTGATAGGGTTTTCACCACTTGTTGCATTTGAGCAAGAACTCTTAGTTATAACTTTTGTCAAACTCTCTTCCTATTTCTTCCATCCATTTTCTCCAGTCCGAAACCCACTTCTTTTTCTTCATCATCTTCCCTTGGGGGTTAGGTTATTCCCAAGCTAATAATCTGCCCAAAATTTGGTGTCGAAACCCGGGAGAGTCCATTCATGACGTTTTACTTATTAGGCTTTAGTTGTCAAAGTAAATTTGACAATATTTTGCAAATCATTAAAATTTACTTTGAATATTTCAGCTATAACTTCGCAGTGCAAAGCTGGTGAAGGTGATAGAGGTCGTTCCTGTCTTCTTCAGCCTGTTTTACTTGCAACCTGTCTTCTGCTGCCAACCTGACAGCATTTTCAAAATCTCGCTACAGTTTCGTAAGTTACACTGCAATTTACCCATTTCAACATGCCAACTGAAAAGGATGAAACTCTCATTGCCAGACGTTCTTCCTACAAAGGGCAACTCACCAGATTTAGAAATTTCATTAACAAAATAAATCTCGTCGATTGTGATCTAGACGTCTTGACACAACGCCTTAAGTTTTACGAACGGTCCTACGATTACTGTGATCAAATTCAAACCGACATTGAATCCGCTTGCCCAGAACTTCAATCGGATCAGGACGAGGTTGAACCCTTGTATTTTGAAGGGATTGCCAAGGCCCACCAACTGATCCGCAGTATCTCAGAACCGGACACTAGGGTCATCAATCCGGCCCAGTTCACACCCGCTTCAGTTCATAAGGACAAACCGAAACCTTTACTTCCAAAGATAAGCCTACCTCACTTCTCAGGCCAGGAATGTGAATGGTATTCCTTTTACGAACTTTAATGCTCCCTTATTCATGAAAACACAGGCATTCTCGATATCCATAAGTTCTATTTCTTGCGTTCGTCCTTGGAAGGCCAGGCCTTGGTTGAGTCACTGCCCTTAAGCGCAGATAACTACAACATCGCCTTTAATCTCCTTAAAGAGAGATATGGTAATGTACGTTTGTGTGTTGTTCGCCACATTCGCTGCCTGTTCAACTTGCCAGTCGTAAAACCTAATGACGTCACCTCTTTAAGAGACCTGTTAGACTCCATGTAATTGCACGTGAGAGCGTTATATCAACTCAAGCAGCCAGTCCAAACTTGTGACACCATCCTTATTTATCTAGCTACATCCAGATTCGACTTTTCAACGTTAAAGGTTTGGGAAATCGAACTCACTCGCAAGGACGAGCATTCTTTAGAACATCTCATCTCGTTTCTGAACAGCCGGTGCCAAGTCCTTACAGCACTCTCATTCCAGTGCGAAAATGTTGAAACGAGTCATCAGTGTCACATTCTGGATAAAAAACTTGTCTCTTCAAATGGACATCAGCACCCATCTGTCGAGAAAAAGCAAACCCGTTATGCTTCTTTCAACTAGCCAAGAAAACATATTAGGCCGCTCAACAAATCTTTAAAATGCACGCTCTGTAAAAAGTTTCACACTTTGTAATCCTGCAAATCATTTAAGGAATTGTCTGTTGAAGACAGAAGGAAGTTTGTTTCAATAATAAATATTGCCATAACTGCCTGTCACCTAAGCATTCTGCTTCTAATTGTACGTCTTCCAACCTCTGTTTTCATTGCAAAAGACCGCATCATTTTTTATTGCACTTTCATGATCAATCGAGGTCACTAGTACCTGCTTCTTCAAACTCCATGCAGAGCAGCTCCGAACAAACTAATGCTTCTTCCTGCATTTCTAACGCCGAAACTTCTCACAGTGCGCAAGTCCTTTTGTCCACTGTACAATTCGAAATCCAAAATAAATTTGGAAATTGGTTTCGAACCCGCGGTCTTCTTGACTCCGCTTCAGCTCACAACTTTGTTTCGCAATCGTTAATTGAAAAACAAGGTCTTTCTTCATCACCTACTTCCATCAATGTATCAGGCATTGACAATTTGAAAACTCAAGCCTTGCAATCTTCAAAATTGAAAATCAGAGACATTTGTCAAAGAAACACCAATCTTAACTTAAACTGTCTCATTCTTACCAGTATTGGCAAGGACACTCCTAGCAGCTCTATTAATACTTCCGGTTTAAAGATTCCTTCGCATTTAAGGTTAACTGATCCTCAGTTTAATGCTCAAGGCCCCATTGATATACTTTTCAATGCCAATAATTTCTGGAATTGCCTTCGTAAACAAACCAGTAAGCTATCTTCAAACGTGGTCGCCAGATACACCAATTCTGGTTGGGTTGCCACTGGTCAAATACAACATCCCAGTCTTCAAACCAAATCGCAATGTCCTTTCGTGAACGCTGATATAAATCCCTTTTCTGAAAAAGAGAACGCTTATGTTTCCGATCTGAATACATTTGAAAAACACTTGCCGAAACGATGTCTCATTGTAAACAACTACGTCACCTTTGATTAAATGGTTTTGCCTTATTTCTGCACAAAATGTCAATTCAAGTTGGCCTCGCCTTGGGTCACTTCGTTTACCTTCTCATGTCATTTTTTCTAGGAAGTAATTGTATAAACTTTCTATCGAAAACTATCTTCCTCTTGTGTAAAACCATGGCTATCAGTCACCATCATTTCGCTGTAAGCTATGTTTCACTTCCCTCGCTAATTAGTTGGATGGACATGGACGCCTCCTTCCCTCTTCTTTACACTCGGAAGCCGCTTTTGAAACCGCTAGAAAATCTGAGTTCTCTAGCATCTAGAATAACTATTCTTACGCATAAACTCCTTCTCAATGTCCCAGCTTTTCTTCTTTGTTCAACAGAATTAAGCTTTTTTCTGTTGAAAATTGTCGGATTCCGTGATCCTCAAAATAATGCGAATTTGATTACTTGCTTTATTTCATATGTCTTTAAATTGGTTATTCACGCCCAAGCTACGGATGACTGCATGACGTGTTACTTGAAGTTCCGCTTTAAGTCTTGGCTGATTGCACTTGTTTTGTTTGTTTATTTTGAACTGCTTGTATGTCAATCCCGTTTGTTTACAAGCCCGGGTAAGGCCAAGCTGCCGTTTATTTCCTCTATTCTTGACAAAGGTCAGAGCAAGTTCTCCTTATCTCAACTTTGGCTGACTGCCAACCATTGTCTTGCGAGTTGCTTCCGTAATTTCAGAAGTTGCTCACCTCCTTACCAAAGTAAACTTGTTCTGGTCAAGGACTCTTTTAGCTACTTATATTCATTATCTCGCTGTACTATGTGGGTCAAGGTCGTTCTTACCTATCTCTCCCACTTGTTCACACTCGTACCCTATAGCTGTTTCGATCCTTGATTCATAACATCGTTTCATATTTTTATGCGCTCATTGTTAAACAAACTTGTTTTCACTCGTCGTTACACTCGATGTGTTTTTGCATCTATGCTTGTTACGTCACGTTTCTTTGTGACTTTAGTATTTTTCTGATTAACCCTTTCGATGCTTATTATAACCTAAGGTAATTGTTTATGGCTACTAGATTGTTGTTATCTATGGCGTTCTTGCCTTCTACTAGCATTGTTCCTTTGTTTATTTGGTATATTCTTATCCTTAATCGATTTACTTGTTTCTATACGCTTTGTTTAAATTTGTTAACTCTCCTTTCGCATCTTGTCGCGATCTTCACTAGAGCTTTATTTCTCGCAGCTTCTAGCTACTTTGTGATTGACAACGTTGTTAATTCGCGCCCGTCGCCCCCGCATTCTAATAACCCTGATAATTTGCTTCCATTTACACCTGGTCAGTTCCTCATAGGTGCCTCCCCCTTTTTCCTTTCTTCCTCTAGCATAGATCTTTGGCGAAATGACCGATTGTTACCCAGGAGGGAAGGGAAGAGTCGGGGAAAGAATGATTGTTGCTACCAATGTGTTTATTATAAGACCTCTTTCATATCGTGTTCTTGTGCTTTGCTGGTGTTTGCTGTTGTCCCCCAACATGGTGTATTTTTGAAAATACACGGAAAGATAGAATTAGCTTTTGCTGTTCTTCATTACTTTATATCAGCCCATTTATTTACATTTCTTTCCCGCACAAACCAACATCGAACTGTTACCTCCTGTTTGCCCCGTGCATTTGTTCATTTTTTCTGTCAGTTTTTTACAGAAACGCATATTCCGTCGAACCAGCCTGACAGCGTTACATCGCTGCCTTCCGAACTTCCATTGCTTCGAACTATGAAGACTTCTACATTAATCCGCAGGGCGTCGTGTTCTTCACCAACCAACTACTCCATGAAGACACCGCTCCAAGAAGAATTTTGTTTTTGTAAAGTTTTTTCATGTTTATGTTTAACCTCTTTGTTTCCTCCCCTTACTCTCCCACTTCCCCCTCTTCTCGCCTCCTCCTACTGCTCTCTTCTCCACGCGCGCAGCCCGCTCGCTCGGTCACTTCACTTCTATACTTCGTCTCGACTTGTCTCCTCGTGAGCAACCGCTCACCCTCCCAGTGCACTCAACTTCTTGTTGGATATGCCGTCTAGGCTAGTATACTTTCGCTGCATCTAGCAGCCCTCACTTGTACGTCGGAAGTCGACCCAGTCAGTTAGAGCTTAACTAAAGCTCGCCTCCTCAACTCTAGAGGTAAACTTTTAAATTTCGACGCCATGTTCGAATTTTAGTATCAACCGTCAACAGGAACATCGCCTTCTTCATGAAGCAAAGATAAGTACCGACTTCATGTTTTAACCACATTCTCATCGCTTTTACAAGGCTTAATACTTTTATTTAGATTTTATTGACAGTGAATGATGCTATGTGAAAATAACTGCTTTCTACAGATCTTCTTGATCAAACTCAAACTATCAAGTCTAACTTTCAATGTGAAAGATTTTCTGAGATGCTATCTCACATCGAGGGAGCTTTCCGCCGAGGGATTCTCTACCCAATTTAAACAAATCATCATTGCTCTGGAACCTTCCAGAACCTGAATTCTATCTACCAGTTATACTGTCATGTACTTTCCATTCACATATGGGAATACTTTTTCAAACTAAGGAATCTTCCTTATGAACTGCTATTCAATACCTAATTTTTAGCCTATTTTCAATTTTGAAAAAATAGGCTTATGAGATCACCTTTTGTCCGTGTGTGTGTGCGTGTGTGTGTGTGTGATTCGTGTGTGTGTCCCCCCCTAATAAAATCTAAACGGCAGGAGCGATTTCAATGAAACTCGGAAAGTTCATAGCACTATTCCCGGTGACCTCGACCGTGCCCTTCAAATTTTGTTACGACTCACCAATCCAACATGGCGACTGTGCGAAATATTTCACCAGCATTCAATATCTCCGAAACTATTACCGATATTACCCAGACATTCTCTATGGTGATAGAGGGAACTACTATAAGTTCACTTGTGTGACTTTTGAAAACCTGGTAACTACAAAACCAACATGGCGGCCAAGCGAATTTGCGACTTTTAAATAGACGTTTCACGCGATTTGACCAACCAAACGCAATGAAACTTGGTACAGTATATGTTTATATACATTGTAATGCACCGACATCTAACTTCGTTCAATTGTTTACATAATCACAAGATGGCGGATGTGCGAAATATTTCACCGGCATTCTATATCTCTGAAACTATTAGCGGTATCTGCCTAAAATTTTGTACGGAGATAAAGGGCACTACTGGAAGTCCATCTATAAGATTTTCAAAAACCGGTTAACTACACAACGAACATGGCGGTCAAGCGAATTTAAACATTTCAAATAGATCTTTCTCGCGATTTAATGTTCCAAGCGCACTGAAACCTGGTACAGGAAATATTTATACACATTGTAATCCACTGGTATCTAATTTAGTTCAATTGTTTACATAACCTCAAGATGGCGGCAGTGCGAATTTTAAAATTAAGTTTTTATTTCTTGTGATGTAATCATGCGGTCGAAGTGAAAGTTTGAATAATGAACCTACGCAATAATTTTCCTTTAATGATACATAACTCTATGGCCTATACATTTAACAATCCAACATGGCGACCATCCGAAATATTTAGACGATACTGAATATCTACGAATCTATTTTAGCAATCAAACTGCATTTTTTAATGTTCATAGGGGCTATGAACTTAAGTTCACCTATAGGACTTTAAATAACCTGGTGATCACAAATCCAACATGGCGGTGACGCGAATTATAAATATTCACATGGACGTTTCTCGCAATGTAACTATCCGCGTGCAGTGAAACTAGGTACAGTAAATCTTTATCCGAATGTTAATCCACTGGCATCTAATTTATTTCAATTGGTCCCATAACCTCAAGATGGCAGCTGTGAAAAAATTTTAAATCTCCTTGTGTTTTCTTGTGTCCTAATTATGCGATTGAAGTTTGAATACTACACGTTCACAATAATCTGCATGTAACAGTACATAACTCTAGGACCTACATATATAAAATCCAACATGGCGACCATCCGAAATATTTAGTCGGTTCTCAATATCTACGAATCTATTACAGCAATCAAACTGAAATTGTGTATGTTGATAGTGGCAATTAACATAAGTAGGATATATGAAAATAGACTGTATAGTCCTTCACGGAACTACTTGTTCTTCCTCCGTTGGGATTTTTCTGGTGCATTCAACTAAAACATACAAATTTTTCAAGCAATAGACTCTCGCAAATCTATTGTAACTAGTTATTTTCCTCCATTGCAATAACTTTCTTTGCTATCAACGTTTTGTGATACTACAGTGAACTCTTCAACTATATCAACAGACTATAGTGAAAACAGTGCCTGTTCAACTTTTCATCCGCGTCGCGCTCGTCCGAGTACAATAAATACGGCCATGAACACTTTTCCACAATCCCATTTGATATTTCCCAAACCCTTTACTAACAAACTAAAATAATAAAATTGTTACTTTAGGTCTTTTTTCAATGAGGTGTCACTCTACATAAGTGCCCTCCCTTATTTGCTCCATGTATAACGAATTAATATCTGTAAAACTTCGTGTCTAGTACAGGCCTTAAATTATATTGTTTCTCCCTGCTAATGAGGGAATACAATTCTTTCAACTCAAAATTGAGTTATCTCTAGGTCTCACGAAATTGAAACTTGCCGCTCCATTTTTCTCGTGATCCCTACTTAAACATAGGAGTTCTAGAAACTTCCTTTCAATTGTTCTCTTCAGGTTTCACATTAAGTGACCTGCCCTACTTGTATAATCTCCTATGTATAATTGGTTTTTTGTTGTTACTTTCGAAGTTGTTATTATTTCTAAGATACTTATCTAGAAATCCTTAAAGTACACACCTTGTACTTGATTTATTGCTTAACTTTAATTACGTCAATTATTTTTAAATTTCCTATTTATTCATCTTAGCCATTTCAAAATCTTACGAAGATTTTAAAGCATATAAAAGGTTTAAAACCAAAAGAATTGTCAATTGCCTGGCGCAAGCTTTAGAAGTTTTCGGAGGTTTGCGACCCCAATTGTTTATAAAAATGAAAATTATATATTTGTTACAAAAACTACTTCCTTTTACATTGTTAAATAAATTAAAGATTTGTTTTTTGCTTTATCATTTCTCTAATATAAAGGTTAGGCAAGATCCCGTCTTCCTTGACTCTTCCTATTTAATAAAAATAAATCTATTGATAGGGTTTTCACCACTTGTTGCATTTGAGCAAGAACTCTTAGTTATAACTTATGTCAAACTCTCTTCCTATTTCTTCCATCCTTTTTCTCCAGTCCGAAACTCACTTCTTTTTCTTCACCATCTTCCCTTGAGGGTTAGGTTATTCCCAAGCTACTAATCTACCCAAGCAGCAAACAAGTTCAAAAGTAAAGGACACAGCAAATGAGACAGGAGCGGCCTCCTTCCCCCTCACAAGTTTGCACGGTGAAGATATAGCTGAAAATTTCAAAGTAGATATTAATGATTTCCAAATATTGACAAATGGACTCTCCCGGGTTTCTGGGACCAATGTTTGGTTAGGTTTTGGCCAGGGTTAAACACTACCCCCAAGGGAAGATGAAGAGAAAAGGAAAGGGAAGTGGGTTTCGGACTGAAGAACAAGTGTCGGTAAATAGGACGAGAGTCCAACACCAAACAAAATGAATTTGAGCAAGTATTCAGTGACGAATGTCACCTCAAAGCGGATAGTTACATTGCGAGAAACGTCCATGTGAATATTTATAATTCGCGTCACCGCCATGTTGGATTTGTGATCACCAGGTTATTTAAAGTGGGTATGGACCTGGACGCAGCTAACGGGAGATGCGGCTGGAGCTTGGGCTATTTGTAAGCAAGCAACGAAAGTACTTTCCCTTCCACGACTATATTTGACTACTATGGGGAAGGGTGGTAGTCTGGCAAGACAAAGAATGACAAATTTACTGTATATCCTTTCAAAGGAGTCAGGTTTAATCGAAGGTTTTGAAAGGCGCAAATAATTTGAATTCGCCGTGATGTTTTTAGTTCTCGGAATTGTAGAATTTCCAAGGAGCGATCGAATGTTTCCAGGAAGGGTAGCGATGAAGCAGTTATAGTGCTTTTGGGAACAATTTGATTGTTTTTGAAAATTTTTGGTTTTACATTTTGGTAAGAACACCAATGGTTGCATTCAAGAAAGGCTAAGCTTTTACCCAGCAAAGCGCTGACTAAAAGTTTAGACAAGAAGAAAAACTTAAATGTGGAAAACCAACCATAAGTTATAGAGAAAATCTCAACAAGCAGGAAACTGGCGGAGCTAGCTATACTTGCCTTACTGGCTTGTTAGAATTAGCTAAAAATGCTAAGAGCGACTTTGAGAAAGATATTTCGGAGAGTTTTTGTTCAAATGCAACAAATAGTGGAACCTTTTTTAATTTGATGCTTGATTTTCTTAACGCGAGCATGAGCTTTTGGGTAGAGTCAGGGGAAGTAGGATCCTGCCTAATCGTTATTTTATAGAAAATTATGAAGCAAAAGGATATAGTTTCATTTATTTAACAATGCGTAGAAATATGATAAATTTAACAAATATAAAAGGTACAATTTGATTTTTAAACCTTGGAGGTCTCAGACCTCTAAAATGGTTGAAGTTTGCACTAGGCAATTAACAAAATTTGGTTTGGAACCTCTTGTAAGCACCAAATCTGTATAAGATTTTAAAATAGTGCTGAGATTGACAAATTTTAAGTTTAACAACAATTAGCGCAATTAAAACTTTAACAATAAATCAGGTACGATATTTGTACTTTGAGAATTCCTATAGGGAAGTTCTAAAAGTATGAACAATTAACAAAGAGAGAAAATAAGAAGTTTCTATAACTTCTTGTATTTAAACAGGGATCACGAGGAAAATGGGGCCAGTGCCCTTTCGTGAAACCTGGAAAAGGAGAGTTAGAAAACTCACTTATGAGTAGAAAATAGAATTCCCCAATTGAAGAGGGAAAGAATTATAATGTGGACTTGCCACAGATTAACGGAGGTTAATTCGTTGAATGGGAAACAAAGTTGGGAGGGCACTGATAGCAAGCCAGGCCTCTTAGAAATTGACGTAAGTTGTAGTTTAAACAGCTAGGTATATCAGTTGACTTAAATTTAAAGCTTAATTAGATAAAGTTTGTAAGGTGTTTAGGAAAAGGAAATAGGAACTTTAGGAGAAAGTTTATGGCCGTATTTATTGCTTTCGTTTGAACGCGTCACGGATGGTTGTTGAATGGGCACTGTTATGCACTGTAGTCCGTTGGCAAGTTCACCATTGCAACAGGGAAAGTTTATAAGACGAAAGGTTATTGCAATTGTGGAGATCACTAGTTGAATTTTAGTTTGCGTTGGAACTTTTATAGATTGTAGTTGAATGCAGCGGACAATTTCCAACGAAGGAAGACAAATTATGCTGATTAGAGGTATTTTCAGCATAAATTCCTCAGTGAGGAACAAGCGTTTCCATATTTAGGTGGAAAGTACCTGACGGCATTACTTGCAAAACGATAACTTGATGTAGAAAATTCTAGAGTTGTGAGAACAGTAGAATTGGGCGGAATATCCCGCGGAGGTGAAAGCTCTAAGTTTTTATAGACAGTGGGTTTAATAGGACTCCCACGGCGTGAGAACTCATTCCCAGATAATCAGTACAAGAAGTACTTTTTTCATTTCAGAAAGCTGGCTGAAGTAGCCACAAATAAATCAATAAGATCTTTGAAGGCAGATATGGCATCACATATAGCAAATTCACACTGTCTATACAATCCGATTAAACCATTTAGCTGTTAAAACCAATTAAAACATGGTTAAAACCATTAAAGATTTACTTAGCTCATTTCTGAAGAGTAGGCGATGTTCCTGGTGACGGTTGGTTTCAAAATCCAAACATGGCGTCTGATTTAAAAGATGTCTCTCGAAGAGAGGAGACAAGCTCGGGAAGAGCTTCGACACTACGTGTAAACATTTGACACACAAGTGAGGATCACTCAACGAAGCACAGGGGTACCAAGGAGGGAAGGGGGTGGGGGAAAAATCAAAGGAACTTCCATAAGAAATACCAACTTTAGAAATAAAATTAAAGTAATCTTCAAGGAGTTGATAGTACGCGTGAATAGCGAAGCCTGGTGGAAGGGTATGCTGTAGAAGTCCTATTGAGCATGGTGATGTTAGCTGAAGATAGCGGCGACATCTTGTGGCTGGATTGGGAAGGAAGTCCTCTTGAGCATAGAGATGTTGAGGAACTTCAGCAGTTAGCTGCTAGATGCCGCTAGGTTGATCATGGAAGTTATATCTGAGTTGTTGAAGGGTAAACCAAGGCCTATGATACCTTCTAAACCATATGAGTTGATGGCGTTGGTTATTTTTGGCCCCTGTCCTAAGGGTTACCAAGGGAACCAGTTCTTGTTAGTAACGGTGGATGTCTTCTCCAATTTTTTTTACGATGGACCCAATGCAGAAAGCAAACGCAAGAAATGTAGTGAGAAAGTTGGAAAATTCTGTATTTTGGAAGGCTGGAAGTCCAGAATATTGGTTATCTGATCACGAAGCCCAGTTCACCTCAGCGGAATTTGAAGCAGATATGGAAAGATTTGGGAAAAGACACATATTTTCCAGCGTGCGTTATCCTGAATCAGATTCCAGTGAATGATATATGGCTGAATTTAGCAAATTATGTCGCATTTTCTGCCCTAATAATCACACCAGTTGAGTTAAGTATGTGCCTATCATTGAAGAATGTTTGAACTCCACAGTTCAAGAGAGCACGGCAGAAGTTCCAATGGTCTTACATTAAGGAAGGAAGCCAGAAAGACCATGGGACAAACCTTTTAATTTTATTCCTCAAGATACAGATGTAGGATGACAGGAATGGATAGACAGAGCGAAGGAAAAGCTCCAGAAGGCGGCCGATAAGCGCATGAAGAGAGTGGAAGAGAAGAGACTTAGTAAACCCTCAGAAGTAGGAGACATGGTATTATTGCGCCGTCCTGTCAAAGCGGACGTAAGCAAGAAAATATACCCGAAGTTCGGAGTTATATTTATTGGTCCGTTCCGAATAGAAACTGTCTATGGAAATAATTGTTATGAGCTGTATAATGAAGAGAACAATGTCATTTTGGGAAAATACAACGCGAAGAACTTAAAAAAATATTTTACGAAAGTTGGCTAAAAATTTAATTCATTTTCGAGTTCAGTGACATGTCTAAGGCCCTGATTCGAAGTGATTAGAAACAATTTTGCTACTGTTTTTAATTTGAGTTGGGAGAGGAATGCCCCCGTAAAATGAATTATTTGGGATGAAAATGGGAATATTTTTTCGAAGCCCATGATAAAATATAACCAAGCAATATTGAGGTTGGAAGTTGGCAGAAACCAGTCGAGAGGCGACGTTGAGCAGGAGGGAAATTCCGTCACGTGATTGTATTGCACAATGGAAGTTTCCAGAAGCTTAGAATGGACCTAGCAACAGCGAATAATCCCAAGAATTGTTTTAACATTGTTATAAATTATCCGATTGGATATGAGCTTACAGCCAATAACAAGAAGTTTTAGTGAAGACGGGAGTTCCAGCAACTAATTTTTTATGGATATTTTACATATTTAAACCCCTTGAGAGTGAATTTATTTAATGGTAAAGAGAAGAATATGATAATAAAATATTGGAAATATTTTATAAGTCGATAGCAGGTCGCTATTGGAAAGAATAAGCGATTTGCTAGAGCCCACGCGAATTTGAGAGGGAACGCAAAATGGCGGCCAGAATCTATAGACTTGGAGGGGAGACGCCAAGCATCGAGGCTCTTTATTATCTGAATGTTAGAAAGGTCAGACGTGTGTTACGAGAAGAGAGAGGAGTTCTCAGTGTTTCACCGAGGTTGTAGAAGGTTGACTCGTGGAGACAAGGCATAAGCGAGGCGAGAGGTAGGAGATTACCGCGCCTTGAAACTAAGTGAAGTTGCGATGAACATATATGCCGCAATTACTTCCGTCTGATCCACTTCAGAGACATTATTTCGACTACAGATTGTAGATTACTATCTTCTTTAGTATATTACGAACTCTGAGAAAATCGAGAAGAATATTTCAGAATATATAATTTTTTTTGTGAAGCGTGAGAAAAGTGTTTGTTTCCAGCGCGATAAGACACTTTTGTTCGAGTGACTACAACGCATGCATCAGACACAAGTGAGTAAGATTGAATGTTAGCATTGCTTTTGTGGAACTGTATAACAACACCAATAGGATGAAGATGTATTCTATGTTGAAGAACATTATTAAGTCTGCTAATATGAGTTTAATTATGGACTAAATTAGTATGTGCGCCAGGGTTATAAGCAGATAGAAGCGATATAGTCAGCGATGGAGCTTTGTTAAAGGAGTTTTGACATGAATGTCTACTTGATGAGCGAACATGAGACGTGATGTACAACTGTATTCTAGTGCATTATTGTCAGACATGAGCTCGACATTAACACCAGCGACTACAGAACTATGTTCATATTCCCTCTACATGTATGTTCGTGATGCGAGTGAGGTCCACGATTTTCTTTTCGAATGTCTTTCGAAATGGGAAGCAGAACTTTTGACACTGCTCGTTGTTTTGATGAAACTGTACTGTGACGGAGTAAGAAGAGACATGAAGATTATCAAGAGGTCCAGGGTAAACCCGGCCACAATGAAGATGATGATTGGAGGCCCGCAGTTTGATCCGGGTCGGAGCTTGCTATTTTCCAGTAGGGGAATTCGTTCCTTTCCTGAGGTCAAGAGTTCTTGGAGACGAGCTAGGATCCTACCTGGATCTTTGGAAGATGTAACAACTGAGTATTTTTTAATACTCTATCTTGAGATTCTAGACTTCCAGACCAGGTAGCAGTGTTCACCAACCTAGTAGATAGAGCTTTGTAGTGACTTTTTTGAGCAAATCCTTTATCCATATTTCGACACAATATTTATGTACTCCATGCATAGTCATTTTATTCTTCGAGATTATTTGTAGCGATCGTCTTTCGACGCTTTTAGCTTTGTATGTTTGAAATCCAGTTTCTGAACTGAGATTTTTCTTGTTCGAGGAACAAGCATTTTGTCATTTCCTTTAAGGAATAGTAATTTATTTTCGACGTTTATGAATTAATTTTGCATTCAGGTGATAGACATTTTCGTCTGTGTTACCGATTAAATTAATTTTTATTAGTTAATTTGGGCATTTTATCCGTCGAGAAGAAACATCAAGAGTGAAGATATTGGTAGTGATATATTGTGAAATATCATGGCATCATTTGGAAGAGAAACATTTAACGTGGAAACGATTATTTTCGTCAGAACTCATAGACATTCGTTTAGAATGGAGATAATACGAATATGACTAATTGTATGTTTTATTGAAGAAAGCCATGAACTTTCAGTCATTTAAAATAATTTGAAGTTAGAATGTTCTTGGAAGATTTATTATTATCCGACGTTAGGAAAATTCTTGTTTGATATCCTCGTCATGTACGATTCTTGTTGGACACACATATATAATTTTGTGATTAAGTATTTACGAGGAGTAATATAATGTCACGTTGTAGATATCATATTCCTTCATCGGTAAAAGTTGAACCCAGAAGTGTGAAGTTAAGGTTCAGTATTTTTATTAATTGTATACACATCAGTTTAAATTTATCTGAGTAACGTTTTAAAAGTAATAGTGAGGAGGTCTGTATCGATTAGTCCAAAGGTCGTTAACATGTATAGATTAATGGCTTAACAATTGATGTTATCATTCATTAGACCAGCGTTTGGTGTGACAACCCTGAGGAATTATGCCCTTTTTAAGGAATGCCAGTTTGAGAGAAGTGAAGGTGATAACCCTTTAAAAGTGGTTATATATATGTATGTAATTCCGTGTGTATTTGGCATACGAGGTTTTTGCGAAGGTGTTTCCGCATTTTATATTACAGTCATTGCGTGGCCATGACTAGGTTTGGCAAAGCATAAAGGTGTGAGTTGACAGTACTCCTTATTTTATACACGGCTTTGGATTAGAGAAGACAGCAGGGTCACGATTGAAATTGAAACTGGAAATGGATATTGACGTCTGTTATGTTATACTCTTATTAAGATTATTAAACCCAAGTATGTAACGACATATGTTTCACCTTGAGTGGTCGAACGTATTTAATCTATTATGACACCAGATCAGAAAGGAGAGAATGGTGGTAGTATTTCTGAAGCTGTAGAAGCTTATGAGGATCCCAGTTAATTGTATTTGACATAACTGTAAGATCGGAGCTCAGGCTCATGTTTATATAGACACTACTTATTTTAAAAGATTATAGCCTATGCTATTAGTGTCATTGTAATTCATTCAGTATTAACTTTCTTTATTTGCCAATCGAGTGTATGATATGTTAGGTATATGAAGGTTAGTGATTGTTTAGCATAGTGGTTAGCCAATGAATGCTGATGTGACTGAATGTGGTTTGTTTCTTGTTCAGTGTGAATGAAATGAACTCCATTGGGACGTCACAATGCGAGAGTATGAAAGGAAGAGTGTATAGAAGTTTTGTTTCATTAGCGTGTAGGATGTGTGTATGATTCGCTTATTTGTCTGACGTGAATCTGTTCCATATTAACATAGCTTGTGATTCGATGGAGAGGTGTATTTGTGGGCAAGGTTGAAATAGCGAAGGTTTGTTCAAAACTCGTTTCCTTCCAAGGCCAGTGATCGTCCGCGCACAAATGGGGAGAGTTGTTGCGGACCGACAGGCAAGCAGCTTTTAAACCAGCCAGCTCTGGGAATGTAACGGAGTTTTTTATGTCATCCGACACGTGGCGAAGGTCGCGTGCTCTTAGCGCCCATATGTTAATTGTGAAGCGCGCCAGGGGAATGTAAAATACACAGGGGTCTTTAATTGATGTGCAGTTTGTTGTAATGACACAAGCTACCCCAAAATTTGTCACAGCGTTCATGGAATGCAGTTTTATCAGTGGCGTAAATGTGTAGAAGAAAGAAAGGGAGTGTGTTTTTATTTACTGTATGAATGTTTAGATTTAGTTTATACCGTTGTTATTAAATTGTTTAGTTTATTAGAAGCCGCGTTGTTATGATTTATTTTAGATATAAGGAGATGCAACTGTGAAACCCATTATAGGTCTAGAGGCTGACCACGGGATCCCCGAGAATGAAAGGTAGGTGTTCTACTTCGAGCTAAATGCATTTTTGTGTAATTCAAAGTTGCGTCATAATTTCCGCCACGTATATTCATGAGGGTCTAGTTGGAGTTGATCCTTGACTAAGTATTTGCGCCGGAGCTGTCGGGGCCTACGAATCCAGCCTTGCTTCGTATATCCAACAGACCACCTTTAGATTATACGGGGACAGTGGAAAGATGGCACCCTAGACTTTGGGGCCACGAAAATAGCTTCGTGAGGCCATTTAGAAGCTATCCAGATGACAACTTAACTTTTAAGTTAATGGGATTAACTAATCATATCATCTGCGATGAGCTATAGTGTAATTATATAGGTAATTTGCTTTGTTCTTAACATAATTGCACTCAAACGAAGGATCAGATCTAATGGATAGCCTGAGAAAGCAGTAATAGGTAATATTTTTCGAAATGACCAATGATCTGAATCTATTTTCATTTTACCGGCTCATGGTTATTGATAGCCATGTTAATATAAAGCTAACTTGTTTAATGACGTTAAATGTAAATGTTCGTTATGGTAGTATATTTAAAATAAATAACACGCGAACGTTTCACGAACCGGTATTTTAGAAATAGAATGTATGGTAATCTAACATTAAGTTAATGTTAAGGCGAGACGATAAGATGCCAAAATACATGGATTGAAGAATGCTCTAAAGTGTTGCTTTATGGCTCTATTTGTTTATATTCCTATAGCACTTTTTAGCCTATTTTCAATTTTGAAAAAATAGGCTTATGAGATCACCTTTTGTCCGTGTGTGTGTGCGTGTGTGTGTGTGTGTTTGTGTGTGTGTGATTCGTGTGTGTGTCCCCCCCCCCCTAATAAAATCTAAACGGCAGGAGCGATTTCAATGAAACTCGGAAAGTTCATAGCACTATTCCCGGCGACCTCGACCGTGCCCTTCAAATTTTGTTACGACTCACCAATCCAACATGGCGGCTGTGCGAAATATTTCACCAGCATTCAATATCTCCGAAACTATTACCGATATTACCCTGAGATTTTCTATGGTGATAGAGAGAACTACTATAAGTTCACTTATGTGACTTTTGAAAACCTGGTAACTACAAAACCAACATGGCGGCCAAGCGAATTCGCGACTTTTAAATAGACGTTTCTCGCGATTTGACCAACCAAACGCAATGAAACTTGGTACAGTATATGTTTATATACATTGTAATGCACCGACATCTAACTTCGTTCAATTGTTTACATAATCACAAGATGGCGGATGTGCGAAATATTTCACCGGCATTCTATATCTCTGAAACTATTAGCGGTATCTCCCTAAAATTTTGTACTGAGATAACGGGCACTACTGGAAGTCCATCTATAAGATTTTCAAAAATCGGTTAACTACAAAACGAACATGGCGGCCAAGCAAATTTGAACATTTTAAATAGACCTTTCTCGCGATTTAATGTTCCAAGCGCACTGAAACCTGGTACAGGAAATATTTATACACATTGTAATCCACTGGTATCTAATTTAGTTCGATTGTTTACATAACCTCAAGATGGCGGCAGTGCGAATTTTAAAATTAAGTTTTTATTTCTTGTGATGTAGTCATGCGATCGAAGTGAAAGTTTGAATAATGTACCTACGCAATAATTTTCCTTTAATGGTACATGACTCTATGGCCTATACATTTAACAATCCAACATGGCGACCAACCGAAGTATTTAGACGATACTGAATATCTACGAATCTATTTTAGCAATCAAACTGCATTTTTTAATGTTGATAGGGGCTATGAACTTAAGTTCACCTATAGGACTTTAAATAACCTGGTGATCACAAATCCAACATGGCGGTGACGCGAATTATAAATATTCACATGGACGTTTCTCGCAATTTAACCATCCGCGTGAAGTGAAACTTGGTACAGTAAATCTTTATCCGAATGTTAATCCACTGGCATCTAATTTATTTCAATTGTTTCCATAACCTCAAGATGGCAGCTGTGAATTTTTTTTAAATCTCCTTGTTTTTTCTTGTGTCCTTATTATGCGATTGAAGTTTGAATACTACACGTTCACAATAATCGGCATGTAACAGTACATAACTCTAGGACCTACATATATAAAATCCAACATGGCGACCATCCGAAATATTTAGACGGTTCTCAATATCTACGAATCTATTACAGCAATCAAACTGAAATTGTGTATGTTAAATAGTGGCAATTAACATAAGTAGGATATATGAAAATAGGCTGTATAGTTCTTCACGGAACTACTTGTTATTATTGAGATTGTTGTAATGGCAACAATGGCGAAGGAGGATGTCCGGAAGATGATGACCGAGATGATGGATGAAATGGACAGTAACATGAAGGAGAAATTAGATAGTGTTGGAAGGAAGATCGCCAGGTAGATCTTGACACGATTGTTGTCAAGGTGGGTGAATGTTTCAAGGGAGATATTCAGGCTATGCAAAATTCTTTATAGGGATTGCAGACCAGCTCCGCTGAATTGAAAGACAATGTTGCCAGTGTACAAACTAAAGTAGAGGGTGTGCATTCTGAAGTTGCCCTGGTTAAAAATGATGTTACTCTTGTTAAATCAGAGGTTGCCAATGTAAGGTCAGATGTGTGCCATGTCCAAACGAAGGTAGATAAGGTTCAGGAGAACGTTAACAACATGCAGATAGATGTTAACAACGTCCAGACAGATATAACTAGTGTACAGAATGATATTGGTAAAGTACAGTCAGAAGTTAATTCTATGTTTGTCGATGTTAATAAGGTCCAAGGGGACATAGATAAAATAAGAAAGGAAGTAGAAGAATCTAAGACAAAATGTTCTGAGGGTATGGGTGCTTTGAGATCGCAATTTGTTGACGATTCTCTAAAGACTATTGTTTCATTAGCTGAGTTGAAAACTAACGTTGATACTCTGCGTAATCAGGTGATAGACCACAATAAGATCTTGAAGGAGGACATTGAAGTTGATATAGCCGAAATGTTAAAGGCGAACGTAGTTATTTGGAAAGACGAATGGGATAAGTCGAGCACAGAACATATTAAGTTAATACAAGGTAAAGTTGAGAGTAAGCTTGCCAGTACGCAATTACAAATAAATCGTGATGTAATGTCTGTTAGGTCAGATCTAGGGCAGCGTATTGGTCAACTGTTACAAAGACAGGATGACGATAAGAATCAATCGGTCGAGGAAAACCAAACTTTAAAAGAAACTTTAGAAATTCGTAGTAAACGTTTAGTTGAACGAATAGATACAGTAGTCACAGTCGTGAATGAGATTAAAGAAGGAAAATCCACTAATATTGAAGAATACACTAGTAGGAAATTGCAAAGTCTGAGCTTAGGAGGCGTTGCAGATCTTGAAGTCTATAAGGAGGATCTGAAGAAAGAAAAAGTAAGGATGCTTGTAGTTTAACGTGACCATTAATCTTGAGATCATGAGCCACGGGACCTCCTTTTTACGTGGAATCCGAACCACAGGACATGGCATTTCACTTCGAAAATCTCACATGCATTGACCGGGAATCGAACCTGAACCGCCTTGGTGAGAGACATACAGCTAGACCGCTGAGCCACCACGTCCCCCTCTGAAAAAAGAAATAGAGAAGCAAGTGAAAGAGTTGATTACGGAGATAGAAGATAAGGAGAAGATAGAAATTGAGGACTATGAAAATCGTCATAGAAAACTCAGTATGGAGACAGGAGATAGAGAAGTGAGGCCAAAAGAAAGGGTATTAAGATACAAAGAGGGACTCGAAGAAAGAAGTAGAGAGCCCGAAAGAGAAAGGAGGGAATATCGTCCCAGTTTGCAAGATTCTCAACAGAGAAACGTGACAGTAATTCGCAACTTTGAGGACAAACCTCGTAAGTTCACTAATCTCGATTCTTACACCCCAATTGAGTATGTCAGGAATATCCGTGACTACTTTGCGGAGGCTCACATTCCTCGAGAAAGGGAGATGAAGATAGTGGAACGCTGTATGGGAGAGGGCCCCCATGAGTGGTTTCCGCCTTCAGGTACACATTTGTGGACTTCGAAGAATTTGCTGAAGCCCTAATGAAGCGTTATTGGTCTATAGAAGCGCAGTACAGTTTACGCGCAGAAGTACACTCCAGGAAGTATTCGGGTACTTTACCGACGCGTTATGCTGACTTCTTTACGACACAACTCGCCCGGTTACGTTTTTTGCAACCCCCACTATCCACGGCACAACTGATAGATGCCATTGCCAGAATGTTGCCAGTTGAAGTGAGAAGACTGATAATTTCGTCAGGAATCAGTGATTTGGCCGGCATGGGCGAACTTCTTCGGAAATTGGATTACACTAGTCCAACGCCCAATGTCGTAGCGAGAAACCAACGTCAGGACTATAAAGAAATAAATACTGTGTTTATAGATCAGACACAGCAGACAGAAAGCCCTAAAGAACAGGAGAAGGGAAACTTAGGTCCAGAGAGAAATGCTTATTTCAGAGATAGGCGACCCGATCCAAGGTATAGGAGATTCCGTGGTGGCCGTCCCTATCAACAACAATAACAAGGACGTGGAAACTATCAGGAGAATCGTAGGAGCGGTTTCTTCCATAACAATAATAAATATAGGAACAATAATAATTATAATGGTCGAAACAATCGCAATAATCAGAACCAGAACCACGATAGACCACAAAGGAATGAGGTTATGACTAAAGAGAATTATGACGAACGCCATCAAGTAGGATGGCTATTCCTGAAGGAACTAAGGGAAAAGGAAGGTGGAAACGGAAGTAATTCAAGCATGAGCGTGGATCCTAAACCCGGTACTAGCCAGCAAGGAATCAGTGAGAATGACGCTCAGGAACGAAAAAAAACTTCATTTTCGAAACGGAACTAGATGGTGAAAGAAATCCTACTACACTGCACCAGATTCTAATAAATGAAGTATACGAAGTGATGGATGAGGATCTATTGTCAGAAGGATGAGGATGGAAGAAGGCACTATATCGCTTTCACGGGTAGAATGTTGAAACGACATGAGGATAATTACTTTGCAACGGAACTGGAGACGTTAGCCTTTGTTACAGCTCTCCAGGCTTGGAAGAAGATCATGATCGGTCATCAGATCATTATCGTGACCGACCACAAGGCGTTGCAGTTTATGCTTCAAACTGAAATGTCGAGTGATAGGTTAACACGATGGACCCTTTTCACTCAACAGTTTAACGCTACTATTGTCCACCAGCCAGGGAAAGATAACTTACTGGCTGATGCATTATCGAGAAACCCAATTAAAAATGTGCAGATTAATCATGTACAATTGGAGCAAGAAGATCTAGAAACCGTTAGGAGATTAGCCCGAATCGATATATCATAGAAGAGATACGCTCCAATAAGGAAAATGAACAGGTTCTTAAAAGGTTTCATGGACATAGCAGATGAGGATTATATCGCAACCCAAAGACAATCGCGCCACTTGTTTTTGAGCGGAGATCTAGTATGCAAGTATATTGACGCCGAGCATAAAAAACTACGCATAGTTGTGCCCCCTAATGTGGTCTCGAAATTAGTATGGTTAGCACACCACTCAATAGGACACGTTGGTTTAGATAAGACTCTCAGGACACTCAAAGAGAGATTCAGCTGGACCAACATGAGATCCGCTATTGCGAGGATAATCAGATCATGCGATGAATGTCAAAGAGGGAGATTCACATCTGAGTTGTTGAAGGGTAAACCAAGGCCTATGATACCTTCAAAACCACATGAGTTGATGGCGGCGGATATTTTTGGCCCCTGTCCTAAGTGTTACCAAGGGAACCAGTTCTTGTTAGTAACGGTGGATTTCTTCTCCAAATTTGTTACGATGGACCCAATGCAGAAAGCAAACACAAGAAATGTAGTGAGCAGGTTGGAAAATTCTGTTCTTCGGAAGGCTGGAAGACCAGAATATTTGGTATCTGATCACGGAGCCCAGTTCACCTCAGCGGAATTTGAAGCAGATATGGAAAATGTGGGATAAGATACATATTTTCCAGCGTGCGTTATCCTGAATCAAATTCCAGTGAAAGATATATGGCTGAATTAGGAAATTATGTCGCATTTTCTGCCCTAATGATCACCCCAGTTGGGTTAAGTATGTGCCTATCATTGAAGAATGTTTGAACTCCACAGTTCAAGAGAGCACGGCAGAAGTTCCAATGGTCTTACATTTAGGAAGGAAGCCAGAAAGACCATGGGACAACACATTTAATTTTATTCCTCAAGATACAGATGTAGGAAGACAGGAAAGGATAGACAGAGCGAAGGAAAATTTCAGAAGGCGGCCGATAAGCGCATGAAGAGTGTGGAAGGGAAGATATTTAGTAAGCCCTTAGAAGTAGGAGACATGGTATTATTGCGCCGACCTGTCAAAGCGGACGTAAGCAATAAAACATACCCGAAGTTCGGAGTTATATTTATTGGTCCGTTCCGAATAGAAACTGTCTATGGAAATAATTGTTATGAGCTGTATGATGAAGAGAACAATGTCATTTTTGGAGAATACAACGCAAAGAACTTTAAAAAAAATATTTTAAGAAAGTAGGCTAAAAATCTAATACGTTTTCGAGTTCAGTGGCATGTCTACGGTCCTGATTCGAAGTGATTAAAAACAATTTTGAAACTGTTTTGAATTTGAGATGGGAGAGGAATGCCCCCGTAAAATGAATTATTTGGGATGAAAATGGGAATATTTTTTCGAAGCCCATGATAAAATATAACCAAGCAATATTGAGGTTGGAAGTTGGCAGAAACCAGTCGAGATGCGACGTTGAGCAGGAGGAAAATTCCGTCACGTGATTGTATTGCGCAACGGAAGTTTCCAGAAGCTTAGAATGGACCTAGCAACATTGAATAATCCCAAAAATTGTTTAAACATTGTTATAAATTATCCGATTGGATATGAGCTTACAGCCAATAAGAAGAAGTTTTAGACAAGACGGGAGTTCCAGCAACTAAATTTTTATGGATATTTAACATATTTAAGCCCCTTGAGAGTGAATTTATTTAATGGTAAAGAGAAGAATATGATAATAAAATATTGGAAATATTTTATAAGTCGAGAGCAGGTCGCTATTGGAAGGAATAAGCGATTTGCTAGAGCCCGCGCGAATTTGAGAGGAAACGCAAAAAGGCGGCCAGAATCGATAGACTTGGAGGGGAGACGCCAAGCATCGAGGCACTTTATTATCTGAGTTGCCTAGATGCAAAACTGTCCATGTCCACTTTTCAAAAAATACGAGTTGGCAACACTGGAGTGTAGAGCTAGACTTATTACACATGCCTGAAATGCTATTTATGCTTAAAACTGTCCATGTCCTATGAATACCAGCTCTCGAAAAGTGTGGTTGGATTCAAAACTGTCCATGTCCATACGTAAGTGAGGCTCAAAACTTGCCTTGTCCCTTTCCACCAATCGCAATGAAGATTGAAGTCAGATGACTAATACAAGATGGCCGTCTTATGTATGTAAACATTGAGCCCTTGTGTGTGTTTTAACGTTGATGCTGAAAGTTATACGCACTGTTTTCGTCACAATAAATATGAAACATGTCAGTAATATTGATCAAGGCATTGCGGAAACAACACCTGACCGTTCTAGGAAGCGAGTACGCCGTGAAGATCAGTGAAGCAAGTTGTTTCTATTCATCGCTGAAGGAAATGCGAGACAATTTCTGCCCATATCTTTCGACTGCCAAAGGAATTAAAATATCTGATCAGAGTGTCTATTACAGTAGGCAATTATACCTATACAATCTTGCCATTATAGTATGTTTCTCTTCAAATCAAGGTTAACCACTAATAATGTCTTCATGTACACATAGCTTGAGAGCGAAGGTAAGAAAGAGTCAAATGAAATATGCTCAGCTCTCTACCACTGTTTATGCCATACAGACATGAACAACATACAAACTTTGGGCTTAATTGCCGATGGGTGCCCTGGGCAAAATAAAAACACAATAGTTGTCTAGATGCTATGTCACTGGATGTACAAACATGCAACAAGCGTCAACAAAATAGAAGTGAATTATCCCATTACTGGATATTCATTCATGCCTTCCGATAGAATGATTGGGCTCATCAAAAGGAAACTGCGGAAACGAGAAACGATAGTTTCAACCATAGCATCTTGGAAGAGTATGGGACCCTCCTCAAACTAGGGAGAGACTGGGAGATAGCTGACTGGAAAGGGCCATTCAAAAGTCATCCAATCCGCAGCATCGTTCCCCTTCCAGATAACAAAAGTAAAAAGAGTCATCATCATCATCCGTAATTCACAGAATGTAATTCACGTCCAAGGGGAGCCTAATTATAGGTCTGACATCAATGATCCAATGGGTGTATGCAAACGGGGAGTACACTATAAACATGTAAACCCGGACTGCTTAACAAACTCTCCCGTGACCATTAATGAAAAATAACTGGAAAATGTTTCAAATCTCCTCGAGAAACACTATGGTGAGTCCTGGAGGGAGATTAACTCTCTGTTATAGTACAAGAACTTATTAGGCTAGCAGGAGAGGATCAAGACATTGTTCCAGGTATGATGAACTAAGTGCGTGGCAGATTGTCAGATATTACACCATGTACGTTTTAAAAATTGCACAAATTTACGTAGATTTATGTTCATTCCATAAATTAAAAATTGAATACAAAAATTTAGATTTATGATCATCACATGTCTTCTCTTCACATAGTCTCTAGTCTGTTTCAAAACTGTCCATGTCCATTACAGTTGCATGCAAAAGTGTCCATCGGCAAAATGAGATGCAAAAGTGTCCATGTCCATTTTTATTTTGCTTATATCTTGCAAGCATTGCGTTCCTGTTTTTTTGTCAATAGCTCAAGCAGATTTCTACTAATGCATACTTATTTATATGACAAACAGTGTAGGCTTATACCAATCCACCCAGTAAAAACACATTTTCCACTTTTTCTCAAAACCAGTTATAGTGGACATGGACACTTTTGCATCTAGGTGACTCCTGAATGTTAAAGAGGTCAGACGTGTGTTACCGGAAGAGAGAGGAGTTCCGAGTGTTTCACCGAGCTTGTAGAAGGTTGACTCGTGGAGACAAGGCATAAGCGAGGCGAGAGTTAGGAGATTACCGCGCCTTGAAACTAAGTGAAGTTGCGATGAACTTATATGCCGCAATTACTTCGGTCTGATCCACTTCAGAGACATTATTTCGACTACAGATTGTAGCTTACTATCGTATTTAATATATTACAAACTCAGAGAAAATCGAGAAGAATATTTCAGAATATATAATTTTTTTTGTGAAGCGTGAGAAAAGTGTTTGTTTCCAGCGCGATAATAGACTTTTGTTCGAGCGACTACAACGCATGCATCAGACACAAGTGAGTAAGAGTGAATGTTAGCGTTGCTTTTGTGGAACTGTATAACAACACCAATATGATGAAGATGTATTCTATGTTGAAGAACATTATTAAGTCTGCTAATATGAGTTTAATTATGGACTAAATTAGTATGTGCGCCAGGGATATAAGCAGATAGAAGCGATATAGTCAGCGATGGAGTTCGTTAAAGGAGTTTTGTTCATAAATGTCTACTTGGTGAGCGAACATGAGACGTGATGTACAACTGTATTCTAGTGCATTATTGTCAGACATGAGCTCGACATTAACACCAGAGACTACAGAACTATGTTCATATTCCATCTACATTAATGTTTGTGATGCGAGTGAGGTCCACGACTTTCTTTTCGAATGTCTTTCGAAATGGGAAGCAGAACTTTTGACACTGCTCGTTGTTTTGATGAAACTGTACTGTGACGGAGTAAGAAGAGACTTGAAGATTATCAAGAGGTCCAGGGTAAACCCGGTCACAATGAAGATGATGATTGGAGGCCCGCACTTCGATCCCGGTTGGAGTTTGCTGTTTTCCAGTAGGGGAATTCGTTCCTTTCCTGAGGTCACGAGTTCTTGGAGACGAGCTAGGATCCAACCCGGATCTTTGGAAGATGTAACAACTGATTATTTTTTAATACTCTATCTTGAGCTTCTAGACCTCCAGACCAGGTAGCAGTGTTCACTAACCTAGTAGTTAGAGCTTTGTAGTGACTTTTTTGAGCAAATCCTTTATCCATATTTCGACACAATATTTATGTACTCCATGCATAGTCATTTTATTCTTCGAGATTATTTGTAGCGATCGTCTTTCGACGCTTTTAGCTTTGTATGTTTGAAATCCAGTTTCTGAACTGAGATTTTTCTTGTTCGAGGAACAAGCATTTTGTCATTTCCTTTAAGGAATAGTAATTTATTTTCGACGTTTATGAATTCATTTTGAATTCAGGTGATAGACATTTTCGTCTGTGTTACCAATTAAATTAATTTTTATTAGTTTAATTTGGGCATTTTATCCGTCGAGAAGAGTCATCAAGAGAGAAGATATTGGTAGTGATATATTGTGAAATATCATGGCATCATTTGGAAGAGAAACATTTAACGTGGAAACGATTATTATCTTCAGAACTCATAGTCATTCGTTCAGAATGGAGATAATACGAATAAGACTAATTGTATGTTTTATTGAAGAAAGCCATGAACTTTCAGTCATTTAAAATAATTTGAAGTTAGAATGTTCTTGGAAGATTTATTATTATCCGACGTTAGGGAAATCCTTGTTTGATATCCTCGTCGTGATCGATTCTTGTTGGACACACATATATAATTTTGTGATTAAGTATTTACGAGGAGTAATATAATGTCACGTCGTAGACATCATATTTCTTCATCGGTAAAAGTTGAACCCAGAAGTGTGAAATTAAGATTCAGTATATTTATTAATTGTACACACATCAGTTTAAATTTATCTGAGTAACTTTTTAATAGTAATAGTGAGGAGGTCTGTATCGATTTGTCCAAAGGTCGTTAACATGTATAGATTAATGGTTTAACAATTGATGTTATCATTCATTAGACCAGCGATTGGTGTGACAACGCTGTGGAATTATGCCCTTTTTAAGGAATGCCAGTTTGGGAGAAGTGAAGGTGATAACCCTTTGATAGTGGTTATATAATTCCGTGTGTAGTTGGCATACGAGGTTTTTGCGAAGGTGTTTCCGCATTTTATAGTAAAGTCATTGCGTGGGCATGACTAGGTTTGGCAAAGCATAAAGGTGTGAGTTGACAGTACTCCATATTTTATACACGGCTTTGGATTAGAGAAGACAGGAGGGTCACGATTGAGATTGAAACGGGAAATGGATATTGACATCTGTTATGTTTTACTCTTATTAAGATGATTAACCCCAAGTATGTAACGACATATGTTTCACCTTGAGTGGTCGAACGTATTTAATCTATTATGACACCAGATCAGAAAGGAGAGAATGGTGGTAGTATTTCTGAAGCTGTAGAAGCTTATGAGGATCCCAGTTAATTGTGTTTGACATAACTGTGAGATCGGACCTCAGGCTCATGTGTATATAGACACTACTTATTTTAAAGGATTTTTTTAGCGTATGGCTTTTAGTGCCGGGAGTGTCCGAGGACATGTTCGGCTCGCTAGTATTTGTAGCTGCTTCGAGACGGACACCCAATGGGTTAGCTACAAGTACCGTTGGGGAGGAAAGTTGGAAGGGAAGGGCGAGGAGTTGGAAGGTAGCGGCTGTGGCCTATAGTTAGGGACCAACCCCGGCATTTGCCTGGAAGGAAGATGGGAAACCACAGAAGACCATCTTCAAGGTTGCCGGCGGGGGGATTCGAACCTCCTCGCCTCCCGGATGTGAGCGACTGCCATTAGTCATGCCGTAACGACCACGGCTAACTCACCCGATTTTAAAGGATTATAGCCTATGCTATTAGTGTCATTGTAATTCATTCAGTATTAACTTTCTTTCTTTGCCAATCGAGTGTATGGTATATTAGGTATAGGAAGGTTAGTGATTGTTTAGCATAGTGGTTAGCCAATGAATGCTGATGTGACTGGATGTGGTTTGTTTCTTGTTCAGTGTGAATGAAATGAACTCCATTGGGAGTCACAATGCGAGAGTATGAAAGGAAGAGTGTATAGAAGTTTTGTTTCATTAGCGTGTAGGATGTGTGTATGATTCGCTTATTTGTCTGACGTGAATCTGTTCCATATTAACATAGCTTGTGTTTCGATGGAGAGGTGTATTTGTGGGCAAGGTTGGAATAGCGAAGGTTTGTTTAAAACTAGTTTCCATCCAAGGCCAGTGATCGACCGGGCACAAATGGGGAGAGTTGTTGCGGACCGACAGGCAAGCAGCTTTTAAACCAGCCAGCTCTGGGAATGTAACGGAGTTTGTTATGTCATCCGACACGTGGCGAAAGTCGCGTGCCCTTAGCGTCCAGATGTTCATTGTGAAGTGCGCCAGAGGAATGTAAAATACACAGGGGTCTTTAATTGATGTATAGCTTGTTGTAATGACACAAGCTACCCCAAAATTTGTCACAGCGTTCATGGAATGCAGTTTTATCCGTGGCGTAAATGTGTAGAAGAGAGAGAGTGAGTGTGTTTTTATTTACTGTATGAATGTTTAGATTTAGTTTATACCGTTGTTATTAAATTGTTTAGTTTATTAGAAGCCGCGTTGTTATGATTTATTTTAGATATAAGGAGATGCAACTGTGAAACCCATTATAGGTCTAGAGGCTGACCACGACATCCCCGAGAATGAAAGGTAGGTGTTCTACTTCGAGCTAAATGCATTTTTGTGTAATTCAAAGTTGCGTCATAATTTCCGCCACGTATATTCATGAGGGTCTAGTAGGAGTTGATCCTTGACTAAGTATTTGCGCCGGAGCTGTCGGGGTCTACGAATCCAGCCTTGCTTCGGATATCCAACAGACCGCCTCTAGAATATACGGGGACAATACGCCTTCTGGAAGTCGAAGGCGATAAATAAGGTAGGAGCGGGACAGTTGTAGTTTTCTGCTACTGAGGAGGAGAGGTGGAGGAATTGGTCTTGAGAGGAGTGATGGGGTCGAAAACCACTTTGAGAGAGGGGAAGGAGCTGATGGCGTTGGAGATGGGTGTGAATTCGTTTGGTTAGGATTTTCTCGAATGTTTTCAAGAGGACGGCCGTGAGGCAGATGGGACGGTATGAATCAGGGGAGGAGAGTGGTTTGTCAGGTTTTGCGAAGAGAAGCATTGTGGCATGGCGCCAGGTTGTGGGGTAGAACCCAGTGCGGAGGAGATGGTTATATAGATGTGTTAGGGCAGTGAAAAATGATGGGGGTGCCTCCTTAAAATGCCGGTATCGGATGGAGTCGGGACCAGGGGTGGTATTGGTAGTGCGGGAGGGGGCTATGTCCACTTCGGTGATGGGGACATCAAGAGGCGAGAAGACGTTTGTGGTTGAAGGCAGGAGGTGTGGGCGTAAAGGCACTTTGGCGATAAATTCGTCTTCGTCATATGTGAATGTAGGGTCTGGTGCATCGCGGAATACGCGGGCGAGTCTGTTAACAAAGAAGTCCAACTTGGCGGGAATATCTGGTGTGGTGGTATTGTTGTAAATGACGGGATACTTCATGGGAGTAGATTTGCCCGTGAGGCAGTTGAGATGGCGCCAGAACTTGTTCATTGAAGGGGACACGCCGTTCAGTCGTGAGCAGGTGTTATGCCATGTTAACCGCTTATGGGCACCGATGTAAGACTTCACTTGTCGTAAAGTCTAGCGGTGCTTTTGCATCAAATAGTGATCCCTGGTTCGGAGGTGTGTTGCATGGTAGGAATGGGAATGGGCTAGGAGGCGGCGGGCTTTAAGGGGGATGGGAGGTCGGGAAGGGTATATGGGGTAAGGGGAATATGATGCTGTGCCACCTGCTGTAAGGTGTCTTGTAGATATGTGGTGTATGTATCTACAGAAAGGTTCGTCTCAGACTCGTAAGAGGAAGGACACTTTGTCAGTAGCAGCAGCAGACCAGCCTAAGTTGTTCTAACAGCTCACCAGGATGGAAACTACAAGCAGCGGGACCATCGAGTGGAGAAAGGAGAGGACCGGCGAGCCAGCTAGGGGTCGAGGCAGGCGCAACCGCGCCCGGAGAGGTAGAGGGCCACGATCGGCAGGTTCCTTGTGTGGGGAGTTAACCTCCACTGAGCCCTCTCCTCCGGTCCCGCGGGCACGCCAGCAGGCCCTTTGTGAGAAGACGCCAGCAGCGTAGAAGCCGCCACTTGACGTTACAGACAGTTAGGAACGGAGCTTCGAGTGAAAGCCGAAGTTAAACGATTGACTTCGCGTCACCACATGGTAGCTTTACTATTGATTACAAAGTGAGAAGCTTATTATCCTCTCTGTTTCAAAACAAATCATGTGATTGTGCCAGAACTTATCTATATTTACGACACTTTACTAAATGTAAAATACTGTAGTGTAATATTCAACATATCATATTCTCAGAATACAGTACATTGAAGTACCTCCATTTTCTGCGCAATTCTCATCGCACTGTTGTTCTAGGGGTATGATTCCTGCTTTGAGTGCCGGAGGTCCCGGGTTTAAATCCCAGAAGTGCCCATCATTTTTACTATTGTTTTATCTCTTGAAAATATTCAAAAAGTATATAAAAGAACCTTACGAACTTTTTTTTTTCGTGCGAGACTTGTACTTACTATGTGCCAGTAATATAAATACATAGTTTGAGGTCAAACGCAATTTTTTATTTTAGTCGCTTTACCCTACAGGTTGGCTTTTCCCTCGGATTCTGCGGGGATCCCACCATTACCGCCACCAGGGCGGTGTCCTGGGGCTTGAAACACCTGGACGAAGGATAAAACTGGGGAGGTGGGACCAGCACCTCGCCCAGGCGGCCTCACCTGCAAAGCGAACATGGGCCTCATGAGGGATGAAAAGTGAGGGGAACATTGGGAGGGATAGGCAAGGAAGAGGCAAGGAGGGTGGCCCCACCTCCCCAGTGGTATCCCCCAACCAGGTGTTTCAAGCTCCAGGACACTGCCCTTACGGTGGTTATGGTGGGATCCCTCGCTGAGTCCAAGGAAGGGTAGCGGCTTTGGTGGCGTAGTTGGTACATGCTGTTCTTCTATGCCCAAGATCGCGGGTTCAAACCCGGCCGAAGCCGTCGTTAAAAATCCCTCAGTATGCCTTTCTTCGGAGGGGAAGTAAAGCCGGCAGTCCCATGTCATAGATTTATGGCATGTTAAAGAACCTTCGTTCTTTAACGAAGAACGTTCGTTGCCAGGAGCCGACTGCGGTGGCGTCTAGTAACCAAGTTCTGAACTAGTAGTTGTTGATGGTGGCGTTTGGCGGCAAAAGTAGGAACTACTTCAAAAAATCAATGTCTGCAGTCCTTACTTGAATTAAAAACAGATAACACACACTTATACAGCCATCACAATTAACACCGGTTATCAGACAGATTCTACACCCACCCAAAGTACACGGGGCTACATGACCGCGTTGTCACAGCCCCTAAACTGAGGAAGCAACCAACCAACCAACCTAAGTCCGAGGGAAAAGCCAACCTGGAGGGTAAACCGACGGGGAAAAAAGAAGCGTTTACCTCAACCAATGTATTTAAATTACCGGAAGTCTCGCCCGAAAAAAAAAGAACGTTCCTAAGGTTCTTTTACATACTTTTTGAATCTTTTCAAGAGATAAAAACAAAAGTAATAAAAATGCTAGGATCTTCCAGGGTTTGAACCCGGGACTTCTCGCACTCAAAGCAGGAATCATACCCCTAGACCAACAAAGCGATGTGAATTGTGCAAAAAATGGAGGTACTTCAATGTAATGTATTCTGAGAATATGATATGTTGAATATTACACTGCAGTATTTTACATTTAGTAAAGTGTCGTAAATATAGATAAGTTCTGGCACAATCACATTATTTATTTTGAAACAGAGAGGATTATAAGCTTCTCACTTTGTAACCAATCGTAAAGCTACCATGTGGTGACACGAAGTCAATCGTTTAACTTCGGCTTTCACTCGAAGCCCCGTTCCTAACTGTCTGTAACGTCAAGTGAAGCCGCCAGCCGTTCAAGAGGTAGGGGTGCCTCACAGCCAGGCTGGCGCACTCAACGCTGGAGCAGCACCAGGCCCGGGGAGCATAGGTAGCCCGGACATAACGCAGGTCTCGCTGACTGCTCGCTCCGCTCGCAGCCAGCGACTTCATTCAGAGATTAGCCATCGCTCAAAATACATCAACTACTCTTCAAACCCACAGCCCTGAACTCCGAAGGAACCCCATAATCAATCCAGAATTGCAGGAGGTCCCTGCTTGGGGGACGGCCACGGCCGGCTCCACCCGTGATGGGGCCTCGCGTGTTCTGTGAACAACATCAATACCTATTTAGGAACTAATTCACTCTAACAACACCATTACCACGGAGTAAAGCCGTTTTCACACACTCGCAGAGCCCCTTTTCCCCTCCCCTAAATCTCTTAAATCTTCTAGGCAACTTAACATAAATTTACTCCCCTCTCCAGCCTTCGAAATAAAATTCAACAGCTCTTCCACATTACATAACAATCAAACAGAACCAGGGCATTGCCTGCCCGACCGGGAAGGCGAACCGAAGGCCCCTGAACACTAAAAATACACCTCTGCACTGGAGCGTATTTCAAGATACGAACTCAGGACACACTATGAAATCCAGTCGGGCGGGACCAGCCCCAAAGCCTGGTCCACGCTACACTGGCTTTCTCACCCCTACTTAACTCAAACTAACTAATTACACCAAAATTAGACCGAATTCGCAATATTTAAATCAATATTTAGCAATATAATTACCTACAAATTCATATAAACACCCTACAAGCAACAGCCAATCAGAGCATAGCTCCAACCAATCAGCGCTCAGCACAGCCAAATTCAAATCCCCCGCTCCATTGTCAGATTATACACCACAACAACACATTTTACAAATACTTCACACCAATATTAACCATAAGAAACGGGAGCTGAGGCCTTCTTAAGCATAATAGTGTTCAAAAACAATATCAAATCAGCTGCAGGACCTATTTATTGCATCTTCAAAAATGCTACTGCATTAAACCTACACAAGGTCTTCCAAATTATATTGTAATTACGAAGCTGCTGCACAAATTCAAACATTACACTCACTAAATAATCGCACACATCTAAACCATGGCGAGCGTTACGACAACAATAACATCTACAGCATCGGCATGTCCGTGACAGGTCAACATTGGCCAATGATCACTTCCTGGCACGAACATAAGCTGAAACAATTCACTGCTCCTATTTTCTAATTGCACTGCCCCTGATTAATTAATTACATACTGAATAACTAATAAGTCGGGGAGCTTGATGGCGCAGTGGCTTAGCTGCTCGTCTTTCACCCGGACGGCCGGGGTTCGAATCCCGCTGACAGCGGGGTGGAATTTTCACCTGAAAAATCACGTGGCGTCAGGAAGGGCCTCCGGCCTTAAATCCCCGGCCAAAACCAAAATGAGCCTGGTTGGCTCCGGCGACCCCAATTAATTTGGAAATGCCGAAGAAATAGATAGATAGACTGAATAACTAATTAGTCATGCAAAATATTACTACCATAGCACAACTAAAAACCTTTGACCTACGAATACTCTGGCTATCGGCTATCTGATATGCCATAGCCAGAAGTAAATTTCAATCGACTTAATATTATCATTATAACCCTCCAAACTACCAATCGTCAAACTAGAGTAAATGGAGCCTGGCTTACGGGCACCATACTCTTACTTCTTCCTGCATCACCTTCCCGAAGGTGCTATGCTTGTCACTGCATAGGAGTAGCTAGCCGAGTCCGAGAAGGATCGGACGCCAGGACCGGCTAGCTCCCCGCGACCGGATATCAGCAGTAACCCTGACGCCAGGTTCAGCTGGTCGAGCGATGTGAGCTCGGACACCGTGCAAGGGCACCCTGGGGCCACTTCCCCAGGCTCCGAGCAAGCATGTAGCTACGACCCCAGCACGTGGGCCATGTCTGTTTATTTCAGGCCTGGCGAGCCAGCGGGAGAAGAATGCTGGTACATCAGGGATTGCCTGGACAGAGGCCACCACGCCATGACGGGAGGAGCTGAACGTGCCCGCGAGGACATCGAAGTGCTCTCCCTCACAGGTGTCCTTGTCAGGCCACACCTGCTTTGGACCTTCAGCCAGTACTACAAGAAGCTGGCAACAATCTGGCAGGTGGCTCTCATACCAGGCACCACGCAGGAGTACCTCCCTTGCGTCCTCAAGCTCCGCCGTGCGGGGACAGTGGAGGTCGCAAGCCAGACGGACGACGCGACGCCGGCCGAGGTCAGGACCCAGCCGGGCCCCCTGACCTTCTCCAAGACAGCGCAGACGCAGCAGCCTGATCGAGGACCTCGGGCGAGGCATTTAGCGGGGTAACTCGCGCCCGCCATCCAGGAGGAGCAACTACCAGAGACCCAGATGGGGCCTTTAGCGGGGCAACCCGCACCCTCCACCACCACCATGGAGGGGACACCAGGACGGCCCCAAAGCAGCGGAAGAAGGCGAACCGCAGCAGCCCAGAGGACCGTCGACCGCAGCGTTTCCAGGAAGGGGAGCCAGGACGCCGCGAGGCCACCAGTCGAAGCCAGGGACAGCCGCTACAATCAGGTCGTATGAAGCCCCGCTCAGGCCAGCTTTTACACTGTTTTCGCTGCCTGTGTAAACAGATCCCAGGGATCTTGCGGCTCTCCAGTCCATTGTAACCGGTGCTCAGGTGCCCATCACCACACCGGCTGCTCGGTACCAGGGACCCCATGGAGATCAGGTAGTGGCACAGGTTCTCCCGATACTTGTTCCACTGCTTGGTAGCCGGCAAGGCCCGCGCTGATCCCAGCAGTGCCGTGTTTTAACGGATTTCCCGGAGACGAACTGGCGAGAAAACGGACATGGACCTGGTGCATGATACCTTCGCCCAACTAACAAAAACCTACTCATTTCCATACCCACATTTCCTTGCATGTGACAATAACCAAGCCGCCAGGTTTTACGTGTAGACAATCTTTCCTTTCTGTCTATGCAGTTTTCCCTGACCCTACAATCTTACCCTTATATAGCAATGTTAATGAATACTCATTATGCCTGGTAAATCGCGACCGCGATCGGACAGCCACTAAGTCCTAAATGACATTCCTTATCCAATCCGCTATGCCTTCTCTTCTACTATCGTAGTTTAACTGCATGTCGGAGGCACCAGTAGTAAGATCGGGTGCCACGCGGGGGGTGCGGGTACTCTTTTCGCCCCCCCCCCCCCGAAAAGAAGTATCTACAGATGAATGCGAGCTCAAGGGCAAGGTGGTGGTCTGCAAAAGCTCGGAAATATAATTGCGGTAGGCCGGCCAGTTGGCCACACAAAAGTTTTGTATCATCCGAGGTGGCGGTGTTGGGGTGCTGCGGGTAGGGATTTCAAAGTTCAGAAGAACTGGGGCATTATCGCCTCCAATGAGTGGTAGGTCGGTGACATGTAGCAGATGGAGTAGTGAGTTATGTGCTATTACTGCGTCAGGGGTAGTTTGGGAGGAGGGACGTGTGGGTTTAGGGAGGGGAACCAGTGAGACATTGATATGATTTAAATATATATCGAGACTGCGGAGTTCTTGGGCCAAGCGGTCGTGGAGGTTTAAATCCGCCATTATGATGAAATGAGGGAAGTTTCGGCCACGTGGGCTATGAATACTTTAGGTAGGGGATGGCGAGGATGGGTGTGTATTGTGGCGAGATGGAGTACTCGGGATGGGAAGTAGACTGAGGCGATGAGGCTTTCCGGAAAGTGGAGAGGGGGGAGGATGTGGTGACGGATGGGATAGCGAGGGAGGTAAGCTAGTGCGGATCCACCTCGGCCTAGTTTATGGAGGCGGTCAGCTTGAAGGAGAGTATATCCTGGGAGGAGGGCATGGTGATCTCCGCAGAGGAAGGTCTCGTTTAATAGGGCGACGTCGATTTTGCGAGTGGCGAGGGTATGACTAAGAAGGGTGCGGCGGGCGTGAAATGAGCAGACATTGTGATATAAGAGGGAGATATGCCGTGGAGGTCGATGTCCGGTTGGTTGTGTTGCAATGTGGGGGTTATACGGCAGTGACGCGGGGGTGGGGGAAGAAGGTGAAGTGAGCTAAGGGGCCCGAGAAAGACGGTTGGAAGCGTACTCCAAATATCTGCTGGGCCGCCATCTGTAGTTGTGTGAGAATTAGAGGTCGCTGGTAGGAGAGGATGTTGTGGATGGATACAACCATGAAGCGGATGAGGTCTTCAGTGGAGGGAGAAGGGAACTGAGATTGCGCTTGAGGGAGTGGGGATCGATGGATTTAATGGGTGCGACAGTTTCAGGGCGGTTTGGGATGGGATCGGGTTTGGATTTACATTTATGTGAATATGTGGGATGTGCCTCGTGGCATTGGTGGCAGCGAGGCGGGAGTGCGGTGTAGGGACATTTGTTGGTGGTATGTGAGGGCTGGGAGCAGTGGCCACAGCGTGGGGAACGCGACATTGCTCGGTGGGATGATCGTTATAGACCAAACAGCGGTTGCACCGTAAGGTTACTAGGGGGGGGGGGGGGGGGCTTTGGAAGGTTCCACTCTATGGTGATACCGGTAGAGGTAGACTCCGTTGGTTAGAAGCCGGTCCACTTCCGCTTGTGTCACCAGGAGGATGCGGACCATCCACGTGGGACCATCGGCATTCCTGATGCGGAATGCCTTCCGTGCATCGATCTGTTCCAGACGGAGTTCATGTAGCACCGCCTCCTCGGTGAGATCGGGGTCGACGCCCCGAATCACGCACGAGAAGTGCGGGTTTCGTTGTGGAGGGGGAAGCGTAGGGGGATTTTGTTTGGCATGGAGGTGTCCCCGGTCACCTGAGGGCCGAGTTGCTGCATCACGTCTGGGCAATGAGCATGGCGGCAGTGCCATCGTCGTTTGTTTTGACGTATATTCCGTTTGTGGCTGCAGTGGCGGAGAAGTCTGAGTGCCCGAGTATGCGGCGAAGTGCGTCGGTGAATTGATATTTTGTGGCGAATGTGTGACCACGGAACAGGAAGACGTGTTTATAAAGCGACTCGGAGGCCTTAGATGCATAGAAAGGTAGCAACCAAGGAAGGGTTTGTGGTGCAGTCGTAACGGGAGTGAAGTGGGGTAACGGTCCTGTGGCGGGGAGTCGGGGGTCGTTGAAGGCAGGTTGAAAAGAAGTGCAGGGTGGTGGGCTACAATGTCGCCTGGAAGCAGTGGCAGTTTCATTCATGCCTTCATGGACCCGTTGGCGGGAGCCGTGAGCCCCCTCCCCATCCACGTCAGAGGTGTCAGGCCCTGCGCGTTTCTCGGGGCGGCTGGGGGTTTCAGCTACCTGCGCTGGTAGATTTTGATGTGTCCCCAGGGTGGTAGCAGTGGTAGGTTTGGTGGATGTCTTCAATTTTGGGATGGCTTCTTGGGTGTTAGAAGGTGAGCGGGTGGGTGGCAGCTTGGGAGGAGGAGGGTTGAGTGGAGTGTTCTCGCCCCTACTCTTGCCCATGGTGAATAAAAAGTATGATAGTGAAAATTGATGGGATGTTGCTTGAGGTATGGAGTCAAGTGGGGCACGATGTTACGGTCGCAGTAATATCTGGCAGCCTGCTAATATGTGGCCGTAATTATGGAATGATTTATGAAAAGGAAATGGGAAGGAAGGAAATGATGAATAATGCGATGTATTAAATATAGCGGGCGAAGACGGTGGCTAAGCGACGTAATCTATGTGATGAATGATATGATGTTTGAATGGAGCGGGCGAAGCCGTCGCCTAAGCGAAGAAATGTATGTGATGAATGATATGATGTATGGATGGAACGGGCGAAGCCAGTGGCTAAGCGATGGAATGAATGTGCAGACACTGTGCCTAACTGGTACAGTAACTAATTTCAGCAGGAGAACAGGCGCATGTACAGCAAACTGGCGTGCTGTTATACGCTGCCGAAGTCAACGTCACTTCCGCTCCGTTGCTAAGCAACTGGAGCAATACAACATGGCTCCCTTGTAGCTTGCTTCAGTCTTTGAGCCGTCATTATTTCCTATTTGTATCGTATAAAACAGTACATGCATGGATGTCCAGAGGCAAGAAAGCATAAGAAAGTATATTTCCCACACTAATTTAACACAGTTGTCCAGTAAAGTTGTAAAATATTGCGTACGAGATGCACATTAAGTCTTAGAACATAAGTCGTAGAGATGTGGCCTACGATATTTACCTTAAATTAAGTGAAAACATGAAAATATAACATTTCTGGATATTGTGAATCACGTCCCACATGAATAACCAATACTACGGAAAATAAAGTACCGTAGGCCCTACCAGTAAGTGACGAATAAAATGAACTTAAGTTCTATCAATGCATAAGGGAACAGTTTAAAATATTTGGATGAGAGTTTAGGCCAAATCCCATCAACAGCTATAGAAGAAACAAAGTCTGCATTTCAATACAATTTGTGTGTTTACCACAACGCCGCCATTGTCTGAAAACGAATCAAATTAACAAAGCCTAACCTGTGTGCTCACTAACAGGTTAGAGAAGTCTACAATTAAGGCCTATCGTCCTACTCCTACCTCATTCTAAATAATGGGGCACTTTTCCTATCCTAGCTCTAAATATAATCACAAGAAGACTTGCTACTCCATCACGTCAGAAATAAGCAGTATTCATTGGTTTGAATAATGTCACTATACGGTACTGTAACTTTGTTGCAGGGTGTAGGCCTAGGCTACTGGTAGGCCTACATGATAATTGTTTTCTGAAAGTGCAAAAAATAAAATATTTAGGCAGAAATTTTCAGTCTGGGATAGGCCTAGTTGTTATTTGGAAACACAATTCACTGCTTAAATAAATTAAGTGAAAAATCACCACTCAGAAAAGTTGTAGGATAAAATGTATCGGTGTTAGTGAATCAGCTGTAAGGTTATGTAGGTTGCCGTTTATAATACTTACAGTACAAACCATATTTAATTACAACTTCACTCCCCACATGAACCAAAAACCCCTTTATGTGACATTATGTCCTAAATATCTCTCTATGTTAGATATACTCTATCCACTAAATGATACATATTCATAATTTGTAGTACCCGCCATGCAATTCTTGCCTCAGGAGTGAGGTCAACTTTATTCATACTATCTCGCAAAATTCTCGTACATTATCCATAAAATTTCACTTCTATTTTGTAGCTCCAACACTGTAGATGATCTTCACGGGAGGCGTTTGCCTTATTTCACGCGTATTACACATTTTTATACACAAAATTCAAGACGCTGCGCAGCGTTAACGCAGCTTCCTATGTATAAAAAACCTAGCAACCAGTTGTTTGCGTCCAATGTGGCTGCGCCCATGCGGTTGCTAGGCGCGTCACATCGGCAGCGTATAAGCTGGATGAGAGTTCAATTATAGTGCGTGAGTGTTCTCAGCGCTATGTTGGAGAACTGGGCAGTAATCGAAGCAGTGAAGGTGAATACGAAGACAGCGTGGTAATAAATGAATGAATCCTGAATGAAATACCGTGTAGTCATACGGTAGTGAGGTGAAAAAGATGAAGAAATCAATGATAAATGTGCGCTGTCTTCAACGGCGTGATGTTCTTCCACGTGGCCAGACGGAGTCACCCGAGTAGCCTATGTTCAGGAACTTTCGGCGATGATTTGAAGATGACGTGCGATGGCGAGACTTGAAGATGCAGATAATAATTGATGAATATTAGGCGTTCTAAGTATGAGTACACATGTTCTTGTTGCTCATTTTAGGGGCTGTGATTTCGTAGTCATGTAGCCCCGGGTACTTGAGTGTGTGTGTGGAATTTGTCTGGTAACCTGTGGCACTGTCATCGTTGTAGCATATTATTAATATGTGTATTTTTAATTCAGGTATGAATTGGGAAGGAGGTGGCCATGGCCTTAGTTTTGGAACCATCCTAGGATTTTCCTGGAGTGAAGGTGGAAAACCCACGGGAAACAACTTCCAGGAAGGCTGAGGTGGGAATCGAACCATCAACTTCTCAGGTTTACCTCACGAGGCTGAGTGTACCCCGTTCCACATCAGAATGAAATTTCGTGGCAGAGCCGGGAATCGAACCCAGACCTCAGGGGGTGACAGCCAAGAGTGCTAGGCACTCACTACGAGGTGGTTTACCTGTACATTATAAAGAAGGAAGCTCGCAATCACGAGCCACAGGTGAAAATTATATTGGGAATGAGCTCAAATGACAGAATTGTAATGGTCATTCTTATTATTAGTACTTCGGCACGAAACACTGACCGAATATACACCGAGAATTTCATATTATAATTACATCACCAAGAACTTCAAGATTTGCTACTTCACAGTGACCTTCTACACGCCGGCCTGAAGTACGTCACGAGCTGACTTCGTGTCCTTGCCTGAGTGACCTCGTCGCCGACATTTTGAGACTTCAGGCAGTTCATTCGACATATCACCAGGGTATTATCATCGCAGCATTTCTTCGTTAAAGCCAGCCACATAATACATCTCATCTCCACATTTCATGACTTCGTTTCATCGCCTGTAACATATTGTTGTATCCGTAGGATAATCCCCTATTTACAACCCCATGGGTGGAAACAACCACCATCCCATAATTCACGCCCAAGTACTCACATGTTCCCCCAAACACATTCTACACAGCCCAAGAGCTATATCGACCTCAGTGAGCTTCCTGTCGACCCCCGTTGACCCCCTAAGTGTGGCGACCGGGCTGGAATGTGCAATAACGCAGACGTAGCACCTAGAAACCTATAATAACTGGCATGACTGTACGAACTGGGCGACTGTAGTGCTGAAGCTCTGAAGGTGGGACCTCTCATCGTGCTGCCATTCCGGTGAGTGTATTAGCGAGTATCACACCTCATACAGACATCTCCACACTTCCAACCCCTTAACTTGTACTGTGACACATCCGTTTGCACAAAGCTGCTCTGAGAAACATTCACACCTCTTCACAGAGGTATTCATTAAAATCTTTATTAACTAGCACTGGTCTTACAGATTATTTGGTTAGCTAATTAGATCCTACCCCTATAATCTTATCCAAGTAGGATCTGCATGTGTTAATTGTTTAATTGTTTTAAGGCTCTAGTTGAGTCACCGATTAGCACTCTGCGCGAGAGCTCCCGTCAGCGGGCTCGCTCCGCCATGCCCAGTTTTACGCGCCGTCTGCAAGTTGAGCAGCGCCGCGGCACTTTAAGCCCATATCCAGTAAACTCACCCTTTCCCCTTAAACACACCCACGAGCTACCCAACCAGACTGAACAATTGGGAGTTCTCCTTCCGAGCCACGTCCACGCCCCCGGACAGCTCAATCTTACACCATCCGATCTACACTAAATCCAATCATCCCCTTTAACACAACATTATTGTAGAGGGCTCACACTCAGAACCCCTACAATATTGTGCTATTGCGCATCAGCTCATAACTCATACTACACATTCAAACATCTTATCATCGTGCTGTCTAGCATTCTGCTACAATTACAGCGCCTCGTTTATTCATTTCCTCACACAGGCTCTCGTACCCACGGTGCACATTCATACTGCACATTATTCAGCGTACATTTTCACTGTGCTTTTAAGTACTCACACTCATCACATACAGCACTAACCATTTTACCCTCATCAGCTTCGCCCGACTCATTCATTTCATAAAATTTTTATTCATCTCATTATATCGCACTCAACTGAGGCGTTTCCTTCTCACCTTTCATACATACTCAGTTGCCAGTTCCTCGCCCGCCGCATTCCCTAACATCTTCATACATTTAATACCAACTTCATTTCCTTAACCCATTCCACCACACATTACTGTGGTGTCCCAACATACACACCCTATAACCCTATTCCTTTAGTGGCCTTTTGTGCCCATCCTCACATACCTTAGCCACAACTGATCATTTTCCAAATCATCTCATTCTTCATTTCAATCATTTTAACCATCTATATATTTAAAACACTAAGCTGATTTTTGTTACCGCGAGATTGAGGGAACGGTAGAACCGATTCACTTCGAAGAGCAATCTGTCAAAAGCTGTAGGCCTGTAGATTTGCAGAGTGTCTTTAAAATAAACAAATATGTTACCACATATTTTTAAATTTATAAACAAAACTGCAAAATTATTAGCTTAAGCGCATGCGCAGAATCACCTTGGTTAATGACAGACATGGCGGATGTCCACCGCGTTTTAATGTAATAGTTATTTATAAGAATTATAATAAAGGAGGGGAATATTGATTATGAAGTTTCCACGATATCAACAGGAATAGAATATTATAAAAAACGGAAAATGTAGAAAAACTTACACGGACTGTTGAGAGTGAATGTTGTTTAAGTAACTTAATATTGCACTATTCTACCGGTGATTCGGTAGCTCAGACGGCAGCGTTCAAAACTCTTAATTTATGCATCGCACAATGGAAGCAGTTCGAATCCCACCTCCGACTCATATTTTTATTTCTCAATTATTCTTTCTGCCTATTGGTAATACATTGTCTTAACATATTTTACTTTTATTATTCCCATAAAGTAAGGAATTCTCTACGATTTACGTTCCCATATACTTTAAAATTATTAAATAAAAGATGGCCACAATCGCTTTCGCCATGAGAGACAATTGACGAACATAATTCATTTGTTGGACTCAGACATCGTGGTCACTCAGCCCCGTCTACTTTGGTGTGTGTGTGTATGTCAAATTTTCTCTGATAACCTGTGTTATTGTGATGGCTGTACTGATGTGTGCATTTGTAATTAAAGTGGGGAATGGGAAATTGGCGACCGAGGCTTTAAGTTAGGAACTATCCCGGTATTTACCTGCAGTGGAAGTGGCAAACCACGGAAAACCACATCCCAGATTGTTGAGATGGGAATCGAACCTTGCCCTACTTAGTTTTGCCTCAAGAGTGCGCCCCGTTCCAGCCCTCAGACCAGAATTACATTTCTAGAGAAATGGTGGATAAAGGATTCACCGTATCGTAGTGTGATCTTTGTTTTTGAGAATTAAAAAGAGGGGATTGAAGAACTTCAACAGGCGTTTGAGTTCGTTTGTTGTTTAAGTAACAATATTGGTTTAGAAGTCTGTTGACTGGGTGGCTCAGGGGTATAACATTGCGTACCCAGGAATGAATTTTGCATAGTCGAAGGAGTCTCACCTCAGACATGTATTTTTATTTCCTAATTATTCTTTCTGCCTATTGGTAATTTATTGTCTTAACATATTTTACTTTTATTATTCCCGTACAGTAAGGAATTCTCCACGATTTACATTGCCATATACTTTTAAATTATTAAATAAAAGATGGCCACAATCGCTTTCGCCATGAGAGACAATTGACGAATATAATTCATTTGATGGACTCCGACATCGTGGTCACTCAGCCCCGTCTACTTGGATGTGTGTGTGTGTGTATAAAATTTGCTCTGATAACCTGTGTTATTGTGATGGCTGTAGACTACTGATGTGTGCATTTGTAATTCAAGTAGGGAATGGGGAATTGACGACCGAGGCTTTCAGTTACGAACTATCCCGGTATTTACCTGCAGTGGACGTGGCAAACCACGGAAAACCACATCCCAGATTGTTGAGATAGGAATCTAACCTTGCTTTCCTGAGTTTTGCCTCAAGAGTGCGCCCCGTTCCAGCCCTCAGACCAGAAGTAAATTTCTTGGCAAACCAGGGATAGAACCTGGAATCCGGGGCGATAGCTCAGAATGTTGCCTTCAGATTGGGCTTCCCTGTGTTAATACGATTTTTGACAAGCACTGAACATATAGTCTAACTCTTCAACTCCCTCCATTACGGTGGCTGTCGAAGTGAGTCTATGCTCATTCCAGTAGTTGGCGAAGTATGCTCCCTTGCTTAATTTACTGTCAAGGAAATGCAAAGGATTGTACCTATAGCAGGTGATGGAAATTGCTTATTTAGAGCTGTTTCGTACTGTTTATTCCAAAATGTAGGACGTTATCCTGAGCTGCGTTTGCAAGCAAATTGCAAAAATTGTTGCTGGCATGAATAATTATAAGGATTTTATTATTGGCGATCAGTATCATCGCATTCTCATCAGCAACAAACTTGAGAATGAAAGTATCTGAACTTCATTGTATACGTGAATATTATTGTTTATTGATTATTTGTTTAGAGTACATAACAATGAGTCTAACCACGCTGTTGATTTTGGCAATGGAAGTATTATTTGCCATTTAGGCTAATATTTGGCGGCTGCGTTGATACAGGCCACTATAGTGTTATTGAATATGACGTTAATTTGGAGAGAAATGCTGCAATAAATATACCCATTTGACGAAAAAGAACATTAGCCACAAAAAAGTGGGAAATCGTTGAAAAATACGAAGCCACTTTTAAAATCTAATATAAAAATGCCATTTCAGAAACAATTCCAGATATTATGCCGTACAGTGTATGGTCCTTGACGAACAAATGTAAACATTGTTCTGCACTGTATTTCTGTAGCGAGAAATCTACGCTTGGTTAATTTGACCTTTGGTGTTGTAATGGCAAAAATAATCTTACTAAATATAAAATATTTGACAGACTGCAACAATTTTTCACTGTAAATGATATCTCAAGGAATTTAAGAGAGAATAATCGGCAGTACAACAAATGCAATGTCCTTGGTTTCATTTGGTGCCAATGTCACTGTGCCACATGCATACGGTCCATATTGTTTTAAAATGTATGGAATTGCATATCATCGCATTTCTTTGTTAATGTATATTCCAAAATTATAAGCGACGGTTCCTGCGGCCAGTTGTATATATTAGACCCCTCAGAATTCTTGAATTCCTTGGAATTAAGGGATTTGCTTCCACATACTCCAACCGATTGACCCATAGATATGCTCCTTAGAAATCTGAAGTTTCGTAAGGGCATCTAAATGCTACCATATTAATTATAAGAAATATGTACGAAAATTGCTTGAATTTGGAAATAATACGTGCAGTTAAAATTAGGCGGAGAGATCTAACCATTCGACTTGATTCCATATTAATTATATGAAATATGCATGAAAATGCTTGGATTTGGAAATACGTGCAGTTAAAATTAGGCAGAGAGGTCTAATCCTTCGACTTGATTTAACACCACCGGATAAAACAATCATTTTCTTTTAAGAGGCAACATTTTCCGATTCGCTTGGCATACTTTATCACAATCAATAAAGCTCAAGGGGGAACTCTGGAACGTATAGGTCTCAATTTGACTCATCAAGTTTTCAATCATGGCCAGCAGTATGCTGCAATGTCTAGAGTGCAATCTTTTGACGCCCTTAAAGTTTCAACAGTGCCAAAAAATAACTGTACAAAGAACGTATATAATAAAATTATTCAGTAAATATTTTCTTATTGGCCGTCATGTATTGACGGGTTTCAACTAGTATTAATTATTTTATAACTCTTCATTTTCAACCCTTTTTTTCCTCTTTCTCAATTCTTAGGGACTTCGTGCCCTATTCCTAAAATTCCGTTGCGGTCTTCAGAACTGACATCCCCCTACCGTGAAAAATTAGCCCCATCTTTCCCACGTTCTTTTCTTCCACATCTCCGCAATGGGTCGCGGCAAGGTTCGTAGGTCACCACCATGTGATCCGCGTAACATCAAGGGCACGAATAAGGAGGCTCCAGTGCGTACTAGCTCCCAAAGTGCCATCAGTAAAAACTTAAAAACCACCCATCCAACCACATCCAACGCTACACCCTCCAGTTCAGGCTTTCACACTCACCTCCCCCCCCCCCCCCCCTTCGTCCAATAATCCGCCACCCGGCTGGAGAAGCGCAAAGGATCCGATTCATCGGAAGCCGAGATTATTCACCGCGCCCGTTTAAGAGTCTATCCCACTATTTCCTCACTAGACGCCACATTAAACACAAACCCCATCCCCTCCATGTTTGACCTACCACCCCTCCCTCGCCCCTCGTGGACTCTACCCGTTCAGGAGGGGATGACCCCCTTCCCCCTCCCGCAACCTTCCATCTCCTATGCAGCCAAGGCTGCCCAGCCTCCCCTAAAACATTCCTATCTCATCTCCGGTGTCCAACACCTCTCCAGGCAAGAAATCTCGGGTGCTTTGGAGACGCTCATCCCTCCCTCACTACCGTTCCTTCTGGTCTGCGTACCCAACGGAGTCATATTAAAAACTGACGACGATATCGTCGCCACCACCCTAGAGGACTCCAATTCGGCCGCCCGTCTCGGACCTATAGTGACGATCGGTCCCCTCACCACCCATCAAACACCCACTTAGCTCTCCCCCCCCCCCCCCCCTCATCCCCGTTCACCGCTACTCTCCTGCATTATCCGGGGCGTTGACCCCGAGCTATCGGAGAGGGTCGTCATCTCCGAACTACAACTGATCAGGTCCAAGTAAAAAGGGCCTTCCGCATCAAATGTGCCACAGGACCTACCTGGATGGTCGGAATCCTCCTGGCCTCCCAAGTGGAAGTTGACCGCCTCCTACAACTTGGCGTATGTTTGTTCCGCTACCACCACTGAGTGGAACCTTCAAAGGCTCCACCCCCCATGGCTCTCCGCTGAAATAGGTGTCAGGCCTATAACCTGCACTCTACGGACCAGTGTCGCCAACCTCGTATCTGCCCTCACTGTTCCCTACCAGACCATCCCATACAACAGTGCCCCAACTTTGCCCAACCTCCGAAATGTCACAAGTGCTCCGGCCAACACCCAACACACTCATACAAGTGTAAGGGAAAACCAGCACCTCCCCCAGACCATCCAGAGCTTGTCGTCCCTATTAAAACCATTGATCCCCCAACCCACACCACCAACATCCAATCCCTCCTTCCCTGACGGTGGAAACTTCCTTCGATTCCTGACTATCTCCCTACAAAACTTAATGCCCTTCCAACGCCCTTTGGTCCTTACCCTACTGCAACAAGCTGCGTACCAAATTTTCAATCTTCGGTTCCACCCCTCTTACGGCGGACCACTCACACACTTCACCTTCTTCCCCTTGAATGTACCACAAAATGGCGAAACCCCACACTGGGCCTCCTAAAACTATCCCTCTCCTCTATAGTAACATTTGTTCCTTCTACAAAAAACGACCCCTCCTCAAATACACCATTGCTTTACACTCCCCAGACGCTGTCCTCCTTAACGAAACCATCCTTCGTCCCGAACAAGCAGCCAATATACCGGGATACAACATGCATCGTGCGGATCACCCCCGTGACATCGGTCGCGGTGTTGTTGCTCTCCTCCACAAGCCACGCATCCCCATCCATATCCACCCCCTCATCTCTTTTTTTCCCGAAAGCCTCATTGCCATCCTCTATTTCCCTTCCCGCGTCCTATATATCGCCACTATTTACACCCGTCCAACACACCCCTTCCCACGGGAATTTCTCACCCTCCCCCACGCCACCTTTCCCCACTTCCTCATACTCGCCGACCTAAACATGCACTCCCCCACAGCAGCGTACATAGCAAATATTAACCTTTTCCTTCAATATGTCGACTCTTCTTTAGTCACCATCCCTAAACCAACCCACCCCATTTCAAACTCCACACCAGACGCCTTAATTGCTCACAACCGCCTAGCTCATATTTCTCGCCGTCGACGTCCTACTAAGCATCGGCAGCGACCACCTCCCCGTCTTAGCCACCATACCCATTCGCTCTTTCCCCGTAACTCCCCCCCCCCTTGTCCTCCGGCAAAACTTCCAACAATCCAATTGGCCCGCTTATCGAGAGCAAATCACCGACTCCCTACAACACCCACTCCCAAACCTTACATCCACGGCTACAGTGGACGCTTATGCCCAAACCCTAGAATCCGCCCTCACCAACGCTGCTTCCACACACATCCCCCTCACCCCATACTTTCTCTCCCGACCACCTTTACCCCCGAAAGCCCTCCCTTTTTCCGCCTATCTCACAGATATCTGGAGCATTACAAACGCACTCGTGACCGCCATTTCTCACCCTACATCGACAGCTCCTGCGTCAGGTACTTTCCTACCTCCGAGCCTTCCACCGCCGAAACTGGGTAACTGTTTGTAACACCCTATATTAGAAACGATCCAGCCTAGCCACCTTCGGGAAGAAGCTCAACACACTCACTGGTAGTTCCCCAACCCCCTCCTACCCCATCAATCATCGAGGCACTGCCCCACAAGATCTGCCCGCCAAACTAGGAACCTTCGCCCGGCGCATCAAAAAGTTATCGATCCCGCTCGAAACTTCAACATACACCACATTGATGACGACGAGATGGACTCCATTCCAAATCGCCCATACCTCCAACCTCACCCTCTACATCCCCCCATTCAACACCCAATCAACAAACCTATTACGCCCATTGACATACAGATCGCCCTCACCCAAACAAAAACACTGCTCCCGGTCCCGACCAAATTCGCTACGTTCACATTAAGGAAGCCCCTCCAATCTTGCTGCAGCTCCTAGCCACCCTCTACAACTACCTTCTCCTAACCGGCTTTTACCCCACAGCTTGGCGCGCAGCGACAATGCTACTCTTCCCCAAACCTCTCAAACCACCTTCCGACATCACATCCTACCGTCCCATCTGCTTATCAGCCGTCCTCTCAAAACTCTTCGAGAAAATCCTCGTCCGTCGCCCCACCTCCACCTTTCCCGCCTCAATCTCCTCCCTCTTTCTCAATGTGGTTTCCGACCTGTGCTTTCCACCCATGATCAGCTGCTACTCCTCACCACCCTCACAGCCGATAACCTCAACCGACTTCGCCCAACCCTCCTCCTTACCTTCGATTTCCAAAGCGCATTCGACACAGTCTTGCCCGCCGCCCTCCTCCTGAAGCTCCACTACTACCACCTCCCTCTCAACTTCATCCGCCTCATCCGTAATTTCCTCAGCCCCCGCACCGCTCGCATCTCCATTCATCACACTCTCTCTCGTTCCTTCCCCCTGAACCAAGGTGTCCTCCAAGATTCAGTCCTCTCACCTCTTCTCTACATCCTGTTTGTTGGATATATCCCCCAGCCTCCGGCTCCTCTTCCCCTCCTACAATTTGTGGACGACACCGCCATTCTCGCCCCCTGCCCCTGTCATCGCCATTAATCGTCATGTTCAGCCATATCTAAACACTTTCACGGCCTGGTTTGACCGTTGGCACCTAACAGTGAACACATACAAAACCCACGCTGTCCTCTTTCGTCCTCGCCGACACGCCAACGGACCATCTCAAAATCCTGGCTTACTGAACCTTCAAATACACGACCTTCGTCTCAGCACTGGCCCGTCTCTCCGCTATCATGGGGTAGAGTTCAACGAGCACTTCACCTTCAGGTCCCATCTTCGAGCTCTCACAGCCTCCGCACAGCAACGCCCTCGACTACTCACCCGCCTACTTGGCACTTCCTGGGCTCTTCATGCACCTACAGTCTTTTACACCTACAAGGCACTCATCCACTCGTACATCACCTACGGCCATGTGGTATGGGCCGCCTGCGCTGCCAGTCGCTTCCGTCCTCTGATTACGATGGAACGCCGAATTTCCCGTATCACTCTTCGCCTTTCTCCGATTCATCCAAGTGAGGACTTCTACCGACTAATGCCCCTGCCACCCATCACCACCTATATCCATCTCCTCCAACTTCGTTACCTTCAACGTGCTCGCCGTACTCACAACCCCATACAACAACAGCTTGAAGCTATCCCTGCCCGAGCACCTGTCTACACCAAATTTGGCCTCACACACCAAAAATCCCTCATCCCAGCCCCCGACTAAACATCCCGCCCCTTCTCCTCAATCAAAACGTGGTACCACATGGCCACTCCAGAAAGAAGAAAAAAATCATCACAACATTACGTTATCATCCATTCTTCCATCACAACACAGCAACCCATCTATTATCGAACAAACATCCATTTCATAACTCCATACACACAAGTCACCTCATCCCAACAATTCGTCCCCAATCATCTCATCTCATGTATCGTTCTTTCTTGTCTTTCTATCTCTTCTACAGCACAACTCTCTTTCTCATCTCTACAAACATCATCCACATCATCCATTAACCCCATCTCAAACACAATCATCCATTTCTTCTATGTACTTCACTAATAAAAAAATTAATAACTCTCATCTCTCACACACCACACCAATCACATCATCTCATCACTTTCACCCCATCCAACTCCAAATTAATATCAACTTCATACAATTTTCTCATCGCATACAAACTTTCTCTTCTCTCTTTCTCTCAGCACCGTTTCTCATCTCCACAAGAATCATCAATTACTCCCATCTCATAATACATCATCAACCATTTCTCACAGTTAATTTGAAAAAAAGGTATCTAAATTCACAAACTTCCACAATTAAAAAAGTCCTCTCGGCACGCCGGAAGGCGGAGGTAGATTTCACCGGACAAACTTGGGGATAGGCGAAAATAGGCAGAATATGCAGGTTTTCGTAGAAGGATCAGACCTCATTTATTGCGAGAAAGTATTTTACAATTGGAGATTAATTAACTTTATTTTCGTCATTTTATGCATATTTTAAACATTTTATTGTCTTATGATGACGGTAACCTTCTTGTCATTTGGAGTCCATTTTTATACTTGTGGTAACACTGTCCTTATGCAAGGTTTCGACACTGACGTGTAACTATGTAACGGTCTGTTACTTCTTCACGCAAATTATTATCTCCCGCAGAGATGTTGGTTGGTTCCTCAGTTTAGGGGCTGCGACAACGCGGTCATGTAACCCCGTGTACTTTAGGTTAGTGAAGAATCTGTCTGATAAACGGTGTGAATTGTGATGGCTGTATTAGTCTGTAATTCAGGCAAGGACTGCAGACGGTCAATTTCAAGCAGTAGTTCCTAATGTTGCTACCAGATACTACCGTCAACGACACCTAGCTCTGAACTTGGCTACTATATGCCACCGCAACCAGCAACTCGCAACGAACGTTGGAACTTCCCCTACAAAAGGAAAGCATACTGAGGGATTTTTAGCGCTCTTAGAAAATCCGACGAGTTTGGCCGGCTTTGAACCCGCGACCTTGGGCATAGAAGTTCAGCATGCTACCAATTACGTCACCGAAGCCGCTTCACACTTTGTCAGATGGAAATCTGAATCTGATCTCGTGCAAGTGCGTTGTCATGGCAACGTCTGATGGCTCATCCCTCATCAATTTAGTAGTGATGCCATGGCAACCACTGATAGCTCTTGGCATTTTCTTATATTTCCGAAATAATTTTTCTCATCCCTTGGCGTAATGGTGGGTCATATCAACAATTCTTTCAGACAAAAGTTTTAGGTAATTATTAGGGGAATATTGTCCATTTGGTAAGGTTTTGATATTGTGCCTATAACGAGAGATATGATTAATGTTTCCCGAAAGACCCACTTTTTCCCACCCATTTGTTCAATGTTGGTGCTATAAAAAAACTCTTCAAACATAAATTTTTGGGCTTTATCCGACACATAGTATGAACTTGGAACGGATTCGATATTTCACATATTAAGAGAGTTATAGCAATATTTCACTTTTTCGAGAAAAAAAAGCCCCCCATTTTCACCCCCTTCGACCGATTCAGCCCAGTAACGAACTTGACCGAGATTTTATAGGTATACATATTCGGTAAAAAATTCAAAGTGATTGGTGCAAAATTACGTCAGTTATCGTGTCCAAAAGAAACTGATATACATATATATCATACTAATATATAAAAAAAAGTCCTCTCGGCACGCCGGAAGGCGGAGGTAGATTTCACCGGAAAAACTTGGGGATAGGCGAAAATAGGCAGAATATGCAGGTTTTCGTAGAAGGATCAGACCTCATTTATTGCGTGAAAGTATTTTATAATTGGAGATTAATTAACTTTGTTTTTCGTCATTTTATGCATATTTTACAGTTGTATTGTCTTATGATGACGGTAACCTTCTTGTCATTTGGAGTCCATTTTTATTTATACTTGTGGTCACACTGTCCTTATGCAAGGTTTCGACACTGATGTGTAACTATGTAACGGTCTGTTACTCCTTCACGCAAAATTATATCTCCCGCAGAGATGTTGGTTGGTTCCTCAGTTTAGGGGCTGCGACAACGCGGTCATGTAACCCCGTGTACTTTGGGTGAGTGTAGAATCTGTCTGATAAACGGTGTGAATTGTGATGGCTGTATTAGTCTGTAATTTAGGTAAGGAATGCAGACGCTCAATTTCAAGCAGTAGTTCCTAATGTTGCTACCAGATACTACCGTCAACGACACCTAGTTGTGAACTTGGCTGCTAGATGCCACCGCAATCAGTAACTCGCAACGAACGTTGGAACCTCCCCTCCAAAGGAAAGCACACTGAGGGATTTTTAGCGCTCTTAGAAAATCTGACGACTTTGGCCGGCTTTTAACCCGCGAACTTGGGTATGCTACCAGTTACGTCACCGAAGCCGCTTCACACTTAGTTAGATGGAAATCTGAATCTGATCGCGCGCAAGTGCGTTGTTATGGCAACGTCTGATGGCTCATCCCTCATCAATTTAGTAGTGTTGCCATGGCAACCACTGATAGCTCTTGGCATTTTCTTATAATTTCGAAATTATTTTTCTCATCCCTTGGCGTAATGGTAGGTCATATCAAAAATTCTTTCAGACAAAAGTTTTAGGTAATTATTAGGGGAATATTGTCCATTTTGTGCGGTTTTGATATTGTGCCTATTACGAGAGATATGATTAATGTTTCCCGCAAAAACCCACTTTTTCCCACACCTTTGGTCAATGGTTAGTGCTATAAAAACTCTTCAAACATCAATATTTGAGCTTTATCCGGCACATAGTATGAACTTTGAACGGATTCGATATTTCACATATTAAGAGAGTTATAGCAATATTTCATTTTTTCGAAATAAGTCCCCCATTTTCATCCACTTCGAACGATTTAGCCCAGTAACGAAATCGACCGAGATTTTATGGGTATGCATATTCGGTTAAAAATTCAAAGTGATTGGTGCAAAATTATGGCAGTTATCGTGTCCACAAGAAACAGATATATATATATATATAAACTTTTGAACTGACGGTGGTTTTGGGGTCTGGGGGATGTGAAACGCGAAGATATGTCAAAATTTTCCGGAAATCGAAACATGGTACCCATTGCAATAGTTAGCTTTCTAATGAAATCTACCTAAAATACTACCATCAACGACACCTATCTGTGATCTTGGCTACTAGATGCCACCGGAACCATCAACTCGCAACGAACGTTGGAACTTCTCCTGCGAAGGAAAGCAAACTCATGGTTTTTTAGCGCTCTTAGTAAATCCGACGACTTAAGCCGGGTTTGAACCCGCGACCTTGGGCATAGAAGTTCAGCATGCTACCAGTTCCGATACCGAAGTCGCTTCCCACAGACAGATGGAAAACTGAATGTTATCTCGTGCAGTGGCGTTGTCATAGCAACTGCTGATGGTTCATCCCTTATCAATTAAAAGTAAAATTGTCATGGCAACCTCTCTTGGCACTTGGCATTTTCTTATAATTTAAATCATTTTGCTCACCCCGTGGCGTAATGGTGGGTCATATCAAAAATTCTTTCAGACAAAAGTTTTAGGTAATTATTGGAGGAATATTGTCCATTTTGTACGGTTTTGATATTGTGCCTATTAAGAGAGATATGATTAATGTTTCCCGAAAACCCCACTTTTTTCCACCCCTTTGGTCAATGGTTGGTGCTATCAAAAAACTTATTTGACATAAATTTTTGGCACTTATCCGACACATATTATGAACTTTGAATGGATTCGATATTTCACGTATTAAGAGAGTTATAGCGAAATTTCACTATTTTGAAAAAAAAAAGCCCCCCATTTTCACCCCCTTCGACCGATTTTGCCCATTAACGAACTTGACCGAGATTTTAATGGGATACTTATTATGTAAAAAATTCAAACTGATTGTGGCAAAATTACGGCAGTTATCGTGTCCACAAGAAACTGATATATATATATAGAGAGAGAGAGATAGATAGATACATATATACATAAATTATGTATAAACTTTTGAACTGACGGTGGTTTTGGGGTCCGGGGGATGTGAAACGCGAAGATATGTCGAAATTTTCCGGAAGTCGAAACATGGTACCCATTGCAATAGTTAGCTTTCTAATGAAATCTACCTAAATGAGATGGTGTGTGTCTGTCTTTCTGTCTGTCTGTCTGTCTGTCTGTCTGTCTGTTACTCAATAACGCAAGAACCACTGGTCCGATTTAAATGAAATTTTGCATGGATGTAGCTGATTTACCAGGTTTACATATAGGTTACTTTTAATTTCGATATTTTGCACTATTAAGAAATGGCAACCATTTTAGTGACGTCACTACACCCTTTGGTTTCAAAATTTCATATTTCCATATCAAATAAAAAGAGAACGGTAGGAAATAGCAATATTTTGATGGCACATATGAGCTTCAAAATTTAATTTTCTATCCGAAGGGTCCTTATCACTTTTCGTGTATCTCCAACGGTTAGCGAGTAAAACCTACTTTTGTGACGTCACTACACCCTTTGGTTTCAAAATTTCATATTTCCATTTCAAATAAAAAGAGAACGCTAAGAAATAGCAAACTTTTGATGGTATACACGAGCTTTAGCATTTAATTTTCTATCCAAAAGGTTCTTATCACTTTTCGTGTATCTCCGACGGTTAGCGAGTAAAACCTAAATGTGTGCAATAAAACACGGTCACATCGAGCGGTGCAGTATATCTCTACATATATAAAAAAGAAAATTTGTCTGTTTTTTTCTGAATTTCTACGGAAATTTGAGTTATTTACACGTTTCAGACTTTTTTATGATAGATGCGCGCGAAAATAATGTTTTGGTCTGTCTGTCTGTTTGCTTGATTGTCTGTGGACAAATTTGTTCCCTTATAACTCGAGAACGGCTGGGTGTATCAACGTAAAATTTGGTTCAGATATCCATCAGAAGCACGACACTAATCATTGATGTAACTCTTCTCTATACCTCTCATAAAAGGGGGCATACCCCCTTAAAATACATGCTGAAATAGGAGTAGAAGGACGAGACAAAGCTCATTTTCAGCCCCTCAATGTGAGAGACAAAACTCGGGGGCCCTAAAAGCACATTTTAAGGTCCTACGTCCAACCGTTTTTGAGATATTCCCAGAAAACTAATTTAATTTATTAAACTATGAACGAATGCAAGCCGATAACCATGGCAACAGATTCTCCGAGATCCATATATTGCTGTAAGACGCAATACAATTCCATTAATTACATTAGTGTGAAAGTTTGCAAACGGTTAGATGTTTATTATGGAACCAAATTAAGCTGTAAATTTCATCAATACGTAAAATGCGCTTAAGGGGGGCAAGGGGTAGTCTAGATTTTTTTTCACGCGATTTACATCTGCGGGTGTGGTATGGCAGGTCTATTATATTCCTATCCCTATGTTATATTATTATTATAAGTATTATATTATGGCGTACAACGACGAGACAAAGCCCCTCGGTGCCAGAAATAAAACTCGAGGGTCCTCGAAAACTACATTATAAGGCTCTAAAACCAACAGTTTCTGAAACAATCCCAGAAAACTAATTAAGTTTAATTTAACAAACTAATGAAGGAATGCAAATCGGTAACCATGACAACATTATCTCAAGGGGTGGCATCCAACTTTCCATCTATTTCAGTAAGAAGCAATTTATTACATTTATTACATTTCTGTGAAAGTTTGCAAATATAAGGTTATCACGGAACCAACATAGACTGTATAATTCATCAATGCAATTAAGGGGGTCAAGGGGTAACCTAGGATTTTTTCATGCAATTTTCACGTGCGACATATAGTGCAGAAGGTCTATTATATCTCCAAACAACAACATTATTTTCAAAAATTCCTGAATTGAATCAGCATTTTTTGCGGCTTTTAGGAATGTGGGCAATTTGAGACTAAAGAACCTGAATTTTCATGCACCACAAGCTTTTATAATTTATGAAAGAGGTCTTCCTGTGTATGGGGACCCAACACAACGTAGAGGGTCAGTTTTTATGTGACGTGTATTGCGTTTCATCTACAAGGCTTTCAATTCTATTTCATGTCAGGAAGTACACATCAGGTGAATTTAGTTTGAGAGCACATTTCAACTATTTTTTTTTGTCGACATACGGGTTTATCGTAAGGATGATTTTCTTTGATACTGTGTGGTAGATATACCCATATTTGGATTTCTGGGTGATATGTTGTAGACAATAGTATTGTCTGTCTGTCTGTCTTTCTGTGTATCCTTATGTACGCCTATAACTCATGTTCGGATGCTTGGTGCATCGTAAAATTAGGTATGGTAAACATGAGTCAATACACCAATCATTTATAAAACTCTTCACCGTTCATTTCATGCAGTAGAAGGGTGGATATAGGGAAAAACTTCTCAAAATACATGCTAAAATAGGCGAAATATAAAAATTATCCTAGAAGGACGACCAAAGCATATGTTGCACTTCTCAATGTGAGACACAAAATTCGCGAGTTTATAAAGGGTCTCCGAAAACCACATTATAAGGCCCTTAAATTAACAGTGTGTGTGATTTCCCAGAAAACTAACTTCGTTTTGATAAACTTATGAAGGAATGACAAGCCGCTAACCATTGCAACAGTAGCTCAATTGATAATGTCTGGTGCGTCTCTAAAAGCAACAGTACTTAAAAGGGACGTAACGCCAATAACATTATTATTATTATTATGTCTGGTGTTAACACCGAACACCGTTCGAAGAACGGGTACCTCTGCTAGTATATATATATATATATATATATATATATACATAAATTATATATAAACTTTTGAACTGACGGTGGTTTTGGGGTCTGGGGGATGTGAAACGCGAAGATATGTTGACATTTTCCGGAAGTCGAAACATGGTACCCATTGCAATAGTTAGCTTTCTATTGAAATCTACCTAAAATCACAACATTTTCCAAATCTCTAACTTATAAAACTAATAAATTCATGAGTCACAAAACTACAAACCCTCCAACTCCACAATTTACAATAGTACAAAGCATAAAAGAGCAATTTTCTCAAACTTAAAAAAAATTCAAAACTTTAATCTTAGCCAAGAAGTCAAGTCATTTCTCCTTCTCCAACTTTTTCAATTCACCACCACGCTTCTCCTAAAACTCTCAACCTCCCAAAATATGCCCTCCTCTGGCCCGAGAGATGGTGCGGCCATCTATAGGGGGCCGCCCAACCTCCCTGGGTGGGAATGAAATGACTTAATATATATATGAGGAGCCTCGCAACCACAAGGGCGATTGCTCAATGGTGGGATGAAAATAACGTCTGAAAGCACACGAAACACATCGACTACTGACACGCCTCTTTTGTTGTTGAGGAAGGAGGTTGCCATGGCCTTAAGTGAGGAACCTTCCCGGCACCTGTGTGCAGTAGAAGTGGGAACCCAGGGAAACCACTTCCAGGATGGCTGACGTGGAAATCGAACCCACCTCTTCCCAGTTTTCTCTCAGATGGCTGAGTGTACCCCGTTCCAGCCCTCAAACCAGAATTAAATACCTGGACAGAAACATGAATCAAACCGGGACATCTGAGGTGACAGCCAAGAATGCTAACCGATACACACGAGGTGGTATGCAAGAGTTTTTTGTTGTTGTTGTTGTTGCTTCATATGGGGAACGGAGTTCACTCAGCCTCGTGAGGCAAATTCATGAAGAGGTGGGATCGATTCCCGTCTCAGCTATCCTGGAAATCGGTTTCAGTGTGGTTTCTCACTTCTACTCGAGGGAATGCCAGGATGGTACCCAAATTAAGGCCACGGCCGCTTCCCACCATAATCGTACCCTAATCGTATCTTATATCTTATATATATATTAAGAGGAATGTCTGTGTGTTCGTCTTTTATGCGTTCATAAACCATTCATCCGATTGCGATCAAATTTTGGTGAGTTGTTGTAAACACTTCCGGAAGGTTTATAGGCATAGTTAATCCATTTCAAAATAGATAGCGCGCGAGTAGTTTAAACAAATGCGTAATGGCGATGCGTTCATATACAATTCATCCGATTGCGATAAAATTTTGGTGAGTTGTTACGCACAGTCCCGGAAAAGTTATAGGTGAAGTAAATCCAATTTAAAGTAGATGGCGCGCGAGTAGCTTCGACAAAATTGCGTGCGTTTGTTACAAGAAAGTCCCACATGCGTTCTAATGGAATTCATCCCATTGCGATGAAACTTGGGTGAGATGTTCTGTACACTTCAGGTAAGGTTTCTGGCTTAGTAAATCCACTTAACAATAGGTAGCGCACGAGTAGATTCAAAAAATGAGCGACGACGGGCGAGGCGTTTCAACAAAGTCCTGTATGCGTTCAGATACCATTCGTCCGATATCGATAAAACTTGGGAGAGAGGTTGTGTACACTACAGGCAAGGTTTCTGGCTTAGTAAACCCATGTCAAAATAGGTAGCGCACGAGTAGATTCAACAAATGAGCGACGACTCGCGAAGCGTTTCAACAAAGTCCCGTATGCGTTCATATACTATTCGTCTGATAGCGATGAAACTTCGGTGAGTGGTTGTGTACACTTCTGGCAAGGTTTCTGGCTTAGTAAACCCACTTAACAATAGGTAGCGCACGAGTAGATTCAACAAATGAGCGACGACGGGCGAAGCGTTTCAACAAAGTCCTGTATGCGTTCACATACCATTCGTCCGATAGCGATGAAACTTGGGTGAGAGGTTGTGTACACTTCAGGCAAGGTTTCAGGCTTAGTAAATCCACTTAACAATAGGTAGCGCACGAGTAGATTCAACAAATGAGCGACGACGGGCGAAGCGTTTCAACAAAGTCCTGTATGCGTTCACATACCATTCGTCCGATAGCGATGAAACTTGGGTGAGAGGTTGTGTTCACTTCAGGCAAGGTTTCTGGCTTAGCAAATCCACTTAACAATAGGAAGCGCACGAGTAGATTCAACAAATGAGCGACGACAGGCGAAGCGTTTCAGCAAAGTCCTGTATGCGTTCACATACCATTCGTCCGATAGCGATGAAACTTCGGTGAGTGGTTGTGTACACTTCAGGCAAGGTTTCTGGTTTAGTAAATCCACTTTACGATAGGTAGGGCACTAGTAGATTCAACAAATGAGCGACGACGCGCGAAGCGTTTCAACAAAGTCCCGTATGCGTTCATATACTATTCGTCTGATAGCGATGAAACTTGGGTGAGATGTTGTGTACACTTCAGGGAAGCTTTCTGGGTTAGTAAATCCACTTAACAATAGTTATCGCACACGCAGATTAAACAAATGAGCGACGACGCGCGAAGTGTTTCAATATAGTCCCGTATGCGTTCATATACCATTCGTCCGATAGTGACTAAACTTACGTGAGTTGTTGTGTACACATCAGGGAAGGTTTCTGGCTTAGCAAATCCACTTACGATATGTAGGGCACGAGTAGATTCAACAAATGAGCGACGACGCGCGAGCGTTTCAACAAAGTCCCGTATGCGTTCATATACTTTTCGTCTGATAGCAATGAAACTTGGGTGAGATGTTTTGTACACTTCAGGGAATGTTTCTGGGTATGTAAATGCACTTTACAATAGGTATCGCTCAAGTAGATTAAACGAATGAGCGACGACGCGCGAAGTGTTTCATTATAGTCCCGTATGCGTTTATATACCATTCGCCCGATAGCGACTAAACTTGGGTGAGTTGTTTTGTACACTCCAGGGAAAGTTTCAGGCATAGTAAGTCCATGTTACAATAGGTAGCGCACAAGTAGATTCAACAAATGGGCGAAGACGCGCGAAGCGTTTCAACAAAGTTCCGTATGCGTTCATATACCATTCGTCCGATAGCGATAAAACTTGGGTGAGATGTTGTGTACACTTCTGGGAAGGTTTCTGGCTTAGTACATCCACTTTACAATAGGTATCGCACAAGTAGATTCAACAGATGATCGACGGCACGCGAATCTTTTAACAAAGTCACGTAGCGTTCAAATACCATTCATCCGATTGCTAAGAATCTTTGGTTGGATTGTTGTGCACACTCGAGGAAAGGTTTCTGACTTAGTAAATCCTTTTTACAATAGGTAGCGTAGGAGTTGATTCAACAAATGTGTAACGGCGCGCGTATCGTTTAAAAAATCGTATGTGTTCATATACCATTCATGCGATTACAATAAGATTTAGAGAAATGTTGTTTCCACTCCCGCAAAGATTTCTGATTTAGTAAACCCATTTTACAATTGGTAGCGCACGAGTACATTCAACTAATGAGCGACAGCGCGTGAATCGTTTCAACCAAGTCCCGTATGCGTTCATTTACCATTCATCCGATTGCGATGAAACGTTCATGAGTTGCTGTGTACACGCCAGGGAAGGTTTTCGACTTAGTAAATCCATTTTACAATAGGTAGCGTACGAGTATATTCAACAAAAGGGTGACGGCGCTCGATCTTTTCAACAAAGTCCCGTATGCGTTCACATACCATTTATTTCATTGCGATGAAACTTTTGTGAGTTGTTGAGCACGCTCCCATGATTTCTTTTTTGAGATAGTAAATCAATTTTACAATAGTTTAGAGGTGGTTAACGGAAAATAAATAAATATTGGGAATCCAAAAGCACTTCAACAAACAAAGTTACAACGCCAACACTTTCTTTGATTGGCATTGCAACGCATGCCGGGTACAGCTAGTTGCAAATAAACACACTAAAATAGACATCACAGTGACACAAAATATTTATCAATTGCTGGAAGAAGAATTATATGATTATACACTTCTGTAGGCTTCCGCGGCCGGTTGAGTATCCTTCAGAACGGCTTGATTGATTGATTGATTGATTGATTGATTGATTGATTGATAGGCAGTTGTTTCATTCCACCACAGGGGGCGACCCTGCTGTGGCGGGCCCCCTTAGACGGTTTCGCCGTCTCTTAGGGCCAGAGGAGTAAGTTGATGTTGGAGAGATAGGATGTTTTGGGAGGGGGGAGTTCGAAATGTAATAATGAATGGAGTAGTTATTGGCCATTTAATGGGAGTAGTATGAGGTTGGGGGATGTATTGCGGAGATTGTAATGGGGTATCGCTTCGTGAAGGTGATGGTATGCGGGATTTGAAGGTGAAGAGGATGAAGAGAAACTTAGGGTTAGAGGGGAGGTGTACTTCGATGATGGTGAACGGGTTGGTGAATGGTGTTGGGATGGAGGGTGGGGGGCGATGTCTGGAAGAATTTAAGGTGGGTTTATATGGGCTTGGAATGTGTGGGAGTGCTCCTACAGGGAAACAACAGCTGCAATTGCCAAAGTCGACTTTTATAGATTTAAATTAAATTAATGACTTATGTTGATTTACAACATTGCTCGGAATTTTGTTATAATTTTGTTGTGTTGATCGAGATACTGGTAAGTAAGTACGAAAGCAAGTTGGTAGAGTGATTATTATGTAAGGGTATGATTGTGGTGATATATATTTGTATTATGAGAGAAATCGCTGGAAATCGACAAACTTGTTGTAATTGCTTTCATTGATTTAGAGAAAGCTTTTGATGATGTAAATTGGAAGGTGCTGTTTGAAACCCTAAGAAAACTGAAGATATACTATAGGGACAAAAGAATACTCTATCAACTTTACAAGAACCAGACAGCATTAATTGGCAAGGAAAGAGTGGAAGCAAGAATTGGGAAGGGAGTACGACAAGGATGTGGACTAACACCACTGTTATTTAATATCGACATTGAAGAAGCCATTCAAGAATTCTTAGCTACCAACAATTATGGCATAAAAGTTAATGGCAAGCTCTGTACAGTACCATACGATTTGCAGATGATATAGCCCTGATAACTGAAAATGAGAGTGATATGGAAAATGCTCTGAATCACATAAATGAATTATTGCAAGGGAAGTGTGGTATGAGGATAAATAAAAAGTAATCCGAAGTAATGGCATGCACTAGGGATGGCGACCAAATAGTCAATGTGCTAATGGATGGTGAAAAACTAGTCCAAGTAAAGGATTTCAAACATCTGGGGAGCTGGATCACATCAAATGGAAAGTGTACGAGAGAAGTAAATGCTCGAATCGCACATGTAAATAATCCTTCTCAAAAAAGAAGTCCTTTCTAACATCCATGACTGTTAAATTAGAGGTGTGAAAACACTTCGTGAAAAGTTCTGTATGGAGTATTGCAAGTTATGGATCTGAAACATGGACTGTGCGACAAGCAGATGTATCAAAACTTTGGGCATTCGAGATGTGGTGCTGGCGACGACTACTAAAGATACCTTGGACTGATAAAGTCACGAGTGAGAATGTCCTCAAAAGAGCAAAGGAGACACGTACCTTGGTTGAATCCTTGAACAGAAGGAGGAATAGTTTTGTTGGCCATTTGATTCGTCATTCTGACTGGTGCACTACACTCTTCGAAGGGAAGCTAGAAGGAAAGAGGAGTCGAGGAAGACCAAGGACTCAATTCATAGACAGCATTAAAGCCAAGCATACTTATTGCCATTTGAAACTCCAGGCCCGGGAAAGAAGACGTTTTGGAAGACATGCATGATACCCATCAACCTAGCGGTTGTGGAGAAGAAGAAGATGATGAGAGAAATGGATGATGACGTATTGTGAGAATGGAGTAATTGAAGATGTTTGTGGAGATTAGAAGAGGCGGCGCTGTAGAAGAGGATAAAAGAATAGTGTATATGAGATGAGATGATCGTGTGAAGTCGGCAATACTTGAAAGATGGATGGGGGATGATATGTGATGAGATGATGTGATTGAGGTGGAGTGGGAGAAATGAGAGTGAGTTTATTTTTATATATTTTTAAACAATTATGAATGCGATGGAAGAAATTGATGATAGTGTTGATGAGATGGGAGTAATGCATGATGTTTGTAGAGATGAGAAGGAGAGCGGTGCTGTAGAAGAGAGAGAAAGAAGGAAAGAAAGAAAGAAAGAAAGAAAGAAAGAAAAGAAAGAATAGTATATTGGGTGAGATGATTGCAATGACGAAATGATGAGATCAGATGAGGGGAGTAGTAAGCGGATGAAGTGAATGAGGAGTTGGAGAATTATGATGTCGAATGGTGGAAAATTGCGTGATAGAGGTTTATGATGTCGAATAGTGCGTGGAAGATGAGGTGTGTCAATAAAAGATGGAATGGGTGGATGATAGTTTTTGTATTTTATTTTATTTATCTTTTTACTATCGAATTTGACCAACTATGGACCGCAAGGAACTCGAGACTTATTGGCTTTCTTTCTCTTCTCTTCCCAGAACTTCTTCATGCTGTCACTTCTTTGTTTTCTCTCCTCCTGGGAACTGATCCGTTTGGGCCTCCTGCTTGGTGGTTTCTCCTGAAATGATTTTACTCCGTCAACTCGACTGCGGAACTCTCTTCTATCATAGGCCATCGGTGGAATAATTCCAACTTCCGCTGCATCCCTCTTCACCTCATCTACCCATTTAGATGTGACATTTGACCCCATGATGTAGCTGAAAATCCTTTTGGTCAGCCTGCCTTTATACATTCGTAGTAAATGTCCGTATTGTTAATATTTTTATTATTTTGTTTTCCCATAATTATATTATGAAGTATATATATAAAAATGAGATGGTGTCTGTCTGTCTGTCTGTCTGTCTGTCTGTCTGTTTCTCAATAACTCAAGAACTACTGGTCCGATTTAACTGAAATTTTGCATGGATGTAGCTGATTTACCAGGTTTACATATAGGATTCTTTTGATTTCGAAATTTTGCACTATTAAACAAGATGTTCAGTAAAGAACATATAGCCTACTTTCTCCTAAATGTATGAGTATAGTTATAACTCGTTGTTATTATCAAAGAGTATAATAGAACTATTCTTTGTTGAAGACCTTAGAAACGATTTACCTCTACCAAACGCCACAACCTAGATAAAAACTGCTACCATCATTGAAGAAAGAAAGATAAGAAGTATATCAAGAATGTTATGGATCTGGAGACATAATCGACCGGACTGGCGGCGTGGCTCAGCGGTAACGTTCTCGCTTGCTGGGCCCTAGGTTGCAGGTTCGTATCCTGGCGCAGTCAGCTGGCATTTGAGGGTGCACAAATGCGAGGGAGCCGTGTCAGTACATTTACTGGCACGTTAAAGATCCCCTTCGGGCCAAAATTCCGGCACCCCGGTGTCTCTAAAATCAGCAGTAGTTAAAAGGGATGTAAAACCAATAACATTATTATTATTATTATTATTACGACCTGCCGTGGGCAACATCCAACTTTGAGTTGAGGCATGTCTTTACACGTCTGGTTGTGCATGGCTTTCACAACCCTAATTGAATTACCAAATCTTTCCATGACCCTACAGAGACGTGTGTATACAAACTATGTGGATATTTTCGATAATATAATCCTAACAGAGCGAGTGCATTCTAGCGGCCAGAAGAAGAAACTTTTCAATAAAATCTGGAAGTTACCTTTTTGGCAGCTAGATGTCTCGAGTAACTCTGCTGGCGAATTATGTTTTAATTAAATATATATTTTACACCATAATGTGCACAATATAACGCTTAATTTTAAAACATCTGAGTCATTACAAAACAATAAACATATAACATTTCAAGCAAAAAACCTAGCTCTGATCGGGTTTGAACCATAGGCTTTTGAGCGATAGGCTAACGCTCTACCACTGAGCTAATTGTGTCAACGATTATCGTTCTATTTAAAATGACTTACATAGAACTTGTTAGCAAATAATGATTTATACTAAACGATTTCATCACTGGAGTATATTATTTATATATAAAGCATTTCATACAAAGTTTATTTATTTTTTATCAGTAAGCTATATTGCATGCAATACTGAAATTAGTGAAATATAAGTCCGGCACAAGATATCCGCTGCCATCTTGTCTTATTACTGAATCAGTTCAGCTTTTTAAAATCACGTCTGCACTATAGTATTACAAAATAAACTTTTAATTTCGAACGTGCCTCTTCCTTTAGAACAGTTAAAACGATTCTCGGCTCGATAATCGGAACTGGTGGGTCCCATGATATGGATTATAAAGTTTGCATAATTCGCACGGCCGCCATCCTGAAATGGTATGGCGGACGACCTTGTAATTTGGTCACAAGACGCATCCTATACGAAGGTATGTTGTTACCAAATTTGGTAGAGATCGGATGATTTGGTTAGTCGTTATTTGATTTTACGTTTTGAACGTTTGAGTGGCCGCCATTCAGTTTTAGTAAAGATGGCGGCGATATAAAACATGACACTGAGGTGTCCTTTGCTAGTGCTACCTTTGTACCAAATTTCGTTCAATTTTCATTCACCGTGTTCGAATTGATAGGGGGGGGACAGACATTCAGAGTACACACACTCACACACACACAGACACACACACACACACACACAGACTCACACACACACATACACACACACACACAGACTCACACACACACATACACACACACAGACAGACACACTTTTTTCGCCCTGTGTTGATCTCATAAGTCTACTTTCATTTTTTGCAAAAATCGAAAGTAGGCTAAAAATGGCGACAATTTTAGTGACGTCATTAGACCTTTGGTTTCAAAATTTCATACTTCCATATCAAATAAAAGGAGAACGGTAGGAAATAGAAAACTTCCGATGGCACAAACGAGCTTTGAAATTTAATTTCCTATCCGAAAGGTCCTTATCACTTTCCGTGTATCTCCAACAGTTAGCGAGTAAAACCGACATTTGTGACGTCACTACAACCTTTGGTTTCAAAATTTCATATTTCCTTTTCAAATAAAAAGAGAACGCTAAGAAATAGCAAACTTTTGATGTTATACATGAGCATTAACATTTAATTTTCTATCCGAAAGGTCCTTATCACTTTTAGTATATCTCCAACGGTTAGCGAGTAAAACCAAAATCTGTGCAATAAAACACGGTCAACTCCGAGCGGTGCAGTATATATCTCTATATACAGTATAAAAATGAAAATTTGTGTGTTTTTCTCTGAATTTCTACGGAAATTTGAGATGTTTACACGTTTCAGACTGTTTTATGATGGATGCGCGCGAAAATAATTTTTTTATCTGTCTGTCAGTTTGTTTATCTGTGGACAAATTTGTTCCCTTATAACTCGAGAACGGCTGGGTGTATCAACGTAAAATTTGGTACAGATATCCATCAGAGGCACGACACTAATCATTCATGTAACTCTTCTCCGTACCTCTCATAAAAGGGGGCCTACCCCCTTAAAATACATGCTGAAATAGGCGTAGAACGACGAGACAAAACTCATCGTCAGCCCCTCAATGTGAGAGACAAAACTCGGGTCCCCGAAAACCACATTTCAAGGACCGAAGACCAACCGCTTTTGAGATATTCCCAGAAAACTAAGTTAATTTAATAAACTAATGAACGAATGCAAGCCAGTAACCATGCCAACGGATTCTCAGAGGTCCATCTATTGCTGTAAGACGCAATGCCATTCCATTAATTACATTAGTGTGAAAGTTTGCAAACGGCTAGAAGGTTATCACGGAACCAAATTAAGCCGTAAAATTCATCAATACGTATAATGCGCTTAAGGGGATCAAGGAGTACTCTAGAAAATTTTCACGCAATTTACACCTGCGGGTGTGGTACGGCAGGTCTATTATATTCCTATACCCATATTATTCATTCATTCATTCATTTCGTATAGGCCATCTATGGACCGCGTCATTCCAACCATCTCCTACTGGCTTTGATGTTTGCCCTGTACGCCCGCATTCGTTCTCGGTGGACTTCCTTCCGTTCCTGGGTCCAAATATTTCCCGTTTTCAGCTTCGGTTTTTCTTGGAAACCTTTACAAGCTTGAAGTTTCCCTTTGAGTGGGGCGCGCTCCTGAATGTCTGTTGGTGTAATCCCCACTTCGTTCAGATCTTTATCCAGTTCAATGAACCAGGCCCATTTTGTTTTCCTCTCCTGAAAGTAAGTTATGTTGCGGTTGGTCAGTCTTGCTGGGCTCATTCGTTTCACATGCCCAAAAAATGGTAACCTTCTCTTCCGGATGACGTTGCTTATCTTCTCCACATGAGTATATCGGTCATGGTTATGCCGTCTTCTGTATTCCCCATTGTCTTTGATGGAACCCAATATCTTTCTCAAAATATTCCTTTCTTTGGCCTCCAGTTTCTCGACCAAGCCTTTTTTGTTCATCGTGAGGCATTCAGAGGCATGCAAGACCTCCGGACGGATGACACTGCAGTAATGTTTTAGTTTTGCTTTGAAGGATATTGACCATTTCTTATAGATGTCCTTAGTTAAATGGTAGGCCATTTCCATTTTGCTCATGCGTGATGTGAATGCTTCTTTCTCTGATAATATCCCTTCCCTGACCCGTCCTGAAAAGAAAAGTACATGGCCATTGGCTGAATTAAAAATAATTTAAACAAGTAGTTCCGTGACGAACTATACAGCCTATTTTCATATATCCTACTTATTTTAATTGCCACTATCAACATACAGAATTTCAGTTTGATTGCTGTAACAGATTCGTAGATATTGAGAATCGACTAAATATTTCGGATGGTCGCCATGTTGGATTGTTAAATGTATAGGCCATAGAGTCATGTACCATTAAAGGAAAATTATTGCGTAGGTTCATTATTCAAACTTTCACTTCGATCTCATGATTACGACACAAGAAATATAACTTAATATTAAAATTCGCACAGCCGCCATCTTGAGGTTATGTAAACAATTGAACTAAATTAGATACCAGTGCATTACAATGTGTCAAAACATTTCCTGTACCAAGTTTCAATGCGTTTGGATAATTAAATCGCGAGAAAGGTCTATTTAAAATTTTCAAATTCGCTTGGCTGCCATATTCGTTTTGTAGTTAACCGGTTTTTGAAAGTCTTATAGATGAACTTCCAATAGTGCCCTTTATCTCCGTACAAAATTTCAGGGTGATACCGCTGATAGTTTCAGAGATATAGAATGCCGGTGAAATATTTTGCACAGCCGCCATCTTGTGGTTATGTAAACAATTGAACGAAGTAAGATGTCGGTGCATTACAATGTGTATAAACATATACTGTACCATGTTTTATTGCGTTTGGTTGGTTAAATCGCGAGAAACGTCTATTTAAACGTCGCAACTTCGCTTGGCCGCCATGTTGGTTTTGTAGTTACCAGTTTTTCAAGAGTCACATAAGGGAACTTCTAGTAGTTCCCTTTATATCCGTAAAAAAATCCAGGGTGATATCGGTAATAGTTTCGGAGATATTGAATGCTGGTGTAATATTTCGCACAGCCGCCATGATGGATTGGTGAGACGTAGCACAATTTGAAGGGCACGGTCGGTGTCGCCCGAAATAGTGCTATGAACTTACCGAGTTTCATTGAAATCGCCCCAGCCGTTTTGAATTTATTAGGGGGGGACTCACACACACCTCACACACACACACACACACACACACACACACACACACACACACGGACAAAAGGTGATCTCATAAGCCTATTTTTTCAAAATTGAAAATAGGCTAAAAATGAGATGGTGTGTGTCTGTCTTTCTGTCTGTCTGTCTGCTACTCAATAACGCAAGAACCACTGGTCCTATTTAAATGAAATTTTGCATGGATGTAGCTGATTTACCAGGTTTACATATAGGATACTTTTGATTACGATATTTTGCACTATTGAAAAATGGCGACTATTTTCATATCTCCATTTCAAATAAAAAGAGAACGCTAAGATAGAGCAACCTTTTGATGGCACTACGAGCTTTAAAATTTAATTTTCTATCCGAAATGTCCTTATCACTTTTCGTGTATCTCCAACGGTTAGCGAGTTAAACCTACATTTGTGACGTCACTACACCCTTTGGTTTAAAAATTTCATATTTTCATCATCATCATACCAATATATAACAAGTAGTTCCGTGAAGAACTATACAGCCTATTTTCATATATCCTACTTATGTTAATTGCCACTATCAACATACACAATTTCAGTTTGATTGCTGTAATAGATTCGTAGATATTGAGAACCGACTAAATATTTCGGATGGTCGCCATGTTGGATTTTATATATGTAGGTCCTAGAGTTATGTACTGTTACATGCAGATTATTGTGAACGTGTAGTATTCAAACTTCAATCGCATAATTAGGACACAAGAAAAAACAAGGAGATTTAAAAAAATTTCACAGCTGCCATCTTGAGGTTATGGAAACAATTGAAATAAATTAGATGCCAGTGGATTAACATTCGGATAAAGATTTACTGTACCAAGTTTCACTGCACGCGGATGGTTAAATTGCGAGAAACGTCCATGTGAATATTTATAATTCGCGCCACCGCCATGTTGGATTTGTGATCACCAGGTTATTTAAAGTCCTATAGGTGAACTTAAGTTCAAAGCCCCTATGAACATTAAAAAATTTAGTTTGATTGCTAAAATAGATTCGTAGATATTCAGTATCGTCTAAATATTTCGGATGGTCGCCATGTTGGATTGTTAAATGTATAGGCCATAGAGTCATGTACCATTAAAGGAAAATTATTGCGTAGGTTCATTATTCAAACTTTCACTTCGATCGCATGACTACATCACAAGAAATAAAAACTTAATTTTAAAATTCGCACAGCCGCCATCTTGAGGTTATATAAACAATTGAACTAAATTAGATACCAGTGGATTACAATGTGTATAAATATTTCCTGTACCAGGTTTCAGTGCGCTTGGAACATTAAATCGCGAGAAAGGTCTATTTAAAATGTTCAGATTCGCTTGGCCGCCATGTTCGTTTTGTAGTTAACCGGTTTTTGAAAATCTTATAGATGGACTTCCAGTAGAGCCCTTTATCTCCGTACAAAATTTTAGGGAGATACCGCTAATAGTTTCAGAGATATAGAATGCCGGTGAAATATTTCGCACATCCGCCATCTTGTGATTATGTAAACAATTGAACGAAGTTAGATGTCGGTGCATTACAATGTATATAAACATATACTGTACCAAGTTTCATTGCGTTTGGTTGGTCAAATCGCGAGAAACGTCAATTTAAAAGTCGCAAATTCGCTTGGCCGCCATGTTGGTTTTGTAGATACCAGGTTTTCAAAAGTCACATAAGTGAACTTATAGTAGTTCCCTCTATCACCATAGAACATATCAGGGTGATATCGGTAATAGTTTCGGAGATATTGAATGCTGGTGAAATATTTCGCACAGCCGCCATGTTGGATTGGTGAGTCGTAACAAAATTTGAAGGGCACGGTCGAGGTCGCCGGGAATATTGCTATGAACTCTCCGAGTTTCATTGAAATCGCTCCTGCCGTTTAGATTTTATTAGGGGGGGGGGCACACACACGAATCACACACACACACGCACACACACACACACACACACGCACACACACACGGACAAAAGGTGATCTCATAAGCCTATTTTTTCAAAATTGAAAATAGGCTAAAAATAGGTGTTATAATTTCTCCCTATATTATATTTTTATTAGTATTATATTATGCCGTACAACGACGAGACAAATCCCCTCGGTGACAGCAACAAACCATGGGGCCCTAAAGGGTCCTCGAAAACTACACTATAAGGCTCTAAATCCAACAGTTTCTGAAATATTCCCAGAAAACTAATTTAATTTAATTTAACAAACTAACGAAGGAATGCAAATCGGTAACCATGAGAACATTATCTCAAGGGGTGGCATACAACTTTCCATCTATTTCTGTAAGAAGCAATGTCACTCCATTTATTACATTTCTGTGAAAGTTTGCAAATGGCTATAAGGTTATCACGGAACTAACGTAGACCGTATAATTCATCAATGCAATTAAGGGGGTGAAGGGGTAACCTAGAATTTTTTCATGCAATTTTCACTTTCGACATATAGTACAGAAGGTCTATTATATCTCCAAACAGCAACATTATTTTCAAACATTCCAGAATGGAACCAGCATTTTTTGCGGCTTTTAGGAATTTGGGCAATTTGAGGCTAAAGAACCTGCATTTTCATGCACCACAAGCCTTTATAATTTATGAAAGGGGTCTTCCTGTGTATGGGCAACTAGCACAACGTAGAGGGTCAGTTTTTATGTGACGTGTATTGCGTTTCGTCTACAAGGCTTTCAATTGTATTTCACGTCAGGAAGTACACGTTAGGTGAATTTAGTCTGAGAGCACATTTTAACTTTTTTGTTGTTGTCGACATACGGGTTCATAGTAAGGATGATTTTATTTGATACTGTGTGGTAGATATACCCATATTTGGATATCTGGGTAATATGTTGTAGACAATAGGATTGTCTGTCTGTCTTTATGTGTATCTTTATGCAAGCCTATACCTCGTGTTCGGATGCTTGGTGCACCGTAAAATTAGGTATGGTAACCATGAGAGTCAATACACCAATCATTTTTAAAACTCTTTACCGTACTTTTCATACAGTAGAAGGGTGGATACAGAGAAAAACTTCTCAATATATGCTAAAATAGGCGAAATATAAAAATTATCCTAGATGGACGACTAAAGCATATGTTGCGCTTCTCAATGTGAGACACAAAATTCGGGAATCTATAAAGGGTCTCCGAAAACTACATTTTAAGGGCCTTAAATTAACAGTGTGTGTATGATATTCCCAGTAAACTAACTTCGTTCTGATAAACTTGAAGGAATGACAAACCGCTAACCATTGCAAAAGTAGCTCAATTGATAATGTCTGGTGTTAACAACGAACACCGTTCGAAGAACGGGTACTTCTGCTAGTATATATATATATATATAGCAGTCGTTTCATTCCGACGCATGGCTATTGCCCCTGTGGCGGCGGGCCCCCTTAGACGGTTTTGCCGTCACTTGGGGCCAGGGGGATAAGGTTTTTGGGTGAGGTGTGAGTTTTGGTGATGGGGGAGTTTGGTTTTTGAATTAGGAAGAAGGTGTGTTGGAATTCATGGCGGTTAAATTCGGAGATGGGCTGGGGGGGAGTATCGCTTCTGGGAAGGGAGATTTAGAAGTAAAATGGTGATGGGGAGGGGGGGGGGGTGAGAAGAGATGACTGCTTTATTTGTTGTAGGTATAACTTTAAATGATTTTATTTGTTTGAAAACGATCGAAACACGGAAAGCAACAGTCGCAATTGCCAAAATTAGATTGAGAAACTTATAATGCTCGGGGTTTTATGTTATTAGTCTTTCCTAGCTTGTGAATAAGAAAGGTGATTTAGAGGGATTATTTACGTCGAGATCATAAGGTGGTTGCTCGTGGTATGGATGATGTGAGCATGGAGCTTGGTTCAGTGTAATTTAAGATGGTGGTCGTTGCTGGATACATGTGGGATGAATGTGGTGAATAATTGGTGCTGAGGGAGCACTGAGGGGTGATTGTGACGCAATGTAAGAGTGTGATAGTCCTATGTTTGGGTGATGATGGGAGCATGTATGTGTCGGTGGATGATTGGCATGACGTGGTGGATGGGAGTTTTTTTTTAATGCGAGCTTAAGTATGTGGCGAGATGAGGGAATATGATGAAGACCAATGGGGCGGATGAAAGTGAATTTTCGAGGTTACGGTGGTGGAATGTGGACCGAATGAATGATGCGTTTAATTTGTACATGAAGGTGGTGATGGTGTCTCGGTGTCTTGATGTAAGGATGACTTTGATGGTGATGATGAGAGCATGTAGGAGATGATGGATGATAGGGTATGAGTTTGATGTTGTTTTTTATGTTTTTATTTTATTAATTTAGTTTAGGGATGGTGATGGTATAAAAAAAATATTGTGGTGACGATACTTTGGGTGAGGATGATGTAGCTGATGTATAATAGTGATGGAGCGTGAGCGCAATGAAAGAAGTGATTGTGATGGATATGGGCTTAAAGAGGCTCTTTGACATTTGGTGATGGATTCCATTGTGTAAGGGAATTGAATGAGGTAGCGGTGAAGGACTATGAGAAGAGGGCCTGGACAAAATCGAGGCGCCATTGGGCTCAGTCAGGCACTGGAAGTAGCGCCAGAAGTCTGTAGATGCCCTGTTTTGTGCGCACTGGGGCGAGGTGCGGTTGTTCAAGTAGCGGCGTAACTATCGGATTGGCAGTTCGTTGTGCTCTCTGGACATATCGGTGATGCTAGAGTTCTATGTACTGTAGGTTGTGAGCGGTGGCAGTGGCCTTCGGTCCAGCAGGTCTGCCGTTGGAAGGTGCGGATTAGTACCTTGTAAGTTACGTAGGCTATAGAGGAGTCGTTTTTCATTGAGGCTCCAGGTGGTCCCAGCCAAACGCCGAAGGAGATAGGCGCACTTGCGTGCGTCGGGGAGTTTGAGTTTGAAGCGGGGGCGGAAGGTGAAGAACTCATCGAAGAGCAAGCGAAGGTAGCGGACAGTTCGGGCGGGGACCAGACGACGGTTGTGAAGTAGGAAGTTGAGGTTGTCGGGATTGCGAGTTGGAACGGAGGCTCGCCGGCTGGGGCGAAAGAGGATGGTCTGCGCCTTTGTGGGGTTTAATCGCAAGTGCCATCTGCCACACCAGGAGGAGAAAAGATGAAGATATGATTGGACTTGGGTGTGAATGTGAGTGATGGTGGGAAACGGTGCAACTATTGCAGTATCGTCAGCGAACTGCAATAGTTACATGGAGGGGGGGGGGGGGGTGGAAATGTCAGCGACGAAGAGAACGTAGAGAAGTGGGGAGAGGACGGGGCCCTGGGGGATGCCCTGTTCAAATGGGATGGGGCGAGAGTAGTGGCCGTTGATGTGGATTCGTGCGGTGCGGTGGCGAAGAAAGGTGTTAAGGAAGTGAAGGTAGGTATGGGGGAGATAGAAATAGTGGAGTTTGAGGACGAGTGCATCGTGCCAGACGGTGTCAAAAGCTTTCTCGAAGTCGAAGGCGATGAAAAGGGTGGGAGCAGGACAGTTATAGTTATCGGCGATTAGGGTGGAGAGACAGAGGAGTTGATCTGGGGCGGAGAGATGGGGACGAGAGCCGCATTGGGAGATGGGTAGGAGCCGGTGTCGGAGGAGATGAGCATGAATACGCTTAGTGAGGATTCTCTCGAAGGTTTTTGAAAGGACCGCGGTCAAGCAGATGGGACTGTAGGAATCGGAAGAGGAAAGTTGATTGTCGGGATCGGGAATAGGAGCATCGTGGCTTGCCGCCAAGGGGTAGGGTAGAAACCGGTGCGAAGAAGATGGTTATAAAGGTGGGCAAGGCCGGTGAATAAAGGAGGGGGAGCTTCCTTGAGGTGGTGGTATCGGATGGAGTCGGAGCCCGGGGCGGTGTTGGTGGTGCAGGAGAGAGCGATGTTTATGTCGATGGTGGTGATGGGGTCGTCGAGAGGATGGGGAGAGAGAGCAAGGGTAGGTGAAGGCTGAAGATAGGGACGTTGAGGCACTGTAGATATGATCTCATCTTCATCGTAGGTGAAAGTAGGGCCCGGGGCGTCCCGGAATACGCGGGCGAATTGGTTTGCGAAGAAGGCAAGTTATGCCGGATCGTCAGGTGGTGAGACATTGTTATAGACGATCGGATATTGTGAAGTGGAGGTCTTGCCGGTGAGGCGGTTGAGATGGATCCTGAAGCGAGAAAGGGAGGGGGAGACGCCGTTTAATTTGGAGCAGGTGTTGTGCCAAGAGCGCCGCTTGTGTGGAAGACTGACATATATTTGTGTGTGTCGAACTTCGTATATAATGTATAAAGTGTGATATCTGTATATAAGTTCTTTGGAGTTGAAAAAGATGGCGTTATGTTAACAAACTTTGTGATTCCCTGTGCTCCTTTTCACTCATTCTCCATATTATGATGCCGAAAGCTCGTAAGAAACCAGTGACACGTGTATTTACTAGTGTTAGTGAATAGAGCTAATGCTTCTTTGTCGCCTTCTACACTACGGAAGGACACTCGACGCCGAGAACATTATACTGCACCCGATATGTACTAGACGCAATCGGCTACGCTAGCTGTAGTTGGAAATTTTTCATTTGGGATTAAAGAATGCGCTGGTATCGCACCGGGGACTGTATGGGAAGTGACGTATTAGAAACAGGGAGAAAGATGGACTGCCCCTCCAACGCGAGGAATCACGGGAAGAATGGAAGAGATTTATTCAAGAAATTTAGAAATTACGTCCCTGTGTAATGTCAGAAAAAAAGGAATAATGCTGGATATTTATTGTAATAATATTTGAGATGGTTGATAACCCCTTAAAGGAAAATCATAGCTTTACAACAAGCAGATATTAAGAAGACACTTAAGTTAATTTTACGCCAAATCAATACTAATAATAACACACTTAAATGTCTACAATTTATAGATCATTTGAAGTGTACATGTTTCGAAACAACAATGGTTTCTTCTTCAGCACAATTGAGAGAGAAAAACTTATTCTAAGGAAAAACTTAAATTAAAAAATGGATATCCTTACAATACGTCTTAAAAGAAAAATTTGGAAAACATTTATAAATCCTTAAAATTATCTATGAAAATTTAGGCAATTATATGGTTAATCTTCTGAAAAATTTATATGAAAAATATTGTGAAAATTCCTCTTCTGAAAAATGTATTAGTTAATATGGTTCTCTGAACATAAACAGTATCTTAAAAAGAAGCTAGTAAAGCTTTAAAGTAATGTATCATGAAGTTGAAATAGAACACGTAGTCATATCTCTGGAAATGGTACAAACTTGGACCCTACTATTAGCATCAAGTTTAACTTTCGATGCTCATTCAGTTCTTATATGCCTTCTGTTCCGCATGCCAGCTATTTCAATACGTGGTGGCGTCTCAATCTAGGAAGTTCAAACAAAATTTTAATTGTATAATAGTGTTGGAGCTTGAAAGAACAATTTTTAAAACCATCCTAAACCTCACATGTCATTCCCTCTCCCTCCTTATTGATACATGTTATGGTTTAATGGTGTTGACTAACCTCGAATATCTTAATTCAGAGCACCAGATTAGCATCTACGTCGCTATGCCTTCAGTTCCGCGTGCCAACTATTTTGGGATATTTAATGTATTAATATTAAATATTAAACTCCAAAATATTTATAGGTCTTTCAATGTTAAACATGTGATCATAAATCCTTAATGAGTTGCAAGATGAAAAACATAAGATGAATGGAAATTATCTTAGATGTCGTGCTGGCAAAGAAACTTAAAAGATAATCATTCTTCAAGTCTTCACAATGTCCGTCTAGGCGTTACTACAATAGAATATTTGTCCGTTTTGGCGCTATTATTTTCCAATGGACTACATGTATTATTGCTTCTTTTACATTATTTACGAACAAGCTAAAGATTGTGTTGAATATAGCGTGTTTATTCAATAAACCTTAGAATATTGAATAAACATCGTGAAATGTTAGTATACATTAAAGCATTACACACCGTATTATTTTTTATGCTTTCAATTACCCGAATGCCAACCAAGTAGTGTGAATATTTAATTTAAACTTAAAAATTATTAGGTTTTTGTTGCAATGAATCATAGAACAGAGCTCAAAGAAAAATAATATTGAATAAACCATATTTTGAAAAGAAGTAGCATGGCCTCAAAAGTAGTAGGTCAACTCCTGATCTGTTAATATCTTAAAGATTTATTATGGAGATTCATTTGGAAATGATAAGATTTCATATTTGTTTTCTTAATTATTGAAATTACCTTTGTCTGTGTATATAACCAAATTTGCGAATGTCTTGAGTATTGATCTGTTGTTGTTTGAGTCTTCAGTCTTTTGACTGGTTTGATGCAGCTCTCCATGCCTCCCTGTCCTGAGCTAATCGTTTCATTTCTACATAGCTACCACACCCTACATCCGAGGCAATCTGTTTAACATATTCTAACCTTGGTCTACCCCTACAGTTCTTATCCTCGACCCTTCCTTCCATAACTAAGCTTGCTATTCCTGGGTGTCTTAGTATGTGTCCTACCAACCTATCTCTTCTCTTCATTAGCAGTCGCCAGAAACATCTCTCCTCTCCCACTCGCCTTAATACCTCTTCGTTTGTAACCCTATCTACCCATCTGATCTTCATCATTCTCCTGTAACACCACATTTCAAATGCTTCAATTCTCCTCTTTTCTGCTGCACCAATAGTCCAAGTTTCACTTCCATAGAGCGCCACGCTCCAGACAAAGGCTTTCAAAAATGACTTCCTAATACCTAAATTTATATTCGATGTCAACAGATTCCTTTTTTGTAGAAAGGCTTTCCTTGCCTGAGCCAACCTACTTTTTATATCCTCTTTGCTTCGTCCATCACTGGTTATTCTGCTTCCTAAGTAACAGAAGTCTCCTACTTCCTTCAGCTTTTGACCGGCCAATTTGATCTCCATAGCGGTTTCTGATTTATTTCGGCTGCATTCCAGTATTTTTGTTTTACATTTATTAATTTTCATCATGAATTCCTTCCGTAAGACGGAATCCATACCATTCAAAAACTCATTCAAATCCTCAGGCTTGTCGGCCAAGATGACGATGTCATCAGCAAATCTCAGAGTAGAAATTATTTCTCCTTGAATCTTCACTCCCACTTTAATTATTTTTTTAAGTTAAAAATGCTGATTACTCATTATAATTATTAATAGGTTGAAATTTTGAAAAGACTCTTTAACTACCGGTATATCAATATTTAAAATGGGGATAATTATCTAGGTATTTTTTATTAAGAACCTATATATTGTTTTTTGAGTTTCTGTTTTTTATTTTAATGTGGTTAATGATTGTTATGAATAAAGGGTTGTTATCGTAAATTACTTCATTTATATTGAGGTCTGGGTATAGTTTTTGGTTGATGAATATTTCCTTTTTTTCAAGTATGTTCAAAATTTTTCTTTATCTGTTAAGTGTAGAATTGTTAAATCCCTATTAATATTGGTAAACGCATGGTTCATATCATTTATGTGTTCTCCCATGCTTGAATATTTCTTGTATTTTATTGCATTAACATGTTCACTGTAACGTTTAATAAAATTTCGTCCTGTTTGGCCAATATATGTGATAATACAGGTGTTACATTTTAGTTTATATACTCCAGATTTATTGTATATATTTCCTTTATTTAATTTGTTGTAATTGTAAACTATTTTCTCTGTGGTATTGTTTGTTTTATATGCAATCTTACAATTTTTCTTTCTGAAAATATTTGTTATGTTGTAGATCTTATTGTTCATATATGTAAAAGTGATTAACGTTTTATTCGTGTCAGTATTTTGAAGAGCTGAAATGTATTTATTTCTTATCTGTTTTAATATATCATCAATGTATGATTTACTATACCCATTAAGTTCTGCTATGTTATAAATTGTGTGTATTTCTTTTAAATAGTCTTCTGACATCATTGGTGTATTTAGGGCTCTTGTGATCAGACTATAGAAAGTGGATTTTTTATGGGAACCTGGGTGTGTCGAGTCATTTCTTATGATATTTGAAGTCGTTGTAGGTTTTCGGTAAATACTGTATGTTAATCTATTTAAATCTCTTTTAATAGAAATATCTAGGTTGTGCAATGTATTATTACTTTCATTTTCTAAGGTGAAATTTATATTTGGGTCTAAAGAATTTATTTGACTCACAAAATTATCAATGTTAATTATATCTTTCTTTATTATTATAAATATGTCATCAACATATCTTCCCCATAATTCTAGACCTGGATATTTGTTAATAATAAATTGATTTTCCAAGTGATCGATGTAAATATTTGCGAAAATTCCTGAGGCTGGAGATCCCATTCCTAATCCATTTGTTTGTTGGTATATTTTATTATTAAATGTAAAGAAGTTGTTTTCTAAGGTAAAAGTTAGAATAGATATGAATTCATGAATTTCAACTGTATTTAAACCGCTGTTCTCTGTTAAATTATCTTTAATAATTTTTATATTAGCATTTATTGGTATATTAGTATACATATTAGTGATATCAAGGGAATGTATTGTGTTTTTATTACTAACAGTAAAATCTTTTGTTTTTAAAATGAAATCTTGTGAATTAACATAGGAAGTGTTTGCTTTGAACTTGTAATGAAAATTTAAGAATTTCTGTATAAATTTAGCTATTTTGTAGGTTGGACTATATTTATTGTTAACTATGCGTCGAATAGGTATGTTTGCTTTATGTATTTTTGGTAAGGCTCTTAGAGTTGGTAATTTGGGGTTCATTTGGTATAAACACTGTTTATCTTTGTCATTAAGAAGGAACATTGTGCTGTTAATTAAATGTTTTAAGTTTCTTTGAATTTTCATAATTGGATCCTTTTTAATGTTTGTAAATGCATTTTCATTTAAAAATTGTTCAGTTTTTTCTATGTAAGTTTGTTCTTCTAAAATTACAGTTATATTACCTTTATCTGCTTTTGTGATAATTTGTTATGGTTTATTTTGTTTTTTATACTCTTTAAGATTGGTATATGGTTCATGTTAACTTTTTCTTGATTTATTATTTTATTAAGTTGTTTATTGGATTCATGTCTTAATGACTCTTGATCTTCTGGAAATTTGCTGATTGCAACTTCAATTTCAGCTATTGTTTGTTTTAAATTATTTATGTTGGTTAGGATTGGCCAATTATGTTTGGGACCCTTTTCTAGTAATTTTAATTCACCTTTAGAGAAAATGGTTGAAGATAGATTTATGATGGGAGAATGGTAATTGGGCAAAGCAGGTTCGTTGAAATGGTACTGTTGATGTTATTGTTTATGTTTGTTTTGTTCTTGCAATGTCCTTAGTTTATTAAAAATAGTATTTTCTTTTTTATTTATAGCGATAGTAAGTCTGTATTCAAGTTTCTCCTGAAAGTAATGCCATTCCATTTGAGGAATATTCTTAATCATACATAGATGGAGTTCGTAACATTGTTCAGACACTTTTCGTTTCTTCATATACAGAAATTTTAGTTCGTTTTTAAGCCAACAGTTGTTGACTTTGTTTTGTATAAGTTTCACATGAGGCATTAATTTACCTCTCATTTGAACAGAATTTAATTGTTTTGGAATTAGACGTAAAGCTAAACATTGCTTTAAGAAGTAAATATCTCTGATTATTGTAGCTATCTTAACTCTTAATTGGCTAAATTTGTTTAATTCTTTGTAAACCTGGCTGGCTCCATCATAATAAGCAAAAAACGGATCAAAACAATTTGCTATTATGGCAAATATTTTATGATGGAGCCAGCCAGGTTTACAAAGAATTAAACAAATTTAGCCAATTAAGAGTTAAGATAGCTACAATAATCAGATATATTTACTTCTTAAAGCAATGTTTAGCTTTACGTCTAATTCCAAAACAATTAAATTCTGTTCAAATGAGAGGTAAATTAATGCCTCATGTGAAACTTATACAAAACAAAGTCAACAACTGTTGGCTTAAAAACGAACTAAAATTTCTGTATATGAAGAAACGAAAAGTGTCTGAACAATGTTACGAACTCCATCTATGTATGATTAAGAATATTCCTCAAATGGAATGGCATTACTTTCAGGAGAAACTTGAATACAGACTTACTATCGCTATAAATAAAAAAGAAAATACTATTTTTAATAAACTAAGGACATTGCAAGAACAAAACAAACATAAACAATAACATCAACAGTACCATTTCAACGAACCTGCTTTGCCCAATTACCATTCCCCCATCATAAATCTATCTTCAACCATTTTCTCTAAAGGTGAATTAAAATTACTAGAAAAGGGTCCCAAACATAATTGGCCAATCCTAACCAACATAAATAATTTAAAACAAACAATAGCTGAAATTGAAGTTGCAATCAGCAAATTTCCAGAAGATCAAGAGTCATTAAGACATGAATCCAATAAACAACTTAATAAAATAATAAATCAAGAAAAAGTTAACATGAACCATATACCAATCTTAAAGAGTATAAAAAACAAAATAAACCATAACAAATTATCACAAAAGCAGATAAAGGTAATATAACTGTAATTTTAGAAGAACAAACTTACATAGAAAAAACTGAACAATTTTTAAATGAAAATGCATTTACAAACATTAAAAAGGATCCAATTATGAAAATTCAAAGAAACTTAAAACATTTAATTAACAGCACAATGTTCCTTCTTAATGACAAAGATAAACAGTGTTTATACCAAATGAACCCCAAATTACCAACTCTAAGAGCCTTACCAAAAATACATAAAGCAAACATACCTATTCGACGCATAGTTAACAATAAATATAGTCCAACCTACAAAATAGCTAAATTTATACAGAAATTCTTAAATTTTCATTACAAGTTCAAAGCAAACACTTCCTATGTTAATTCACAAGATTTCATTTTAAAAACAAAAGATTTTACTGTTAGTAATAAAAACACAATACATTCCCTTGATATCACTAATATGTATACTAATATACCAATAAATGCTAATATAAAAATTATTAAAGATAATTTAACAGAGAACAGCGGTTTAAATACAGTTGAAATTCATGAATTCATATCTATTCTAACTTTTACCTTAGAAAACAACTTCTTTACATTTAATAATAAAATATACCAACAAACAAATGGATTAGGAATGGGATCTCCAGCCTCAGGAATTTTCGCAAATATTTACATCGATCACTTGGAAAATCAATTTATTATTAACAAATATCCAGGTCTAGAATTATGGGGAAGATATGTTGATGACATATTTATAATAATAAATAAAGATATCATTGACATTGATAATTTTGAGAGTCAAATAAATTCTTTAGACCCAAATATAAATTTCACCTTAGAAAATGAAAGTAATAATACATTCCACTACCTAGATATTTCTATTAAAAGAGATTTAAATGGATTAACATACAGTATTTACCGAAAACCTACAACGACTTCAAATATCATAAGAAATGACTCGACACACCCAGGTTCCCATAAAAAAATCCATTTTCTATAGTCTGATCACAAGAGCCCTAAATACACCAATGATGTCAGAAGACTATTTAAAAGAAATACACACAATTTATAACATAGCAGAACTTAATGGGTATAGTAAATCATACATTGATTATATATTAAAACAGATAAGAAATAAATACATTTCAGCTCTTCAAAATACTGACACGAATAAAACGTTAATCACTTTTACATATATGAACAATAAGATCTACAACATAACAAATATTTTCAGAAAGAAAAATTTTAAGATTGCATTTAAAACAAACAATACCACAGAGAAAATAGTTTACAATTACAACAAATTAAATAAAGGAAATATATACAATAAATCTGGAGTATATAAACTAAAATGTAACACCTGTAATATCACATATATTGGCCAAACAGGACGAAATTTTATTAAACGTTACAGTGAACATGTTAATGCAATAAAATACAAGAAATATTCAAGCATGGGAGAACACATAAATGATATGAACCATGCGTTTACCAATATTAATAGGGATTTAACAATTCTACACTTAACAGATAAAGAAAAATTTTGAACATACTTGAAAAAATGGAAATATTCATCAACCAAAAACTATACCCAGACCTCATTATAAATGAAGTAATTAACGATAACAACCCTTTATTCATAACAATCATTAACCACATTAAAACAACAAACAGAAACTCAAACAACAATATATAGGTTCTTAATAAAAATACCTCGATAATTATCCCCATTTTAAATATTGATATACCGGTAGTTAAAGAGTCTTTTCAAAATTTCAACCTATTAATATAATGAGTAATCAGCATTTTTAACTTTAATAAATAATACACGAGATATAGATCAATACTCAAGACATTCGCAAATTTGGTTATATACACAGACAAAGGTAATTTCAATAATTAAGAAAACGAACATGAAATCTTATCATTTCCAAATGAATCTCCATAATAAATCTTTAAGATATTAACAGATCAGGAGTTGACCTACTTCTTTTGAGGCCATGCTACTTCTTTTCAAAATATGGTTTATTCAATATTATTTTTCTTTGAGCTCTGTTCTATGATTCATTGCAACAAGAACCTAATAATTTTAAGTTTAAATTAAATATTCACACTACTTGGTTGGCGTTCGGGTAATTGAAAACATAAAAAATAATACGGTGTGTAATGCTTTGAAAATGAAAATCCACAGCCTGCTTCCAGTCTCCGACCGGGTCAGGAATGGAATGAATGAAGCCCCCATCTAGCGGCGAGGATATGGACTGTGCCGGCTGCCGAGGCCTGACGCACTCCTCCGGGGCAATGATTAAATGAATGTCAGATGAAATGAAATGATAGTGGAGAGTGTTGCTGGAATGAAATTTTGACAGGGAAAACCGGAGTACCCGGAGAAAAACCTGTCTGCCTCCGTTTTGTCCAGCACAGATCTCACATGGAGTGACCGGGATTTGATCCACGGACCCAGCGGTGAGAGGCCGGCGTGCTGCCGCCTAAGCCACGGAGGCTTCTGTGTAATGCTTTAATGTATACTAACATTTCACGATGTTTATTCAATATTCTAAGGTTTATTGAATAAACACGCTATATTCAACACAATCTTTAGCTTGTTCGTAAATAATGTAAAAGAATCAATAATACATGTAGTCCATTGGAAGATAGGAGCGCCAAAACGGACAAATATGCTATTGTAGTAACGCCTAGACGGACATTGTGAAGTCTTGAAGAATGATTATCTTTTAAGTTTCTTTGCCAGCACGACATCTAAGATAATTTCCATTCATCTTATGTTTTTCATCTTGCAACTCATTAAGGATTTATGATCACATGTTTAACATTGAAAGACCTATAAATATTTTGGAGTTTAATATTTAATATTAATACATTAAATATCCCAAAATAGTTGGCACGCGGAACTGAAGGCATAGCGACGTAGATGCTAATCTGGTGCTCTGAATTAAGATATTCGAGGTTAGTAAACACCATTAAACCATAACATGTATCAATAAGGAGGGAGAGGGAATGACATGTGAGGTTTAGGATGGTTTTAAAAATTGTTCTTTCAAGCTCCAACACTATTATACAATTAAAATTTTGTTTGAACTTCCTAGATTGAGACGCCACCACGTATTGAAATAGCTGGCATGCGGAACAGAAGGCATATAAGAACTGAATGAGCATCGAAAGTTAAACTTGATGCTAATAGTAGGGTCCAAGTTTGTACCATTTCCAGAGATATGACTACGTGTTCTATTTCAACTTCATGATACATTACTTTAAAGCTTTACTAGCTTCTTTTTAAGATACTGTTTATGTTCAGAGAACCATATTAACTAATACATTTTTCAGAAGAGGAATTTTTACAATATTTTTCATATAAATTTTTCAGAAGATTAACCATATAATTGCCTAAATTTTCATAGATAATTTTAAGGATTTATAAATGTTTTCCAAATTTTTCTTTTAAGACGTATTGTAAGGATATCCATTTTTTAATTTAGGTTTTTCCTTAGAATAAGTTTTTCTCTCTCAATTGTGCTGAAGAAGAAACCATTGTTGTTTCGAAACATGTACACTTCAAATGATCTATAAATTGTAGACATTTAAGTGTGTTATTATTAGTATTGATTTGGCGTATAATTAACTTAAGTGTCTTCTTAGTTATTCTGTCAATACGGATCAAAACAATTTGCTATTATGGCAAATATTTTTGCTTAAGCAGATATTAGCCATGGTTGGTCATATGACGTCAGTGTACGACAACAAGCAAGCTACCCTGACAGAAGTGAGGGGAATGGGGTCACATGACTGGCCTGGTGGACAGCAAGATAGCTGCGTGAAGAGAGAATTATTACTGTACGCTACTCACTACGGTACGCATCGTCTTCCAAGCATAGTCTGATCCAACACAGTTGACATAGTAAAATTGCTAGCACGGCAAACGCGAGCAGGGTGCGGGAGACGAGGTCGAAATAGCAGTGGACTTGTCGAACGCGACCGGTGATGAGTGAAGATTATCAAGTTTCTTTCAACCTGTATTACGTTCACAAATTGTAAATTGCAGGTCGAGGTAAGCGGGACATTTCACACCGTGAAAGCGAATAGTATAACAATGGACTTGGTGATGCATATTCACGCACATCAGTTGTTAAATGAAGCTATTATAACATCGTGTTACCGGCATGTGGCCAGACAGGAATATTACAATTATAGCAGATATCTTGTGAAAAGTTGGAGGTCGTGTTATAGGATACTGCAACCGACATTGACGTTACTGCGTATTGGACATAGGCATTATAATGGTCCGAATACTTGCTCCATTTTCTAGTTTTGCATTTTCAACGTGTATGCCTACCAGCGAATGAACTTTGTTACATTTTCGACATTTTGATTGGGAGCACAGCTGATGTATTTTTATACAGAACAGCCCAGGCGACCATGGGGTAGCTCAATTAACACTAGAACATTCGACCAGAACAATGGAAGTGACTTCACATATTCTCTGCAGTGGTGAAGTGGGTGCTAAATGACTTTGATTAACGAACATTCATGGATATGCTTGTCGCATTATATTCAGATACAGGGTGTGTGATAAACTTGAAAACACAGTAAATATTTTTATTCATCAATGCGATTCGACATTTGTTGGCAAGAACTTTACTAGTGTATGTCAATCGACATTTTCTTATGGAACAGTGGCGTGTTGTAGCCATGGACATAATGGGGTACCCATTTAAATCGCAACATTCAGTGGATTTTTGGACAGTATCCGGGATGGATATCTTACATTTTAACATGATGGGCTAGGCGTAAGGAGAGACAGGATGGTAGAGTGGAGTGACGGATTCGATTCCTATCCAGGCGAGGGACCATGCCGTGATACGCATTAGGATGGGGAGAATGCTGTTCCAATGGTACAGGACGAAGATGTCGCAAATCTTGCGAGAAATTAATCATGAATATCTGGCTTACCGTCGATCTTTGAATAAATATTTTACCACCAGGAATATTTTGAAGGTAATGTGAGCGCTCTTATGAATACACTGATATCCTTAGGAGTGTTATTTTTGAAGCATCGTCTGATATATTTTTGCATTTCATCCTGAGGAATTCCGTAAGATATGGTGGATTCCATGTGAAATGGCAGGGGCATTTCACTGATCTTAGCTATTTACCGACGTTATTAAGCAGGGTATTTGATCATCTTTTATAGTGAGAAATAGTGCATTTTGAGCACAGTAGTTTTTTTTTCTATCGAGCATTTGAGAGACTCGAGACCTGCAATCGGGTTTTTGACAATTTTTGCATTCTGGCGATTGTGTGGAGTTAGTGACCAGGGATTTTTCTTCTTTTTGATTGGATCTTTTTAAACTATTGAATTTAATTCGCTTTAGCGAAGCAGTGTCACTACTATCTGACAGTATAATAATTGTTGATTCCAGTCATATGCATTCATTCATTTTAGCCATCGGGACTGGGCCTGTTGCTTTACGCTATTGTGTGGTGTCTAAACGCTATACCTGTCACTATGAATGAATCATCTGAGCCATCGGGATGGGGCCTGTTGCCTTGCGCAATTGTGTGGTGTCTAGACGCTATAAGCATCACTAGGAAACCATCATTTTATCATCCGAATGCAATGTTGACTGTAAGCGAATCAAACAATAATTAGCAGGTCATGTATTAGTTGATCTTTTCAAGTACAGTAAAAATAAATGTAAGCAGGATTACACTTTGTGATTCATGTGTGGTAGATTCAATAGTTTTTGTAGCGATGTTCTACTTCAGAATACAGTAGATTTAGTATCTATTAATTTTCTGATGAGTAGATTTACACCTTAAACAAGGATTTAAAGCGATTGATTCTTTTAAGATGAGTACGTTCTTTTCATGAATTTTTCACAGGCAGAATGGAAACAGCTATGATGAATATTATTAATCTAACACAGGTGGTGTTCTTTTGAAACAGATTTCAATGATTTTTCCAGAGATATTACACTTCGAATTTTATTAAAGCTTGGATTGGATAATAATCATTTCAGTAACTTTCATGTCATTTAAGAGGTTGTTGAACACAACTATAGTGACCACAGTTCTGATAGGTCAACTTTATTAATTACTGGAGCCAGTCTTACAATAAATGGGGATTATTAAATACGTTGATTTTAGATATTTTTGCCAAGCGTTATCTGAAGATTGCCTATATTTGTGAGGTTACCACTTTGATATATTAATAGTTTAGACTGAAGGTTAGTGAACCCAGTCTTATTAGCCTACTTTTCACATTTTGCAAAAATGAGGAAAAAGTAGACTTATGAGATCGGGCAAATGTGTGTCTGTCTGTCTGTCTGTCTGTCTGTCTGTCTGTCCTTCTGTCTGTCTGGCTGTGTGTGTGTCTCCCCCTATCAACTCCTAAACGGCTGCAGCAATCGAAACAAAATTTGGTAGGAGTAAAGATCTATACCTGAATATCTCACGGCCATATTTGAAAATGATGTCAGTGCTACCAACTGCTAAAAAATCGCTATTGAAATTTGAGCTCCATGTTGGATATCTTGGAAAGTATGAATGGGAGCTATTTCAAAATTGGCACACATACAGATCATAATATTTCAGTTTAATTTCCAGGAGGCCAAACATGGCAGTGTTGCCAAAATAATTATAAGCCTCCTGATAGGTCCAATTTTTAAATGCATATAACTTCTACACTATCAAGTGGAATTCAACCAAATTTCGTATGTTGTATGTGTACATGACCAGATATGACGGAGCGTATTCTTAAGTCCTACCAGGGCTGCCAACTGTTAATAAATGCTCCTAATTTATTTTATCCAAATACCAATATATCAGAAAGTATGCAAGCCGACAGCTTTAAACTATGCACACGTATAGTACCTGACATTCTATATTAATTTGGAGTAACTTATATACGTCAGTGCTACCAACAAGATTCTAAGCCTGCTGACAGGTCCAACTTTAAATACATGTAACTTCCATACTATCATTTGGATTTCAACCAAATTTCGTATGTACTATGTGTACCATAACAGATATGACTATGCGTATTCTAAGGAGCAACCAGGGCTGCCAACTGTTAATATGTGCTGTCCCTATTTTTGTTACCCTAATATCAATATATCAGAAAGTATGCAAGCCAATAGCTCTAAACTTTGCACACGTATAGTACCTGGCATTCTAGACGAATTTGGAGTAACTAATCTACGTCAGTGCTGCCAACATAATTCTAAGCCTGCTGATAGGTCCGATTTTAAAATGCATGTAACGTCTATACTAACTAATGGATTTCATTCAAAATTGGCACAACAATAGATCATATTATTTCAGATTATTTCTGACCAATACATGCATGACATTGTTGCCAACATGATTTTACGCGCGCTGTTAGATCCAATGTTTAACTGCATGTAACGTCCATGCTATCCAGTGGACCTCAACCAAATTTTGTATTTAGTACCGTAAGAGACGGAACTAAGAATATATTCAGTCATCAGGGCAGCCAACTGTAGTGCTCTATTAGGATACATTATGCCAGGTATACAGTATTTCGAACTAATTGGAAATTTCGATATTAGCAACTTAATTTCGTCATTATTCTAGATAGGTTCATATTCTGTAGAATAATCATTGGCATGAAAAGTAGGCTGTATAGTTCTTCACGGAACTTCTTGTTTTTTGATTCATGCTGTGCGCTGAATATTTGTGATGAAATGATGATAAATTGATATTGTCCAATTGTGATATTTAATGAAGTGGTTCATGTTGAATGAATTCGAGTGGTTGTTCGTGGATGATAACGTCCAATGTGGAGTAGTTGTGGCAATAAATTTTGGCATGGCAATTGAGTGTAATATAAGAATTGATTCTAACATGTAAGATAATAATTATGTCTGGAAATACATTTTCAATAATGTGATATATTTTGACGACACCTCTATAACCAATCCTAGATATTTTCTGGAAGTTTAAATAATCCAAGTTTCTTTAGTAATAAATTGTTGAATATTACTCTGAAATTTAAATGTAACAGCTGATCTGACCTGATGATAAATATTATAACTTAAATGAAACAGCTGATCTGACCTGATAACAAATATGATAATTCAAATAAACAGCTGATTGAGGAGTGATTAACGATTTTTCCGTGCTTAATAATACCAGATAATTATAATGATGTCGATAAACGATTAATATTTTGACAGGATGATTGCAAATGATTTGTGTAAATTTAGTTGTTGATTCTATTGAGTGATGATCATAATTCCAATAAATTTGAAATACAAGACATTCAGTGCTATTACGAATGATTGAATATGTTGAAGATATAATAATTATTGTTTGCTAGAATAATTTAAATTTAAATGGTTCACGTGCTTGCTGTTATCACTAACAATGATAGGTCTCAGGGTTCACAAATAAAACAGTGACGTGTAATTCAGTGCTTCGGTGACCCTGAGAACCCAAGAAACTTTTATTTTTTATATTTTTTGACCTGTGAACGAATTTCTTTTGAACTAGAGCGGAGATGGTTGGACTTGAAAAGAACAATTTCATCCTATCGCAATCAACCATTCTCCTAGGCAGGATTTACTAGTGTTTTGTCTTGTCTTTCCAGTCCAGATAAACCTTCTTTGATTTTATTTTGTGTGATCTCGTGACGATGTATTTTCCCATTCCTTTCCTGTGTCATGATTAAGGCTTCACCAGAAAGGATGTGGTTTGTTAGGAATCCAGTTGGTGGCGCCCTTTGCTTTGTTATCATTAATTTAAACCCGTAAACGAACCAGAGATACTTTGTCTCGTGTTACCCACTGCTATTTGTTTAAAATTTCAACTGGATCTCCGACATATTCCTTATTTTTTATTGTTTCAATCCACTCTGTCTTGGGACACCTGGTATGCGATGCTATGGCAGTTGGGTCATCGCATACCACGGAGGAACGGGTACAGTACAATACTCTACCGAGAAGACATCACGTCAGCTTAATGCACGCCACGGCATCAACGACAAAACGCTACAAGAGTTCTCACTGCCAACTAATCTACTTCAGTTAAGTCAAACCATCACAAATTGACATCCTTTTAGTAATGCATGCTGTTCATCAGCTGGAAAATACTTTGGAAATCTACAGATAGGCTAATTTCATTAAATGCGATCCCAGAAGGGACGCATACGCCATCTATTGGAGCGACAGGGAACTGCGTTATGTAAAAAATTAAGCACGCATCCTGCTCTCTCGATTTTTCAGCGAGAAAAGGACACCACTAGTCCTCGCTCGACGCCACCAGAAAAATCTTTCATCTGAGGAATTTCCAGCACGCATGATTATTATCTGCATGAGATTTACATGAATTAATTCAAGAAATACCAATAATTAAGCAGTACGTTACTGACCCATTACTACTAGCGCAATCTATCTGCAACCATTGGAACTGCATGCACATCTGCACAGCACATGCGAACCTGAACTTACGTCTCGAATTACACCATTGTCAAGTTCAACTACCACACACCAGCGCATTCTGTTAGCCAACTTTGGAGTCTTGACTGAACATGCACTCTGCCAAAGAGACTAATAACTTCACTGGACATAGTAACACACCGCAAGAAGGGAGGGTAGGCTACCTGACTGTCAGTTAATCCGAAGATTTATTGCCCCCTCATTATGGCAACCCAAGAGGACCTTGCAGCCCGACTACACAAATTGAAAAGAAGTCGAACAAGAGAGAGAGAGAAACAATGTGACTCGGTTTCTAAACACCATTGACAGTTTTAATGAAAACACAAGTATTGAAGACTACAAGTATTATGGAGACCGACTTCAGGAAACATTATCTAGGCTAATCAAATTAGATGACTCAATTCACGACCTTCTTCCAGACACAGAATACAACACCGATATTCAAAGTTGCGAAGAATACATAGATAAAGAAAAACGTGGTTTACAGAAAGCCACACGATGGGCTGAAAATAAACTTTCATCTGCTACCTCAAACATGACCATAAAAGAGAGCCCCATCACTCCCATTTCAACGTTCACCCATTCTGTTAAATTACCGCCAATGAAACTGGAACCATTCTCCGGCAATATCGACAGGTGGATGAGATTTTGGGAACAATTTGAAGCATCCATTGGCAAAGACAAGTCGCTATCGACAATACATAAACATGTCTTTTTACGCGGGTATCTCCAAGGTGAACCGAAACAACTGGTTGACGGAATTGCCGTGACTGCTTCTACCTACGAGGACACTAAGAAAATTTTAAAGGCCAAATACGGATATCTGAATCGGATAATACAGGCGCATATCGACTATCTAGAAGATATCCGACCTATCAAAACTGTTTGTCCGGAATCGCTAAACAAGACATACATTGAATGCAACCGCCGTATCCAGGCATTACAGGCCCTAGGCGAAGATGTAAACGGCTATGGGCGGGTACTTGCTCCCAAGATACTCCGAACCTTCCCTGACGATATCTGTAGACGCTGGATAATGCACACCAAATGAAATAATATATCGGAAGGCGACATTCTGAAGCTGATGGAATTTCTTGGTGAAGAAGTCGATGGAGCGTTAGTCACCCAGAAGATCAGAGGTGACCCAGTGTTTTCAACCAGTCTCGTCCCCACGACAGTCGCATTTCAATTAATCTCTAAGTTTAAAAAGCATTGTAGCAAACGAAGAAGCAAACAGGACCATTCTGTGCATTTTGCGACCAACGAGGCCACTGGGCCCAAGATTGTAGGAAGTTGAAAACTGTTCATGACCGAATTGAGAAGCTAAAGACGAATAATCGCTGTTTCCTCTGCCTGAATCGAGGGCATAATTCGAAGAATTGCTGTAGACGGGGGAGAGCGTCTTGTTCGAGATGTAAGCAGTCACATCACTACTTCATTTGCTCAAGCAATGATATAACCTCCACTTCGGTCAACAAAATCCACTCTCAGACTCCTGACTATACTCACTTACAAACTGCGCGTATTCGAATTGTTGGACCAACTGGCTTAAGTAAAACGACACGTTGCATCTTCGATGGAGGCAGCCAGTCTACATTCATAAGCAAGTCTCTTGTCGACATATTGAAGCTTCCTACTGTCACGGAACGAGACATATCTATAGCAGCGTTCGAATATGACACAACTATCCCTCAAAAGCGTCGTCTGGTTAGTTTCCAGTTACAGAGCACCCATACCAACGCATCAATAGGCATCACCGCACTTGAAAGTGCAAGCACTTACTCAATGCACCCTACAGTGCCACAAGTCGTCTCTTCCCTGAAGTCCGTACACAAGTTAATACTAGCTGACCCTAAGGGTGACTTACATGATCCTCCAATTGAACTTCTAGTTGGAGGAGATCACTACTGTAAGTTTATAAAGGACACGCAACCTGTTCGCGTATCTCCGTCTTTGGTGCTCATTCCTTCACTTTTTGGATGGGTACTCAGTGGCAATAGCTCCGGAGTCACCGTCAACCAGCTAACCGTTAACAAAATAACACTGCAGGATGACTCTTCACTTCTCGAGTACCAAGTCCGTAACTTCTGAATCCTTGAAACAATTGGAATCAAGGAAGAAGAATCAAGATCCCACACCATGAGCTCCAAGGATCTCGATATCCTTAAATCTTTCATGAATCTCACTGCATTCAAGATGGATGGAGAGTTGTTTCTTTGCCAAAGAAGAACCAGGAATTTGCATCCAATAACCGCCATTACGCTGAGAGACGATTCCAAGCCTTGATGAAGAAACTGCAACGAAATAAAGACTATAACGCCATGCACAATGAAAGAATGCTCGTCTACATCATCCAAGGGCAAGTAGAGATGTTGAATCCGGACACCCGAGCAAGTTCTGTGTACCATCTACCACATCAGGCGGTCAAGAAGACGAAACAGAACGTAAACTAAGTGGCGCGTTGTATTCGACGCTTCGTCTCATGAAAATGGATCTCTATTAGTCCGGTGGATTAAGGGAATATTGTGCAAATCGAGGTTAAAGCGATTTTATTTTTTAATTACATAAAGGGGTCCATAAGGAACATTTTCAGCCACGGAGGAATTCTGTACACCCCCTGGTTAATTTTTTACAGCCCCCCAAACATTTGATGGGGCGCGTACCCTTATTTTATGGATATAAATTCTTAATTAATTTTTATGAGCAAAATTAATAAAATTAGTATCATTTACGATGTTTTTGAGGGCAAGGAATTCCTTTTTGGGGTCATTTTCCTTTTTGGGGGCAGGTGCTACAGGGGACCGGGGGTAAAAACCCGTAAAACTAGGTTAATGCATATCATTGTCAAGGTATTGTTACGGCTGTGAGTTTGTGTCATCGCTCGCCGCTTGAGTCACAACTGCCCCAGGGGCTGGGCTGTGGCTTGCCTCCTGTATTGCGCGCGCCTTATGCAACAGGGCTACTACAGACAAAGGGATAGTCCAGAAGATTCGTGACTGGACCAGCAGTGGAAACCTCGAGAAGCCGTGGACTCTGGATGGATCTAGAACCATTTATTGAGTCACCGGCCTGCTATATAAGAGTGACCCGTGAAGCAGTTGTTGTTGAGTTTTACGAGCTAGTGCGAGCGATTATCTTGTGCGACAGAAGTGTGGTGACGAAGTGCTGTGCGAGTTACGAAATCCTGTGACATTGTTTCTCCCAGCTTGTGAACAGCGTACATCAAGTGCTCGTAAGTAACTGTATTTTTTGTACCTGGAAGAGGGGCAGGTAGCTTCTGCCAAGGCCACCGGACTCATTAGGACGGATTAACTTCTGTGGTCTGTTGCAAGTGAAAGGGGCTAAGAGCGCATAAGGAAGAGACTTGAGGAAACTGGAGAAGGCTCCTAATTGCTTGTATTTGCTGATTAGTGTAATTTTCTGGCCACAATAAAGTTAATTATTTCTTTAAGCAGTAATTGGTGTTGTGCTTTGTACCCCTACCGTAATCCAGTTAACAAAAGTGCCACTAGGGGGTGGCACGTAACAACTGGTGTCAGAAGCCGGATTACGAACTCAAGCACAACACCTGACGGTCCTGGTTTCAAAACCCGAGCAGGTCATTTTCTCTAATTTCCCTGTGAGTGCATGCCCTTTACAAGACAAACAACTAAAATGGAGGAGAAATTGGCAGCATTGCTAGAAAAGTTAACCGGCATGGAAGACGGCCAGAAGAGGATGGAAGACGGCCAGAAGAAGATGGAAGACGGCCAGAAGAAATTAGCCAAGGACCTGAAGGATGACCTGAAGAAGATGAAAGACGGCCAGAAGAAGATGGAGGACGGCCAGAAGAAGTTAGCAGAGGACCTAACTGCCAAACTAGAAGACGGCCAGAAGAAGATGGAAGACGGTCAAAATAAGCTAGCGGAGGACCTGTAGAGGATAGAGGACGGCCAGAAGAAGATGGAAGACGGTCAGAATAAGTTGACACAGGACCTGAAGAAATTAGAACTGGGTCTGCGTGAGGAAGTCACGGCAGTGGAAAAGAAGTTTGACGCCTTACAAGTGGAAGTTGCCGAGCTGCGCCAACGCCCGCTGATGGGGGTGGAGGAGAAATTCAACGCCTTACAAAAGGAAGTTGCCGAGCTGCGCCAACGCCCACTGACGGGGGTGAAAGAGGAATTCAACGCTCTACGAGTGGAAGTTGCCGAGCTGCGCCAACGCCCGCCCACCGTGACACCGGGAATATCGGGCTACGGGACTCGGACACTCAACAAGCGCTGCGTCTCGCGCGCAATAAGACCCTGGCAGATGCGCTGAGCCACGCACTTGAGTTCGAGACGGCAAAGCAGGTATCTAGAATGTGCGCGCGGGTGCGTCAGGTGGACGTTGACGAACCAGCCCAAGCCAACAAGACCAAGCCCCTGGCCGATGAACTGATGGAGGTGCTAGGCCGGTTCTTCAAGAGTCGCAGTACCACCAACAAAAACTTAGCCGAAGGACATCCGGTGAGGCGGCCCGGAAGAGGACTACCAACCTGCTGGACCTGCCGTAAGAGAGGCCACCTGAGCAAGGACTGCGGTGATCGCCGCCGCCAAGAGTTTCCGTCGGGACAGTCAGTCGTAGGGAAACCGCGCGGCCCAGGAAAGCTAGTATCAGCCAGCCATGAGGGGCGAAGGTTGGCTCGTGACAGTCGTCAAGCCCCGGCAGTCCAAGTTCGTGTGACGCAGTTACGGAGGGATAAAAGCAGCCTGATGGTCGACGGAGTCATCAACGGAGTGAGCTGGCCCATGCTAATCGACACGGGAGCATCGAGGACCATCGTCAGCCCCACCGTGATCCCGAAGTGGAGAGTGCAACCCACACAAAGGAACCTCCAGCTAATAACCGCGACCGGAGAGACCGCACCGGTACATGGCGAAGCATCACTGGAGTTCGTCATTGGTCGACGGGCGATAAAGCATCCAGTGCTTGTGGCTGACGTATCAAGTGAAGTGATCATCGGACTGGACTTCCTGGACCAGAACAGCATCATCTTGGATCTGGGTACTAACACTCTGCACTTCGGAAGGGAGGAACTTGCTTTGCGACCAGCACACGAGGCCGTCGCCGCACGACGAGTAAGGCTGAGAGAGGACGTCATCGTTCCCGCCAGGATGGAGGTCAGCGCTGCCGTAATTGTCGACGGAACTGCTGAGGGAGTGGCGGCTGTCATCGAGCCAAAATATGAGGACATCCAGACAAAAGGATTGCTAGTAGCCAAGACCCTCATCAACACGACGTCTCGACCGTACGTCCGCCTGTCCAACCTGAACGACTACGACATTACGGTTCACCGGGACACCAACCTAGGAGTCTGCGAGCCCGTTACCTGGATTGCCCGCATCACCGACACGACGGACGGTCACCTGCAGACGGACAACCGAAGAAGACGCACACTGCCAGAAGAACTACAGAAGCTGTACCAAGGATCCCAGGACCATTTAGACGAGGAACAATCACGCCAACTTCAGGACCTGTTACGCGAATTCCAGGACGTCTTCTCCGTGGGGAGCAAAGACTTCGGCAGGACAAGCTTGGTCCAGCACAGAATTGACGTTGGGGACAACGCACCGATTAGGGCCCCATTCCGACGAGTCCCGCTCGCCAAGCAAGCCGAAGTCGACCGGATGGTAGAAGAGATGAAGGAGCAAGGGGTGATCGAGCCATCACATAGTCCTTGGAGTTCTCCGGTCGTGCTAGTGAAGAAGAAGGACGGTTCCACCAGGTTCTGCGTGGATTACAGGCGGGTGAATGACGTCACGAAGAAGGACAGCTACCCTCTACCCCGGATCGACGATACCCTGGACACCATATCAGGGTCGAGATGGTTCTCCACCTTGGATTTGAAGAGTGGCTACTGGCAGGTGGAGGTCCACCCTAAGGACCGCGAGAAAACGGCGTTCTCTGTGGGCAGCGGGCTCTGGCAGTTCACCGTCATGCCATTCGGTCTGTGCAACGCCCCTGCAACCTTCGAAAGGCTAATGGAGTCCATTCTGAGGGGACTACACTGGAAGACCTGCCTGGTATACCTAGACGACGTCATCGTTCTGGGGAGGAGCTTCGAGGAGCACTACAGCAACCTGAAGGAGATCTTGTTGAAGCTACGGGCTGCCCAGCTGAAGTTGAGCCCCAAGAAGTGTCAGCTCTTCCAGAAGCGGGTCCAGTACCTTGGGCATATCGTCTCCGAGGAAGGGGTGCGCACCGACCCAGAGAAGACCGCAGCTGTGAGGGAGTGGCCAGTTCCGAAGGACAAGTCGCAACTACGAAGCTTCCTGGGACTCTGCACTTATTACCGTCGTTTCGTGAGGGGATTCGCCGACATCGCCAAACCTTTACATCGACTGACTGAGAAGGACCAACTCTTCACGTGGACAGCAGAATGCCGCAGTGCCTTCGAACAACTCAAGCAGGCTCTGTGCACCGCACCTATTCTGGCCTACCCCAGACCTGGAACAAGGTTCATCGTCGATACCGATGCCAGCGACTTTGGCATAGGGGGAATCCTGTCGCAAGTAGTGGACGGCGAGGAGAGAGTATTGGCCTACTTCAGCAAGGCCCTGTCAAAGCCAGAAAGGAACTACTGCGTCACCAGGAAGGAGCTGCTCGCCATCGTGAAGACCATTGAACACTTCCACAAGTACCTGTACGGGCAAGAATTTCTCATCAGGACCGACCATGCATCCCTGCGGTGGCTCCTGAACTTCAAGCAGCCCGAGGGTCAACTCGCGCGGTGGTTAGAGAGGCTTCAACAGTACAACTTTGAGATTCAGCACAGGAAAGGCCAACTGCATTCTAACGCCGACGCCCTGTCACGAAGACCGTGCCCCGAAGACTGCACCTTCTGTGCCCGAAGGGAGGAGAACACCGGGATACTGTGCCGACGGACTACTGTGGAACTTCAAGGGAACTGGAGCCGCGAATCATTCACGCGGGCACAAGCAGAGGATGATGACCTGGGACTGATAGCCGAATGGAAGAGGGCCTGTGTCCCCAGACCCGGGTGGAACATTGTGAGTGACTGCAGCCCAAAGTTTAAATCCTACTGGGCACAGTGGGACTCGCTGATTGTAAGGGATGGCCTCATCTGCCGTACCTGGGAGAGCACCGACGGGAAGACATCTCGGGAACAAGTCGTCGTTCCAAAGGCTATGACGGAGGAAGTCCTGAAGGAAGTTCATGGAGGATCATCTGGTGGACACCTAGGGATAAAGAAGACCCTGGAGAAGCTGAGAGAGCGGTTCTACTGGATCGGATGCCGAACAGACGTGGAGAACCACTGCGCGAGGTGCCACGATTGCGCAGCCAGCAAGGGCCCAGGACGAAGACGACGGGGTCCACTGAAGACCTACAACGTGGGCGGCCCCATGGAGAGAGTGGCCATCGATGTTGCTGGGCCATTCCCGTTAAGCGAGGCAGGGAACCGCTACATATTAGTCGTCAGCGACTACTTTACCAAATGGCCGGAGGCGTATGCGCTCCCTAACCAAGAAGCCGCGACGATTGCAGAGACCCTGGTGAAGGAATTCGTCAGCCGGTTCGGAGTACCCCTGGAGCTGCACTCCGACCAAGGGAGGAACTTCGAGTCGCAGGTGTTCCAAAACCTATGCCAGCTGCTGGGAATCCGGAAGACAAGGACAACGCCACTACACCCTCAGTCCGACGGGATGGTAGAGCGATTCAATCGCACCATCGAGAACCATCTTCGAATAGTCGTCAGCGAGCACCAGAGGGATTGGGACAAACATCTTCCACTATTTCTCCTGGCCTACCGCGCCGCCGTGCATGAAGCCACCGGGTGCACACCAGCCCGGGCCATGTTTGGGAGGGAGCTCCGTCTACCTGTCGATCTTGCCTTTGGCCGACCTGGGAATGATCCGATCCCGGTAAGCCAGTATTGTCAAGAACTGGTCGACCAACTGGAGGACGTGCACGCGTTCGCGAGGAGGAAACTGCGGATCGAGACCGACAGAATGAAGACCCGATACGACCAGCAGACGGATGCCGGCGGATTCCACGAGAACGACCTGGTCTGGCTCTTCAACCCATTACGGAAGAAAGGCCTGTCACCCAAACTGCAGAAGTCCTGGGAGGGCCCGTACCGAGTCGTGAAACGTATCAACGATGTCGTCTACAGGATCCAGCGGAGCCCGAGGGCGAAGATGAAGATCGTGCATCGAGATCGCCTGGCAGCCTACGGAGGGACACAGACGGACCAATGATTGATCGGGACGATCAGCCTTTTTAGGAAGGGGGTGGTGTTACGGCTGTGAGTTTGTGTCATCGCTCGCCGCTTGAGTCACAACTGCCCCAGGGGCTGGGCTGTGGCTTGCCTCCTGTATTGCGCGCGCCTTATGCAACAGGGCTACTACAGACAAAGGGATAGTCCAGAAGATTCGTGACTGGACCAGCAGTGGAAACCTCGAGAAGCCGTGGACTCTGGATGGATCTAGAACCATTTATTGAGTCACCGGCCTGCTATATAAGAGTGACCCGTGAAGCAGTTGTTGTTGAGTTTTACGAGCTAGTGCGAGCGATTATCTTGTGCGACAGAAGTGTGGTGACGAAGTGCTGTGCGAGTTACGAAATCCTGTGACATTGTTTCTCCCAGCTTGTGAACAGCGTACATCAAGTGCTCGTAAGTAACTGTATTTTTTGTACCTGGAAGAGGGGCAGGTAGCTTCTGCCAAGGCCACCGGACTCATTAGGACGGATTAACTTCTGTGGTCTGTTGCAAGTGAAAGGGGCTAAGAGCGCATAAGGAAGAGACTTGAGGAAACTGGAGAAGGCTCCTAATTGCTTGTATTTGCTGATTAGTGTAATTTTCTGGCCACAATAAAGTTAATTATTTCTTTAAGCAGTAATTGGTGTTGTGCTTTGTACCCCTACCGTAATCCAGTTAACAAAAGTGCCACTAGGGGGTGGCACGTAACAGTATTTTGGGGCGTAGAATTCATTTCTGGGTTAGTTTTTTATAGGGGGTAAGGGGAGGGGACAGTGAAAAGTGGGGGGTGACTAGGGGCGGTGCCCACAATGATAGCAAACTGGTGCTTACAACGATTCATTTCCAAGGGTTTCGGGGGTGTAGAATTCATTTCTGGGGTATTTTTTGTTCTAGGGGGTAGGGATGGGGTCTGTCAAAATTGGGGGCGGTGCTACAGGGGGCGGGGGGTCAAAAACCGTAAAACTTGGTTGATGCATATCATTTTCAAGGTATTTTGGGGCGAAGAATTCATTTTTTTTATAGCAGGTATGGGGTGGGGCCAGTGAATCCCCCGGGGCGAAACTACGGGGGCGGAGCAGACAATGACAGAAAAGATCTACTTATAACGACTCATTTCCAAAGTTTTTAGGGGCGTAGAATTCATTTCCGAGGTCATTTTGTATTTAGGTGATCGAGAGCGGTGGTTTAAAGGATGCTGTTGCAAAAAATTTAGGCTTGACAGTGGTGTTGTTAAGTATTATTCATTCTTTGGATAAATTGTTTAATTAAAATACCATACAGTACTGTAAAATTAAAATTCCTGTCGATAACTTCATCTTTGAAAATACTATGTACACAGATCGAAGTTACTGGTGCCCTGAAAAGAAGAGAAGTTGACAAAATGTCGTATTTCTTGAAGGAACAAAAGAAGGTTTCGGTAATAATTAAGAAACTTACCGATACGTCATTTCTCGAAACCACGACATTTGCAAAGGGAGGTGCAAGGAAGACCTACTTTTGCACAACCGCACTGATTTGTACTGCAGGATTCTCGCAAGGACTCCTTCTACGAAGGAACGACAGCTTGCCTCGGTTAAAGAAGATCGTAACCTATTTTCAAGACTGTGCATAGCATGTCAGACTCGTCAGGGCAATCTAGAAGTCTTTTTCAGCCACGAAAATCACACTTATCCTTCAGCACTCTCTGAAAATGGAGAACTTTGGTTTGGAAGGAAAGCAGACCTCTTGCCATGCTTTGTACCTGACGAAGAAAATCCAGCGCAGCAGTGCCTCGACTTCGACATGGTGGTGATTAATGGTGCCGCCGCAGTCAATAACATCCTTCCAGATCCTGGAAGCACCTTCGCCGATTATGGGAGGAATTACCTTTCTTACATGAAGAGTCCTGCGTATTCGAAAGCGCGAAGGATTGATGTAGTGTTCGACGAATGCGTCAGTACATCATAGAAGTCTGCTTTACGAATGAAAAGAGGACAGGGTGTTGGCCAAAAAATGGAGCCAACAAAACAAGTTCCGAAAAAATAGTCCGACTTTTTGAGATGCGATGCGAATAAACAAGAGTTGTTCGCGTATCTTGCTAATTACATCAGCATGACAGCATTTTCCCAAAAAGTTGCCGTCACGCTTTAAGAAAAAGTTATTTGCAATGTCCAAAGCGATTTATCAGGATTGATGCCCTGCAATCACGAAGAAGCTGACAGCAGAATGCTTCTACATGCCGCAGTCGCCAAAGACAAGAATGCAGTAGAATCTTGGTCAGGATAGTAGACACCGACGTCGTCGTGATGACTACTGCCTTGCTGGATAATCTCCATGGATGTGAACAGCTGTGCGTTGGATTAGGCACGATTGATGGACATCCGTGCTATTGCACATCACATAGGACCGGTGAAGTGTGCTGGGCTGCTGGCGTTTCTCGCCTTCTCAGGTTGCGATACGAGGTCGTCCCTCAGGAGCAAGGGAAAGCGATGTTCCTGGGCAGCCTGGAAAGTTTTTCCAGAAGCCGACCAAGTTTTCAAATCCATGTCCCAACCCCTCACTCCAGCAGAAGTACAGAAAATTGTACCTGCACTGAGGAAGTACGTCGTGATCCTTTACCAGTAACTTCGATTTGTGTGCATAGTATTTTCGAAGAAGAAGTTATCGTCAGAAATTTTGATTTTACTGCAAGGTATTTTGATTAAACAAGTTATCTAAAGAATAAAGAATACTTAACAACACTACTGTCAAGCCTAATATTTTTTTCATCTTCATCAGCGCTGCCCCCCTGTCCACTGAAAAGAAAAATGACCTCAAAAATTAACTCCTTGCCCTCCAAAACATCGGAAATGTTACTAATTTTATAAATGTTGCCATTATAGAAATAATTAGGAATTTTAACCCATAACATAAGGGTACGCGCCCCATCACATGTTTGGGGGGCTGTAAATAATTAACTAGGGGGTGTACAGAACTCCTCCGTGGCTGAAAACGCTCCTTATGGACCCATTAACGTAACTAAAAAATAAGATCGCTTTTACCTCGATTTGCACAATTGGTTGAATCTATGGCGTTAAGCCACCGGACAATATCGCTGAATGACGTCCCAGAAATCGGGCCTAATCTTTTCCCCGACGTAATGAGTTTCCTGCTTCGGTTTAGATCGTACCGATAGGCTATTCTTGGAGATATAAAGCAATCCTTTCTGCAGCTCTCGCTTGACTCCAGCGACAGGGATCTAACGCGATTCCTTTGGTTCGTGTAATCAAGGACGAAAACGGCCAATACCACGTCACCAACGAAGTGGTCACCTACCGCTTCACCCGACTACCTTTCGGAATAACCAGTAGTCCTTTCCTCTTGTCAGCTACCCTGCGAGAATTGGCTACGAGGCACATTGATGACTACGCAGTTGCTGCTAGCCTCGTGGACCAGCACATGTACATGGACGATTTTGCAGCATCTACTAATGACGAAGAGGAACTCCAAACAATATACTCCCAGCTCACGGATTTTATGAGTATTATCAACATGCCTATGTCAAAGTGGGTCACGAATTCAATCACACTGCAAAACAAGTGGCAAACATCAAAATCTACCCATTCAAGGGGTGACAGAGATCTTGGAAATCAGCTGGAACACGTGCCATGACACACTGCATCTTTCAGATATCGATGACCACAAGATGTCTCCAGATGACCTTGCCACAAAACGCCACATTCTTCAGATAACATCACGACTATACGATCCTCTCGGACTGTTCTCTCCGATGACATTAATTGGAAAATTGTTCTTTCAAGAAACGTGGACTAGAGGTATATCATGGACGAGACTTTACCTTCTGACATTGGGTACGAGTGGTTAGTTTGGTGTTCGAATCTTCAATACGTGTTGGACATTCACACCCCACGATGGATAGGTGCTCACAACAAAGATTTGGACAACTATTCTCTACACGTATTCTGTGACGCTTACGAACGGTTATATGGTGCTGCTGTATACCTTCGATCTCACGCTCACTATACCACTACCTTTCAGTTAGTATGTAGCAAAGCTAGACTGGCTCCTATAAAGAGGTTCACGCTACCACGATTGGAATTACTTGCTGCACTCGTGGGCACAAGACTCCTTCGTTACTTCTGCCGTGCTACATCCTGTGGCATCCGGAAAACAACGCTGTGGACAGATTCAGCTATCACTCTAGGCTGGATACAAAACGACCCGAACCGCTGGAAAACTTTCATCTGCAATCGTGTTACAGAAATCACTGGTTGCACTTCACCATCACAATGGTTTCATTGTCCAGAAACGGAAAACCCTGCAGATCTTTTATCACGAGAACTACATGCACCAAATCTAAAATCAGCAGATATTTGGTGGTATGGGCCGGCCTGGTTGAGGGATCCTCTAAGAAGTTGGCCTCCCAAATACAGTACCGAACATCTAACACTTCCAGAGGCTAAGAAGAAATCCTGTCAAGCCCTTGTCGTTACCACCCATGAAGCACTCTACGACTTCGCAAGATTCAGTTCCTACATCAAACTTCGTCACGTAACCGCATGGGTTCTTCGCTTCGTACTGTCCCCGTATATTCTAGAGGCGGTCTGTTGGATATCCGAAGCAAGGCTGGATTCGTAGACCCTGACAGCTCCGGCGCAAATACTAGTCAAGGATCCACTCCAACGAGACCCTCATGAATATACGTGGCGGAAATTACGACACAACTGTGAATTACATAAAATGCACTTAGCTCGAAGTAGAACACCTACCTTTCGTTCTCGGGGATCTCGTGGTCAGCCTCTGGACCTATAATGGGTTTCACAGTTGCATCTCCTTATATCTAAAATAAATCAAAACGACGCGGCTTCTAATAAACTAAACAATTTAATAACAAAGGTGTAAACTAAATATAAATATTCATACAGTAAATAAAAACACACTCCCTTTCTTTCTTCTTCACATTTACGCCTCTGATAATACTGCATTCCATGAACGCTGTGACAAATTTTGGGGTAGCTTGTGTCATTACAACAAGCTATACATCAATTAAAGACCCCTGTGTATTTTACATTCCTCTGGCGCGCTTCACAATGAACATCTGGGCGCTAAGAGCACGCGACCTTCACCACGTGTCTGATGATATAACAAACTCCGTTACATTCCCAGAGCTGGCTGGTTTCAAAGCTGCTTGCCTGTCGGTCCGCAACAACTCTACACATTTGTGCGCGGCCGAGCAGTGACCTTGGATGGAAACGAGTTTTAACAAACCCTCGCTATTCCAAACTTGCCCACAAATACACCTCTCCATCGAAACACAAGCTATGTTAAAATGGAACAGATTCACGTCAGACAAATAAGCGAACCATACACACATCCTACATGCTTATGAAACAAAACTTCTATACACTATTCCTTTCATACTCTCGCATTGTGACGTCCCAATGGAGTTCATTTCATTCACACTGAACAAGAAATAAACCACATCCAGTCACATCAACATTCATACGCTAACCACTATGCTAAACAATCAATAAACTTCCTATACCTAACATATCATACACTCGATTGGCAAATAAAGAAAGTTAATAATGAATGACTTTACAATGACACTAATAGCATAGGTTATAATCCTTTAAAATAAGTAGTGTCTATATACACATGAGCCTGAACTCCGATCTCACAGTTATGTCAAATAAAATTAAATGGGATCCTCATTAAGCTTCTACGTCTTCAGAAATACTACCACCATTCTCTCCTTTCTGATCTGGTGTCATAATAGATTAAATACGTTCGACCACTCAAGGTGAAGCATATGTCGTTACATACTTGGGTCTAATAATCTTAATAAGAGTACAACATAACAGATGTCAATATCCATTTCCCGTTTCAATTTCAATCGTGACTCTCCTGTCTTCTCTAATCCAAAGCCGTGTATAAAATAAGGAGTACTGTCAACTCACACCTTATGCCTTGCCAAACCTAGTCATGCCCACGCAATGACTGTAATATAAAATGCGGAACCACCTTCGCAACACACTCGTATGCCAACTACACACGGAATTATATATATATATATATATATATATATATATATATAACCACTATCAACGGGTTATCACCTTCACTTCTTTCAAACTGGCATTCCTTAAAAAGGGCATAATTCCTCAGCGTTGTCACACCAATCGCTGGTCTACTGAACAATAACATCAATTGTTAAACCATTAATCTATACATGTTAACAACCTTTGGACTAATCGATACAGACCTCCTCACTATTACTTTTAAAACGTTACTCAGATAAATTTAAACTGTTGTGTATACATTTAATAAAATACTGAATCTTAACTTCACACTTCTGGGTTCAACTTTTACCGATGAAGGAATATGACGTCTACAACGTGACATTATATTACTCCTCGTAAATACTTAATCACAAAATTATATATGTGTGTCCAACAAGAATCGATCACGACGAGGATATCAAACAAGGACTTCCCTAACGTCGGATAATAATAAATCTTCCAAGAAGATTCTAACTTCAAATTATTTTAAATGACTGAAAGTTCATGGCTTTCTTCAATAAAACATACAATTAGTCATGTTCGTATTATATCCATTCTGAACGAATGTCTATGAGTTCTGACGATAATAATCGTTTCCACATTAAATGTTTCTCTTCCAAATGATGCCATGATATTTCACAATATCTCACTACCAATATCTTCTCTCTTGATGTCTCTTCTCGACGGATAAAATGCCCAAATTAAACTAATAAAAATTAATTTAATCGGTAACACAGACGAAAATGTCTATCACCTGAATTCAAAATGAATTCATAAACGTCGAAAATAAATTACTATTCCTTAAAGGAAATGGCAAAATGCTTGTTCCTCGAACAAGAAAAATCTCAGTTCAGAAACTGGATTTCAAACAAACAAAACTAAAAGCGTCGAAAGACGATCACTACAAATAATCTCGAAGAATAAAATGACTATGCATGGAGTACATGAATATTGTGTCGAAATATGGATAAAGTATATGCTCAAAAATGTCACTACAAAACTCTAACTACAAGGTTAGTGAACACTGCTACCTGGTCTGGAAGTCTAGAAGCTCAAGATGGAGTATTACAAAATACTCAGTTGTTACATCTTCCAAAGATTCGGGTCGGATCCTAGCTCGTCTCCAAGAACTCGTGACCTCAGGAAAGGAACTAATTCCCCTACTGGAAAACAGCAAGCTCCGACCGGGATCGAACTGCGGGCCTCCAATCATCATCTTCATTGAGACCGGGTTTACCCTGGACCTCTTGATAATCTGCATGTCTCTTCTTACTCCATCACAGTACAGTTTCATCAAAACAACGAGCAGCGTCAAAAGTTCAGCTTCCCATTTCGAAAGACATTCGAAAAGAAAGTCGTGGACCTCACTCGCATAACGAACATTCATGTAGATGGAATATGAACATAGTTCTGTAGTCGCTGGTGTTAATGTCGAGCTCATGTCTGACAATAATGCACTAGAATACAGTTGTGCATCAAGTCTCATGTTCGCTCATCAAGTAGACATTCATGAACAGACTCCTTCAACGAAGCTCCATCGCTGACTATATCGCTTCTATCTGCTTATTTCCCTGGCACACACACTAATTTAGTCCATAATTAACTTCATATTAGCAGACTTATTAATGTTCTTCAACATAGAATACATATTCATCCCATTGGTGTTGTACAGTTCCACAAAAGCAATGCTAACATTTACTCCTACTTGTGTCTGGTGCATGCGCTGTAGTCGCTCGAACAAAAGTGTCTTAACGCGCTGGAAACAAACACTTTTCTCACGCTTCACAAAAACGTTATATCTTCTGAAATATTCTTCTCAATTTTCTCAGAGTTCGTAATATACTAAAAACGATAATAAGCTACAATCTGTAGTCGAAATAATGTCTCTGAAGTGGATCAGACCGAAGTAATTGCGGCATATAAGTTCATCGCAACTTCACTTAGTTTCAAGGCATAGTAAATCTCCTAACTCTCGCCTCGCTTATGCCTTGTCCCCACGAGTCAACCTTCTACAAGCTCGGTGAAACACTCGGAACTCCTTTCTCTTCCGGCAAACACGTCTGACCTCTCTAACATTCAGATAATAAAGAGCTTCGATGCTTGGCGTCTCCCCTCCAAGTCCATCGATTCTGGCCGCCTTTTTGCGTTCCCTCTCAAATTCGCGCGGGCTCTAGCAAATCGCTTATTCCTTCCAATAGCGTCCTGCTATTGACTTATACAATATTTCCAATATTTTATTATCATATTCTTCTCTTTACCATTATATAAATTCACTCTCAAGGGGCTTAAATGTGTTAAATATCCATAAAAATTTAGTTGCTTGAACTCTCGTCTTCTCTAAAACTTCTTCTGATTGGCTGTAAGCTCATATCCAATCGGATAATTTATAACAATGTTTAAACAATTCTTGGGATTATTCGCTGTTGCTAGGTCGATTCTAAGCTTCTGGAAACTTCCATTGCGCAATACAATCACGTGACGGAATTTCCCTCCTGCTCAACATCGCCTCTTGACTGGTTTCTGCCAACTTCCAACCTCAATATTGCTTGGTTAAATTTTACCATGGGCTTCGAAAAATATTCCCATTTTCATCCCAAATAATTCATTTTACGGGGGCAGTACGCCTACTTGGACATGAGGACCAACCAAAGGGGGAACTGACAGCAGAAGACATAAATGGAGCCCTCCGCTATTCAAAAAGTTGAGTGGTGATATCAGCGCTGAAAGGTTCATGCAAGCACTACAGCGATTCGTCGGTAGGCGCGGTCTGCCACACACTATTTATTTGGACAACGCCCAGAACTTTCACGCGGCTAACAAGGAACTGAGTGGCATTTGGGCTTCACTGTCTGCGGCGAAGACTCACCGCTACCTCTCCGAGCACGGTGTAACCTGGAAATTCATCGCCCCACGCGCGCCTTCGTGGGGAGGATGGTGGGAGAGGATGGTTGGATCGACGAAGCGGTGCCTACGGAAGGTGCTTGGACGCTCCAGCATCGACGAAGAAGGACTTCAAACAGTACTGGTTAGCATCGAGGCCACACTGAACTCTAGACCCTTGACTCGCAAAGGAGACACCGGCGATGTGTTGACTCCGGCATACTTCCTTGTGGGAGAGAAACTCACTACGGTTTCATCTGGGCCTGAGCCACCAACGGGAGTACCTGTTCGAGAATTCCGACTGCGTCAACAACTGGCAGACGACTTCTGGAAGTGCAGGAGTAAGGAGTACCTACTGTTGCTACAGAGCAAGTCCAGCAGCCCAAGAAGAACTCCACGCTGAGGGTAGGCGACGTCGCGCTCCTTCAAAGTGACCTTCAGCCGATACATCTCTGGAGAAAGGTCCGGATCCACGAGCTGCGTACCGGAAGGGACGGGATTATAAGGCCTGTAATCCTTTCCACAGGAGATGGGAAACAGCTGGCCCGATCCGTTCAGCTGGTCGTACCTCTGGAGGTCGACCAGGGTGGGGAAGACTGACATATCTTTGTGTGTGTCGAACTTTGTATATAATGTATAAAGTGTGATATCTGTATATAAGTTCTTTGGAGTTGAAATACTATGGCGTTATGTTAACAAACTTTGTGTTTCCCTGTGCTCCTTTTCACTCATTCTCCACAGCTGGTGTGCCTCGATGTAGGATTTCACCTGGCGGAGTGTTTTACGATGGCGCTGTAAGAAGTAACGGTCACGAGTGCGGAGTTAGGAAAGTGCTAGTAGGCGCCGAGCTTTGGGTGGGATAGGGGGTCGTTTGGGGTTCACTGGGGGTAAGGGGGATGTGGCGCTGTGCCGCTTGTTGTAGTGTGTCCTGGAGGTGGGTCATATTGGCATCGACCGTTTCTTGGGAGCTGAGTGGTAAGGTGGAGGTTTGCAAATGCTCCGTGATGTGAAGGCGATAAGCCGGCCAATTGGCCGATCAGAAGTTTTGAATCATACGGGGGAGGTGGGGGGGTTGAGGGAAATTGCGGGTGAGGATTTGGAAATACAATAGGACGGGGGCACGATCGCCTCCTATGAGAGGTAGGACTGTGACGTGAAGGAGGTGGAGAAGGGAATTATGTGCTTTGATGGCATCGGGAGTAGTTTGGGAGGACGGCCGCGTGGGTTGTGGAATGGGGACGAGGGAGGAGTTAATATGATTCAAGTAAATGTCTAGGCTCCAGAGTTCGCGAGCCGTACGATCATGGATAATTAGGTCTGCCATGATTATGAAATGGGGGAAGGATTCAACCACATGGGCAATAAAGACTTTGGGAATGGGATGTCGAGGGCGGGTATGTTTTTTTAATTTATTTTATTTACAGCATGCCCCATTACAATGTAGTAATACTACATGCTTAATTATTATTTATTAATCATTTCAGATTAAAACTATACAATTTATATTATAAATATTTTATATCTATGGCCTGTTAAATGAAATTTGTGTCACTAAAATGATAAACAGTTAAGAAAATATAAATAAAAATTATCTATTTAGTATTTCAAATGAGATAGAGTTTGCAAAAGTAAAGAATTCCCTAAGGTAGTTTCTAACAATTTCATCTTTCTTTATAGGCCAGTTGCCTGATCTTAAAACATGTGCTATTAATACATCTCTGTTCCTTTACTGACCACCGCACACAACTAAGCCACACCCTATCCACCCACCATGTACACGTAGCTCTTTTAAACGAAACATTCCTCCGGAGCGATCAACATGCTCTACTCCCCGGATATACCCTCCTACGAGCCGACCGCCCCACAACCTGGGCCGTGGTGGATCGGCACTCGCTTACTGACCACGCTACCCTATCCGCCACCACATCCCCCCTCCACCCCTTCACTTCCCAGAAAGACTCATCTCGGCAGTTTACTTCCCATCCCGAGTCCTCCATCTTGCTACAATTTATACCCGTTCTGATAAAGGAGGGTGATGCAATGGGGAGTTCAGTTCCTTGTACTTCGTTGGGCCATTGTGGTTTTAGACAGCGGTGACGCGGGGGTAGGGGAAGAAGGTGAAATGTGTTAAAGGGCCCGAGAAGGAAGGATGAAATGTCACCCCGAAGATCTGCTGAGCCACGTATTGGAGTTGGGTCAGTATGAGGGGGTGGATGTATAGGAGAATGTTTTGTATGGAAATGACCATAAAGCTGATCAGATCCTCGATGGTGAGGGGAGGGAATTGGGATTGAGTGGGGGTGGTGGGAAGGTCGATGGGCTACGGTTTCGGGACGGTTGGGGAGTGGTGCAGGCTTGGCCTTGCACTTGTAGGAGTAGGTAGGATGGGACTCGTGGCATTGATTGCAACGAGGGGGCAGGGCGAGGTTGGGGCACCTTCCGGTGGTGTAAGCAGGTTGGGAGCAATGACCGCAGCGCGGGGGGTTCCCGGTATTGGTCGGTGGAATGAGTGTTATAGTAGAGGCACCTGGTACAGCGAAGGGCAACGGGAGCCGGAGATTTGGAAGGCTCGACGCGGTGGTGGTATCTGTAGAGATAAACCCCCGTGGTGAGAAGGCGATCTACCTCTGCCTGGGTGACCAGAAGTATGCGGACCATCATGGTAGGACCGTCCGCGTTTCGTTTGCGAAATGCCTTTTTAGCGTCAATTTGTTCCAGGTGAAGCTCCTGAAGCAGCGCCTCCCCGGTGAGTCTGGGGTCCACCCCCCGGATCACGCACGAGAAGTGAGGTTGGCGCTGGGGTGGAGGAGGTACTGCGGGGCTTTGGCGAGCGTGAAGAGGCTCCTCCGTGACAGTGGGGCCCAGCTCGCGAATAACGTCCGGGCTGCGAAGTATTGCGGCTGTGGCTTCATCGTCAGTTTTCACGTAGACGCCGTTGGTCGTGGCTGTGGCGGTGAATTTGGCGTGGCCAAGAGTGCGGCGCAATGCTTCGGCAAATTGATACTTGGTGGCAAATGTGTGGCCAGGGAAGAGAAACACATGTTTATATAGTGGCTCTGAAGCCTTGGAGGTGTAGGATGGTAGGGTGGAGGGGATAGAAGCTGGTGTGGCTTCAGAGAGGGCAAAATTAGGGATAGGGGCGGTGGAAGGTAGATGGGGGGTCGTGGGATGAAGGATAAATTTTGGGTGGTGGAGAAGTGCTACAGTGCCGCCTGGAGGATGATGGAGCCCTCTCCATCCCCTCATGGACCCTCTGGCCAGAGCAGTGGGCTCCCTCCTCAGTATCGGATCTGTCTGACCAGGCCCGCTTTTCAGGACGGCTGGCAGTTAGTGGCACTTGACCCGGTAGGTGAAAGTGAGTTCCGGCGGGTGCAAGAGTGGGGATCTTGAAATGATAAAGTAATGGAGCAAGGATACCGGTGAAGTCGACTGACAAAGGATGGAAAAGTGGGGAGGGGTCTAATGGGTCGCAGGGTGAAGTGGGACGAAACGCTGTATGGCGCAGCGGTGTAAATTTGCCTTCAATAATAGGAATGGAATGGTATGTAAAAGGGAATGAAAATGTCTACTGTGGGTTGGAATTAAATATGAAAATGTATGATGAAGGTAATAAATGCGAAGAATGAGTGCTTGTGTCACGAGAGAAATATCTCGATGACAAGCGTTGAAAAATAGAGGGTGATTAGATGTAATAAATGTGGAATGAATGAAGTCACGTGAGAAATAACTCGGTGACGATGAGTAATGTATGAATATGAAGCGATGAAATGTATTGGTACTACAGGCGCTGCACAGCACGAATGTAGTTTTAGTGCTATAGGCACTGAGTATTCCAAGTAGCGTGAAACGGCGATGAATGATGTAGTATAAAGGTGAAGCGATGAAATGTGCTGGTCCTACGAACTCTGCTCACTCGCGAAAGCAGTACAGCTGGCGCAGTGTGTTCACAAGTAGCGTGAAACAGGCGATGTTACCAGACAGTGCAGTAATGCGAAGCGGTGAAAATGAGATGGAATAGATGAATAAAATGAAAATACCACCCTTCTCCTATAACTCTATAACCAGTGGCGTACGCAGGATTTCCTTCTGGAAGGGGGGGGGGGGGGGGTTCATTCATAGTAATGTCCTATCATAAAAAGTCCTCTCGGCACGCCGGAAGGCGGAGGTAGATTTCACCGGACAAACTTGGGGACAGGCGAAAATAGGCAGAATATGCAGGTTTTCGTAGAAGGATCAGACCTCATTTATTGCGTGAAAGTATTTTATAATTGGAGAGTAATTAACTTTGTTTTTCGTCATTTTATGCATATTTTAAACATTCTACTGTCTTATGATGACGGTAACCTTCTTGTCATTTGGAGTCCATTTTTAGCCTATTTTCAATTTTGAAAAAATAGGCTTATGAGATCACCTTTTGTCCGTGTGTGTGTGCGTGTGTGTGTGTGTGTGTGTGTGTGTGATTCGTGTGTGTGTCCCCCCCCCCCTAATAAAATCTAAACGGCTGGAGCGATTTCAATGAAACTCGGTATGTTCATAGCACTATTCCCGGCGACCTCGACCGTGCCCTTCAAATTTTGTTACGTCTCACCAATGCAAAATGGCGGCTGTGCGAAATATTTCACTAGCATTCAATATCTCCTAAACTATTACCGATATCGCCCTGAAATTGTGTACGGTGATAAAGGGTACTACTAGACGTTCACCTATGAGACTTTCAAAAACCTGGTGACTACAAAACAAACATGGCGGTCAAGCGAAGTTGAGACTTTTAAATAGACTTTTCTCGCGATTTAACTATCCACACGTAATGGAACTTGGTACAGCAAATGTTTATACACATTGTAATGCACTGGAGTCTAATTTAGTTCAATTGTTTACATAACTTCAAAATGGCGGCTGTGCGAAATATTTCACTGACATTCTATATCTCCGAAACTATTACAGATATCACCCTGCAGTTTAGTACGGTGATAAAGGGTACTAATTCAAGTTTACCTATGTATATTTCATAAACCTGTAAAGTAGAAAACGAACATGGCGACCAAGCGAAGTTGAGACTTTTAAATAGACTTTTCTCACGATTTAACCATCCAAACGTAATGAAACTAGGTACAGCAAGTGTTTATACACATAGTAATGCACTGGAGTCTAATTTAGTTCAATTGTTTACATAACCTCAAAATGGCGGCGGTGCGAAATATTTCACTGACATTCTATATCTCCGAAACTATTACAGATATTACCCTGCAATTTTGTACGGTGATAAAGGGTACTGGTACAAGTTTATCTATGTATATTTTATAAACTTGTAAAGTAAAAAACGAACATGGCGACCAAGCGAATTTGAAATATTTTAATAGACTTTTCTCGTGATTTAACTCTCTGAGCGCAGTGAAATGTGGTACAGTAAATGATTTTGCAGATTGTAATGCACTGCCATCTAATTTAAATCAATTGTTTACATAACCTCAATATGGCGGCTGTGCGAAATTTTAAAATTAAGATTTTATTTCTTGTGTCGTAATCATGCGATCGAAGTGAAAGTTTGAATAATGAACCTAGGCAATAATTGTCTTTGAATGGTACATAATTCTATGGCCTATACATATAACAATCCTAAATGGCGAGCTTAGGAAATATTTAGACGGTTCTCAATATCTATGAATATTTTACAGCAACCAAACTGAATTTTTTTATGTTCATAGAGACTATGATCATATGTTCACCTATAGGACTTTCATTAACCTGGTGAGCACAAATCCAACATGGCGGCGACGCGAAGTATAAATATTTAAATGGACGATTCTCGCGAATTAACTATCCGAGTGCTGTGAAACGTTGCACGTTAAATGCTTATACAAATGTTGATCCACTGGCATCTAATTTATTTCAATTGTTTGCATAATCACAAGATGGCTGCTGTGCGTAATTTTAAAATCTCGTTTTTACTTCTTGTGTTCTAATCATGCGATTGAAGTTTGAATACCACACGTACACAATAATCTTAATGAAATAGTACAAAAATAAAAATCCAACCTGGCGACAATCTGAAATATTTAGACGGTTCTCAATATCTACGAATCTGTTACAGCAATTGAACTGAAATTTTGTATGTTGTTAGAAGAAATTAACATGAGCAGGATATTTGAAAATAGGCTGTATAGTTCTTTACGGAACTACTTGTTATACTTGTGGTCACACTGTCCTTATGCAAGGTTTCGACACTGATGTGTAACTATGTAACGGTCAGTTACTTCTTCACGCAAAATTATATCTCCCGCAGAGATGTTGGTTGGTTCCTCAGTTTAGGGGCTGCGACAACGCGGTCATGTAACCCCGTGTACTTTGGGTGAGTGTAGAATCTGTCTGATAAACGGTGTGAATTGTGATGGCTGTATTAGTCTGTAATTCAGGTAAGGAATGCAGACGCTCAATTTCAAGCAGTAGTTCCTAATGTTGCTACCAGATACTACCATCAACGACACCTAGCTGTGAACTTGGCTACTAGATGCCACCGCAATCAGCAACTCGCAACGAACGTTGGAACTTCCCCTCCAAAGGAAAGCATACTGAGGGATTTTTAGCGCTCTTAGAAAATCTGACGACTTTGGCCGGCTTTGAACCCGCGACCTTGGGCATAGAAGTTCAGCATGCTACCAGTTACGTCACCGAAGCCACTTCACACTTAGTCAGATGGAAATCTGAATCTGATCTCGCGCAAGTGCGTTGTCATGGCAACGTCTGATGGGTCATCCCTCATCAATTTAGTAGTGTCGCCATGGCCACCACTGATAGCTCTTGGCATTTTCTTATAATTCCGAAATCATTTTTTTCATCCCTTGGCGTAATGGTGGCTCATAACAAAAATTCTTTCAGACAAAAGTTTTAGGTAATTATTAGGGGAATATTGTCCATTTTGTACGGTTTTGATATTGTGCCTATTAACAGAGATATGATTAATGTTTCCCGAAAAACCCATTTTTTCCCACCCCTTTGGTCAATGGTTGGTGCTATCAAAAAAACGTTTAAAACAGAAATTTTTGAGCTTTATCCGGCACATAGTATGAACTTTGAACGGATTCGATATTTCACATATTAAGAGTGTTATAGCAATATTTCATTTTTTCGAAAAAAGTACCCCATTTTCATCCCCTTCGACCGATTTAGCCCAGTAACGAACTCGACCGAGATTTTATGGGTATACATATTCGGTAAAAAATTCAAAGTGATTGGTGCAAAATTACGGCAGTTATCGTGTCCACAAGAAACTGATATACATATATATATATTGCTTCCTGGAACATTGGGACATTGACAGGTCGCAGTCGCGAATTGGCAGCAATCCTAAAATCTCGTTGCGTAGATCTGGCTTGTCTACAAGAGACACGGTGGAAAGGGCAGAAATCTAGAGATATTGGAGAAGGGTATAAGTTGATCTATCATGGTACGACTAATAGCCAGGGAGTCGCTATTGTAGTGAATGAAAAACTTCGCAACCAAGTATCAGCTGTACATCGCTACTCCGATCGTCTCATGTCAGCAGTTATCGACACCCCAACTCGCCGTATACATATATTTTCAGCGTATGCCCCACAGACAGGCTGTGATGAGACAGCTAAAGACACATTCTGGAACGAACTTCAAGATGCCGTTACAACGTGCAATGAAGAAGACCTATTTCTACTTTGTGGAGATCTTAATGGACATGTTGGCAGTACCAGCGAGGGGTATGAATGCCATGGAAATTTTGGCTATGATCTCAGAAATGAAGACGGGAACAGGATCCTTGAATTTGCTAAAGCAAATGATCTAATTATCACTAACACCTTCTTTAAGAAACGCAAATCACACTTGATCACCTACACTAGCGGAGGGCACAATACTCAGATTGACTATGTACTACTTCGTAGGAGAGATTTCCCAATTGTCATAGACACTAAGGTCATACCATCTGAATATTTAGCCCCTCAACATAAACTGCTAGTTACCGATCTTAGAATGAAAGGTTACATAAGAAAACCCTATGTGAAATGTCATGCCAAAATCAAATGGTGGAAGCTACAAGACCATAAAGTGGCATTCAGTGAGAATATTGTGTTTCCTCCAGTTGATTCTGTAAATACGGATTATACTTGGGCATCATTCAACAACTGCGTAACTAGTATAGCTCAATCTGAGCTTGGTGTAACACAGCCCGGCACACGTAGAATTGATAAACAGACGTGGTTGTGGACAGACAAGGTACAGGAAATGGTGCATAAAAAAAACGCTTTTAAACAGTTGCGAACATCACCGATTGAGGAGAATCTTCTGAAATACAAAGCCACCAAGAAGGAGGCAAAAAGAGCAGTTGCTGAGGCTAAAGTAGATCACTACAAACATTTATATGATCAACTGACAACTAAAGACGGAGACAAAATTATCTACCGACTAGCCCGAGCACGGTGTAGAGCAGGTCAGGATATAGAACACTATATGTGTGTGAAGGATAAGAATGGTCGACGACTTCACGATAGCAAGATGATTCTGCACCGTTGGCGAGAGTATTTTAGTGAAGTATTCAACACTGAATTCCCTCACCCACAAATACCAGACATCTATGTTACAGCTGGACCAGTACCTTGTATCACTGAAGATGAAGTCAAAGTTGCCATTCGTAGCATGAAAAATGGAAAGGCCCCAGGGCTAGATGACCTTCCTGCAGACATCTGGAAAATTGAGGAACTTACTGACAACGCGACCACCTGCCTGACAGAGTTCTTCAATTCAATTATTCTCTGTGGTCAAATACCTACAGATTGGTCAACTAGTATCACAGTACCTATCTTTAAGGGTAAGGGTGACCCAGCTGAATGTACCAATTACCGTCCAATTAGACTTCTCTCCCACACTATGAAAATATTCGAACGTATCCTAGACAATAGGCTGAGGAACATCGTACAGCTCTCAGCAAATCAATGTGGGTTTGTCAAGGGATGTGGCACGATAGACGCAATCTTTGCTGTGCGCCAGCTGATGGAGAAATTCCGAGAGAAGAGGAGGCCACTACATCTTGCTTTCCTTGACCTCGAGAAGGCATTTGATCGAGTACCACACCAGATGATTTGGTACGCTCTCCGAGATCATCAAGTTCCAGAAATGTATATAAACTGGATAAAAATGCTGTACAACAACACCAAAAGCCACGTGCGATGCTCTGCAGGACTCACTGACAGCTTCCCTGTGACAGTTGGGGTTCATCAAGGCTCAGCTCTGTCTCCCCTGCTCTTTGTTATCGTCATGAATTCCATAACGCGAGACCTGCAGAAGTGTGTCCCATGGACATTGCTATACGCTGATGATGTGATGCTTGCGGCAGACTCCAGGAAGGATCTTGAAACCCAAGTGCAGACATGGCATGATCGTCTGCAAGGATTTGGTCTTCGTTTGAACATCCACAAGACTGAATACCTCGAAACGATTCCATCCCCTGGAACTATAGGTATTAATGGAGCTCCTCTTACCAAGGTAAATACATTCCGATACCTAGGCTCACGATTGAATGGCGACAGCTCTGTGAATGAAGATGTGCGAGCACGAATCAATGCGACTTGGATGCGATTCAGAGATGTCACCGGTGTTCTTTGTGATAAGAAGATGCCTATCCGCCTAAAATCAAAGATATACCGCACAATGGTGAGACCAGTTGCATTATATGGTACCGAGTGTTGGCCAGCACCTAGAAGTGCTGAGAACTCGCTTTATGTCATGGAAATGCGGATGCTGCGAAGATCATTAGACATTTCTCTCCTCGACCATATCCCCAACACAACGATTCGACATACAGCTGGCGTGGCTCCAATCAATGAGAAAATGCAGGAATGGAGACTCCGTTGGGATGGGCACGTTGTCCGTGCACCACAAAGTTCAGTCATCGGCTCGGCCTACCATCTAACGGTCGACGGCCAGAGACTGGGTGGGAGACCAAAATTGCGGTGGCTCGACACCATTAACGCCGATTTACGATCAAGAAACTTGAAATCACGCGAAGCATTAGATCGCAAGAAATGGCGTGCATTGATCCAAAAAGCGGACCCCGTTCCTACGGGATGACGCTAAGAAGAATAAGAAGAAGATACATATATATATAAATTATATATAAACTTTTGAACTGACGGTGGTTTTTGGGTCTGGGGGATGTGAAACGCGAAGATATGTCGAAATTTTCCGGAAATCGAAACATGGTACCCATTGCAATAGTTAGCTTTCTAATGAAATCTACCTAAAATATTACCATCAACGACACCTAGCTGTGAACTTGGCTACTAGATGCCACCGGAACCATCAACTCGCAACGAACGTTGGAACTTCCCCTCCGAAGGAAAGCAAACTCAGGGTTTTTTAGCGCTCTTAGTAAATCCGACGACTTCAGCCGGGTTTGAACCCGCGACCTTGGGCATAGAAGTTCAGCATGCTACCAGTTCCGATACCGAAGTCGCTTCCCACAGACAGATGGAAAACTGAATGTTATCTCGTGCAGTGGCGTTGTCATAGCAACTGCTGATGGCTCATCCCTTATCAATTAAAAGTAAAGTAGTCATGGCAACCTCTCTTGGCACTTGGCATTTTCTTATAATTTAAATAATTTTGCTCACCCCGTGGCGTAATGGTGGGTCATATCAAAAATTCTTTCAGACAAAAGTTTTAGGTAATTATTGGAGGAATATTGTCCATTTTGTACGGTTTTGATTTTGTGCCTATTAACAGAGATACGATTAATGTTTCCCGAAAAACCTACTTTTTCCCACCCCTTTGGTCAATGGTTGGTGCTATCAAAAAACTTTTCAAACATAAATTTTAGGGCCTTGTCCGACACATAGTATGAACTTTGAATGGATTCAATATTTCAGGTATTAAGAGAGTTATAGCGATATTTCACTTTTTCGAAAAAAGCCTCCCATTTTCACCCCCTTGGACCCATTAACGATTTCTAATGAAATCTACCTAAAATGATAATTTGAATATAATTCATAAAAAGCAACAACTCAGTTAAATAAACACTACCGGACCCAAGCGAGAAATCTCGCATATTCATAAACCACCCTTTCCCGATATGTTTATAACGAGAGAATTAATTGCAGCATGTTAGAGCTCCAGTATTTGCAAATCGCACACTTCTAACAAAAATTGATATTTATGAAATTAGAATGGAATTCGTCACTGCTAATGTCATTTGTGTAGACCAGTCGTGAAATCTAGTGGAGAAATATCGAACAATATAATCCTAACAGGGCGAGTGCATTCTAGCGGCCATAAGAAGAAACTTTTCAATAAAATCTGGAAGTTAATAAGTAGGCCGGCGTGCAGTAACCTTTTTGGCTGCTAGATGTCTCGAACAAATCTGCTGGCGAATTATGTTTTAGTTAAATATATGTTTTGCACCGTAATATGCACAATATAAGGCTTAATTTTAAAATGTCTGAGTCATTACAAAGCAACAAATATGTAAAATTTCAAGCAAATAACCAAACTCTGATGGGGTTTGAACCATAGGCATATGAATGACTGACTAACGCTTTACCACGGAGCCATTTGTGCCAACGAACATTGATCAATATAAAATGACTTACATAGAACTTGTTAGCAAATAATGATTTTGACCTAACGATTTCATCAGTGGAGTATATTATTTATGTATAAAGCATTTCATACTAAGTTTATTTATTTTGTATCAGTACGCTATATTGCATGCAATACTCAAATTAGTGAAATATAAGTCAGGCACAAGATATCCGCTGCCTTCTTGTCTTCTTACCGAGACGGCTCAGCTTTTTAAAATCACTTCTGCACTATAGTATTACAAAATAAACTTTTAATTTCGAACGTGCCTCTTCCTTTAGAACAGTTAAATCGATTCTCGGCTCGATAATCGGAACTGGTGGGTCCCATGATATGGATTATAAAGTTTGCATAATTCGCACGGCCGCCATCCTGAAATGGTACGGCGGATGACCTTGTAGTTTGGTCACAAGACGCGTCCTATATGAAGGTATGTTATTACCAAATTTGGTAGAGATCGGGTAATTTGGTTAGTCGCTATTTGATTTTACGTTTTGAACGTTTGAGTGGCCGCCATTCAGATTTGGTAAAGATGGCGGCAATATAAAACATGACACTGAGGTGCCCTTTGCTTCTTCTACCTCTGTACCAAATTTCGTTCAATTCGGTTTCACCGTGTTCGAATTGATAGGGGGGGGGGGCAGACATTCAGAGTACACACACTCACACACACACACACACAGACTCACACACACACATACACACACACAGACAGACACACCATTTTTGGCCCTGTAGTGATTTCATAAGTCTACTTTCATTTTTTGCAAAAATCGAAAGTAGGCTAATACGGAAAAGAGTTTAGCCCAATATAGATATTGCACTATACCAGACCCAAAACAACTGTGAACATGGGCTCGCCCATTAGCGTGCGTCCAGCTGAGCACTGTTGCCACAACGGGACTTGCGGAGGTGACACAGCTCTACGCTCGCAGTATACACACGACCTTCCCCCTGAACACAAGGCGCTCCGAATGTAAGTGCATGTACGAGCTAGCTGGGGGACCTAATCCTACGAATATCTATCCTCACAACGGATTGCACACAATGTGGTATGAGGCAGATATAAGATGTCACACAAACGTTATTCGTGCAAGTGAGCACCTACTGGTATAGCGGCCAGCATTCTTGGCTGTCGCCCAAGGGGTCCGGGTTCGATTCCCGGCTCTGCCAAGCTATTTAATTTTAGTCTGAGGGCTGGAACAGGGTACGCTCAATCTCGTGAGGCAAAGCTGGGAAGATGTGGGTTAGATTCCTACCTCAGTCATCCTGAATGTGGTTTCTCTTTTCTACTCCAGGCAAATGCCGGGATGGTTCCTAACTTAAGGCCATGGCCACCTTCTTCCCAATCCTCACCAGAAGAGGAAGAAGAAGAAGAAGAAGAATACTAATAATACACACACTCTAATACAGACACCACAGTAACCCAGATTTTCAGACAAGTACACGGGGCTAAAGTACCAATATGTCCAAGCCCCTCAAATGAAACAACAATTACAACGTTATTATATCACAAGACATAATCTACACCCCAAGCCAGTCTGAGTAACATTGCTTGTTAGCCCTTAGTAAGGTAATAGAAACAGAGAATACAATTTGTTGGGATAAGTTTTTGTTAATTGGAGACCACCTTGTGGTGTACTGGCTAGCACATTGCTGTCCATTCTTGGCTATCACCGCGGAGTCCCGGGTACGATTCCCAACAAATGTAATTCTGGTCTGAGGGCTGGAACAGGGTACACTCAGCCTCGTGATGCAAACCTGGGAATATGTGCGTTGGATTCCTACCTCAGCCATCATGGAAGTGGTTCTTCTGTGGATTCGCACTTCTACTCCAGGCAAATGCCGGGATGGTATCTAAAGTAAGGCCACGGCCGCTTCCTACGCAAATCCTTCGTCAATTACAAATATACTCACTAGTAGAGACATCACAGTGTCACAGGTTATCAGATAAATTCCACACACACCCAAATACACGGGGCTACATGGCCACGATGTCACTAAGACCCTACAACAATCATCATCATCATCATCATCAACAACAACAACAACAACAACAACTCTTGCTGTTACCCATGATGTCCAGATTCGATGCACTGCTCAATCAAGACATTTAGTTCTGGTCTCAGGATTAGAACCGGGTACTCCATGCCTCGTGAGGTAAGACTGTGAAGAGGTGAGTTTTATTCGACTCAATTTTAAAAAAGAAAACAATTGTCGACAACACAACAACACAGGTTATCAGATTTTGTGTTTTCACGTACTTCTGTATTCGAAAGATTCTTTAAATTATATTTCTTGCCTCGCTGTTCGACTGCCACTCGGCTTGCTAAGGATCATTGTTATGAATTCAAAAATTCAGCTCACAGCACTATCTTCTTTAAGCTCCACTACTGAATTGATACAGCAATGCTGTCACTCTTAGTTATCTTTCCCAGCGAAACTAAATATTTCAACACCTAACCAATCTTCGCTCTAATTATCCCTTCAGTTCAAGAGCAGATGATATCTCCCGAACGGCTGGTCGTATCGTCATGGGGTTTGCACAGTCAGCTTCAGAATGTTTAGCTCTGTAACATAGGTTCATCTAAATAATTGGATAATTAATGATTTTCGTGCGCGGAGAGAAATAGGGATTTCGTACGGCACAGCGAGCCCAGATGCGTAGTTAACTAGGCAACGCCGCGCTATGCAATTGGCTGGCGCGGGTGAGCGCGTAAATCTGGCTCCTCCCTCATGTTCAGTTGTTTTGGGCCTGGTATAGATACAAACGGACAAAAAGAAATGTCTAAATTGTCAATCGGGCTAAACCAAAGAATCTGATTAAGTAGATTTTTGCCCTGGAATTTGTTGAAGGACTTAGGCAAGTCTACTTCAATCGTATATCAAGCCTTCTAGGTTTAAGAGACAAGTCATTCAGTACTTCCTCAATTGAAACATCAACAGTATCATGAATGAACATCAAAGCTAATCCATTAAGGCGTTCTTCACTAGTTGAATTCCTTAAATAGTTCTTCAAGAATTTTAAGGACGAAAACGATCTTTCACACGAGCAGGTTGTGAAAGGTAAGGTAGCCATGATGGCAAGCAGGTTATACACAACAGGAAACATGTTCTTATTGCATATTGACAAATCATCTATAGTATTCTTGGGCTTCTTTTCAATAGATTTCAGAGTTTGTTTCCAGAGAAGTAGCTCGCCTCTAATATTAAGGGGAAGTCCATAAAATTCAGTTACATTTTCTACTTCAGCTATGCTTTGGTTGGATAGTTCGTCTTCAGTTGTGGTAACTAGCCTTTGCAATGGCTGAAGAGTTTCTTTATGGGAGACAAATTTATCATCAAGTGATGAAATTGTTTCTTCAAGAAATGGGATGAAAATAACCCGCCTATAATATTCTTCCGGATCGTTAGATGAAACGTTGTTCCTCACCGTTTGTCGAACAACAGTTCAAGGCTGAACTTCAGGCACTCCAAAAATTCTTTGCAGAACTCTAAAACCGAATTATATGCACACAAAAACCTTGCGTCTGCATCTGCCCTCATCTCTTCAAGAGACCTCTTAACAATCATGGAGGCGTTGATTGCTTGACTGAGATCCAAATTTTCAGCTTGAAGGTATTTGCTGAGAGGAAGTGTGATTTGAAATGCTTCATGAATGACAAATACACTTATCAAGAACTCAAATTTGCTGATAGTGCACAGAAGAAATTGTGCATCTGTAGCTGCCTTCTTATCAAACCATGCTGCTATTTTTTCTAATGCCAACAATAACGATTTCAGAAGTTCAATGAATGAACGAACAGACTCGTGCTTTTCAATCCATCTCGTTGCACATAACTTCTTGAGTTTACTCACTCGGGGTTTCTCTTCCATACTTTCAACTTCATTTGTCAACACAGCCTGCCTCTTTGGTGAAGTACTAAAAAAGGCATAAGCTCTTTCAATTGTACCCATACAGTTCCTAACCTCTGCAACACTACACCCTTCAGAAATGGCCAGGTTTAAACAGTGAGCACTACAGTGAACATACTGGGCTTTGGGAAACTGTTTTCGTACAATGACCTGAGCACCTCTGTAGGATCCACTCATGGCACTAGCTCCATCATAACCTTGGCCTACGAGATATTCTGCATCCAGTCCCACACTTTTTAAACCAGACAATATGCTATTCGCAAGGTCTAATCCAGAAGCATCATTGATAGCAATAAATTGCAGAAACTCCTCATGTACGGAATTATCTTGAACGAAACGGACACATAGTGACATTTGCTGCACACCGCTGATGTCTGTGGTCTCGTCAGCAAGAACAGAAAAGTATTTAGCTTTTTTCACCTGATCGACTAACCTTTTCAATATAATGTCATTCAAAGATGAAATAATTTCATTCTGAATCCGTGGGCTTACGTATGTTGCATTTAAGGATGCTGTCATCAAATGTTCCTTTAGTATTGTATCACCAGCTTCTGCTCGAAACTTGAGAAGAGACCTGAAATTTCCCTCCCCTTTCTTGAGAGGCTCATCTAAATTTACAGGTCCCGAATCCCTGTGTCCACGGAAACCAATGCCCATTCGAGCAAGGAAAATCACAGATTTATTTATTGGTACGAGTTTCTCCCTGTTGCATAATATGTTGGATTGAACACCCCTATCCAAGCTTACGTCAACAGCAGGTTTTGTACCTTTGTATATGGCAAGAAAGTTCGCAGCCTTTTCCGTACATGCCATATGATACTTGGTTTCTTGGTGTTTTTTGAAATCCTCCGTCGCATTTTTCCAGTTCATGTAAGACAATTTTACTAGTTTACCTGGCGATGAAGATTGTTTCCCAACAACGGTGCAAAACAACGATCAATATTTACAAAAGGCTCCGTTCTTTGAAGGAGAATAAACTAGCCATTTCCACTCTGATAACCAGTTCAACTGAAATTTCAGATTCCTTGGACCCGATAAAGGGAAATTAAAATTGCTTCCAGGTGTCCAGGCATTTTCCAACAGTTCATTTTTCAGATAATCATCAATCTAAAGAAAAAAGTAAATCACAACATTGAAATAATTAACATGTACCGACACATACGTAGGCCAAGGCCAAACAAATACCGGTATAACATAATAGGTAAAGCATCGTAATGCAAATCAGTTACAGAAATAGCGATTATCATGAATCATATTGTAAAAACACCTGTTGGCCAGCATAATCTCCTAAGTCTGTTCGATGTATTTGGTCAGTAGCCGGCTTGGTAGTAGCCGATAATTCTTCAAGTTCATTTTCTATTCTTAAAGATGAACTACTTGCAATGTCAGTGTTGCCTGTAACATCTACTCTTGGTTTTTTAATAATAAATCGATCGATTACGCATTACAAATAAACTCGGAAAAAAGTGCGACTCACGATCTGGCAGTTCACAGATAAGCACGTTTAAAGCAGCACGAAGCTGCGTTACGATAGTTACCAATCGCACACTTTAACAGTAAAACGACAATTTTGATATTTCGCCTAGTGTAGTTAGTTATTATTGCTTTAAGTGGAAGAACAGCGAGGTCATCTGCCCCTCTTGCTCCGTTTAACATGTAGTTTTAGGGTGTTTACCCCAGGCCATAACCAGTAGCTAGCGCCAATGCTGGAGAAGTCTCGTTGCGAGTTGAGTGGAGGTCATTTACCACGTGAAGAACGTGTTCACATTAAAAATATATTACAAAGGAGTAGCCTAAAGAAGCCTCACTGGCAGCAATTCAAAACATTTTCCAGGTGATAGATGGGACAATATAAGGAGTCATGTAAACTAATGTCTCTGGGGGGTTTAAACCCTAAAACCTCCCGAGTCGGTACGCCACTGTCTATAACTCCCAATACCCTCCCCTCCTATGGTCCAAGAGATGGTGCGGCCATCTATAGGGGCCCGCCGCCCTTCCTGGGTGGGAATGAAATGACCCAATATATATATATATATATATATATATATACAGGGCCGTGGAGAGCGGCGACGGGCCCTGGGGCTGGAATCTCCCGGGGCCCCCCTCTATAACCAAATTCTGTAATATTAATTTTTAATGTATGCAAATTATACAAACTGATTTTGCGCAATTACTTTTGCACAAAATGTTAATCACGAAATCAATTATAAGAACATAAAAAACAGCAAGCAATAATAATAATTGGTTGGTTCCTCAGTTTAGGGGCTGCGACAACGCGGTCATGTAGCCCCGTGTACTTTGGGTGTGTGCAGAATCTGTTTGATAACCGGTGTTAAATGTGATGACTGTATTAGTGTGTGTATCTGTTTTTTAATTTAAGTACAGGCTGCAACTTAGAATTTTTCAAATAGTTCCTACTTTTGCCGCCAAACGCCACTGTCAACGACTACTAGGCCAAGTTCAGAACTTACCTACTAGACGCCACCGCAGTCGGCTCTTGGCAACAAACGTAGAAACCTAAGAGCGTTGTTTAAATTCTTAACCTATCCAATTTAGCTTCACACAGGTGTAATTAGTGGAAGGTTCTTTAACATGCCATAAATCTATGACATGGGACCGCCCAAGATCGCGAGTTTAAACCCGGCCGAAGTCTTCGGATTTTTAAGAGCGTTAAAATCCTTCAGTATGTCTTTATTCGGAGGGGAACTAAAGTCGGCGGGCCCATGTCATAGATTTATGGCATGTGAAAGGTAAGCATGTAGGTTATTAGGTTAGAAACACTCTTATGAAGTTCCAACGTTCACCGCTGGGTGTCAGTGACAGTGGCGTCTGGTAGCCAAAGTTGGAAATACTTGAAATCGAACTTGTTGGGGAGAATACGGCCGTTTAATTGAAATGTTCTGATATGACTATTAGCAGCAATTCAAATATAGTAATAATATTTCAATTATATAATTATTTCACTAAATCCAGGCTATCTTTATATATATAATTCTTCGACACGTGTGTATGTGACTGAACTCCTCCTAAACGACTGAACCGATTTTGATGGAATTTGGTATGTATATTAGGGTGGGTCCATGTATGGTTTAGATTCACAATCTGACCCGATAGGTGTAATGATCACAATTTTAGAACCACAATTTACACACAATTTTAGAACCACAATATACAGTCATAAACAGTCGTCATGGAAACCACTAGCCTTAGCCTTCGTGAAAGCTGATGTCTTTGGACGGTTTGTCTCTGCACGTTAGAGCCACCTGGTCGCAACCTGTGCAACTACCGCCATTAAAGACACTCCGCCCGTGGCGAAGAGTAGTGTTTTATACCAAAGGTGGCAGTGATGTCAAATTCTACTGTTTGTCTCTGCACGTTAGAGCGTTTCAAAGTCCCGTATGCGTTCATATACCATTCATCCGATTACGATGAAACTTGGGTGATATGTTGAGTGAGCTCCAGGGAAGGTGCTTGGCTTGGTAAATCCATTTTACAATAGATAGCGCACCAATAGATTTAACAAATGAGCGACGACGCGCGAAGCGTTTCAAAAAGTCCCGTATGCGTTCAAATACCATTCGTCCGATAGCGATGAAACTTGGGTGAGATGTTGTGTACACTCCAGGGAAGGCTTCTGGCTTAGTAAATCAATTTCACATTAGGTAGCGCACGACGAGATTCAACAAATGAGTGACGACGCGCGAAGCTTTTCAACAAAATCCCGTATAAGTTTATATTCCATTCATAGTTTGAGATGAAAATTTGATGAGTGGTTGTGTACACTTAAGTGAAGGCTTCTAACTTAGTAATCCATTTCACAGGAGGTTGCGCACGAGTAGATTCAAAAAATGAGCGGCGACGTGCGAAGCGTTTCAACAAAGTCCCGTATGCGTTCAAATACCATTCGTCCGATAGCGATGAAACTTGGGTGACATGTTGTGTACACTTACGTGAGGGTTTCTAACTTGGTAAATCCATTTTACAATAGGTAGCTCACGAGTAGATTCAACAAATGAGCAACGGCGCGCGAACTTTTAATCAAAGTCCCGTATGCGTTCATATAACATTCATCCGATTGCAATGAAACTTGGGTCAGATGTTGTGTACACTTACGTGAGAGTTTCTAACTTAGAGAATCCAGTTCACATGAGGTTTCGCACGAGTAGATTCAACAAATGAGCAACGACGCGTGAAGCGTTTCAATAAGGTCCCGTATGCGTTCAAATACCATTCGTCCGATTACGATGAAACTTGGGTGAGATGTTGTGTACACCCTACGGAAGGTATCTGGCTGAATAAATCCATTTTACAATAGGTAGCGCACGACTATATTCAACAAATGTGTGACGACACGCGAATCATTTCAACAAAGTACCGTATGCGTCCATATACCATTTATCCGATTGCGATGAAACTTTGGTGAATTGTTGTATACACTCCAGGAAATGTTTCTGTCTTAGTAAATCCAGTTTTTAATAAGTAGCGCACGAGGAGATTCAACAAATGAGCGACGGCGCGCAAATCGTTTCCACAATGTCCCCTATGCGGTCATATATCGTTCATCCGATTGCGATCAAACCTTGGTGAATCATTGAGTACACGCCAGAGAAAGTTTCAGGCTTAGTAAATCTATTTTACAATAGGTAGCGCATGAGTAGATTCAACAAATGAGTGACGGCACGCGAATCGTTTAACGAAAATCACTTATGCGTTCATATGTAATTCATCCGATTCCGATGAAACTTTGATGAGTTGTTGTGTACACGCCAGGGAAGGTGTTCAACTTGGTAAATCCATTTTACAATATTGGTAGCGCACGAGTAGATGTAACAAATGAGTGACGACGCGCGAAGCGTTCCAACAAAATCCTGTATGCGTTCATATACTATTCATCCATTGCGATGAAACTTTGATGAGTTGTTGTGTACACTTACGTGAAGCTTTCTAACTTAGTAAATCCATTTCACAGTTGGTAGAGCACGAGTAGATTCAACAAGTGAGTGACAGCGCACGAATCATTTAAACCAAATCCCGTATGCGTTAAATGCCATTTATCCGTTTGCGATGAAACTTTGGAGAGTTGTTGTGCACGCTCCAACGAATGTTTCTAAATTAGTTAAATCAATTCACGATAGTTTAGAGGCAGTTAACAGAAATTGAAAAAATATTGTGTATCCAAAGGCACTTCAAGAAACAAAGTTACAACACTTTCTTTGATTGGCAGGACAACGTCTGCCGGGTCAGCTTGTCTTTATATATATAATTCTTCGACACGTGTGTATGTGACTGAACTCCTCCTAAACGACTGAACCGATTTTGATGGAATTTGGTATGTATATTAGGGTGGGTCCATGTATGGTTTAGATTCACAATCTGACCCGGTAGGTGGAAAACACAATTTTAGAACCACAATTTACACACAATTTTAGAACCACAATATGCAGTCAAAAACAGTCGTCATGGAAACCACTAGCCTTGGCCTTCGTGAAAGCTGATGTCTTTGGACGGTTTGTCTCTGCACGTTAGAGCCACCTGGTCGCAACCTGATCAACTACCGCCATTACATACACTCCGGCCGTGGCGGAAAGTTGTGTTTTATACCAAAGGTGGCATTGATGTCGAATTCTACTGTTTGTCTCTGCACGTTACAGCGTATCAAAGTCCCGTATGCGTTCATATACCATTCAACCGATTGCCATGAAACTTGGGTGATATGTTGAGTGAGCTTCAGGGAAGGTGTTTGGCTTAGTAAATCCATTTTACAATAAATAGCGCACGAATAGATTCAACAAATGAGCGACAACGCGCGAAGCGTTTCAAAATGGTCCCGTATGCGTTCAAATACCATTCGTCCGATAGCGATGAAACTTGGGTGAGATGTTGTGTACACTCCAGGAAAGGCTTCTGGCTTAGTAAATGAATTTCACATTAGGTAGCGCACGACTAGATTCAACAAATGAGTGACGACGTGCGAAGCGTTTCAACAAAATCCCGTATAAGTTTATATTCCATTCATAGATTGAGATGAAACTTTGATGAGTTGTTGTGTACACTTAAGTGAAGGCTTCTAACTTAGTAATCCATATCACAGGAGGTTGCGACGAGTGGATTCAACAAATGAGCGGCGACGTGCGAAGCGTTTCAACAAAGTCCCGTATGCGTTCAAATACCAGACGTCCGATAGCGATGAAACTTGGGTGAGATGTTGTGTACACTTAGGTGAGGGTTTCTAACTATTTAAAACCATTTTACAATAGGCAGCTCACGAGTAGATTCAACAAATGAGCAACGACGCGCGAACTTTTAATAAAAGTCCCGTATGCGTTCATATACCTTTCATCCGATTGCAATGAAACTTGGGTGAGATGTTGTGTAGACTTACGTGAGGGGTTCTAACTTTGTAAATCCATTTCACAGGAGGTTTCGCACGAGTAGATTCAACAAATGAGCGACGACGCACGAAGCGTTTCAATGAGGTCCCGTATGCATTCAAATACCATTCGTCCGATTACGATGAAACTTGGGTGAGATGTTGTGTACACCCTACGGAAGGTTTCTGGCTTAATAAATCCATTTTACAATAGGTAGCGCACGAGTAGATTCAACAAATGTGTGACGGCACGCAAATCATTTCAACAAAGTACCGTATGCGTCCATATACCATTTATCCGATTGCGATGAAACTTTGGTGAATTGTTGTGTACACTCCAGGAAATGTTTTTGTCTTAGTAAATCCAGTTTTTAATAAGTAGCGCACGAGGAGATTCAACAAATGAGCGACGGCGCGCGAATCGTTTCCACAATGTCCCGTATGCGGTCATATAACTTTCACCCGATTGCGATCAAACCTTGGTGAATCATTGAGTACACGCCAGAGAAGGTTTCAGGCTTAGTAAATCTATTTTACAATAGGTAGCGCATGAGTTGATTCAACAAATGAGTGACGGCACGCGAATCGTTTAAAGAAAATCACTTATGCGTTCATATGTCATTCATCCGATTCCGATGAAACTTTGATGAGTTGTTGTGTACACGCCAGGGAAGGTGTTCAACTTGGTAAATCCATTTTACAATATTGGTAGCGCACGAGTAGATGTAACAAATGAGCGACGACGCGCGAAGCGTTCCAACAAAATCCTGTATGCGCTCATATACTATTCATCGATTGCGATGAAACTTTGATGAGTTGTTGTGTACACTTACGTGAAGCTTTCTAACTTAGTAAATCCATTTCACAGTTGGTAGAGCGCGGGTAGATTCAACAAATGAGTGACAGCGCACGAATCATTTAAACCAAATCCCGATTGCGTTAAATGCCATTTATCCGTTTGCGATGAAACTTTGGAGAGTTGTTGTGCACGCTCCAACGAATTTTTCTAAATTAGTTAATTCAATTCACGATAGTTTAGAGGCAGTTAACAGAAATTGAAAAAAATATTGTGTATCCAAAAGCACTTCAAGAAACAAAGTTACAACACTTTCTTTGATTGGCAGGACAACGTCTGCCGGGTCAGCTTGTATTTAATAAAATAAGCTATGCGTGAATTACTATCAATATAAGTAAGTTATTGCTGGTATGTAAAATTTACAACAGCGAAACTGGAGTATGCATGCAAAATTATTTGCAAATTCAATGTTTATACCTAACAAACGCGTACTAATGCATTATTTTCAATTAACAAAAATAAACATCATAGTAAAGCCATCGAAAACTAGGTAAGAATTTTCATTAAATTCACTATACTGTTTAGTTTTGGCGTTTGACAGATGTTAATTTGTCCCGATGAGGTAACCCTGTAATCATGCACAGTGTTCAGATTTAAAGTTCTGCAGATCCTTTTTGATATCAATAATTATTTTAGAACTTCAGTGATATTCGTAAAACTAATATGCTCGTTTGTCGAACACAAATTTGAAAAAAAATTGTATTTACCGGACCAGTAATTTAATCGCTTTTACAGTATTTCACTTTGGGAAAAAATCACATTCAAAAAAGCTGTTGTCCATGAACTCGGAAACAGGTGAGTTCGAATTCCATCGTCGCTGTTTCTAAGCTTATTTTCCATGATTCATCTTTTTAACCCTATAGCTAAAGGCTGTAGTTTCATTATCGTACATTCATTTCCTCCTCAATTCCATCTCAAATTAATTAAAATATAGGGGCAGATTACCTCGTAGTTCCTCCCCTTAAAACAACAATAACTAAATAATTTAAAAAATATATGATTAACTTCAGATATAGATTGTCGGACAGAGTTCCACACACACAGTAAGTAGAAAGGACTGATGACCAAGACGTCCTAATACCAAAAATTAATCAACAGGCACTGGACTGCATGTTAGAAGAGGTGGAACGGGCATACTGTACACTGTGCAGTACTACGGACTCTGTGACATATGACGTAATCTCTATTCATAATGAAAACATGATTTTTACACAAAGTCAAGACGTATTTTAAAATACGTTTTACATTGTGTTTTTATGTTGACATTCTTAAAACTTGCTGCCCTTGAAGGGTCACGCCCTTAGGTCTAAGCCTAAACACTTATGAGTGTTTTGGTTGAACGGCGATCACACATCTTTGTACATTAAACAAAGCAAAATATATTTTCATAATTAACCACAGGTATACAGTACTCATACATAAGTCAATTTATTATGTGCTACCAGTAGATTGCAAGCAGATCAGTGATTTGTTTTCACAAAAGAAGAAAATGTGAATTTGAACCATATTTTGTGATTTGCAGTAATTTCTTATAATTCAATATTGCTTTGCAGTAAGCAAAACTAGAGCCAAGTTCTCCTAAAAAATTCTCCAAAATTCTCAGTCCTATCTATGACTGGTAGATGGTTTAAAGCCATGGATGAGTGGACACACTGGGGATCTGGGGGGTATGGAATATCACCAAGCTCAGAGGAGGGTCCGGGGGTCCTCCTCCGGAAAAAAAATGCAAAAATTAGGTCCAAATTATTGAGTTGGGTGATTATTGTTTGGAGTAAAAAAAGTTTGGTGACCATTGACATTTATTGGCTATAGTAACGACTCTCCGAAAACCACATTTTAAGGACCGAAGACCAACCGTTTTTGAGATATTCCCAGAAAACTAATTTAATTTAATAAACTAATGAACGAATGCAAGCCAGTAACCATGCCAACGGATTCTCAGAGGTCCTTCTATTGCTGTAAGACGCAATGCAATTCCATTAATTACATTAGTGTGAAAGTTGGCAAACGGCTAGAAGGTTATCACGGAACCAAATTAAGCCGTAAAATTCATCAATACGTATATGCGCTTAAGGGGATCAAGGGGTACTCTAGAATTTTTTCACGCGATTTACACCTGCGGGTGTGGTACGGCTGGTCTATTATATTCCTATCCCCGTATTATTCATTCATTCATTCATTCATTCATTGATTTCGTATAGGCCATCTATGGACCGCGTCATTCCAACCGTCTCCTACTGGCTTTGATGTTTGCCCTATACGCCCGCATTCGTTCTCGGTGGACTTCCTTCAGTTCCTGGGTCCAAATCTTTCCCGTTTTCTGCTTCGGTTTTTCTTGGAAACATTTACAAGCTTGAAGTTTCCTTTCGAGTGGGGCGCGCTCCTGAATGTCTGTTGGTGTAATCCCCACTTCTTTCAGATCTTTATCCAGTTCAATGAACCAGGCCCATTTTGTTTTCCTCTCCTGAAAGTAAGTTATGTTGCGGTTGGTCAGTCTCGCTGGGCTCAATCGTTTCACATGCCCAAAAAATGGTAACCTCCTCTTCCGGATGACGTTGCTTATCTTCTCCACTTGAGTATATAAGTCATGGTTATGCCGTCTTCTGTATTCCCCATTGTCTTTGATGGAACCAAATATCTTTCTCAAAATTTTCCTTTCTTTGGCCTCCAGTTTCTCGATCAAGCCTTTTTTTGTTCATCGTGAGGCATTCAGAAGCATGCAAGACCTCCGGACGGATGACACTGCAGTAATGATTTGCTGTCGACCAAAGTATTATGTGCACTCGAGTTTGAAGGTTGTTTGTGAAGTAACCAATAGACCTACATAAAAGATGGTATATTGGCTTTCACGGCCGGTGAATTAAAACTCAGCAATTCTTCTAGGTTTGTGCCGTGTCTTGTGTGGGGTTTCGCCTAGGACACCAAGCTAGGCTCATCGGCGGGCTCTTGGTGTCCCCGCCCGGACCCCCACAGGAGTGACGAACTGCGCGCCACCTCCCTTTATATAAGGTGCAACTGCACCACTTGACTACGAGAACTAAAAGTTCAAGCAGCCTTAACCTCCCTATGAAGGCTTCCAAAAAGATGGTATATTGGCTTTCACGGCCGGTGAATTAAAACTCAGCAATTCTTCTAGGTTTGTGCCGTGTCTTGTGTGGGGTTTCGCCTAGGACACCAAGCTAGGCTCATCGGCGGGCTCTTGGTGTCCCCGCCCGGACCCCCACAGGAGTGACGAACTGCGCGCCACCTCCCTTTATATAAGGTGCAACTGCACCACTTGACTACGAGAACTAAAAGTTCAAGCAGCCTTAACCTCCCTATGAAGGCTTCCAAAAAGATGGTATATTGGCTTTCACGGCCGGTGAATTAAAACTCAGCAATTCTTCTAGGTTTGTGCCGTGTCTTGTGTGGGGTTTCGCCTAGGACACCAAGCTAGGCTCATCGGCGGGCTCTTGGTGTCCCCGCCCGGACCCCCACAGGAGTGACGAACTGCGCGCCACCTCCCTTTATATAAGGTGCAACTGCACCACTTGACTACGAGAACTAAAAGTTCAAGCAGCCTTAACCTCCCTATGAAGGCTTCCAAAAAGATGGTATATTGGCTTTCACGGCCGGTGAATTAAAACTCAGCAATTCTTCTAGGTTTGTGCCGTGTCTTGTGTGGGGTTTCGCCTAGGACACCAAGCTAGGCTCATCGGCGGGCTCTTGGTGTCCCCGCCCGGACCCCCACAGGAGTGACGAACTGCGCGCCACCTCCCTTTATATAAGGTGCAACTGCACCACTTGACTACGAGAACTAAAAGTTCAAGCAGCCTTAACCTCCCTATGAAGGCTTACAAAAAGATGGTATATTGTCCGGGCGGGGACACCAAGAGCCCGCCGATGAGCCTAGCTTGGTGTCCTAGGCGAAACCCCACACAAGACACGGCACAAACCTAGAAGAATTGCTGAGTTTTAATTCACCGGCCGTGAAAGCCAATATACCATCTTTTTGGAAGCCTTCATAGGGAGGTTAAGGCTGCTTGAACTTTTAGTTCTCGTAGTCAAGTGGTGCAGTTGCACCTTATATAAAGGGAGGTGGCGCGCAGTTCGTCACTCCTGTGGGGGTCCGGGCGGGAACACCAAGAGCCCGCCGATGAGCCTAGCTTGGTGTCCTAGGCGAAACCCCACACAAGACACGGCACAAACCTAGAAGAATTGCTGAGACCTACATAAAATCCAATAACATCATCATTTTCGTCGTTCTATTCTACGTTAGTTCATGTAGGTTTGGAATTTTTAATTTATATTTTAATATTTTTTATCGCAATTGGAACACAAAATGTGCCCGTTTTTAAGCGTGTTTCAACCATGCGTCACTTTTAAGAATTATTATCTCTAAACCCCGTCATCAGATCGAATGCAAATTTTAACACAATATACATTGGAATGTTGTATAATTGGTTTATTAATTTCAAAATGTTGTGTGTCCAAGAAACAAAGTTGTTATCATTTTTGTAAGGTAACTTTTTCTCGGCTCGGGGTGGTTGGAAAATATAGCTCTTGGTCGCGTTGTAATCCTTATACATCAAGAAGTTATGCTGTATGACTGTGAAATACGTAAATTAATTCACTTATTTTATATCGGTTTGTATTTCTTCGTGGAAATAAGGCATGATACACCTGCCGGCCGCTCCGGGGTAAGCTGTACAGCGTTGCTGAGATGGAGCCCATCACTGCCGAGCGAGGCGAGGTCGTATTTCCCCGTTCAAATACAAACCGATATAAAATAAGTGAATTAATTTACGTATTTTAAAGTCATACAGCATAACTTTTTGATGTATAAGGATTAATAATAATGTTATTGGTTTCACGTCCCTTTTAACTACACTGGCTTTTAGAGACGCCGGGGTGCCGGAATTTTGCCCCGAAGGGGATCTTTAACGTGCCAGTAAATCTACGGACACGGCTCCCTCGCATTTGCGCACCCTCAAATGCCAGCTGACTGCGCCAGGATACGAACCTGCAACCTCAGGCCCAGCAAGCGAGAACGTTACCCCTGAGCCACGCAGCCAGCCTGTATAAGGATTACAACGCGACCAAGAACTACATATTCCAACCACCCCAAGCCGAGAAAACGTTACCTTACACAAATGATAACAACTTTGTTTCTTGGACACGCAAAATTTTGAAATTAATAAACCAGTTATACAACATTCCAATGTATATTGTGTTAAAATTTGGATTCGATCTGATGACGGGTTTGTGAGATAATAATTCCTAAATGTGACGCATGGTTGAAACACGCTTAAAAACGGGCACTTTTTGTGTTCCAACTGCGATAAAAAATATTAAAATATAAACTAAAAATTCCAAACCTACATGATCTAACGTAAAATAGAACGACGAAAATGATGATGTTATTGGATTTTATGTAGGTCTATTGGTTACTTCACAAACAACCTTCAAACTCGAGTACACATAATACTTTGGTCGACAGTAGTTTTGCGTTGAAGGATATTGACCTTTTCTTATAGATGTCCTTAGTTAAATGGTAGGCCATTTCCATTTTGCTCATGCATGATATGAATGCTTCTTTCTCTGACAATATCCCTTCCCTGACCCGTCCTGAAGTACATGGCCATTGGCTGAATTAAAAATAAAAGAAATTAGGTGTTATAATTTCTCCCTATATTATATTATTATTAGTATTATATTATGGCGTACAACGACGAGATAAATCCCCTCGGTGCCAACAACAAAACTAGGGGGCCCTAAAGGGTCCTCGAAAACAACATTATAAGGCTCTAAAGCCAACAGTTTCTGAAATATTCCCAGAAAACTAATTTAATTTAATTTAACAAACTAATGAAGGAATGCCGGTAACCATGAGAACATTATCTCAAGGGGTGGCATACAACTTTCCTTCTATTTCTGTAAGAAGCAATGTCACTCCATTTATTACATTTCTGTGAAAGTTTGCAAATGGCTATAAGGTTATCACGGAACTAACGTAGACCGTATAATTCATCAATGCAATTAAGAGGGTGAAGGGGTAACCTAGAATTTTTTCATGCAATTTTCACTTTCGACATATAGTACAGAAGGTCTATTATATCTCCAAACAGCAACATTATTTTCAAACATTCCTGAATTGAACCAGCATTTTTTGCGGCTTTTAGGAATTTGGGCAATTTGAGGCTAAAGAACCTGAATGTTCATGCACCAAAAGCCTTTATAATTTATGAAAGGGGTCTTCCTGTGAATGGGCATCTAGCACAACGTAGAGGTTCAGTTTTTATGTGACGTGTATTGCGTTTCGTTTACAAGGCTTTCAATTGTATTTCACGTCAGGAAGAACACGTTAGGTGAATTTAGTCTGAGAGCACATTTTAACTATTTTTTTGGTCGACATACGGGTTCATCGTAAGGATGATTTTATTTGATACTGTGTGGTAGATATACCCATGTTTGGATATCTGGGTGATATGTTGTAGACAATATAATTGTCTGTCTGTCTTTCTGTGTATCTTTATGTACGCCTAAACCTCGTGTTCGGATGCTTGGTGCATCGTAAAATTAGGTATGGTAACCATGAGAGTCAATACACCAATCATTTATAAAACTCCTCAACGTACTTTTCATACAGTAGAAGGGTGGATATAGAGAAAAACTTCTCAATATATGCTAAAATAGGCGAAATATAAAAATTATCCTAGAAGGACGACTAAAGCATATGTTGCGCTTCTCAATGTGAGAACTAAATTCGGGAATTTATAAAGGGTCTCCGAAAACTACATTTTAAGGGCCTTAAATTAACAGTGTGTGTGATATTCCCAGTAAACTAACTTCGTTCTGAAAAACTTGAAGGAATGACAAACCGCTAACCATTGCAACAGTAGCCCAATTGATAATGTATTGTGTTAACAACGAACACCGTTCGAAGGACGGGTACTTCTGCTAGTACTAATATATAAAAATGAGATGGTGTGTGTCTGTCTGTCTGTTACTCAATAACTCAAGAACCACTGGTACGATTTAAATGAAATTTTGCATGGATGTAGCTGATTTACCAGGTTTACATATAGGATACTTTTGATTTCGAAATTTTGCACTATTAAAAAATGGCGACCATTTTAGTGACGTCATTAGACCCATTTGTTTCAAAATTTCATATTTCCATATCAAATAAAAAGTGAACGGAAGGAAATAGCAAACTTTTGATGGTACATAAGAGATTTGAAATTTAATTTCCTATCCGAAAGGTCCTTATCACTTTTCGTGTATCTCCAACAGTTAGCGAGTAAAACCGACATTTGTGACGTCACTACACCCTTTGGTTTCAAAATGTCATATTTCCTTTTCAAATAAAAAGAGAACGCTAGGAAATAGCAAACCTTTGATGATATACATGAGCTTTACCATTTATTTTTCTATCCGAAAGGTCCTTATCAATTTTCGTATATCTCCAACGGTTAGCGAGTAAAACCAAAATCTGTGCAATAAAACACGGTCAACACCGAGCGGTGCAGTATATCTCTCTATATATAAAAATGAAAATTTGTGTGTTTTTCTCGGAATTTCTACGGAAATTTGAGTTGTTTACACGTTTCAGACTGTTTTATGAAGGATGCGCGCAAAAATAATTTTTCTGTCTGTGTGTCTGTTTGTCTGTGGAGAAATTTGTTCACTTATAACTCGAGAACGGCTGGGTGTATCAACGTAAAATTTGGTACCGATTTCCATCAGAAGCACGACACTAATCATTGATATAACTCTTCTCCGTACCTCTCATAAAAGGGGGCCTACCCCCTACAAATACATCCTGAAATAAGCGTAGAAGGACGAGACAAAACTCATTTTCAGCCCCTCAATGTGAGAGACAAAACTCGGGTCCCCGAAAACCTCACTTTAAGGACCGAAGACCCACCGTTTTTGAGATATTCCCAGAAAACCAATTTAATTTAATAAACTAATGAACGAATGCAAGCCAGTAACCATGCCAACGGATTCTCAGAGGTCCATCTATTGCTGTAAGACGCAATGCAATTCCATTAATTACATTAGTGTGAAAGTTTGCAAACGGCTAGAAGGTTATCACGGAACGAAATTAAGCCGTAAAATTCATCAATACGTATAATGCGCTTAAGGGGATCAAGGGGTACTCTAGAATTTTTTCACGCGATTTACACCTGCGGGTGTGGTACGGCAGGTCTATTATATTCCTATCCCCTTATTATTCATTCATTCATTCATTTCGTATAGGCCATCTATGGACCGCGTCATTCCAACCGTCTCCAACTGGCTTTGATGTTTGCCCTGTACGCCCGCATTCGTTCTCGGTGGACTTCCTTCCGTTCCTGGGTTCAAATCTTTCCCGTTTTCAGCTTCGGTTTTTCTTGGAAACCTTTACAAGTTCGAAGTTTCCCTTTGAGTGGGGCGCGCTCCTGAATGTTTATTGGTGTAATCCCCACTTCGTTCAGATCTTTATCCAGTTCAATGAACCAGGCCCATTTTGTTTTCCTCTCCTGAAAGTAAGTTATGTTGCGGTTGGTCAGTCTCGCTGGGCTCATTCGTTTCGTGTTCGGATGCTTGGTGCATCGTAAAATTTGGTATGGTAACCATGAGAGTCAATACACCAATCATTTATAAAACTCTTCACCGTACTTTTCATACAGTAGAAGGGTGGATATAGAGAAAAACTCCTCAATATATGCTAAAATAGGCGAAATATAAAAATTATCCTAGAAGGACAACCAAAGCATATGTTGCGCTTCTCAATGTGAGACACAAAATTCGGGAATCTATAAAGGGTCTCCGAAAACTACATTTTAAGGGCTTTAAATTAACAGTATGTGTGCTATTCCCAGTAAACTAACATCGTTCTGATAAACTTGAAGGAATGATAAACCGCTAACCATTGCAACAGTAGCTCAATTGATAATGTCTTGTGTTAACAACGAACACCGTTCGAAGATCGGGTACTTCTGCTAGTATATACAGGGTGTATTTGATATGATGGAAGTCCGTTACACTGGTGATAGAAGAGACTATTCTAAGCTTCCTAGGTAAAAAATTTGTCACCTATCTTGAAATTGATAATTAATCATTAAAAAGTCAATGTTTTTAGTTATTTCAGAAACTAATCAGGCAGAAAGTGGTGCGGCAGGCTGGGGAAACGAGGCGGAGCCCGATGTGACGACGCGCGAAGGGGAAGTTGTTACGTAATCGGAGCATTGACCTTACCGGTTGACTTGAGGGGTGGTAGGCTATCAGCTGTTTGAGCTCTACCGTCTCGTAAGAAAATGTGCATTGCCGTTGTTCTTGTTGTTGTTGTTGACAACGCACGCAATGGCTTGGGACGTCAGGACCGGTAGTATTGTGTAGCCTACTTTGTAAGTGTGGAATTCATTGATTGATGTTCATGTATAAAATAATTTCGATACTCAGCCCTGATGTATCATTGGCGTCCGTGTCGGACCTTCTGTTGACTAGTTTCTGAAAATACTAAAAACATTCTCTTAATGAAATGCAGTGTGACAAAATTCCGACATCCCGCAGTCTGTTCAGAACTAGGCATTTAGGACGGAAGTAAAAAACTTGATGTTTTGTTTGAGAGGCTTGGCGATTTTGGTCATTTAGCCCCATGTAGCTGGGTGTGGGTAGAATTTGTGTGATAACCTGTGTTTTGTGGTTTCTGTAGAAATGTGGATATTTGTAATTCAGGTGAGGATTCGGAAGAAGGCGCCGGCCCTGTGGTGTTGGGGCAGTGCAACTGCCTCTCACCTGGAGGCCCTGGGTTCGATTCCTGGCTCCATCAGGGATATTAGAAACTGACGTGAGGGCTGTAACGCAGTGCACTAAGCCTCGTGAGGTCAATTAAGTAGCTGTCTAACAGTGAGGCAGTGCCCGAGTCAGGAAAATCAAGATTAATGGCCGAGGGGACCCGATGCACTGACCACGCGTCACCCTAATATCTGCAGGCCAAATGGCTGGACAGCGGTCGCTTGGTAGGCCTAGGCCCTTCATGGGCTGCACTGCCAGCGGTTATGATTATTGAGAAGAAGGCGGCCGTGGCCTTAAGTTAGGAACAATCCCGACATTTGCCTGGGGTAGAAGTGGGAACCCATGGAAACCTACTTCCAAGATTTAATACTAGTATGGTACCACATGTTCATATTGTGAATTGTCCCATCCCATCTCCAGCCCTCGGGTGGCCATTAACTGGAGAGGGGGGGGGATTGATTTATTGGTCCATCAACAATGTAAATACATATGAAAATACACGAAAATGAAAATAAAATACAAATACATTGTTATAATACAGTGTTATAATAATAATAATAATAGTCTAATAATAATAATAATAATAAGAGTCAGCATGTGTAGTTCTGGTGGTAGAGTGCTAACCTTCCCGAGGGTGCGATCTACGTTGTCATGTAGTAAATGAATGGGATCTAATAAGATCATCTCCATGGATTTCATGGCACATACAAGAAATCCTACGTACATTAAAGTCTGGCAACTCGACATACCAAAAAGAAACATAAAAGAAGTTAGTGTGTCTAAAAGCCTACTATTACTATTATTAGTATTATTAATAAGTTTATTACAGTTGTTGCACTATCTTCACACAAAGATAGACCAACAGTTCCTTAAATTAATTTACTAAATCTTTAGGATTTCTATTTTCTATGCATAGTTCATGAAGCTGGAAAAATCCTAGACAGATCCACCATCACTAGTCATGTAGCCACTCCCCATGAAGGTGTGAATCAGCTGTTTATAGGCTCGGTTTGTGTATTTCAATGTCATTGGCAGACAAGGCGAGGAGGTCACTCAACTGCAGACTCTGGTCAACATTCCTCAGCGTAGGAGGGGAGGGAGACGGGGAGAAGTCAGCTCTGCTGCTGAGGGGAACGAAGTGAAAGCCCGTTTCCAAGATATTGACCGACGATTTTTGTGATTTAATTCCACCTACACTAATTAAGATCCGACTTAATTTCATGAAGATATTTGCTTAGAATACCATCTTCTATCACCAGTGTAAAGGACTTCCATCATATCAAATACACCCTGTATATATAATGAATGGTATAATGGACGAAGGTACACTGTCTGTAATGGCGTGATGAGCTTCCACGTGGCCAGCCTGGGTCGCACGAATAAATCCAGGTAGCCTACTTCCGGTGGCGATGACGATGACGTGGCGATGGCGTGACTTGAAGCACATGTACAGAAGAATATTTGGCGATAATGACGGCGTTCTGAGTATATTCAGAAAATAGGATGTATTATGAAGTGGGGAGATGAATTGATATAATAATAATGCTATTGGTTTTACGTCCCTTTTAACTACACTGGCTTTTAGGGACGCCGGGGTGCCGGAATTTTGCCCCGAAGGGGATCTTTAACGTGCCAGTAAATGTACTGACACGGCTCCCTCGCATTTGCGCACCCTCAAATGCCAGCTGACTGCGCCAGGTTTCGAACCTGCAACCTTGGGTTCAGCAAGCGAGAACGTTACCCCTGAGCCACGCAGCCAGACGAGATGAATTGAGTAGGGAGCTGAAGAAGTGAGTGAGGAGTTCTTATTGGTAATGTCGAGTGATATGAGAATTGCTTGAGAGATGGAGTGATTAGTGCGCGGATGAAGTGAAGGAGGAGTTTGTTTTATTTACTGTTTTGTAGATGAATTGAATGTGAGAATGGTGAAGGCGTGTGACACTGTGAGTCGATGGTGATGTTGCGTGCGTGGAAGATGGGAGCTTAGAAGGAGAAGTCAGATATGACCTCACGCCATCTATGGCCTGCGATAACAGCTAGCGCTTTCAACGCTTTCTAGTTGAACTACTAGAAAAGAGTTGGCTTCAAAACCTTCATATGAGTTTGACCAACGCGAACTGTGAACTATCGAAATACCTCTACACCTTCCTAGTTTGGCCAAAAATTACTATATCGTTCGGCGAAAAATAATTATTTCGTTATAACAGTGTCATAAAAGTAGAATATATAAGTCAATACTAAGTGCAATATGGCTTTCAATTACAAACACTAGTATGTTTCGGATGAGTGTTGAGGTATAAGTTAGCAGACATAGGCTATTCTAAGCAAATAGTCCATCACCTGTATGTTGCCCTCCGAAAGGACTTCTCTGTATTTTGTATTTGTAGGCCGGGCATTGCTATTCTGATGTTGTGTGCCTAGTTATTAGTGATGGCCATTTCTGCTGTTTTAAGAAAACGCCAATGAACTGTTCGTTTGTTGAAAACAACTGGATATAAAATTCGTTCACAAGAAAGTATGGCAGAAGCTGATTAACCAACGCAGTAATGTTTTCGCAAACAGTTTGAAGACAGCAGGTCATTCGTTGACACTTCATAACGGGACTCGGTGATAGACGAGTGAGTCACACGCACAAGAGCTGTGAGATAGGAAAGATATTTCTCCACCTTTCGCTGTAACTTGATTCGTTGCGTAATATCTATAGTGCGTCTCTACCCCAAAAGACAGTACGCATTAAATGGGGCGCGCTGATGCCGGATCTGCTGCATATACAAAGTTCTGCAAGGCCGGGCACATGATGTAACATAACTCATATACAGGCGTACTTTTACGCAAAACACGGGAAATTTCCAAAATATTTGTTTGTTGTATATAATTGTACCTCATGCCTTGAAGCGAAAGACGGTACAATATTTAGATTATGATACACCGAAGCTCAGAGCATGATTATAATGCACACATTATAATAATTTATAATTTTCAATTATTCATGAATATGATAAGGCCTTTTTCTCGAATATCATAGGTTATAATAAATTATAATATGACATAATAATATATTGTTTTGTTAGTCGTTTACCCTCCAGGTTGGTGGAACCCACGGACTCAGCGAGGGAACTCACCACTACCGCCTCTACGGGCAGTGTCCTAGAGCTGGGAACATCGAATCGGAAGGGATACAACTGGTGAGGTGGGATTGGCATCTCGCCCAGGCGGCCTCACCTGCAAAGCGAACAGGGGCCTCATGAGGGAAGGTAAGGGATGGTGAGGATGGATAGACAAGGAAGAGGGAAGGAGGCGGCCGTGGCCTTGAAGAAGGTACCATCCCGGCATTTGCCCGAAGACGAAGTGGGAAACCACGGAAAACCACTTCGAGGATGGCTGAGGGGGAATCGAACCCCCTCTACCCATTTGGGCCATCCGAGGCTGAGTAGACCCCGTTCCAGTCCTCGTACCAGTTTTCAAATTTCGTGTCAGAGCCGGAAATCGAACCCAGGACCTCCGGGGCAGCAGCTAACCATGCTGACCTCTAAGCTACGGAGGCGACATAATAATAATAATATATTGTGGTCCACGTAATTTACCCAATTTTGTGTGGTCAAGTGGGGGTATGCAGCCGAAATTAAATTATTCATTTCTTGTTTCTTGAACGAGACGTTGTTCAATTTTATATAGTTCTTCACTTGCGCCCATACCATTTCGATGGGATTAAGTTCACTGTGGTATGGTGGTGTGGTAAGCTGACAAGCAAGAACATATTTCTCTGCTGTGATAGCCTACATCGTCTATTACTAGGCTAGATCCTTCGGGAACATTGAGCAACAATATTGCTCGGCTAACCACTTTTCATATACTTCACCTGTCATTTTGTCGTGTGTGTCTACCGTGTTCTTTTTGGCACAGAAACGTTAAATCTGCACCATTAACGAACCTTTGTTAATTCCCGGGACGAACAAAGGCAAACTACGGAATCCACTTCGAGGATGGCTGAGGCAGGAATCGAACCCGCCTCTTCTCAGTTTTGTCTCATGGAGTTGAGTACACCCCGTTCCAGCCTTCAGACCAGAATTACATTTCTTGGCAGAGCCGGGATTCAAACCCGGGCCTCCACGGTGACAGCACAGTGACAGCCAAGAACGCAACGAGGCGGACAATTTATAAAGAACACTAAATCCACTTTATTTCATAGTTCAACTTCACATCATCACCTACCCTCCTTCGAACGTAGTCGGGGGAGATAGCCTGCAGGCCACATTAGTAAACAAAGTTCCGGTGCGTCAGCGCTGAGCGGGAGGACTAAGTGAAGTGCTATAACTTATGAATGCTACCTAATATTGAGCTCTGGTTTGTTTTAGAAACTATTTCAGACATTAATGAACATTTCTTCTCCCTTAGTCACCAACGTAAAGTCAACAGCAAAAAACTTTCTCGCTAGCTAACTTTTATGTGACACCATCCCAGATTTTTCAAGTAACATTTATTTTAAAAAAATTATAACTTTCTTACTATGGAGATTATTACTGCCCTGAGAAGTAGGGTATCTTCTACCAACATCAGGCAATCTAAAAATAAATTCTTGATCTGTTGCGATCATTAGTTCATTATCTATGGCGTGATAAGTTTTATAAATGCAAAAATATAGATTCGCGCTAAAATATCGTAATTGTGAAAATTGGGCCAAGTGTTAATTATTTATGGCTTTTATTTTTACACCATCATAAAGAGCGGGAAATTCTCTATAATACCACGCAAACATTTTCTTAGATTTGTCACTTTCAATTATTGGGAAATGGCAACATCGCCGGGATAGAAGAGGACGAAGCTAATTGCAGGACATAGGAGTGCGAGTGAGAGGCAAATACTACATTTAATTCCATACTGTCTTTTAAGGTAGAGACGCACTATAGACAGCAGACACTGAGGCTGGCTGCGTGGCTCAGCGGTAACGTTCTCGCTTGCTAAGCCCCAGGTTGCAAGCTCGAATCCTGGTGCAGCCAATTGGCGTTTGAGGGTGCACAAATGTGAGGGAGCTTTGTCAGTAGATTTACTGGCACGTTAAAGATCCCCTTTGGGGCGAAATTCCGGCAACCCGGCGTCTCTAAAAGTCAGAGTAGTTAAAAGGGACGTAAAAAATAACATTATTATTATTATTATTATTATTATTATTATTATTATTATTATTATTATTAGACACTGACAGGCAACACAAGCAGATGGCTGACAAAATACTTGTATGAAGGCTACACGGGTAGAACGGGAAGATGAGTGAGACTCCACTCTTAGGCAAAGTCAATGCAATCAAATTAGTTATTGTTGTTTTAAGGGGCGGAACTACGAGGTCATCTGCCCCTCTCAACACAGATTAAAGTATACAAAAAAGTACACGGGGCTACATGACCGCGTTGTCGCATCTAGGAATTAATTTAAATTCTCACATGAAACTTGGAATTAAAAACATTTCTCAGAATGCTAAAGGTGTCTCTCAGACACCACGCGACCTTCTATGCATTGGCGCCCACAGGCTTTTTTCCAGGGGGAGAGTCATATTTTTCATTTAATTACCTAGCTGTCCCTAGGACATATCGCCCCCCGCAATTTTCGTTTCATTTCTTACTTGCTTCGTGATATTCGTTATTTGGCTGTTCTGAAACCGTTGGGTACATTATCTTTATGGTATGATTGGGAAGAATAGTTGTTTTCTTTTAGTTCAGAGTTTTTGTCCTTAGAAGTTCGCTTTTCTTTGTGAATCATCGTCATAATGTTCATTTTTTTAGTGGTATCACCATGTATCGACAAAAGTAAAATTCAAGCAGTTCATTAAAATGGTAATGTTAAATGTTAATCCAGTTCGCCGATTTTCTAAATAACTGCAGATATTTTCAAATAATTCCAAATTACTCTAAATTAAATAAAATTGTGGAATTATCAGTTAAAATCGGTTAACTATCAGTAACTTCAATTTTTGTAATATGGGCCTTGTGGCGCAGCGGTCAAGCTGTTGGCCTCTCGCCAACAAGCATTCCCGATCAATGCATGTGAGATTTTCGAAGTGAAATGCCATGACCTGCGGTTCGGATTCTACGTAAAAAGGCCCGTGGCTCGTAATCACAAGATTCACGGTCACGTTAAACTACAATCTTCCTTCCTTCAATTTATGTAATAAACTGGTGTGAAAATTAAAAATCTAACTATTCTCGGTAATCCACCCCCTACCTCTCCCCAACCCCCGAACCCCTGCGGGCGGGCGCCCATGCTGCTATGCGAGAGCTTTGAGGAGATTTAAGAACACCGATGAATCATCCGCCAACAGCTCGCAAACAGCAATAAGCGAAAACGTTGAAGAACAGTTTGGCTAAGAACTGCTTTTCCCAACAATCTTGTATCCTGGCTGCTAATAATACGGGACAAACAGTTGATTTGACAGAGAAGGGGATGGGAGTGGTTTACTGTCGAATAAAGACGACCTCAGCCGAATAGCTCCGGCGGAGCTATTCATTCAAGGTTACAGCAGTGCCAGTGAGTATCAAACAGTTTAAGACCCCTATATTGTTTGGTTTAAGACAAACAGTGGATTCGTTCCAAGGAAAAACTGTTTTCTCCAAACAGTTGGGCGTTTTTCTGTCCATCACTACTGGTTATTAACTATATATCACAACCTGTAATCGGCATGCGTTGCAATGCCGATCAATATTGATGTGCTCGAACAAATGACGTCCGAGTTCAAACATGTTCGATCTTTAGGACGCGGCGTGCTCTTATCACCCAGAAACCTAAAGAAGGCAGTGTGTGGGCATTGTGCTAGACGGTAACGGCTCGTTCTGTGTTATCTGTGCACTGCTGTATAGTGTGTGTATATAACCTCTTCAAACTGTATCTGTAACGTAGAGTCAGCCATAATCTTTGTTTGAGCGATGATTCGATGCACAGTTCTCCCCAGAATATACAAACTGCCTACTGAACATCATTGGAGTGCACAAAACAAAGGTGACGGGTAACAACACGTTCTTCGTACAATGATGCGGCAACAGTATGTGTATAAGTGATTAATTTGTCCCGTTGCAGGAACATATGTTTGCTACTATCCTTGACAGTATTACATTCTTCCAAAGAAGCCAAAAGGCGTATCAGAGATGGGGGGGGAATAATCTTCTTAATATAATTATTATGTACAATTTGGTTTACCTCGCACCGACACAGATAGCTCGTATGGTGACAATGGGACAGAAAAGGGCTAGACGCGGAAGAAAGCGGCCGTGGCCTTTATTAAGGTACAGCCCCAGCATGTGTCTGGTGTACAAATGGGAAACCAAGGAAAACCATCTGCTGGACTGCCAACAGTGGGATTCGAACCACTAACAGTCTAATAAGTTCACACATACCGTACGCCAGCGAAAAGTTACAGTAAATATCGTCTGGGCCGTCAGTGCTCCGAATAGTTTAAGTGTGGGTGGGGTCGCTTGACAGTTCGAACAGTTTCGATAGCGTATCGAGCCTACGTTGCGTATCGGGCCAGCGCGAGCCCGCTCAAACTTGAAGCGGATCCTAGACGCACAATATTATTGTACAATGTCGATGGTTGTACAATAATATTGACTGCCTGCAGGTAGAATTGAAAGGTTGTGCAAAATATTTATTGCACAATGCGGGAAAGATTGTGTCGTGTTTCGACAGTATTGTGCAATGTCTGATCAGTTGCTCTTGAGTATTATAAGTGATTGTTATTCCTTACATGTATATACACCTTTGGACTGTATAGCAAAGCTGTACAGGTGTCCATAATAATGTCACTTATTGACTACGGTGATACAGCACTTGTAAATTTCAGGTCTTCAAAGGTACCGGTATTTCCTGTTGAAAGGTAACGTAAAGCTATTGATAAACGCTTGTTTTGAAGCACAGCTTGTCGCATTAAAGTGTCATTTTTTTAAATTTGTAAAATAACCATTGCAAGAAGTTCATCAAATGAATTACTATACGAAGTTCCGCTTCCGACAACATGTTCACCTCAGGCGATGTAAACAGCAACTAAATTATTGGACAACACATTGCACTGTCTAGGGACGTTCCATAAATATATTGCACAAAACTTTGCACAATAGTATTGAGCGTCTAGGGTCCGCTTCTGAGTATCATTCGCTCCTATACCAGACCCAAAACAACTGTGAACATGGGCTCGCCCATTAGCGTGCGTCCAGCTGAGCACTGTTGCCACAACGGGACTTGCGGAGGTGACACAGCTCTACGCTCGCAGTATACACACGACCTTCCCCCTGAACACAAGGCGCTCCGAATGTAAGTGCATGTACGAGCTAGCTGGGGGACCTAATCCTACGAATATCTATCCTCACAACGGATTGCACACAATGTGGTATGAGGCAGATATAAGATGTCACACAAACGTTATTCGTGCAAGTGAGCACCTACTGGTATAGCGGCCAGCATTCTTGGCTGTCGCCCAAGGGGTCCGGGTTCGATTCCCGGCTCTGCCAAGCTATTTAATTTTAGTCTGAGGGCTGGAACAGGGTACGCTCAATCTCGAGAGGCAAAGCTGGGAAGATGTGGGTTAGATTCCTACCTCAGTCATCCTGAATGTGGTTTCTCTTTTCTACTCCAGGCAAATGCCGGGATGGTTCCTAACTTAAGGCCACGGGCGCCTCCTTCCCAATCCTCACCAGAAGAGGAAGAAGAAGAAGAAGAATACTAATAATACACACACTCTAATACAGACACCACAGTAACCCAGATTTTCAGACAAGTACACGGGGCTAAAGTACCAATATGTCCAAGCCCCTCAAATGAAACAACAATTACAACGTTATTATATCACAAGACATAATCTACACCCCAAGCCAGTCTGAGTAACATTGCTTGTTAGCCCTTAGTAAGGTAATAGAAACAGAGAATACAATTTGTTGGGATAAGTTTTTGTTAATTGGAGACCACCTTGTGGTGTACTGGCTAGCACATTGCTGTCCATTCTTGGCTATCACCGCGGAGTCCCGGGTACGATTCCCAACAAATGTAATTCTGGTCTGAGGGCTGGAACAGGGTACACTCAGCCTCGTGATGCAAACCTGGGAATATGTGCGTTGGATTCCTACCTCAGCCATCATGGAAGTGGTTCTTCGGTGGATTCGCACTTCTACTCCAGGCAAATGCCGGGATGGTACCTAACGTAAGGCCACGGCCGCTTCCTACGCAAATCCTTCCTCAATTACAAATATACACACTAGTAGAGACATCACAGTGTCACAGGTTATCAGATAAATTCCACACACACCCAAATACACGGGGCTACATGGCCACGATGTCACAAAGCCTCTACATCAATCATCATCAACAACAACAACAACAACAGCAACAACTCTTGCTGTCACCCATGATGTCCAGATTCGATTCACGGCTCAATCAAGACATTTAGTTCTGGTCTCAGGGTTAGAACCGGGTACTCTATGCCTCGTGAGGTAAGACTGTGAAGAGGTGAGTTTTATTCGACTCAATTTTAAAAAAGAAAACAATTGCCGACAACACAACAACACAGGTTATCAGATTTTGTGTTTTCACGTACTTCTGTATTCGAAAGATTCTTTAAAAGGCCGTATACCCTGAAAATTATTTTTCTTGCCTCGCTGTTCGACTGCCACTCGGCTTGCTAAGGAACATTGTTATGAATTCAAAACCACAGCTCACAGCACTAACTTCTTTAAGCCTCACTACTGAATTGATACAGCAATGCTGTTACCCTTAGTTATCTTCCTCAGCGAAACTAAATATTTCAACACCTAACCAATCTTCGCTCTAATTATCCCTTCAGTTCAAGAGGAGATGATACCTCCCGAACGGCTGGTCGTATCGTCATGGGGTTTGCACAGTCAGCTTCAGAATGTTTAGCTCTGTAACATAGGTTCATCTAAATAATTGGATAATTAATGATTTCCGTGCGCGGAAAGAAATAGGGATTTCGTACGGCACAGCGAGCCCAGATGCGTAGTTAACTAGGCAACGCCGCGCTATGCAATTGGCTGGCGCAGGTGAGCGCGTGAATCTGGCTCCTCCCTCATGTTCACAGTTGTTTTGGGCCTGGTATAGTGATGTGCTTGAGCACGGCTGGAGCTGCTGGAACAGATGACGTCAGAGTTCGAACATTTCTGATCGCGCCGCGTCCTATCGGCGTGTTAACAACCCAGAAACCTCAAGAAGGCTGTGGTTAGAGTATTAAGCTAGGCGGTACAGTCTCGTCCTAAGTTTGCTGTGCACTGCTGTATAGTTTGAGCATAGCCTATGTCCCCTTCAAACTGTATCTGTAATGTGGAGACAGCCACAATATGTGTTTGTGCGATGTTTCGATGCAAATGTCTCCCCAGAATATACAAACTGCCTACAGAACATCATTGGAGTGCACGGAACAACACGATCTTCGTACAATGATGCAGCAGCAATATGTGTATATGAGTGATTAATTTGTTCCGTTTCCGGAACAAATGTTTGTTAATATCCTCGACAGTATTACATCCTTCCCAGTGGCCAAGGACGTATCAGAGATGGGGGGCGGGGAATAATCTATATTAATGTTGTTAGCAATATTATGTACAATTTGGCTTACGCCGCACTGACACAGATAGGTCGTATGGTGAAAATGAGACAGAAGAGGGCTAGGAACGGAAGGATGCGGCCGTGGCCTTCATTAAGGCACAGCCCCAGCATGTGTGCAAATGGGAAACCACGGAAAACCATCTGTAGGGCTGCCGACAGTGGGATTCAAACCACTAATAGTCAAATACGTTCACACATACAGTACCGTACGCGAGCGAAAGTTTACAGAAAATATCATCTGGGCCGTCAGTGATCCAAATGCTTTATGTGTGGGTCGCCTAACAGTTCGAACAGGTTCGATACCGTATCGAGCCTACGCTGCGTATCGGGATGGCGCGAGCCCGCTCGAACTTCAGTATCATTCGCCCACCGCTACCAATCAAAGAAAGAGTTGGTGTTGTAATTTAGTTTGTTGAAGTTCTTTTGGAGATTTTTTTCAATTTTCACTAACTGGCTCTAAACTATCGTAAAATGGATTTACTAATTTTGAAACATTCGTGGGAGTGTGCACAATATCACACCAAAGTTTCATCGTATTCAGATGAATAGCATATGGACGAATACAGGATTTTGTTTAAACGATTCGTGCGCGGTCACTCATTTGTTGAATCTCCTCATGCGTTAGCTACTGTGAAATGGATTTACTTCGTTAGAAGCCTTCAAGTAAGTGTACACAAAAAATCATCAAAGTTTCGTCGCAATCGTTGATTGGTATAGGAACGTATACGGGATTCTGTTGAAACTCTTCGCGCGTCGTAACTCATTTGTTGCATCTACTCGTGCGCTACCTATTGTAAAATGGATTTACTAAGTCGAAAAAATTTCCTGGCGTGTACACAACAACTCATCAACGTTTCATCACAATCGGATGAATGGCATATGATCGCAAACAGGATTTTGTTTATAAGATTCACGCGCCGTCACTCATTTGTTCAATCTATTCCTGCGCTGCATTTTGTAAAATAGATTTACTCAGTCGTATACCTTCCCATGAGTATAATCAACGATTCACCAACGTTTCATCGTAATCGGATGAATGGTATATAAACGCACACAGGACATTTTTGAGACGATTCGCCCACCATCGCTCATTTGTTGAATCTACTCGTGCGCTACCTATTGTAAAATGTATTTTGTGAGCCAGAAACCTTCCCTGGCGTGTACACAACATCTCACCCAACTTTCATCGCTATCGGACGAATGGTTTAACGCATACGGGACTTTATTGAAACTCTTCGCGCGTCATTGCTCATTTGTTGAATCTATTCGTGCGCTACCAATTGCAAAATGGATTTTCTAGGACAGGAACCTTCCCTGGAGTGTTCAAAACATCTCACCCAAGTTTCATCGCTATCGGACGAATGTTATATGAAAACATACGGGACTTTTTTGATACGCTTCGCACGTCGTCGCTGATTTCTTGAATCTGCTCATGCGCTACCTTTTGTAAAATAGATTTACTAAGCCAGAAGTCTTCACTGGAGTGTACACAACATCTCACCCAACCTTCATCGGTATCGGACGAATGGTATATTACAACATACGGGGCTTTGTTGAAACGCTTCGCCCGTCGTCACTCATTTGTTGAATCTACTCGTGCGCTACCTATTGTAAAATGGATTTGCTAAGCCATAAACCTTCCTTGGTGTGTATTCAACATCTCTCCGATGTTTCATCGCAATCTGATGAATGGTATATGAACGCATAAGATACATACACGCACACACACACAGACAGACAAACTATCACGTAACATTTATTTTCAGCCTACTTTCGATTTTTGCAAAAATGAAAGTAGACTTATGAGATCACCACAGGGTCAAAAAGTGTGTGTCTGTGTGTGTGTGTCGGTGTGTGTGTGTGTGTGAGTGTGTACTCTGAATGTCTGTCCCCCCACCCCCTTCAAATCGAACACGGTTAAACCGAATTGAACGAAATTTGGAACAGAGGTAGCACTAGCTAGGGGCACCTCAGTGTTATGTGTTAAATCGCCACCATCTTGACGAAAACGTAATGGCGGCCACCCAAATGTTAAAAGCTTAGAGCAAATTACGATCAACCTAATAAACTGATCTCTAACAAATTTTGCAACAACATACCCTTTTGTGAGAAGCATCTTTTGACAAAACAACAAGGTCATGCCAATAGTTTGCAGATGGAGGCGATGTATGTGTGCAAATCGATTCCCCCCATCAATTCAAACACAGTGAAACCGAATTGAACAACATTTGGTACAGAGGTAGCACTAGGAAAGGGCACCTCAGTGTCATGTTTTATATCGCCACCATCATGACGGAAACGTAATGGCGGCCACCCAAATGTTAAAGGCTTAGAGCAAATTACGACCAACCTAATCATCTGATCCCTACCAAATCTTTCAACAACGTACCGTTTTGTGGGAAGCATCTTTTGGCTAAACTATAAAGTCATCAGCCAAATAGTTTGCAGATGGCGGCCACGTATGTGTGCAAATCGATTCCCCCTATCAATTCAAATACGGTGAAACCGAATTGAACGAAATTTCGTACAGAGGTAGCACTAGAAAAGGGCACCTTAGTGTCATGTATTATATCGCCATCTTCCTTTCCAAAACTGAATGGCGGCCACTCAAACGTTCAATACGTAAAATCAAATAACGGCTAAACAAATCATCAGATCTCTGCCAAATTTGGTAACAACATACATTCATATGGGACGTGTCTTGTGCCCCAACTACAAGGTCATCCGCCTTACCATTTCCGGATGGCGGCCGTGAGAATTATGCAAACGTTATAATTCATATTATGGGACCCACCAGTTCCAGTTATCGAACCGAGAATCGTTTTAACTAGTAATATTATAGTTCAGAAGTGACTTTAAAAAGCTGAGCAGTCTCAGTTAGAAGACAAGATGGCAGCTAATATCTTGTGCCAGACTTATATTTCACTATTTTGAGTATTGCATGCAATCTAGATTACTGATAGGAATAACATAATCTTTGTATGAAACGCTTTATATATCAAAAATATACTCCACTGAAGAAATCGTTTGCTAAGACGTTGTTTGTAATTCAACTGATATCGGCGGAATTTTGTAGACTTGATTGGCTGCGTGGTCAAGCGTTAGCTTTTCAACCCGAATGACCGGAATTCTAATCCTACCAGAGTCGGATTTTTGCTTGTTTTTTTAATATTTATTGTTTTGTAATCACTCAGGCATTTTAAATTTAAGCGTCATATTGTGCATTTTACAATGGAGAATATATAATTAATTAAACCAAAATTCACCAGCGGATCTGCAAGATATCTAGCAGCAACCAGAAGAACTATCATGGCCAACTTATTGCGCAAGGGCCCATAGATTACCTTTCAGCTTCAATTGAAAAGTTTCTTTTTATCGCCGCTAGAATGCACTCTCCCTCTTAGGATTATCTTATCCGCCAGAGGTCATGACTGTTCTACGTGGGACTCCACTGGTTGGCATTCTATACGCATCGAATTTGAAGAATGAAAAAATGATAATACGACACATTTTTAGTTTAAAGCCTTTGTAACAGCCTATTCGGTGTTGTTTGAACTGAAGACAAAACGATCTCACATAGTACCTGTCCTCTATCTGTTGGTGCTAGTTCAGGATCTATATACAGTATATAAAGCTCAATGTTTGTCTGTCTGTCTGTCTGTCTGTCTGTTATGTATACAAATCCACACCGTTTCACCGATCTGAACCAAAATTTGTATACTTACCCTTCGGATCCCTGCGGGTAACCCTGTCCACTTGAAATTTCCGACAGACCACCCCATTCCCTGCATTTAGGCCCTTTGTCCCAAATCTACACCGTTTCACCGATCTCAACCAAAATTTGTATACTTACCCTATGTAACCCTGTGAATAACACTGTCGACTTAAAATTTCGCACAGACCACCCCATTTCCTGCATTTAGGCCCTTTGGCAAACTTCTACACCGTTTCACCAATCCGAACCAAAATTTGTATACTTACCCTTTGCAACCCTGCGGGTAACCCTGTCCACTTGAAATTTCGGACAGACCAACCCAATCTCTGCATTTAGGCCCTTTGTTCCAAATCTACACCGTTTTACCGATCAGAACCAAAATGTGTATACTTACCCTTTGCAACCCTGCGGGTAACCCTGTCCACTTGAAATTTCGGACAGTCCAACCCAATCTCTGCATTTAGGCCCTTTGGTCCAAATCTACACCGTTTCACCGATCAGAACCAAAATTTGTATACTTACCCTTTGGTACCCTGCGAGTAACACTGTCTGCTTGAAATTGCGGACAGACCACTCCATTCCCGGAAAGTGGACAGGGTCCGTCCCAAAGGCAATGGAAAAAAGGGGTAAAACCGGACCCGCTCAGGAAACCTTCAGGGTTGCCAGCTCCTGAACTCACCAGTCATGAGCCCTTGAGGATGTAGCACTATCCAGGGTGCACCAGGGCTACACACACCCTGCCTCCTTGAGGGTCTTGAGCAGAAGATATAAGATATTAAGAAAAGAATGAGGCTATCAGGAATGATTAGACAAGGGCCAATTAAGGCGGGAAAGTGAAAGAGTCGCTAGGCCTCGGATAACCTGATACCATCGGGGTCGGAAGAGAACAAGAGTTTGACCAAGGGAGGCTGACAGGAAAGAGAACTGAAAGGTGCCCGGCACCAGTAAGTAGAAGCAATGCCGGACTCAGCTGGGGTCCCGTGGTCGCAAACCCACGTCCCACAAGTTGTGACCCTGGTGGGTGGAGGGGGGAAGAGGGGGCAGGGGTGAGAATAGCTTGCTCATTCATCGCGAGGTGACATGAGAAAAATGTCCAGACCCCGCCGTGTTACCTGTTATTGCTGACTATGCTGATGTTCATACAGGGTCTTTGCTCAAACCGCTGTAGTGTTACGAAAGAATGAGTGATTCACCGGTCAATGTGAATAGGACCAGGAACCCCCCCGAACGTCTGTCATCATATATCGTCATCATCTGCGAAATTCTCAGCTACGTGCAGCTTGGACCCGAGCAGTACTCGATAAGCTCTTTCACTACACGCATCGAGTATAGGCCTAAGCCAGAATATAACGTTCAGACTTTGGAAGACATCGAAGGTAGTAATCTGAATTACCTATATCAGATTTAAAATTACACCATGTTCGTTTAGTAGTCATTTTTCATTACCTTATTATTATCATAAGGGCAAATGACCTAGATGTTACACCCTTTATACCACTAATCACCACACACAATAAGTCTTCATCGCCTGTGAATTTTGAAATATTTCTTTCTATCACGGTAGTTTGTAAGTTTGTCGTGTCAATTCAACAGTAGTTTTCATTACCATCCTCATCAAAAGGGCAAATGACCTAGATGTTACGTCCATTATACTACTAAGTAACACCACAGTCTTCATCGCCTGTGATTTTTAAAATGTGTATTTCCATTAGTTTGTAAGTTTGATATATCCGTTCAGTAGTAGTCGTCTTCATTATCATCCTCATCAAAGGGGCAAATGACCTAGATGTTACGTCCATTATACTACTAAGCAACACCAGAGTCTACCTAGCCTGTGATTTTAAAAATGTGTATTTCCTTTAGTTTGTAAGTTTGATATACCCGTTCAGTAGTAATCGTCTTCATTATCATCCTCATCAAAGGGCCAAAGGACCTAGATGTTACGTCCATTATACTACTAAGCAACACCAGAGTCTACCTAGCCTGTGATTTTAAAAATATGTATTTCCATTAGTTTGTAAGTTTGATATACCCGTTCAGTAGTAGTCGTCTTCATTATCATCCTCATCAAAGGGGCAAATGACCTAGATGTTACGTCCATTATACTACTAAGCAACACCAGAGTCTACCTAGCCTGTGATTTTAAAAATACGTATTTCCATTACTTTGTAAGTTTGATATACCCGTTCAGTAGTAGTAGTAGTAGTAGTAGTCTGCATTGTGATCCTCATCAAAAGGGCAAATGACCTCTCATTCCTTTAAAGTATCAATTATTCCCATTCGTTGATAAGTTACATGTGCCAGTAGTCGCTTCTATGTTCATCATCACTATGTAGAAGATGTTTTGCGTCAGAAGAAAAGACAACTGGATGCTCAGGAACGTTAACGATATATCGACTGCGAAATCTGGAAGCTTCTCTTTGAGGAATTGCTTCAGACATTTATCGTACAGTTTAAACCTTAACAAGACGACACTTTTAACCAGATAGCGATCTAAGTGGGAGCTCTTTGGCAAAAAATAATCAAGTCTTTCCCGAAATGTGAGTCCTAAAAATAACTTTTTCTATTATTTTCTAAGTTTCATATGTCAGTTATGTAGTAATTTTCAATATCATCCTGATCAGTAGGGCAAATTACCTAGATGTTACGCCCTCAACGTCATTTGGGGTAAATGACCTAGATTTTAAGTCCATTATATTTCTAATCACCACCACATAAAGTCTTCTACGACTGAGATGTCACGAATTCTGGGACCGCTAACGACATATCTCGACTCGGACTGAAGACAAATATCACGAGAATGATCATTATTTTACAGAGCCTTCCCATAGTGACTTAAGTATAAACATTGTCACTGGGTTTGATAATGTATGAAATGAATACATAAGTAAATATAATTTATGACGTTGAGTGTTAAGGAGACTGAAATATTATCATCATTCCACCTGGCGAAGCCGGGTACTACTGCTAGTATTAAATAATAACTAGCAGGCCCGTGCGAGAACTCTCGCATAATGGATTGTGTGCGTCCCCATGTGTACAGACTACCCGCTCGGTTTAGTGCTCTGCGGGCTGTAGGCGACAGATTTCTCGCAGGGGCTATCGTCTTGTTTATTTGTTTAAAAGCACTTTATAAACAAATAAATTATTTCCGTTGACTTTTCAAGAAATGCAAGATTTTTCCTGTACTATTGAGACGATTTGGAAGATTTTGGTACAAACCACACCTTCTAACTCCCTCTGGTTTAGGAGCTTGAGTTTTGTGACACATACACCTTAGTCTCAGCGTATTACATAATAAGATTTTATTGCAGCCAAATTAAACTTATGTGGAGCTAAATTTCTAGATTAGTTTTCATTGGAACGCTCTATCTAAATTCCAACCTTCACCACTAGGTATCATTGACATCTGGTAGCGAAAGTTGGAACTACTTGAAATTGAACGGAACGTGTAGCTCAACCTCTGGGTGTCCGCTGGAAGCAGCTACAGACTCTTGCGAGCCGAACATGTCCTCGGACACTCCCGGCACTAACAGCTATACGATTAAAAACAAGTAGTTCCGTGAAGAAATATACAGCCTATTTTCATATATCCTACTTATGTTAACTGCCACTATCAACATACACAATTTCAGTTTGATTGCTGAAATAGATTCGTAAATATTGAGAACCGACTAAATATTTCGGATGGTCGCCATGTTGGATTTTATATATGTAGGTCCTAGAGTTATGTACTGTTACATGAAGATTATTGTGTACGTGTAGCATTCAAACTTCAATCGCATGATTAGGACACAAGAAGTAACAAGGAGATTTTAAAATTTCGCACAGCGGCCATCTTGTGGTTATGGAAACAATTGAAATAAATTAGATGCCATTGGATTAACATTCGTATAAGGATTTACTGTACCAAGTTTCACTGCACTCGGATGGTTAAATTGCGAGAAACGTCCATGTGAATATTTATATTTCGCGTCGCCGCCATGTTGGATTTGTGATCACCAGGTTATTTAAAGTCCTATAGGTGAACTTAAGTTCATAGCCCCTATGAACATAAAAAATCAGTTTGATTGCTATAATTGATTCATAGATATTCAGAGCCGTCTAAATATTTCGGATGGTCGCCATGTTGGATTGTTAAATCTATAGGCCATAGAGTCATGTACTATTAAAGGAAAATTATTGCGTAGGTTCATTATTCAAACTTTAACTTCGATCGCATGATTACGGCACAAGAAATAAAAACTTAATTTTAAAATTCGCACTGCCGCCATCTTGAGGTTATGTGAACAATTGAAATAAATTAGATACCAGTGCATTGCAATGTGTTTAAATATTTCCTGTACCAGATTTCATTGCGTTTGGAACTTTAAATCGCGAGAAAGGTATATTTACATTTTTCAAATTCGCTTGGCCGCCATGTTCGTTTTGTAGTTAACCGGTTTTTGAATGTCTTATAGATGAACTTCCAGTAGGGCCCTTTATCTACGTACAAAATTTCAGGGTGATACCGCTTATAGTTTCAGAGTTATAGAACGCCGGTGAAATATTTCGCACATCCGCCATCTTGTGGTTATGTAAAGAATTGAACGAAGTTATATGTCGGTGCATTACAATGTGTATAAACACACACTGTACCAAGTTTTATTGCGTTTGGTTGGTTGAATCGTGAGAAACATCAATTTAAAAGTCGCGAATTCGCGTGGCCGCCATGTTCGTTTTGTAGTTACCAGTTTTTCAAAAGTCACAGAGGTGAACTTCTAGCATTTCCCTTTATCACCGAGATAAATTCTAGGGTGATATGGGTAATAGTTTCGGAGATATTGTATGCTGGTGAAATACTTCGCACAGCCGCCATGTTGGATTGCTGAGACGTAACAAAATTTGAAGGGCACGGTCGGGGTTGCCCGGAATAGTGCTATGAACTTACCGAGTTTCTTTGAAATCGCTCCAGCCGTTTAGAATTTATTAGGGACACACACACACACACACACACACACACACACACACACGGATAAAAGGTGATCTCACAAGCCTATTTTTAGCCTACTTTCGATTTTTGCAAAAACTGAAAGTAGACTTATGAGATCAACACAGGGCGAAAAAAGTGTGTCTGTCTGTGTGTGTGAGTGTGTGTGTGTGTATGTGTGTGTGTGAGTCTGTGAGTCTGTGTGTGTGTGTGTGTGTGTGTGTGTGTGTGTGCGTGTGTGTACTCTGAATGTCTGTCCGTCCCCCCCCCCCCCCCCTATCAATTCGAACACGGTGAATGCGAATTGAACGAAATTTGGTACAAAAGTAGCACTTGCAAAGGACACCTCAGTGTCATGTTTTATATCGCCGCCATCTTGACGGAAACGTAATGGCGGCCACACCAATGTTCAAAGCTTAAATCAAATTACGGCTAATCTAATCATCCGATCTCTACCAAATTTTGCATCAACATACCTTTATGGGGGGAGCATCCTTAGACCAAACCAGTAGGGCATCAGCGTATTAGTTTGCGGATGGCGGCCATCTTTGTGTGAAAATCGATTCCCCCTATTAATTCGAACACGGTGCAACCGAATGGAACGAAATTTGGTACAGAGGTAGTACTAATAAAAGGCACCTCAGTGTCATGTTTTATATCGCCGCCATCTTGACGGAAAACTAATGGCTGCCACACAAATGTTCAAAGCTTAAATCAAATTACGATTAACCAAATCATCCGATCTCTACCAAATTTTGCAACAACATACCTTTATGGAGGAAGCATCCTTTGACCAAATGACTAGGTCATTAGCCTAATAGTTTGCGGATGGCGGCCATCTTTGTGTGAAAATCAATTCCCCCTATTAATTCAAACACGGTGAAACCGAATGGAACGAAATTTGGTACAGAGGTAGCACTGGCAAAGGGCATCGCAGTGTCATGTTTTATATCGCCGCCATATTGACAGAAACGTAATGGCGGCCACACAAATGTTCAAAGCTTAAGTTAAATTACGACTAACATAACCATCCGATCTCTACCAAACTTTGCAACAACATTCCTTTATGGAGGGAGCATCCTTTGGCCAATCTAATAGGATATTAGCTTAATAGTTTGCGGATGGCGGCCATCTTTATGTCAAAATTGATTCCCCCTATTAATTCGAACAGGGTGGAACCGAATGGAACGAAATTTGGTACAGAGGTAGCACTAGCAAAGGGCACCTCAGTGTCATGTTTTATATCGCCGCCATCTTGACAGAAACGTAATGGCGGCCACACAAATGTTCAAAGCTTAAGTTAAATTACGACTAACATAACCATCCGATCTCTACCAAACTTTGCAACAACATTCCTTTATGGTGGGAGCATCCTTTGGCCAATCTAATAGGATATTAGCTTAATAGTTTGCGGATGGCGGCCATCTTTATGTCAAAATTGATTCCCCCTATTAATTCGAACAGGGTGGAACCGAATGGAACGAAATTTGGTACAGAGGTAGCACTAGCAAAGGGCACCTCAGTGTCATGTTTTATATCGCCGCCATCTTGACTGAAACGTAATGGCGGCCACACGAATGTTCAAAGCTTAAATCAAATTACGATTAACCTAATCATCCGATCTCTACCAAATTTTGCAACTACATACCTTTATGGAGGGAGCATCCTTTGACCAATCTAATAGGTTATTCGCCTAATAGTTTGAAGATGGCGGCCATCTTTGTGTCAAGATCGATTCCCCCTATTAATTCAAACACGATGAAACCGAATGGAACGAAATTTGGTACAGAGATAGCACTAGCAAAGGGCATCTCAGTGTCATGATCTATATCGCCGCCATATTGACAGAAACGTAATGGCGGCCACACAAATGTTTAAAGCTTAAATCAAATTACGACTAACATAACCATCCGATCTCTATCAAATTTAGCAACAACATACCTTTATGGAGGGAGCATCCTTCGACCAAACTAATAGGTCATCAGCCTAATATTTTGCGGATGGCGGCCATATTTGTGTGAAAATCGATTCCCCTTATCAATTCTAACACGGTGAAACCGAATGGAACGAAATTTGGTACAGAGGTAGCTTTAGCAAAGGGCACCTCAGTGTCATGTTTTATATCACCGCTATCTTGACGGAAACGTAATCACGGCCACCCAAATGTTAAACGCTAAAATGTAATTACGACAAAGCTAATAATCTAGTCTCTACCAAATTTTGCAACACCATATCTTTATGTGGGAAACATATTCAGACGAAACTGCAAGAACATCAGCCCAATAGTTGGCAGATGGTGGCCAAGTATGTTTGCAAATCGATTCCCCCTATCAATTCAAACACGGTGAAACCGAATTGAACGAAATTTGGTACAGAGGTAGCACTAGCAAAGGGCACCTTTTATTCATGTTTAATATCCCTATAACATGTTGTATTTCAACAAGCTACTACAACCAACATTCAATCATACTCCTTGAAAAGGACAAAAGAGTTATAACAATACCCATGCATTTAGAATAAAGTAGGCTATTTGTTCTTTACTGAACATCTTGTTTCAAAATTGAAAATAGGCTAAAAAGCAATCGAAAATAAAGGATGAACATACACACTAAAATTGCACTCTGGGGATTTGAATTGCATAGATTTGATTGATTGTTTCCATTACTACACAGCTCTCTCTGTGGTAGCGTCGACATACACGCGTCACTGTAGGATCATGGAAAGATTGTTTAATGCAATTAAGGTGGTGAAAACCATGGGCAGCCAGACGTGTAAACACATGCCTCAACTCAATGTTGGATGTTGCCCACGTCCGTTCGATTATGTCTCCAGTTCCATAACATTCTTGAGATATGTCTTCTCTTTCTTTCTTTCTTTCTTTCTTTCTTTCTTTCTTTCTTTCTTTCTTCCGTCCTTTCTTTTTTCTTCTTTCTTTCTTTCTTTCTTTCTTTCTTCAATGATGGTAGTAGTTTTTCCAAGGTTGTGGTGTTTGGAGGAGGTAAATAGTTTCTAAGGTCTTCAACCAAGAAATCAATCAAGTATACTCTTTGATAAAGACAAAGAGTTATACATATACTTATAAATTTAGGAGAAAATTTGGGGCAGATGACCTCGTGGTTCCGCCCCTTAAAACAACAATAACTAATAACTAACATTAGGAGAAAGTGGGCTATATGTTCTTTACTGAACATCTTGTTACAGAGAAGATTGTATTGCTGTTACGGGAACGAAAACAAAGAACTATCAACCAAACCGCTCAAGTTTCATGTTATTCCTAGAACTCTCCGACAGTTTATACAAACCTAAGACAAGCGCCACTTCAAGTTATCAGAACAAATCTTTGAAAATGACAACCGTACTTGTTGGTGAAATGTCAGAAGATATCAAGAAACGTTACACACTGTCAAATAACCAAAAGCCGTTCTGAAGGATGCTCAACTGGCCTAATAACTCGAAAAGCCATCCTGAAGATGATGATGATGATGATGATGATGATGTTGATTGTTTTAGGAGGAGGAACAGCGAGGTCATCTGTGGCTAAAGAGAGATTGCACTGGAAATAAATACCGTAATGTATTTCATTCAATTAAAAGCATCTGTACATTGGAGTGAACAAACAATGTATGTTAGTCTAAATAAAAAAATATCATCACTGAGAATGCTGTATATGTATACTTATCAATTAAACATATATCATGGGGTTATATGCATATTCTTGATCCCCTTGATGAATATGCTCAAAGTCTAATAAATCAGATTTCTTATCTAACATCAAGCGACACATTCTTGAATGATTATGTGTATCAGACTAACAATAAATATTCACTTTTGCAAGCTAAGATATAAACTCATTCTGACATTATAAAAAGTAAATGTTCTGGCCAATATACGTATTTCTATTATATTTATAAATAACACCTTAAATGAATACACAGCAAGTCATAGTTTTTGTTAACCTGTACAATACTTAAAAAACAAATAACATTCCCAATGTTGCTAGAATTCTCTAGTAAAGAGACTTTCGTTCAAAATTGATACTAATACTTATGGACATTTCAAGTATCGTAGATAAGTCAAAATTTCCCATATAAATGATTCCTTACAATTTGCATAAACCCCCTTTAAGCCATTTTGTTGAAGATACCTAATGTTCATGTAGATTTTACAAAAAAAAAACATTTTGGCACTTAGCAATATTCCAAAAATCTTGATTTGCAATTAGTGATAAATACAAGTATGTTCAAAATTGCATTCTTGGGCTAAATTTTGTTTGTTTTTAGTGCAAAGCTTGAACTCGCTACTTTGAGAAAATGTATGGTTTAATCGGCTACAACAACTAGAATTGAATTCTAACTGGGTTTACACGGATGTTGAAAGAAAACTTGGTAACCCTGCCACGCACTTTCAAACCTTGTTTTCTCGGATTTAAGGGGATAGTATGGCAATACAATATAATTTTTGTGTTTGTTTATAATATATGCTTTCATAGTACAAAAGGATCTTGCGAAATTCGAAAGAGAAATGTAGACAAAATATAATTAAATACTAGTCTACAGCTGAGGAGTGGGCGTGGCGTCATATGACAGCTGTCACAATGTTACTCGTTTGCTCTGAAAAATTGATATGAATGTAAAGAGTGAATGTGGACTTGAATGCCATCTCTTGGGCATTCCAGGTATTCCAGTGATCTTTTAGAAGCAGGTATTTATTTATGCTCTGTGATCATAAGATCTTTGAACTTGAAGTCGTTTGATCAAATGAGTGTCTACATCTGGTCAAAGTACCCAAAGCATGAATTTGTATCCAAGAAAAATGTAGAACTAACTGTGACAGAAGCCGTTTCACTGTTCAATCAAGGGTGCTGTCCGATAGAAGCAGCAAGAACAACACAGACCACTCCACTGTTTGCAATAAGGAAGCGACAGAGCAAAGTTAGAAACGAGCGACGAAGGAAGCAAAAGGCAAAACAGTGCTTAGATTTCGAAAAAAGAAGACTTGCATCCAGATTGATGGCCATACACCCTGAGGAAGTTCGAAAGAGAAAAGAAGGAACTACAAACAGCCCAGGTGGATTTTAGAGCAAGGATCGGCGGACGATTGTGTTGTGTAACTTTGACTGTGTTTATCTTTAATTTGTGAAATTCAACATTTAAATATAACCGTTCGTAGTAAATATTCTCTAAATTGGATGAAATATTTAGAGATAACTCCTACTACCAGTGCATATCGTGCATATCATTTTGAAAAATAAAATAAAATTAGAAACGAAATTATTGATAAATATGTGTTTAAATTATTTCGATAAAAAGATTTAAAATATTGAAAACGAATGTAAAGGTCACGACAAAAGATAACCAAAAAATCCTTACGCAAAATTGTTTGGCTATGTTATCAGACACAGTCTTACATTTTTCAAACCGATTGAAGTAAATTTACTATAAAAAAATGATGTTTTTCGAAAGGCCTTTCAAAATAAAATACAATAAATATTTTTCTCGAAAACTGTTGCATCAGTTGAGTTGTAAGTTTGCAGCTTTATTTAATAGTACTCTCACATTATACGTTTAAAATTTGAGACCAATTGATAAATTAGGGAAAAAGTTTCATTTCTTACCAGTCTATCCCCTTAAGAAAGTCCGGCATTTCAAAACAAATAACCTCAGCATGAATTGAGCTAGGATATTCATTAGTGTGTCAAAAGAAATAACACAAACTGGGTCATGTTTTGAACCACAGACTTTGAAATATATGTTAATACAAAGAAGATGGAGGTAATAATAAAAAAAAAACTTTCGAATACTAATTTCAGTTACTTAAATAAATATTCATAAGAGTGATTTTGCTTGAAATTTTGAAAATATTTCTGGAGAGGAAAATAAACTCTCAATATGAAAATAATACCTTAAGCACCCCAGGTAGCCAACATAATTAATTTATTTCTTATAGAGGAAGTATTTTTAAACAACAAATGGAGTTAAATTAATGAATAAAAAGGCAAAACATATGGTGACTCCATCCGAAAAGGCTATTAATTTCGAAATACAAAATACGTTTTGGGAGGATTACTAAAAGGTACAGTATTTACTACAAATATTCATAACAATTACTAGTAATGTACTAAAACTACCTTGAAACCTGTTTTAATTGTCTTTCACTTTTTGGCAGGAATTTTTCCTCCATTTTTGGGTTTGGTAGTTTGTTTTGTTTATTCTTGTGTTTTGTTTTCTTATGAGATGGACTGGAATAGAAATGTTGACCTCTAAAGTCTAAGCTGTTCAAGTACTTGAAGGTCAGCCTTTCTGATTTTTTTAAAGATATTGTCAGGAGCTTTGAGAATATAGCCCTAGGATTAGTTATTTACATAACATTAATTTTGGTCCGCGCTATATATAAAGTTTGAATTAACCTCTGAGGAGAAATACATGTTTGTAGGTATATACTTGCCCCGTACTCTTCGTGAGAAGTTATATTTGAAACATTCTTTCCGTTTCCACTAGAGATTAGAACAAAGCACCTCTGTATCTCAGTGAAATAAAGCGTTATTAATAATAATTTCAACTGGCCTGTAAAGACGATGGCTGAGCTCTAGAATACGTCATGAACTCATTTTCTGAAAGAATGACCTACGGTATCACGCTCTTTAGATGGGGTCTTCACTAGCCCATGTACTGAGATCGCAGAATAGTTATAAGATAAATATATTAGCTAAACCCTCAATAAAATCAGTCATTTTTTCTGTTTCACTACGATGTACTATTGTCTGTAATACCCACGGTATGGCATCAGGTATGTTAGATCTTCTCGCTTACGACGATGTCCATGACCATAATCGCCACCGTGATGTACAGGCACAACGCTAACATGGTGTCCGCCGTCGTCGTCCTTGGAGGTGAGCTTCTTTAGGGCCGAAAGGCCAGCCAACATCAGGGCAATGCCGGCGACACCGAGGGCCTTCATGGCTAGGAAACCTACAGCAGCTAACGCCATCGTCATCCCTGCGGCTTTCATCATAGCAAACATAAGCATCATGCCTTCCATACCTTTGTTCTTCTTTCGACCCGTGCCATTGCCTGCAACATACAAACATTAATATTCACTTGCTGTTGTTGTTGTTGTTGTTGATTTAGTTAGGGGCTTTGCGACATCGTGGTCATGTAGCCCCGTGTACTTGAACATGTGTGGAATCTGTCCAATAACCCGTGTTATTGTGATGGTTGTTTTAGTGCGTGTAGCCTACGTTATTTCTAAGTCAAATGAGGATAGGGAAGGAGACGTCCGTGGCCTTAAATTAGGAGCCATCCCGGCATTTGCCTGGAGTAGATGTGGGAAACCACGGAGAACCACCTCCAAGAGGTGTGATGTGGAAATCATAGACACCTCGTCTCAGTTTTACCTCACGAGACTGAGTAAACCCCGTTCCAGCCCTCAGACTAGAATGACATTTCTTGGCAGAGCTGGGAATCGAACCCGGATATCCGAAGCGAAAGCCAAGAGTGCTAGCCGCTACACCATTAAGGGGTCCCTGTTATTGTTGTTTCATTTAGCGGCCTGTGACATCGTGGTCATAAGCTCCAATGTTCATTTGAAATTAAAGAGCTTAATTTCAAATTTTTAAAAATAAAAATATCGTTGATTTACAATATTTTTAACTAATAATATGTTTTATGCATTCCTTGTGTGTGTTCCTGAACGGCTTATATCACCTGTTAACATGGTTGTGAAAGTAGACTATTCAGTAAAAGAAGACAAGTTGAAAGGTATTAAGTCACTTTTAAGGTGACGCTAACTGAACAGTTCAACAAAGCAGTTTAGTTTTTTAATATGATCCTACCACACAAACAACTAATCCAATTGTTTATGACCTAACTTTTAAAATTGTAGATTTTAAACTAAATACAGTATACTTAAGGAAGATTACATCACTTGCAATCCAATTTAGAATCTTGGTCTTATTTCTTGAAACATATTATTTGGTTGGTTGGTTGGTTGGTTCCTCAGTTCATGGACTGCAAGAACGCGGTCATGTAGCCCCGTGTACTTTGGATGTGTGTAGAATTTGCCTGATAACCTGTTGTTAATTGTGATGACTGTATTAGTGTGGGTTATCTGTGATTCAGGTAGAAGGACGATTATTTTTAGCCTACTTTCGATTTTTGCAAAAAATGAAAGTAGACTTATGAGATCAACACAGGGCGAAAAAAGTGTGTCTGTCTGTGTGTGTGTATGTGTGTGTGTGAGTCTGTGTGTGTGTGTGTGTCTGTGTGTGTGTGTGTGAGTGTGTGTACTCTGAATGTCTGTCCCCCCCTATCAATTCGAACACGGTGAATGCGAATTGAACGAAATTTGGTACAAAGGTAGCACTAGCAAAGGACACCTCAGTGTCATGTTTTATATCGCCGCCATCTTGACGGAAACGTAATGGCGGCCACACAAATGTTCAAAGCTTAAATCAAATTACGACTAACCTAATCATCCGATCTCTACCAAATTTAGCAAAAACATATCTTTATGGGGGGAGCATCCTTTGACCAAACCAATAGGTCATCAGCGTAATAGTTTGCGGATGGCGGCCATCTTTGTGTGAAAATCGATTCCCCCTATTAAATTCGAACACGGTGCAACCGAATGGAACGAAATTTGGTACAGAGGTAGTACTAACAAAAGGCACCTCAGTGTCATGTTTTATATCGCCGCCATCTTGACGGAAACGTAATGGCGGCCACACAAATGTTCAAAGCTTAAATCAAATTACGATTAACCTAATCATCCGATCTCTACCAAATTTTGCAACAACATACCTTTATGGGGGGAGCATCCTTTGACCAAACCAATAGGTCATCAGCGTAATAGTTTGCGGATGGCGGCCATCTTTGTGTGAAAATCGATTCCCCCTATTAATTCGAACACGGTGCAACCGAATGGAACGAAATTTGGTACAGAGGTAGTACTAACAAAAGGCACCTCAGTGTCATGTTTTATATCGCCGCCATCTTGACGGAAACGTAATGGCGGCCACACAAATGTTCAAAGCTTAAATCAAATTACGATTAACCTAATCATCCGATCTCTACCAAATTTTGCAACTACATACCTTTATGGAGGGAGCATCCTTTGACCAATCTAATAGGTCATTCACCTGATAGTTTGCGGATGGCGGCCATCTTTATGTCAAAATTGATTCCCCCTATTAATTCGAACACGGTGGAACCGAATGGAACGAAATTTGGTAGAGAGGTAGCACTAGGAAAGGGCACCTCAGTGTCATGTTTTATATCGCCGATATCTTGACTGAAACGTAATGGCGGCCACACGAATGTTCAAAGCTTAAATCAAATTACGATTAACCTAATCATCCGATCTCTACCAAATTTTGCAACTACATACCTTTATGGAGGGAGCATCCTTTGACCAATCTAATAGGTCATTCACCTAATAGTTTGCGGATGGAGGCCATCTTTATGTCAAAATTGATTCCCCCTATTAATTCGAACACGGTGGAACCGAATGGAACGAAATTTGGTACAGAGGTAGTACTAGCAAAGGGCACCTCAGTGTCATGTTTTATATCGCCGCCATCTTGACTGAAACGTAATGGCGGCCACACGAATGTTCAAGGCTTAAATCAAATTACGATTAACCTAATCATCCGATCTCTACCAAATTTTGCAACTACATACCTTTATGGAGGGAGCATCCTTTGACCAATCTAATAGGTCATTCGCCTAATAGTTTGCGGATGGCGGCCATCTTTGTGTCAGAATCGATTCCCCCTATTAATTCAAACACGCTGAAACCAAATGGAACGAAATTTGGTATAGAGGTAGCACTAGCAAAGGGCACCCCAGTGTCATGTTTTATATCACCGCTATCTTGATGGAAACGTAATCGCGGCCACCCAAATGTTAAAAGCTAAAATGTAATTACGACCAACCTAATAATCTAGTCTCTACCTAATTTTGCAACACCATATCTTTATGTGGGAAACATATTCTGACCAAACTGCAAGAACATCAGCCCAATAGTTTGCAGATGGTGGCCAAGTATGTGTGCAAATCGATTCCCCCTATCAATTCAAACACGGTGAAACCGAATTGAACGAAATTTGGTACAGAGGTAGCACTAGCAAAGGGCACCTCATATTCATGTTTAATATCCCTATAGCACGTTGTATTTCAACAAGCTCCTACAACCAACATTCAATCATACTCCTTGAAAAGGACAAAAAGTTATAACAATACCCATGCATTTAGGAGAAAGTAGGCTATATGTTCTTTACTGAACATCTTGTTTTGCTACCAAATGCTACCGTCCACGACAATTAGCTGCGGACGTCGCTACTCAATGCCATCGCAGTCAATACCTGGCGGCGAACGTTGGAAGTAATATAGCGTCATCGAACTAACCTACAAATTTTAACTTCCACAAGTATAGTTAGTGGAAGGTTCTGTTACATGCCATAAATCTATGACATGGGACCGCCGACTTCACTTCCCCTCCGAAGGAAGGCATACTGAGGTATGTTGAACGCTCTTAAAAATCCAACGACTTCGGCCGGGTTTGAACCTGCGATCATGGGCACAGAAGCTCAGCATGCTACCAACTACGCCACGGAAGCCACTGATATTATTTGTAAATGTTTCTATGATAAGTTAAAAAAAGCTTTTTTTACCAAGATATATAAACAATAAAGCCATTATTCTAGGTCAGATTAATGCGGTTGGTTGGTTGGTTCCTCAGTTTAGGGGCTGGTACAACACTGGTCCGATTGAAATGAAATTTTGCATGGATGTAGCTGATTTACCAGGTTTCCACATAGGCTACTTTTGATTTCGATATTTTGCCCTATTTAAAAATGGCGACTATTTTCATGTTTCCATTTCAAATAAAAAGAGAACGCTAAGAAATAGCAAACGTTTGATGGCACATACGAGCTTTAAAATTTAATATTCTATCCGAAAGGTTCTTATCACATTTCGTGTATCTCCAACGGTTAGCGTGTAAAACCCACATTTGTGACGTCACTACACCGTTTGGTTTCAAAATTTCATATTTCCATTTCAAATAAAAAAAGAACGCTAAGAAATAGCAAACTTTTCATGGTATATGTGAGCTTCACCAGGTTTACACATAGGCTACTTCTGATTTCGATATTTTGCACTATTTAAACATGGCGACTATTTTCATATTTCCATTTCAAATAAAAAAAGTCCACTCGGCACGCCGGAAGACGGAGGTAGATTTCATCGGGGATAGGCGAAAATAGGCAGAATATGCACGTTTTCGTAGAAGGATCAGACCTCATTTATTGCGAGATGGTAGTTTATAATTGGAGCTTAATTATCTTTGTTTTTCGTCATTTTATGCATATTTTAAACATTTTATTGTCTTATGGGGACGGTAACCTTCTTGTCATTTGGGGTAAATTTTTATAATTGTGGTCACACTGTCCTTATGCAAGGTTTCGACACTGATGTGTAACTATGTAACGGTCTGTTACTTCTTCACGCAAAATTATATCTCCCGCAGAGATTTTGGTTGGTTCCTCAGTTTAGGGACTGCGACAACGCGGTCATGTAACCCCGTGTACTTTGGGTGAGTGTAGAATATGTCTGATAAACAGTGTGAATTGTGATGGCTGTATTAGTCTGTAATTCAGGTAAGGACTGCAGACGGTCAATTTCAAGCAGTAGTTCCTAATGTTGCTACCAGATACTACCGTCAACGACACCTAGCTGTGAACTTGGCTACGAGATGCCACCGCAACCAGCAACTCGCAACGAACGTTGGATCTTCCCCTCCAAAGGCAAGCATTCTGAGGGATTTTTAGCGCTCTTAGAAAATCCGACGACTTCGGCCGGCTTTGAACCCGCGACCTTGGGCTTAGAAGTTCATCATACTACCAGTTACGTCACCGAGGCCGCTTCTCACTTAGTCAGAAGGAAAACTGAATGTGATCGCATGCAAGTGCGTTGTCATGGCAACGTCTGATGGCTCATCCCTCATCAATTTAGTAGTGATGTCATGGCAACCTCTGATAGCTCTTGGCATTTTTTTCTAGTTCCGAAACCATTTTTCTCATCCCTTGGCGTAATGGTGGGTCATATCAAAAATTCTTTCAGACAAACGTTTTAGGTAATTATTAGGGGAATATTGTCCATTTTGTACGGTTTTGATATTGTGCCTATTAAGAGAGATATGATTAATGTTTCCCGAAAACCCCACTTTTTCCCACCCCTTTGGTCAATGGTTGGTGCTATCAAAATTCTCTTCAAACATAACTTTTTGGGCCTTATTCGACACATAGTATGAACTTTGAATGGATTCGATATTTCAAATATTAAGAGAGTTATAGCGATATTTCACTTTTTCGAAAAATGACCTGAATTTTCACCCCCGTCAACCGATTGTGCCCATTAACGAACTCGACCGAGATTTTATAGGGATACATATTATGTAAAAAAAATCAAATTGATTGGTGCAAAATTGCGGTAGTTATCGTGTCCACAAGAAAGTGATATATATATATATATATATACATAAATTATATATAAACTTTTTAACTGTCGGTGGTTTTGGGGTCTAGGGGATGTGAAACGTGAAGATATGTCGAAATTTTCCGGAAGTTGAAACATGGTACCCATTGCAATAGTTACCTTTCTAATGAAATCTACCTAAAAAAGAGAACGCTAAGAAATAGCAAACTTTTGATGGTATATGTGAGCTTCGCCAGGTTTACACATAGGCTACTTTTGATTTCGATATTTTGCACTATTTAAAAATGGCGACTATTTTCATATTTCCATTTCAAATAAAATGAGAACGCTAAGAAATAGCTAACTTTTGATGGCGCATACGAGCTTTAAAATTAAATTTTCTATCCGAACGGTGGTTATCACTTTCCGTGTATCTCCAACGGTTAGCGAGTAAAACCCACATTTGTGACGACACTACACCATTTGGTTTCAAATTTCATATTTTCATTTAAAATAAAAAAGAACGCTAAGAATAAGCAACATTTTGATGGTAGGCCTATATATGTGTGCTTTACCAGGTTTACACATGGCTACTTTTGATTTTGATATTTTGCACTATTTAAAAATGGCGACTATTTTAATGCTCCCAATTCAAATAAAAAGAGAACGCTAAGAATTAGCAAACTTTTAATGGCACATACGAGCATTAAAATTTAATTTACTATCCGAAACTTTTGATTTCGATATTTTGCACTATTTAAAAATGGCGACTATTTTCATATTTCCATTTCAAATAAAAAGATAACGCTAAGAAATAGCAAACTTCTTTTCGTGTATCGCCAACGGTTAGCGAGTAAAACCCACATTTGTGTCGTCACTACACCGTGTGGTTTCAAAACTTCATATTTTCATTTGAAATAAAAAAGAACGCTAAGAAATAGCAAAATTTTTATGGTATAGGCCAATGTGAGCCTTAAAATTTAATTTTCTATCCGAAAGGTCCTTATTACTTTTCGTGTATGTCCAACGGTTAGCGAGTAAAACCTAAATGTGTAAAATAAAACACGGTCAACACCGAGCGGTGCAGTCTATCTCTCTATATATAAAAATGAAAGTTTGCCTGTTTTTTTCTGAATTTATTCGGAAATTTGAGTTATTTACGTGTTTTAGACTGTTTTATGATGGATGCGCGCGAAATATTTTTTTGTCTGTCTGTTTGTTTGTTTGTTTGTTTGTTTGTCTGTGGACAACTTTGTTCCCTTATAACTCGAGGACGGCTGGGTGTATCAACGTAAAATTTGGTACAGATATCCATCAGGGGCACGACACTAATCATTGATGTAACTCTTCTCCGTACCTCTCATAAAAGGGGGCCTACTCCCTTAATATACATGCTAAAATAGGCGTAGATGGACGTGATAAATCTCATTTTCAGCCCCTCAATGTGAAAAACAAAACTCGGGGACCCTAAAGGGTCCACGAAAACCACATTTTAAGGCCCTAAAACCAACAGTTTAGAGATATTCCCAGAAGACTAATTTCATTTAATAAACAAATGAACGAATGCAAGCCGGTAACCATGGCAACTGATTCTCAGAGGTCCATCTATTGCAATTCTATTAATTACATTAGTGTGAAAGTTAGCAAACGGCTAGAAGGTTATCACGGAACCAAATTAAGTTGTAAAATTCATCAATACGTATAATGCGCTTAAGGGGGTCAAGGGGTACTCTAGGATTTTTTCGCGCGATTTACACCTGCGGGTGTGATCCGGCAGGTCTATTATATTCCTATCCCTATATTATATTATTACAAGCTGACCCGGCAGACGTTGTCCTGCCAATCAAAGAAAGTGTTGTAACTTTATTTCTTGAAGTGCTTTTGGATACACAATATTTTTTTCAATTTCTGTTAACTGCCTCTAAACTATTGTGAATTGAATTAACTATTTTAGAAACATTCGTTGGAGCGTGCACAACAACTCTCCAAAGTTTCATCGCAAACGGATAAATGGCATTTAACGCATACGGGATTTGGTTTAAATGATTCGTGCGCTCTCACTCATTTGTTGAATCTACTCGTGCTCTACCAACTGTGAAATGGATTTACTAAGTTAGAAAGCTTCACGTAAGTGTACACAACAACTCATCAAAGTTTCATCGCAATCGATGAATAATATTTGAACGCATACAGGATTTTGTTGGAACGCTTCGCGCGTCGTCACTCATTTGTTACATCTACTCGTGCGCTACCAATATTTTAAAATGGATTTACCAAGTTGAACACCTTCCCTGGCGTGTACACAACACCTCATCAAAGTTTCATCGGATGAATGACATATGAACGCATAAGTGATTTTCTTTAAACGATTCGCGTGTCGTCACTCATTTGTTGAATCTACTCATGCGCTACCTATTGTAAAATAGATTTACTAAGCCTGAAACCTTCTCGGGCGTGTACTCAATGATTCACCAAGGTTTGATCGCAATCGGATGAATGATATATGACCGCATACGGGGCATTGTGGAAACGATTCGCGTGCCGTCGCTCATTTGTTGAATCTACTCGTGCGCTACTTATTAAAAACTGGATTTACTAAGACAGAAACATTTCCTGGAGTGTACACAACAATTCACCAAAGTTTCATCACAATCGGATAAATGGTATATGGACGCATACGGTACTTTGTTGAAACGATTCGCGTGCCGTCACACATTTGTTGAATCTACTCGTGCACTACCTATTGTAAAATGGATTTATTAGGGCAGAAACCTTCCGTAGGGTGTACACAACACCTCACCCAAGTTTCATCGTAATCGGACGAATGGTATTTGAACGCATACGGGACCTTATTGAAACGCCTCGCGCGTCGTCGCTCATTTGTTGAATCTACTCGTGCGAAATCTCCCGTGAAATGGATTTACTAAGTTAGAAACCCTCACGTAAGTGTACACATCTCACCCAAGTTTCATTGCAATCGGATGAATGGTATATGAACGCATACAGGACTTTGATTAAAAGTTCGCGCTTCGTTGCTCATTTGTTGAATCAACTCGTGAGCTACCTATTGTAAAATGGATTTACTAAGTTAGAAACCCTCACGAAAGTGTACACAACAGCTCACCCAAGTTTCATCGCTATCGGACGAATGGTATTTGAACGCATACGAGACTTTGTTGAAACGCTTCGCACGTCGCCGCTCATTTGTTGATTCAACTCGTGCGCAACCTCCTGTGAAATGGATTACTAAGTTAGAAGCCTTCACATAAGTGTGCACAACAACTCATCAAAGTTTCATCTCAATCTATGAATGGAATATAAACTTATACGGGATTTTGTTGAAACGCTTCGCGCGTCGTCACTCATTTGTTGAATCTAGTCGTGCGCTATCTATTGTAAAATGGATTTACTAAGCCAAACACCTTCCCTGGAGCTCACTCAACATATCAGCCAAGTTTCATGTCAATCGGATGAATGGAATATGAACGCATACGGGACTTTGAAACGCTCTAACGTGCAGAGACAAACAGTAGAATTCGACATCACTGCCACCTTTGGTATAAAACACAACATTTCGCCACGGGCGGAGTGTATGCAATGGCGGTAGTTGCACAGGTTGCGACCAGGTGGCTCTAACGTGCAGAGACAAACCGTCCAAAGACATCAGCTTTCACGAAGGCCAAGGCTAGTGGTTTCCATGACGACTGTTTTTGACTGTATATTGTGGTTCTAAAATTGTGTGTAAATTGTGGTTCTAAAATTGTGTTCATTCCACCTACCGGGTCAGATTGTGAATCTAAACCATACATGGACCCACCCTAATATACATACCAAATTCCATCAAAATCGGTTCAGTCGTTTAGGAGGAGTTCAGTCACATACACACGTGTCGAAGAATTATATATATAAAGATATTCTAGAAGGTTATCACGGAACCAAATTAAGCTTAAAATTCATCAATACTTATAATGCGCTTAAGGGGGTCAAGGGGTACTCTAGAATTTTTTCGGGCGATTTTCACTTGCGGGTGTGGTCTGGCAGGTATATTATATTCCTATCCCTATATTATATTATTATATTAGTATTATCTTATGGCGTACAACGACGAGGCAAAGCCCATCGGTGCCAGAAACAAAACTCGGGGGCCCTAAAGGGTCCTCGAAAACTACATTATAAGGCTCTAAAACCAACAGTTTCTGAAGTATTCCCATACAACTAATTTAAACTTAATTTAACAAACTAATGAAGGAATGCAAATCGGTAACCATGACAACATTATCTCAAGGGGTGGCATCCAACTTTCTATCTATTTCTGTAAGAAGCAATGTCACTCCATTTATTACATTTCTGTGAAAGTTTGCAATTGGCTATTAGGTTATCACGGAACCAACTTAGACTGTATAATTCATCAATGCAATTAAGGGGGTCAAGGGGTAACCTAGATTTTTTTCACGCAATTTTCACATGCGACATATAGTACAGAAAGTCTATTATATCTCCAAACAGCAACATCATTTTCAAAAATTCCTGAATTGAATCAGCATATTTTGTGGCTTTTAGGAATTTGGGCCAATTGAGGCTAAAGAACCTGAATTTTCATGCACCACAAGCCTTTATAATTTATGAAAGGGGTCTTCCTGTGTATGGGGACCTAACACAACGTAGAGGGTCAGTTTTTATGTGACGTGTATTGCGTTCCGTCTACAAGGCTTTCAATTCTATTTCACGTCATGAAGTACACGTTAGTTGAATTTAGTTTGAGAACACATTTTAACTCATCATTTATTTTTTATTTATTTTTTGTCGACATACGGGTTCATCGTAAGGATGATTATGTTTGATACTGTATGGTAGATATGCCCATATTTGGATATCTGTGTGATATGTTGTAGACAATATAATTGTCTGTCTGTCTTTCTGTGTATCTTTATGTACGCCTATAAATCGTGTTCGGATGCTTGGTGCATCGTAAAATTAGGTATGGTATGTATGAGTGTCAATACACCAATCATTTATAAAATTCTTCACCGTACTTTTCATACAGTAGAAAGGTGGATATAGGGAAAACTTCTCAAAATATACGCTAAAATAGGCGAAATATAAAAATTATCCTAGAAGGACGACCAGAGCATACGTTGCGCTTCTCAACGTGAGACACAAAATTCGGAAGTCTGTATAGGGTGTCCGAAACCCACATTTTAAGGCCCTTAAATTAACAATGTGTGTGATATTCCCAGAAAACTAACTTCGTTTTGATAAACTTATGAAGGAATGACAAACCGCTAACCATTGAAACAGTAGCTCAATTGATAATGTCTGCTGTTAACACCGAACACCGTTCGAAGAACGGGTACTTCTGCTAGTAAACAATAAAGCCTTTATTCTAGGTCAGATTAATGCGGTTGGTTGGTTGGTTCCTCAGTTTAGGGGCTGCAATAACGCGGTCATGTAGCCCCGTATACTTTGGGTGTGTGTAGAATGTGTCCGATAACCGGTGTTAATTGTGATTACTGTATTAGTGTGTGTTATCTGTGTTTCAGCCTATTTTCAATTTTGAAAAAATAGGTATATGAGATCACCTTTTATCCGTGTGTGTGTGCGTGTGTATGTGTCCCTGATAAATTCTAAACGGCTAGAGCGATTTCAATAAAACTCGGTAAGTTCATAGCACTATTCTAGGCGACCCCGACCGTGCCCTTCAAATTTTGTTACGTCTCACCAATCCAACATGGTGGCTGTGCGAAATATTTCACCAGCATTCAATATCTCCGAAACTATTACCGATATCAGCCAGGAATTTTGTACGGTGATAAAGGGAACTATCAAAAGGTTACCTATGTGACTTTTGAAAACCTAGTAACTACAAAACCAACATGGTGGCCAAGCAAATTTGCGACTTTTAAATAGACGTTTCTTGCGATTTAACCAACCAGACGCAATGAAACTTGGTACAGTATATGTTTATACACATTTTAATACACCGACATCTAACTTTGTTCAATTGTTTACATAACCTCAAGTTGGCGGCTGTGAGAAATATTTCACCGACATTCTATATCTCTGAAACTATTAGCGGTATAACCATGACATTTTGTACGAAGCTAGAGGGCACTACTGAAAGTTCATCTATGAGACTTTCAAAAACCGGTTAACTACAAAACGGACATGGCGGCCAAGTGAATTTGAAAGTTTTATATAGAATTTTCTCGCGATTGAATGATCCAAACGCAATGAAACCTGGTACAGCAAATGTTCATTCACATTGTAATGCACAGGTATCTAATTTAGTTCAATTGTTTACGTAACGTCAAGATGGCGGCTGTGTGAATTTCGAAAATTAAGATTTTATTTCTTGTGTTCTAATCATGCGATCGAAATCAACATTTGCATAATGAAAGTACACAATAATTATCGTCTAATAGTACATAACTCTATGGCCTACATATATTAAAATCCAACATGGCGACCATCCGAAATATTTAGACGGTTCTCAATATCTGTTAATCTACTACAGCAATCAAACTGAAATGTTGTAAGTGTATAGAGGCTATAAGCATAAGTTCACCTATTGGACGTCCAATAACCTGGCGATCACAAATCCAACATGGTGGTGACGCGAAATGTAAATATTCAAATGGACGTTTCTTGCGTTTTAACCATCCGAGCGCAGTGAAACTTGTTACGGTATTTGCTTATACAAATTTTAATCGACTGGCATCTAATTCATTTAAATTATTTTCATAACCACAAGATGGCGGCTGAGCCATATTTTAAAATCCCGCTTTTATTTCTTGTGTCCTAATCATGCGATTGAAGTTTGAATAAAACACCTACACAATAATCCGCATGTAATAGTAGGCTACATAAATCAAAGGCCTATACTATAAAACTCCAACGTGGTAACCATCCAAAATATTTAGACAGTTCTCAATATCTACGAATCTATTATAGCAATCAAACTGACAATTTGTATATTGATAGAGGCAATTAATATTAGTAGGATATATGAAAATAGGCTATTTAGTTCTTCACGGAATTACTTGTTTAAATTCAAGTAAGGACTGCAGACTTTGAATTTCTCAAATAGTTCCTACTTTTGCCGCCAAACGCCAACGTCAACGACTACTAGTTCAGAATTTAGCTACTAGACGCCACCGCAGTCGGCTCCTGGCAACGAACGAAGGGACATAAGAGCGTTGTTTACATTCTTAACCTATATAATTTAGCTTCACACAGGTGTAATTAGTGGAAGGTACTTTTTCATGGCATAAGTCTATGACATGGGACCACCGGCTTTACTTCCCCTCCGAAGGAAGGCATACTGAGGTATTTTTAACGCTCTCAAAAATCCGACGACTTCGGCCGGGTTTGAACCTGCGATCTTGGGCTTAGAAGCTCAGCATGCTACCAACTACATCACCAAAGCCAATTATTATTATTTGTAAACGTTTCTTTGATAAGTTAAAAAAAAGCTTTTTTTTATCAAGTTACGTAAACAATAAAGCCATTATTCTAGGTCAGATAAATGCACAAATGTATGTAAAGATACTGTGAAAATTGCGAGTAGATCGCTGCAGTAAGTTTGGAGATAATGTACCTTATTTGCATAAAATACAATTTGTAAGAAATGGCTGTCAAAGAAAAGCCCGCAAAGGTAGATGAATAAAGACTCTGTATATGTTTGCCATAGTTGACAATCTTCACTAACCCGTATCTCTAAAATACAGGAAATTGATATTTTTCATCAAATCCTAACTTAGCGCCACCTTAAATAAGTTACGCATAACTGAGCGAGTGAAAACAATGAACAAGTAGATGACTTTACGTCTGAATGTCACGCCGAATTGATTTCATGTAAACAACATATGAGCCGACCAGTTGCAAAACTCGTTACATCCACTTATGAATAAGGATCATGTCGTAGAATTAATTATTTTATTATTTTATTCTATTTTATTTTATTTTATTTTATTTTATTTTATTTTATTTTATTTTCTTTATTTTATTTTATTTTATTTTACTTTATTTTATTTTGTTTTGTTTTATTTTGATTTTGTTTTGTTTATTTTGTTTTATTTTTTTGTTTTGCTTTATTTTATTTTGTTTTTGTTTTTATTTTGTTTTGTTTATTTTATTTGTTTTATTTTGTTTTGTTTATTTTGTTTTATTTTATTTGGTTTTGTTTTATCTTGATTTTCCAGAAAGCAAACACGACACCAAAAACAAACAAAAAACACGAAGCAAAAAGTAAAACTCAAAAACAAAAGCAGAAAAATAAAAACAAGAAACACAAAGCAAAAAGCAAAATTCAAAAAAGCAAAAGCAGAAAACAAACACAAAACCAAAAACACAAAGCAAAAAGAAAAAAGTAGAATCAACAAACACCAAAAATACTTGAGGCAAAGTCCAGAGAAACGTTTCTCATGAAAATGATTCTTATTCACAAGTGGATTAAACGAGTTTTGCAACTGGACGACTCATATGATAAGCAAGTAGTTCCTTGAAGGACTAAACAGCCTATTTTCATATATCCTTCTTATATTAATTGCCTCCACCAACATACAAATTTTCAGTTTGATTGCTGTGATAGATTCGTAGATAAATATTTAAATATTTCGGATGGTCACCATGTTGGATTTTTATATATAGGCCTCAGATTTATGTACTATTACATGAAGATTATTGTGTAGGTGTTTCATCCTAATTCAATCGCATGAATATGACACAAGAAATTAAAACGAGATTTTAAAATTTCGCTCAGCCGCCATCCTGTGGTTATGAAAACAATTAAAATGAATTAGATGCCAATGGATTAAAATGTATTTAAGCATATACCGTACCAAGTTTCACTACGCTCGGATGGTTAAATAGCGATAAACATCCATTCAAATATTTAAATTTCGCGTCGCCGCCATGTTGTAATTTTGATCACCAGGTTATTGAACGTCCCATAGGTTAACTTATGTTTATAGCCTTTATACACATACAAAATTTCTGTTTGATTGCTGTCATAGATTAATCGGTATTGAGAACCGTCTAAATATTTCGGGTAGTCGCCATGTTGAAATTTAATATGTAAGCCATAGGGTTATGTACTATTACATGAGGAATATTGTGTACGTTCATTAATCAAACGTTGATTTCAATCGCCTGATTAGAGCAGAAGAAACAAAAACTTAATTTTAAATTTTCGCACAGTCTCCATTTTGTGGTTATGTAAACAATTGAACTAAATTAGATGTCAATGCATTGCAATTTGTACAGTCATTAGCTGTACCAAGTTTCACTGCGTTCGGATGATAAAATCGCGAGAAAAGTATATTTAAATGGTTCAATTTCGCATGGCCACCATGTTTGTTTTGTAGTTAACAGGTTTTTGAAAGTCACATAGATGAACCTCTAGTAGTGCCTTTTATCACCGTACAAAATTTCAGGGAGATATGAGTAATAGTTTCGGAGATAACTTATAGTTTGCCGGTGAAGTATTTCGCACAGCAGTCAAGTTGGATAGGTGAGACGTAATACAATTTGATGGGACGGTCGTGGTCGGCCGAAATAATATTACTGCATGACCTTACCGAGTTCATTGAAATCGCTCAAGCCGTTTAGAAGTTATTAGTGGGCATACACACACAGACGCACACACATACACTCACACATAAACACACACACGCGCAAAATGTGATCTAATAAGTTGTTTTTTGTTTGTTTTTTCATAAATGAAAATAGGTTAAAATCATATGTTATTATATTATACATAGCTAGGAAGCCATTTCTCAATTTAGCCTTCTTGACAATTGTTGTTGCGTACGCCACTGGAAACCAAGTATGAAAATCATATATTAACCAATTGCATATGTAAAATACATGTTCTGGTCTCCTCCAGAATGACTTTGGTATGTGTAACTTACTCCCCTATCAGTGATTTAGAATGCATTTTTAGCCTATTTTCATCTTATGAAAAAATAGGCTTATGAGATCACCTTTTGTCCGTGTGTGTGTGTGTGTGCGTATGTGTGCTTCCCTGTAATAACTTCTAAGCAGCTGGAACGATTTCCATGAAACTCGGTAAGGTCATAGTACTATTAGGGCCGACCCCAACCGTGTTCTTCAAATTTTATTTCGTCCCACCAATCCAACATGGCGGCTGTGCGAAATGTTTCACCAGCATTCAATATCTCCGAAACTATTACCGATATCACCCTGAAACTTTGTACGGTGATAAAGGGCACTACTAGAAGGTCACCTGTGAAACTTTCAAAAACTTGGTAATTACACAACCAACATAGCGGCCAAGCGAAGTTGAGACAATATCTCGCGATGTGACCATCCAAACGAAATAATAAATCTTTGTACAGCAAATGTTTGTACACATTGTAATGCACTGGTATCTAATTTAGTTCAATTGTTTACATAACCTCAAGATGGTGGCTGTGCGAAATATTTCACCGGCATTCTATATATAACTCCGAAACTATTACTGATATCACCCTGAAATTTTGTACGGTGATAAAGGGCACTATTACAAGTTTATTTATGTAGGATAACTAGTTTTCTATATCTATTTCTATTTTTTTTTGGCACAGAACGTTTGGACCCAAACTTTGTCCTCAGTGAAGGATGGATATTGAAAGCTAGTTAATTATGACAGTGGTTGCCATAAATCTTTCAGTGGAAGATTACCTCACTGTTCATCCCCGTTATGGTATTTATGTACGTTAGAATTGGCGTATTTGGATGGAATTTTCCTGAATATCTTTAACTGTCTCAATTTTTCCCTTATTGATACAGTATATTAATCAACTGCTACTTTTCCACATTTCAATACAAATTAGTGCTTAACAGAGTAAGTTGTATTGGAAAGTGAAATAGTAGCAGTTGATTGATGGAATTTTCATTTCATTTTGTGTCCAGATGAAAGCTTAATCTGCTTCAAGATTGTTTAAGCCTACGTGTTTTATGCATAAATATGCTCAAAAGGTTGATTTAAATTGACTAGGGCGCACGTGTCTAATCATAATGTAAAACATCAAACTTAATTTACTGAATAACTATGAATTGTGTGGTTTTTGAAACAGGGTCAGACATTAATTAATCAAGTTGTAAATTATTCATTCTGATGGCAATAACTGCCTTTATTTATATTCTAGTTAAACACTAAAACTAATTCAAAATGTCGCCACCATGTTGGTTTTGTGCTCAACAGGTTATTGAATGATCTAAGGGTGAACTTATGTTAATAGCCTCTATAACACACACAAATTCAAGTTTGCTATAATAGATTCGTAGATATTGAGAGCCGTCTAAATATTTCGGATGGATCGCCATGTTAGATTGTTCTTTATGTAGGCCATAAAATTATGTACCATTACATGACGATTATTGCGTTGGTTCATTATGCAAACGTTCACTTTGTTCGCATGATTAGGACACAAGAAATAATAATAAAATAATCACACAGTTGCCATCTTGGGATTATCAAAACAATTGAGTATAATTGGACGTCAGTAGATTATATTGTATCTGAACATTTACCGTACCAAGTTTCACTGAGCTCGAATGACTAAATCGCGAGTAAGTTTTTTTTAATGTTTAAACATCGCTTGACCAACATGTTGGTTTTGTGATCACCAGGTTATTAAAAGTTCCATATATGAACTTAAGTTAATAGCCCCTATGAACATACATAATTTCAGTTTGATTGCTGTCATAGATTCGTAGATAATGAGAGCCGTCTAAATATTTCGGATGGTTTGCCATGTTGGATTGTTCTATATTTAGGCCATATAGTTATGTATCATTAGAAGAAGATTTCTTCGGTGGCGTAGTTGGTAGCATCTAAACTGCTGTGCCCAATATAGCGGGTTCAAACCCGGCCGAAATCGTCGGATTGTTTTTAGAGCGTTAAAATCCTTCAGTATGCCTTCCCTCGGAGGGGAAGTAAAGCCGGCGGTCCCATGTCATAGATTTATGGCATGTAAAAGATCCTTCCACAGACTAAACTTGTGTACAGCTAAATTTCTAGGTTAGAATTCGTTGGATCGCTCTGTCAAAGATCCAACGTTCACCACTAGGTATCATTGAGATCTGGTAGAGAAAGTTGGAACTACTTGAATTTGAACGGATCTTGTAGCTTACCCTATGGGTGTCCGCTTGAAGCAGCTACAGCCTCTGACGGGCCGAACATGTCCTTGGACACTCCCGGCACTAAAAGCCATACGATAAATAAATAAAATGAAGATTATTGCGTAAGTTCATTATTCAAACTTTCACTTTGAACGCATGATTGGGATACACGAAATAAAAACTTAATTTTAAAATTTTGCACAGCCGTCATCTTGAGGATATGTAAACAATTGAACTAAATTAGATGCCAGTGCATTACAATGTGTGTTAACATTCGCTGTACTAAGTTTCACTGCGCTCGGATAGTTAAATCGCGAGAAAAGTCTAAAGATAGTAATAGGGGAACACACACACATACGCACACACACACATACACACATATACCGAAAAAAGGTGATTTCATGAGCATCACAAATGAAAATAGGTTAAAATGGAGGACAGCCTTTCGGAAGACAGTCTTTCCCTATAATCCGCTAATTGTGGAGTAAATTACACGTTGTTGATGCTTATTTTAGGAGCAAAGTCAACGTGGTCATACAGTCCTGTGTATTTGGGCTTGCGTGTGGTATTTGTACGATAATCTGTGCTATTATGCTGGCTGAACTAGTGTGTGTATTTCTAAATAGGGAGTAGGAAATGGAAGGAAGTTGCCGTGGCCTTAAATTATGAATCATCCCACGATTTGCTTGGAGTACAAATGGGGGAAACCGTGGAAGATCACTTCTTGGTTGGTTGAGGTGGAAATCGAACACTCTTACTCTTAATTTTGCTCGTCCAGGCATCCTTAAACTCTGTTCACCTAGAATAGGAATGATCGATTCCCAACAGAACTATTTTATGTTTTTTGCTGTTTTCATCCAAACCCTATTGTCTTCTACTCGACACTTGATTTGCTAACATCGATTTCTTGCTATAGATTTCATTGTTGGTATGAATTTTCTTCTTCTTCTCAGCCAAGAAATTTTAATTCTGGTGTGAGGGTTGTAACGGGTTACACTCAGCCTTGTGAGGTAAAACTAAGAAGATTTGCACCTTAGCTCTCCTGAAAGTAGTTTTCCGTGGTTTCCGCCATTCTTACTTTAGGCAGATGTTAGGATGTTTCGTAACTTAAGGCCACGATCACCTCCTTCCCAATCCTACCACAAATTTGCAGATACACTCACTAGTACAGTCATCACAAAGTTTTAAATGGAAGTGACTGGTGGAATATATCGTCGCCGAAATAGACTTGATTTCTTTTTTAAATTCTAATTTTTGTACTCTCCACTGTTTTGTTTCTAAATACGTTTTAATTTAATTTCTTGTTTCATTTATATTAGGCTGTTTCCATATCCAGGCATCCACTTCAAAACTTACGAATAATCAAAATTTGTAGATACCAACCGCGGTGGCCGAAAGTTCTAGCTAGTGCCCCCCTGGAATCGGGAGAATGTGGTTTAAAACCCCATCTTGGCATCAAAATTGCCTAAGATTGAAGACTCAAACTCAAGCATTTATATTATATCCTTCACGAAATTATTGGGTATTTATAAAGTAACAAATCATCCGATAGTGTGAGCAGTTTACTCAACGAGCGGCGATTCACGTAACTGATGCCCAAGCAAAACGATTTCCTTTTGATGCTAAGTTAGCTTTCAGTTGAGAAGTACTCCCTGAATTCACCTAATTCAAGCCCACATCTCATCCACCCTACCATCGCACCCTTAACATAAATTGTGGATTAAGGTTAATTATTTTATAGCTAACTAGCAGGTACCCGCGGCTTCGCCCGCGATCAAGACAATGGGGACGATGCATTATTGCTGTTAATTGGTCTATTCTATTACAGCAATCGCGGCTATAGGTGGGTCCATTCTAATTCTGAATATTCTGATACATACAGTATATTGATATGAGCAGCAAAGTGGGAATTTTATAGGGTTGTGAATGTCTGCAGAGTTCGATATTACATGATGTTAACACATTTTAAAATTACGTTCTTGGTTTTGCCATCTTCTGCTGAGACATAACGATTTTGATGTCCGGACGCTCGTGAGCTCGCCACATACAGTTGCCCATGGGAAAAAGTGGTTTTTGTCTAAATGTACACGTGCTACTGTTAAGTGTGTGTCATTGCGCTTTGTTAAAGAAATTGCGAATATTGTTTGAAGAGAGAACTGCACTCTTGCACACTGGAATGGCAAATCTATCGGAATATGGGGAATTAAAAGTATTCTTACTTAAGCTATTCTGGATGTAATTTGGCCATACTTATTGATGATTTGAACGTCATCATATCGCTATTAATAGACCTATAGTTAAATATCTCTCACCTTGGCCGCTGATGTACATTATGCAGTCTCTTCCAGTGTTACATCCCAGGGATTGAAATCTCCAACCACCATTTTGCCTCACATGCCTTTCTAAGTAATTAAAATTCCTGATTGTTGTTGTTTGAGTCTTCAGTTTTTTAACTGGTTTGATGCATCACTCCATGTCTCCCTCTCCTGAGCTAATCGTTTCATCTCTACATAGCTACCACACCCTATATCCGAGGCAATCTGTTTAACCCTGGTTTACCCCTGCAGTTCTAGTCCACGACCCTCCCATCCATAACTAAGCTTGCTATTCCTGGGTGTCTTAATATGTGTCCTACCCTCCTATCTCTTTTCTTCATTAGCAGTTGCCAGAAACAACTCTCCTCTCCCACTCGTCTTAATACCTCCTCCTTTGTAACCCTATCTACCCTTCTGATCATCATTCTCCTGTATCACCACATTTCAAAAGCTTCAATTCTCCTCTTTTCTACTGCACCATTAGTACATTAGTCCAACTCAGCAACTTTTCTCGGTTTTAGCCGTGCCTTGTGCGGGGATTCAATGGCCGTGAAAGACAAAATACCAACATTATTCCTCAGTAAGAGTAATTAAGAAAAAATAATAATTAACGTGACAGCCTGTAGAATACGACACATTCGACTGTGAACATGGGTTGCTGATCATGGTAAAAAAAAAAACGAAAAAGAGCAGATCAAAATTGGCAAACAAAAATATTCAGTAAACGAAAAACAAATTTATAAAGAAAATGAAAGCATACCGAGCAAAATAGAAAGAATCTTAATATTGTAAATTAGAGTAAAGATCTGAAAGCTCGCTTACAATAACCAGCTCAAAGAGTATATAATTAGACTCAAAATCAGACTCAAAATCACGATCGTATTCGACCCCAAAAGCCACCACTATAAATAAAATATATCTCATTTTACGCGTATCAATGCGAGGATCAATGTTCGTGGTTAGAAGTGGGAACCGAACCCCGCGTTTTAAGGCCCTAAAACGAACGGTTTTCGAGATATTGCCAGAAAACTATCCCTGGTCTGGGAAATTTCAGCGGTTGCCATAGTAACGTTGATCTGTTTCTCAGAGGGAACACAGTTATTTGGGAATATCTCCGAAACCGTTCATTTTAGGAACTTAAAAAGTGTGTTTCGGGGTCCCTACAGGACCTCCGAGTATTGTTTCTCGTATCTGCCGGATTAAAATGACCTAAATACGACCTTTGTACCGACTGTCCTTCCTCAGTCCCAAAGGGCCGAAAAAAGTCACATACAAATTGAATTTTCAAAAACTGTTTCTCAGTGGGCCTCTACTTATTCGGATCAACCAACATGCAAAATTTCAGCTTTCTAGGTCTAGTGGTTTGAGCCCTGCGTCGATGAGTCAATTTTGGATGGTCAATGTCAAAGGGCCGAAAAAAGTCACTTACAAATTGAATTTTCAAAAACCGTTTCTTAGTGAGCCTCTACATACTCGGATCAACAAACATGCAAAATTTCAGCTTTCTAGGTCTAGTGGTTTGAGCCCTGCGGTGATGAGTCAATTTTGGATTATATATAATAGATTTACATAAAAATAGCAGTGGATGACCTCGCTGTTCCGTCCCTAAAACAATAATAACTAACTACATAAACAAGCCAAGCTATAGCGGTTTCGGTGGTGTAGTTGTAGCATACTGAGCTTCTATGCCCAAGGTAGCGGGTTTAAACCCGGCCGAAGTCGTCCAGATTTTTTAAGAGCATTAAAACCCCTCAGTATGCCTTCCTTTGGAGGAGAAGTAAAGCCGGCGTTCCCATGTCATAGATTTATGGCATGTAAAAGGACCTCCCACTAATAACACTTGTGTGAAGCTATATTATAGGTTAGATTAGACTAACGCTCTTAGGTTTCAACGTTCGTCGCCAGGAGCCGACTGCGGTGGCATCTAGTAACCAAGTTCAGAACTAGTTGTCGTTGATGGTGGCGTTTGTTAGCAAAAGCAGGAACTACTTGAATATTGAATGTCTGCAGTTTTTACTTGAATTTAAAAAAAATCCTCTCGGCACGCCGGAAGGCGGAGGTAGATTTCACCGGGCAAACTAGGGGTTAGGCTATAATAGGAAAAATATGCAGGTTTTAGTAGGAGGATCAGACCTCATTGATTGCAAGACAGTATTTTACATTTGGTGGTTAATTAACTTTTTTGTTTTTGTATAAATATTTTTATCATTTTATTGTCTTATGGTGATGGTAACCTTCTTGTGATTTGGGGTTCATTTTTAGCCTATTTTCAATTTTGAAAAAATAGGCTTATGAGATCACCTTTTGTCCGTGTGTGTGTGCGTGTGTGATTCGCGTGTGTGTCCCCCCCCCCCCCTAATGAAATCTAAACGGCTGGAGCGATTTCAATAAAACTCGGTAAGTTTATAGCACTATTCCGGGCGACCCCGACCGTGCCGTTCAAATTTTGTTATGACTCACCAATCCAACATGGCGGCTGTGCGAAATATTTCACCAGCATTCAATATCTCCGAAACTATTACCGATATTACCCTGACATTTTGTATGGTGATAAAGGGAACTACTATAAGTTCACTTATGTGACCTTTGAAAACCTGGTAACTACAAAACCAATATGGCGGCCAAGCGAATTTGCGACTTTTAAATAGACGTTTCTCGCGATTCAACCAACCAAACGCAATGAAACTTGGTACATTATATGTTTATATACATTGTAATGCACCGACATCTAACTTCGTTCAATTGTTTACATAACCACAAGATGGCGGATGTGCGAAATATTTCACCGGCATTTTATATCTCTGAAACTATTAGCAGTTTCTCCTTGACATTTTGTACGGAGATAAAGGGCACTACTGGAAGTCCATCTATAAGACTTTCAAAAACCGGTTACTTACGAAACGAACATGGCGGCCAAGCGAATTTGAAAATTTTAATTAGACCTTTCTCGCGATTTAATGTTCCAAACGCACTGAAATCTGCTACAGGAAATCTTTATACACACTGTAATGCACTGGTATCTAATTCAGTTCAATTGTTTATATAACCTCAAGATGGCGGCTGTGCAAATTTTAAAATTAAGTTTTTATTTCTTGTGATGTAGTCATGCGATCGAAGTGAAACCTTGAATAATGAACCTACGCAATAATTTTCCTTTAATGGTACATGACTCTATGGCCTATACATTTAACAATCCAACATGGCGACCATCCAATATATTTAGACGGCTCTGAATATCTACGAATCTATTATAGCAATCAAACTGAATTTTTTAATGTTCGTAGGGGTTATGAACTTAAGTTCACCTATAGGACTTTAAATACCCTGGTTATCACAAATCCATCATGGCGGCGACGCGAAGTATAAATATTCACATGGACGTTTCTCGCAATTTAACCATCCGAGAGCAGCGAAACTTGGTACAGTAAATCCTTAAACGAATGGTAATCCACTGGCATCTAATTTATTTCAATTGTTTCCATAACCTCAAGATGGCAGCTGTGCGAAATTTTAAAATCTCCTTGTTACTTCTTGTGTCCTAATTATGCGATTGAAGTTTGAATACTAAACTTACAAAATAATCTGCATGTAACAGTACATAACTCTAGGACCTACATATATAAAATCCAACATGACGACCATCCGAAGTATTTAGTTGGTTCTCAATATCTACGAATCTATTGCAGCAATCAAACTGAAATTGTGTATGTTGATAGTGGCAATTAACATAAGTAGGATATATGAAAATAGGCTGTATAGTTATTCACGGAACTGCTTGTTAGCCTACTTTCGATTTTTGCAAAAAATTAAAGTAGACTTATGAGATCAACACAGGGCGAAAAAAAGTGTGTCTGTCTGTGTGTGTGTATGTGTGTGTGTGAGTCTGTGTGTGTGTGTGTGTGTGTGTGTGTGCGTGTGTGTGAGTGTGTGTACTGTGAATATCTGCCCCCCCCTATCAATTCGAACACGGTGAACGCGAATTGAACGAAATTTGGTACAAAGGTAGCACTAGCAAAGGACACCTCAGTGTCATGTTTTATATCGTCGCCATCTTGACGGAAACGTAATGGCGGCCACTCAAATGTTCAAAGCTTAAATCAAATTACGACTAACCTAATCATCCGATCTCTACCAAATTTTTCAACAGCATACCTTTATGAGCGGAGCATCCTTTGACCAAACTAATAGGTCATCTGCCTAATAGTTTGCGGATGGCGGCCATCTTTGTGTGAAAATCGATACCCCTATTAATTCGAACACGGTGAAACCGAATGGAACGAAATTTGTTACAGAGGTAGCAATAGCAAAGGGCACCTCAGCGTCAAGTTTTATATCGCCGTCATCTTGACAGAAACGTAATGGCGGCCACACAAACGTTCAAAGCTTTAATCAAATTACGATTAACCTAATCATCCGATCTCTACCAAATTTTGCAACAACATACTTTTATGGAGGGAGCATCCTTTGATCAAATTAATAGGTCATTAGCCTAATAGTTTGCGGATGGTCGCCATCTTTGTGTGAAAATCGATTCCCCCTATTAATTCGAACACGGCGAAACCGAATGGAACGAAATTTGTTACAGAGTTAGCACTAGCAAAGGGCACCTCAGTCTCATGTTTTATATCACCGCCATCTTGACGGAAACGTAATCACGGCCATCCAAATTTTAAAAGCTAAAATGTAATTACGACCAACCTAATAATCTAGTCTCTACCAAATTTTGCAACAACATATCTTTATGTGGGAAGCATATTCTGATCAAACTGCAAGATCATCAGCCCAATAGTTTGCAGATGGTGGCCAAGTATGTGTGCAAATTGATTCCCCCTATCAATTCAAACACGGTGAAACCGAATTGAACGAAATTTGGTACAGAGGAAGCACTAGCAAAGGGCACCTCAGTGTCATGTTTTATATCGCCGCCATCTTGACGGAAACGGAATGACGGCCACCCAAATGTTAAAAGCTTAAATCAAATTACGACCATCCTAATAATTTGATCTCTACCAGATTTTGCAACAACATGCCTTTTTGTGGAAAGCACCTTATGACTGACTACAAGGTCATCAGCCCAATAGTTTGCAAATAGCGGCCATGTATGTGTGCAAATCCATTCCCCATATCAATTCAAACACGGTGAAACCGAATTTAATTTAAAAAAAATACAGAGGTAGCATTAGCAAAGGGCACCTCATATTCATGTTTAATATCCCTATAGCACGTTGTATTTCAACAAGCTACTACAACCAACATTCAATTATACTCCTTGAAAAGGACAAAGCGTTATAACGATACCCATGCATTTAGGAGAAAGTAGGCTATATGTTCTTTACTGAACATCTTGTTATACTTGTGATCACACTGTCCTTATGCAAGGTTTGGAACTGATGTGTAACTATCTGACAGTCTGTTACTTCTTCACGCAAAATTTTATCTCCCGCAGAGATTTTTGTTGGTTCCTCAGTTTAGGGGCTGCGACAATGTGGTCATGTAACCCCGTGTACACTGGATGTGTGTTGAATCTGATAAACGGTGTTAATTGTGATGACTGTATTAGTCTGTAATTCAGGTGAGGTCTGCAGACGGTCAATTTTAAGTAGTAGTTCCTAATTTTGTACCATATACTAACGTCAACGACACCTAGCTGTGAACTTGGCTACTAGATGCCACCGCAACCAGCAACTTGCGACGAACGTTGGAACTTGCCCTCCAAAGGAAAGCATGCTGAGGGATTTTTAGCGCTCTTAGAAAATCCGACGACTTTGGCCGGCATTGAACCTGCGACCTTGGGCTTATAAGTTCAGCATGCTACCAGTTAGCCGCTTCCCATAGAGTCAGATGGGAAAATGAATGTGATCTCGTGCGATGGCGTTGTCTTGGCAACCTCTGATAGCTCATCCCTCATCAATTAAGAAGCGTTGTCATGATAACCTCTGATGACACTTGGCATTTTCTTTAATTCCGAAATCATTTTTCTCAGCCCTTGGCGTAATGGTAGGTCAGATCAAAAATTCTTTCAGACAAAGTTTTAGGTAATTATTAGGGGAATATTTTCCATTTTGTACAGTTTTGATATTGTGCCTATTAAGAGAGATATGATTAATGTTTCCCGAAAAAAAACACTTTTTTCCACCCCTTTGTTCAATGTTTGGTGCTATCAAAAACTTTTCAAACAGAAATTTTTGGCACTTATCCGACACTTTGAATAGATTCGATATTTCACGTATTAAGAGAGTTATAGCGATATTTCACTTTTTCGAAAGAAAAAAAAGCCCCCCCTCCCCCCACCTTCAACCGATTTTGCCCATTAACGAACTCGACCGAGATTTTAAGGGGTTACATATTATGCAATACATTCAAAGTGATTGGTGCAAAATTACGGCAGTTATCGTGTCCACAAGAAACTGATATATATGCATATATAGCCTATATACACAAATATATATATATATATATATATATATATATATATATATATATATATATAAACTTTTGAACTGACGGTGGTTTGGGGGTCTGGGGGATGTGAAACGCGATGATATGTCGAAAATTTCCGGAAGTCGAAACATGGCACCCATTGCAATGGTTAGCTTTCTGATGAAATCTACCTAAATTGCAATAGTTAGCTTTCTGATGAAATCTACCTAAAATAGGCTACATAATTTTAAAAAATACTACCATCAACGACACCTAACTGTGAACTTGGCTACTAGATGCCACCGGAACCATCAACTCGCAACGAACGTTGGAACTTCCCCTCCGAAGGAAAGCAAACTCAGGGTTTTTATCGCTTTTAGTAAATCTGACGACTTCAGCCGGGTTTGAACCCGCGACCTTGGGCATAGAAGTTCAGCATGCTACCAGTTCCGATACCGAAGTCGCTTCCCACAGACAGATGGAAAACTGAAAGTTATCTCATGCAGTGGCGTGGTCATAGCAACTGCTGATGGCTCATCCCTTATCAATTAAAAGTAAAGTTGTCATGGCAACCTCTCTTGGCACTTGGCATTTTCTTATAATTTAAATCATTTTGCTCACCCCGTGGCGTAATGGTGGGTCATATCAAAAATTCTTTCAGACAGAAGTTTTAGGTAATTATTGGAGGAATATTGTCCATGTTGTACGGTTTTGGTCAATGGTTGTTGCTATCAAAAAACTTTTCAAACATAAATTTTAGGGCCTTGTCCGACACATATTATGAACTTTGAATGGATTCAATATTTCAGATATTAAGAGAGTTATAGCGATATTTCACTTTTTCGAAAAAGCCTCCCATTTTCACCCCCCTTTGACCGATTTTGTCCATTATCGAACTCGACCGAGATTTTAAGGGGATACATATTATGTAAAAAATTCAAAGTGATTGGTGCAAAATTATGGCAGTTATCGTGTCCACAAAAAACTGATATACATATATACATACATATATATATATATATATACATAAATTATATATAAACCTTTGAACTGACGGTGGTTTTGGGGTCTGGGGGATGTGAAACGCGAAGATATGTCGAAATTTTCCGGAAGTTGAAATATGGGACCCAAAGTGCACGGGGCTACATGACTGCGTTGTCGCAGCCTCTAAACTGAGGAACCAACCAAGCCATGCTATAATTCCAAAAGTTGCTTGACATCAGCTCTGAACACTCTTTCACTCACCCTTATATCCATTCGTTTCCACGGCTCCCAACAGGTAACTGCCCCAGTCCTCGCTGGAAGGTAGCAGCTCGGGGAGTCGAACACGCAGCTCATGATGTTGTACGAACTTGCCAAGCCTTGCCAGAAGGCTGGAGTCCCCGTCATCCAGTTCTCTACCCACAGCGTTACTTTCTTCCACCTTAACAATCTGCAAACCTTTCGAGATTTGAAGTGACTTCTGACTATCCAGTAACTGCGTGATCACCTTCCCTACGATCCTTACACCTTGGCATGTGACTGACGTATTACGTATATCCTTCCTTTCATCCACACAATCATTCCAAGAGTTAAACAAATCACTCATTATTCCGTAACTCAGATCGTTCACATCATCGCCATCATCTTCATCGTCTTCTTCTTCAAACGATGTTGTAACCTTAACATCTTGCAATTTATCCTCATCGACTTTAATTGAAAAACTGTGCACTGTACGAAATATGAGAATCATAGTTAGAATGAATCTATAGGAGTGACCTAGAACCATATTACTCGAATCAGTAAGTTCACTCGCAGGAAATAACACTTGAACTGGAAGGCTGTTGAGTCTTGTATGCAGACGTGAATTGGCGATCACTACAAAGGAGAAAGAGAACGGTTCATCTTTTATAGTGGAGCCTCGTGGTGTCTATTGTGACCAAGTGGGCATTAAGTCGTCTGAAATGGAGCGTGCTAAGAGAGGGAGCAATAAAAAGTTGCGAACTATTTTCTATTGTGAAAGGCATGGCGAGAAGTGTGTTTATTGTGGAGTAAATAATGGATGGTAAAAAGACGAAGAGTCATGCTATCAAGGTAACAAAGTCAGGATCACCAGGAGAAAGGAGAATGTATCAGGAGGTAAAGAAACAATTAGCCTACGAATGAGAAATATTTGTTGTTGTTTGAGTCTTCAGCCTTATGACTGGTTTGATGCAGCCATCCATCCTCCCTGTCCTGAGCTAATCATTTCGTCCCTACATAGCTACCACACCCTACATCCGAGGCTATCTGTTTAATATATTCTAACCTTGGTCTACCCCTACAGTTCTTGTCTTCGACCCTTCCTTCCTTAACTAAGCTCGCTATTTCTGGGTGTCTTAGTATGTGTACTACCAACCTATCTTTTCTCTTTATTAGCAGTCGCCAGAAACATCTCTCCTCTCCCACTCGTCACCTCTTCCTTTGTAACGCTATCTATCCATCTGATCTTCACCATTCTCCTGTAATACCACATTTCAATCGCTTCAATTCTCCTCTTTTCTGCTGCACCAATAGTCCAAGTTTCACTTCCATAGAGTGCCACGCTCCAGACAAAATGACTTCCTAGTACCTAAATCTATATTCGATGTCAACAGTTTCCTTTTTTGTAGAAATGCTTTCCTTGCCTGAGCTAACCTACTTTTTATATCCTCTTTGCTTCGTCCATCACTGGTTATTTTGCTTTCTCAGTAACAGAAGTCGCTTACTTCCTTTAGCTTTTCACCTGCCAATTTGATGACCATAGAGGATTCTGATTTATTTCGGCTGCATTCCAATACTTTTGTTTTACATTTATTGATTTTCATCATGAATTCTTTCCTCAAGACGGAGTCCATACCATTCAAAAACTCATTCAAATCATCTGGCGTGTCGGCCAAGATGGCGATGTCATCAGTAAATCTCAGAGTTGAAATTATTTCCCCTTGAATCTTCACTCCCAGTTTAATTTTTTCTCCAATTTCCTTCATTGTTTGTTCAATGTGAAAATTGAAAAGTATGGGTGATAAGTTGCAGCCTTGCCTTACACCTTTCTGAATGCCAGCTTCTCTCTCATGTCCTTCAGCTCGAATGACTGCTGTCATTTCTCTGTATAGATTGTAGATCACACTCCTATCCCTGTTCTTTATTCCAATTTTCTACTGTTGAAGCGTTTGAAATGTGGTGTTACAGGAGAATGATGAAGCTCAGATGGGTATATAGGGTTACAAACGAAGAGGTATTAAGACTACACACATTCCGAGTTCTGCTTCTGAACAGGTCAGACGTCACATCTCCGAGCTCCGTGTAACCAGATGACAAATCGATGATCCACCTTCCACGTCGCTACATTATCGCTGCCACCGAGACTTCAGCCAGCCTATAACCCTCTCCGATTCCCAATTCAATTTAACAATCCCCTCCCCTTCCAACGTTACCCATTATTGATACCAAGCCATTGTCGCCTGCCCACCTACCGCACCATCCACGTCAAGAAAATCATATCTCCCTTGAGTTACAGCCAAGCTAAACTCTTCCCTCCAAACTTGCACAGCCAAATAATTAATTAACATTAATTAATTATTTAGACTTTTTACGCCAGCGCGCACATTGTCACGGCTACAACCGACCAACTGTTTAACCTTGTGCGACTGGCATTAACTTCTTGGACGAGGCCAATTCAACTATAAGAGTCTACCGCGGTATTTGACCAACTTCCCACTCTCACAAACCTGCTCACACACTCATTCTCACCCTCCCTCACGCACATGGACTACGTGAATTTAATGGCTGGAATGGCAGGTATCTCTGTTACTAGCAATAGTCCACGGGCTCCGTCACCGCACACTGAGTTCCTCAGGGACTCATCACCGCCACCTACACCGTGCCATGGCACCTTTCCGGAATTCAACTACGGGGAGACGCTGTGGTACGATTCTCCTACACGCACCTCACCTAAGAGCACGCTGATTTTCATAAGCCCACCGGGCCAAAGACAGTTGCCAGCTACTCGCGAAGCAATCGTCAGCGTGCTATCCCCAATAGCTAAGTTCATCACTTGCATTGAGCAACTCCGTAACCATCACTTTGCCATCACTCCCACAATAAACATACGCTTGAACACCGTCACAAGCGCTCTCTGGTGCCATTCTTACATTCCCCCATTTACTTTCATTCCCTACAGACCCACAGAAACTCGCACCAAGTGCTCACAAACAGAGGAGACTGCACTGTCAAAAATACCAGTTCCCCCGCCACTGCCGCCTACTCTCAAATACTCAAAGGCTTCTCAAACAACTACTACTGAATTCTTTCACGAACACTCTCAAACAGAGCCAGACATAGCCGAAACATGGACACAAACTCACCTCGCTCATATCAGACCTAAACGCAAGCACAAATGTACTCAATTCACAAGCCCAAGCAGGCATACTATCGCAACCAAGCTTACAGACAATAAACAAAGTTCAAAGACAACAATACAAGAACATGAAGGCCCCCAAACAATTCAAAACACATCTCCCTCACAGGCAGTCGCTTCTCCTTCAGAGAGCGATGTCACACCTGACAATTTCCCTCCCCTTGACTCAGTAAAATCAAAACCTCATCCAAAATCACGGGTGACTCGTCGCCCTCTATCAAAACCTCACTCACAATCCAATGTTTTAACTGTCAGCGATTGCCCCATAATGCTGCTAGTTGCCCCCACGAGACCCGATGCAATCGGTGTGGAGATAGTCATCATCACACAGATTGTAAGGTCGCTAGAGACAAACCTCGGTGTGTCAATTGTGGAGGTGCACATGCAGTCTCTTATAGCGGTTGAAATTACATCAAAACATCTATAGGCCCTAAGGCGACGGCAGTTCACAACGCGAACACTCGGACATTCCAGCACTCATGTCCCTCACAGTCCCTCCACCTTCAACAAACACAAATTCAGCACTTATACAGCTATTACAGCTCCTCTCCCAACTCTCAGCCATCACACCGACATAGACATTTCGGCCACGATCGAACACAGGACTCTGGAACCGCTGAGTGCTTGCCTGGAGATTGGGACCGAACCCATTCGCCTGGGATGGCATTTGGCGGGCCGGGGAACACACTACTACAAGCCCAAATACTATTAACTCAGTAAACCATAGCCCAAAACAGCATTCTACCGTAAAACATTCATTAAACAACAATATTCCCATCTATAAGTTCATTTAAACTATAAAACCCACCAGTCAGTTACTACAGTCGAACACAGGACCCACGAACTAGTGGCGCGCCTGCCTGGGGATTAGGCGATAGCCTGATCATCTGGGATGGCGCGCTGCGGGCTGACGGGCCACATAAAGACACCCTGCTCTACCAGTTCCAAAACTCAGAAATAAAATTATTAACTCCGAACGTGCTAAATTACTTATTTTCAACTCCATTTAGAAGCACAAATTAGAATATTCACAAACGAAAACAGCTCAGATCTACAGAACCCAGACAACCAATCTTAGGCCTTCGTTGGAACTTGGAACGTCCGACCAACTTTTACACCCATATCACAAGAGATTAGGCAAACTAAAACTGCACTATAGCGTAGCTACATCCCCAAATTACACATTCGCAATCAAAACCCACTAATTTACAACCAGGAAATACTCGAAATAGGCCAAAAACCCAACCACTAATCACAGCCCAGCACAGCTACCCGCCAAGCTAACACGTTCAAATACAGCCAATCACAGCCCAGCACAATACTCAGCTCATACAACTCATTGAAATCATTTAAATTCATCATTATTCCCAAAAGCGAGGCTTATTATGATCAAATTTTACTTTTAAAATAAACAAACCTACTACAGGTCTATCTATCATTTCATACTATCAAACGCCAACCCTCTAGAGGTCTGTCTTCCTTCCTAAAGCTTTAAGTCATAACTTCAAAACCTTAATTATTTTTTTTGGCTCAGCGGTCTAGCTGTATGCCTCTCACCAAGGCGGTCCGGGTTCGATTCGTGGTCTATGCATGTGAGATTTTCGAAGTGAAATGCCATGTCCTGTGGTTCGGATTCCACGTAAAAAGGAGGTCCCGTGGCTCATAATCACAAGATTCACGGTCACGTAAAACTACAATCTTCCTTTTTCCTTAATTTTTTATTATTATTATTATCACGAAGCTGAGGCAACTGCTGATGTCGCGTCACGGCCGGGAGGGCATGTGGTGGTCGAGTGAACTGGATAGAAATTGCTAGCTTCTAATATCACCTTTATATAACGTTTAATAAATAATAACTTGAATTAACTTAACATTCAAAATATAAAATACTTCATCTACAGTAAGCTGATTTTTGTTAACACGAGATTGAGGGAACGGTAAAACCGATTCACTTCGTTGAGCAATCTGTCGAAAGCTCTAGGCCTGTAGATTTGCAGAATGTCTTTAAAATAAACAAATATGTAACTATATATTTTTAAATTTATAAACAAAACTGCAAAATTATTGGCTCAAGCGCATGCGCAGAATTACCTTGGATATTGACAAACATGGCGGATGTCCACCGCGTTTTAATGTAATCGTTATTTATAAGAATATAAAAGAGGGGCATATCGATTATGAAGTTTCCACGATATAAACTGGAATAGAATTATAAAAGACAGGAAATGTAGAAGAACTTATACTGACTGTTGAGTGTACATGTTGTTTAAGTACCTTAATATTGTGCTCCTCTACCAATAATTCGGTAGCTCAGATAGCAGCGTCGAAGACATTTAATTTTGTGTATCGCGCAATGGAAGCAGTTCGAATCCCATCTCAGACATGTATTTTTATTTCCCAATTATTTTTTCTGGCTATTGGTAATACTGAGGAAACCAATGACAAACTACCTCACTCCTCTTCATGCCTAGAACGCCTCAAAATAGCGCTGCCTTGGGTTTTGTGGGTATCTACTCACATAACGTAACGGCGGTACTTTTTGAGGATCCAACCAGCCTTCAGGCTGACTACCTAACAGACATTGGTAATACATTGTCTTAATATATTTTACTTTTATTATTCCCGTACAGTAAGGAATTCTCCACGATTTACATTGCCATATACTTTTAAATTATTAAATAAAAGATGGCCACAATCGCTTTCGCCGTGGGAGACAATTGACGAATATAATTCATTTGATGGACTCAGGCATAGTGGTCACTCAGCCCCGTCTACTTTGGTGTGTGTGTGTAAAATATTCTCTGATAACCTGTGTTATTGTGATGGCTGCACTGATGCGTGCATTTGTAATTCAAGAGGGGAATGGGGAATTGACGACCGAAGCTTTAAGTTAGGAACTATCCCGGTATTTACCTGCAGTGGACGTGGCAAACCACGGAACACCACCTCCCAGATTGTTGAGATAGGAATCTAACCTTGCTCTCCTTAGCTTTGCCTCAAGAGTGCACCCCGTTCCAGCCCTCAGACCAGATTTAAATTTCTTGACAAAGTAGGGATCGAACCCGGAATCCGGGGCGATAGCTCAGAATGTAGCCTTAAGATTGGGCTTCTCTGTGTTAATACGATTTTTGACAAGCACTGAACATATAGTCTAACTCTTAAACTCCCTCCATTACGGTGGCTGTCGAATTGAGTCTATGCTCATTCCAGTAGTTGGCGAAGTATGCTCCCTTGCTTAATTTACTGTCATGGAAATGCAAAGGATTGTACCTACTACAGGGGATGGAAATTGCTTATTTAGAGCAGTTTCGTACTGTTTATTTCAAAATTCAGAACGTCATCCTGAGCTGCGTTTGCAAGCAAATTGCAAAAATTGTTGCTGGCATGGATAATAATAAGGATTTTATTATTAACGATCAGTATCATAGATTTCTCATCAGCAACAAACTTGAGAATGAAAGTGTCTGAACTTCCTTGTTAAAGTGAATATTATTGTTAATTGATTATCTGTTTAGAGTACATAAAAATGAGTCTAACTACGCTGTTGATTTTGGCAATGGAAGTATAATTTGCCATTTAATATTTGGCGGCTGCGTTGATGCAGGCCACTATAGTGTTATTGAATATGACGTTAATTTGAAAGGAAATGCTACAATAAATATACCCATTTGACGAAAAAGAACATTAGCCGCAAAAAAGTGGGAAATCCGAGAAAAATACGAAGTGACTTAAAAAATCTAATATAAATATGCCATTTCAGAAACAATTCCAGATATTATGCCGTACAGTGTAGGGTCCTTGACGAACAAATGTAAACATTGTTCTGCACTGTATTTCTGTAGCAAGAAATCTACGCTTGGTTACTTTGACCTTTGGTGTTGTAATGGTAAAATTGATCTTACTAAATATAAAATATTTGACATACAACAACAATATTTCGCTGGAAGTGATTCTCAAGGAATTTAAGAGAGTATAATCGGCAGTACAACAAATGCTATGTCCTTCGTTTCAATTGGTGCCAATGTTACTGTGCCACATGCATACGGTCCATATTGTTTTAAAATGTATGAAATTGCACATCATCGCATATCTTCGTTAATGTATATTCCAAAATTATAAGCGACGGTTCTTGCGGGCAGTTGTAGTCTATATGTTAGACTCCTCAGAATTCTTGAATTCCTTGGAATTAAGTGATTTGCTTCCACATACTCCAAACGATTGACCCATAGTTATGCTCCTTAGAAATCTGAAGTTTCCTAAGGGCTCCTAAATGCTACCATATTAATTATAAGAATTATGTACGAAAATTGCTTGAATTTGGAAATAATAAGTGCAGTTAAAATTAGGCAGGGGGATCTAACCCTTCGACTTGATTCCATATTAATTATAAGAAATATGCATAAAATGGTTGGATTGGTAATAAGTGAAGTTAAAATTAGGCAGAGAGGTCTAATCCTTCGACTTGATAAACACCATCCGATAAAACAATCTTTTTCTTTTAAGAGACAACATTTTCCGATTCGCTGGGCATACTTTATCACAATCAATAAAGCTCAAGGGGAAACTCTGGAACGTAAAGGTCTCAATTTACCTCATCAAGATTTGAATCATGGCCAGCAGTATGTTGCAATATCGAGAGTGCAATCTTTTGACGCCCTTAAAGTTTCAATAGTGCCAAAAAATTATTGTACAGAGAATGTAAATAAGAAAATTCTTCAGTAAATATTTTCCTATTGACCGTCACGTATTGACGGGTTTCAACAAGTTTTATCTTATGAAGGTAACTGTTGATAAAGTTTTATTACATTGATTCAGTAAAATGACCATGATCATAGCCCGATTCCTTATTGGCGTATTAATTATAATAAACTATTGATTACTTTAAGTCAATATATATTGTACATTAAAACCGTATAGGGTTCAGTCACATTGTACCCATCCTCAGGATAATATCATGTAAATGTGAAATAACATATACTTAATAAAATTTTCCCATAACAGAGGATTCAAAAAATATTCTTATTCCAAAAGCTCACAAAGTAAAATTTCAAAAACCAGATCTGTTACAAAATGTGTTAAGAAAAACATGAAATAGTCTTGATAAAACAGCGTTGAATTGAAGATATGTGGATGCGAAAATAGATATGCTGAATAAGTTAGGTTATAACTAGGGCCCGGATGTTGATGACATTAAAAAAATTAAAAATTCACTTAAAACTTTCAAAAATGACTGTAATAAATAACCTAAAAATTCGAAAAATGCATTACAAAATGGAGAAAATGATCTTATAATAATAAACTTGCCAATATTCCAAAAATGAAATCTTAAGCTCAAACTGAAAGTTCAATCAAAATAGATTTCTAGCACTTAACAAAAAGGTTTATGTTCACTTTAGTCTGAGTTGCACTGCACTACGAATGTCATTCTGATGTTGTCAAATATAAATGATCTGCGGTTATCAGCCAACAAGTTTTTATATCTCGAAAAGCTGCGTTCAGCATCAACTGTTGTGATCGGAGCGTACTTGAAGTGAGGACGGTCGTTTGCTGCTAAATCCTCCTCAATCCCATCCATGCAGTAGTTTTCATCAGAAAGAATGTCTGAGATTTTGCAGAAAGTTTTATACCCGGTGATTTTACCCAGCACTTGTTTCAGTTTTTATGCAATGCCCGCAGCAATTTCCCCACGATTGTTGCTAAGTTTCCACCCGGTTGATTAAGGAAATGGAATCAATATTTCAATATTTTAAATTATCTTGTATCAGCTACTAGCTTCTTCTTAACTCTGAGAGACCTAACTCCCTCATATAAAGCTGTGACATGACTAAATTGGAAAAAAAATGGCCTCAAAAGGCCAATTTCTCTGAAATTAGACCAAAAGAATCAACCAAACTAAAAAAAATGCTCTTAAAATGGAAAAATAGGACAAAATGCAAAAAGATGGGAAAAAATGACATATTTGAAGACGGGGCGGCCCGTCCGGAGTTTCTATGTACTTCAGCATTGTTTAACACAGCTCAGTAAAAAGATGACATGTCATCAACATCCGGGCCCTAGTGATGACTGATGGTTGATATGTATTTGCCAGGTGGAGAAATATTGCAGAGAGAACGTTGGACATAGGTGTGACGAAGTTATTATGAAATGTATTTTCTATTTTTGTCGCTGAGGAAGGTCACAATGTGACTGAAACCCGTACGGTTTTAATGTAATTGACTTAAGGTAATAGATAGTTTTATGATCGACGATGTCGAAATGTAAATATTATACGTCAGAAAACTGTATCATAATGATGGTCATTATAGTACTGTTTTTCATTGTGAGACAATTTCTCCAGCCAATCAGAACTCATTCATTGACCAATTAGGTAAGGATAGCTTCGCGCATGCGCTCAAAATCCAACATGTCGGACATGAATTTGAAAGTTCAAATTGGATATCGGATCAACCATTTTAGTTACAATCCCAAACACAAAGTCAAAATCAGCACGAACCTTTACGGTAACAAGAAAATACTATGACATAAGCAAGAAATTTATGAATCTACGTCCACAAGTTAGCAACACAGCATCCTTCTATATAAATTACCGACATGGAAAGTGCACCGGCCATATGTTCGCGTAAATAAACTGTCAAATATGAGACAAGGAATAGCACTGTACCTTAATATCCCCAATCCCAATTTCTACACAGCGCATTGCTTTCAAACGACTTCGGTGACAATATTAGTGAATGCTAGAGCTGGACGGCACTAGTCATCATGCAGGCTGTAAACAATAGCATTGCCAAGCAAAGTAAATGGTTTCTGCTTTCTAAGTGCTTTGACCGACGCATGCGCTCTGTTCAGTCAGCAAAGCCAGCGCGCCCTGTTCACTAACTGAAGTAACTGAATCCCACTGATATTTATGAATATTTATGTTAAAACATATAATTAAGTTATAATTATCGTCGAACATAAACAGTCGTGTGCAACTCGCCTATAATGGTAATTGAGACACTCGTATCAGAATTATAAAACTCACTACGCTCGTTTTATAAACATACTCGTGTCTTAATTATTGTCATTGTAGGCTCGTTGCATTACTGTATATAGTATATTATAATTGATTCAGTAGTTTGTGTGGTATAAGAAGGAGTGATATATTAAGAAACTGAACTGTAGCCTATTGCTCACTATTCAGGTAGCGTCACCTTAAACGGCATGCCTCTGTACAGTGACAATTGCGGCGCTTAGAGGACAAGGAATATAGGAGACATAATATTTCACTTGTAGATTCACCCCTTGGGAGCTATGTTCCAATGCTTCCCAGTCATCACTCGCCCCTCGTTCTCCCTTTTTCGTCTAACAGCATCCATTATAATTCCTCTTCGAGAATAAATTTCCAGTTACTAACCTGCTTAAACAGGAATAGATAATACAACTAACGTTGTGTTGTTGTTGCTTATTTTAGTGGCTGCGACGTCTTAGTCATATAGACTGGTGTATTTGTGTGTGTGTGGAATTAGGAACCATCCCAACATTTGGCTGAAGTAGAAGTGGGTAAATCAAGAAAAACACTTGCAGGATGGCTAAGGTGGAAACGTTCTCAGTTCTGCCTCACGAGGCTGAGTGAACCCCTTCCCAGCCCTCACACCAGGATTAAAATTTCTTGGTAGAGCTGGGAATCGAACATGGACCTCCGGTGCGACAGCCAAGAACACTAGCCGCTACACCACGAGGTGGTCGATGCAACTTACATTCACTCTCACTTTTAGATGTTGTATTGTTTTCATTCATTTGGGGCTTTGCGACATCGTGGCCATATGGCCCCGTGTAATTGGTCTGTGTGGAATCCTGGACTACAACTTTCCCAATAATCTTTATAAATAAAGTATGCTTTCTGTCTGAACATGGCCACAATTACCCCCAGTTTAATTATTATCGTTTTATTTTTTAGCGTCAAAACTAGGGTGTGATTGGCATGAAGATTCGTATTAAAGTAAAAGCACCCCTACTTTAGTACTAAGCCACACATCATCACAGAGATAGCGATAAAGAACACCCTGCTCCAAACACCTGCATATGAAGGCAAGGAAAGGCAAATGGAATAGATGAAGAATTTCATCTAACGCCAGCCTTGAATATGGATAAATGGAAGGAACCATATTCCCCGCTGCGACATAATACACTAGAATGGCTGCACACGGCTTTCACAACAGAATTAGCAACCAAAGAGGATTTCACCAGGCAACAATTCAGTGTATCTCTACGCTATGTGGACTACTGTGTGAACGGTACCACCTACTCAAGTGAACAGTGAGGACAAAATCACTAAGATTTTTCGCAGAGGACAAGAACTTTGTGTAAAGCTCCGCATAAGTACGCAGTGTGTTTAATAATTCTTATTAATACTAAGCCACACAATACTTATTTAATTCAAATGGGCTAAGGGTGTTAGGAGTAAGGCCTTAATTCCGGGAGTAAGGCAATTGCGCAATTTGTGTCTATCTCTTGATTGGTGTTGGATCGTGGGATCCCATTGGAAGAATGTTACGTGGGAATATTTCTGGTCGGACTCTTGGAGATATTCATAGACTGAGAATTCATAATTGTGTCAGTATTTTCTTTACTTTTCTTTAGTATTCATGACAAGTTTATCAGGTTTAAAAAGAACAAGTGAAGCAGGTTGCTAGTCTAACTTACTAATAATGTTAATGATCTTACGTCCCTTTTAACTACTGAGGCTTTTAGAGAATTTTGCCCCGAAAGGGATCTATAACATGCCAATAAATGTACTGATACAGCTCTCGCGCAATTGTGCACCCTCAAATACCAACTGAATGCTTCAGGATTCGATCCTGCAACCTTGGGAACAGCAGGAGAAAATGTCACCGCTGTACCAGCCAGTCACTAATATAAGAAAGGAAACTGTATTAAGAATTATGATATTCTGTATTCTAGATGTGATGAAATATTTAGCTTTCAGATTCTACTAGTCTAAAATCTCCCACTAAATTTTAAAAATTTTGACTGGCGGGTATTTTTTTTTTTTTGGGGAAATGATCTCTGGAATATTCCCGATGACACAGCACGGCCTATTGTAACAAAGGCTTATTGACTCCGCAATCGCGAGAATATCGTGAGGTGAGGAGGATAACTTCCAGACGTGGATATGTCACAATACATTTCTAATTCAAGTGTGTTAATCAAACGTATAAGAAGTCGCAATATATCTACGTAACGTTCACTTCGCATGAACCGTGGAGTGAGTCCATACGCACTACCCACGGCTAGGAGAAGGGATGATCGATTCTCATCTGAACAAGTTTATGTTTATTGTTGTTTCACACAATCTCTACTGGTTGGTTCTCGACTAAAGATTTGCTAATATTGGTTTTTTGATATAGATTCCGATATTGGTAAGCACTTTCATCTTCACGAAATATCGAGCCAATTAATCTACTTTAGATGGAAAGACTGTCTCCTTCTGTCAAAGGACTATTCTTTCTTTTCTTCTGTGACGGGGAGATGACCTAGAAGTTGTCCTCATAAACTGGTTTCGTCTACTACATGAAATTGTAAACGAAAGCCAATTATTTTTTTCTTTTTTATCGGTTAACCTCCCAGGTCGGCTTCACTCACGGACTCTGTGAGCGATCATTCCTCTACCGCAACAAGGATGGTGCCTGTTAGCTGAACACACTTTGAAGGCAGTTACAACTGGAGATGGTGACAGGTCGATCACCCAGGCGATGGGTCTAATTAAAGAAGAGAAGGAAATCGGGCGTGGACCTATTGAAAGGAACCGTTCCGGCATTTGCCTGGTGGTAAAAATGGGAAACCACGTAAACCGTTTTCATGACGGCCGAGGTGGCATTCGAACCCACGCTCTCCAGATGCCAGCGAGGCTTTATCGTGACCGGTAAAAAAAATAGCAAAATGTGAATATCAGAATATCACGGAAGTAACACAAATATAGGTGAACCGGCAGTCGTTGCTGTGTTGCCCGCGACCGCTATTCAGGGATCAATGTACTAGAAAGAGACATGCTAATTGCATTTTTCCACACTTCTAACATTCCTCAAGTGAACCATTTCATTTTACTCTATATATATTCCTATATCTCATCCCGTTAAGTTGTTGCCCGTTCATTGTATGCTGTTACTGCAAGAAGAAAAGGCCGCGGGTGGTCCGGTGCATCACTAACAACCTTCAATTACCTCTCCTTTATGACCACGAGTGTATTGTTTGTAACTAGGCTCACGATTTATGTGCAATTGCATATCTGAAATAGCCTAGCTCATTGGAATCCATAAATCTATTTAGGCGTTTCGTGTATTGTTGTTATTGATACATTTAGGTGTTTGCGACATCGTAGTCGTGTAATCTGCTTACTTGGGTGGGTGAGGAATCCGTCTAATAGACTGTGTCATTGTGAATAGCTGCACTAGTGTAATATTTGAAGTTGGGGCTAATGAATGAAGCGACCATGGTCTTAAGTTAGGAGTGATCCCAGCTTTTGTCTGGAATGGAAATAGAGAACCCATAGAAAACCACAGTTTAGATCATTCGCCCCTAAATAGCGGTGTCCGGACAGTTCCCCACACTGACACTTCCACACACTGCAAAAAATACTGAGAGTTCCCCACAGCCCTTGGACATTTCCACACACATCCCCCTCACCCCTCTCCCAAGGTTACTAGGAAAACGATCAAGTTGAAATTTGATCTACCGTTGTTTAGCACTTTTAATATCTCTGTCTGTTGTTGTTGTTGTTTGAGTCTTCAGTCTTTTGACTGGTTTGATGCAGCTCTCCCTGTCCTGAGCTAATCGTTTCATCTCTACATAGCTCCGACACCCTACATCCGAGGCAATCTGTTTAACATATTCTAACCTTGGTCTACCCCTACAGTTTTTGTCCTCGACCCTTCCTTCCATAACTAAGCTTGCTATTCCTGGGTGTCTTAGTATGTGTCCTACCAACCTATCTCTTCTCTTCATTAGAAGTCGCTAGAAACATCTCTCCTCTCCCACTCGTCTTAATACCTCTTTGTTTGTAACCCTATCTACCCATCTGATCTTCATCATTCTCCTGTAACACCACATTTCAAATGCTTCAATTCTCCTCTTTTCTGCTGCACCAATAGTCCAAGTTTCACTTCCATAGAGCGCCACGCTCCAGACAAAGGCTTTCAAAAATGACTTCCTAATACCTAAATCTATATTCGAGGTCAGCAGATTCTATTCACAGAAAATGGAATAGGTTAATATTATTGTTGAACAAATATGAGGGGGAAAATAAATACAAAACAACTGACGAAGTCTAGAAAGCTGATTTTAAACACGCCAAATGATCGGTTTTGTTATTATTTTGCCAGTCCACAGCCTGGATAAAGTGTGATGGAAACCAGACTCTGCATTTATTTTAATTTGATGGAAATTATACTACATAATAATGATATTTTCGAGACCGTGTTAGTATTGAAGTACATAGACCGAGCGCTTTTCTTCACTCCAAAGGAGTATTATGTTAAGGTGCATTGTCACTGGTGCGGCTGTAACGATGATCGATGAAGCCTATAGCCTTGGGGGGGGGGAATATGTGTGGAAATGTCAGTCGAGATTATTTCTGAGTCATTACACAGGTAGCCGCGTCCAAGGGCTGTGGGGAAGTGTCAGTATTCTGGGCTGTGTGTGGAAGTGTCAGTGTGGGGAACTGTCATGTAATCTAAATAGCAAGATGTCGATCAGATAAGGAGTTAGGGAGCTCTAACAAGGCTCGCCCTCGACCAATGAGGCCATGCTCCAGATGTGACGCATTCTCCAAGCGTGGCGAGTGGAACCAGGCTGTTTTTATTCAACTACAGATTCCTTCCTTTTACAAAGCTCTTGATCTCAATAAGTGGCTTCGGTGGCGTAGTTGGTAGCTTGCCGAGCTTCTATGCCCATGATCGCGTGTTTAAACCCGGCCGAAGCCGTCGGATTTTTTAAGAGCGGTAAAAATCCCTCAGTATGCCTTCCTTCGGTGGGGAAGTAAGCCGGCGGTACCATGTCATAGATTTATGGCATGTAAAAGATCCTTTCACAGACTAAACTTGTGTAAAGCAAAATTGTTAGTTTAGATTTCGTCAGAACGCTCTATCAAAGTTCCAACGTTCACCACTAGGTATCATTGATATCTGGCGGCGAAAGTTGGAACTACTTGAAATTGAACGGAACTTGTAGCTCACCCTTTAGGGTGTTCGCTGGAAGCAGCTACAGACTCAGGCGAGCCGAACATGTCCTCGGACACTCCCGGCATTAAAAGCCATACGATAAATAAATAAATAAATAGTTCCAACGTTCGCCACCAGGTGCTGCCTGTGATGGCATTTAGTAGCCACGTCCGCATCTAGGTGTTGTGGATGGTAGGATTTGGTGGCAAAAGTAGGTACTACTTGAAAAAATTAATCGTATGCAGTCCTTCTACTTCAATCACAGATAACGCACACTAATACAGCCATCACAATCAACACCGGTTATCAGACAGATTCTACACACACCCAAAGTACACGGGGCTACATGACCGCGATGCCGCAGCCCCTAAACTAAGGAGCCAACCATCCAACCTTGATCTAGATAACACATCTAGTGTATAGCATTTCCATCGATACAATGTTAGAAATTTGATACACAGTAGTCTATTATATTTAAACGAATTATTTCAGGAAGGTACGAGAGTTGTTGTTGATTCATAGAGGCTTTGCGACATTGTGGTCATGAAGCCCCGTATACTTGGGTGTGTCTTGAATCTGTCTGATAACCAGGGCTAGGATTTATATGTACTAAAGAGTGTCAAAATATGTACATATATACAGCAGCGGCTGGTGAAGAAAATTAGTTGTGTGCTGTGACCCATCCCCCCCCCCCCCCCCAAGAATAAAAAGATTTAGAAACATAATTTAATGAAACACTCACTCGGTAACACTTAAGAGGCTCTTCACTGAGTTTTCCATACCAAACAAACTATAGTTCATCGATTTACAAAATGTTGCTATGGAATGGGTAAGTTGGGAGTGTTAAAAGACCTTCTGGCTGATGGCTTCCTGTGTTTTTTCCATTGCTACCACAGAGTCTAGAAGGAGGGACTGGCTGCGTGGCTCAGGGGTAAGGTTCTCGCTTGCTGAGCCCATGGTTGCAGGTTCGAAACCTGGCGCAGTCAGCTGGCATTTGAGGGTGCGCAAATGCGAGGGAGCCGTGTCAGCACATTTACTGGCACGTTAAAGATCCCCTTCGGGGCAAAATTCCGGCACCCCGGTGTCTCTAAAAGCCAGTGTAGTTAAAAGGGACGTAAAACCAATAACATTATTATTATTATTATTATTATTATTATTATTATTATTAGAAGGAGACAGCCAACTGCTAAGTTCTCATTTCGTGTGACCAGTGCTGCCGCTATGTGCTTGAACGAAGAATTGCTGTGATGTCTTGGCCTGTGGTCATGGCTGTTGCGACAATGGAAAAGGTGGGCACGCATGCGCAAAAGGCAGAGCTCATGTTTGCTGGGGGCGTGGTGGCTCAGCGGTCTAGCTGTATGCCTCTCACCAAGGCGGTCCGGGTTCGATTCCCGGTCAATGCATGTGAGATTTTCGAAGTGAAATGCCCTGTCCTGTGGTTCGGATTCCACGTAAAACGGAGGTCCCGTGGCTCATGATCTCAAGATTAACGGTCACGTTAAACTAGAAGCTTCCTTCCTTCCTTCATGTTTGCTGGCAATAAACGTAGAAATTCTCGCAGAGCTGCGATCTACACAGACAGTGCCGGAGGGGAATGGAGCGCACGACTAGATACCTCGTTGTGAGGGGAGTTTATATACAGAGAGTACAGTTTGTATGTATCGGAGACCCTCGCTTGCCCGGTCGCCCGCGGCGCGAGCCTGTCTCCCGCTAGGCTCTTTGCCGTTATGCGGCGATAGCCCAGCACTAAGTCATTGAGTATAGGAATTTGGACTTAAATTTGTACTTCAATGTGATCCTTGACCAATTTTTTGACGAACTGACTTGCGGAGAGCGATTGTCAAACCTTATTTTCAACAAGATACTGCCACTGCTCACACTGACGAAGCATCCATGACAGAATTGCGTCGCATTTTTAGCCTACTTTTCACATTTTGCAAAAATGAGGAAAAAGTAGACTTATGAGATCGGGCAAATGTGTGTCTGTCTGTCTGTCTGTCCGTCTGTCTGTCTGTCTGTCTGTCCTTCTGTCTGTCTGCCTGTCTGGCTGTGTGTGTGTCCCCCCCTATCAACTCCTAAACGGCTGCAGCAATCGAAACAAAATTTGGTAGGAGTAAAGATCTATACCTGAATATCTCACGGCCATATTTCAAAATGATGTCAGTGCTACCAACTGCTAAAAAATCGCAATTGAAATTTGAGCTCCATGTTGGATATCTTGGAAAGTATGAATGGGAGCGATTTCAAAATTGGCACACGTACAGATCATAATATTTCAGTTTAATTTCCAGGAGGCTAAACATGGCAGTGTTGCCAAAATGATTATAAGCCTCCTGATAGGCCCAATTTTTAAATGCATATAACTTCTATACTATCAATTGGAATTCAACCAAATTTCGTATGTTGTATGTGTACATAACCAGATATGACTGAGCGTATTCTTAAGACCTACCAGGGCTGCCAACTGTTAATAAATGCTCCTATTTTTTTAAATCCAAATACCAATATATCACAAAGTATGCAAGCCGACAGCTTTAAACTTTGCACACGTATAGTACCTGACATTCTATATTAATTTGGAGTAACTTATATACGTCAGTGCTACCAACATGATTCTAAGCCTGCTGACAGGTCCAACTTTAAATACATGTAACTTCCATACTATCATTTGGATTTCAACCAAATTTCGTATGTGCTATGTGTACCATAACAGATATGACTATGCGTATTCTAAGGAGCAACCAGTGCTGCCAACTGTTAATATGTGCTGTCCCTATTTTTGTGACCCTAATATCAATATATCAGAAAGTATGCAAGCCAATAGCTCTAAACTTTGCACACGTATAGTACCTGGCATTCTAGACGAATTTGAAGTAACTAATATACGTCAGTGCTGCCAACATGATTCTAAGCCTGCTGATAGGTCCAATTTTAAAATGCATGTAACTTCTATACTAACTAATGGATTTCATTCAAAATTGGCACAACAATAGATCATATTATTTCAGATTATTTCTGACCAATACATGCATGACATTGTTGCCAACATGATTTTACGCGCGCTGTTAGATCCAATGTTTAACTGCATGTAACGTCCATGCTATTCATTGGACTTCAACCAAATTTTGTATTTTGTACCTTAAGAGACGGAACTAAGAATATATTCAGTCATCAGGGCTGCCAACAGTAGTGCTCTATTAGGATACATTATGCCAGGTATACAGTATTTCGAACTAATTGGAAATTTCGATATTAGCAACTTAATTTCGTCATTATTCTAGATAGGTCCATATTCTGTAGAATAATCATTGGCATGAAAAGTAGGCTGTATAGTTCTTCACGGAACTTCTTGTTGGTATTAGGATTATAAGTCGGAACGTGTGGCCACCGCGAAGCCCAGACTTATCACCATGTGACTTTTATTTGTGGAGGACGCTTAAAATTAGAGTGTATGCGAGAAACCCTCACACTATAAATGAGCTTAAAGACTATATTACAGCTGAAATACAGTAAATCGGTGCTGAGGAACTTCAGAGAGTACATGCCAGTTTCATAAAATGGTGCCAGCGATGGGTAGCACTGAATGGCGAACATTTTAAGCACCAGATGTGAACTAGGTAAGTACAAATTCCTATACTCAATGACTCAGTGCTGTGCCGGGCTCCGCATAACGGCAAAGTGCCTGGCGGGAGACAGGCTCGCGCCGCGGGCGACCGGGCAAGCGAGGGTCTCCGATATATACAAACTGTACTATCTGTATTTCCATTTATTTTACTGTCATCTTTTTAATGCACTGTATTTGATTGTAGATATATTACTAAAGTGATTAATTTTGAAATAAAACAATATGCTGCAGCACTTCAACACATAAGGTGCACCCGCCCCTGCATATATAACTTACGTGAATATATTTTGTAAAATATGGGCAGTAACATTAATTTAACCACTAAACACTACATTTGTTACTTTTAGAGCCTACAAAAATACATTGAAAATACTGGATTCATAAATTAAATGATTCAATTTTTTTACTGGTACCGGACTCAAAGGGATGCTTGATATTGTTACAGCCACACACTTGAGAAATCTTTCTTAGCTCAAGAGCAATTTTAGTACATAACTGTAAAGTTGTCCTGTGTTCCCATATGTTCTGTCATTGAAAACGACAATTCTATATATTTTTACTCATAAGAATAAAATATATACAAATATTGCGTTTAAAATCAGTAAATGAAAATGAAAATCCACAGCCTGCTTCCATTTGACCGACCGGGTCAGTGAATGGTTTGCATGAAACCCCCATCTAGCGGCGAGGAAATGAACTGTGCCGGCTGCCAAAGTCTGTCACACTCCCCTGGGGCAATGATTAAATGTATGACAGATGAAATGAAATGACAGTGGAGAGAATTGCTGGAATGAAATTTGTGACAGGGAAAACCGGAGTACCCGGTGATTAACCAGTATTCCTCCGCTTTGTCCAGCACAAATCTCTCATGGAGTGACTGGGATTTGAACCATGGACCCAGCGGTGAGAGGCCGGCGTCCTGTCGCCTAAGCCAGGGAGGCTCCGAAAATCAGTAAATATGGAAAAATAAGTCCACTAAATTTGTTTAATTTGAATCTAGGACAACATAATCGACGGAGATAAGTTTAAAAGATATGCCTATCTGTGTAATAAGGAAATACGTAAATACATAAATATCCTAGCCATGTGTCAGTGAGATGGTTGTACTAACGAGTGTATTTTGAATTGGGTTTTAAGAGATGTCAACCCGGGAGAGTGGGTCAAAATATGCTCTTTTATGTTTTTTGTCTTTAAAAAGTCTGTGAAGTTCTTTAAACAAAATGAGGTATTATATACAGAGTGTCCCACCTAACTCTGTGACCTCAAATATTATCGAAATGAAACAAGATGTGAAAAATCTACTTGCACAGGAATGTAGCCACGTCAGGGGGTCACACAATGGAAGGATATGCACAATCCAGGAAATTATAACAATACCACTTTTAACGCAAAATTACCTCTTTTTAAATTGAACATACATGTTTTTTCTAGCAAAATCAATAGTAAAGATACAATTATTGATAACAGAATTGGTTTCACTTCTCTAAACCTCGTACCATGGCCTTAACGGCAGCACATCTCCGGAGCATCATCATACTAATATATAAAAATGAGATGGTGTGTGTCTGTCTGTGTGTTACTCAATAACGCAAGAATCACTGGTCCGATATAAATGAAATTTTGTATGAATGTAGCTGATTTACCATGTTTACATATAGGATACTTTTAATTTCGATATTGTGCACCATTAAAATATGGCGACCATTTTAGTGACGTCACTACACCCTTTGGTTTCAAAATTTCATATTTCCATATCAAATAAAAAGAGAACACTAAGAAATATCAAACTTTTGATGGCACATTCGAACTTCAAAATTTAATTTCCTATCCGAAAGGACCTTATCACTTTTCGTGTATCTCCAACGGTTAGCGAGTAAAACCCACATATGTGACTTCACTACACCCTTTGGTTTCAAAATTTCATATTTCCATTTCAAATAAAAAGAGAACGCTAAGAAATAGCAAACTTTTGATGCATACACGAGATTTAACATTTAATTTTCTATCCAAAAGGTCCTTATCACTTTTCGTGTATCTCCAACGGTTAGCGAGTAAAACCTAAATTTGTGAAATAAAACACGGTCAACACCGAGCGGTGCAGTATCTCTACATAAGTAAAAATTCAAGTTTGTATGTGTTTTTCGCAATTTGTACGGAAATTTGAGTTATTTACGCGTTTCAGACTGTTTTATTATGGATGCGCGCGAAAATAATTTTTTGGTCTGTCTGTCTGTTTGTTTGTTTGTTTGTTTGTTTGTCTGTGGACAACTTTGTTCCCTTATAACTCAAGAACGGCTGGGTGTATCAACGTAAAATTTGGTACAGATATCCATTAGAGGCACGACGCTAATCATTGATGTGACCCTTCTCCGTTCGTTCGTTCAACTCTGCGATTGGCTGATGACATCGTCATCTTGGCCGACAAGCCTGAGGATTTGAATGAGTATTTGAATGGTATGGACTCCGTCTTACGGAAAGAATACATGATGAAAATTAATAATTGTAAAACAAAAATACTAGAATGCAGCCGAAATAAATCAGAAACCTCTATGGACATCAAAATGGCAGGTGAAAAGCTGAAGGAAGTAGGAGACTTCTGTTACTTAGGAAGCAAAATAACCAGTGATGGATGAAGCAAAGACGATATAAAAAGTAGGTTGGCTCAGGCAAGGAAAGCATTTCTACAAAAAAGGAATCTGTTGACATCGAATATAGATTTAGGTATTAGGAAGTCATTTTTGAAAGCCTTTGTCTGGAGCGTGGCACCCTATGGAAGTGAAACTTGGACTATTGGTGCAGCAGAAAAGAGGAGAATTGAAGCATTTGAAATGTGGTGTTACAGGAGAATGATGAAGATCAGATGGGTAGATAGGGTTACAAACGAAGAGGTATTAAGACGAGTGGGAGGAGAGATGTTTCTGGCGACTGCTAATGAAGAGAAGAGAGAGGTTAGTAGGACACATACTAAGACACCCAGGATAGCAAGCTTAGTTATGGAAGGAAGGGTCGAGGACAAGAACTGTAGGGGTAGACCAAGGTTAGAATATGTTAAACAGATTGGCTCGGATGTAGGGTGTGGTAGCTATGTAGAGATGAAACGATTAGCTCAGGACAGGGAGGCATGGAGAGCTGCATCAAACCAGTCAAAAGGCTGAAGACTCAAACGAACGAACCCTTCTCCGTACCTCTCATAAAAGAGAACCTACCCCCTTAAAATCCATGCTGAAATTGGAGTAGAAGGACGAGACAAAGATCAATTTCAGCCCCTCAATGTGAGAGACATAACTCGGGGGCCCAACAGGGTCCCCGAAATCCACATTTTAAGGCCCTAAAACCAACCGTTTTTGAGATATTCCCAGAAAACTAATTTCATTTAATAAACTAATGAACGAATACAAGCCGGTAACCATGGCAACAGATTCTCAGAGGTCCATCTATTGCTGTAAGACGCAATGCAATTCCATTAATTACATTGGTGTGAAAGTTTGCAAACGGCTAGAAGGTTATCACGGAACAAAATTAAGCTGTAAAATTCATCAATACGTATAATGCGCTTAAGGGGGTCAAGGGGTACACTAGAATTTTTTTCACGCGATTTACACCTGCGGGTGTTTTATTATTAGTATTATATTATGGCGTACAACGAGGTGACAAAGCCCCTCGGTGCCAGAAACAAAACTTGGGGGCCTCGAAAACTACATTATAAGGTTGGTTTTAGAAACCAAAGTATCTGAAATATTCCCAGAAAACTAATTTAATTTAATTTAACAAACTAATGAAGGAATGGAAATCGGTAACCATGACAACATTATCTCGAGGGGTGGCATCCAACTTTCCATCTATTTCTGTAAGAAGCAATGCCACTCCTTTTATACCTTGCCACGGTGGGTGAGTGGATAGCGTGTCGGTCTACTAACCCCAAGATTGCAGGTTCACTCCTGGCCGTGGTAAGTGATTTTTTGAAAGGCGGCAAAAATACGACTCGCATGTCATACGATGTTGGCATGTCAAAGTACCCATTTGGAATCAATAGGCCGTGTACATAATGGCAAAATTAATCTCAGGAGTTTCCGCCAACACAAAGTTCATCATTTCTCTACTAGAAAGCGCTATAGTGTTCAAGGAGCTTAGATATCTTCCCTCCTTGACTTTCATAGTGATTCAAGGAACAACGAAATTTCGACATGCAAGCTACCCTCTGGGTGTCAAATTACGAAGCTTGCACCCGGCACCCAAGGACATACGATATTATTATTAGGCTACTCCATTTATTACATTTCTGTCAAAGTTTGCAAATGTCTATAAGGTTATCACGGAACCAACGTAGACTGTATAATTCGTCATTGCAATTAAGGGGGTCAAGGGGTAACTTAGAATTTTTTCATGCAATTTCACGTGCGACATATAGTACAGAAAGTCTATTATATCTCCAAACAGCAACATTATTTTCAAAAATTCCTGAATTGAATAAGCATTGTTTTGCAGCTTTTAGGAATGTGGGCCATTTGAGGCTAAAGAACCTGAATTTTCATGCACCACAAGCCTTTATAATAAATTTATGAAAGAGGTCTTCCTGTGCATGGGGACCTAACACAACGTAGAGGGTCAGTTTTTATGTGACGTGTATTGCGATTCGTCTACAAGGCTTTCAAATCTATTTCACGCCAGGAAGTACACGTTAGGTGAATTTAGTTTGAGAGCACATTTTAACTAAACTTTTTTTTTTGTCGGCATACGGGTTCATCGTAAGAATGATTTTGTTTGATACTGTATGGTAGATATACCCATATTTGGATATCTGGGTGATATGTTGTAGACAATAGAATTGTCTGTCTGTCTTTCTGTGTATCTTTATGTACGCCTATAAATCGTGTTCGGATGCTTGGTGCATCGTAAAAGTAGGTATGGTAAACATGAGTCAATACACTAATCATTTATAAAACTCCTCACCGTACTTTTCATACAGTAGAAGGGTGGATATAGGGAAAAACTTCTCAAAATACATGCTAAAATAGGCGAAATATAAAAATTATCCTAGAAGGACGATCAAAGCATATGTTGCGCTTCTCATTGTGAGACACAAAATTCGCGAGTCTATAAGGGGTCTCCGAAAATCACATTTTAAGGCCCTTAAATTAACAGTGTGTGTGATATTCCCAGAAAACTAACTTCGTTCTGATAAACTTATGAAGGAATGACAAACCGCTAACCATTGCAACAGTAGCTCAATTGATAATGTCTGGTGTTAATATATAACACCGTTCGAAGAACGGCTACTTCTGCTAGTCTACTATATAAAGCTCAAATACCACTGACTGACTGACAGAATCATCCATTCATCACGAAATCTCAGAAACCACCGAACGGATTGGAATGAAATTTGGTATGCAGCTTCCTCAAGGACCACAAACGCCCACTAGGAAAGGAATCTTGGATATTCAGGTTCTAAAGGGGTGTTAAGGGGGTAGACCTGCATTTAATTGAATAGCAATATCTCCCGAGTGGTTTCATTGAGGGATGTGATACTCGGCATATTGAACCCGCTGAGCTATGGTTCATGTGATTTTTTTTTTTATGACAGAGCATTTATGAGGGGATGTTGTACTTTTGAACACACCCAGGAAGCCACGTGAAGCTGAGAGATCACGCGATACTTTGAAGTAGCGGTGAATCGCACTTTTGACTTTGGTGTAAACTGCTAATTATTATCTGAGGTCTTATTAATTATTTTTATCTTTCCTACGAGACTCAGAATATTCCATTTCGTCATGCTGCATTATTAAAACATTTTGGAGAATGTTTATTTTTACTTTAGGTAAGGTAATACCCTTGCAGATACGCAAAAAGGAACGTAAGTAGTCGCTCAACGTTTTCGTTTTGACGACCTACTTTCTAGAGACACCCAGTACCGGAGCGCTGCGTCTTGAGAATCCGCCTTGGGTAGGCGTGGAATTACATTTGTCCTACGAGACGTAGAAGAATATCCGCTGTTTAGCGTTAAAAGTGATTATAAGGTGCCATCGTGCAAGCAAATACTAATATTCACTGTCGATGAAGTCCAGTGAATTAAATAAGAAGCTTGGGAAATAATTATTGGCAAGTATAGTGTATTGCACAACATTGCTGTGACATCACATATTACCCACGCGTATGTGGAGGGCAGATGCCTAGTGGAAATATACAGGTAATAGTGTTACAATTATCCTGAATAAGTGTGATTATAATAGTATGAGATATTTAAATTGCCAAAGTGGAAATTTCATCTTTGAAACGTCGTATAATTCACGGATGCTGCGTGATACAAAAGTAGCGTCACTAGCACGTGCAGCATTATAAAATAGTATTAGCCCACATGCTAATCCACATCTGCAAGATTAAGGCTGTGTCGTATTTTATAATTGAAGCCTATAATAGTCACGACGGACATTATAATTTTGGAAGTGAGAGGATGAATAATCACGCAACTTATTTCGCTACCCACGTGATTGGACTTTTATTCACCATGGTTGAAGCAGTCACCATGGGCTAATACCATCCCAGTATGGGGGGGGTGACGTTTCTACAGGAACCAGCATGATGGTGGAACTTCCAGAACGATGAACGAGAGGGAAGGAGCCAAAATGCCATTTCCAGGCATATCCACGAAGATGCCGACAGGGACAAATCGAACCCTGGTCTTTGGGGGAGTCCAGATGGGAATCCTGATGAGGAGGATACCGATCCAGAGAGCCAGAGAGGTTTATGTACAACCCTTGTTGTGGAATAGAGAGCTGAGTGAGAGCTCCTCCATTTCGTGAGTTTTTGTCACACCCCTTCTTTGTTCTAGTTTCTGGTGGTATAGTAGTTTTAATGTAGTTTGTGAATCAACCACACTCAGTGTCAGCCATTTTTCTAGGTAGGGATGTAACTAGATTAGTTAGATGTCATTTATTTCAGTTTAGAGTGAGACTCCCTTGGGGTCAGACATTTTGGTCAGCCCTGGTGCAGCTTGGTGAACGTCGTGGAACGTCAATGCCTACCTTTTTGCTGAACCTGATCGTAGTCATTTTGAGGCTATTTTGTTCAACCCTACTTGGGGTAATTTTCAAGTCTTTGCTGACTGTAGTTATGGCAATCAGATGCCTTGGTTATTAATTGACTGCATTCTTCGCAGCCATCCTTTGTTACACCCCTGACTGTCGTTAGAACGGTCGTATCATTTAGGTAGTCGACAGTAACTACCAGTTTGTAAATGCATTATATTTCATTTTGAATAAGCTCAGAAGCTATTCTTGGTCATGTTTGAACCTAACAACTAGAAGGAATGTTTCGTTGCCTAGCATCGAACGCGGTTCCCAACGTATCATTAAGCAGATCTAGTGTGTGAATCTGTGCCACATTTATCATATTTTTCTTGTGTCGTGTGAGACACGTTTTTATTTGATGTTCTAGCAACTACTGAGTTGCATTTTTAAAGCAAAGAGCTTCAGTTATTGTAAGTTTACTTTCATTTAGACGTCTTTGGTAGAAAGACGGAAGTGTATTACTATACTCAGATTTATAGCGTGCATTTGATACACGGACTCTGTAGAGATCTGTAACCTATGGTAGAGTTTTTTATGAACCGGCCAAGTGCAGGTTTTGTATTGATTAAATCGCCGGCCTTGAATAAACTGGTTATGTAACCCAGTGACCTAGAGCACGCCTGCTTCATTGTGAGACAAAACTACTATAGACGAGGACAGAGTACAATTTGTATTCGCTTTTCCTTTCATTGCTATTTTGCTTATGGAAATCAGTTTCCACTCTTGTATTTGATCACTTGTTTTATGGATCGGTTTTTGTTAGTTTAACGCTCTGTTGCGTGTATTGTCGTATGACAGGTACAGTTATGTAAGGTTTTCTATAGGATGGTGAAGTCTACCCTGTTATAGCAGGATGTTATTGTATGCTTTGTCCGGGGATGATCCCGTTGACCAGATGTTACTGGAAGGTAACTGTTGTACAGGCCTATCCCAGAGTTATTGAACGCGAGCTTAGCGCCGCTGGTAACCCGTGTTATTGTGTGTCCGAGTTGTTATACTCGTTGATTATATTCCGACTGTTGAGTCGAGGCTTTTTGGTGGAGAATGATCTCAGTTGGAGACACTCCGTGCCCAGGCTATTGTCAATGTTATTCGCCATAAACCTACGATAAACCTATAAACCGACATTCTAATAATAAAATGCATAATTGTTGTAAAACAAGCCTAACTAACGATTCTTTCTATCTAACTTTGTTCTTTGCATTCTGGAACTGTTGACATAGCCGTGCAGTTGAAGATAATTTCCTTGTATGGAAATGACTAGGACAGTTGACATTTTTGTAGCGACCTGAAGCATGTGCGAACCTAGAGTTCGTAGCTTGTGGAGCTCAGGCCATGCGATGTCAGACGTGGTCTCAACTGCGCATTCGTCACCGTAACTATACACATTAGATGACTATGGTTTACAAAGAGTAAACCAAGGTGTAGGCAGGAATTTTTAATAAAACTACTGTGTCTATTTCGTTATTAATTTATGATGTCAAGTGTATTAAACCCTACATGTTACTTTATTGTGTGCTGTTAGCACATAGTTATTAAGCATAATTAAATTGTTTGTTTTTTTCATGGCTGTACACTTAGCTTTTGGATGTAATTGTTTTCTTTTACGGACGTCATCGCCGTAAATTTTGTTAATTGATAGGACTTAGCTAGTTGAATTAATGTTAAATTTAAATGTCGAAATGGTACCATCCTAACCTTGATTTGTTTTGCTACCCTGTTAAATGTAAATTCAGATATTAGCTTGATCTTGTAACTTGAACTAGGGACTTGCGTCGTGCCATATTCCTAGCGTTGCTGTTGTTGCTTTATCATTGTGAGTTAGATCTTTCGCGAGGGTTTTCAGTAACTTCTCAGGTAAGGGACCTGTTCTTTATCTTAGTTTACTTATTAATTTGCGGACTAGCCGATTATAACCCTCCGAACTAGGCTAGGGGCTTGTGAATTTTAATAAATTTTCACGGTGTTTTACATGAGTCTGGATGTTTATTTTCTCAGTCTAGTTTTAAGGTGAACCTTTCCTTAGGCGGTCTATGACCATCGTCACCATGTACCACGATCCCTGTGGACTACGGACTCTCGTGCCGCTTTAGCCTTTTTGGAAGGTCACCTGATCCTCACGGTACTTTTTATTCGATTTATGTGTCGTTAGTTGAGTCATCGTGGTTGTTGACATCAACTAAACGGTCATATAAAATGGCGCACAACGTTGTGGGCTTGACTTGGACGACATAAAATGGCGCCCAACTCACGTGCCGACGTTAACGTGGTGACCCTCAGTACCATGTTATTTTTTTTGAGGATCCTAATGTTGATTAATGGTAAATTGACAGGACTGGGACGAACTTAGAAAGTCGTACTGCAGATCAATTGACCGCATGGCAATCATGTTTGATAGAAGTCCATGGGGTGAGGCTTTAGTGTTGAATAAATGAAGGATAGGATTTTCTTTGATGATGCCTCATCCTAAGTAAATGTAATACTTTGCTTTGCTCACCGTTGTCTTTGTAAATGTAGAAGCACTTAGTTTGCATACTCCAGCTGTACTCGTGATATTTATATAAATGAAGCAAGCTTTATACCACCAAGTAACTAATCATAGCTGTAAGTTCCAGTAGAAATTGATCCCTCACTTTCTCATATATTTCTTATCTATGGATGAGGAAACTATTCGTCGTGTGTTTGGAGAGATGATGGCAGGTGTGAATGCCAATCTTCAACAGAATACTCAGGCTGTAAACAATGTCAGTGGTCATGTGGACCAGGTTAGACAGGAAGTCAACAATGTCAGTGGTCATGTGGACCAGGTTAGACAGGAAGTCAACAATGTAAGACAGGACTTAGAGATTAACACTCAGTCTATGAACAATGTAAGACAGGACTTAGAGATTAACACTCAGTCTATAAATAATGTTAGGGCTGATTTAACTCAAGTCAGGGCAGACATGGACACATATAGGATCGAAGCGAGAAATGATCTGACGACAGGTTTAGCAGCTGTTAGGGTTGATGTCATACGACACCATCAGGAGGCTAACCGGCGCGTAGATTGCTTAACCGACCAGATGAATAAAGCTAGGGAGGAGGTGCAAAACCGATTGGAGGAGCACACAGCTCAAATTCAGACAACCTTGAATAAAGTCCAGATAGACATGAGAGCAGATCTGGAACATACCAGGGAAGAATTCGGGACTCGACTAGATCACGTCGAGGGATTTATCGGAAATGTGAAGAAGGACATGGCAACCATGAACGTTGGTTTAATCTTGATGAGAGGAGCTGCCAATGCCGTTAATAACAACGTGAAGACTATCGTTGATGGCATGATGGAGATTAAAGAGGAACTTAACACCAACAGGAGAAACATTTCTGAATTGACGGAAACCGTAGCCAGTCTACGTGAGACAGTTGATGTTCATCATGAGGAACACAAAATTGACCTCATGTTATTGAGAGGTGACCTCAACGAACACGAAGCTACAGTCGAGGCTAAGGTAGCCGAGGTTAGAGACGATGTGGGTAAAATCCAAGAAAATATGTCCAGAGTTGAAGGAGATATCGATTCCTTACAAAAGAGATTTGAGGAAGTCGCGGTGACCGAGAGGTTAGACCTCAGTTATAACCTTAGGACGGCCATACGCGAGGTAGACACAAACCTCAAGGGAAAGGTTGACAGGATCGAGCTGCAATTGAACGACTTAGGCAACAAAGTCGCAGCCAGAACCATCCCAGGTCTTGAAGTAATAGAAAGACGCCTGGACAGACTCGAGACGACTCCAAGAGAGAGACACGTACACCCACAGATGGGAGAATCTCAGGAAACGCCTATATCTCAATCAGGAGGAATGATGCCTACCCATTTCCAACCCAGCGCGCCTATGGAATCGCAACCGTCACAATTCACTAATTTAGCGCAAGGTCAGACCTTGAACTTTAACGCTCACCCGTTTCAACCAGCATCTAATCGAATTAGTCATGAGACTAACACTCCTACGCAGAGTTACATGCAAAATACTTTCAGACCCGCGAATACGCAGGGAAATGTCACCATAATTCGTTCAAGAGAGGAGCAACCAGCTCGCTTCTCGGGAACTGGGAGCGGTGTTACTCCAGTGGAATTCCTAGCAAATGTCGAAAGCTACTTACGTGATACTATGGTAACTCCAGAGAGGGAACTAAGAGTTATAGAGCGACTGCTTGAGGGACAAGCCGGTACCTGGTTCAGAGCATTCCGATACTCATTCACAGGCTACCAAGACTTTAAGGAAGCGTTAATAAGAACATATTGGTCGAGCGACATCCAGCAGAGCATCCGAGCTGAGATGTACACTCGAAGGTACAGTTCCAATACACCTACTCGTTATGCGAATTACTTCGCAATACAGCTCGCGAAGCTCCGTTGTCTTCAGCCTCCATTGTCCGAACAAGATTTGGTGAACACAATTGTTTGGCAGTACCCTGCGGATGTACAACGTGTGTTAATCGCTACAGGGGCATCCACTTTCCAGCAGTGTGACCAGATACTGCGAAGGTTGGACGCTAACACAGAACAGTTTCCTACACACCGTCAGCAGAAGGCTGATAGGCGCGAGGATAGACATATGAATCTGACGACTGTTGATAAAGTTAGCCAGACGCCACAACAAACACAAACCACAGAGGATTCTGGGCGACGTGATAACAATTACAGTTATAACAGGAGAGAATGGAATAACACTCCGTATACTCGAAATCAACATGATGACCGGCGAAGTCATTGGGACCGGCGATTCGACCGAAGGACGGACGACAACCGACGTCATGAAAACAACCGCCGAGGGAATGAAGGAAGAAATCAGCAACACGGACGTATCCGTAGAGACTATCGATATAGTGGGGGTTACGACAGAAATCGAGACCCTAGATACCAGCCAGACAGGGATTGGAAAGGAAGAGCGCGGGAGAGCCGTGAGTACCTCCAACAATTGAGAGAATTGCAGATCCAAGAAGAGGGAGAACGGAACCCTACTTCGAGGGAAAATAGACATTCGGCGCAGGAGACGGAGCAGAACCAGCCCAGTACTTCTCGCCATGACAGAAAAAAAAACTCCGAAAAATCAATAGATTCTTGTTTGGTTGAGCACCGAGTAACTGCCTCTATATTACTCTGGGAGCCAATCCAAGAAGACTTGTTGGACGAACGACGAACGACGAACCACAATTATGAATTAACACGTCTACCCAAGATTGTAGCCACCTTGAATGAAGTCAGTGTAGTCATACTCATCGATACTGGAGCGATGATTAGTGTAATTTCCGCCGATTGCCATGCCAGACTTAGAGCCAACTCTGAGGTGACGGAGTTGCCCATTTCAGCTATAAGAGTCAGAGGTGTCATACCTGACCGCGTTGTAACGTGCAAAATCCAGATTTTGTGTACTGTGAAGATTTCGAGCCACGTGTACTTGCACGAATTTCTCGTAATGAAGGGCCTGCATCATGATGCCATTTTAGGCGCAGACTTCATTAGAAAATATGATGGAATCATTGACATGGAACGGAATACGGTAGAGTTTAAGCCGAACGAACCCATTCAGATGAGCCTAATTGAAGAAGAACCGGAATTCCTATCCGAAGTAGACGTAGTCGAAGCATTAAATGGCAAGGAAATTGAGGCGACACTAGATGCCGACGAAGAGGCAGAATCGTTATCAGCACCCACACATGAGGATCTTGAGGCAATACTGAACGAATACAGAGATATATTCGACACCACACCTGGTGAGATATTAGACTACGAGTATGATCTTGTATTACTGGACGATTCCCCATTCCAGAAAAGGATCTATCCGATTGCCGAGAAACATCTCGAAGAAGCTGCTAAGAAGATCCATGAGATGGAAGCAGCAGGTACAATCAAGAAATCACCGACTCCTTTCTTGAATCCCATAATACCTGTGGTTAAGGTAGATGGAAGCTTGAGACTTTGTCTTGATGCCAGAGCCTTGAATGAACGCCTAGCTCCTGAGCACGACAGACCGCCCAAGATTAGGGACATTCTCAGGAAGTTCAAAGGAAAAAGGATATTTTCATCATTAGACTTGGTTCAGTCTTATTACCATATCAGATTATCTGAGCATACTCAGAAATATACTGGATTCTTGTTTGATCAGACTACTTATGTATTCCAAAAACTACCATTTGGATTGAAAAATGCCGGAGCCGCATTAATCAGAGCACTTGATGCCAAGCTGACTCATGAAGTGAAGCAGAAAGTAATATGTTAAGTGGATGACATAATCATAGCTTCGGGAACAGAAGAAGAGCATTTAAAGACATTGTGCCTTGTTTTTGAGAATCTCCGACAGGCAAATTTTAAGGTCAAGTTTGACAAGTGTCGATTTTTTCAGGAAGAAGTGAAATTCGTAGGACACATAATCAATGGAGAAGGATATAGACCGAATCCGGCAAAGATTAGAACTGTTGCTGCATTTCCAACACCAACCCGTGTGAAACACGTGAGACAATTCTTAGGAATTCTCCAATTCTTTGCTGCTCATTGTGAGAAGTATTCCGAAACTGTTGCACCACTGCAAGGATTATTGAAAAAGAACTGCAGGTGGAACTGGAATGATGAATGCGAGATAGCTTTCAGGAGAGCTAAACAGATGCTTGTGGACTCAATTCAGTTAGAATATCCAGATTACTCTTGGAACTTTATTCTAGAAACTGATGCATCTGCCATTGGTATAGGAGCCATTTTACTGCAGGAAGATGATGAGAAGAAACGTCATTACATCGCTTTCTTAAGCCGACGTTTAAGACCACATGAATCTCACTACTTCACGACCGAGATAGAAGCACTTGCAATTGTTTACGCACTTGAATACTGGCAGAAACTTCTGTTAGGTCAGAGGATTATTGTGAGAACCGATCATCATGCGTTGACCTTCATCTTGAGAACAAGACTGGCAAGCGACAGGATCACACGTTGGACGCTGTTTCTCCAACAGTTCGATTTGGAAATAGTTTATCGACCAGGCAGAGAGAATGTGTTGGCCGACATCCTCAGCCGGAATCCTGAAGCTACTGTTAATGCCATAGACATCGAGGGAGAATGCGAGGAACACCTTCGCCGATTTCGTCATTTACCTGAAGGACAGCGACGTGAGGAGGAACTCAGACATATTATCCGTTTCCTAGAACGAAGAATGGATCCACAGGATGATCATTATGCAAGGATTGCTGCTGTTGCAGATGATTATATGATTTATCATCGTGTCTTATACAAGTTTGTAGACGAGGACCACACTCAACTGCGTGCAGTTATTCCTAGGAGATACCAAGAATCTGTTATTCTTATGGTACATTTATCCATTGGACATGGTGGAACAGACAAAACCATTGCAACTATCAAGGAGTCTTTCACATGGAAAGGGTTAGGAGCCACCGTTAGACAGTGTTTACGTGCTTGTGACGCATGCCAGCGGAACAAATACACGTCACACTTGCTGAAGGAACAACCTAGACCAATACTACCAACTCAACCTAGAGAGTTGTATGCACAGGACCTGTATGGCCCAATACCTAAGGCTCGTCGTGGGAATCGATACATCGTTGTAACGGTGGATGTGTTCACGAAATATACGATGCTTCATCCGATTCAAAAAGCTACTGCACATCAGATTATTCAGAGGATTAGACGTCAAGTGATACCGGAGGCAGGAAAGCCACAATTCTTGTTGACTGATCACGGATCACAGTACACCTCAGCAGAATTTGCCAATGCCATGAATGAGCTTGAAATAGGTCATGTTTTATCATCTATTCGACATCCAGAGAGCAACCCAGCAGAATGCGTGATGTCTATTATCGCAAAATTCTGTCGATTATATTGTCAAGAAGAACACTGGCGATGGACTGAAGTCCTTGTTATTATGGCAAAATGTATTAATTCAACAGTACATGAAAGCACTGGTCAAATACCTATGGTCTTGCATTTGAACCAGATGCCGCTGAGAATATGGGATCGTGTGATTGTAAATCCACCTTGTTTACAACCATCACGTGCCAGCAGACTTTTAGCTGCAAGGGAGACTATGGACAGACAAGTTGCCAAGCGCTTGAGAAGAACTAGACGCCAGAGGTTTAGAGAACCACTAGTAGAAGGAGACCTTATCCTTATAAGGAGACCCGGAATTTCTATTCCTATAGACCGCATATATGGGAAATTTCTATCCTTGTATTATGGCCCTAGTCGTATCCGACAGCCTTTAAACAATGGAAGTTATGTGATAGAAGACATTAGGACAGGAGAACGCATTGGAACCTTTAATGCAGCCAATCTAAAAAAATATCACTCTTGAATGAATTTCAAAGCAAATAAAAATGTTATCCCAACATTTTATTTGAAACGACAGAGAGGCAGATGAACCCGCTGAGCTATGGTTCATGTGATATTTTTTTTTTATGACAGAGCATTTATGAGGGGATGTTGTACTTTTGAACACACCCAGGAAGCCACGTGAAGCTGAGAGATCACGCGATACTTTGAAGTAGCGGTGAATCGCACTTTTGACTTTGGTGTAAACTGCTAATTATTATCTGAGGTCTTATTAATTATTTTTATCTTTCCTACGAGACTCAGAATATTCCATTTCGTCATGCTGCATTATTAAAACATTTTGGAGAATGTTTATTTTTACTTTAGGTACTTTTTGCAGATACGCAAAAAGGAACGTAAGTAGTCGCTCAACGTTTTCGTTTTGACGACCTACTTTCTAGAGACACCCAGTACCGGAGCACTGCGTCTTGAGAATCCGCCTTGTGTAGGCGTGGAATTACATTTGTCCTACGAGACGTAGAAGAATATCCGCTGTTTAGCGTTAAAAGTGATTATAAGGTGCCATCGTGCAAGCAAATACTAATATTCACTGTCGATGAAGTCCAGTGAATTAAATAAGAAGCTTGGGAAATAATTATTGGCAAGTATAGTGTATTGCACAACATTGCTGTGACATCACATATTACCCACGCGTATGTGGAGGGCAGATGCCTAGTGGAAATATACAGGTAATAGTGTTACAATTATCCTGAATAAGTGTGATTATAATAGTATGAGATATTTAAATTGCTAAAGTGGAAATTTCATCTTTGAAACGTCGTATAATTCACGGATGCTGCGTGATACAAAAGTAGCGTCACTAGCACGTGCAGCATTATAAAATAGTATTAGCCCACATGCTAATCCACATCTGCAAGATTAAGGCTGTGTCGTATTTTATAATTGAAGCCTATAATAGTCACGACGGACATTATAATTTTGGAAGTGAGAGGATGAATAATCACGCAACTTATTTCGCTACCCACGTGATTGGACATTTATTCACCATGGTTGAAGCAGTCACCATGGGCTAATACCATCCCAGTATGGGGGGGGGGTGACGTTTCTACAGGAACTAGCATGATGGTGGAACTTCCAGAACGATGAACGAGAGGGAAGGAGCCAAAATGCCATTTCCAGGCATATCCACGAAGATGCCGACAGGGACAAATCGAACCCTGGTCTTTGGGGGAGTCCAGATGGGAATCCTGATGAGGAGGATACCGATCCAGAGAGCCAGAGAGGTTTATGTACAACCCTTGTTGTGGAATAGAGAGCTGAGTGAGAGCTCCTCCATTTCGTGAGTTTTTGTCACACCCCTTCTTTGTTCTAGTTTCTGGTGGTATAGTAGTTTTAATGTAGTTTGTGAATCAACCACACTCAGTGTCAGCCATTTTTCTAGGTAGGGATGTAACTAGATTAGTTAGATGTCATTTATTTCAGTTTAGAGTGAGACACCCTTGGGGTCAGACATTTTGGTCAGCCCTGGTGCAGCTTGGTGAACGTCGTGGAACGTCAATGCCTACCTTTTTGCTGAACCTGATCGTAGTCATTTTGAGGCTATTTTGTTCAACCCTACTTGGGGTAATTTTCAAGTCTTTGCTGACTGTAGTTATGGCAATCAGATGCCTTGGTTATTAATTGACTGCATTCTTCGCAGCCATCCTTTGTTACACCCCTGACTGTCGTTAGAACGGTCGTATCATTTAGGTAGTCGACAGTAACTACCAGTTTGTAAATGCATTATATTTCATTTTGAATAAGCTCAGAAGCTATTCTTGGTCATGTTTGAACCTAACAACTAGAAGGAATGTTTCGTTGCCTAGCATCGAACGCGGTTCCCAACGTATCATTAAGCAGATCTAGTGTGTGAATCTGTGCCACATTTATCATATTTTTCTTGTGTCGTGTGAGACACGTTTTTATTTGATGTTCTAGCAACTACTGAGTTGCATTTTTAAAGCAAAGAGCTTCAGTTATTGTAAGTTTACTTTCATTTAGACGTCTTTGGTAGAAAGACGGAAGTGTATTACTATACTCAGATTTATAGCGTGCATTTGATACACGGACTCTGTAGAGATCTGTAACCTATGGTAGAGTTTTTTATGAACCGGCCAAGTGCAGGTTTTGTATTGATTAAATCGCCGGCCTTGAATAAACTGGTTATGTAACCCAGTGACCTAGAGCACGCCTGCTTCAATGTGAGACAAAACTACTATAGACGAGGACAGAGTACAATTTGTATTCGCTTTTCCTTTCATTGCTATTTTGCTTATGGAAATCAGTTTCCACTCTTGTATTTGATCACTTGTTTTATGGATCGGTTTTTGTTAGTTTAACGCTCTGTTGCGTGTATTGTCGTATGACAGGTACAGTTATGTAAGGTTTTCTATAGGATGGTGAAGTCTACCCTGTTATAGCAGGATGTTATTGTATGCTTTGTCCGGGGATGATCCCGTTGACCAGATGTTACTGGAAGGTAACTGTTGTACAGGCCTATCCCAGAGTTATTGAACGCGAGCTTAGCGCCGCTGGTAACCCGTGTTATTGTGTGTCCGAGTTGTTATACTCGTTGATTATATTCCGACTGTTGAGTCGAGGCTTTTTGGTGGAGAATGATCTCAGTTGGAGACACTCCGTGCCCAGGCTATTGTCAATGTTATTCGCCATAAACCTACGATAAACCTATAAACCGACATTCTAATAATAAAATGCATAATTGTTGTAAAACAAGCCTAACTAACGATTCTTTCTATCTAACTTTGTTCTTTGCATTCTGGAACTGTTGACATAGCCGTGCAGTTGAAGATAATTTCCTTGTGAGGAAATGACTAGGACAGTTGACATTTTTGTAGCGACCTGAAGCATGTGCGAACCTAGAGTTCGTAGCTTGTGGAGCTCAGGCCATGCGATGTCAGACGTGGTCTCAACTGCGCATTCGTCACCGTAACTATACACATTAGATGACTATGGTTTACAAAGAGTAAACCAAGGTGTAGGCAGGAATTTTTAATAAAACTACTGTGTCTATTTCGTTATTAATTTATGATGTCAAGTGTATTAAACCCTACATGTTACTTTATTGTGTGCTGTTAGCACATAGTTATTAAGCATAATTAAATTGTTTGTTTTTTTCATGGCTGTACACTTAGCTTTTGGATGTAATTGTTTTCTTTTACGGACGTCATCACCGTAAATTTTGTTAATTGATAGGACTTAGCTAGTTGAATTAATGTTAAATTTAAATGTCGAAATGGTACCATCCTAACCTTGATTTGTTTTGCTACCCTGTTAAATGTAAATTCAGATATTAGCTTGATCTTGTAACTTGAACTAGGGACTTGCGTCGTGCCATATTCCTAGCGTTGCTGTTGTTGCTTTATCATTGTGAGTTAGATCTTTCGCGAGGGTTTTCAGTAACTTCTCAGGTAGGGGACCTGTTCTTTATCTTAGTTTACTTATTAATTTGCGGACTAGCCGATTATAACCCTCCGAACTAGGCTAGGGGCTTGTGAATTTTAATAAATTTTCACGGTGTTTTACATGAGTCTGGATGTTTATTTTCTCAGTCTAGTTTTAAGGTGAACCTTTCCTTAGGCGGTCTATGACCATCGTCACCATGTACCACGATCCCTGTGGACTACGGACTCTCGTGCCGCTTTAGCCTTTTTGGAAGGTCACCTGATCCTCACGGTACTTTTTATTCGATTTATGTGTCGTTAGTTGAGTCATCGTGGTTGTTGACATCAACTAAACGGTCACAATATAAACTCATCATTAAAAATAAGAAGACACGTGTCTGAGGGTTTTTCGATGTGGTGTATATTATGAGGTGAAGGGTGAAAAGTGGGGGTTGAAGGATTCGTAACGGAGCGTGTATCTCTTAAACGACATAGGCGAGGAGTTTGGAACTCAGCGGAAAAAATCAGCATAAAAAATAAGTAAATAGGTGATTGATCGTTTTTTCATAAATCTAATTTAAGGGGCCCATGGGGAGGGGGGAATTTATGGGGGGGACGTAATAGGTCTGAGTGTAAAATTATACATGGCCTATGTTGTAGACAATAACACATTACATATTTTTTGTATCTTGCTATTTCATCATACGACGAATACTTAGGGAGTTATTAATGATTTTGTACTTTTCGGCCGGAATTTTTTAAGTCACAGGAATGACATAAAAATTGATTCGAATGAAATTTCAAAAAATAGTTTTTTATTATATTTTTCACGTCTTTTAGGATCCGAAACCAACATGATATTTTGATGTTTTATTTTTTCGTCCCATGCAATTTTGGTTTCAGGTGATAGAATTATTTTCCACTAGGACCCATGCTTATCTATCTATTTAACTGTTATAACGGGATTCCAAATGTTATTGCGGGCGAAGCTGCGGGTAACAGCTAGTTCTACATAAAGGCGAAATGAGCCACCAAAATGAACAGAACACTGGTATTTTGACATGTATCTATACTCAGTCACCATATTTTTCTTTCTTGTTGGACTGTCCCTTCTCTACGCACATTAACCCTTTATAGGGCAGAATATTCTTACAGGTTCTGCATATTATTTGTTATTATTTTGTTAACTTCAAATATTTTAGACTATTTTTTTGTTTCCTTTTACATTTTAATGTTCATATTTATATTTATAATTGTTATTTGTATTTATTATCTTAAAATTAAGATGATAAGATTGTTATAAATTTAATTTTGGAACGATTATTTATTTTTATTATTTTGATTTATATGAGTTTTTTTATTATTTTATTTTACAATGTTTGTTTCTAATTAAAACTTTTATTATCATATTTTGTTCTTTATTTTTTAATTCTAATTGTATTTCTTAAAAAGAATTATCAAGCACTTTAGTCCAAGGAGATAAAAACAAATTTGGGTTTCAGAAAAATATTAACACTTTCAAAAAAAATTCGTTGTTATATGGCTAAAAGATTCTACCATCTGCATCTTTGATAATATCATTTGTCCATATAATAGGTGGTTAATTTAGAGACCACTAACCTATAGAGCAGGCTGTTCCAGCCGAGCAGCTCCCTCGTGAGCAGCAGAGTACTCGCCGCCTATCGTGAGTAAACCTGCAACATGCAATACAGCTCTGCTGAGGGGGGCTGCCGTCACTTCGCGGTGGATACATCAAGACTGGCAGGAACGCATAGACTTGTGCTATGACCTTCGCCCAGTGACGTATTGACTCTTACCCCCAGTCCCTCTCCAACCGTGCTCCGAGCATTACTGCTGAGTACTCGCGTGTTCGCATACTCAAACTCATGGATTTGGATCAGCCTGCTATAGAGGGTTAAAGCCCTGTCCCCAGGAGCTCACAACTAGATGGACGTGTGTTGATGACCACTGGACTCCGACATTTCCACCACGGCACTTACTTTTGCTTGAATTCTCTCCATCATCCTGTCAACTTCCCTTTGCCAATTCTTGTTCTGATCCGACCCCGGCGGTATTAGGGTGTCCAAGGCCTTGGGTGCGTTTCATTTTTCCACCACTGAACATCCTTTTTACATGGAATCCTAACCATTGGACGTGATATTTCTCCTTGAAGACCACACATGCATTAACCAGGAATCTAATCCTCTCCTTGGTGTTAGGCAAGCAGCTTGACAGCTGCGCCATCACGCACCATCACCTTTTGTAATAAGAGGCCCTACAGGGGGCAGGTTGTGTGTAGCTCCACCACGCATGGAGCACCCTGGATGATTCTAAACCCTCAACTGCTCATGGCTAGCAAGCTTGGGAGTAGGCGGTCCTGAGAGATTTCTGAGCATTGTCCGATTTCCACCTTTTCTCAGGTTCTTCTTTTTCATCTGCCTTTCATGGCTCACCTTCATTCTTCGAGAGTTGAGAACATTTTTCCAATTCCGTTTCTTTCTTGTCCACTTCTCCTTCTTCTTCTATTGTTGTTGTTACTTCATTTAAGAGCTTTACGACATCCTGGTTATTTAGCCCCGTGTACTTGTGTGTGTATATAGAATTTGTCTGATAACCTGTATTATTGTGGTTTGTATTTTTGGCAGGTAAAGATTGGGAAGGAGGCATTTTCCTGGAGTAGAAGTGGGAAATCAAGGAAAACCACTTTCAGGATGACTGAGGTGAAAATAACACCCACCTCTTCTCAGTTTGGCCCCACGAGGCTGAGTGTACCCCGTTCCAGCCCTCAAACCAGAATTGAATTCCTTGGCAGTGCCGGGTATCGAACCCGGACCTCCGGGGTTGCAGCCAAGAATGCTATCGTCTACACCATGAGGTGGCCCAACTAATCTTTTAAAGAAACAAGTATGGGCTTGTCCGTTTAGCACTAGCACCAATGTGACCACGCTCTGAAATCACAAGTCACGTTCAGACTTTGGCGCAAGTATGGCTACAATGTGTGTTGTTTCAGGAATCAACGATATTTCCACGTAATCTCAGAAGTCGCTGCTACAGCGCTTGTTGAGAACTCGTCAGTGTTCCAGTATTTATTTATTTATCGTGTGGCATTTAGTGCCGGGTGTGTCCGAGGACGTGTTCGGCTCGCCAGAGGCTGTAGCTGCTTCTAGTGGACACCCATAGAGTGAGCTATAAGTTCCGTTCAATTTCAAGTAGTTCCAACTTTCACTACCAGATGTCAATGCTACCTAGTGGTGAACGTTGCAACTTCGATAGAGCATTCCAATGAAATCTAACCTAGAAATTAAGCTTCACACAAGTTTATTCTGTGGAAGGATCTTTTACATGCCATAAATCTATGACATGGGACCGCCGGCTTTACTTCCCCTCCGAAGGAAGGCATACTGAAGGATTTTAGCGCCCTTAAAAAATCCAAAAACTTCGGCCGGGTTTGAACCCGCTATCTTGGGCACAGCAGTTCAGCATGCTACCAACCACTCCACCGAAGCCGCTAGTGTTCCAGTGGACATGACCGTAGAACGAGAAACAGTTTTGGCCATGCTCCTCATGTAGGAGGAAGACACATCGACGGAAGGAAGTTTCCGGGTCCATCTATTGGTTTTGGAAAGACAGAATCGAGGACCTTGATACACTTTATTTGATGATTTACAACAGGATGACGAAAAGTTTTTAGCATACTTTTTTTTTGTTTTTTGTTTTTCGCTATCGTTTTACCCTCCAGGGTTGGCTTTTCCCACGGACTAAGCGAGGGATCCCACCTCTACCGCCACTGAGGGCAGTGTCCTGGAGCTTGAGACTCTGAGTCAGGGATACAACTGGGGTGTGTGACCAGCACTACGCCCAGGCGGCCTCACCTGCAAAGCGAACAGGGGGCCTGATGAAGGGATGGGAATAGTGGGACGGTTAGGCAAGGAAATGGGAAGGAGGCGGCCGTGGCCTTACAGTAGGAACCATCCCGGCATATGCCCGAGGACGAAGTGGGAAACCACGGAAAACCACTTCGAGGATGGCTGAGGTGGGAATCGAACCCCCTCTACTCATTTGGGCCACCCGAGGCTGAGTAGACCCCGTTCCAGTCCTCATACCACTTTTCAAATTTCGTGGCAGAGCCGGGAATCGAACCCAGGACCTCCGGGGCGGCAGCTAACCATGCTGACCGCTACGCTACGGAAGCATACTTTCTCATGTATAAAAATTAATTTCAAGAGCTTATAGATGGAATCACCAATGGAATTCGAAAAAAGATCTCCGTCATGAGTCAGATCATTCCACCAGAAGAAAGATTTAGACATTAAGTTAAATTACTGTTGTTCGGTATTTGCAAATCTTTAATTTTTATTGTGGATTAAAAAATCACGAGCCTTACAGTAGTCGCATATCATGTATAACATGTGACATGTTATCCTACTATGTGTCTGCTGGGAGCTCAAATCCCTTCTTAACAGTGAATTCTGTTGCTCATTGAAATAACTACAATACTTGTAAGACTCCTGTGCCAAATCATTTCAGCAAATATGATATAATGAATATTTTCACACCAAAGAACGACAACATGAAGATGATTTATTGCAAGAATATCTTTAATGGGGCCTCCAAAACTTGAAGTATGCGATATACATTCCACATAGTGCTGGTGTTTGGCTGTCAGTACCTCGAGTGCGTACATTAAATAAGAATACGCCGAAAGTATGAAGACTTAATAAATCATAATTGTTTTCATCATATATGATATAATGAATATTTTCAGACCAAAGAACGACAATTTGAAGATGATTTATTGTAGGAATATCTTTAATGGGTTTTCCAGACCTTGAAGTAAACCGTATGCTATATACATTCCACATAGCCACATGGCCTACAGTACGTCGTGGTACCCATCTCCACCACTGCACGCGCTCATTGTTTCCGTTGCATTTCCGTCCCATTTCCGTATCACTTCTTCAAAATCACCCCCACAAAAATATACAGCAGCACCAATCTCCGCCACCGCGCTCGCTCATTGTTTCCGTTTCATTTCCGTTCCATTTCCGTTTCATTTCTTGAAAATCACCCCTACAAAAAATATATAGCAACCGAGAGGAAAGATGTTACACATCAAAAATGGAAAATAACAGAACTTTATAGTTGAGGTCTAAGATTAAGAAACTCACCTTGAATGGTAGTATATTATTTACACCTTAGAGGAAAAGTCTTCTGCCGTAATTCGGGTTAAAGACCACAAACATGTTGATAGGCCTACATATTTGGGATAAGGTGAAGGTGGTTCAATGATTCGCTCATTAGTACCCCTACCGTCGCGCTACTTAAGAATTGCAGCCTTGTCTGAAACCAACAATTTAGTTCTCGGTATTGCGGAGAGCAGAGCTACTTTTTATGGCCGCCACCAGCGGCGATGTCAACTATAGAGACCGTCTGTTGCCCTACTCTTCAGTGGTGATAGCTGTGTGTGAAAGCTCTCATTTATCCACAGTCTTCGTGAACGGAAGTGCTTCAGAGAAGCGCGCTGAAGCGCAACTGAGTGGCGTCGTCTGAAGGCGCCCTAAGACTTGAAAATGTGACGCGGTTGGGGCGTCGCTGCATTAGTGTTAGTGGCTAACGCAACCGCTTGATCAGCAGGAGACTTGGTTTCAAATCTAGAATGCGGTCATATTTTCAAGGCTTACTCAGCACCTACAATCACAGATGCTTACTTATTTAATCTGTTGATTGCTACGCCCGTCTATAGACGGTGCACAAGAACTTCATTTTTTTCATAGTCCCCGTTTGCTCTCCAGTGCCGAGTCGATCTCTGGCATATTCTGCCATTTGCTGGACATTATTAGTACTACTTTAGTTCGGATTTTGCAGACATCTGTCCTCTTCAGCTTGAGTTCATCTGTGATGTGAACAAGCATGGTGGAACAATAAAACATTCTTATCGTTGCGTTGCGATTTCGGATCAAAGAATATGAATTTTATCATTTTAAATGAGCATGTGGACTTTACCTGGGGTCTGGCGTTACGTTACGGTGACGGAACGAAATGTACCGAGAATGCACTAAGGTGTGTGACGTCATAGTACGATGTAGCAGCCGAGTACCAAGATGGCAGTGCGAGAACAGAGTTTCAAGAAGGCAGTGCGAGAACAGTCAAGCAGGCAGAGAAGAAACAAAATAGAATCTTGAAACTCTGTTCTCGCACTGCCTTCTTGGTACTCGGATGCTAGCATTTAAAGTGATATAAAGTCTAGTTTTTCAGACTGACTATCCGTGTCTTTTTATACTCGTAAGGAGCAACTTGCTACTAATTTTGGGAAATAATTTTATTTTGGGTCCGTTACCTCTATGGAGATGATGCAAGCCTCCGTGGCTTAGGCGGCAGCACGCCGGCCTCTCACCGCTGGGTGCGTGGTTCAAATCCCGGTCACTCCATGTGAGATCTGTGCTGGACAAAACGGAGGCTGAAAGGTTTTTCTCCGGGTACTCCGATTTTCCCTGTCAAAATTTCATTCCAGCAACACTCTCCACTATCATTTCATTTCATCTGTCATTCATTTAATCATTGCCCCAGAGGAGTGCGTCAGGCCTCGGCAGCCGGCACAGTTCATATCCTCGCCGCTAGATGGGGGCTTCATTCATTCCATTCCTGACCCGGTCGGAGACTGGAAGAAGGCTGTGGATTTTCATTTTTTTTTTCACCTCTATGGAGATGGTGCAAACATAGGCACAAAATTTGTAATTTCGATTTGTCTCAAAATAAAAATATTAACGCGGTTAAAAAATAGACCCAAACCTATACACTTGAAATTTTAATCTTATTACTTCCCAGATAAGTGAATGAAACAACTCAGCACTTAAAAGTTTAATTAATTATTGTTGGTTTAAGGAGTGTAACAGCGGGGTCATCTGTCCCTATACTATCACAGATGAATTCCGTATTATCTGATCAGAATATACGCAAAGTTTCAGTTAGATCGTCGGGGGGGGGGGGGGGGGGGGAAGGGCGGGGTCATGTTCATTATGTATTCTTACCGGGAAGATGATGGTGAATAGTGTTTTAACCCTTTATAGGTCCTTCGGATACTATCTTCCCACCATGTATTTATAGAACGGTGTTAGGGAGAGAATCTTCCCACCCATTTCATTTCAAGCAGTTCCACATGCATCCACATGCTAGATGCTGAGAAATATTTAAAACCCATTAATTTGATGTATACTGTCATCAGAAACCAAAGGTGGGAAGCATATATCCCAGTGGTCTCTACAGTGCACGTGCTCGCCAGTTCGGTTGTGTTGAGTGAAAAAAATGCATTGTTTTACAGAAGAAGGTGTTTTTATTGAAGATAAGAGATTTGTAAACGTTGGTATATAGCTGAAATACAATGTTAATAATGGTTTTGGTCACTTGAGTAAATATATTTGCCATAGAATAGAAGATTTTTAAAATTAAATTTCTGTGTTTTTAGTAAATACTATTTTGAAATTATTGAATTATATTCGGATGTACTAACTTTTAACATTCCAAAATAACTTTTATATTTTTTGTGCAGTTTTCGGCAAATATGATATAGGTCACTGACCTTGTGTTGCGTGGAAGTTACGGGTTTATCTTAAATTATAGAGCGTGATGGGTGTTATATCCTGTTAATTAAACCTCATTATAGAGTGATAAACAGAGTATCATCATAATTTGGAGGTGGGAGATTATTACCCCATTGCTCATTTAAGAAACCATACTGTCGGGTGTAGGCAGTGGGATAATAATTTCCCACCCCATATTTCATAAAATAGAATCCACACCCATAAAATTGTTACATATTTCTACTCATCTATCACCCCCAATTACAAATGTGCAAAAAAAAGCAAATACTTTATACCCCCGGTCTTTTGCCCTATTAAGGGGTCTAATATCTAGGTTCTCTCTCTCTCGTTTTGCTCAACCTGATGGTTGATGGGCAGCATGACTGTCTTCATCCAACGTTCTTCTATCTTGAGCCAACTGCTTGATTAGTTGATGTGGATGTCACCCTTTAATGTCATCGATGAACCCTGCTCTTGGTCATCCTCTTCTAGCCTTCCCTTCCAGTTTCCCTTCAGACAGTGTGGTGCACCATGATGAATGTCACAGTAAGTGACCAATCCAACTATATCGTCTTTTCATAATAATTTTCCCTAGACTGATTGTTTCTTCAGCTCTCTTGAGGACTTCTCCATTTGTTAGCCTGTCAGTCCAAGGCATTCGTAACAATTGGCGCCTGCACCACATTTCAAATGCATTTATTCTTTTCTTATCTGCCTTTAATAGGGTCCAGTTTCAGTGCCATAGGTCGTAATGCTCCAAATTAAGTTTTTAATGAAATGCTTTCTCACTGGTGGGGTATAGCCTTGGGGGTAAATAGGCTTCATTTTTGTTAAAAGTTTCTTTAGCCTTGACTATTCGAGAATGGACGTCCTTTTCACATCTCCCATTAGATGCGATGCTGCTTCCCAAATAACTGAACATCTAGGTTATCGGCCCCTATTACTGGAAAGAAATGTGTGTTAGGGCCGTTTTCACCAACGTCAATTATCCCTTAATAATTCATCATTAAATGTTACTTAACTTTGCAAGAGCATTTCATCAAACAGTAACGCTCGTTAACATACCACTAACATGCAATTAAGTCAAATGGCCAAATTTGACCGCTCAACACTCTAAAGCATCGTTAAATATATGAATTCTTGCACTACCGTAAGAATTGGTTTGTTTCCGACTTTCACACGAACTTTCATCCATATGAACATAAAATATGTGTATGACAATGAAATTATAAAAGATCATAGGCCTACATGTTACTAATACCAAGTAAGATGAACACGGAAAGTTTAAAATAATATATTGTGACCGTTAAAGTTGATGTCAACAACCACGATGACTCAACTAACGACACATAAATCAAATAAAAAGTACCGTGAGGATCAGGTGACCTTCCATAAAGGCTAAAGCGGCACGAGAGTCCGTAGTCCACAGGGATCGTGGTACATGGTGACGATGGTCATAGACCGCCTAAGGAAAGGTTCACCTTAAAACTAGACTGAGAAAATAAACATCCAGACTCATGTAAAACACCGTGAAAATTTATTAAAATTCACAAGCCCCTAGCCTAGTTCGGAGGGTTATAATCGGCTAGTCCGCAAATTAATAAATAAACAAAGATAAAGAACAGGTCCCCCTACCTGAGAAGTTACTGAAAACCCTCGCGAAAGATCTAACTCACAATGATAAAGCAACAACAGCAACGCTAGGAATATGGTACGACGCAAGTCCCTAGTTCAAGTTACAAGATCAAGCTAATATCTGAATTTACATTTAACAGGGTAGCAAAACAAATCTAGGTTAGGATGGTACCATTTCGACATTTAAATTTAACATTAATTCAACTAGCTAAGTCCTATCAATTAACAAAATTTACGGCGATGACGTCCGTAAAAGAAAACAATTACATCCAAAAGCTAAGTGTACAGCCATGAAAAACAAACAATTTAATTATGCTTAATAACTATGTGCTAACAGCACACAACAAAGTAACATGTAGGGTTTAATACACTTGACATCATAAACTAATAACGAAATAGACACAGTAGTTTTTATTAAAAATTCCTGCCTACACCTTGGTTTACTCTTTGTAAACCATAGTCATCTAATGTGTATAGTTACGGTGACGAATGCGCAGTTGAGACCACGTCTGACATCGCATGGCCTGAGCTCCACAAGCTACGAACTCTAGGTTCGCACATGCTTCAGGTCGCTACAAAAATGTCAACTGTCCTAGTCATTTCCTCACAAGGAAATTATCTTCAACTGCACGGCTATGTCAACAGTTCCAGAATGCAAAGAACAAAGTTAGATAGAAAGAATCGTTAGTTAGGCTTGTTTTACAACAATTATGCGTTTTATTATTAGAACGTCGGTTTATAGGTTTATCGTAGGTTTATGGCGAATAACATTGACAATAGCCTGGGCACGGAGTGTCTCCAACTGAGATCATTCTCCACCAAAAAGCCTCGACTCAACAGTCGGAATATAATCAACGAGTATAACAACTCGGACACACAATAACACGGGTTACCAGCGGCGCTAAGCTCGCGTTCAATAACTCTGGGATAGGCCTGTACAACAGTTACCTTCCATATAACATCTGGTCAACGGGATCATCCCCGGACAAAGCATACAATAACATCCTGCTATAACAGGGTAGACTTCACCATCCTATAGAAAACCTTACATAACTGTACCTGTCATACGACAATACACGCAACAGAGCGTTAAACTAACAAAAACCGATCCATAAAACAAGTGATCAAATACAAGAGTGGAAACTGATTTCCATAAGCAAAATAGCAATGAAAGGAAAAGCGAATACAAATTGTACTCTGTCCTCGTCTATAGTAGTTTTGTCTCACAATGAAGCAGGCGTGCTCTAGGTCACTGGGTTACATAACCAGTTTATTCAAGGCCGGCGATTTAATCAATACAAAACCTGCACTTGGCCGGTTCATAAAAAACTTTACCATAGGTTACGGATCTCTACAGAGTCCGTGTATCAAATGCACGCTATAAATCTGAGTATATTAATACACTTCCGTCTTTCTACCAAAGACGTCTAAATGAAAGTAAACTTACAATAACTGAAGCTCTTTGCTTTAAAAATGCAACTCAGTAGTTGCTAGAACATCAAATAAAAACGTGTCTCACACGACACAAGAAAAATACGATAAATGTGGCACAGATTCACACACTAGATCTGCTTAATGATACGTTGGGAACCGCGTTCGATGCTAGGCAACGAAACATTCCTTCTAGTTGTTAGGTTCAAACATGACCAAGAATAGCTTCTGAGCTTATTCAAAATGAAATATAATGCATTTACAAACTGGTAGTTACTGTCGACTACCTAAATGATACGACCGTTCTAACGACAGTCAGGGGTGTAACAAAGGATGGCTGCGAAGAATGCAGTCAATTAATAACCAAGACATCTGATTGCCATAACTACAGTCAGCAAAGACTTGAAAATTACCCCAAGTAGGGTTGAACAAAATAGCCTCAAAATGACTACGATCAGGTTCAGCAAAAAGGTAGGCATTGACGTTCCACGACGTTCACCAAGCTGCACCAGGGCTGACCAAAATGTCTGACCCCAAGGGTGTCTCACTCTAAACTGAAATAAATGACATCTAACTAAACTAGTTACATCCCTACCTAGAAAAATGGCTGACACTGAGTGTGGTTGATTCACAAACTACATTAAAACTACTATACCACCAGAAACTAGAACAAAGAAGGGGTGTGACAAAAACTCACGAAATGGAGGAGCTCTCACTCGGCTCTCTAATCCACAACAAGGGTTGTACAAAAACCTCTCTGGCTCTCTGGATCGGTATCCTCCTCATCAGGATTCCCATCTGGACTCCCCCAAAGACCAGGGTTCGATTTGTCCCTGTCGACATCTTCGTGGACATGCCTGGAAATGGCATTTTGGCTCCTTCCCTCTCGTTCATCGTTCTGGAAGTTCCACCATCATGCGGGTCCCTGTAGAAACGTCACCCCCCCATACTGGGATGGTATTAGCCCATGGTGACTGCTTCAACCATGGTGAAGAAAAGTCCAATCACGTGGGTAACGAAATAAGTTGCGTGATTATTCATCCTCTCACTTCCAAGATTATAATGTCCGTCGTGACTATTCTAGGCTTCAATTATAAAATACGACACAGCCTTAATCTTGCAGATGTGGATTAGCATGTGAGCTAATACTATTTTATAATGCTGCACGTGCTAGTGACGCTACTTTTGTATCACGCAGCATCCGTGAATTATACGACGTTTCAAAGATGAAATTTCCACTTTGGCAATTTAAATATCTCATACAATTATAATCACACTTATTCAGGATAATTGTAACACTATTACCTGTATATTTCCACTAGGCATCTGCCCTCCACATACGCGTGGGTAATATGTGATGTCACAGCAATGTTGTGCAATACACTATACTTGCCAATAATTATTTTCCAAGCTTCTTATTTAATTCACTGGACTTCATCGACAGTGGATATTAGTATTTGCTTGCTCGATGGCACCTTATAATCACTTTTAACGCTAAACAGCGGATATTCTTCTACGTCTCGTAGGACAAATGTAATTCCACGCCTACACAAGGCGGATTCTCAAGACGCAGTGCTCCGGTACTGGGTGTCTCTAGAAAGTAGGTCGTCAAAACGAAAACGTTGAGCGACTACTTACGTTCCTTTTTGCGTATCTGCAAAAAGTACCTAAAGTAAAAATAAACATTCTCCAAAATGTTTTAATAATGCAGCATGACGAAATGGAATATTCTGAGTCTCGTAGGAAAGATAAAAATAATTAATAAGACCTCAGATAATAATTAGCAGTTTACACCAAAGTCAAAAGTGCGATTCACCGCTACTTCAAAGTATCGCGTGATCTCTCAGCTTCACGTGGCTTCCTGGGTGTGTTCAAAAGTACAACATCCCATCATAAATGCTCTGTCATAAAAAAAAATATCACATGAACCATAGCTCAGCGGGTTCATCTGCCTCTCTGTCGTTTCAAATAAAACGTTGGGATAACATTTTTATTTGCTTTGAAATTCATTCAAGAGTGATATTTTTTTAGATTGGCTGCATTAAAGGTTCCAATGCGTTCTCCTGTCCTAATGTCTTCTATCACATAACTTCCATTGTTTAAAGGCTGTCGGATACGACTAGGGCCATAATACAAGGATAGAAATTTCCCATATATGCGGTCTATAGGACTAGAAATTCCGGGTCTCCTTATAAGGATAAGGTCTCCTTCTACTAGTGGTTCTCTAAACCTCTGGCGTCTAGTTCTTCTCAAGCGCTTGGCAGCTTGTCTGTCCATAGTCTCTCTCGCAGCTAAAAGTCTGCTGGCATGTGATGGTTGTAAACAAGGTGGATTTACAATCACACGATCCCATATTCTCAGCGGCATCTGGTTCAAATGCAAGACCATAGGTATTTGACCAGTGCTTTCATGTACTGTTGAATTAATACATTTTGCTATAATAACAAGGACTTCAGTCCATCGCCAGTGTTCTTCTTGACAATATAATCGACAGAATTTTGCGATAATAGACATCACGCATTCTGCTGGGTTGCTCTCTGGATGTCGAATAGATGATAAAACATGACATATTTCAAGTTCATTCAAGGCATTGGCAAATTCTGCTGAGGTGTACTGTGATCCGTGATCAGTCAACAAGAATTGTGGCTTTCCTGCCTCCGGTATCACTTGACGTCTAATCCTCTGAATAATCTGATGTGCAGTAGCTTTTTGAATTGGATGAAGCATCGTATATTTCGTGAACACATCCACCGTTACAACGATGTATCGATTCCCACGACGAGCCTTAGGTATTGGGCCATACAGGTCCTGTGCATACAACTCTCTAGGTTGAGTTGGTAGTATTGGTCTAGGTTGTTCCTTCAGCAAGTGTGACGTGTACTTGTTCCGCTGGCATGCGTCGCAAGCACGTAAACACTGTCTAACGGTGGCTCCTCACCCTCTCGTTCATCCTGTGGATCCATTCTTCGTTCTAGGAAACGGATAATATGTCTGAGTTCCTCCTCACGTCGCTGTCCTTCAGGTAAATGACGAAATCGGCGAAGGTGTTCCTCGCATTCTCCCTCGATGTCTATGGCATTAACAGTAGCTTCAGGATTCCGGCTGAGGATGTCGGCCAACACATTCTCTCTGCCTGGTCGATAAACTATTTCCAAATCGAACTGTTGGAGAAACAGCGTCCAACGTGTGATCCTGTCGCTTGCCAGTCTTGTTCTCAAGATGAAGGTCAACGCATGATGATCGGTTCTCACAATAATCCTCTGACCTAACAGAAGTTTCTGCCAGTATTCAAGTGCGTAAACAATTGCAAGTGCTTCTATCTCGGTCGTGAAGTAGTGAGATTCATGTACTCTTAAACGTCGGCTTAAGAAAGCAATGTAATGACGTTTCTTCTCATCATCTTCCTGCAGTAAAATGGCTCCTATACCAATGGCAGATGCATCAGTTTCTAGAATAAAGTTCCGAGAGTAATCTGGATATTCTAACTGAATTGAGTCCACAAGCATCTGTTTAGCTCTCCTGAAAGCTATCTCGCATTCATCATTCCAGTTCCACCTGCAGTTCTTTTTCAATAATCCTTGCAGTGGTGCAACAGTTTCGGAATACTTCTCACAATGAGCAGCAAAGAATTGGAGAATTCCTAAGAATTGTCTCACGTGTTACACACGGGTTGGTGTTGGAAATGCAGCAACAGTTCTAATCTTTGCCGGATTCGGTCTATATCCTTCTCCATTGATTATGTGTCCTACGAATTTCACTTCTTCCTGAAAAAATCGACACTTGTCAAACTTGACCTTAAAATTTGCCTGTCGGAGATTCTCAAAAACAAGGCGCAATGTCTTTAAATGCTCTTCTCCTGTTCCCGAAGCTATGATTATGTCATCCACATAACATATTACTTTCTGCTTCACTTCATGAGTCAGCTTGGCATCAAGTGCTCTGATTAATGCGGCTCCGGCATTTTTCAATCCAAATCGTAGTTTTTGGAATACATAAGTAGTCTGATCAAACAAGAATCCAGTATATTTCTGAGTATGCTCAGATAATCTGATATGGTAATAAGACTGAACCAAGTCTAATGATGAAAATATCCTTTTTCCTTTGAACTTCCTGAGAATGTCCCTAATCTTGGGCGGTCTGTCGTGCTCAGGAGCTAGGCGTTCATTCAAGGCTCTGGCATCAAGACAAAGTCTCAAGCTTCCATCTACCTTAACCACAGGTATTATGGGATTCAAGAAAGGAGTCGGTGATTTCTTGATTGTACCTGCTGCTTCCATCTCATGGATCTTCTTAGCAGCTTCTTCGAGATGTTTCTCGGCAATCGGATAGATCCTTTTCTGGAATGGGGAATCGTCCAATAATACAAGATCATACTCGTAGTCTAATATCTCACCAGGTGTGGTGTCGAATATATCTCTGTAATCGTTCAGTATTGCGTCAAGATCCTCATGTGTGGGTGCTGATAACGATTCTGCCTCTTCGTCGGCATCTAGTGTCGCCTCAATTTCCTTGCCCTTTAATGCTTCGACTACGTCTACTTCGGATAGGAATTCCGGTTCTTCTTCAATTAGGCTCATCTGAATGGGTTCGTTCGGCTTGAACTCTACCGTATTCCGTCCCATGTCAATGATTCCATCATATTTTCTAATGAAGTCTGCGCCTAAAATGGCATCATGATGCAGGCCCTTCATTACGAGAAATTCGTGCAAGTACACGTGGCTCGAAATCTTCACAGTACACAAAATCTGGATTTTGCACGTTACAACGCGGTCAGGTATGACACCTCTGACTCTTATGGCTGAAATGGGCAACTCCGTCACCTCAGAGTTTGCTCTAAGTCTGGCATGGCAATCGGCGGAAATTACACTAATCATCGCTCCAGTATCGATGAGTATGACTACACTGACTTCATTCAAGGTGGCTACAATCTTGGGTAGACGTGTTAATTCATAATTGTGGTTCGTCGTTCGTCGTTCGTCCAACAAGTCTTCTTGGATTGGCTCCCAGAGTAATATAGAGGCAGTTACTCGGTGCTCAACCAAACAAGAATCTATTGATTTTTCGGAGTTTTTTTTCTGTTATGGCGAGAAGTACTGGGCTGGTTCTGCTCCGTCTCCTGCGCCGAATGTCTATTTTCCCTCGAAGTAGGGTTCCGTTCTCCCTCTTCTTGGATCTGCAATTCTCTCAATTGTTGGAGGTACTCACGGCTCTCCCGCGCTCTTCCTTTCCAATCCCTGTCTGGCTGGTATCTAGGGTCTCGATTTCTGTCGTAACCCCCACTATATCGATAGTGTCTACGGATACGTCCGTGTTGCTGATTTCTTCCTTCATTCCCTCGGCGGTTGTTTTCATGACGTCGGTTGTCGTCCGTCCTTCGGTCGAATCGCCGGTCCCAATGACTTCGCCGGTCATCATGTTGATTTCGAGTATACGGAGTGTTGTTCCATTCTCTCCTGTTATAACTGTAATTGTTATCACGTCGCCCAGAATCCTCTGTGGTTTGTGTTTGTTGTGGCGTCTGGCTCACTTTATCAACAGTCGTCAGATTCATATGTCTATCCTCGCGCCTATCAGCCTTCTGCTGACGGTGTGTAGGAAACTGTTCTGTGTTAGCGTCCAACCTTCGCAGTATCTGGTCACACTGCTGGAAAGTGGATGCCCCTGCAGCGATTAACACACGTTGTACATCCGCAGGGTACTGCCAAACAATTGTGTTCACCAAATCTTGTTCGGACAACGGAGGCTGAAGACAACGGAGCTTCGCGAGCTGTATTGCGAAGTAATTCGCATAACGAGTAGGTGTATTGGAACTGTACCTTCGAGTGTACATCTCAGCTCGGATACTCTGCTGGATGTCGCTCGACCAATATGTTCTTAATAACGCTTCCTTAAAGTCTTGGTAGCCTGTAAATGAGTATCGGAATGCTCTGAACCAGGTACCGGCTTGTCCCTCAAGCAGTCGCTCTATAACTCTTAGTTCCCTCTCTGGAGTTACCATAGTATCACGTAAGTAGCTTTCGACATTTGCTAGGAATTCCACTGGAGTAACACCGCTCCCAGTTCCCGAGAAGCGAGCTGGTTGCTCCTCTCTTGAACGAATTATGGTGACATTTCCCTGCGTATTCGCGGGTCTGAAAGTATTTTGCATGTAACTCTGCGTAGGAGTGTTAGTCTCATGACTAATTCGATTAGATGCTGGTTGAAACGGGTGAGCGTCAAAGTTCAAGGTCTGACCTTGCGCTAAATTAGTGAATTGTGACGGCTGCGATTCCATAGGCGCGCTGGGTTGGAAATGGGTAGGCATCATTCCTCCTGATTGAGATATAGGCGTTTCCTGAGATTCTCCCATCTGTGGGTGTACGTGTCTCTCTCTTGGAGTCGTCTCGAGTCTGTCCAGGCGTCTTTCTATTACTTCAAGACCTGGGATGGTTCTGGCTGCGACTTTGTTGCCTAAGTCGTTCAATTGCAGCTCGATCCTGTCAACCTTTCCCTTGAGGTTTGTGTCTACCTCGCGTATGGCCGTCCTAAGGTTATAACTGAGGTCTAACCTCTCGGTCACCGCGACTTCCTCAAATCTCTTTTGTAAGGAATCGATATCTCCTTCAACTCTGGACATATTTTCTTGGATTTTACCCACATCGTCTCTAACCTCGGCTACCTTAGCCTTGACGGTAGCTTCGTGTTCGTTGAGGTCACCTCTCAATAACATGAGGTCAATTTTGTGTTCCTCATGATGAACATCAACTGTCTCGCGTAGACTGGCTACGGTTTCCGTCAATTCAGAAATGTTTCTCCTGTTGGTGTTAAGTTCCTCTTTAATCTCCATCATGCCATCAACGATAGTCTTCACGTTGTTATTAACGGCATTGGCAGCTCCTCTCATCAAGATTAAACCAACGTTCATGGTTGCCATGTCCTTCTTCACATTTCCGATAAATCCCTCGACGTGATCTAGTCGAGTCCCGAATTCTTCCCTGGTATGTTCCAGATCTGCTCTCATGTCTATCTGGACTTTATTCAAGGTTGTCTGAATTTGAGCTGTGTGCTCCTCCAATCGGTTTTGCACCTCCTCCCTAGCTCTATTAATCTGGTCGGTTAAGCAATCTACGCGCTGGTTAGCCTCCTGATGGTGTCGTATGACATCAACCCTAACAGCTGCTAAACCTGTCGTCAGATCATTTCTCGCTTCGATCCTATATGTGTCCATGTCTGCCCTGACTTGAGTTAAATCAGCCCTAACATTATTTACAGAGTGGGTGTTAATTTCTAAGTCCTGTCTTACATTGTTGACTTCCTGTCTAACCTGGTCCACATGACCACTGACATTGTTGACTTCCTGTCTAACCTGGTCCACATGACCGCTTACAGTATTTACAGCCTGAGTATTCTGACCTAAGTCAGCAGTAATCTGTTGAAGATTGGCATTCACACCTGCCATCATCTCTCCAAACACACGACGAATAGTTTCCTCATCCATAGATAAGAAATATATGAGAAAGTGAGGGATCAATTTCTACTGGAACTTACAGCTATGATTAGTTACTTGGTGGTATAAAGCTTGCTTCATTTATATAAATATCACGAGTACAGCTGGAGTATGCAAACTAAGTGCTTCTACATTTACAAAGACAACGGTGAGCAAAGCAAAGTATTACATTTACTTAGGATGAGGCATTATCAAAGAAAATCCTATCCTTCGTTTATTCAACACTAAAGCCTCACCCCATGGACTTCTATCAAACATGAATGCCATGCGGTCAATTGATCTGCAGTACGACTTTCTAAGTTCGTCCCAGTCCTGTCAATTTACCATTAATCATCATTAGGATCCTCAAAAAAATAACATGGTACTGAGGGTCACCACGTTAACGTCGGCAAATGAGTTGGGCGCCATTTTATGAGACCGTTAAAGTTGATGTCAACAACCACGATGACTCAACTAACGACACATAAATCAAATAAAAAGTACCGTGAGGATCAGGTGACCTTCCATAAAGGCTAAAGCGGCACGAGAGTCCGTAGTCCACAGGGATCGTGGTACATGGTGACGATGGTCATAGACCGCCTAAGGAAAGGTTCACCTTAAAACTAGACTGAGAAAATAAACATCCAGACTCATGTAAAACACCGTGAAAATTTATTAAAATTCACAAGCCCCTAGCCTAGTTCGGAGGGTTATAATCGGCTAGTCCGCAAATTAATAAATAAACAAAGATAAAGAACAGGTCCCCCTACCTGAGAAGTTACTGAAAACCCTCGCGAAAGATCTAACTCACAATGATAAAGCAACAACAGCAACGCTAGGAATATGGTACGACGCAAGTCCCTAGTTCAAGTTACAAGATCAAGCTAATATCTGAATTTACATTTAACAGGGTAGCAAAACAAATCAAGGTTAGGATGGTACCATTTCGACATTTAAATTTAACATTAATTCAACTAGCTAAGTCCTATCAATTAACAAAATTTACGGCGATGACGTCCGTAAAAGAAAACAATTACATCCAAAAGCTAAGTGTACAGCCATGAAAAACAAACAATTTAATTATGCTTAATAACTATGTGCTAACAGCACACAACAAAGTAACATGTAGGGTTTAATACACTTGACATCATAAACTAATAACGAAATAGACACAGTAGTTTTTATTAAAAATTCCTGCCTACACCTTGGTTTACTCTTTGTAAACCATAGTCATCTAATGTGTATAGTTACGGTGACGAATGCGCAGTTGAGACCACGTCTGACATCGCATGGCCTGAGCTCCACAAGCTACGAACTCTAGGTTCGCACATGCTTCAGGTCGCTACAAAAATGTCAACTGTCCTAGTCATTTCCTCACAAGGAAATTATCTTCAACTGCACGGCTATGTCAACAGTTCCAGAATGCAAAGAACAAAGTTAGATAGAAAGAATCGTTAGTTAGGCTTGTTTTACAACAATTATGCGTTTTATTATTAGAACGTCGGTTTATAGGTTTATCGTAGGTTTATGGCGAATAACATTGACAATAGCCTGGGCACGGAGTGTCTCCAACTGAGATCATTCTCCACCAAAAAGCCTCGACTCAACAGTCGGAATATAATCAACGAGTATAACAACTCGGACACACAATAACACGGGTTACCAGCGGCGCTAAGCTCGCGTTCAATAACTCTGGGATAGGCCTGTACAACAGTTACCTTCCATATAACATCTGGTCAACGGGATCATCCCCGGACAAAGCATACAATAACATCCTGCTATAACAGGGTAGACTTCACCATCCTATAGAAAACCTTACATAACTGTACCTGTCATACGACAATACACACAACAGAGCGTTAAACTAACAAAAACCGATCCATAAAACAAGTGATCAAATACAAGAGTGGAAACTGATTTCCATAAGCAAAATAGCAATGAAAGGAAAAGCGAATACAAATTGTACTCTGTCCTCGTCTATAGTAGTTTTGTCTCACAATGAAGCAGGCGTGCTCTAGGTCACTGGGTTACATAACCAGTTTATTCAAGGCCGGCGATTTAATCAATACAAAACCTGCACTTGGCCGGTTCATAAAAAACTTTACCATAGGTTACGGATCTCTACAGAGTCCGTGTATCAAATGCACGCTATAAATCTGAGTATATTAATACACTTCCGTCTTTCTACCAAAGACGTCTAAATGAAAGTAAACTTACAATAACTGAAGCTCTTTGCTTTAAAAATGCAACTCAGTAGTTGCTAGAACATCAAATAAAAACGTGTCTCACACGACACAAGAAAAATACGATAAATGTGGCACAGATTCACACACTAGATCTGCTTAATGATACGTTGGGAACCGCGTTCGATGCTAGGCAACGAAACATTCCTTCTAGTTGTTAGGTTCAAACATGACCAAGAATAGCTTCTGAGCTTATTCAAAATGAAATATAATGCATTTACAAACTGGTAGTTACTGTCGACTACCTAAATGATACGACCGTTCTAACGACAGTCAGGGGTGTAACAAAGGATGGCTGCGAAGAATGCAGTCAATTAATAACCAAGACATCTGATTGCCATAACTACAGTCAGCAAAGACTTGAAAATTACCCCAAGTAGGGTTGAACAAAATAGCCTCAAAATGACTACGATCAGGTTCAGCAAAAAGGTAGGCATTGACGTTCCACGACGTTCACCAAGCTGCACCAGGGCTGACCAAAATGTCTGACCCCAAGGGTGTCTCACTCTAAACTGAAATAAATGACATCTAACTAAATTAGTTACATCCCTACCTAGAAAAATGGCTGACACTGAGTGTGGTTGATTCACAAACTACATTAAAACTACTATACCACCAGAAACTAGAACAAAGAAGGGGTGTGACAAAAACTCACGAAATGGAGGAGCTCTCACTCGGCTCTCTAATCCACAACAAGGGTTGTACAAAAACCTCTCTGGCTCTCTGGATCGGTATCCTCCTCATCAGGATTCCCATCTGGACTCCCCCAAAGACCAGGGTTCGATTTGTCCCTGTCGACATCTTCGTGGACATGCCTGGAAATGGCATTTTGGCTCCTTCCCTCTCGTTCATCGTTCTGGAAGTTCCACCATCATGCGGGTCCCTGTAGAAACGTCACCCCCCCATACTGGGATGGTATTAGCCCATGGTGACTGCTTCAACCATGGTGAAGAAAAGTCCAATCACGTGGGTAACGAAATAAGTTGCGTGATTATTCATCCTCTCACTTCCAAGATTATAATGTCCGTCGTGACTATTCTAGGCTTCAATTATAAAATACGACACAGCCTTAATCTTGCAGATGTGGATTAGCATGTGAGCTAATACTATTTTATAATGCTGCACGTGCTAGTGACGCTACTTTTGTATCACGCAGCATCCGTGAATTATACGACGTTTCAAAGATGAAATTTCCACTTTGGCAATTTAAATATCTCATACAATTATAATCACACTTATTCAGGATAATTGTAACACTATTACCTGTATATTTCCACTAGGCATCTGCCCTCCACATACGCGTGGGTAATATGTGATGTCACAGCAATGTTGTGCAATACACTATACTTGCCAATAATTATTTTCCAAGCTTCTTATTTAATTCACTGGACTTCATCGACAGTGGATATTAGTATTTGCTTGCTCGATGGCACCTTATAATCACTTTTAACGCTAAACAGCGGATATTCTTCTACGTCTCGTAGGACAAATGTAATTCCACGCCTACACAAGGCGGATTCTCAAGACGCAGTGCTCCGGTACTGGGTGTCTCTAGAAAGTAGGTCGTCAAAACGAAAACGTTGAGCGACTACTTACGTTCCTTTTTGCGTATCTGCAAAAAGTACCTAAAGTAAAAATAAACATTCTCCAAAATGTTTTAATAATGCAGCATGACGAAATGGAATATTCTGAGTCTCGTAGGAAAGATAAAAATAATTAATAAGACCTCAGATAATAATTAGCAGTTTACACCAAAGTCAAAAGTGCGATTCACCGCTACTTCAAAGTATCGCGTGATCTCTCAGCTTCACGTGGCTTCCTGGGTGTGTTCAAAAGTACAACATCCCATCATAAATGCTCTGTCATAAAAAAAAAAATATCACATGAACCATAGCTCAGCGGGTTCAATATCTTAAGTGGGATTTGAATTCCTCCCAATTCAGAGACGGCAACGCAACCACTTACACTACGAAGATAACGAGGAAAGAGCGTACTATTTTAGGAAGTAAACAATTTATGCACACAATTCCCGGTTCTATTAAATGCTTTGTTATAATTTTTTTTTTATCATTTTAAGCTTTTGCTTTTGTTTTTCCCCTCCCTCGTAATTATATTCCAGAATATCTCAAGGAAGCATCGCAAACAATATGAGTGCTATACGCTTCTTGTTTCGTCCGCCATTCTTCAGGACGAAACCAAGTCTGCGCATGCGCCATAACCGTAAAGCTTAGTTAAGTAATTACGAACCTGAATAACCTCGTGTAATGCATCGAGGAAAACCATGCATTAACTCTCGTATTTAAGTTAAATTGGAATTAACTAACTGATCGTTAGCAATGAGGTTTTTTTTTCGTGTGGTCTCCTGAGAGGCCGAGTGCAGGTCTTTCAAGTCGACGCCCGTGGGCGACCTGCGCGTCGGGATGAGAGATGGAATGGATGAAGATGAATGAAATTGGGCAAGGATTTGGATGGAAGCGGCCGTAGCCTATCAGAAGGTACCGTCCCAGCATTTGCCTGGTGTTGAAAATGGGAAACCACGGAAAACCATTTCAAGGACGGTCGACGGTGGGGGCTTGAATCCACGCGTCTACCGAGTCAGTAGAGAGCTTGGCCCCATGACCTAATGCTGCACTTTAGCCAGCATAGCCACTGTTGTCGATAATGAGTTGGTGATAACGGCCCTTAATAATGTATAATAAGTCGCCTCCGTGGTGTAGTGTTCAGCATGATGAGCGGCTCTGCCACGAAATTTGAAAAGTAATATGTTGACTGGAACGGGGTCTACTCAGCCTCGGGTGGTCCAAATGACTAGAGGGGGTTCGATTCCCACCTCAACCATCCTCGAAGTGGTTTTCCGTGGTTTTCCACTTCGTCTTCGGGCAAATCCCGGGATGGTGCCTAACGTAAGACCACGGCCGCCACCTTCCCTCTTCCTCGTCTATCCCTCCCATTCTTCCCATCCCGTCTCATCCCTCATGAGGCCCCCTCTTCGCTTTGCATGCGAGGTCGCCTGGGCGAGGCGCTAGTCCCGCCTCCCCAGTTGTATCCCGCTACCTGATGTCAAGCTCCATGACACTGCCCATAGAGGCGATAAAGGTAAAGATTCCTCGCTGAGTCCGTGGGAAAGGCCTGACTGCATTAACTTTCGTATTTAATTATGTGGTTTGAATTCGTGTTGACCGACTACAAAGCACCAAACATCTGTTTCGTATTTAATTTGAATAGGAACTAACAAATCGTTTTCAATGAGTTGGTGATAACGGCCCTTAATAGTGTATAATAAATCACATTATACGTATTGCTCAAGGTCCTTTGTTATGCAGCACTAGATCTCGCGAGATATGATGATAAACTCAGATGTCTTCTATCCTCCAGGCTAGCTTGTCAACACCATGGTCATGACACACTGCTACTTTTTCTCTCAAATTCACTGCTGGAACGAAACAGTTTCTTATGGAGTGAGCATCTCCTAAGTAGCACAATGACACCGGACTACTAACCAAACGGAACGGGAGAGACCCAAGCAGAGAATCACGACAGCCGAACTGTTCCCGAAGTTCACAAGAATCTCATAGGACGCGTCCCGAGGAATGCATAGTACTGTACAGCACTAATAATAATGTTATTGGCAACTCCAGCTATCTGATATGACATCTAGCGGTAAAAATGAGAAACTTACCAAGTAGGGTACATTTGTCACGTGGTGACTGTTTGTATATGGTTTCTTGTTTTGGTAAACAGATCGTGGTAAATTGTTCGTGTCTTTATACATAAGTAATAAGTTTTACTCGTTGGTAGAGTGAAAAATGAGTAAAAGCAAAGTGTATTGCTCAGTTTACGGCTGTAAGTCGATGTATAAGAGGGCTGCGGATATACGTTTTCATCACTTTCCAAAAGATGCAAATAGCAATAGCCGAAATGTGATGATACCTAATAATACCTAATACCTAATAATAATACCTTTCCACCCCGGGAAGGATCTAACACTTGTCGAGGTAGACAGACAGAAGACCTGCGACGTAAAGCCAGCGAAGGTTATTCCGTTTAAAAACAGCTGTTACGATGGGCGCGCTGGTAAGATTGAAGTTACTTGAATAATTAATTAAATAATTAATTATTGGCTGCTTGGTAGGGAGAAGGGATGAGTTTAACTTGTATTAAAACTCGGGGGGCGACAGGAATTGCTTGATTTGGATGGTTAAGAGGTGGGTTTGGTGTTGAATATTTGAATGGTAGCGGAATCACTCATTCTACAGTGCCCACGGGGAGGCAAATTAGGCCTATATGACTCGTAGTGGAATAGCTCGAATATCGAAGAACTTAGCGATTACGAGGTGTAGGCTTGGCGGAAAGGCTGGCGGATCATCAGTTTGACATCAATTCACGATATAAGACGGAGCTTGGAACAGTGGCGTCTGGTTTGCGTGGATGCTAGTCTCGGAATGATAAAAGTAGCACAGCTTCGGTGTGTTATTTATTTGTTTATGTACCGTATTTCTCTATTTGAATGTCCTCGGCGTTGACTCAGGATCGATATTTACATTATATTGCGCATAATAGTACCAAAATAATGTCCGAAGTGTAGCCCTGTGTAAATTTGAATCAGCTGATCTACATCACCCATAAAAACTGATGCTTGATAATATGCAAATGACACCAAAAAATCCAGTGGAACACACAAATTAGATCACGTGTATCGCACAGTTATACATATATACAATTAAAAATAACACTGTCATTACTTTAGAGACCATATTTACTGATTATAACCGAAAAATAAAAAGTGTTCCATATCAAACGCGTGTTATTGAGTATTTTAAACCCTACTTATCCAGACCGACCGCAGCGCCCCAAGTGTTGGTTTGAGTTGCCAATTGGGTTTACGTCCCTATTACCTACTCTGGCCTTTAAAGACGCCTGTACAGCATTGCCGTGCGTAGGAATTGTCTGTTGGTAGAGCCCTGCATGGATAAACAAATCATTATCCGCATCCGCCTCATATCCGCGCGACGGTTATCCGCATCCACTCCGCAACCGCACGTTTGTAATCCAAATCTACTGACATTACAATAATATTCGAATAGCACTATTACAGAGCACGTAAAATCAATACTTCAAATCTTGCCACATGTCTTTTATTTCTCTGCCCACATTCGCTTCATCCTCTCTGATCTCTGCTTTCAGAGCTGTTCAACTTCAATGTTCCGTGGCTGTTTTCGTTGTCTTTCTTGTTCCTCCCTGAAGATCACTTTTTGAATTTTGTCCCGAAATAAGTTCATATTTATGTATCTGTAATGTCAATGTCGGCTTCCTTAAGATCCCTTAATGTCTGTGTAAACCACACTGGTTGAACTTTAAGTTTTAAAATTTTATTTATTTATTTATTTATTTATTTATTTATTTATTTGCGCACAACAGGATTTTCATCCCAATTACAGTGGCATAAAGATTACACAGTATGTTATCTTAAAACTTATACTAACTTAAACTAAACAGTAATAATAATTTTAAAAAACTAATTAAAATTACACAGTATGTTATCTTGCAAACTTATACTAACTTAAACTAAACAGTAACTAAATAAAACTAATTAAAATAACTAGGTGTACAATTAGAACAGTATGGTACAAATAATACATGTGTAATACAAGGTTGGCTTGGTAGAATGACACAGTGGTACGAATTCATGATTTACAATTTGCAAGGTTTGAGTCATTATTTCTGGAGAGTGGTTAGAAGTTCCATCAAAAATACTGTCAAGGAAGTACTAAAATCTATGGCATTATTTCTTTAAAAATTTGTTTTCTTAGCCTGTAATTATTCATTCTATTTAAATGCCCACAAATGACATTCATCGTTTGCGCATGGTGTGAATGATGTTCTCCACATGGGTGTATATTTCCTTGCTAGGTCGTGGTCTGTTATAGTCCGTTTCTGTTTTCCTTGGGCCAAGGATGCATCGAACCAATCTTCTTTCCATGAGCATGATTTTGTTTATGTCACCTTTCCGCATTAACTTTAATGTTTCAGCTCCAAAGAGTGCTTCAGGTCTCACCACAGAATTGTAATGTTTAATTTTAGTGTCCCATGATAATGCCTTCTTCTTGTATACATTTCTGGTGATCTGAAATGCTACGTTTACTTTCTTTGCTCGGACCTCTAAGCTATTTTTTGCATTGTTATTGATAGTTATCCATTCACCTAAATACTTAAATGAGTTAACATTGTGTATTTTGTTTTGGTTTATGATTATTACATCAGGACAATCTTGAACATTCGTTATAAATGTTGTCTTGGGAAAGGAGATTTGTAAACCTATTTTTTCTGCTTGCTCCATTAAATTTCTACTTGGATCTTTGCATTTTCTGGTGTGACCGTGATCAGAGCAATGTCATCCGCGAAACCAAGCAATCTAAATGGATATTATCTCTTTTACTTCCCAAATTTATTCCTTTCATGTCTGATTTTCTGCAGTTTCTAATCACCTTCTGCAGAGCACAATTAAACACAAAGGCGACAACCCATCTACCTGTATTAATACAACATATTTAGACATTTGAGGAGAAAGTCGTTCCCCCAGGCAATGTGAGGGGGCTGCGTGGCACAGTCGGTAGAGGCACTGAGCTTCTAACTGAAAGGGAGTGGGTTCGATCCCCACCCAGGTAGTGGATTTTAGAAACAAAACTACCACTTTCGGAAATGCAAATAGCCCTGGGGTTCACTCAGCCTACACCAGAAATGAGTACCAGGGTAATTCCTGGGAGAAAAGACGGCCGGGCGTGGAGCTGACAACTCTATCCCTTCCAGTGCCGATGTCACAAAACGTGGAAGCCTCTAACTTCCACTAATCCCAGGGCCTCCACGGAGTTGGCTTTGCTTTGCTAGGCAATGAATGCACTGTATGTCATGTGCTATGTTTAAAATGAATGTTATACAGCCAGGATTGCAACCCTTTTCAGTTTGAATGAAATTAGCTTAAATCATCATCTTACATTTATCATGAAAAAATAAACATCCGGGTCCTAGTAATGATATTCACAAAGTTCGGATTGTATTCTAAACAATATCCGCAAATTTACTTCAAATATTACCCGCAGCTTATCCACTATCCGCACAGCCAAACTATATCCGCATTGCGAAACATTTTGCGGATATCCGCGGGCTTATCCATGGCTATCCACATCCGCGCTGGGCTTTATCTATTGGTTGTTGTTTCATTTAGGATCATCGTATCAAGTAGCTCCCAGTACTTGGGTGTGTATGTGTGTAAATAGTCAGGTAACCTGTGTGACTTATTGTTCATGATTCATTTCAGGGGTTTTATGACATCGTGATCGTGTAGACCCATGTACAGGGGTGTGAGGGTAGAATTTGTCTGATAACCTGTGTCTCAGTGATGTCTGTACTAGTGCGTGTTGTTGTACTTGAGGAAGGATCTGGGCAGGAAGCGGCCGTGGCTTTAACTTAAGTAACATCCCGGCATTAGCCTGGAGTAGAAGTGGGAAACCACGGAAAACCACTTCCATGAAGGCTGAGGTGGCAATCGAACCCTCTTCTTCTCCGTTTTGCCACACGAGGCTCAAGGGGTCAGGTCAGAATAACATTTCTTTGCAGAGCCGGGAATCAAGCCCGGACCTCCTGGGCGACAGCCAAGAATAGTAAGGGCATGGAAGGAAGCCGAGCCATGGAAGGCAGGCCGATAGGAAAGGAGGAGAGGGTCCGCATCTAAGTAAATAGAAAAACGGAAAGTAAGGGACCCGGCTCGGGAACTCTTCAGAGTCGTCAACTCCCAAATTCACCAGACGTTATCCCTGAGTGTGCAACAGTGTCCAGCGTGGTGGGATACACAAACCCTGCCTCCTTTTACAGAAGGTAGGAGATATTATGAAAAGAAAAGAAGAATACAATAAGGAGATTAAAACCTGAAGTCAATATACGATGTACTTTTAATGTTGCACCGGTTTCGGTGACATTGCGACCTTCCTCAGCGCAAATTATAATAAGAGAAGGTCTAAGAACTTACATTTAACAAATTTACCACAACAGAAGTTGTTATCAATACTAATTCTAAAAATATTAATCGTCAAAAAGTTAAAAACAACACATTAAAATTTTAAAAATCAGATCTGTTACAAAAATATATTAAATATTGATACAAAACCAGCCTGAAGTAGGAGATATCTAAAAAGAAAAATAATATAGAAATGAGAAACGAATACTGGAAACTCAGAAAGTAAAGAGATATATAAACCACAGAATACTTACGTGAACTTAATACTGTATATGTGGAATTTGTTAGGTTAGGATTGATTTAATAGATGGGTAAGAATATGCGTAATAATTAAGTAACCTGTATGAAGAGAAAATACAAACAATATAATAAGAATTTAATTTTTTATTTTATTTTATTATCTTGAAGTAAATATACTTGAATATTCAATTCATGAAAGTAGAAAAATACTTACTTTGGAGCATAGGCCTAATCGTTGGAAATAAGTAATCCAAGGTATGATATAGATAAGGTTTTAATCTTCTTATTATATTAAACTTGAGTCGTCCAGTTGCAAAACTCGTTCAATACACTTGTAAATAAGGATCATGTCGTAAAATTATTTATTTATTTGTTGGTTAATTCCCCAAAAGGAGAGCGTTACAACACAATCAATTTTCATGTTTTACTCAGGCCCTTTCTTCTTTTTTCCCAAAAACCTCTCGTGTATACACTATGCTTCCTTATTTATTTAATTATTTTATTTTATTTTATTTTATTTTATTTTATTTTATTTTATTTTATTTTATTTTATTTTATTTTATTTTACTTTACTTTACTTTATTTTATTTTGTTTTATTTTGTTTTGTTTAATTTTATTATTTTGTTTTGTTTTGTTTTGTTTTGTTTTATTTCGTTTTTGTTTTTATTTTGTTTTGTTTATTTTGTTTTATTTCATTTTGTTTTGTTTTATTTTGATTTTGTTTTGTTTATTTTGTTTTGTTTTATTTTAATTTATCAGAAAACAAACAAAAAACACGAAGCAAAAAGAAAAATTCAAAAACAAAAACCAAAAGCAGAAAACAAAAAACAAGAAACACAAAGCAGAAAAGCAAAATTCAAAAAGCAAAAGCAGAAAACAAACACAAAACCAAAACCAAGAAAGAAAAGCAAAAAGTAAAATTCAAAAGCAAAAGCACAAAGCAAACACAAAACCAATAACACAAAGCAAATAGTAGAAAACAACAAACACAAAATATACGTTAGGTAAAGTCCAGAGAAACGTTTCTCATGAAAATGATTGTTATTCACAAGTGGATTAAACGAGTTTTGCAACTGGACGATTCACTTTGTCAATTAGGAACAAGGCAAATATGGTCATTTTCATGTCCTTTCACTACTAATGCTAACGAAGAAAAGAATAGATCTGACCTCTCAAGGAATGAGGAAGACAGGAGAGACACAAGTCAAGAGCCGATGAAAGTGGGAAATTAGACACTTCCTAGGCCTAGAATAGCCTAATGCGACCAGGGAGAACAACAGTTAACCCTAGAACACTAACCCTTCGTAATTTTTACGACGGTAGTTAGCAGTACGGTATAGTTTATTGCCTTCCGCGCATGCGTGCCTGCCAACAATATGTCTAGCTGAATTTCTCGAGCAGTTGTTGACTGTGGCGGGTGCGATTGCTGATATCTTTGCTCATTCTTATAATAATTGGGTGGGTGTCGTCATATTGACGAACGGTTAGTGTTAGTGCAATACTTAAAAGTATAATGTGTCTTACCTTGTTTTACATTATTACTTATTTCATTTAATTTCATGGCAGTTTAGGGTTCATTGTGGTATATAGAACCCACATTTATATTGTATGCCTACTTTTCACATTTTGCAAAAATGAGGAAAAAGTAGTCTTATGAGATCGGGCAAATGTCTGTCTGTCTGTCTGTCTGTCTGTCCTTCTGTCTGTCTGTCTGTCTGGCTGTGTGTGTGTCCCCCCCTATCAACTCCTAAACGGCTGGAGCAATCGAAACAACATTTGCTAGGAGTAAAGATCTATACCTGAATATCTCACGGCCATATTTTAAAATGATGTCAGTGCTACCAACTCCTAAAAAATCGCAATTGAAATTTGAGCTCCATGTTGGATAACTTGGAAGTTATGAATGGGAGCTATTTCAAAATTGGCACACGTATAGTTAATAATATTTCAGTTTAATTTCCAGGAGGCCATACTTGGCAGTGTTGCCAAAATTATTATAAGCCTGCTGATAGGTCCAATTTTTAAATGCATATAACTTCTACACTATCAATTGGAATTCAACCAAATTTCGTATATTGTATGTGTACATAACCAGATATGACTGAGCGTATTCTTAAGACTCACCAGGGCTGCCAACTGTTAATAAATGCTCTTAATTTGTTTTGTCCAAAATACCAATATATCAGAAAGTATGCAACCCGACAGCTTTAAACTATGCACACGTATAGTACCTGACATTATATATTAATTTGGAGTAACATATATACCTCAGTGCTACCAACATGATTCGAAGCCTGCTGAGAGGTCCAAATTTAAATACATGTAACTTCCATACTATCATTTGGATTTCAACCAAATTTCGTATGTGCTATGTGTACCATAACAGATATGACTATGCATATTCTTAATTGCAACCAGGGCTGCCAACTGTTAATATGTGCTGTCTCTATTTTTGTTACCCTAGTATCAATATATCAGAAAGCATGCAAGCCAATAGCTCTTAACTTTGCACACGTATAGTATCTGGCATTCTAGATGAATTTGGAGTAACTAATATACGTCAGTGCTGCCAACATGATTCTAATCCTGCTGATAGGTCCAATTTTAAAATGCATGTAACTTCTATACTAACTAATGGATTTCATTCAAAATTGGTACAACAATAGATCCGATTATTTCAGATTATTTCTAACCATTACATGCATAACATTGTTGCCAACATGATTTTACGCGCGCTGTTAGATCCAATGTTTAACTGCATGTAACGTCCATGCTATTCATTGGACTTCAACCAAATTTTGTATTCTTTACGGTACCTTAAGAGATGGAACTAAGAATATATTCAGTCACCAGGGCTGCCAACTGTAGTGCTCTATTAGGCTACATTATGCCAGGTATACAGTATTTCGAACTAATTAGAAATTTCGATATTAGCAACTTAATTTCGTCATTATTCTAGATAGATCCATATAGATTAATCATTGGCTTGAATCTTAAATTTTAAGAAAAGTAGGCTCTTTAGTTCGTCACGGAACTTCTTGTTAAGAGTTATTTTAATATCTAGTGTAATAAAATTAAGTTCTTAAAAAACGTGTTATTGTAATGTAGCAAGTTTGCTATATTTAACAAATAATCACATCAAATGATTTAATATCTACGTATTTTGATTCATGACCTGTTTCTGAATCTATAAGAACTCGAAGTATCAAAAATCTTGCCAAATATTATATGTAACGTAGTAAATATAACAATTATAAGTTGGAGTAGTCAAATTTACGAAGGGTTAGTAATAATGAGCGGCGAAAGAGGGTTAGTGTTCTAGGGTTCCGAGGGAGATCGAGAGGAAGGATGAAAGAGAAGGAAGGAATGAAGCTTGTAGTTTTACGTGGAATCTGAGCCACAGGACATGGCATTTCACTTCGGAAATCTCTCATGCATTAACCAGGAAAGGATGAAAGAGAGCAGCCAAGCACAAGTAAGTGTAAGCAATGTCGGCCTCAGCTGGGATCCGGTGGTCGCCAACACATGTCACACTAGTCGTGAGCCCCAAAGCGGGCTGATGTTAGGGAGCCATCGAGAAGACTCTGCAAACCGCTCTGCAGATGGTTCTGTGGGAATCGTTCCCTTACAACTGAGTTCGCTTTCCAAGGCAACATTCTATGTTCGAGCTCTTCGATGCGCTTGACTGCTGCGATCTATTGGCAACTGTTGGAACTCCTTGTAGAAGATGGATTCTATAGATTCGCAATCTCCACTGCAGGGTGCGTTGATACATACTACTGTACAGCATGAGCCAAAAGTCACGATCGGACACCATTATTAAATAATGAAATGGCACAAGCCAACAGGACATTTATCACACGAACATTCGGAGCAATCACGTGGAGAACAAAATCTAGTAATATAATTAATTTGAACCCAATCGGAAACGGGACGGACTATTACTACACAAGAAAAATGACAGTATTCCTCTCAGCCTATCTGTACAGTACACGAAATGTTGTTGTTGCTTATTTTAGGGGTTGCGACTTCGTAGTCATGTAGTCCCGTGTACTGGGGTGTATGTGTGGAATTTGTCTGGTAACCTGTGGTACTGTGTTGGCTGTATTATTAATGTGTGTATTTGTAATTCAGGTAAGAATTGGGAAGAAGGTGGCCGTGGCCTTAAGTTTGGAACCATCCCAGGATTTTCCTGGAGGAAAAGTGGGAAAACCACGAGAAACCACTTCCAGGACGGCTGAGGTAGGAAACGAACCCTCCTCTTCTCAGTTTTGCCTCACGAGGCTGTGTGTACCCCGTTTCACATCAGAATGACCCGGACCTCAGGGGTGACAGCCAAGAGTGCTAGGCGCTCACTACGACGTGGTTTACCTGTACATTATAAAGAAGGAAGCTCGCGATCACGAGCCATGGGTGTACATTATAATGGAAATGAGCTCAAATGACAGAATTGTAATGGTTCGAGGAAAGATCAGGGGAACATTCAAGGTTCACGACTGCGTAACCCCTTGTCCCTAAAATGTATCAACGGTCCAATAACTAAGAAAGTTTCAAAATGGATGCACCCCCTTTACAGAGCACATCAGTACACATCTGAAACTGCAACCTGAAACAGTATAAGAAAGTTTCAAAGATTTCAATTATAACCTCACATCGAGACGTGCTTCCAACAACACAGACCACCAAGTTGGATTCATACATTAACTAGCAACCCTGCCCTGGCTTCACACAGTATCTCTAACGGTTTACCCAGCGCATGACGAATAAAAATGCCTAGCGTAAGCTTAAAAGGCATATTTTTTTTCGATATCAATTAACTACGACCTATATCGGTTTTCCGTCTCGGCATGATGGGTTAAAATCACTGACTAGACTATTAATATCATGGAGCTTGCATGAGCAACGAATTCTTTTCAGACGTAATTTGAGAATGGCCAGGTGCATGAATCATAAATCCCCCTTCCGTCCAATCTAAACTTGAGTGTGTATTCTGCGAACGAGAAGTTCACAGGCGAAGTAAAGAAAGCCAAATTACACTTCCAGGGAAACTCCAAACACATCCACTCTCCTCCGAAGTCTTGACTCGACACGACTAGCTCGTAAACTGTCTCGAAGCTGGTAATTGAATGGACATTTTGGAAGAATTGAAAACGTAAAAACACTTATAGTGGGCGATGTATTGAAGATAGAGATATGTATTCGCTGACTTTTTTTGTAAAACTTTTCATGCTGAACAATTCTTACACTCATAGTATATATATATAAATATTTAACGGTTTGCCCAGCATAAGATTAAAAAGCACAAGAACGCCAGGTTATTTTTCGACTTTTTTACTGAAATCGTTATTGCTTGGCTTCCTTTGATCTTCAGAAAACTTCCTCGAGATATACTTTACGGAATGGTGAAAACCGCATCAAAATCCCTCCAGTGGTTTTTGAGATTACCTGTAACATCCAAGAACCAAGCACTTGGTTTTATACTAAGTACAAAATGGTGATAGCATGTGCAACGAATTCTTGTCAGACGTAATTTAAGAATGGCTAGGTGCATGAAACACAAATCCCCCTTCCGTAAAATCTAAACTTGACTGTGTATTCTGCGGAACGAAGGCTGAAACTAGGGTGATAGGCTCGCTCACTCGCTAGCTCGTTAACTGTGGCTGAAGCTAGTCATTGAATGGAGATTGCTGGAAGAAAGGAAAACGTAAATACACTTATATTGGGCGAAGTATTAAAGATAAAGAATAGGCCAACGAGGACTTTTTTGTAGATCTTTTCATGCTGAACAATTCTTACACTCATGGTATATAGATATTTTTAACGGTTTACCCAGCGTAAGCTTAAAAGGCACACGGACTGTAGGGCTTGTTTTTCGACTTTTTCACTGAAATCGTTACTGCTCGTCTTCCTTTGGTCATAAATAAATTATTTTCTAGGGTAACCATCCTCGAGAAATCCTTTACAGAATGGCCACACCCGCATCAAAATCCATCCAGTGGTTCTCGAGATTACCCGGAACATCCAAGAATCGGCGACTTTGTTTTATACAGGGTTAGCTGAAATGATTTAAGCGATTTCATGTACATGTACTATTGATTGTATATAGCTTACAGCTTTGACACATATACATATACGAACCCATCAAGTTTTGTCTCACGGTTACTACGGAAAGGCTTAGTACAGTGGCCAGCCGCTAGGAAGTGTTGCCTGTTCAGCGGCTACGTGCCAGAATGCAAGATGGCGGTGCCAGTCGAGGGAATCGCCCAAAGTCAATGTGTTTTGTGCGGTATCATGTAGAAAACCGTGTATGGGCCTTTCTGTTTTTCTGAAAACACTGTGACAATTCTGTCTTATCTAGACATGTTGACGGAGTGGTTGATGCCTCGGTTAAAGCAAAAAGCAAAGCAAAGTCAGCTCCGTTCAGGCCATGGATGCCCTGGGAGTAGTGGAAGGTAGAGGCTTCCACTTTTTGTGACATCGGCACTTGATGGGATGGAGTTGCCAGCTTCAGGCCCGGCCGTCTTTGCTCCCAGGAATTACCCTTGTACTCATTTCGGGTGTATGATGCCTCAGTTACATGAAGATAACCCAGGAATTTTATTTCAACAAGACGGGGCTCCCCCACATTTCCACCTAGCAGTGCGCCATTATCTTAAAGAATAACTCCCTGAACATTGGATAGGACGAGTGTCTTATGCGCTGGCCTCCCGGTCGCCTAATCTGACCCCATGCGATTTCTTTTTATTGGGGTTTATCAATGATGAAGTTTATATACCTCCCATGCCAGTTAATCTTGTTGAACTGAGGAATCGGATCCATGTGGCTTTAGCTAAAATTGACCAGGATATGCTCCAGCTACCGTAACGATATTTGCCATGTGTCGCGAGGAGGGCACATCGAGCATTTGTAGCAAGCAGATTCAAAGTTACAAGCTGCACAAGTCCTCGACTCTTCGATGTAACGGGTAACCTCGAGAACCACTGGATGGATTTTGATGCGATTTCCACCATTCTGTAAAGGATTTCTCGAGGAAGGTTTCTGTAGAAATATATTAATTTATGACCAAAGGAAGCCGAGCTGTAACAATTTCAGGGAATCGAGTCAAAGGAAAACCTCCCATCCGTGCGCCTTTTAAGCTTACGCTGGGTAAATCTTTAAACATATCTATATACAGTAATATGAGTGTAAGAATTGTTCAAGATCAAAAGTTCTACACAAAAGTCCTGGTTAGCATATCTCTATCTTTAATACATCGCCCACTATAAGTGTTTTAACGTTTTCATTCTTCCAACCATCTCCATTCAGTGGAAATTTAAATTACTAGCGTCAGAGTGAGTTTACGATCTAGCGAGCGTGTCTTTAAACCCAGCTTCGGCCAGTGTCAAACTGTTGAGTCGTTTCGAGTTAAGACTTCAGAGAAGAGTATATGTGTTTGGAGTTTCGCTGTTCACCTCGGCTTTTCTGAATTGCGTCTGGGATCAGCCGTCCGTGTGCCTTTAACGTTTACGCGGGTAAACCGTTAGCGATACCGGGCTAAGCCGGACCGGGTTGCTAGTTGCTCAATAAAAAGTGACTAAATAAATGTTTTTAATTCAAATCGTTAGAAGAAATAAATAAAGTCTTCAACTAACGCTGAAGATTTTCTCACTAATGAGAAATCCTGATATTTTTTTGTCACTAATTATTATTTTCATTATAAGAAATTACGTTTTAAAATCCTGAATTTCAGAAAAGTATTTTGTAACAAGAATTCTCATTGAAAGTTTTATCCCAAGTTTTCAAAAACCTAGATTTTTGTGGTGGGGCGGGGGGTGGTGGCGAATTGTTCAAGAGGAGGCAAAATGTCTGGGTATACGTACCGGCACCAAAAAATTAGAAACTAAGCACGGGATAGGAGTGTATAAACATAAGTGAGTCGTCATGGAACTGACCGGATGCAGCATTGACACGTCACGGATATGTGTAAACGGGCCTTAACACGGTCACGACCAAGGATCACGTACAGTAATTAAAGCGATGCGCCACTCTTGTATATAAGGCTTCTTAGACGACAGGCTTAAACCATCAGCGAGGCTTATTAATATCATTTTATTATTTTAACAGAATACCTACTAAAGGTCTATCAACTTTCATTCTAACCAAACCAACCCACTAGAGGTCTATTCTTCCTTCCTAAAGTACGTCAAACAAAATTAACTTTCAAATACAAAATATATTATCATTATTACTACAAACTGAAGCTGTTGCAACGCCGGCCATCGCGCACGTTACATATAGAGCCAGAACACCAGGCTAGTAGCTAAACAGAGCTCGACTGCTATGACAACTGTTTATTCCCCGAAAACAAAAATTAACAAATCTTTTGCTATAATCCACCTTATCTATTTAAACAACAATTTAAACCATCCTCAACTTATACACGCTGCCGCCGAAGCGATTGTCGGCCGCTACGCGGCCGACACATCGCTTGCGGCGGTAAACCTATTTTATTATTATTATTATTATATTAAGAACATAGCAACTCAAAACTTAGGTCCCTAAAATAAAATACACCTGGCAGAGTAGCGCATAGTCGCAATGGTACCTGGTTACTAGCGCAGCTGGCTTGCTCGCTCCGCTCGCAGCCAGCGGCTTTAGAAACAGATTAGCAGCAGGCTTCCCAGAGGCTATTTTGGCCAACACTGCATTGGAAACATACAGAAATAAATACCGTGTGATCTTCTAGTATATTATGCATTATATAATCTTTCATTTGGGGACAATAGCAATATTAATGAAGAATATAAGTCATATATTTGCACCTAAAACTAGATATTAATACACACTTCGTAATAATCTAAAGAAATCAACCTTTAAAAAATTGCAATGTTGGCAACAGATTTATTATAATAAAATCACTCTTATAACTCCTATGCCTTAATTAAATTTTAGGACGATTATATACTGTTCCCTTGCATCGCAAAAGTACGGTGCTAACTTTTCGTAACCTCACTTTTACCTACACCTCCCCCTTCTCACATTTTATCGCACACCTACAAAAATGTGCTAAAACAGTTATAATTGATTTATTGCAGCTAATGACCAAACAGACATAAAAGGAAATTAATAAGAGATAAACGCTAGGATAAAGGTATCATTCTACAGTACAAATCATGAGAAAAGAAATCGGTGACAATAAAGGAGACCGGATCATACAATAAACTTTGCCACACTACTCAAATTAGTCACAAAAGAAACTTAATAATTCTTGAAATCATCTAGTAATAGTTGTTTACTCCTCCGCTGTCTAGAACCCCTTGTTTTAGTAGTCTGATGTGATATCAATAACCCACCATTTATTTTTAGTATCCACCAGACATAACCCCTGTAAAGCAATAGTGTTAGTATCCACCGGGCATAACCCTGGTAGACCAATGGTTTTCGTATCCACAAGACCTAAGTTCGGTAGACCAATTTCTTTAGCAGGAACTGCGTGGTGTATTTTGTATACCACATGTTGGCGACAGTAATGTGAAGTCAATGCGTGAGCCTTTGTACCAGATGAACATCGTCAAGCAATGACAAACGTGATTGCCGTCGTTTAACCCTTAACTTGGCAAACGAATAATATTTACAGAAAAACATATTTCAATACATTTTTGGGATATTTAGGGATTCTCAAAACTGATATAATACAAAAAAGTATTACCTTTTGATCTGAACGGACTTTATTATATGTATCTTATAAGATACATTGCAAAGTTTCACAATATACTATGTCAATATTCTAAATATGTAAATACTGCAAATATCTTTGTAAAACTTGTAAATATTGTTAAAACAAATGTAGATGTAAGCTGTGCCTGTGAAGCATGACATATGTATGTGGGGCTTGCCCTTTTTCACTAGGCCTTCCATACTTCGTGTACGATTTATGGTAAATAAATAATAATAATAATAATAATAATAATAATAATAATTATTACATAAATTTAAAATCTTGAATTTATGGTATATTATTACTAATTATTAAACATTAAATAGAATAAATAGAATATAAACTAGTTTTGATCACTTAAATATCATCATAGAATGGCATTACAAAAAATTTAGGAAATCAAGTAGCGGTCTTATGAAACACAGTACTGAAATACAATACTGCTACAGCAGTGATTAAATTATCTTGTGTGATAAGACAGGAAGCAGTTCCTTTTTTCTGTAAAGCAGAGCCTTAGGTCACATTTCCTACACATTACTGTTGTCTGCCCTTTTGGACAGTACCTACACCTTCCTTTAATTCTATGAATAGGGAAGTGGTCAACTCGATCATATCGGACTTCATCTGTTGGCCTTCGGCACATTGGTCGCTGAATCTTTCGAGGAGGTGAACTGAGATCTTCTGCTGATGGACGTCCTCGTTTTCTTCCTTTATGCTGAAGTCCATGGATTACAGCCAGCCTAAATTCTTTCAGTGACATGCATGTGCGTTTGTCATCGAGGAGATTCAGCTCTCTTCGATAGAGTAACCAACCATTGTTTACACAAATGTCAAGAATTTGGGAGAAAATAGCCATATACCAGCGGTGAGTCCTGAACCCTGTCCGGTACAAAGCTGCCAACATGTCAGACAAATCAACTCCATCCATGTGGCAGTTATAGTGCTTGACTAGACGAGGGCAAGTAACATCAACTTTTCTTCCCACTTCCTTGCAGTAGCGTTTCACAGTTGTAAGAGGATGTGCATCTGAATATGAGCTACCCAGAATTACACATCTGTTGTCATTCCACTTGACTAGAGCCAATTTATTGGCATCGTCCACAAGCTGCTGATGTTTACCTCTTCCTTCTTTACGAAGCTCCTTGTCGTCTTTCATTTGACATCCCCTCAGTCTGATAGATCGCAACGTACCAAGGCTCAATATCCCATATTCCTCACGGAGGTACCAAATAAGCTCCAATGAAGAAAAGAAATTGTCAAAGTACACAACGGAGCCAGGACCACAGGGCAATGATTTAGAAAGTGCGATTACAACTTAAGCTCCAAAGCCGAGACGGTCTTCCATGTCGGTGAATTGAATATTCCGAAAAGTATCAGTTCCTCCGTACATAATGAAGTCGTACACGATTCCAGATACGCCTGAACGAACATACATTTTAAACCCCCACTTCTTTGGTTTGTTCTTCATATATTGACGTCTAGAACCTGCCCTGGTTCCTTTATATTGTATCATCATTTCGTCTACTGAACTTCTCTTTTCATTTTCTATACCAAGGCAGTTGTCCCGCACTTTTTGTAGGAGTGGTCTGATTTTGAAATATCGGTCATCGTCAGCGTTGTCGTTATCCACAAAATGTAGGTATCTGCGCAGAGACTGGTATCTCTTCAAAGGCATTATATTTGCTACTTTATCTATTCTTGTAGATTGTGCCCAGTAATCAGTATATGCCGGCAACTTAAATATACCCATAAGCAGCCAAGAAGTCACTCATTTCATTTACATTTGTGTTCACACACTTGCCACTCATTTATGTACTATATAAATTAGTGTTCTCCACAATCATGTGGAAAATATCGTCACTAAAGAAAATCTTAAAATAATCTGTAGGTCCTCGGATGTTGTCAGGAATTTTAAAACTGTCACGTTCTACGTCTACTTTATGTGTAAACGAATCTTCTTGCCACCTGGAAAATATAAAAGCATAGTGTTACATGATTGATTATTGTAGTATGTAAATGTTGAAGAAAGCACAACGCAAAACGTTGGTTGAGAAGTACAAGTTAACGTACCTGTATTGCAATCTTGTAATGTTGCACCTGTTTGCACGTGTACGATCAATTAGTTTATTGGCTTGTGCTGCAGGTGCTTGAACTGCATCCAAATGGCCATTATTGTCAGCTACTAGGTGGAGAGGGACATCCGGAGACATTAATTCTGAAGTGACCAATGTATTCTCACTCCCATTATCTAATTCTGTTTCTTGAGGTAATTCTTCTAACATCACCTCAAAATTTGCAGATGGAGTCACAATTTCATCCTCATCCTCATCCTCATCTTCCACCTGAGAATCAAGATTGAGTGGTGGAATCTCTTCACCGTCATCATCTACATTATCATCTTCCACATCCGAATCAGCTCTCGGTATTGGACAGAGTGCAAGAATTTTTTCTGCACGAGTCCTAAAGTATGTCTTTTCTAGTATCTAAAAAAAAGTAATACCGTTTTTGAATTTTTGGAACAGAGAAAATAATAATAATATATAGATTTAACTACCTGAACCTATCAGTAAATACTCACTTACGAAATAGAAATGAATATCAATACAATAAATAAGGTCCATGTTTTCATGCAACAGTGTCTATTCTAAGGCTAAATCGATCTCATTTTTCAGTAGGAACAACCTTAAATCTAAATACGAATTGAATCCTAAGTTTCATCATTTGACCAGTAAAGTAAAATGTATATAAATCAAGCAGAATCCCATTTCTAAAATGTAGTAACAACTTTAACCTTAAAATAATTTGAACCGCAGCTTTTGGCAATGTATCATCCAGGATACATGATATTCACACATTCCTAGTATTTATATACAGCCATGATATATCAATTCTAATAACAGAAATCGAAGAAACATCTATTGAAATCTATACCCACTGCAAAAAATCTGTCAACAGCCAAATTCTCAAGCAAAGAAAACAATTGTCTTACCCTAAGAGCAGATGGTTTGTTCATGTGAGCAGCCATCTTGATACACTACTGGACATAAAGTTCAAACGCAAGCTTCACAAATGTTCTGGAGATGGCAGCACAGGCTAGGCACACACTACAAGACGTATCTAATAAGCTACATAACCAAAAGCAGCGAGAATCAATCACCGTGCTTAAAGGTGCCTGTACACTGGAGAGCTTTTGCCCTAGCTAGGGCGTAGAGTAGCTCTAATTAGGGCACTCTAAGCTTCTCTCCAGTGTACACAGGTGCTAGAGACCCCTAGCGGAGACTGCTCTCAGCTCTAGCTAGGGCCGGCTGACTCGACGGTGTAATAAACAGTATTTGGGTGCCCTAGCTAGACCAGTCTAGCTCCATTCGTTCGGTTGAATATTGGAAAGTGCTCTATGTAGAGTCAGTGGTGGATTGTTCGTGTTATTTGTTTGTTGTTAATTATAGTGTTTGAATATGGCTGAATGTGTGTGGAGTCGCGAAAAAAACAATAACATTAATTGAAAATATTGAAGCCCATCCAGAAACTTTCAATTGTACTCGGAAAGAATACAGAGACAGAAATTTGAAGGCACAGTCGTTTCGGGTGATCCCTTTTGCTGATCCTGGGGGTAATTTTGGCCAAAATATAATCATAGTCATTTTTGTTCATTCTTAAAAAGTTCTTGTACGCTTCAGAATCTTCTGAACATAACTCTAGCAATAATTTAACGAGCATTCCCTCGTATTCTCCTTTTGATACCCAATTCCTCACCCACAACCTTCTTTTCCTCTTCGTAGTTTTTTTTAACAAGGCACACACAACCACCACAGATGCTAAAAGCTCTCTTGAAGGCATTTTAACTTCACAACGCAGCGCAAAAAACCTAGACTCACACTGCTCTCAGAATGTTTTAGTACTGCTCTACCTAGTGCATTTACGATTGATAGTGTACACACGTTCAGAGAGTGCTCTAGGTAGATTCGTCTATCTCCACTCTACGAATGCTCTACCTAGGTAAAATTACTCTACAGTGTACACGCACTCAGTTTAGCTAGAGCGGTCTAGCTAGACTTGCTCAATGAAAATCACTCTCCAGTGTACAGGCACCTTAACAGATAACCAAAGAAAACTATGTGTACTATAAGATACATTGTCAAGTAAAGGGTTAATCAGAACAGTGTTAGAACAGTGTGTAACAGCAGAAAACGAACGGTATCACTAAAGGAAATGAACAGTACCCACGCATCAATAAGCTTTTTTCAGACAGTCGGTTTGCCAATTAATGCATCTTCACATAATTACAAGGTGTATTTTGTATCCTACAGGTTCGTAACAGTAACGTGACGTCAATAAGCTTTTTTCAGACAGTCGGTTTGCCAATTAATGCATCTTCACATAATTACAAGGTGTATTTTGTATCCTACAGGTTCGTAACAGTAACGTGACGTCAATGTGTTCACTTCGGTAACAGTTGAAGAGACCTCATGCGCCTGACAAACATGGCTGTCGTCGTTGATTCAGTAAGAAATAATAACACATATTTACGCAATTTATCACATATTTCCAGTGCACCAGTGATAATGGACAGCTTTTGTCAGTTGCTATGAATCCCAGAATATAATAATAACAATAATAATAATGTTATTGGTTTTACGTCCGTTTTAACAATTTCGGCCTTTACAGACGCCGGGGCGCCGGAATTTAGCCCCGAAGGGGATCGTTAACATGACGGCTCCCTTCCATTTGCCAACGGCTGCACCAGAATTCAATACCAGAATAGGAAATATGGTATGAAAATCTTGAAAATCATATATTGTCCAAGTGCAAAATCTATGTTTTCATCTCCTTTAGTTTTCCGAAGACCATGAAAATTCAACGGCTCAGCAGACGTCAACGCAGATCTTGGAGAGTTGGGAATTGTACCCAGACCTCAGCCAAGGATACTAGCTACTACATCACGAAGTAACAAGTATTTAAGGTTGTAAGGTATGTGAGAATGATGATAACACACGTATGGTTAATGCTTCCTTCGTGTTGTGTTAACTAATGGATCAACTATTTACGAACTTTTAAACGGTGATGGTTAAGGATGGTGTCACTTAATATTGTGGTTGGCAAGTATAATTTGGATCAGACATTTAAAGAGCTGTTAAGAGTGCATTATAAAGTTGGTAGCAACGGTTAATAATTACGGTTAGTTGCATTGAGCGCACAATGGATGACAGAAATCTGCTGTTGATGGTAAAAGCTTCATTCGTGCCAAATTTGGAGAAACAAAGTAATGTAAAAGCTTGTAGTTTAACGTGACCGTTAATCCTGAAATCATGAACCACGGGACCTCCTTTTTACGTGGAATCCGAACCATAGGACATGGCATTTCACTTCGGAAATCTCACATGGATTGACCGGGAATCGAACCCGGAACGCCTTGGTGAGAGGCATACAGCTAGACCGCTGAGCCACCACGACCCACACTAAGTAATGTACGCGAACCTTTGATTGGTAGCAGGTACTATAATTTAAACCTCAGATTCTCGTAAAATAATAATGACAGAAGGATAATTTGATTTAAGGTGGGTTGAATTTTCCATACGAGTGTCTTGATTACCATTATAGGCGAGTTGCATGCGACTGTTTATGTTCGACGATAATTATAACTTTATTATATGTTCTAACATAAGTATTCATAAATATCTGACGAGATTCGGTCGGTTGACTTTTCCTCTTGGGAATTTTGTGGGCTCAGCATTAATTTGATCTCTACCCAATAACGAATTCCAAAGCTTTGAAACATTGTTTATCCTGAAATAGCACCAACAGATAGCGCACGGGTAGGCCTACTATGTACGATCATTTTGTTATTTTGATTAAATAACACAAAGTGCTTTAAAATTAAAATGTATCGTATTATCAACTAGTTATTCTTCAAATTCAATGAGCATAGAATGTCATCGGAAGGCAAATCAATGGATTCCCAAATACAGTAGTACAAACATGATATCTGGCGGAAAAGTTTCGTATAAGAAATCCCTTTACTGAACAGAGAGCTGGATTATAATTTCCTCCATGAAGTTCTGGTGGGTTTACATCAACTACAGTACTCACTAAAATTGTCAGCGAAATCATACACAATGCCCTGTGTAGAAATTAGAGTTTGGGATATTAAAGTATAGTGCTATTTCTCTTGCAATATTACCCAGCTTGTTTATGCAAACATTAGGGACGGTACACACTTTCCATGTCGGTAATGGCTAGAGGGATGGTGTTGCAAACTCTGGACGTAGATTCCTAAATTTCTTTCATATTTCATAGTATTATTCTATTACCATAGAGGTTCATGCTGATTTTGTCTATGTTTTTGGCATTGTAACTACAATTGTTGATCGGATATCCTTTACGTAGTCAACTTTCAAATCATGTTATTCATGTCCGACATGTTGCATTTTGAGCGCATGTGCGAATCTATCCTTACCTAAATGGTCAATGAATGAGCTCTAATTGGTTGGAGAAACTGTATCATAATGAAAATTAGTACTTAATGACCCCCATAATGATACAGTTTTCTGACATAATATTTACATTTCGACATCGTCGAACATAAAATATGTCTTGAAACTCTCGTTATAATCACACTCCTGCAATATTTACAACTATTGTATTACTTTGGTTTCTCTTCAAGGAAAGCAGTCAATAGAAACGTATCCTAATTCAGTAACCCTCTTTAGATTTCCAGAAGAACAAAATTCCAGTATCATTCGTTTAATGAATCACGGTACCTTTGTTATTGTGGTATCTGAAGAAGTGTGTGCACTTTTATTCTGGGTGAGGATTGGGATGGAAAGGTTCTCGGCCTGAAATTGCAACCATCCCGGCATTTGCTTGGAGTAAATGTAGGAAGCCTCCTAGACAAGCACTTGTATTATGGCAGAGGTGGGAATGGATCCTAACTCAATTTTAGTTATCCTCGCGAGTTTGAGCGTACTTCTTGCCAGCCCTCAAACCAGAATTAAATGTCTCGGAAGATTGTAAATCAGAAATCTTAGTTATTTATCTTTGGGAATATCATTTATTGCCTCCAGATCACAGGTGGCGCCGATCGATTTGGGTAGTATGACGACGTGGAAAGGAATGGAGTTGATTGTTGACGCACTCACGTCATAGTGCTAGGAGTGATAATACACTACAGAGGTATGAATATTATTAGATTAAATACCAGTTTTTCAACAATTCATTCTTCTTTTTATTTTAATTTTCATGACCTAAAACAGTAAATGTTTGCAATACACTGAAATTATTTCAAATATATAACCACTATCTTTAATTAAGTAAGGTGGGGGCAGAGCCCTGCAATATTCGGGTTTTTGAGTATTGCGACCAACCAGGAGTAGATTACCTCAGAATTTTCTTACCTGTAACTACTGGAAACACCAACCACCACCAATCATTAGTCATGAAACAATTTGATTAAATACATTAATAAGTAATTGCGGGACTTTACCCCATTGCATGGGGAAAAAACCTACAGTGCAGGGCTTTGCCCCAATTGGATGGATATTGATGAAAAAATATATACCTATACCAAAAATAATTCAAATTAGCGCTGTAATTTACTTTAAACTTGAACAAAACATAACTAGAAATAGACTAGTACAGTAAATAAACAAATGAATGAAAATCCACAGCCTGCTTCCAGTCTCCGACCGGGTCAGGAATGGAATGATTGAAGCCCCCATCTAGCGGCGAGGATATGGACTGTGCCGGCTGCCGAGGCCTGACGCACTCCTCTGGGGCAATGATTAAATGAATGACAGATGAAATGAAATGATAGTGGAGAGTGTTGCTGGAATGAAATTTTGACAGGGAAAACCGGAGAACCCGGAGAAAAACCTGTCTGCCTCCGTTTTGTCCAGCACAGATCTCACATGGAGTGACTGGGATTTGAACCACGGACCCAGTGGTGAGAGGCCGGCGTGCTGCCGCCTAAGCCACGGAAGCTTCAGTACAGTAAATAAACAAATACATTGTGAAAATAGTTAAGTCCTCAGAGAAAGTAATTGTGTTATGGAACCGTGCTGAGTTTATTCCGGTTGGTTTTGAGAGTTTAAACACTATGTCATCCACCGCAATGATTGACTCTTCATTAGTTGCTGTAAATTTGTAGGCACCTGATAATTTCTTGTAGAAAATCGCTTCATAGCCTCCATCATCGTAGGTGGAAATGATCCTGGCCACGTAGTGTCGGAAATAATTTTTTGTCTTACCCTGTACTTTGACTACAGCGTAGTCATTAGGGAAAAGCGATGGCAAATTTCGGGCGACAGCATCCCATGAGAATGTCCAGGAAAGTGAACTCCCCTTGGTTCCTGTGAAATATCGACATCCTCATGTTCTTGGTCACTTTCCTCGTCGACAAGACAATCGAAATCCGAACTATCGTGAACTGAGAATTCCGCATCAGTCTCTGAAGAGTCTGTATCTGGTTCATCGGCATTCTTAATCCTTACTTCCATTCGTTTGACTTGTGCGCAGTGAAGTCTATCCTACGTTTCTTTGGTGCGTTTTTCCTTCTCAGTAGCAAGTTCTTCTTTTAACTTGGATTCGTTTTCCAAACGATCTTTACTAGGTTTCGACGTTAGAAGTGAAGACTTCAACCCTTTTCCTTTACGTTTCCTAGTGATCTTAATTTTAGGAAGAGGAATTATATCGTTAGGTGATGTGGGTTGGTTGTCATGTTTTGAGTGGGATTCCAAATCAGGAATGTTGCCTCCTTGCTGCGTGGTAACTTTATCATCTTGTGGTGATATGACCGAGGGAGCAGTGGAAGTAGAGGGTCCTTGATCAGGTGATATTTGGTCAAAAACAAGTGTTTCACCTCCAATGTTACCACTTGCGTCTTCATCGTTAAGAAATATGATTCTTCGATCGTCATGAAATTCATGAATGGCGGGATCATGTCCTGGTAGGTCTTGATCTGTCACTTCTGATGGAAGAAAGTCAACTTCAACGAAGACATTAGGGTCAAACGGGAAAATGCCTGTTGCTTTGAAAGCTTGAACTGCAGTTGCAATGGTTCCGGCTTTCTCAAAGGCAATCTTGAAAGTCGCAGCAACACTTTAAACGTCAAACGTCTGACCCGGGTTTGATACATCTCATGCATCAACAGCAGCATCATAATAATTCTTGACTGGGCCAAAAAAAAACAGCGATCCAGTGGTTGAGTCTTGTGACTGCTGTGTGGTGGTAAGGTGAGCAGGTGGATGTGGTGTGCTCTTGCAAACGTAACAGCCTCTAGGCTTGTGTGGGAAACATGGTTATCTAAAATGAGTAAAATTGGGTTTTCCTCACTTGGATTTGCATACTTTTGAAAATGTTGCAGCCACTTGATGAACGTCGAGGTGTTCATATACCCCTTGTCTGTCACAGCCATATCACACCCAGTAGGGCCACCATGAAGCAATTGGCGATTTTCTCTTTTTCTAGCATAAATAAAGTAAGGAGGAACATAATTCCCCACTGCATTCATTGCACACACAACAGTTACTGTTTGGCCTTGCTCTGCTGCTACTGTCTTGGCAACTTCTCTTTTCCCTGTGGGGGCTACATGTAATGGGAGTTTGTTTGGAACAGTTTGTACCCCAGTTTTGTCCATATTGTAGATTTGATTGGGAGTAAACATATAAGTTCTGACGACAGACCCCAAATTGTCAAAATACTGTGCAAGTTGAACTCGGTTGAAACCCATAGCTCTGGCAACGCAGGTTTTTCATGGAACACGCAGGGACAGTTTGTTTCTCTTCATAAATTCTCGGGTAAAATCCCTCCCTGCTAGTTTGCAGTTGATAGGAAATTGATGAGGTATGTTGTTGTCCTCTAAATATTTGAAGAGAAGAAATCGTAAAGATTTCAGTGTAAGACCAAAGAAACGTTGATCGAGGGCAATACAGTGGTTTACCAAATCCTTCTCTTGTTCTGTCGTAAAGGTATTCCGAAATCGTCCGAGTTTTACGCTGCCTCCTTTCTTCAGTCGAGTCCTTAGCGTAGTCTCATTCAAACCAATTGTCTTCGCAGCTTGACGAAATGCGGATCCTGCAGCAATCAATCTTCGAGCCTCATCGAGGTTGTCCTCCGTCAAAGGCTTATAATCAGTTTTTCTTTTGTAGTTCCTAGAGAAATATATTGGAAAAATTATTTTAATTGCTTTAATATATCTACCCATCTATCTACTCTTAGAAAGTATTTGTTTGATAGATAATAAATGATAAATAATACGTACATTATTGTATCTACAATGTTGATACTAAATGGGGCAAAGCCCTGCACTCAAGGGGTGCAGGGACTTCCCCCAAAAGGGCTGCAGAGGTTTGCCTCATTTGACGTGTTTGTGAATGACGTATCAGTAAGGTTAGGTGAAGTGAAGTGAAGCAAAAGTTAATCCACGACATTAAAGCTTAGTTACAGTACTATTCACTGATATTTAGTTGATACATTTGGAGCAACGTTAACTCGCACAATATTCAACTGAAGTATCAAGAAAGTTACATCAACAACGTGAAAAACAAACTTACCTCATTTTCTCGGCCGACAGTGTGCACCAGACGCCATACTTTTGATAACAGACACCTGCTGCAATACTAAAACTGCTGCCTGGTGGCCAGTTCTTAAATCAAAGGCGGACTATTCAAAAAGTTAACGCAGAGCTTTGCCCCATGCAGGTCTTTGCCCCCACATACCCTATTCTTAAAAACTGATAGTTAAATGTTTTTTTTTTTGGAATTTCCACTAAAGGAGGATCCTGTTAATGGAGCAAATCGCACAGTTTGTTTTCATAACTTAGTGTGTATTTAGAGCAGAGGAATTCAAAGTTCTTTTTAAATTACTGATGGTCCGTTTTGAACTATTCAAAGTTTCGTGAACTATGGACTGATATCACCTGATGTATAGGGTACATTCCAAAGTTATTGAAGAAAGAGAAATGGACCCAACTCTGATATCCCGCAGATTTCCCCAATTTCGAAAATTTCCAGAAGTAATTTATAATGAGAAGAGTTGTAGGTCAATTTGGAAGATAACATTACTAAGTTGGCTAATAAATGTTGTTAGCAGCTGGTCAAACATGATTTGGAATAAAGAATTGTGACTGTCTTAACATTTAAAAATAATAAGTCTAATAATTTTCACACTTCTGTATGTGCTGTTTGAAACAAAAAAGCAAAGGGGAAGGGAATTCAACAAAAATATTGATCAACATAAAGTAACTTTATTTATAGGAACATTGAACAAATATAAATTAACAATAAATAACACTATAAATAACTATTTACATACACAAATGAAATGCTGTTTATAACAGCAAGTTAACGTGCGATACGTTGCGAGTTATGTTTCAGGTAGTGAGTAACTGTGAAGTATGAGTGGGAGTGAAGTATCAGAATTCGATGACATCTCTCAATTCTCTTTTCTGGGATACATGAGTTTGATTCCCGGCCAGGCCTTGGGGATTTATCTAGAATAATAAATGAACTACTGAATTAAGTTGGTAACACTGGAATTTATGATATGCTCTAAATAAACCTACAATAATGTAGCCCAATAGAGCACAACAATTAGTTTGAAATAGTTTCCTTCGATGAGTTCTGAGATACTGAGAGGCTACGTTTTAAATGCTCACAGATAGTTATTAGGTAGTAGATAGGTCTGCTGCCTCTGAAAATGCGCACAATTATGTCCTTTACTGCACACACTGTAAATATAAAATTTAGTTTCATTTTCCATTACATGTTATGGAAGTTACATTCAGGTAAACATCGAACTTATCAGTACGCTTAGAATCATGTCAGCAACACTGTCATGTATGGGTTGCTTGAAATTAAACTACAAAACTATGGTCTATACATCTGCCAAGTTTTGAACTGTTTGTTTGCATGCATTGAGATATATTGAGATTAGGGTTCGAAATTACGGAGAGCATTTATCAATAAATGGTAGCCCTGATGACTCTAAAATTATGCCGAGTTATATCTCTCTTCTCATACGAAATTTGATTGGAATCCATTTGTTATTATGGGAGTTACCTGTAGTTAAACATTGAACCCATACGCTTGCATATAATTATTTTGGTAGCACTAACTTGACGATTTACTCTAGATATGTGTAAAACATTTTGGACTTACAGTTTGATAAATTTGAAGTTTGTTCTCTACACATATTCAGATATATTAAATCTAGAGTTCAAATGACTTGAAATTAGTACACAGTTGATAGCCCTGCTGACTCTTATAATAAGCACCGTTGTATGTGCTGAAGCATGCATTGCACACATAAAGTATGGATGAAATCCAATTCTTAATATGGAAGTTTACTGTAAAATTATTCATGATTTTTGGGCTTTTGCTCAAATACGGCAATAGCCCCCCCCCCCCCCAAAAAAAAAACAATAAAACATGAATAATTTTAATAAACCTTTAATCTACATAAGTTTAGTGTACTTAAACATTGAACCTATCAGCACGCGTAGAATCATGTTAGCAACACTGTCATGTTTGGGTTACTCAAAATTAATCTGGAATATTTGAAGGTTTTGTTAAATTTGAAGTCTGTTCCCTATACATAGGCCTATTCAGAGATATTGGCTTGGGGATTTTAAATCCTATGGTTAATTCCTCTGGCTCGAAGAATGGATGTTCGTGACGTCCTCATTAGAAAAAAGTAAAAAAGAAAAGTAATAAGCAAAAAGTGAAGTAAACTGTAAAAAAGTGTTTAAAAAGTGTCCAGACAAACAAGCAGACAAACTTTTAGATAGCTAACAAAGAAATACTGTAAGTATATTTTACACCTATGTCACTCAGTAGATCTCATAAAAGAACAAATACGCAGTGTGGTATCAAAGAATCAATACAAAAATGCTCCAGTTTTAGGAATTTATCCTATAATATTCCTTTCTTATTATGATTGAAAGAAAATTGATTCGGGTGAAATTAACAATTTTAACAACACTTAAGTTAAAATTAATTTTTAATTACGGCTTCTTTCGTGTACTTTATTGCAGTAGTGTGAACAGTTTGAGAGAGAACGTTAACTCGAAAATGCTATAATCATCTTGATCACATAATTGAAAGAACTTATTATCGAGTTTGACGAGCACGCTTCTTGTATTATACAGTATTTAATCACTGCGATTTAAAACTGCACCGATGACCATGTAAGATCAGCCACTTTTAAATTACAATTATAATCATCACACTAATGTTGGCGCAAATACGTATAATTTCATTGCTACACTGGATAATAATTCTGGGCAGAGATTGTTCTATTTTTACTCGTCCAGTACGTTGTGGGAGCTAAAGTAATGTTGGACTGTTAATAACAATACTATGGCTGCAAAAGTATCCATGAGAGCATTTTGAGGTGACACTGTGGTCAAGCTGTTGACCTCTCACCAAGGTTGACCGGGTTTGATTCCTGGTCAATGCATGTGAGATTTTCGAGGTGAAATGCCATGACCTGTGGTTCGGATATCACGTAGAAAGGTGGTCCCGTGGCTCATGATCGCATGATTAACGGTCACGAAAATTAAAAGCTTCATTCCTGCTTCCTTCATTTTGTGTAATGGTCATAACTAGTGTGATTCAGAGACACAAACCCTACCTCTGTTGTGAGAGTCCAGTCAGCGGTGCGATTTTTGCAACTGTTGAGAGTAACATAAACCTTTCTTTTCTGCTCGAAACATTCAATCCTGGAATATTTGTCAAAATGTGCTTATTTATTTTGTTGCAACACTGTAGTAAAATGATTTAAAATCTCAATCATTTCTTCGTGGTTTGAATGCACAAATTCCATGCCAAGTTACTATAAGCTAAATATCGAATGCTTAATTTTTTTTCACAGATTACAAATGTATTTCGACCACTTATTATTCCACGGGTTTCGATAGTCTACAATAATAATCATTTTGTTTTTACGTTCCTTTTAAATGCTTCGGCTTTTAGAGACATCAGGATGCTGGAATATCTTTACCGTGCCTGTAAATCCACTGACACGGCTCCAACGCATTGCGTACCCTCAAATGCCAACTGGCTGCGCCAGGATTCGATCCTGCAACCTAAGGAACAGCAGGCGAGAACGGTACCGTTATATCACGCAGCCAGTCTTTGAAAGATAAGATGAGTTTTTATGTACTGTACAAATGATTTTCTACGGTGAGATTGCCTTTCTTGGCGCAAACCTAAACAAAAGAGTTAATGAGAAATAACATTAATGAAAATGATTGATATAGACAGAGCAAGTGGTTTGAAGGGAGGTGCCGTGGCCTTTCAGAGAGTATTTTTCCGCCATTTTCCTTGAAAACCATGGAAATTCATTTCAAGGACGGTCAACAGAGGGCTTCGAACCCACTCATCTTCCGAATTTGAAGATGGCCACGCACGTTAACGTGACCAAATACCTTGATCAGTAATTAAGAATTTTAATTAATTTACTGCTGAAAATAATGACTGATGACATTATTTAATTTTCTTTTTCACACACTAGGTGGCTGTCTCACAATTCATATAAAATTTATTGTAAAAGGATATCATTATCAATAGCATCCTCGGTGGATAAGTCCCAAGATCACGGGTTCAGTTCTTGACCATGGACGCTGGATTTTTACAGGGCGAGGTTGCCCAATAGTGTTTCGGTATCTACGCTAGATGGCAGTACAAAACGGAACGTTGAAATTAGGGATCAGATCGTCTAAACGGCTTCAACGAGAACGATTCTACACAATGGTAAATGAGGCTATAAGATCACTGTATAATAATGATTATTATCAAGATGGGAAACCTCTGAAGACTAAATTCGGCAAAATTCATCAAGAAAATAAATTCAGAATTGACTCAGCCGTTAAAATTGAGGCAATCATAAAGAGAATCTCAAAATAACAGAATGCATATGGCATTTATTTTAATTTAATTTCACTTCATTTTATTTTATTTTATTTGCTGTGATTTATTTTTATCTAATTTAATTTAATGCATTTTAATTTTATATACAGTAATTAAAGTTATTGTAATTTTAATTTAATTTAATTTATCCGCAATGCAGGAGATACGGATTTGAATGATGATTAATTTTTTCTAGTCATCCTTTACTGGTGGGAGCGCTTAAGGATACGCTAGGTATTTTGCAAGGCTACGATGTCGTAAGGCCCCTAAAACAATCAACAGCAATACCAACATTATTTCAATAAGCATATATAATCGGTTGTATTAGTAATAACGCAAATTCTGTATTTAATAATATAAAATATCCTTTCTTTTTAATGTAATAATTCATAAATTATTTGTACTGTACATATTTACAGTGTGAAGAAACTAAGCTACAGATTGAATCTAAGAAATAATTTGCTTATGACATTTTTTTCCCGTAGAAACATTACAGTACACCAGTTAGGACGCAGAAGTAACTACCTACTTCTTCAGTAGCATTGCTGGATTTTAATTTCTTGACCATGAAAGTCATACTTTAGATTTCTAATTAGTCCAAAATGCCATAATTTATTACATCTTGCTGTATTAACGAAGAAGAGTAAGCCTGGAGTGAAGTTCTAGCGGAGGCCAATTTGACAGTAGTGGATGGGCAACACTTTGAATACTTTCTTATTGAGATGACACAGAAATACTCATTGAAAATAAATGTTATATGATTTTTCAAACTGCTGGCTTCTACATCACTCTTACGTAATGCCATTTAACTAATACCCGCTTTTTGTAATACTAGAGAAAATAAATAAAATAAATAACACAAAATGATGAAATGCACATAAAATGCCCTCTTTAAAATACTTCGTCAATATAATTGATTTGCGAAGTACTTGGTCTAGAAATTGTCTATGTTTACTCCATTATGCACAGATAATGCCGAAACACTTCAGTTGACAACAACTTGTAAAAGCGTTGGGTTGTTGATCTTATTGACTGCGTCATGACGAACGTGGATCATACAAACGAGATTGCCTGATATCTATAATCTTGGATTATTCATTCGCCTGATGTCAAGTACGTCAACGTGCTCACCTTCCGTGGAGTCCAGTCGACGAATACTGTTCTTATCGTCACTCCCGGCCCTATCAATATTTAAGCTATCCAAGGAACTGAAATTATGTTCTCCTTGGTCATTGCTATTATAATCCTCAGGTTCCATGTCAAAACCATCAGGAATTTCTTCACCATAATGTTCTTCGTCATTGAGTGTTATATCCATTGATGATGGATAAAGTGGCACTCTATCAGCTTCAAATTCTTCCAAATTTCCCTCTGAAATAATCACACCATCACTAGTTACAAGATTATGTTTGCCATCGGTTTCTAGATTGGAATTCAACTCACCTTGCGGATTTATTTCAAACTGTGGAACTTCATAGCTAGCTGAAACATCGGTGACTACAGTTTCATTATCAGCTGAAGGGGGACGAATTAGTTGGGTAGAATACATGTTTTCATCAGAGGAGTAATTTTTGATTTGTATTTCCTCATTTAAAGCTAATTTATAATATTTGTTATATTTGTTGCTGATTTCAGGAAGTATGGTTTTGTAATTATATACCTGTTTATTGTCTGGACTTTCAATACCGGAATGTTCTTCACTATTCATTGTTGGACTTGGAACATCCTTATAACGCATCTGACGGCTTCTAAGAATATATTCCGCCCTTCTATCTGCATGGTCTACATTAGGATGAGCTTCCATTTTATCGAAGTGTTTGGATGGCTTCCATGTATCATTTCTATCCATTTGTCGACTATCATTTAGCCCCTCTTTGACTTCTTCTTCATTTCCTGCCTTTCCTTCATGATTCACTAGTGGTCTCTTTTCATTACTGTTTGGAAGGAGATTTATGTCACCAGAAGGGTTTAAGTTTGAAGTTTTAATTTCATAATGACTGTCTTCTAGTAACTTCCCATCTTCAGCTCCTTGCTTGCCGCCTGAATTGTAATGGATAGTGAAGTTGGATGTTCTATTGGCTGTATCACTTGTTTCACTTACTTCACTTTTGTTAACGCCAGAACTCCAGAACTGCTCGTCACCTAGTTGACGCCCGCGGACAATGAAGGTTTTCCTGAGGTGAGGGACGCCCATTCCCACTCCTGAATGAGGGAGTTGATGAGTGGGGTGTATAGGATGTGGAGGGTGCATAGGGATAGCTCCTTGTTGGAGGTCAGGGTAGTCATGAGGTACAGGGTAGTGTTGTGAATGTTGCCCCTCCAAGTCATGGTGCTGGAAGAACTGTGGGATGCCAAGCATGGAATGTTGATGTGCGTGGCCAGCAGTTTCAGTGCCCCCACTCAACCACTTCTTGATGTTCATTAAGATGATAATGAGCAGTGCCAGCTTGCTGGAAAGGAACGATGTGCTGCCAATGAAGGTCAGTTTGCCCAGCACCAACGGGATCAAACTGGCTAACTTCAGCATTATCCCTACGAGGAGAGGGACCAGCATCTTGCGAGAGAAGAAGGATCCTCCTGAAACATAAAACTATGAATTGAGTCGCTCAGTTCTGTTGAGAATAACTTCCCGAGCTATTCGGTTTGCCAACTAAATATCGACAGGTATACTTATTTTCCATGAACACTACTAATGAACACCAACACATACAATAAAATATGTCAAAATCAACCATAGATTACAACACAACAGTCAAGGACCATCAACATTTTCCATATCGCATCAAGAATTTTCATTGGAGCAGAGAATAATTACAATAAACATTCCAACCTATGCTCCACTAAGCAAAGAGTTTTTTTCATCCCATAGAAATATTTTTTCATCTATTTATGGGAATACAAACAGAACAACTTCTTTTAGATTTATGCCATTTTTTGCAAAATTATTTTATATTATCAAATTAAAGCCCACAATCTTTTAATAGGAAAGACTAAGCTTAAATGTTGTTTGCAAGAGCTTTGCTCGTAGTTTTCCATTGGTTTCTTTCTTTTCTTCTTAGAAAAAGTGAAGATTGCCATAATGTGGCTGGAACTGGTACTTAGTTAATAAATATTAATTTAAAAATGTATTTGCTAAGGTTTAATAGATTTAATTAATACTTGAGGGTGTTTCTTTTTTGGATGTTAATAAGGAAATTAAAGATACAATTAAGTTCATATCATTACGTAACTACATATCGAGCAATGAACAGATAAAAATTAGAAATAATGATCATAAATATATTATCCAAAACACAGTTAATGATTTAGAACAATGTGAGAAAGAGTTGAAAAATAATTATGATTATTACCCTGATTGTTTTCAGCTTTATTCCATTTCCATTTCACATGTTTTGTTTGTCATCATGAATTCCTCCTCATTTAAAATCTCACTCAAGTCCTCTGATGAATCGGCTAAAATGACAATGTCGTCAGCAAATCTCAGATTTTTCACCTTAAATCTTCCCAACTATTTTAAAGTTTTCTCTAATTTTTTTGTTGGGGGGTTGTCTGCATAAATACGAATTTTCGTGCCATTCGCTCTAAATAGATTTGACGACAACCCATTAGGAAACAATGAAAATACAAGAATTATACACTTTATCCGAAATAATTATGGAGCCGAAAATACACATTGTTCAGACAGACGTCTTACTTTATAATTATTATTATTATCATACTTGGGGCTATTACTTTCTTGAGCATCTTGATAAAGAAGGTAAAGATAAGTGCTTGATCAAGCTGAGCTGAGCTGAGTTTTAGGTTAGAGGTTGCTCCACAGATCGTACGACATCTAAGACCCACCATCGCCACGATTCAAGTCACGACCAGTTAGACTCCCTCGTTGGCGTGATGCCGGACGCAGATATTCAGTACGATCTAGCGGAATTTTCCCGAAATCTAAGAATAGCTTCGACAAAGGTGGAAACGGAGTTGGACGCGATGGCTGTGAAACAGGGGACCATGTAAAATGCGTGGCCGAGACGGAAGCAAGAAATGACGAAACGAATCTGACTGTCGATATCAGTCAGCAGTTAATGGAGGGCCAATGTAAAGAGGAATGGCAACATGAGATCGCCAGGGCATTGCTGATAAGCATCCTGACAATCCAACAAAAATCTGAAGTTGGAAATTCAGCATGGTTTAAGGAAACTCTTGATGCAGGAACAACGTACAGGACATCTTGTAAAAGAACTAGGGAGATTCTGCAAAAGGATTCACCTGCTACAGAGAACATTGAGCTGCCCATGCCATCATTAGTGGCAAATATAATGGAATAAAAGGAGGAATGGGTACAGGTTCCATCTAAGAAGAAGAAGAAGAGAGAGGAGAAGAAGATTGAAGATATTCCATACAAGCCTGATGGATTTAATCGCAGAACAACAGAGGTTCAGGTTACTGAAAATTCAAAAACGCATGAGAGACGGAATCTCATAGTATTAAGAGGCCGCTCAGAAGCTGTACTCATCAAGCCTATGGATGTCAAGATCTTTGCGGATGTCTTGAAGAATATCCGGTGCAAGGTAAAGCCGGAAGACAATGGGACGGGCATACGGTCAATACGAAGAACTGCAGGGGGCAGAAACTTACCATTATAGAGATAGAAGATAGAGAGGCTTGGAAACTCTTGGAGATAGGTAAAATTAAAATAGGATGGTTATACTGCAGAGGACGAAGACGAACCGTAGTGCCTCGATGCTTTCGATGTCTATCTTATGGACATAATGCACGAAACTGCAAAGGTGCGGTCTGTAGTAAGCTTTGCTTTAAGTGCGGAGAAGCTATGATGGGCATAAGGCAGTAGGCTGAAAAATAAATCCACGATGCATCCTTTGTAGGGACAAAGATGTTGAAGATGCGAAACGAAACCATGTTTCTGGCCCAGGCGAGTGCATCGTGTTTCGTGAAGCTCTTGACAAGGCCAAACATAGTGGAAATAGATGCAGATTTTTCAGGAAATATGCACAGTAGTCAAACTGCCAATGACCCATTGACACAGTTGACCTATGAGATTGGAGCAGACATCCTTATTCTCATAAGGTTTTGAATATTCCCGAAGGGAATATGATGTAGTTTCCATTTGAGCGGATGAATTATCAATAAATGATAAAAATGGTCCAGTTAGCTCAAACCTACATGGTAGGTGTGTCTGTACCAACTGACGAGCCCAACGGCACACTGGGGAGAAACGCTGGCATTGTTTGAGCTAACCGGACCATTTTTATCATTTATTGATAATCCTTATTCTCAGCAAACAGTAGACTCTATCAGGACAGAGATCACTCAGGATGGTGAAGAAGGACTGAAGGAAGAGGGAGAAGAAGCATAATAGGCTTCATGTACGACGCCACCCTGAAGTAATGGGAGAGCTGTTCCGGGGAGAAGTCACACGTCGTAGGAGAAGGGTGTGGGGTTTTCAGTGGGTAAGAATCCCACATCCTTGTGGAGTTCGGACTCCCACAAGCGTCTCAGGCAAGATTTTACTCATACAAAGAAAAACAAAATCATATGTAGACCTATAAAACGCTAAGGTGTATCTTTCACAAGAAGGTGTGGTTTGTTTCAAAATCCTCCGAATCGTCTCAATAGTACAGGAAAAAATTCGCACTTATAGAAAAGTTAACGGATATACAAGGTGTCATTTATGTACTTGAGTACCCTTAAGGGGCGTGTAGGTGACGGGTATAGGATCAATTTGAGATAGGGAACCTGGGGTCGGAATGGCCTCCTAACCCCAGAAAAAAGGTTTGTTTCAGGCCCTCCGCACCTGTAAAGTAGGGAAGCGCGCCATGTGTTACTCTGAGGTCAGGCACTCTTTCGCTGTCAACGGTCTTGGCGCGACCACCGCTTAGCGCTGCGTTAATGGATAGTGGCGAGGCACGGTGGTCCCGGGTTCGTTTCTCCTGGGGTGCCATCCCTTCATTTTCTCTTTTTCTTTATTTTTTATAGGGGAAGGAGGGGGCGTAGTCACAGTGCGTGTTTATTCTGTGCTGATTTTTTAAAACTATCGTTGATTCTGTAAATTAATTGCCTTGTATCAACGAGTTACGTGTGTTTCTGTAGTAGTTAAAGACGACGGAACTATCAATTGGCAAGAGGAATGCAGCTCTCGGCTAACGCTGCGTTGAGCGGTGGTCGCGCCAAGACCGTTGACAGCGAAAGAGTGCCTGACCTCAGAGTACCAAATGGCGCGCATCCCTACTTTCCAGAGGCGGAGGGCCTGAAACAAACCTGTTTTCTGGGGTTAGGAAGCCATTCCGACCCCAGGTTCCCTATCTGAAATTGATCCTATACCCATCCCCTACACGCCCCTCAAGGGTACTCAAGTATATAAATGACACCCTATATATATATATATATTTGTTTAACAAGTGCGTTAAACAAATAAAGACGAGTCCCTGCTAAAATTATGTTACGTCAAACCCGCATAACAGTAAAGCCGACGGGTGGTCTATACTGTGACCTTTATGCATCTCTGATAGCATAAAGTCTACATATTATTCCAACAAAATTTAATTCATGTCTCAAAGTCGATGTGAGAATAGAAGTTGCTTGTGAAACTAGAATGACAAAAGGATGGTTCGTACGTGACTTGAAGAAGCTTTCTCCCAGCGCGGACAAAGGTAGCAGGAAAGAGAAAATCCACATCTGGACACCAAATGCGCCAGACAACGCGCGGAGATCGTTACACTACGCGGGTAAATGCAGAAACCTCAACGATCACCTACCAAATAAACCCCGCCCATTTGAAAGGAATTAGAGCAGTAATTAGAATACAGAAACAGGAATTATATCATCGTATAGGGGATTATCCCAGCCTCTCAGAAATATCGTCAAAATTTAAATTGGATTATTCTGTGATTTTTGCCAGAATTAAAATGAAATCAGGGGGTGGATTTGAAACGACCAATGGCAGTGAGGACGCTAGACGCGATCAAATCCCGCCGAAATTAAGGGACAATGAAGCAAATTACGGAGCTCATTATATAAGGATCCAACGATCGGATTTTGAATAAAAAGGAGTCATTGAGACATTGGAAATGAGGACGTTCTAAGGAGCTAGTTCGCATGTTCATGTGAGTGTTATTTTGGAAATAAATTCTGAAAACCCCCTACTCCACGTCCCTTTAAGAGAAATCGTATAAATAATGGATTGAAACACAGCGAAGTCAGTCTACTTTGGGGCATCACGGGAGGCGGAAGCCTTGGCCCTGAGCGTTCAGAAAGTACAGTAATTTTTACAAGTCCTATAAGTCTACTTTGGGGCATCACGGGAGGCGGAAGCCTTGGCCCTGAGCGTTCAGAAAGTACAGTGATTTTTACAAGTCCTATAAGTCTACTTTGGGGCATCGTCAGAGGCGGCAGCCCGTGCCTCGAGCCCTCAGAAATTAACGTGATTTTTACAAGTTTTATAAGTTCTTAATACGCGCTGTAGAGGTGAGAGCCCGCGCTTGAGGCATAAGAATAATTAACATTTTACAAGTTTGTAAGTAGGAGCAAGTATACCTCCGAAATTTGAACATCGCTAAGTATTCGCGAGTGCGAAGTAGAACAGTGCATATCATAACAGTATGACGCAGTTGTAATGATAGGTATAGCCGCCTGAGCTATTAACAGCTAGACCAGTATTCTAGGAAGCTATGAACTGTCGTCCGAACTAAATAAGTTGATGATAGCTATATGAGATAGGAGCTTCATGTGTGAGAACCGTGCATTGTGTTAATGGTAATAATTCACAGTGGACCTTTGTTTTGGTGAAATTTTGAGAAAAACCGTGTGTAAATTATCCTCCTATCAAGATGAACCAACTAATGAAGAAGACTGATATCAAGGACCAGAACCGCATCAGGAAATATGAGAGATAAGTAAATATTGTATGGGGCATGTGGGCCATAATGTTTCCCATTATTGGGGTCGGATAAGTTTATCTCGATCATAAGCAGTTATGATAAAAATAGATATTTTAGGCGTACCGGGCATGTTTGTGTAGATTTGTGTGTTTATCAGTAATGAGTTTTTTTGTGTGTTTTATAACGTAATAAGTATATGAGCATCAAAGTGTTATTTTAAATATGGTTTTGTTTGGGATGTCATTAATCTTGTTGAATGCACAGTTAAGGGAATATTTGTTTGATAGTGCTTATGCACAATGTGATTGTAAAAGCTAAATGGGGAAGACCGCTCGATATTGTGACAAGACCAGTAAGTGACACTGAAATTATGAGAGTAATAAGTATGGTAAGTGATTATCACGCGAAGGTAAGACAAGAATGGCTGGAGGGTATTGTGAGATATATTCAGGTAAGGTTAAGAGTCGATCCTGGGTCGAGCAAAATTAAAGCGGAGGTGATATTCCCGCGTTCTTCGATGATATAATGGTGAGTAAAAATAATAGCGGAGGTGATATTCCCGCATTCTTCGACGATATATAAATGGTAAGTAAAATGATTGAATTCATTATATGATGAGAGTCCACTTTAGCTCCGTCGGAAAGGTATGGTATTGCTCGAGCCCAAGGCAGGTAAAAGGGAGTCTTTAAGAAACAGGTAGAAATTGGTTAGCCGTCTGAATTCTAAAGCAGCCATGAAGGTTGTGCCGGCCTGCTGGTTAGTACGGTGAAAGTGTGTCTGTCACAAGGTCGAGTTTGTCATTGTATTCTATGAAGGGAGGTAGTCCAACTTCCCGGGGTTTCTTTTTGTGTACCGCTTCAGGAAGCGATGTATTATATTTGTCATTATTTTTGGGGTGCATTCATTATGTTGTTGTTTATTAATAATCACGGCGCACCGGCCGCCGAAGTATTTATCTGATGCTTCATGTATGCTGACGTGTTTATTTTACTATAATTAACGGAGTTATAGCTCTGAGTGAAGAACAAGTTTTGCAAGTTATAAAAATGAGTGCGCAATATTTATGGTGATAGAATGGCTGGTTTATTTAAGCCATAGTTATTTGAATTAAGTCTGTTGACAATAACTCTTGGACTTGAAGCAGTGGACTGCAGTAAAATAGACTATTTTCTATTCCTGGTTTCAGCCAGTGTGAAACATTATTTTTGCATTTTTTTAATGTTGTTGATTTCAGTAATTTAAGGGAGTTGATTTTGTTTTTATTTGTCTATGGTTGGGAGAAAAGGGAGATGATGTTTTTGTGAAATAAATTATTTTATATTAGGAGTTCTCTGACCTACTGATTTTAAGATAAGCCTCCTGTGATCCTGTGACTATATTCCTAGAATGTTTAGAATAAGTTAGAGCCACCCCGAACAGAGCACTACCCGAGTAAGAGTCGGCATCCTAGAAGAACGCAGAAGGGTATATATGGATTGGTGATAATGATGTAGTTATTCATGTCCATATTAGTTTTTCTTTTATTAATTAGTGGATCACAGTGATGGAGAGTGTCAGAGAGTAGCTAGCCGGAGCCTACTGAAGTCTATATGCCGCCTTGAGGTCATGTAAACAGATGTAGAGCATCCCCTGTCATATCGCCCTGTAGTGGGGCTTGATGAGCTAGGAAGCATCATGGCGCCGAACGGTGTGGCCAAATTAACAAGTAATTCAGGGGAAAGTAAAGCCAGGAGTTTGTTTAAAGTAAATAATCGAAAATGCTGAGTTTATTTTGCATAGTTAGGTAGAAGCAGCGTTTTCGTGGCGCCCTTATATTTGAATAATTAGTAGCAAACTCCAAATGTATGTTGTAGGACGGCATGAACCGTAAGAGTGATGTCAGTACTTTATTGACAGAACTGGGAAGTTAAAATTAACACAGAAGGGTAAACTGAAAGTTTATTCACAAAAGCAAATATCAAATAGGTAGCTCTTCAAGCATATTAAAGTCATTAATGGGATTAACGTAAATTGGGATTAAGCGACTCATTTTATGATTGCAGAAGGTGGGAACGTGAGGCTCCATGCCCCAGTCTTCTCAAATAAGTATTATATTGTGTGATATGGCGTCAGTGGAGGAAATTCGACTTATTATTGAGAGTTCAGTAGCTAGAACAATGGAACAGTTCGAACACTTTAAGAGGGAATGTAGGGAACAGAGTGAATTAAACAATGCACGTATTGCGGAACAAATTGCAGAACAGAGTGAATTAAACAATGCACGTATTGCGGAACAAATTGCAGAACAGAGTGAATTAAACAATGCACGTATTGCGGAACAGTTAGCGGAGCAGATAACGGAACACAGTAAGACAAATAATGCACTACTCGCGGAACAAAATACAGTTACTAACACACAGTTAATGGAACGAATTGCAGAACAGGGTAGGCGGAATAATGAAGTATTAAAAGAGGAATTAACAGATAAATTAGCAGAGCAAATAGCTAAAATCACGCTTGAGACTACCACACAGTTAGGTCAGATGGAGACGAACTTAAGGCAATCAATAGCGTTCAGTGAAGAAAAGACGGCAGCGAAACTCATACAGCTAGAAGAAATATGTAACGCTAATACAGAAGGGATAAAGATAGAACAATTAGCAATCCAAGCTACCATAAAAGGAGTAGACAACGAGGTTAAGTCTGCGGCAAAACAATTGCACAGCTTAGAAGGAGAGATGATAGAGATCAGAACGGAAATAGACAAGGCAGCTTTGACTTCAGCAGAACGATGGAGCATACAGGAGAACGAGAATGATGCACTTAAAGAGAGTATCCGTGAAAGCAATGAGATGATAGGAGGCAGGCTCGATCAGCTGGAAAGCGAGAAGAAAGAGGGAAAGAGAAAAGAGGAAAATAGATATGAGGCAATAAGAGTGGGAATAAACAAGACATGCCAACAAATTGGAATTGACGGGAAAGAGGATAGAAAGAAACTCATAGAACAAATGGAAGAAAACCAAAAGAGGATAAAGGAGGTCGAACTGCAGTTACTGGGAAAAATGGAGATACAAGAACGGAAGATTATTAAGACCGAGATACAGTCTTTACAACAACAGGAAATGCTTCTTGAACTGAAAGCTCACAACAGCGGTAAAGAAACGAGCAGTATGGCTAACCATTTCAACACAAGCCAGACTCAGGTAGAAGGAATGAATGAACTTAGTCCGGGCCGTGAGACCACAGCTAGCGAGAATAATGAAGGGTTTCAAACACTTAGAGGACTTGCCTCAACACCGCAACAGCCGACTGGCAATAATAATAACAATAACCCAACTACACAGTATGTCCAAATAATTAGAATGCAGGAGGATCGCCCACGAAAATTTAACAATGATGGTTCACAAACGCCGAAAGCTTTTCTAAAAGACTTAGAACACTACCTTACAGACAATAACATTCCTGAGAATAAGAAACTCAGAATAACCGAGAAATTACTTGCGGATAGCGTTCTGACGTGGTTCAGAAGTTTTCGCTACACCTTTGAAGACATGGATACCTTCAAGCATGCATTTTTACGTCGTTACTGGAGCATGTCTATACAACATAATTTAAGGATGGAATTATATAGTAGGAAGTATCATGCGTCACAGCCAACACGTTATTCAGAATATTTTTCGGCTCAGCTACTTAGACTGAAGGATATGGATATTTTACCACCGGAGTCAGAACTGGTGATGACAATTGGAAAGCAGCTTCCGTTGCCAGTACAACAGTTTTTAATTGCGGCAAACGTCTCGAGCGCACTGCAAGCAGAGGAGGTGTTACGTCAGTTGGATGAGACGTCATTAAATAATCAAAATAGACACGTCAGAGCGAGTGACAGCGCAGCGCTGGTACACCAAGCCGAGCTAGTCAAAACTAGAGAGCAGAGCACCAACACGAATGTTAGCCATAGGAGCGGGAATAATAACGGAAGGTCAGACTCGCCGAAAGAGGAGCAAAGGAGATATGAACCGAGGAACGAGAGGAACTGGCAGCCACAACAGTACAGGAGAGATGAATGGAGAGGGCGTGGTCGCGAAGGTCCATATCATCATCGCAGATATGATAGAAGAGATAATAGAACGTGGAACCGAGGAAGAGATGAGAACCGAGGATATACGGAAGACAGTCGACGGGAATTGCAAAACAGGCATGAGGCATCACAACGATACCTAGATGAGTTGCATCGCAACCAAGAGACGGAAAAGGATCGCTGGCGAAGGACGATGGAGAATCGCGAGAACCCAGATATAGAAATCACTGGAGCAGAGAGTGAATTAGTGCAACAGCATCGCGAAAGCCAGAATGAGAAGAGGAACACGGGGGCTATTAAAAAAATGTATTAGAGGGTGAAGGAGATAGGCTAAATTTCACGCCAGATAAGACACAGTGGTTGATAGCGAACATCGAGGGATGGGTCGCAACTCCTGAGGATTTTACACGTGAAATTATTCAACCGGAACAACATTGTTTGAGGAAATTACCAGTCATCATTACAAGGATAGAAGGACTAAGAGTAAAAGGATTAGTGGATACAGGGGCACAGCTATGTCTAGTATCAGAGGCATTAATTAAAGCTCTAAGCGAGAAACAGAGAATACCTACGATTCCAGTACCACAGGTCAAAATTAGAGGAGTAATTCCCGAAAAATCAGCTGTATGCAAATTTCATGTACAACTGGATCTAGAAATATTAGGACACACTTTCTCACACGTATTCATGGTGATGAACAAGATGAATGTAAATTTGATTCTGGGGGCGGATTTCCTATTTGAGCACCAAGCAGTGATTGACCTGCGCAACTATGTAATTAACTTCAGAAATATGGAAGGACTATCAGCAGTGGGTCTGAACATGAATAACCACGGCTTAGATAGAGACGCTGACATTTGGAAGCTGGAGACCATTCCTGAGGAAGAAGAAGAAGAAAGTCAAGCAGATGAAGAGGACTCGAACACAGGACTCCTGGAGGGAAAGCAAGAATTGGAAGATGAAATGTGGTCCATGACAGTAGAAGAAGATGGCAACAAAGACAGTTTTGAGGCACTTTTGAAAGAAAAATTAAGAGAGGCAAAGCTAAATGATGATGAAAGAAATTGCTTGGCACAAACGCTATGTAAACACTCAGCAGCATTTAATACATTACCGGGAAAAATATTAAATTTTAAGTACGCTATGCAGGTAGATGACTGGACACCATTTAAGAGCCGACTCTACCCAATTCCAGAAAAGCAGCGTGCAGCAGTTAGAAAAATTATAGGTGAGATGCTTAGAGGGGGCATAATTAAGAAAGCTCCAACCCCATATTTGAACGCCATATTAGCGGTGGCGAAGCCAAATGGTTCAGTGAGGTTGTGTCTCGATGCTCGCACCCTCAATTCCAGATTAATAGATGAAACCGACCGTGCACCACTAATTAAGGATGTACTCAAGAAGTTCCATAAGAAGAAAATATATTCGTCTGTCGACCTTGCGAATAGCTATTGGCACATCGAGTTAGAAGAGAAATCACAGCTGTTAACTGGATTTCTATTCGACAATCAGAGTTTCACCTGGTGTCGTTTACCATTTGGAGTTAAGACAGCCGGATCTGCACTAATCCGAGCATTGGATCGAAATTTAACAGAAGAAGTGAAAGACATGACTGTCAGATATGTCGACGATATCTTACTAGCATCAGAGAGCAATGAGGAACACATGCAAAATTTAAGCAAGTTGTTAGAGAACCTAGAAAGGGCAAATTTCAAGATCAATCTAAAAAAATCACACTTTTTTCAGCACGAAATTTTATATTTAGGACATATTGTTGATGGAGAAGGGATCAGGCCCAATCCAGTGGAAATCGAAGCCATTAAAAATTTTCCTCGACCAACCAGAGTCAAGCACATAAGGATGTTCTTGGGAGCCACCAACTTCTTTCGTGAAAACTGTCCAGGATACACCGAAGTAGTAGCACCATTACAAGAGATGCTAAAAAAGAACAACCGTTGGTTTTGGAACGAAGAGTGTGAGAGGTGATTCATAGCCACGAAGGAATTACTGTCAAATAACATCAAACTGGGTTACCCAGATTTTTCGAAGGGGTTTATAATTCAAGCAGATGCATCTTTAGTGGGCATCGGAGCAATGCTTTTCCAAGAAGACGCAGAGAGAACAGCAAACCGCTCATACCTAGCATTCATCAGCAGGAAATTAAGAAAACATGAGAAAAGTTATACCATCTCAGAGCTGGAGCTTTTGGCGATCATATACGCGCTACAACAATGGCGTCGTATTATCTATGGTTTCTCCATAACAATCCGCACTGATCACAAGGCGCTGACTTTCTTATTTAAGACCACCATGGTAAGTGAACGCATCAACAGATGGGCCATTTATGGGCAGCAGTTTGATATACAAATTGAGCACATATCAGGAAAATTGAATGTAATCCCGGATATTTTTAGCCGAAATCCAGAAGAAGAGGCACAGCAGGAGGAAATGTTAGTGCAACACATTGAGCTGACAAACGAAGATCAAGATTTCTTACAAGAACTGAAGAGGTTACCGCAGGAACAAGAAAAGGAGCCATGGATGATGCAGATGATTAAATTCCTCAAGAGAGAGATAACACCTGATAACCCAGCATATCGAGAGATTGAAGCTCAAGCGAGAAGTTATTCATACTTCAATAATATGCTCCATAAATTAATAGATGAGGATCATGTCAAGTTACGGATATTGTTACCAGCTTCGTTACAGAGGAAATTAGTGTGGCATACTCATTATACGCTTGGTCACATAGGGTTAGACAAGACACAAGCAACAATAGGTGAAGCTTTCACTTGGCCACGGATGAGGATTACTATACGCGATGTCCTGAAGACATGTGATATTTGCCAGCGCGCAAAACCCAATAACTTCCTCATGAGACAATACCCAAAGCCAATACTGCCACAGAAACCGTTAGAGCTCATTGCTACGGACTGTCTTGGTCCATTGCCAAAAGGACGTAGAGGAGTGCGACATGTCCTTGTATGTGTGGACGTCTTTTCTAAATTTGTTGTTCTATGTGCTATCCAGAAAACAACTTCGAAACAGGTCCTGAGCCGCATCAAGAATCGAGTTATACCTATAATGGGAAAGCCTGAATTTATCCTTTCTGATCATGGAAGTTATTACACATCAGCAGAATTTAAGCGCGGATTAAATGAGCTAGACATCAAGCATGTACTATCTAGCATACGCCATCCACAGGGATATCCGAGCGAAAGAGTTTTACGTGAGGTCTCGAAGCACATACGCATGTTCATACCTACAGAACATCACCGTTGGGCCGATACATTGAAAAATATTGAGATTTGCATCAATATGACACGCCATGAGTCAACTGGACAAGTACTATACACGTTACACTTGAACCAGCAACCACCGAGATCTTGGACAACAGTACTAGATTGCCCAAGAGATCCGCAGCCAGCACCACAGCTGAGAGTCGAACGGACGATCACCTAAATGAGAGAACAAGCTGACAGGAGGCTAAGAAGACTAAAAGGAAAACACTTTCACAGGGAATTGAACGTCAATGAACTAGTTTTATTGAAGAGGCCACCTATCTCTGATCCAGCAAACAAAGTATTTCAAAAATGGTGTTTCCCATACATAGGACCTCATCGGATCATAAGAAATTTGGGGAATAATGCATATAAGATACAGGACGTAAACGGCGGAAGCACATCAGTTGTAAATTGCTCAAACCTCAAATTATATTACAAAAGGGAACCGTTTGATCAACCACGGAATACCGCGGGTGTCAACATTATGGAAATCGAATAAAGATGAGCCAAATGCACGTGGAACGAGGAGGCAGTCGGTCATAAACGGACTCGGTGTTTACAATGGAAAGCCGTGAAGCAAGAAAACTGGGCGAGACAGGCGGACAATAGCTAGCTACCTGCACCAGACAGCCGAGACACTAATCTTAGCAAGAATGTGGAGAGGGAGACAAGGATCGTACCAAGGGAATCCCTGCGCGCGACCAGCAATGACGAACCAAGTAAACAATATAAGGAATGACGACGGAACCTTGCAGCATCCGTGAGGCGGATCGAGATTGAGAAAAAAATCATACGTTCCATATCGATTTTTTTCCTTTGCAGAAGGGTAATGTGACCTTTATGCATCTCTGATAGCTTAAAGTCTACATATTATTCCAACAAAATTTAATTCATGTCTCAAAGTCGATGTGAGAATAGAAGTTGCTTGTGAAACTAGAATGACAAAAGGATGGTTCGTACGTGACTTGAAGAAGCTTTCTCTCAGCGCGGACAAAGGTAGCAGGAAAGAGAAAATCCACATCTGGACACCAAATGCGCCAGACAACGCGCGGAGGTCGTTACACTACGCGGGTAAATGCAGAAACCTCAACGATCACCTACCAAATAAACCCCGCCCATTTGAAAGGAATTAGAGCAGTAATTAGAATACAGAAACAGGAATTATATCATCGTATAGGGGATTATCCCAGCCTCTCAGAAATATCGTCAAAATTTAAATTGGATTATTCTGTGATTTTTGCCAGAATTAAAATGAAATCAGGGGGTGGATTTGAAACGACCAATGGCAGTGAGAGACGCTAGACGCGATCAAATCCCGCCGAAATTAAGGGACAATGAAGCAAATTACGGAGCTCATTATATAAGGATCCAACGATCGGATTTTGAATAAAAAGGAGTCATTGAGACATTGGAAATGAGGACGTTCTAAGGAGCTAGTTCGCATGTTCATGTGAGTGTTATTTTGGAAATAAATTCTGAAACCCCCCTACTCCACGTCCCTTTAAGAGAAATCGTATAAATAATGGATTGAAACACAGCGAAGTCAGTCTACTTTGGGGCATCACGGGAGGCGGAAGCCTTGGCCCTGAGCGTTCAGAAAGTACAGTGATTTTTACAAGTCCTATAAGTCTACTTTGGGGCATCACGGGAGGCGGAAGCCTTGGCCCTGAGCGTTCAGAAAGTACAGTGATTTTTACAAGACCTATAAGTCTACTTTGGGGCATCGTCAGAGGCGGCAGCCCGTGCCTCGAGCCCTCAGAAATTAACGTGATTTTTACAAGTTTTATAAGTTCTTAATACGCGCTGTAGAGGTGAGAGCCCGCGCTTGAGGCATAAGAATAATTAACATTTTACAAGTTTATAAGTAGGAGCAAGTATACCTCCGAAATTTGAACATCGCTAAGTATTCGCGAGTGCGAAGTAGAACAGTGCATATCATAACAGTATGACGCGGGGGCGTGGTGGCGCAGCGGTCAAGCTGTATGCCTCTCACCAAGGCGGACCGGGTTCGATTCCCGGTCAATGTATGTGAGATTTTCGATGTGAAATACCATGTCCTGTGGTTCGGATTCCACGTAAAATGGAGGTCCCGTGGCTTATGATCGCGAGATTAACGGTCACGTTAAACTACAAGCTTCCTTTTCAGTATGACGCAGTTGTAATGATAGGTATAGCCGCCTGAGCTATTAACAGCTAGACCAGTATTCTAGGAAGCTATGAACTGTCGGCCGAACTAAATAAGTTGATGATAGCTATATGAGATAGGAGCTTCATGTGTGAGAACCGTGCATTGTGTTAATGGTAATAATTCACAGTGGACCTTTGTTTTGGTGAAATTTTGAGAAAAACCGTGTGTAAATTATCCTCCTATCAAGATGAACCAACTAATGAAGAAGACTGATATCAAGGACCAGAACCGCATCATGAAATATGAGAGATAAGTAAATATTGTATGGGGCATGTGGGCCATAATGTTTCCCATTATTGGGGTCGGATAAGTTTATCTCGATCATAAGCAGTTATGATAAAAATAGATATTTTAGGCGTACCGGGCATGTTTGTGTAGATTTGTGTGTTTATCAGTAATGAGTATTTTTGTGTGTTTTATAACGTAATAAGTATATGAGCATCAAAGTGTTATTTTAAATATGGTTTTGTTTGGGATGTCATTAATCTTGTTGAATGCACAGTTAAGGGAATATTTGTTTGATAGTGCTTATGCACAATGTGATTGTAAAAGCTAAATGGGGAAGACCGCTCGATATTGTGACAAGACCAGTAAGTGACACTGAAATTATGAGAGTAATAAGTATGGTAAGTGATTATCACGCGAAGGTAAGACAAGAATGGCTGGAGGATATTGTGAGATATATTCAGGTAAGGTTAAGAGTCGATCCTGGGTCGAGCAGAATTAAAGCGGAGGTGATATTCCCGCGTTCTTCGATGATATAATGGTGAGTAAAAATAATAGCGTAGGTGATATTCCCACATTCTTCGACGATATATAAATGGTAAGTAAAATGATTGAATTCATTATCTGATGAGAGTCCACTTTAGCTCCGTCGGAAAGGTATGGTATTGCTCGAGCCCAAGGCAGGTAAAAGGGAGTCTTTAAGAAACAGGTAGAAATTGGTTAGCCGTCTGAATTCTAAAGCAGCCATGAAGGTTGTGCCGGCCTGCTGGTTAGTACGGTGAAAGTGTGTCTGTCACAAGGTAGAGTTTGTCATTGTATTCTATGAAGGGAGGTAGTCCAACTTCCCGGGGTTTCTTTTTGTGTGCCGCTTCAGGAAGCGATGTATTATATTTGTCATTATTTTTGGGGTGCATTCATTATGTTGTTGTTTATTAATAATCACGGCGCACCGGCCGCCGAAGTATTTATCTGATGCTTCATGTATGCTGACGTGTTTATTTTACTATAATTAACGGAGTTATAGCTCTGAGTGAAGTAATTGTTTTAAAGTTATAAAAACACACATGCCCGTAACCTAGAATAAATCTATTGCCTTCATTATCTGACTCTTGTGAGGAAAGATGATGATTGTACGAATAGACGTCCGATTTCCCAAAGAACAAGTTTTGCAAGTTATAAAAATGAGTGCGCAATATTTATGGTGATAGAATGGCTGGTTTATTTTAGCGATAGTTATTTGAATTAAGTCTGTTGACAATAACTCTTGGACTTGAAGCAGTGGACTGCAGTAAAATAGACTATTTTCTATTCCTGGTTTCAGCCAGTGTGAAACATTATTTTTGCATTTTCTTTAATGTTGTTGATTTCAGTAATTTAAGGGAGTTGATTTTGTTTTTATTTGTCTATGGTTGGGAGAAAAGGGAGATGATGTTTTTGTGAAATAAATTATTTTATATTAGGAGTTCTCTGACCTACTGATTTTAAGATAAGCCTCCTGTGATCCTGTGACTATATTCCTAGAATGTTTAGAATAAGTTAGAGCCACCCCGAACAGAGCACTACCCGAGTAAGAGTCGGCATCCTAGAAGAACGCAGAAGGGTATAATACACATGGGGCTAATACAAGTAAACAATCGTACATTTGAAAGGAAGAGAATTACCCAAAGCAGTGGCGAATTGCACTCTGATATCATAAATATCGACAATTTGTTTAAAATATGCGTTTAAATAAAATATAAACACGACGATAGCCACTGATGGAACTGAGTTACGTCAAGCCCGCACAACAGTAAAGCCAGACGGATGGTTTATGCACATACGAGATTTCTCGCACAGGTTTCCATGTTATTATCATTATTATTGCTATTATTATTATTATTATTATTATTATTATTAGTTTAGCGATAGTGGTAATTGTGGATCTTGCACCTGACAATAAGTGAATATAAACTTACGTGCGAAATCCGCTACTTTTTTTTCTAATCCATAATATTCGCCTTCATCTGCAGTCTCCATCTCCTCTTTGACCTTTTCTTTCTTCTTCACTTCCTTCTCATCTCTGCCTTGTCGCAGGTTCCTATCAATGTAATGACCCACATTGTTCACCAAGATCTTCTCCACATCTGCCTCCTCCCCGAGTGATCTCTCATCTGGCGCTTCCCCTAACAGGGGACTGTCGAGCTGGCGAGCCGTCGAGATCAAAACCTGAAAGAATGATATACGTAGACAGTGATCAATGTCCAATAAATTAACACCAAAGACAGTACGGTCATCATTCATATTAATGTTCCACCCTTTAAAACAACAACAATAACTAACTAACTAACTAACTAACTAGGTCATACAAGATCCACCCACTCGTACCTAATGAGAAGGGAAAACCCTCCCCCCCCACCACACTTTGTACCTGTGGAGCCATATTCACCGTGGTCCATATTTTAACCAAGTGTGTGGATCATGCTGACTTACGAAGAAACCTTGGTTTGCAGATGACACTCAAACTTATATTAGCCAATGACTTGGTGGCATCTGATCTCGTCATCCGCTTTATAAGTGAGAGTGGGTTAGGGCCAACAATCTAAATTTTCCAGAGCGCAAAGACTCAACGAATTGTTCGTTTTTTGAATGATGAATTTTTGTTTTTCCGTAATTTTTGTTTATTTGTATAATTATTACTTTTATTTAATTTTTTTGGTTTTATTAATTTTCGGTCTTTTCAAATTTAGCTGTCCACCTCAAAATTTTAAATTCCATTCCAAATCCCTCCCTTCTGCTAAGGTCCCATTTCAGTTTTGTACCGAAAATAAGGTCCCATTAACACCAACCCACACATATGGGGTACCTACAGGTTCAGCATTACCCAATACGTAAGCGAAACGCACTCACTTACTCTTTAAATGCCTCACAATTAAATAAATATCTTAAAACATGTATATTTACAATGAAATAATGAAAGAATGCAACACGGTAACCATGGTAACAGAATCTCAAAGGTCCATCTATTTCTGTAAGACGCAATGCTATTCCAATGATTACATTACTGTGAAAGTTTCCGGGCGGTTATAAGGTTATCACTGAACCAAATTAAGCTGTAAAATTCATCAATACATACAGTATAATGCGCTTAAGGGGGTCAAGGGCACTCTAGAATTTTTTGACGCATTTTTCACGAGTGAGTGTGGTACGAAAAGTGTTTTTCACCCGACTATAAAGGGTCTCCGAAAACCACATTTAAAGGCCCTTAAATTAACAGTGTCTGTGATATTCCCAGAAAAATAACTTCGTTCTGATATACCTATAAACGAACGACAAACCCCTAACCACTGCACCTATAGCTGAATTGATAAAGTCTCATTATACATACCAAGGATCAATCAGTCATAGCATTCATGATTGAGATTTTGCTAAGTGTACTCTTTACAACTAGAATATTCGCGGGCGAAGCCGCGGCGGGTAATGCTAGATTGTATTATTTAATCAGTGTTAAGAGGGGCAGATGACCTCGTAGTTCCGCGCCTTAAAACAACAATAACTAACTAACTAAATGTAAACATTTCTTAGCATACAAACTACTGGTCCCCATCTCAGCAAAAACATAAAATTAAGCTATTTCCTCAATTGTACCAAACGTTGAAGGGCTAAAGGGCCCGGAGAGGTTTCAAATTGTGAGTCTTGGAGAGCTCTATCAAACTACAAAACAAAAATTCAAAAATCACTTCCGGCCTAAATGCAGTTCCGGAAAAAACAGCTTAAAATCGCTCGTTTTCTTTTTCATTCTAATCCTATTCTCTTATTAAAACCGCCTTGTCAAACACTAAAGAAACGTTTAATTACATTACTAATTGTACATGTTTCGGTATTTCATTGATACCTTCCTCAGCGTGATTGATATTAAAATTTAAAACTAGTTAACAAAACCATAAAGAAATGGATATCCTTACAAAAATTGTTTTAAATCAAATAAGGAAAAGCTTGCAAACAATTAAATGCCATGTATTAAAGAATGATAGTAAAATGATGCTATTAAAATAAGAGATCTACCTTATAAACTGCCTACGTCAATACTCCAATAATTTTGATCGAAAACTGTAGTGACAGAAGATGTCGCTGTGAGAAGAATGAAGAAGCGCAAAGGATGTAGGTCAAATTGTCGCCTCAAACGGAACAAACATTTTGTAATACAGTCCTCCAACCTAAAACTTCAGTGGACTATTAAGTTTGGAATCGACTGAAGTTTTAGGTTTGAGGACTGTATTACAAAATTACAAACGAGACATTGGAAGGTAGCGGCTGTGGCCTATAGTTAGGGACCAACCCCGGCATTTGCCTGGAAGGAAGATGGGAAACTACAGAAGACCATTTTTAAGGTTGCCGGCAGGAAGATTCAAACCTCCTCGCCTCCCGGATGTGAGCGACTGTCTGCAGCCACGCCGTAAAGACCACGGCTAACTTACCTGGTGCCAAGAGGTTATCTACTTGAAAAACAAATGCTGACCTTGAGTCCGAGGCAGGCGAGGGTGTCCATCTGAAGACACTGGTTATGTAGCTTCCTGGATAGCATGCGAAACAGCCTCTGCCCATTAGTGTCACTGGATCCACCCGTCTGAGACGAGGACGCAGTCGCAAGAGACGCGGAGGTGGCAGAGCGTGCTGTCAACAGCAGTGCCACAGCTGTGGAGAAAACAGGAACTAGAGGTACCTCCATGGAGGTATCTGTCCTGGAATAATAACACATAGTTACCATAAAGTTTCCATTTATGTCATCAATGTTGTTTGCCAAATGTCTTTCATTTGGAAAAATGTTGAAAAAGTAGACATGCGAACACACGGGCAGATGTGTGTTTGTCTACCAATTCCAAAACGGCTGCGCATATCGAAACCAAGCTTAGCATGAGTGAAGATCATTAGGCCATATTTGAAAATAATGTCAGTGATACCAACTGCTGGAAAATAATAGTAATAATAATAATTATAATAATAACTTTGGAAATATGCTGGTGTCACGACGCTAGATAAACTATTGGAAATTATCTGCGAAATTTGGGAAACAGTGAGACTCCCCAACGGCTGGACTTCTGCCTTGATTCACCCCTTTCATAAGAAAGGAGATAAAACAAACGTACATAACTACCGTGGCATTTCCCTCCTTCTGATAACCTATAAGATTCTCTCGAAATCTCTTCTGACTAGAGCAGAGAAACAACAAGATCCACAACTGGGAGATTATCAAGCCGGTTTTCGAAAAGGGCGATCATGCGTCGAACAAATTATAAACCTCAAATCTACCCCCTCCTATTTGAAGATCTGGAATAAGAAATTTGTGGTGACCTTCGTAGACTTTAAGAAGGCCTATGATTCTATTGATCGCAACACCCTGATCTGAATCCTAAAATAATTTGGCCTGGACAACAAAACCAGAGCCATCATCCTACAATCGCTGACCAACACCACCTCGAAGGTGAAGTTTAGGGGTGAGATATCAGACACCTTTGAAATCAAGACAGGAGTAAGGCAAGGAGCTGGTCTCTCACCATTACTATTCAACAGTGTCCTCGAGAAGGTTATCCGTGAGTGGCGAAAAGAACTGAATAAATAAGGAGTTGCAAGCGGAGTCCGACTGGGGTACAGAAGCCGTAACATCACAATTGACTGTCTAGCCTTTGCCGATGATCTTGCAATTATTTCTGATTCATTTGAGACAGCCACGGAACAGATTAATCAGCCTAGTGCACAAGCAACGAAGGCAGGACTCCAGATCTCCTTTGAAAATACAGTGTTCATGACTAATATCGAACCGGCGCCCAAACACCTTGCTGCGGAACGAGGAAAAATTAATCGAGTTGCAAAGTTTAAGTACCTGGGAGAAATTATAACACCTAATGTATCAGAGAAAGAAGCATTCACATCGCGCATGAGCAAAATGGAAATGGCCTACCATTTAACTAAGGACATCTCCAAGAAAAGGTCAATATCCTTCAATGCAAAACTAAAACATTACTGCAGTACATCCGTCCAGAATTCTTGTATGCTTCTGAATCCCTCACGATGAACAAAAAAGGCTTGGTCAAGAAACTGGAGGCCAAAGAAAGGAAAATTTTGAGAAAGATATTGGGTCCCATCGAAGACAATGGGGAATACAGAAGACGGCATATCCATGAATTATATACTCACGTGGAGAAGATAAATGACGTCATCCGGAAGGGAAGGATAACGTTTTATGGACATGTGAAATGAATGAGCCCAGCGAGACTGACCAACCGCAACATAACTTACTTTCAGGAGAGGAAAACAAAATGGGCCTGGTTCATTTTACTGGATACAGATCTGAAAGAAGTGGGGGTTACACCAACAGACATTCAGGAGCGCGCCCCACTCAAAAGGAAACTTCAAGCTTGAAAAGGTTTCCAAGAAAAACGGAAACTGAAAACGGGAAAGATTTTGACCCAGGAACGGAAGGAGGTCCACCGAGAACAAATGCGGGAGTACTGGTCTAACATCAAAGCCTATAGGAGACAGTTGGAATGACGTGTTCTATAGATGGCCTATACGATATGAATGAATGAATTTTATTAATGCAGCCAATGACCATGTACTTTTATTTTCAGGACGGGTAAGGAAGGGATTTTTAAAGGAAATCGACCGTGGACCTGTTGAAAGGAACCGTCCCGGCATTTGCCTGATTGAAAACCACGAAAACCATTTTCAGGATGGCCGAAGTGGGATTTGAACCCACGCTCTTCCGATGCCAGCAAGGCACGAGGCACTCTCAGCCACCGCGGCCGGTATAATTGAAATATGAACTCTAAGTTGGATATCTCAGCAGATATGAATGGGAACTGTTCCAAAATTGCAGCATATACGACAGTGCTACTTATTTATTGTACTCGTCCTGTTAGGATCCATATTTAACTGCATGTTACTTCGTTACTATCAAATGGATTTCTACCAAAATTGTCACATATACAGATCATAGCATTTCAAAATATTTTTGAGCAAATCTTATGCGACAGTGTTGCCAACATGATTCTAAGCTTCTGATGGGTTAAATATTTAACTGCATGTAACGTCCATACTATTTATAGGACTCTAAACATATTTTGTGCGTTTACTGTGTATCTAAAATTAGCCATTTGTTAAGAGTCTCCAGGGCTGCCAACTGTTGATAAATGCTCTCTGTAGTTTTTGAATTCCAGTCTCAACATGTCAGAAAGTATACATGCCAAGAGTTCTAAATTTTGCACACGTGTAGAACATAAAATTACTGTTTAATTTTTAGTAACATTTGCATGTCAGTAGTGCCAACACGATTCAACGGGCGATGATACTTTCAATGTTTAACTGCATGGAACTTCCATACTATTGAATGGATATCATCCAAATGTTCTTTTTGTGCAATGTATGATTTAGAGCTAATTACTGTGCTTATTATACCTGTCACCACGGCTACCAACCGTGTCTTAATTAGCCCAAGGCTTTTGAATCATAGAGTCAATATCTTGGAATAGGTGTGCGAAAAGAACTTCAAACTCAGTTCAGTGTAAGTTCATAATGTTTTAGACAAATGTAAAGTAAATCGTCAACATTAGTGCCACCAAAATGATAAGCAAACGGATAATATTCAACTGCATGCAAGTGCATTACAAATGTATGGATTTATAACTAATTTTGCATGTTCAATATATATCTTAGTAGAAAATGGTATACATGTTTAAATAGTGTACAGGACTACCAACTTCCTAGTACCATACTGAGAACATTTGGGAAAATCGGAGAAAATGTGTCTTTATGTGTGTACAATGTTTAGTGTTAGACCAACCAAAACTGTTCATTTCCAAGCTATTGCATATTGAGAGATGCAAATAAAACGTATCAAAAGCTTTGCTTTCATTGGTTGTATTATTTCCCCCCCCCCTCATAGAACAAAAGGCAAAAACAAACACATGACCCGAAGAGAAAGCAAAAAGCAAAAGCATAAAACAAACACAAAACCAAAAAACACAAACCAAAAGGCAAATTCAAAAACAAAAGCAACAGCAGAAAACTAACACAAACCCGAAATAGTACACAAATCAAAAAGGAAAATTCCAAAACAAACACAAAACCAAAATTAAACAAAGCAAAATCAAAATTTTAAAGCAATAACAGAAAAACACAAAAACTAAAAGCAAAAAGCAAAATTCAAAAGCAAATGCAGAAAACCATAAAAATACAAAAACCAAAAACACAAATAAAGAAACTTAAATTCAAGAGCAAAGGTAGAAAAGCACAAGAACAAAAATTACAAATCAAAAAGCAAAATTAAAAACCAAAAGCAGAAAACAAACAAAACCAAAAACAATTAACTCAGAGCAAAATTCAAAACCAAAGAAGAAAACAAACATAAAGCAAAATAAAAAAATGTAGAAAACAACAAAACACGAAACTAAAAATGCAATTACCAAATCCCCCTCCAGAAGCAAATCCTAGTTACGCCACTGGTCCTACCATCTACCTAATAACTCTCCCTGGCTATTTGAGCCGTACACTCCCTATACCTCATAATTCATGTAAGAAAACAATTTCGATCATGCTGTACTGCTCTATGAGGCAAATCTTGAGCAAAGCTTGAGCAAATCTTATGTCAGCGCCAACAGCATTCTAAACAGGTCTAATTAGAGGAATATGGATTTCATCTTATATTTTAAGAAACGTAGGCTCTTCAGTTCGTTACGGAACTACTTGTTAAGTCTTAAATCCACCCATACAAGTATGTCTTTTATTCCACTATGTTACTAATATTCTACAAGTTAGAATGTATTACCGGCATCTATCCGTGCATTAGTTTTTCATTGTTACGATTTCGAAAGAGTCCATAGCCCACAAAATGTAGTTTTTTTTGTGTGTAAAATGACTGTCGTTCAGTTTATTTTCATAAACTCAGAAAATGCCAACCCATTTGAAGAGCTCGTTTCCGAAACTCACTAAGTCAAAAAAATATTGATTTTCAGGAAATGCATTATTTGAACAGTATCCTGTGCCTACAATATAACTTCATTATGGCATAAGATAAACATTTTCACAGTAATATTAATAGAAAATGTTAGTATCCTTTGGATACATTAGATACAATACCAGCAACACACGTTTTTTAATCCAAACAAAATATAACTAAATTAACAAAAACTCCATTTTCAGATATTATAAAGATTGACACGAACACACCATAAAATATACAGTATATTAATAGCAACAAATTCCAAGTTGATGATCTAGATATATAAAAATCAATGTTGCGATGGAACTTGGGTGAGATGTTGAGTGCACTCCGAGAAATGTTTCTGGCTTAGTAAATCCATATTATATAATATGCAGCACTCGAGTAGATTCAAATAAGTGACGACGCGCGAAGCGGTTCAACGAAGTCTCCAATGCGTTCATATACAATTCATCCGATTGCGATGAAACTTGGGTGAGACGTTGAGTACACTCCAAGAAATGTTTCTGGCTTAGTAAATCCATATTAGGCTACAATAGCTAGCGCACAAATGAGCGACGACGCGCGAAGCGTTTCCACAAAGTCCCGTACGCGTTCAAATACCATTCGTCCGATTACGATGAAACTTGGGTGATATGTTGTGTACACTCTAGGAAAGGTTTATGGCTCAGTAAATCCATTTTACAATAGGTAGCGCACGAGTAGATTCAACAAATGAGCGACGACCCACGAAGCGTTTCAACAATGTCCCATATTATGCGTTTCTATACCATTCATCCGATAGCGATGAAACTTTGGTGAATCGTTGAGTACATTCCAGGGAAGGTTTCAGGCTTAATAAATCCATGTTAAAATAGGTACCGTAGCGCACGAGTAGATTCAACAAATTCAACAAATGAGAAACGGCGGGCGAATCGTTTCAACAAAATCCCGTATGCGTTCATAGGGCATTTATCCGATTGCGATGAAACTTTGATACGTTGTTGTGCACGCTCCCATGAATGGTTTCTAAATTAGTACATCCGTTTTATGATAGTTTAGAGGCAGTTAGTGGAAATTGAAAAAAATATTGTGTATCCAAAAGCACTTCAAGGAACAAAATTACAACAGCAACACTTTCTTTGATTGACATTGCAACGCATGCCGGGTACAGCTTGTATTAAATAAATATGACTTATAACACAAATACCATTTATCAATTTACATACGATACTGTAACCAATGACTTGCCTCGTCTGATGTTAATCACTGCTTGGCACCGACGTTTCTTTTCTCATTACAACTACAAAATTCATTTATCTCATCAAGTGGCATGATTCGTAATATTATACACTGGAAGAAGGTTTTTCCATGTTCACCAATAGCTGTATATAGTTCAGAGAATTGTTTCTTTTTTTTTGACAGCATTTCACAGAAGTCATACAAATATTATTTAAAATTCAATTCTTAAATTTAAATGTTTTCTGTGAGAATATCCATTTTACTAATTATCTAACTTGAACCTAAGGGACCGATAACCTAGATGTTAGTCCCCTTAAAACAAGAATTATCATCATCATCACCTAGATATAAAGTTAGGATTAATGTTTATATTCTTATTTTAGATTTTACTTAGGATAGGTTTTAGTTATCAACAATCAAACTCAAGCTTGTGAAATGAAGTTTGTTCGATCTATGCTAAGACGAACAAAAAAGTACGAGATAAGAAATGAAACAAATAGAATGGAAGCAGGTTTAAAATTCGGTGTATTGGAAAAATTACAGTGACGTAGGATAAGTTGGTATTCAGTCATTCATTCATTCATTTATTTGCAATTGGGGATGTGTCCCCCGGTGGCTAATTGGGTATACATAGAAATTCAATAGCAATTAAACAGGAATATTTGCACAAATCGTCAGACTTTTCTTAAACACACCTATATGTTTGGGAGAAGGCTCTAAGACTGCGGCAGGTAGAGAGTTCCAGTTATAAATGGCACGGTTAACGAAAGAATATTTTCCATAATTTGTACGCTGTGGTCGGCCCTTAACTTTGAAAGGATGATCACTCCTACTCATGTAACTGGGCTTTCCCATACGTTTGCTAAGCTCGGTTGATTTGTATACGTGTTATACATAGCGCATGGCGATGTACAGCGGATGGAAGGAACAAGCACTGCTAAAATGCACATCGAAATGGTTTTGATTGGCAAAAGACCTGTTGGAAGACCAACGAGAAGAGAGATCGATGTGGTTAAGAAGGACATCTCCGTAAGTGGTAATCAGTGGGATAGAATCCAAGAGGAGGAGCTGTATAAGGAAGGAGGAAGATGGAAGAGGCTCGTCACAAGCGAGCTGATACTTGATGATGATGATTAGGGCCCGGATGTTGATGACATGTCATCTTTTTACTGAGCAGTCTAAAACAATGCTGAAGTACAAAGAAACTATGGACGGGCCACCCCGACTTCAAATATGTCATTTTTATTTTGCATCTTTTTGCATTTTTTGCTATTTTTCCATTTTAACAGAATTTTTTTAAGTTTGGTAGATTTTTTGGGTCATATTTTAGAGAAATCGGCCTTTTAGCGTCATTTTTTTTTTCAATTTAGTCATGTCACAGCTTTATATGAGGGAGTTGCGTCTCTCAGAGTTAGCAGCAAACGACCTTCCTCACTTCAAGTACGCTCCAATCACATCAGTTGATGTTAAACGCAGCTTTTCGAGATATAAAAACTTGTTGGCTGATAACCGCAGATCATTTACATTCGACAACAGCAGAATGACATCCGTAGTGCAGTGCAACTGAGACTAAAGTGAACATAAACCTTTAGATAAGTGCTAGAAATCTATTTTGATAGACTTTTCAGTTTGAGCATAAGATGTAATTTTTGAATTATTGGTGAGTTTATTATAATGAGATAATATTCTCCATTTTTTGTGCATTTTTCGAATTTTTGAAAAATTGGTGAGTTTATTATTATAAGATCATTTTCTCCATTTTACAGTGCATTTTTCGATTTTTTAAGTCATTTATTACAGTCATTTTTGAAAATGTTAAGTGCATTTTTTAAACTCTCTCACGCCATCAACATCCGGGCCCTAATGATGATGATGATGATGATGATGATGAAGTTTTAGCCATTCATAAAGCTGAAGATGAACCCATTGAAGGGCCGAAACATGTACTTGTAATTGAATATAAATGTTTCATGAATTTGTATCGATAGGCGTCATATTTATTAAGAATAACTTGAATGAAGAAATGGTTATGGCGCCCTGTAAACGCGAAGGAAAACGAAACCCTGCATAATTTGCAAACATTTTCACAGTACTAAACAGATAACACGCAGAGCATGCGACAATGAACGTAATCTTGTAATCTTAACGGCTATCCCTGTTATATTAACACACAATAGAGTTGCCAAGATGTAATTAGATGCCAAGTGGACACCACAGAAGCAATGACAGTGAGTAATTTTAAGGCGCACCACATGTCAGTCAAATTCTAACAGCTGTGAGCGGTGGATGAAATAAATTACTTTGTAATTAGAGTTAATGGGATAACTTCAATTTAGCATTCCTCCACAACTCACCTTCGTTGCTGACAGTGCTTGGACACACTTCAAGTGCGGACTGGGCAGTGGTGGGTTTATTATGTAGGGGGCCTTCTACATATCTTTTTAAGGGACTGGCTTCATACCTTAAGGGAGAAATGAGTATATATTAAATTGGAAGTTACTAAATGGACTCGATTCGATTTTATTAACGGTCAAATCCTTCTACATTTGCTGTGCTGTACGAAACATGCACTACAGACTTTGTCAGATTATTTTGGAATACTTGTGATTTTGGTTGAAGGATACGCCCGGTGTGCAAATACTCTAAAGTAGGCAGAGAATTATTTATTTATTCTTTCATATCAACATACACTGTAGTATCATGTTGGTGATCCAACAAATGTTTCATGAATTTGTGTCGATAGGCGTCATATTTATTAAGAAATGGTTGCTTGGTTGCAATTACACGTACAGAAACAGTCCTCCCGGTACTAGATTTTTTAGTTTTCCTAAAGATAAACAGCATAAAATCAGAAGGAAAGCTTTGATTACAGCAGTGAGGCGAGTGACTGTTGACAGGAAATCATGGGCTCCCAGTAAAAATACACGTATTTGTAATCGTCATTTTGTGGTCTTTGAAGTCATTTTTCAGTGTTGCCTTAGTAAACAAAAGTTCACGGCCAGTGAATTAAAACTAAGCAATTCTTATAGGTTTGTGCCGTGTCTTGAGTGGGGTTTTGCCTACGACACCAAGCTTGCTCATCAGCGGGCTCTTGGTGTCCCCGCCCGGACCCCCACAGGAGTAGCGAACTGTGCGCTACCTCCCCTTATAGTAGGTGCAACTGCACCCCTTTACTGCGAGAACTAAAAGCTCAAACATCCTTAACCTCCATATGAAGGCTTGCAAAAAGATGGTATATTGGCTTTCACGGTCAGTGAATTAAAACTCAGCAATTCTTCTAGGTTTGTGCCGTGTATTTTGCGGGGTCACAAACCTAGAAGAATTGCTGAGTTTTAACACACTGTAGTATATAACTCAATTTTGTCTGTCTGTTTGTCCGGGCTAATCTTGAGAACTACTGGATGGATTTTGATGCGGTTTTCAGCATTCTATAGAACATTATACAACAAAGTATCGCATTCGTAGAAACATGCATCTATCATCAAAGGAAGCCAAATATAAAGATTTAAATGATGCTAGTCGAAGAAAAAAATCAACATCCGTGCGTCTTTCCAGGTCACGCTGGATAAACCGTTAAAGATATATCAATGATTCATCAATACTATTGTTCAACATAAAACATTCTACAAAATATCTACGACAGCAGATATCTATCTTAAATACTCAGCCCTCTGTAAGGGTTTTAACCTTTAAATTGCTGTGTATTTCCAGATGAATTAACGCCCATTTGATGAGTTATTTTCACGCATCTTAGCCCAATTCTACATCAAGGACCTAAATCATTTTAGCATAATTACATTTTCCTATGGATTCCATGTTGTTGTTCGAGTCTTCAGTCTTTCGACTGGTTTGATGCAACAGTCCATGGTTCCGTGTCCTGAGCTAATCGTTTTATCTGTACATAGCTACCACACCTTACATCTGAAGCAATCTGTTTAACATATTGTAACCTTGATCCACCCCTACAGTTCTTGTCCTCGACCCTTCCTTCCATAACTAACTTTGCTATTCCTGGGTGTCTTATTATGTGTCCTACCAACCTATCTCTTCTCTTCATTAGCAGTCACCAGAAACATCTCTCCTCTCCCACTCGTCTTAATACCTCTTCATTTGTAACCCTATTAACCCATCTGATCTTCATCATTCTCCTGTAATGCATAGAGAGGTGCATATCCTCGAGAAGAGCATTACGGCTGTAGCTTCCCTTGGCTTTCAGCCGTGCAGCAGAACTCAGTGTAGCCATTAGTTGGCTAATATTATCTATATCTTTACCGTCTATAAGAAAAGTAAAGAATTGACTTATTCTGAAAGGCTGCTACTCCCCTTCAGAATAAAATAATAAAGTTTCCTTCAGGTGCGTACCCAGAAAATAAATTCAGGGGGATAGTGGATTTGGAAGTTGCTCAAGACTGCCTTATGTAGTTACTGGCTAAACGGCCTTTACCTAAGGGTGACAAATCAGACTTTTAGGCAGGGATGGGGGGTAAATCCCTGTGAGTACAATTGTCATTTAGAAGCACCGCAACTCGAACTATGACTCCATCTGTTGTAAGCTATAGCAGTCGAACTTCGCAATCTGTTTAAACAAATGAATAGCGTTATTTTGCATCAACTACAGAGGTTAGAAATGGAAAGTAAATGGTTCTATGGACTATCACAAAAGAGTAGGTAAGTCTACTTACAAATAACATCGCCTCAAACAGCTGGAACGTGGAACTAATAAGGCGCGCGCGTAGCGATGAACCGTTTGGTCGATAGTAGTCTGAATGTTAAGTTAGAATTTGTTAAACATTTGTTGCGAATTTCAACACAAAAATACTAACAGTGAACTATGTATTCTAATAAAGATAGATATACGCTTTCGCGGGCGTTTTTTGTTGGTTGTTTGGTTCCTTAGTTAATTTACTGTATTTATCCGAGTCCAAAACACATACAAATATACATAAATAAATTGCACTAAATTTCATTTCTCCAGTGTTGAACTGTTAGAATGGCACAGTCATTAGCTTCCATCAAGTCCTGCATATCTCATGACCTTGGTAACATACTGCAATTCAGAAGGTGCTCAGGGTCCGGTTTTTCAGCACATTTACAACGTTCTTCAGTACTGTATCCCCACTTCTTAGCTCCTTCAAAATGTTTTTGCAATTATTTTTAGCGGTTGCAACAACGCGGTCATGTAGCCCCGTGTACTTTGGGTGTGTGTAGAACCTGTCTGATAACCGGTGTTAATTGTGATGGCTGTATTAGTGTGTGTAATCTGTGATTCAGGTAGAAGGACTGCAGACGATCAATTTTTCAAGTAGTTCCTACTTTTGCTACCAAATGCTACGGTCCACGACACCTAGCTGCGTACTTAGCTACTAGATGCCATCGCAGCCATCACCTGGTGCCGAACATTGGAACTAATATAGCGTTATCAAACTAACCTACAAATTTTAGCTTCCACAAGTGTAGTTAGTGCAAGGTGCCTTTTCATGCCATAAATCTATGACAAGGGACCGCCGGCTTTACTTACCCTCCGAAGGAAGGCATACTGAGGGATTCTAACGCTCTTAAGGCTTGCCACGGTGGGTGAGTGGTCAACTTGTTAGTCTACTATCCCCGAGTTTGCAGGTTCGCTCCTGGCCGTGGTAAGTGATTTATGAAAGGCGGCAAAAATTACGACACCATGTCATACGATGTTCGCTTGTCAAAGAAACCATTTGAATTCAGTAGGCCGTGTTCATAATGGCAAAATTAATCTCGGGAGTTTCCGCCAACACAAAATTCCTCATTTCTCTACTAGAAAGCACTATAGTGTTCAAGGAGCTTAGATATCTAACCTCCTTGACTTTCACAGTGCTTCAAGCAAGCTACCGTTTGGGTGTCAAATAAAAAAAGCTTTCACCCGGCACCCGAGGCCATACGATATTATATTAGTAGACTATAACGCTCTTAAAGAATTCCGACGACTTCGGCCGGGTTTGAACCCTCGATCTTGGGCATAGAAGCTCAGCATGCTACCAATTACGCCACCGAAACCACTCCTGGATATTTGTCGAACGTTTTATGCCGAACAATAATATTAATATAGAATTTACATATTATATCATTGACAGTTTTGCTAGTATAAGCTACGTATAATGCAGTGTACAGACAATCGTTCTTAGCCTATTTTCATATGCAAAAAATAGGCTGATGAGATCACCTTTTGTCCATGTATGTCCCTAATAAAATCAAAATGGCTGGAGCGATTTCAATGAAACTCGATAAGGACATAGTACTATTTTGTCCAACCCCGACCATACCTTTCAAATTTAAATATGTTTTAAGAATCATACACGCCGGCCGTTTGAAATATTACACCGGAATTCTGTATCTCTGAAACTATTAGCGATAACACCCTGCAATTTTGTATGGCAATAGAGAATAGGCCTACTACGTTATGTTCAGCTATATGACACACATAACATGTTAAGTACAGTAAACCAGCATGACGGACCAATGAAGTTACAAGTTATTCATATAGGGCTTAATATATTGGTGTCCAATTTAATTCAATGTCTATGAGAACTTAAAAACGGCAGCCGTGCTAAATTTTTAAAACCACGTTTATATTTATTGTGTCCTAAACAAGTGATCTATATGTAGGTTGGTATAATGAGCCAGGATTAAAATATTCATCTGCTTGCATAACAATCAACAAAACGTCTATGATTGGCTATCACCTTGGACGTCCGGGTTCGATTCTCGTATCTGTCGAGAAGTTGAAATTTTGGTGTAAGGGCTGGAACGGGGAACACTCAGCCTCTTGAGGCAAAACTCAACCATCTGGGAAGTGGTTTTCCCATGGTTTCCCCACTTTTATTCCAGCAAAAAGCTGGGATTTTTCCTAATTTAAGGCCACGGCCACCTCCTTCCCAATCCTATCCCCAATTTGCACATGCACACACTAGTACAGCCATCACACTAACACAGGTTATCACTCAAATTCCACACATACCCAATACACGTGACTATATGACCACGATGTCCAAGCCCCCTAAATTAAACAACGCCTATCTGTTAGGTAATCAGCTTGGAGGCTGGTTGGATCCTCAAAAAGCACCATCATAGGTTATGTGGTAGAAACCCACAAAACCAAGATGAGGCGTACTAGGCAAGGTGATGAATGAGGTAGTTTACCATTGCTTTCCTTACTGAGTCAGTACAGCTGAACTAACCCTATGAGTAGAACCTTTTACAACATCAACAGGCACTGGTTTTGCCCTGCGGCCATTACTCAGCACCATCCATACCTCAGTAGCTTCCATATAATCACAGCCTTGAGTGAGACTGAGATATCGGTAGAAAGCCACATTTTATTCTAGCCTGTGTCAACAGACAAATGCAAATGTACTGCATTCATCAAGAGATGGCAAACAGGCAGAGAAGAAACTAGACGTTATTTGATTACTACATCCCTTAAGCTAAGCGGATTCCTCATCAAGCACTATGTCTAATAACCTGTGTTTATGTGATTACAGTAGTGGTGTGTGTACCTGCATTAGAGACAGGGATGAGGGAGGAGCCCCATGACTGGAAGTAAGGTACTATCCCGGCATTTTCTTGGATCAAGATTAAGTTTTCTGAAAAATAAATTAGTATTTTTTACGAGAAAATGTCGTTGTTTTCGTTTATTTGTTTGTGTTGTATGATACTTATTCAAGTTTAGTCACGATGAATCACAAATTATAGAAGACACAACTTTAGATATTAGCACAACGTTTGTTTATATTTTGAAAAGTATTGAATTATTATCCATCATTCTGTAAACTGTGTTTGCACTCAAACAGACTTATAAAGGATTAATTTGTACAGAAGCATTGAATGGTGCTTAAGGATACTGTGTTCGCTTAAGCATGTGAATTATTTACATTTACGGGTATCATTAGGCTATACTATGCATTTTCTAGTTTTGTAGCAAGGCCATAGGTAAGATTCTTGTAAAGTGCAATACGCAACATATTATAAACTGGTTGATAACAATATGATAACCAGCAATGAAGAATGGGCTGCATCAAAACCTGATCATCTAGTATTAATAACTGACCCCTGCAGAGAAGCACCTGGTTTCAATTTACCGAGAAAGGTATGGACATCATTGAACAGGGTCCACACAATCACGGACGATGCAATTTCTGGCGGCACAAATGGGGAAGAACTCAAAGTCCATTCTGTGACTGTGCCGATCTACCACAGACCATTCAGCAAGTTGCCCTAGAGTGTCCAAGAAGGAGATTTGAAGCAACTACCCATGACCTACACAGTGCCACCGATGATGCTGTCAACTTGCTGAATACCCTGGATATTGTGCTGTAAATGTCTGTCACGGTACCTACAATCTACATTGTAAATATTGTATTTATTTTAACCTTTTTGTTATCTGTTAGTTTTTAATTCTTTGCCGCAATGTATCCTCATTTTGCCATACGAAATGAATAAATAAATAAACAAATAAATACATAAATAAACTATATTATGACATTTTGAGGTTAGGAAATTCAGAAAATTAATTCAAATTATATCAAAAGAAAATTCAGAAAAAGTATAACTTTGGTTTATTTAGCCTACGAACACTTATCTCACTTACAACTCAGCAAATTTCTAGATTTTAATTCACTGGCCGTGAAAGCCAATATACCAACTTATCTCACTTGTTAGCCTATTTTCAATTTTGAAAAAATAGGATTATGAGATCACCTTTTGTCCGTGTGTGTGTGCGTGTGTGTGTCCCCCCTAATAAAATCTAAACGGCTTGAGAGATTTCAATGAAACTCGGTAAGTTCATAGCTCTGTTCCGGGCGACCCCGACCGTTCCCTTCAAATTTTGTTACGTCTCATCAATCCAACATGGCGGCTGTGCGAAATATTTCACCAGCATTCAATATCTCCGAAGCTATTACCGATATCACCCTGGAATTTTGTATGGTGGTAAAGGGAACTACTAGAAATTCACTTATGTGACTTTTGAAAACCTGATAACTACAAAACCAACATGGCGGCAAAGCGAAGTTGCGACTTTTAAATGGACGTTTCTCGCGATTTAACCAACCAAACGCAATGAAACTTGGCACAGTATATGTTTATATACATTGTAATGCACCGACATCTAACTTCGTTCAATTGTTTACATAACGTCAAAATGGCGGCTGAGCGAAATATTTCACAGACATTCAATATCTCCGAAACTATTTATGATATCAACCTAAAATTTTGTACGGTGATAAAGAGCACTGCTACAAGTTTACCTATGTAACTTTCAAAAACGTGTAAACTACGAAACGAACATGGCGGCCAAGCGAAGTTGAAACATTCTAATACATTTTTCTCGTGATTTACTCATATGAGCGCATTGAAATGTGGTACAGTAAATGATTGTACGTATTGTCATTCACTGGCATTTAATTTAGTTTAATTGTTTACATAAACTGAAGATGGCTGCTGTGCGAAATTTTAAAATTAAGTTTTTATTCTTGTGTCGTAATCATGCGATCGAAGTGAAAGTTTGAATAATGAAGCTACGCAATAATTTTCCTTAAATGGTACATAACTCTATGGCCTATACATATAACAATCCAAAATGGCGAACATCCGATATATTTTGACGGTTCTCAATATCTAAGAATATTTTCCAGCAATCAAACTGATTTTTTTATGTTCATAGAAGCTATGAACATAAGTTCACCTATATGACTTTCAGTAACCTGATGAGCACAAATCCAACATGGCGGCGACGCGAAGTATAAATATTTAAATGGTCGTTTCTCGCAATTTAACCATCTGAGTGCAGTGAAACTTTGCACGTTAATGCTAATACAAATGTTAATCCACTGGTATCTAATTTATTTCAATTGTTTTCATAACCACAAGATTGCAGCTGTGCGAAATTTTAAAATCTCTTTTTTACTCCTTGTGTCCTAATCATGCGATTGAAATCTGAAAACCACACGTACACAATAATCTTCATGTAATAGTACATAAATAAAAATCCAACCTGGCTACCATCTGCAATATTTAGTCGGTTCTCAGTATCTACGAATCTAACATAGCAATCAAACTGTAATTTTGTATGTTGATAGAGGCAATTAATATGAGTAGGATATATGAAAATAGGCTGTATAGTTCTTCACGGAACTACTTGTTTTTCAACCAAATACTCTCCAAGTTTTTTCACATACTGGGAATAGGTAACTACAAAATGTTAACCTATTTAGTTCATAAATATAAGAATAGAATACAAGAAAAAATGTCCCAACACAACATAAGTTAATTATATTTTAATTATTTTTAATGGATTGTAATGTCTTTTCACGGCTTGCTAATATCCTATGAAAATTATTATAGGTTATCTTTTTGAAGTTAGCTATTCTCAGTGTGTGAAAAATCGTAGAGTATTTGGTTGAAAAGCAACTGAGAAAAATGTTCCTGAATAAACCAATGTTACTTCTTTTCCGAATTTTCTTTTCTTAGAATTTTAATTAATACTTCAGATTTTATAATCTCTGGTTATCAGTTCAGAATAAGTTACTTTTTGCACGATAAAAAACGAGAAAAAGCGTAGTATATGAGTGGTTCTACAAATAGGGGACACTTTATGGTACCATGGCTGTGCAGGGGTTAGGCCAATTATTCTAACAACACAGTTCTATGAAAAATGTATCATTGTATTCATGAATATGTTACAAATAAACTAGTTTTAAGCAATATTTTGAAAATTGAACAATACCAAAAATAATAATAATGTACGCAATTTGTCATTAGCATGTATGTCCCTAGTCGTTACTTCCTAAGTGGTTGCAATTGTATTTATTGAAGTATGAGGTTTTTGCCCTTATGAATGCATACATTTGACTAGCATATCAAACGTAACTTATGTTTTTCTTAAATTATTTTGAGAACCACATAAGTAAAGCAGTACAATTTTTGAAAATCTGTCCCTGAAGTACTGTATACTGTCATTAGTTTGACCAAAAATAAAAAGTAAAATGATAACTGATAATGCAAACAGTGCTCAAGAGTAGGCTACACAGTATCCTTAGTGACACAAAGCTGAGTTTTGCTATCGACGGTCGTATAGTGTGATTGCACATACAGTTCTACAATAACGGAAACACATTACAAGAATCCTTTAGGTCATTTGTTTCAGGCAACAATGAAAAATATATATTCACAATTAGAAATCACTTTGATATCCAGATGGATTTGGTTCTTCCTATATTGCCCGTGATCGCCATATTACTCCACGTCTATGAAGATGAAAGACAGTGTATACAGGAATATACTCAATTAGTTAATTACTTACCTTGTTAATTTCACTTACGATAATCAGCACTTGATAAGAATCAATTAGCACTCAATAATTATTTCCATATTCTAATTAATCAGTAAATTAGAATAAATACTAACCTGTGACTTGATGCTATCGTGTGTAAGTTTTCTTGTTAAGCGACGAAGAGCATTTGAAAGGAGATGTTTCGCCCCACTCCGTTAAATACGCTCCCCGCCATTGTCTCAAGCTTTGATGCTCATGCAGGCCACAACGACACGATACGCCGGCATCACACGTTAATGAAAGATATTATATAGAGCTTGTAAGGATGGACCCCCCAGCAACATTTTGACAGGGCTGTATATGCTTGTTAGAGCAGATGTCTTTGTAAGATATGCTATACGAGCTACCTCACTAATGCTCTCCACTTCTCTATGACCACTTTAATTGCTTGGGAAAAGAAATTTCTTGTATCGCACACAGGTTTATAAATACACCCGATCCCCACGAAGCGTAGCCGGACACATTATTTCACGCTCCACGAATCCAGTAACTTGAGGTTCAAACCTCGGCGACCACATTGCCATCAGCCTTGTCCGAGCTTGGCCACTCTCACTCCAGAAAGAGATGGTACCTTACCTCAAGTTCCGGGACAATTATCACAATCTTAGACATTACAGCTAATGCTCCACTCACTACCGCAGTCAAAATGTCACAGGTTATCAGACAAGTGCCACACTTACAAGTACTCTGGTTTGATTACCATAGGTGTGCCGAGACCCTAACTGAAGCAACAACAGCAAAAATAATGCACAGTTCTAACCCTTTAGGATGAAAACATCCTTTAATGTCATAGACTAGTCCTTCCATGAACACTGTATCTTTAAGGGTCCTACACACGTCCTGACACGATTAGGGTAATCTAGGGCCTGACAGCGGTTGACCCGACAGTTGGATTGTGTGTAGCTTGTCGGGTGGTAAAAACTGTCAGGCCCTTGATTAAGGTGGTCGTGTCGGGAGAACCATCCAACCGCCCTAACCCCCACCATTCTCTCTGTCGGGTCGGAACCGACCCTTCAGACTCATTTGTCGATTAACATTATTGACGAACATGTACGCGGAAATGTGACTATGATCGAGTTCTTCGAATGTTGGAGGGAGTGCCGGTGTTTATGGGACGTCGAAGATGAGAGTTATTCCAACAGAATCAAGAGAAATGAATGCTACAGTTTACTGCTGGAAATTTACAAACAAAAATAACACCTCATGCTACAGAGGGAGTTATAAACAAAACAAAAAGACATGCGAGCCGCTTAAATACTGTATATTACAGAAGAGAAGCGCGGAAGGCAAATAGATTTCCTCTTCTCCAACCACGTCTTGGACCACACTCTTCTTTTCTTTCTCCGTTCATCATCTGAAATAATAACTGTGCGCAAAGCTACACCTATCTTTTGATTTCGTGTTAGATACGGAGCCATTTTAAGAACACTTTAGCACCACAAGCGTTTGTTCTAAACTGGACTTGTTTGGTTGGGTAGGGGAGTCGTGTCAGGACGTGTGTAGGAAAGATACCGACACGACGGTGCCCTTTAGGGGATATTGACTTTACGTACATTGTACCTTGAGGGGATATAGACTTGGGAATTTACGTACATTGTACCTTTAGGAGATATAGACTTGGTATTTTACATACCATGCCGGTATGATGACACGCAGTAGACTGCTGATTGTTTACCAGAAACTCAACCATACTCGGTCGATTAGATTAGCAATTTTCCTTTTCTACCACTATGAGCCGTTGCGTGAGTCAATGAAACTGAACCATATCCGGTCGATTAAATCAGCAGATTGCCTTTTTTTTTTACCACTACGAGTGCTAGTGTGAGTAAACGTTGAGTTTCACTTAAGCCCTTATAACTACTTCCTGGGTGAAGATATTTCAAAAAATCAAAATATGCCTGAGGGTATTGAACCAAGGAACATATTTAAGAAATAATTATGTAAATAAGTTAATTTGGCTAAGATTTGAATAAAAAATAAAACGAGCAAAGAAACAAGCGATTAGAGGCTGTTTTTCCGGAACTGCATTTAGGCCGGATGAGATTTTCGAAATTTGGTTTTCATAGTTTGATAGAGTGCTCCAAGATTCACAATTTAAAACCTTTGCGGGTCCTTTAGTCCTTCAATGTTTGTCACTATTGAGGAAATTGCTTAATTTATCGATTTTCCCTACTTTGTCTGAAAAGAAATGTTTTCAATATTAATATAATTAAATTAACCCTGAAAATCCGCAACAATTGGTTAACAGAAATACATGAAGATCTACAAGAAAAGCCTATTGCTGAGAAAACCATTCCAGATAGAGTAAAATTTAGAAGCCTAGTAAACAAACATAAATTTGCAGAGAAACCTAAAAAGAAAAATACAGGCTGACAGAAGCACGCAGAAAGGAACACAGTGAACGAATGAAGAGATATTTGGAAGAAAAGAAGAAGGAACATTGGGCAAAATAAGTTCGAGCGTGCTCCGTAGTTGGGCATAACGATAAAAAAAACAAAATAAATTAGTATGAAGAATGTAAAAGAGAGATTTAAAAAATGCTTTCAAACGTCGGAAAATGAGGAATTTGAAAAAAGAAGTATGGCTGTGAGAGGCAGACAAAACAGGGCAAAGGGAGAGATTCAATGGAATCGGGAAATCGGATCAAACTCAGGATTCTTAAGAATCATCAATTCTCATGTTCATCAGCCATGAGCCCCACTGAGAGTGCAGACCGCTTAGTGTTGCCCAAGGTGAAACTTTGTGAGGGGGACCACACACAATCTGACCGTTTATTCACCTCGTACGATAGCAAAAGAAGATAATAATAACTGGAAAGGCAGGAGCGAAAAATTCTCCGGAGGATCTACGGAGAAATCAACAGAAACAGCATTTGGATGAAGGGACCTAGTGCATAACTCTATCAAAATACCAATACGATAACAGACGAAATTAGAAAACACAGAGTCAAATCTTACATTCACATCCACAGGATGGCCCCCTCGAGATTGCCAAAGAAACTACTTGGTATCATAACACTCAGTAAATACGGCACAGAATGGCTTAAAGAGGTACAGAGAGACATACGAGTAATCAGTATAGAAAATTTTGAAGACCGAACTAAGTGCCAGACGAAAATCGCGAATGTTGTGTTTGAACCAAGATCAATACGACAACCTGGAAAAGATTGGACGGATGAGAGGAAGAGGGAGCATTCCGCGAGAATGAAGAGATTTTGGGAGGAGTGGAGGAGACACACCTTCAAACGACATCATTTTATCAAGTTTAATCGCTCTCCTGTAGGGGAATTTTCGCTTAAATAAATAATAATAATGTCTGTCCACATTCACCAGACTTCGTCATTAAACTCGGTTATTAAACCAGAGGTGCTTTATGCCAATGAATCATTAACGTTACACACTAAGGTCAACTCGGGAAAAATCCTCACAGACGAAAGAAAAATAATAAGGAAAATTATTGGACCGAAGCACACAGATGAAGGATACAGGCTTCACTCCAGAGACACCACACAGAAATTGTCCAACCTCGCAGCAGACATCTGAAAGAGGCGACTAAAATTTTACGGCTACATCAGCAGTCTCCCACAAACCAGACTCGCCAAAAACTTCTTAGATACATACAGCGGCTAAAGATTACTACACCCTGGATGATGCAAGTCAAAATTGATGTGGAAAAAGCATAGGTTGACCCAGGAAACTGCATAGACAAAAGCGTCCTTCGACACAAGGTATACAAGTGGGAAGTGATGTCAAAGAAGACAGCACCTAGAGCCCAAAGGCCAAAGTGGACCGAAGAGAGGAAGAGCGCATTTAGTGCACGAATGAAAGAGTACTGGAAAAACAGGAAGAACAAATAGCCTTGATTGCTTCGCGTCGTCTTAATAGGCCTGTAACGTGCGAAATGAAATAATAATAATAATATACTAATAATATCTTCTTACTTCAACCACAATCCAGTGTAGAAAATGCCACATTTAAAATAGGCCTACATTGGAATTCCTCTGTCATCACCAACAAGACAATAGCTGTCAATAAACCAGACCTCATTGTCACAGACAAAGTACACAAGAACACATGGCTCATAGACATTGCAGCACCAAACTCCCACAATAACAGAACTACATTAAGACCCACGAAAGGATAAGAAAGGACCAGTAAATATGGACTCGGCAACAGAAATAAAACGCCTTTGGAAACAACAAACAGTCACTGTCATCCCAGTTATAATTTCAGCCACGAGAGTAATACCGAAACAGCTCAGAACAACTCTACACCCACTGAATCTACCATTCAACATATATATCAGAAAATTCAGAAGTCGGCGATACCGGACGGCTGTAATATTGTCAGGAAATTCTTGAATGGTGATTGATAACCAGCAAGGCTTCTTGTGTACGCCCACCGAAGTTTTGCCGAAAACCAGAAGAACTGTGTTTAATGAACAATTTTTGATAATATAAAAATAATATTAATAATAATAATTAAGAGTATTGAAATTCTTCGAGCACATAAGAAGACTGCCGAATACCCGACTAACCAAATGAATTCTAGATTACATATCATCACTCAAAAGTACAACACCATGGATGAAAGAAGTACAAAAAGACATGCGAACTGTTAACATAACCGACACATCAGACAGAGACTCCTTCCGTAAGAAAGTGGACAACTGGGAAGTCCAACCAGAGCAACCAAAACCTACACCTTACAGACCTCAATGGTCTGACGAAAGAAAATTGGCCTTCTCCAACAGAATGAAACAATGCTGGCAAAATAAGAAGAACGTCAAGAATTGAGTCAAAGTGCTTAACGCTTTCCAATATTGGGAAAATACGCTGTAAATAAATAAATAATATTAATAATAATAGTGTTATTGGTTTTACGTCGCTTTTGACTATGCAGGTTTTAGAGACGCCAGAGTGCCAGCATTTTTCCCCCCGGTGGGTATCTTTAACGTGCCAATTAATCTACTAACACGACTCCCTCGCATTTGCGCACTCTCAAATGCCAACTAACTGCGCAGTGATTCGATCCTGCGACCTTGGGAACAACAGAAGTGAACGTTACCGCTGATCCACGCTGCCAGTCAGGCTAGGAAGAACCACAGGTGATTTGAATCCTCCACCTACAGGATAGGAGAGTGAGGATGTAGTGAACTTTACCCAATAGTTTTATAAACTACAGAAAAGTTGCCATATTACCTTGGCTGGTGCTTTGCAGAGCCTCAAGGCTTGTGTAATTCCAAACAAGTTCTGAACTCGCACTGAACCCTTCCACATACCAAGATTAATTATCTTCCACACAGATACAAGACTAGAAGGTAATAATTGCTATCATTATTGCAGTAAATCATTATACCCAATGTTTCTCATTTCACGGCATGTGATATTTATCAAAATGTTTATAATTTACTGTCATTACGCGCTATACAAAAGACTACACAGGCGCAGGCGTTGAAAAGCATATTATAAATTAGTGCTTCCCAATGAAGCAATGAAATATTCGTTATATTTTATATTCAGTTTTCTATATCAGTGGTTGAAATAATTTTTTGCTATTGATTCTTCAATTAGAGGCTTCGGAAATCTTTGGAAATGGCGGCTTCGGTGGCGTAGTTGGTAGTATGCTGAGCTTCGATGCGCAAGATCGCGGGTTCAAACCAGCCGAAGTCGTCGGATTTTTAAGAGCATTAAAAATCCCTCAGTATGCCTTCCTTCGGAGGGGAAATAAAGCCGGCAGTCCCATGTCATAGATTTATGGCATGTTAAAGAACCTTCCACTAATTACACCTGTGTGAAGCTAAATTATATAGGTTTATAATGTAAACAACGCTCTTAGGGTTCTACGATCGTTGCCAGTAGCCGACTGCGGTGGCGTCTAGTAGCTAAGTTCTGAACTAGTAGTCGTTGACGGTGGCGCTTGGTGGCAAAAGTAGGAACTATTTGAAAAATTCAAAGTCTGCAGTCCTTGAATTTAAAAACAGATAACACACACTAATACAGTCATCACAATTAATACAGGTTATCATACAAATTCTACACACACCCAAAGTACACGGGGCTACATGACCACGTTGTCGCAGCGCCTGCACTGAGGAACCAGCCTACCAATCTTAGGGAATCAGTCCTACCTATTTGAGTATTCCTAGGCCACATTATTCCACAAGGTCGAGAATGAGGCGAGGTGAGTTTTTCATGTGGAGGATGGTTCTTACGACCGCATGCTCTTCCTGACGCCGACTTCATTAGTGGAGTTAATGCAAACCACCTCGTGGTGGAGCGGCTAGCATTCTTAGCTGTCGTCCCGGAGGTCCAGGTTCGATTTCCGGCTCTGCCAAGAAATTTTAACCCTGGTCTGAGGGCTGCAACGGGGTACACTCACCCTTGTAAAGCTAAACGGAGAAGAGGAGGGTTCAATTTCAATTGGTTTTCCGTGGTTTCCCTTTTCTACTCCGGGAAAATGCCGGGATGGCTTCTAATTTAAGGCCAGGTGCAGATGACCTCGTAGTTCCGCCCTTTAAACCTCGATAACTATCTTAATTAAGGCCACGGCCGCCTCCTTCCCAATCCTCTCTGAATAACAATTACAAGAAATCATAAAGCCATATTGACATCGAATTGGCAGCTTAAAGCTACTTGGGAAGCAAAATTAGCAGTGATGGATGAAGCAAAGAGGCTATAAATTGTAGGTTAGCACTGACAAAGAAAACGTCCCTAGAAATCTGTTTGACATCAATTAATGATCTAGAAGTTATAAAGTTGTTTTTGAATGGTTTTGTCTGGATCGTGACACCCTATGGAAGTGGAACTTATACTGTAGCTGTAGTAGAAAAGAGCATTTGAAATGTGGTGTTACAGGAGAAAGTTAACGATTAGATGGACAAATACAGTAGAGTAACATTTGAAGCGATATTAAGGGGAGTGGAAGAGGAGAGATGTTTGTGGCGAATGTTAACGAAGAGAAGATATAGGTTGGTAGGGTACATAGTAAGAAACCCATGAAAAGCAATATTAATAATGGAAGGAAGTTTCGAGGATTTGATAGCAAATATATGCTTCTGCCAATATTATTCAAATACAATTTTAAAACGTTTTGAACCTACTATGGGGTCCATTTTCAGCAATTAGTTATGTACTTACAATTAAATAAATCTTACAAAAATAATATAATAAGTGTTAGGAAATGAAAGAATTAGAGTTAGTTTTGAACATTATGAGATAGTAGATACTACAATAGTACATTATGCAACGAGCCTATAATGGCAATAATTGAGACACGAGTATGTTTATAAAACGAGCGTAGCGAATTTTATAATTTCCATACGAGTGTCTTAATTGCCATTATAGGCGAGTTGCATACGACTGTTTATGTTTGACGATAATTATAACTATTTTACGTTCCAACATAAGTGTTCATAAATATATGTCGAGATTTCACCAGTTTTATGTAGTGAACAGAGCGCATGGGACGCAGAGAATTCCTTGTATTTGACCATGGTCTCCTGGAATACCTCACTATGACACTCGCCAAGCAGTGAAATTTAAAATAGGGGGCATGGAAGTGAACGCTGGTGCGATGCTATCCTCACCTAATTGGTCTTACAACTGTTTCTTGAACTCTGATTGGTGGGAGAAACTGTATCATAAAGAAAAGTTGTAAAATAATGGGCCTCATTATAGTACAGTTTTCTGACATAATAATATTTACATTTCGCCAGGGTTGAACATTAAGTATTTTAAATAACAGTTGGAGTAAAGATTCGTATGTTGGATAAACAGAACCGCAGTAAAAGTATTCTAAGAAATTAGAAAATAAAAAACAAAATCGAACAATGATTATGAAATAAACTTATTTCGAGAAAGAACTACAAAAAATCAGTTTAAAATTAATTTGTAGTAACAATTAGAATAAGCTATAGAGTAAGTAACAATTATAATAATAATATCGCATGACCTCGGGTGCCGGGTGCAAGCTTTGTTATTTGACACCCAGAGGGCTGCTTGCATGTCGAATTTTGTTGTACCTTGAAGCACTATGAAAGTCAAGGAGGTTAGATATCTAAGCTCCTTGACACTCTATCGCTTTCTAGTAGAGAAATGAGGAACTCTGTGTTGGCGGAAAATCCCGAGATTAATTTTGCCATTATGAACACGGCCTGCTGAATTCAAATGGGTTCTTTAACATGTCAACATTGTATGATATGCGTGTGGTGATATTTGCCGCCTTTCAAAAATCACTTACCACGCCCAGGAGCGAACCTGCATGCTTGAGGTTAGTAATTCGACACGATAACCACTCACCCTCCATGGCAGGTAAGAATGAACTGGCTGCGTGACGCACTGGTAATGTTCTCGCCTGTTCTTGCAGGATCGAATCATGGCGCAGTTAGTTGGCATTTGAGGGTGCGCAAATCTTTGGGAGTCATGTCAGTAGAGTTACTGAACGTTGGTCCTATACCCTAGCATAGAATTATGTTGGTAGCACTAACTTTGACGATTTTCCTAAATACGTCTTAAACATCTTGTATTTGCATTTTGTTGAATTTAAAGGGTGTTCCGTACCAATAGAGTATTCCTAGATATTGAATTTAGAGTTCAAAAGGCTTGAGACGAATAAACACAGTTGGCAGCCCTACTGACTCTTATATTATGTCCTAAAGAATACATTGCACGTACAAATTAAGGATGAAATCCATTCATTAGTATGGAAATTTCGTATATTAAACATTGAACCTATCAGTATGGAATCATGTTGACAACATTGCCATATCTGGGTTACTCAAAATTAATCTGAAATATTTTGTTTGTAAAATTCAGATCGGTTGGCCTGCAACTAATGTGAATACAGACTAAGACGAGGGGAAAGTAATCAAGTTCAGTATCGTTTGCAGGATTGCTTGCAGTGTATTAGTACCATACGGGATGTTCGGTGGCGTAGTTGGTAGTTGCTGAGCTTCTATGCCCAAGGCTCTAAACCGGTCGAAGTCGTCGGATTCTTTAAGAGCGTTAAAACCCCTCAGTATGCCTTCCTTCGGGGGGGGGGGGGGGGGTGAGGCCGGTGGTCCCATGTCATAGATTTATGGCATGAAAAAAAACCTTCCACTAATTACACTTGTGGAAGCAACAATGTGTAGGTTAGTTTGGAAACGCACTATTAGTTACAACGTTCGCTACTGGGTGCTGACTGCGATGACATTTAGTAGCCGCGTCCGCAGCTAGGTGTCGTGGATGGTAGCATTTGGTGGAAAAAGTAGGAACTACTTGAAAAAATTAATCGTCTGCAGTCCTTCTACCTGAATCACAGATAACACACACTAATACAGCCATCACAATTAATACCGGTTATCAGAAAAATTCTACACACACCCAAAGTACACGGGGATACATGACCGCGTTGTCGCAGCCCCTAAAATAAGGAACCAACAAACCAACCATACGGGATGCAGGCAGAGAAATATCAACCTTCCTGCCATAAAGCGTTAATTGGGTTGCAGCAAACGCTACTGGAAGGAGCTGCTGAATCACCCGGTGTATCTTTACTAATACCAAATTTGGTTTCGATACCTGCAGCCGTTTAAGTGGGGGCACACACACAGACAGAAGGACAAACACACGCACATCTACCCGGGTGATCTCATAAGTCTACTTTTTATCCTTTTTGAAAATGTGAAAGTAGGCGAAACAATAATAGTATAAATGTATGTCAACCCCTTATTATTCCCGTTTTCAACAGAGTCGGGAATGAGGTGAGATAAAAGACTATGAGGCGAGTGGATTTTACGGCCGGATATTCTTTTTAACACCAACCTCATGAGAGGAGTTAGTGAGACATAAAATTAATGAAAATGAATAAATCTGGGCAAGGATGTCGAAGGAAGCGGCCGTGTCCTGTCAGAAGGTACCGTCTCAGCATTTGCATGGAGTTGAAAATGGTAAATCATGGAATACCGTTTCAAAGACAGCCGACGATGGGGCTCGAACCAATGTCTACTGACTCCGCAGATAGCTTGGCCCCATGGCCTAGAGCTACACGTCAAGAAGCTTAGCTACCGCTGTCAGCATTAAAAATAATAGACTAATAATAATAAATAATAATAATAATAATGTTGTTGATTTTACGCCCCCTTAAACTACTGCGGCTTTGACTGGTTGGATGGTTCCTTAGTATAGGGGCAGCGACAACGCAGTCATGTAGCCCCGTGTAGTTTGGGTGTGTGTAGAATCTGTCTGATAATCAGTGTTAATTGTGATGGCTGTAGACCTATTAGCGTTTGTTATCTGTTAGGTAGATTTCATTATAAAGCTAACTATTGCAATGGGTACCATGTTTTGACTTCCGGAAAATTTTGACATATCTTCGCGTTTCACATCCCCTACACTCCAAAACCACCGTCAGTTCAAAAGTTTATATATAATTCATGTTTATATATATGTATCTATCTATCTATCTATATATATATATATATATATATATATATATATATAGATATCAGTTTCTTGTGGACACGATAACTGCCGTAATTTTGCACCAATCACTTTGAATTTTTTACATAATATGTATCCCCTTAAGATCTCGGTCGAGTTCGCTAATGGACAAAATCGGTCAAAGGAGGTGAAAATGGAAGGCTTTTTTCGAAAAAGTTAAATATCGCTAATACTCTCTTAATATCTGAAATATTGAATCCATTCAAAGTTCATACTATGTGTTGGGCAAGGCCTTAAAATTTATGTTTGAAAAGGTTTTTATAACACCAACCATTGACCAAAGGGGTGGGAAAAAGTGGGTTTTTCGGGAAACATTAATCATATCTCTGTTAATAGGCACAATATCAAAACCGTACAAAATGGACAATATTCCTCCAATAATTACCTAAAACTTTTGTCTGAAATAATTTTTGACATGACCCACCATTACGCCACGGGGTGAGCAAAATGATTTAAATTATAAGAAAATGCCAAGTGCTAAGAGAGTTTGCCATGACAACTTTACTTTTAATTGATAAGGGATGAGCCATCAGCAGTTGCTATGACAACGCCACTGCACGAGATAACATTCAGTTTTCCATCTGTCTGTGGGAAGCGACATCGGTGTCGGAACTGGTAGCATGCTGAACTTCTATGCCCAAGTTCGCGGGTTCAAAGCCGGCCGAAGTCGTCGGATTTTCTAAGAGCGCTAAAAATCCCTGAGTGTGCTTTCCTTCGGAGGGGAAGTTCCAACGTTCGTTGCGAGTTGATGGTTCCAGTGGCATCTAGTAGCCAAGTTCACAGCTAGGTCTCGTTGATGGTAGTATTTTTAATTATGTAGCCTATTTTAGGTAGATTTCATCAGAAAGCTAACTATTGCAATTTAGGTAGATTTCATCAGAAAGCTTACCATTGCAATGGGTGCCATGTTTCGACTTCCGGAAAATGTCGACATATCTTCGCGTTTCACATCCCCCAGACCCCCAAACCACCGTCAGTTCAAAACTTTATATATATATATATAATTCTTCGACACGTGTGTATGTGAATGAACTCCTCCTAAATGCCTGGGCCGATTTCGATGAAATTTTGTATGTATGTTAGGGTGGGTCCATGTATGGTTTAGATTCACAATTTGACCAGGTAGGTGGAATTTTAGAATTTTAGAACCATAATTTACACACCATTTTAGAACCACAACATACAGTCATAAACAGTCGTCATGGAAACCGCTAGCCTTAGTGAAAAGTGATGTTTTGGATTGTTTGTCTTTGCACGTAAAGCCACCTGGTCGCAACCTGTGCAACTACCGCCATAACATACACTCCGCCCGTGGCGGAAAGTTGTGTTGTATACCAAAGGTGGCAGTGATGTCGTTTTCTACTGTTTGTCTCTGCACGTTAGAGCGTTTCAACAAGTCCCGTATGCGTTCATATACCATAGATCCGATTGCGATGAAACTTGGATGAGATGTTGAGTGCACTCCAGGGAAGGTTTCTGGCTTAGTAAATCCATATTACAATAGGTAGCCCACGAGTAGATTCAACAAATGAGTGACGGTACGCGAATCATTTCAACAAAGTACCGTATGCGTCCTTATACCATTTATCCGATTGCGATGAAACTTTGGTGAATTGTTGTGTACACTTCAGTAAGGGTTTCTGGCTAAGTAAATTCATTTTACAATAGGTATCGCACGAGTAGATTCAACAAATGTGCAATGCCGCACGAATTGTTTCAACAAAGTCCTGTATGCGTTAATATACCATTTATACGATTGCGATGCAACTTTGGTGAGTTGTTGTGCACGCTCCCACGAATGTTTCTAAATTAGTTAATCCATTTTACGATAGTTTAGAGGCAGTTAACAGAAATTGAAAAAAAAAATATTGTGTATCTGAAAGCACTTCAAGAAACAAAGTTACAACACTTTTTTGATTGGCAGGACAACGTCTGCCGGGTCAGCTAGTATATATATATATATGCATATATATCAGTTTCTTGTGGACACGATAACTGCCGTAATTTTGAACCAATCACTTTGAATGTTTTGCATAATATGTATCCCCTTAAAATCTCGGTCGAGATCGTTAATGGGCAAAATCGGTTGAAGGGGGGGGGGGGGGGGGCTTTTTTTTTTCGTAAAAGTGAAATATCGCTATAACTCTCTTATTACTTGAAATATCGAATCCATTCAAAGTTCATAGTATGTGTCGGATAAGTGCCAAAAATGTATGTTTGAAAAGTTTTTGATAGCACCAAACATTGACCAAAGGTGTGGAAAAAAGTGGGTTTTTCGGGAAACATTAATCATATCTCTCTTAATAGGCACAATATCAAAACCGTACAAAATGGAAAATATTCCCCTAATAATTACCTAAAACTTTGTCTGAAAGAATTTTTGATCTGACCTATCATTATGCCAAGGGATGAGAAAAATTATTTCGGAATGAAAGAAAATGCCAAGTGCCATCAGAGGTTACAATGACAACGCTTCTTAATTGATGAGGGATGAGCTATCAGAGGTTGCCAAGACAACGCCATCGCACGAGATCACATTCATTTTTCCATCTGACTCTGTGGGAAGCGGCTAACTGGTAGCATGCTGAACTTATAAGCCCAAGGTCACTGGCTCAAAGCCGGCCAAAGTCGTCGGATTTTTCTAAGAGCGCTAAAAATCCCTCAGCATGCTTTCCTTTGGAGGGAAAGTTCCAACGTTCGTTGCAAGTTGCTGGTTGCGGTAGCATCTAGTAGCCAAGTTCACAGCTCGGTGTCGTTGACGTTAGTATATGGTACAAAATTAGGAACTAATACTTAAAATTGACCGTTGCAGACCTTACCTGAATTACAGACTAATACAGTCATCACAATTAACACCGTTTATCAGATTCTACACACACCCAGTGTACACGGGGTTACATGACCACGTTGTCGCAGCCCCTAAACTGAGGAACCAACAAAAATCTCTGCGGGAGATAAAATTTTGCGTGAAGAAGTAACAGACTGTCAGATAGTTACACAGCAGTTCCAAACCTTGCATAAGGACAGTGTGATCACAAGTATAAAAATGAACCCCAAATGACAAGAAGGTTACCATCACCATAAGACAATAAAATGAAAAAATATGCATACAGAAACGAAAAAAAAGTTAATTAACCTCCAAATGTAAAATACTTTCTTGCAATCAACGAGGTCTGATCCTCCTACGAAAACCTGCATATTTTGCCTATTATAGCCTATCCCCTAGTTTGCCCGGTGAAATCTACCTCCGCCTTCCGGCGTGCCGAGATGAATTTTTGATATGACCCACCATTACGCTAAGGGATGAGAAAAATGATTTCGGAATTATAAGAAAATGCCAAGAGCTATCAGAGGTTGCCATGACAACACTACTAAATTGATGAGGGATGAGCCATCAGACGTTGCCATGACAACGTACTTGCACGAGATCACATTCAGTTTTCCATCTGACTAAGTGGGAAGCGGCTTCGGTGACGTAACAGGTAGCATGCTGAACTTCTATGTCCAAGTTCGCGGGTTCAAAGCCGGCCGAAGTCGTCGGATTTTCTAAGAGCGCTAAAAATCCCTCAGTATGCTTTCCTTTGGAGGGGAAGATCAAACGTTCGTTGCGAGTTGCTGGGTGCGGTGGCATCTAGTAGCCAAGTTCACAGCTAGGTGTCGTTGACGGTAGTATCTGGTAGCAACATTAGGAACTACTGCTTGAAATTGACCGTCTGCAGTCCTTACCTTAATTACAGACTAATACAGCCATCACAATTCACACCAATTATCACACAGATTCCGCACTCACCCAAAGTACACGGGGTTACATGACCGCGTTGTCGCAGCCCCTAAACTGAGGAACTGACCGAAATCTGTGCGGGAGATAAAACTTTGCGTGAAGAAGTAACAGACCGTTACATAGCTACACATCAGTGTCGAAACCTTGCATAAGGACAGTGTGACCACAAGTATAAAAAATGGACCCCAAATGACATGAAATTTACCGTCCCTATAAGACAATAACATGTTTAAAATAGGCATAAAATGACAAAAAACAAAGCTAATTAAGCTCCAATTATAAAATAATTTCTCGCAATAAATGAGGTCTGATCCTTCTACGAAAACTTGCATATTCTGCCTATTTTCGCCAATCCCCAAGTTTGCCCGGTGAAATCCACCTCCGCCTTCCGGCGTGCCGAGAGGACTTTTTTTTATTCAATAAGGAATGCTGACAATAATTTCAAGTAATTCCTACTTTTGCTACCAAATGCTACCGTCCACGACACCTAGCTTGCGGAATTGGCTACTAGATGGCATCGTAGTCAGCACCCAGCGGCGAACGTTGGAACTAATGGAGCGTTATCAATTCTAACCTACTAATTTTGGCTTTACACAAGTGTAGTTAGTGGAAGGTTCTTTTTCATGGCATAAATCTATGACATGGGACCGCTGGCTCTACTTCCCCTCCGGAGGAAGGTATATTGGGGAATGTTTAACGCTCCTAAAAAATCCGATGACTTCGTTCGGGTTAGAACCCACGACCTTGGGCATAGAAGCTCAGCATGCTACCAACTACGCCACCGAAGCCGCATAACTGTGTACAGGACACCTTGTTTAACGTAAGCTCCTAAATTAATCAACAGTAAATCAATAGTACGTTTACGATTGACCAACAAGTCAGAAGAAGCACATGATGGCGTGCCCTGGTGGCTTCTACCAGAAATACGATTTCAACTTAATATTATCATTATAAATGATCTTGTCGACTTCGTCGTTACGCTGGGTTCTGGCGTTACGTTACGGTTACGGGACGTAATGTACCCAGATGCACTGAGGTTTGTGACGTCACAGTACTGCTTGAGCTTCCTCCTTTCCCCGCGTGCTCCGGTGAGCGTTACGTCATCCAGCCAGCAACCTCCTTTGACCTTGGTTTGCACTTGCTAACGGACTTTGAGTTCACGCAGCATTTGTAGCATTTAAAATGATATAAAATCTAGTCTTTCAGACTATCAGTCTTTTTTAAGATCTGAGCGGCGTATTCATGCGCATAAATCGCCCACCACGGCTACAGTGAGTTGCTGCTGCAAATCCGAAGTTTGGAGTTATGAATCTTGGCGCTGACAATGGGGTATCTTTAGTGTGTATATTTCCGGATTTGTCCATACTCCTCACAAGTAGATGCAGGGATGGTATCGTATTTCAAATCCTGAGGCACCTCCTAATAATTACTGTTACACACACCACTACAGCCACCACAGAAACGCAGGTTATCAGACAAATTGAACACACACTCAAATACATGGGACTGATGACCAAGATGTCTCATATCCCTAAAGATAATAAATTAACAACAACGAATATTTTAAATAACTGTGGGTTTGCTGCTCGTCTTGCATGCGGATGGTTGGGGTTCAAATCCCGCTGATTGCGGGGCAGAATTTTTTCCTGTAAAAATCACATGGCGTCAGGAAAGACATCCGACCGTAAATCCCCCTGGTAAACCCCAAATGAGCCAGGTAATTTAGAATACAAGTTTAGTCTTGATAGACACAGATAATACTCTCGTATAATACTTCGTTACATTATTTATGTGGTCACTCAAGCCATGTGCATTGTTTATAACGGTCTGGGAGTTTAATCTCGTTAACACATGGTGCAAGCATCCCTAACCGACAATGTAAACTTCCTTTTCCAACATGGCGCACAGCAAAACACTGCGGCAGGTAGCCATATTCTGTAAGTGCTTTACCATTATGTTAATTAATATTCGCAGCAATAATAACATATGATTATTCTTTAATGGTTCAACGCCCAGGTCATCTGCCTCTACTCATTTAATATAGTCAACTTACAGAATTGTTAGCCTATTTTCATTTTTTGAAAAAATAGGCATGTGAGATCACCTTTTGTACGTGTGTGTGTGTGTGTGTCTGTCTGTGCGTGTGTCCCTAATACCTTTTAAAAGGCTGGGGCGATTTCAATGAAACTCGGTAAGATCATAGCACCATTTTGGCCGGCCCCGACCGTGGCCTTCAAATTTTATTACGTCTCACCAATCCAACATGGCGGCTGTGCGAAATATTTCACCAGTATTCAATATCTCCGAAACTATCACTGATATCACCTTGAAATTTTGTACGGTGATAAAGGGTACCAGTACAAGTTCACCTATGGGACTTTCAAAAACCTGGTAACTACAAAACCGACAGTGCGGCCAGGCTAAGTTGAGACTTTTAAATAGACTTTCCTCGCGATTAAAAATTCAAACAAAATAAAACATGGTACAGCAAAAGTTTGTACAAACTGTAATGCACTACCATCTAATTTAGTTCAATTGTTTACATAACCTCAAGATGACGGCTTTGCGAAATATTTTACCGGCATTCTATATCTACGAAACTATTTCTGATATCATCCTGAAATTTTGTACGGTGATACAGGGCACTGCTACAAGTTTATATTTGCAAGTTGCAAAAACATGTGGAGTACAAACCGCGCATGGCGGCCAAGCGAAGTTGAAATATTTTAATAGACTTTTCTCGCGATTTAACCATCTGAGTGGAGTTAAATATGGTACATTAAATGTTTATGTCATCTAATTTAGTTCAATTGTTTACATTACCTTAAGATGGCGGCTGTGCAAAATTTCAAAATTAAGGTTTTATATCTTGTGTCGTAATCATGCGATGGAAGTGAAAGTTTTAATAATGAACCTACGCAATAATTTTCCTCTACTGGTACATAACTCTATGGCCTAAACACATAAAAATCCAATATGGCGACCATCCGAAATATTTAGACGGTTCTCAATATCTACGAATCTTTTACAAAAATCAAACAGAAATTCATTATGTTCATAGAGACTATGATCATAAGTTCACCTATAGGACTTTCAATAACCGGGTGAGCACTAATCCAACCTGGCGGCGACGCGAATTATAAATATTCAAATGGACGTTTCTCGCGATTTAACAATCCGGGTGCAGTGAAACTCGGTACGGTAAATGCTTAGGCTATACAAATGTTAATCCTCTGGCATCTATATATTTAAAACACTAAGGTAATTTTTGTTACCTCGAGATTGAGAGAACGACAGAAGCGATTTACTTCGTAGAGCACTCTGACGAAGATTTACAGAGTGTCTTTAAAATAAACAAATATGTTACAGAATATTTTTAAATTAATAAAAAAAAATGCAGAATTCTTGCCACTCACGCATGTGCACAATCGCCTGGGCTCATGACAGAGACATGGCGGTAAGAAGTCCACCGCGTTTTAATTTCATAGTTTTTTTTATAAGAATTATAAAGGAGGGGAACATTGTTTATGATATTTCTACGATATATAGTGCAATAGAATTATAAAAGACGAGAAACGTTGAAGAACCTAATCTGACATTTGAGTCTGTAAGTTATTTAAGTATCTTAATTTGCGTCATATAATCAGAGTTGGTAGCTCATTCGGTAGCATTCAAGACTCTGAATCTATTTATCGCGGAATGGAAGGAGTTCGAATCCCTCTTATGTCATGTTTCTTTTATTTCCTTATTCTTCGTTCTTGCTAATTCTATTACTTTGTCAAAACATATTTCACTTTTAGCATTCCCGTAAACTAAGGAATTCTACGTTGCTATCTATATTTAAAACACTAAGGTAATTTCATTGAAACGCTTTATAAGTTCCAACATTCGACACTTACGCATGCGCACAATCGCCTGGGCTCATGACAGAGACATGGCGGTAAGAAGTCCACTGCGATTTAATTTCATAGTTATTTATAAGAATTATAAAGGAGGGGAACATTGTTTATGATATTTATAGCGACTTTTACCGGGCCGATTTTCATGCTGTTTGCTTTAAATTAAAGATACATATTTCTACATTCCCCATCAATACGTTTTATTTCCGTTTTACTACTGCATTACAGTATGTGATCAAAAGAGCTAACTGTTGCTATTTGAATATCTGAAATCAGTTCTAGTAACTGACAACAGATGACAGTACCTCGCCCATATCGTTCCAGTAACTGACAATAGATAGCAGTACTATTGCATCGATATATTTAAAACACAAGACATGGCGCGTTTTCACGTGATAGTTATTTATGAGAATTATAAAGGAGGGGAATATTTTCTATGATTTTCCACGATATGTACACTGGAATAGAGTTATAATAGAAGGGAAATGTTGAAGAACATTAACTGACAGTTGAATGAGTATGTTGTTTATTTACCTCAATATAGAAATTTCTTCCCAATGCTTCGGTGGTCAAAAATCCAACATAGCGACCAACCGAAATATTAGACGGTTCTCAATATCTACGAATCTATTACAATCAAACTAAAATGTTGTATGTTGATGGAGGCAATTAACATAAGTAGGATATATGAAAATAGGCTTTAGTTCTTCACGGAACTACTTGTTAAAAGATAACAATTGGTAAACGAGAAAGTAGCCTTATGTGATTCAGATGTGTGTTTGTCCATCCGACTTTCAGATAAATCAGGGCTGGCGACTGCAGTAGAGTAGTTGGAGATATGAAATTGCCAATCACTTATTTTGCTAAGTAGCAGCTAAAGAGGTGTGCAAATTATTAGATTCGATGCAACATTTCATTTACACTTTTCATGACTGAATCCAGTAAAAATGTTTGCAGTGTGTGGACATTATTTCAAATGTTTAACCAATAGTCTTAATTAAAATTCCTTTATGTTCGACCCTGATTATTATATGCCAGAAAACTGTACTATAATGAGGCTCATTATAACACTATTTTTCATTATGAAACAGTTTCTCCCACCAATCAGAGCTCAAGAAACAGTTGTTTGACCAATTAGATAATTAGATGCGCTGAGTTCCACGGCCTTCTAATTTAAATTTCACTGCCTGGCCTAGTGTCATAGTAGGGTAATCGAGGAGGCCATGGTCAAATACAAGGCATTCTCTGCGTCTCATGCACTCTGTTCAGTACATAAAACTGGCGAAATCTCGACAGATATTTAAGAATAATTATGTTCGAACATAAAATAGTTTTAATAATTATCGTCGAACATAATCAGTCGTATGCAACTCGCCTATAACGGTAATTAAGACACTCGTATGTAAAAAAATAAAACTCGCTACAGCTCGTTTTATAAACATACTCGTGTCTTAATTATTGCCATTATAGGCTCGTTGCATAATGTACTATTAGGTTGGTGCATAAGTCCGTAGCGTTTTTGTTTTGCTAGTTGGTATTCCGGTGGCTATGGTTTTATTTATCAACTGTCATTGTTGCTTTTCAGTTCAATGTTTGTTCTTGATTTTACATATTGAAGTTTTGTCATTTGCAGAAAGTGAGAGGAGTTGTGGACGCTAGAAAATGGAGTGCCAAGGGGAGAAATTGGAACATTTCCGACATATTCTTCTCTTTGAATTCAATAGAGGGACGAAAGCAGCGGAGGCGGCCAGAAACATTTGCGCCGTGTATGGGAACAATGCTATTGGAGAGAGCTCGGCAAGAAATTGGTTTTTTCGTTTTAAGGGGGGTCGTTTTGACCTTAGTGACTCCCCACGTTCACTAAGGCCGTCACTATTTGATGAAGATCGTTGAAACACATTAAATCACAATGATCCACGTCAGTGTACAGGAGAACTGACAAATGTGATGAACTGTGATCATTCCCCCACTGTGCGGCATTTGCATTCAATGGGTAAGGTTCAAAAATCCGGTGTATGTGTACCGCATGCTCTAAGTCAAAATCACAAAAATCAGAGGGTGGCAATATGTGCATCTCTGCTTGCTCGTTGTCGATTGTCTCGTGAACAACATCGACCATTCCTATCCTTAATCGTTACTGGTGACGAGAAATGGTGTCTTTACGCTAAGATAAGGAGAAGAAAGGAATGGTAAAGCCCAAACAAATAAGCAACTCCCCGTACAAAGACCTGCGCACAACCAAAAGAGATAATGTTATGCATCTGGTGGAACACCGATGGTGTGCTGTACTACGAATTGCTTCACCGAGGTGATGACATTTATTGCCCACAAGTGAGACGTCTTGCAGATGCAATCCAAGAAAAACAACCAGCAAGACTGCGTGAAGTGTTGCCCCTCCATTATAACGCCCGCCCCCCCTCTGCTAACCTGACAAAAAGCAATTATCAAGAGTTGGGCTGGGAAATCATTCAGCAAGCCCCTTATTCGCCTGATCTTGCGCCTTTAGATTTTCACCTTTTCCGCTCTCTATCTAACAACTTTCAAGGAACTTCCATTCCGGATGAAGATGTGCTCCGAACATGGCTTGACGAATTCTTCAACTCAAAACCACGTGATTTCTACAGGCGCGGAATCGAAAAATTACCACAGCGTTGGCAGACTGTTGTAGATAGAGAAGGAGAATATGTTACTGATGATTCACTTCACTCTTATGTGTATCTGATGAGTTTAACGAACTTATGGACTTGATGTGGATAAACGTTTGGAAAACGCTACGGACTTATGCACCAACCCAATATTAAGAAACTGACAGTAGAATGATTTTCTAGAATGTCCACTAAAAGACGAGCCTTGCTAATGCAAAATGTTACATGTTTTGTGTTGATTACTTTATTCTAGTTAGCCTATTTTCATTTTAAGAAAAAAATAGGCTTATGAGATCACCTTTTGCCTGTGTGTGTGTGTGTGTGTGTGTGTGTGCCCCCTAATAACTTCTAAACGGCTGGAGCGATTACAATGAAACTCGGTAAGATTATAGCACTATTCTGGCCGACCCCAACTGAGCCCTTCGAATTTTATTGTGTCTCACCAAACCAACATGGCCGCTGTGCGAAATATTTCATCAGCATTCAGTACCTCCGAAATTATTACAGATATCGCCCTGCAATTGTGTACGGTGATAAAGGGTGCTACCAGAAGTTCACCTATGAGACTTTCAAAAACCTGGTTACTACAAAACCAACATGGGGGCCAAGCGAATTTGAGACTTTTAAATAGACTTTTCTCGCGATTTAACTATCCAAACGTAATGAAACTTGGTACAGCAAATGTGTATACATATTGTAATGAACTGGAGTCTAATTTAGTACAATTGTTTACATAACCTCAAAATGGCGGCTGTGCGAAATATTTCACTGACATTCTATATCTCCAAAACTATTACAGATATCACCCTGAAATTTTGTACGGTGATAAAAGGTACTAATACAAGTTTATCTATGTAACGTTCAAAACCCTGTAAAAACGAACATGGTGGCCAAGCGAATTTGAAACATTTTAGTTGACTTTTCTCGTGATTTAACTCTCCGACTGAAGTGAATTGTGGTACAGAAAATGATTGTACATATTGTAATGCACTGGCATCTAATCTAGTTCAATTGTTTACATAACCTCAAGATGACGGCAGTGCGAAATTTAAAAATTAAGTTTTTATTTCTTGTGTTGTAATCATGCGATCGAAGTGAAATTTTGAATAATGAACATAGACAATAATTGTCCTTGAATGGTACATAACTCTATGGCCTATACATATAACAATCCAAAATGTCGAGCATCCGAAATATTTAGACGGTTCTCAATATCTATGAATCTTTTACAGCAATCAAACTGATTTTTTTATGTTCATAGAGGCTATGAACATATCTTCACCTATAGGACTTTCAGTGACCTGGTGAGCACAAATCCAACATTGCGGCGACGCGAAGTATAAATATTTAAATGGACGTTTCTCGCGAATTAACTATCCGAGTATAGTGAAACGTTGCACGATAAATGCTTATGAAAATCCACAGCCTGCTTCCAGTCTCCGACCGGGTCAGGAATGGAATGAAAGAAGCCCCCATCTAGCGGCGAGGATATGAAGTGTGCCGGCTGCCGAAGCCTGTCGCACTCCTCTGGGGCAATGATTAAATGAATGACAGGTGAAATGAAATGATAGTGAAGAGTGTTGCTGGAATGAAATTGTGACAGGGAAAACCGGAGTACCCGGAGAAAAACCTGTCTGCCTCCGTTTTGTCCAGCACAAATCTCACATGGAGTGACCGGGATTTGAACCACGGACCCAGCGGTGAGAGGCCGGCGTGCTGCCGCCTTAGCCACGGAGGCTCCGATAAATGCTTATACAAATGTTAATCCACTGGCATATAATTTATTTCAATTGTTTGCATAATCACAAGATGGCAGCTGTGCGAAATTTTAAAATCTCGTTTTTAGCCTACTTTCGATTTTTGCAAAAAATGAAAGTAGACTTATGAGATCACTACAGGGCCAAAAATTGTGTGTCTGTCTGTGTGTGTGCATGTGTGTGTGTGTGAGTCTGTGTGTGTGTGTGTGTGTTTGAGTGTGTGTACTCTGAATGTCTGTCCCCCCCCCACCCCTATCAATTCGAACACGGTGAAACCAAATTGAACGAAATTTGGTACAGAGGTAGAACAAGCAAAGGGCACCTCAGTGTCATGTTTTATATCGCCGCCATCTTTACCAAATCTGAATGGCGGCCACTCAAACGTAAAAAACGTAAAATCAAATAGCGACTAACCAAATTATCCGATCTATACCAAATTTGGTAATAACATACCTTCGTATAGGACGCGTCTTGTGACCAAACTACAAGGTCATCCGCCGTACCATTTCAGGATGGCGGCTGTGCGAATTATGCAAACTTTATAATCCATATCATGGGACCCACCAGTTCCGATTATCGAGCCGAGAATCGATTTAACTGTTCTAAAGGAAGAGGCACGTTCGAAATTAAAAGTTTATTTTGTAATACTATAGTGCAGAAGTGGTTTTAAAAAGCTGAGCCGTCTCGGTAAGAAGACAAGATGGCAGCGGATATCTTGTGCCTGACTTATATTTCACTAATTTGAGTATTGCATGCAATATAGCGTACTGATACAAAATAAATAAACTTAGTATGAAATGCTTTATACATAAATAATATACTCCACTGATGAAATCGTTAGGTCTAAATCATTATTTGCTAACAAGTTCTATGTAAGTCATTTTATATTGTTCAATGTTCGTTGGCACAAATGGCTCCGTGGTAAAGCGTTAGTCAGTCATTCATATGCCTATGGTTCAAACTCCATCAGAGTTTGGTTTTTTGCTTGAAATTTTACATATTTGTTGCTTTGTAATGACTCAGACGTTTTAAAATTAAGCCTTATATTGTGCATATTACGGTGCAAAACATATATTTAATTAAAACATAATTCGCCAGCAGATTTGCTCGAGACATCTAGCAGCCAAAAAGGTAACTGCACGCCGGCCTACATATTAACTTCCAGATTTTATTGAAAAGTTTCTTCTTATGGCCGCTAGAATGCACTCGCCCTGTTAGGATTATATTGTTCGATATTTCTCCACTAGATTTCACGACTGGTCTACATGGGACTCCATTGATAGTATACCATTGGCATTCTATGCCCATCGAATTTGAAGAATGACAGGATGATACTATGATACATTTATTACTTCTTATTTTAAAGGGTTTGTTACAGCCTATTGTGCGTTATTTGAAAATGTTATTTGAAGTAAACGATTTCACATAGTAATTGAATTCTAGCCGCTGGTACTAGTTCAGGTTATTAATACTTTTATTTCAGGCAAATAGCAATCGAAAATATCCACATAGTTTGTATACACACGTCTCTGTAGGGACATGGAAAGATTTGTTAATTCAATTAGGGTTGTGAAAGCCATGCACAACCAGACGTGTAAAGACATGCCTCAACTCAAAGTTGGATGTTGCCCACGGCAGGTCGATTTTGTAATAATAACAATAATAATAATGTTATTTGTTTTACGACCCTTTTAACTACTGCTGCTTTTAGATACGCCGGGGTGCCGGAATTTTGGCCCGAAGGGGATCTTTAACGTGCCAGTAAATTTACTGACACGGCTCCCTCGCAATTGTGCACCTCAAATGCCAGCTGACTGCGCCAGGATACGAACCTGCAACCTAGGGCCCAGCAAGCGAGAACGTTACCGTAGAGCCACGCAGCCAGTCCGGTCGATTATGTCTCCAGATCCATAACATTCTTGAGATACTTCTTATCTATCTTTCTTCAATGATGGTAGTAGTTTTTTTCTAGGTTGTGGCGTTTGGTAGAGGTAAATAGTTTATAAGGTCTTCAACCAAGAAATAATTCTATTATACTCTTTGATAATAACAACGAGTTATAACTATACTCATACATTTAGGAGAAAGTAGGCTATATGTTCTTTACTGAACATCTTGTTACTTCTTGTGTTCTAATCATGCGATTGAAGTTTGAATACCACACGTACACAATAATCTTAATTTAATAGTTCAGAGAGTCCAGTTTGTATGTATCGGAGACCCTCGCTATCCCGCTCGCCCGCGGCGCGAGCCTGTCTCCCGCCAGGCACTTTGCCGTTTTGCGGCACTCGCGCGGCATTGGGTCCTTGAGTATAGGAATTTGTACTTAAATTTGTACTTCAATGTGATCCTTGACCAATTTTTTTGACGAACTGACTTACGGAGAGCGATTGTCAACTTATTTTCAACAAGATTCTGCCACTGCTCACAATGACGAAGCATCCATGACAGAATTGCGTCGCATTTTTGGTACTAGGATTATAAGTCGGAACGTGTGGCCCCCGCGAAGCCCAGACTTATCATCATGTGACTTTTATTTGTGGGGGGCGCTTAAAAATAGAGTGTATGCGAGAAACCCTCACACTATAAATGAGCTTAAAGACTATATTACAGCTGAAATACAGTCAATCGGTGCTGAGGAACTTCAGAGAGTAAATGCCAGTTTCATAAAAAGGTGCCAGTGATGTGTAGAAGTGAATGGCGAACATTTTCAGCTCCAGCTGTGAACTAGGTAAGTACAAATGCCTATATTCAATGACTCAGTGCCTTACCGGCGCCGCATAACGGCAAAGTGCGTGGCGGGAGACTGGCTCGCGCCGAGAGCGAGGGGTCTAGCGAGGGTCTCCGATACATACAAACTGGACTCTCTGTACAAAAATAAAAATACAACCTGGCGACCATCTGAAATATTTAGACGGTTCTCAATATCTACGAATCTATCACAACCTTCAAAATGAAATTTTGTATGTTGATAGAGGCAATTAACACGAGTAGGATATGAAAATAGGCTGTATAGTTCTTCACGGAACTACTTGTTTTCGTTTGAATTTACAGCAGATGAAATCGAAGCCTCTTTACTGACGGTCCGCTAATAAACTATTCAAAGATTCGTGGAGCATGGATTTAAATCACCATATTTAGGGGTTGCATTCCAAAGTTAATGAAAAGATAGAAAACAGACCCTGCTCAGACATCCCTGGAAATCTCCAATTCTGAAATTTTCCACGCACAATTTCTTATGGGATAATTTGTAAGTACATAGGGTAAAAGCATTATTAAGTAGGGTAATAATGTCAGCATTTGGTCAATAAAATGATTTTGAATAGCATTTTCTTCTGATTTAAATTCTATATTTCAGTCTAATAATTTGCAGACTACCTCGTGGCACAGTGGCTAGCATTGTTGGCTGTCACCCCCGAGGTACCGGGTTCAATCCCCGGCACTGCCAAGAATTTAAAAGTCTTGGTAAGGTCTGGTACGGGGTCTCCCAGCCTCGTGATGCAAACTGGGAACATGCCGGTTGCTATGGCAGGAGGAAGAGTGGAAACTCCGGCTCGGGATTTCTGGTTAGTGGTCCCCTGATGAAGTCAAGGGCTCTAATTCAGCTCGCGTACGTTCCTGGAGGGAATATGGCACTCTAATATATAATCATTTGCACTCCTCTGTACTTCAGGTTATCCACAATATCAAAAGTTGAAGGTAACAGATATGAAACTAGCGTGAATGGTTGTTGGGACAAGGAGACGGGAGCGATGGCACACTGATATTCGTAAAGAGGAAACTCAAGTTATACAGTACTACGATTCGACATAGGCCACTGGAAGAGATTGTCCGTTGAGGTGACTTGTAATGTGGGGTCATGTGATGCAAGTGGAAGAAAGGAAATTACCTAGGAGACTCCTGAACTCAGCTGTATAAAGAAGCAAAGGTAGACCAAAGAGGCGATGGTTAGATTCCATGTTTAACCTATTCTTGGTAAGAGGGGTGGAAGTAGTGGAGGCCACAGTGTTAATTGAAAATAGAGGGTCACGGAGGCATCTCGTTTACTCACAGAAGTCTGCAGGATGGCCTGAATGCTGAAAGGCGTAACAGTTTACATTAAAAATGAATGAATGTATTTATTGATTGAGTGTACATATAGGAACCAATGAAAGGGATGTGGACAACAGCAGACGAGATAGAAAGGCCTCAGCGTTCCGTAAAACACACAACCTATACAAGATCAGGGCCATGTCAATTTTGCTAAACTCAGACAATACAACACGGTGATTAAAGTTTAATCATTAAACTCGAGTGGCCGTATGGAAGTGAATGCCTCCGAAGTACTGGAAATGCAGCTCTGAGGGAAGCAGAGAAGTTTAAGATAAAGATCCTTAGGAAGATAATGGGACCCAAGATTGTGGCTGGGCAAAACCGGTTGCGAGAAATCATGACATGGTATCAAAGTAACGAACGATTATGAAACAGGTAGAACTGCCAGTACTCTTTACAACTGGGGATGGCAAGATTTTCCTCACTACGACTGCAGCGAAGTAGCTTAAAAAATCCCGCATGTTGTGCAAGACTACCCTCTTAGTGCTTTCTCTGGATATCTGGAAGAGCTAAATGAAGCCAGCCCAGAAGCAGTTGTGTGGTTGGAAAACTTAAATATTGAAATTTAGTATCATTTGCACTACATTTATATTTTTCTTGATTGTCCTTATAGCATCACACGCTAAATAATAATAAATTATGGGAATCCACAAAGAAGCGAATACTCAAATGCTATGGTCACCTATTTATAATGGACAAAGGCGGTTGACAAACAGAATTTTAACCATATTTCATGGCAGACTTAAAACCTCTAATAAATGGTTCAGGTAGGTCACGAAGGATCTGAAAAAATGGGTATGTAGCCCTAAGATATCGATAATAAAATCCAGTCAGTCGGGGATTGTGAAGGAGGTGGCTCTGGCCTTACGTTAGGAACTATCCCAGCATTTGCCAGAAGTAGGAATAGGAAACCACTTCCAGGATGGCTGAGGCGGGAATCAAACCCACCTGTTCTTAGTTTTGCCTCACGAGGCTCACTGTACCCCGTTTCATCCCACAGGCCATAAATACATTCCTAGGTAAAGCCGAGAATCGAACCCGGACCTCCGAGGCTACAGCCAAGAATGCCGGCCGCTACACCTCGAGGTTGTCGAACGCACTACACATTAGAAACATTATTATTGTAACCAAGAGACCACGAAAGTACATGACATACATCAAGCAGGTTTGCGTGCCCAGCCACCATATGATACAATAATTTGACAGCGAGTATAATTATGTAATTGCATTAAGTTCAAAACAATTGCGCCTCCTCTATTGGGTCATCTGCTCCATGTATTTCATAGTGTGATAATGTCGCCTGTTATCCAGAATAGTTTATGCCAAGTGTGGCAAAGAATGGATTTGAGAGCAGTGTTGATAATCTCGAGAATGTGATAATGCTAATTGAGTGTCTTATGCTAGATATCTCAAATTTTGGAACATTTGCAAATATCTTAGTTTTAATACAGAAGTTGACTGACAATCTCAGTAACGCAGGTATTCAAACAGATTTTAACACACCCAAATACACGGGGGCTACATGACCATGACATTGCAGCCCCTAAAATAAGCAACAACGGCAGTGAGACCAAAAACACGATGAAGTGAGTTTGATGTGAAGGTTCTTTTTAGTGTATAGCTTTTAGTTCCGCGAGTGTCCGAGGACATGTTCGGCTGGCCAGAGTTTGTAGCTGCTTCTATGTGGATACTCATGAGGTGAGCTACAAGTACCATCGCTTGTGGAGTGTTGTCTGGGGAGGAAAGTGTGAATGTAAGGACGAGGAATTGGAAGGCTGTGGCCTATAGTGAGAGACCAACCTCGGCAATTGCCTGAAAGGAATATGGGAAAACAGAGAAGACCATCTTCAAGGTTCCCGGCTTGGGGATTCGAACTTCCTCGCCTCCCGGATGTGAGTGACCGCCTGCAGCCACGCCGTAACAACCACGGCTAAATCACCCGGTGATGTGAAGGTAAGGAATGCAAAAAAAAAAGGGTAATGTGTTTGAAAAGGGAGAAATTGCTGGATGGAAAGGATGAACAACGCCGAGATGGTTACTTACTTAAAGCCAAGGTCCACTCCTTTCTAACCCTAGCCTCAATTACAAATACACACAATAATACAGTCATCACAATAACACAGGTTATCACACAAACTACACACCCCTAAGTACATGGGGCTACATGACCACATATGAACATCAACATTCATGTGGTGGTGAAAATCCAATTCATAGAATTTGTTTTGAATTAATCACCCCAAAACCTAACAATACTTTTTTAATTTTTAGCCTACTTTTCACATTTTGTAAAAGTGAGGAAAAAGTAGACTTATGAGATCGATCCGGGCGAATGTGTGACTGTGTGTCTGTCCGTCTGTCTGTCTGTCTGTCTGTCTGTGTGCGTGTGTGTCCCACCTCCTCCCTATCAACTCATAAACGGCTGCAGCTATTTTACCCACATTTGGTATGAAAAAAGATCAATATCTCATGACCATATTTGAAAATGACATCAGTGCTACCAACTGTTGAAAAATCACAGTGTAAATTTGAGCTCTGTGTTGGATATCTCAGAGGTTATGCATGCAAACTGTTCCAAATTGGCACACACAGAGATAATAACATCCCAGATTATTTTGAGGAGCCCATATATGACAGTGTTGCCAACATGAGTTTAAGCCTGATGATAGGCGCAATATTTGAATGCATGTAACTTCTGTACTATCAATTGGATTTCAAACAAATTTTATATGTGCTTTTTGTAACATAACATATATGACTATGCGTATTCTTGAGAGCCAGAATCTGCGAACTGACAATAAATGTTTTCTCTATGTTTTTATCCTAATACCAATATGTCAGAAAGTATGCAAACCAACATGTCTAAACTTTGCACACGTTTAGTACCTGGTATTCCAGATTAATTTGCAACTACTGATAAATGTCGGAGCTGCCAACATGATTTTAAGCCTGCTGATAGGCCCAATTTTTAAATACTTGTAACTTCTATACAAACAAATGGATTTTATCTAAAATTGGGACAATAATAGTTCATAAAATTTCAGATTAATTCTGAGCAACACGTACATGCCATTGTTGCCAACCTGATTTTATGCGAGCTGATAGGTCCAATGTAACATTTCATTTCTGATATATAGATTATTCATTGGCATGAATCTTAAATTTTATGATAAGTAGACTCTGTAGTTCGTCCCGGTACTATTTGTTTATTATCTTTATCGGTGCCACGATAATAGGGTACAAATCAGCTTATAAAACCGGGTGAGTTAACCGAGGTCGTTACGGCATGGCTGCTGGCAGTCGCCACATCCGGGAGGCGAGGAGGTTCGAATCCCCCCGCCGGCAACCTTGAAGATGGTTTTCTGTGGTTTCCCATCTTCCTTCCAAGCAAATGCCGGGATTGGTCCCTAACTATAAGCCACAGCCGCTACCTTCCAACTCCTCGTCCTTAGATTCAAACGTTCCTCCCCAGAAAACACTCCACATGTGACGGTACTTGTAGCTCACCCATTGGGTGTCCGCCTAGAAGCAGCTACAAACTGGCAAGCCGAACATATCCTCGGACACTCCCGGCACTAAAAGCCAAACGCTAAGAAAAACCTTATAAAATTGATAAGAAATAGAGAATATTGTACAGCCCAGGGGCAGTACCCCTAAGACCCACCCCTCCATCTTTCATCAAAACCACCCTCATAGGCATACCATAAGCCTCATATACTTCTTCAACACAAGCAGGCCCGGCAATACTGCTGACAGCCACGCTTACATAATGCACACATAAACACACTAACTGGAGCGGCGACAGTGAGGAAACGCTGTCCAAGCAGTGGGGGAAGGCCTTAAAGGATAGGCCCAGAAGAGCCCCATTATCTGTTCGTGGCCAGCGGCCCTGTTCTTCCGAGGTCCGTTCCAGCTCTTCACCAGGTGAGAACTAGCCGTGTGCTCAGATTCCTTATCATTGTAACACCTACCCTGAACACTTTTGTACTTTACACCTTGTACCTTACTTTATATCTGTCTAACACCTAAAAGGGACAGTACACAGCTACTGGCCAATAAATACTTGGTCAGTAAACACACACATTTAATACTCATTACACCCCATTTTACATCCTTACACCCAACCTGACCTTAGTCCTAATTGCCCCTGACCGTGGAGGCCAGGAACTGCATCGTCAGGAATTCTATTGTACTCGAGCAAGCGGCCCGACTGCAGAGTGTCAAGTCGCCGACTCAAAAACGTGAGCTCACTAAATCGCTCGCTCTACTTAATTGGCATGCTAAGTCATTAGCTCACCTCAGACATTCATCCCCTAGCAGGTAAACGCATCCTGTAGGGACGCCCCCAATAGATTACGCACTCACACCAACACACTACACTGGTAGTCTCCCCCAATTACGGAAAACTACCCTTTTTCGGAAACATCCCTTAAATCAATACATCTACACTGCCCTGTTTATCCCACCCCAACAGAGGGATAAAACATATTGGTGGAAGCGCTGCTACCACGCAAAATAAGGGTAAGGGACTCAAACAACGAACCCTCGTGGTAGAGCGATCCATACCGAAAGCAGCCAAGCGAAATTTGATTTTTTTTCTCTGAGAGAAAGTATTATTTTTTCCCCTCTCTGGGAATGTAAGGGAAATTTTAACCCCCCCCCCCCCAACTAGAGCGGCAGTTATTTTTTTGGTTTCTTTATAACCAACACTGTTAAAAATACATTAATCCTGACAGGACACACTACACTTAAAACAGCATTACATTAAGATTACGCTATACAGAATGGCACCACATGCAGAAGCAACAGGGGTTGTAAGCCATAGAGAAGATAGGGGTGACCCAGTATTATTCACCTTATTACTAAGGTGCCAGAGGCATATACAAAGGCGACAGGCACAAATACGGGCACTCCAGACAAGGATTGGAGCAATACAGGGCAAACAGCCATGCACCCCGTTGGAGGGTGGGATAGCGCAATTGAGACGCGCACATAAACATTTAAGTAACATACCCGAACACCTCAACAGGAGCCATGTCCGAAGGAACAGGATATATGACCGATTAAACACTACACATGGCCCTATAATGGATAACACAACCTTAGAGAGAATAAGGGTGCACCACACAATGTTATATGCCCAATACAGGGAGCTTATTCGCGAACAGGCGCTCCTCCAGTTAGCGGCCACAGAACTGTATAGGACGTAAACACGTCAACGCAGCAATTTGCGAACAGGTCCATAACTATACACGTACCGCCACACAAGGGAAGGAGTCTGCCGTGGCCATAGGCCAGAAATCGGTCAGGCTAGCCTCCAATACACTACAGGGCCAAACTCACATAGACACACGGCCCTCAGCTCCGGTCCGGGAGGCAATTTTGCCAGACCGAGGGGCGAAGCCTACGCCAACCCCCTCAGAACAAATGAACGAGAGGGAGTTGACGCCAGGGCTCTCAAACACACACGACAACACAGAGAGGAACCTGGAGGAAACTATATCATGGGCTGAGGACGTAGAGAACGTGCCACAGCACGATAAGCCCATACAGACCTACACACATAGACAGACGCGAAGGAAGGAGTCTGCCGTGGCCATAGCCCAGAAAAAGGCCAGACTACCCTCCAATACATTGCAAGGGCGCTCACTGACAATTACACGACCCCTACCGCCAGTTCAAAGGGCGATTTCGGCAGAATGGAGGCGGACACGAACATGTGCAACCCCAATGCAAAAAAAATACAGGGGGATTGCTTACAGTTCACCAGGGTGTAACACACACGTCTGCACGTACTATCCTGCCTCCAAAACAAAGTACACGGGGTATAAGGGAAGTTTTACCGCCCACCCCACGAGGCCAGGCAGACAGGAAGTCATACACCCCCACAGACACTGATATGGTAGCGCGGAGCCAATGCAGCCCTTCAGGCGCCAGCACACCTACGCCTATTAACAGGCACTACGGTGAACGAAGGCTTAGGCTTACTTTATTTAAAACACCCCTGAAAAATAGTAAAGAAGCACCTCAATGGGAGGCGGAGGCCTATACCCTCATAACAGGGCGAAGGTATTCACCCCGTCGAGCAACAGCGCTCGGGCGACGATAAATACATTCACAGGGGAAATCCACTCCCAACTAGACAAAAACTGGCCAGAACTAAGGCAATTCGTAAGCACATTAAAATTAAAGCCAGGAATATGGACACGGGGACAGACAATCACACGGACGGCATCGCACAGACAGCATGAATACACAAGCCCATAGAAAAGCCATAGGATCCCATATAGACACTGTGCCCCATAGAGTTATAGCTAAGAATTAATGCATGCATAATAAGGTTTATATTTCATGTATATGACTGGCATATAATATACACTAGGGATGGCATATGAATTGCACTAATGCCACTCACAGCACAGACATAAACACGGGGAGGTTCTTTTACAAGGTAGATACACCGACACGGGAGTATACAGCAATAGCTTACTGCCCAATGTCAGCCTCAAGGGCGTGACATGGTAACCAAGGACCAGGACACACAAGCACAAAAACGATTGAGCCACACAAGCATGAACACGGGAAGGTTTTTACATACGGGGAATACATGTATAAACACATAAACTACACAAGTCTGACACAGATAGCGTCCCCACGATGGTAGGGCCAAAATATTAGGCGCGGTCATCATGAAGAAACGTAGGGCCTCGTGAAAACATATTTTAGAAACACTCACATCATTTGTGACAAGGTCGCAACATAAATACTGTACACTTCAAATGTTAACTGCCGGACAGGAAATACGATCCCGGCAGCGCTGTTATCACATGAAGTAACCCAACACTTTTGCATGCTCAGCGTGAATACGTGACACAGTCGTCGTCTGAAGGCACTCACAGACATCACAGTATTACTATCGACAGAATATCATTCACTAGGGGATTCAAAACCACACTACGTCCACAAATTAAGACCAGGGTCAACCAAAAATCGCACAGACGACATACATGGGACATACATACAGGGGCGTAGGCCCGTTCTAAGGAACTCGCTATAGTAGCCTACTTAGGGCATTAACGACCCAGGGACTACCAATAGGGGACGTACCGGGAACACCAGGCCTCTACGGAGACAACAAAATACTTTTTTGGACCATAGCGCCCGAAATCTGAATACGGGGGACGCCACGGGCACAGACAAACGCTCACACAAAGTAGGTAACACCACATCTCTACGGCCAAAAATCATGGCAATGTAGATAACCCCGGACATAAAATAATAGAGCAAGACACAAAGGGGAAGTAATCAGGGAAACAAATTCCCAAACAAGCTTGTGAGCAAAAAAAGGTGACAAGTTAACACGTTATCCTTTCTAGAATGCTAACACATGTCGACACACGGACAGTGGCGGAAGTCACGTTTTGTTAGCCTTCCTGATATCATTGAAGACTTTCCGTACACAAGGACACTAAACAAATATACAAAAAACACTGCGCTGCAAATAAGCGAATTCCAGCGTGTTGCCACACACTGTGTACGGAAGAAATTCTTGTTGCAGTAAGACGTGACAATGACATACAGACATGATGACACTAACATAAAAACAATAACAATAAAGATATACAGTGACAACACGCATGTTGATACAGGAAGTGAGAGCGGCATTCCATTAGGCTCCGCGTCATATATTACACAAATATTGCAGACCAGATTGCTCCAGGAAGACAGACTATTTTACGCCTATCACTAACAGAACTAGGAACATGTATACAAATCTGATAACACACAGTACACGGCGCGTGACAAGTAGCCACACGATACGAGATAAGCCCTCTCCGATAACACCACACGCGCCGGCAGGAGTCAGCGGTAGGCGACTACATGCACACAAGCGCGTCAATTACAGCCACGGCCGCTTCTTCCCACACGCACCCAACACTTAGGGGCAGACAGGCAATTACACGCGAACATACAAACTAATCAGGGGCGGATACAGACAGATTCCATGGAGGAACACCCCCCCCCCTAATAATTTTTTTTCTTGTTTTTTTTTCTAAAATTCATTACAGGCAATTATGCTATGCCGATTTATACTCACAGCCACATGCTACCCTATCCCACATCATGAACAGGGGACCAGATTAGGCCGTGAACGATACAGCGTCACCACACTTAAATATCATAAGGGCAGCCAGAAGGCGGTGCCCACAGGCACAAACATTTTTACACGACGTAGGTATCACAGATCCACGGGCACTCCACAGACTAGTATTTTAGGAGACACTAGGTGCTATATGGCATCTCAACTCAGCCAGAGTAAATCCCAAAGAGCGGGTAGAAAACACATAGTGACCAAGAGAGGATGACACACTACAATAGGAGTAGAGGTGGATAATGCCATCAGGATGGCCATAGTACCAGTTACGGGCTACCATCCCCATACCCTTCCTCCTACACACCCCATTACCTGAAACACTATCCAACACAGACACACAGATACATAAAAACACCTACACTACATTGCAAAATATACAGAGGGGTTGATAGACTTCAGGCTCTTCATAAATTAAGGTTAACTACACCTTGGACCCAAACGCCTACACTTGAGTATTAGAGGTGATTCGGAAACAAATATTAAGCGGTGATGCACATCTCTATATAGAGAGATGAGGTCATACTGATACTAACAAATATTTTATTAAATAATCCCGCGTGCAAGGGACATATACTTATTGTATCCTAGCACACGCCTTATCGTCAAATGAGAGCAAACACGCCTCATATCCATCTCACTACATGAGATATCCCACCCACACACCAGGGGTTGTATTACTATCACACCCGCATGATATTTTCAAATTTTGCACACCTGGGAAAAACCCTCCCCATCCACTCACAGTAAATACCTCCTAACAGCATCATCGGCTCCCGGCCACCATAAACATGGAGTCCAACGATGCACGACCCCCTCCCACCACGCTTTTACCCCACTCAGCAAATAACACCCTCGGATCCTAATAACAAGGGACTAAATGCCATATAAAACCTACTAATACCTCCAGAAAAGTACCAAGGCATCAGCGCTGTAAATCCGAAACGGCAATGACAGGCCTAAAGTAGTCACTGCATTTCGAAGATTCTACAACCCCAGAACACTAGGAATTTTACATAATTACTGAACCGTTTTTATCAGGTTCATTAATTTTTGTCATATTATTATTATTATTATTATTATCATCATTTCCTTCATGTCGCATTATTGTGACATACGTTTCTCTGTCTCACCTACTGCGTTCAAACTTTGTAATTCTGCGTAAATGTTTCACCAGATGGCGAAACTTTTCACCCCTACTGACACAGTTTTACCATTGGTTGAAGCATAACTTGTTGCTAAGCTTTGCTTCTCCCATTGGCCCCCTTTATGTTCTGGAGAGGGGGTGTTCTACGACTTATTTTTCTCGAGCGCGTTACTGCGTTCCTTTAGAGAAGGTTGCTCCCTTCCATTTCTGACCGTCATGTGAAACGGTCACAGCCGTGTGTGTCGGGCTTTCGCCCGTGCCCAACGCAACTAAGCGTAAGTACGATTCGATCACTTGATTTATCTGGCATGCTATCATTTTTGAATTTCAGTTTATCCATTTTTTATTTTATTTTTATGTCTCCTTTGATTCACTTACAATTTCCCTTTCTTATGATGATGTGAATTCGATCCATGAACCCAAGTCCCTTCGCCTTTGTTTACGTTAGTTAAGCGAAGCCTCTGTGTTTATTTGTCATCCCTACCTTTCATGTAATCGGTTTTATTTTTACTCAAATCTCTCAGGTCTGAAATATATGCAATTTTTCTGCGAGGCTTTCTAGCGCTCTGTATTACGTCACAAATTGATGTGCACTCTTTCGAGGCATCTTTCATTTGATTGTCGTATCAGAGTTTGTTTTTTTGGGTCAAGGTATCATTGGAGTAACGGAGCCATGTCTCATTTCGCCTCCTAAGTTGATCCTTCCCTCTGTTTTAGGAAAAGTGTGTGAGCGATGGTCTTAGTGTTAGTCACTGTCCATTCGCCATGCCTTAATTCCTTTGTTTCTTCGTATGTCGTTATATTTAGACATTACTACCTCTATGTAAGCCTATATTTTTTCCTACAAAGCATATTTACTTAGCTGATTGATTTTTCCTTTCATTTCCTGTCCCGGTAATGTCAATTAATTTAATGTAATGCTCATTTTCCTTTATTTTTATGTGTTAATTTTGTGTTGCTTCCTCTGGCTTCGTTATATTACGTAACTCCGTGTCATCCCCTCCCACCCCCGCTTCCTACATACGCACTCCTCCCATCCCCACCACTTTCACCCCCTACCCCATGATTTCACAACATCATGAGAGTTTTAGTTCTGTTCTTGGCGCGGGGCATTCTAGTCCAGGTCATCCTCGTAAGTAGAGGTGTTCTCTTATTCGACCCGTCCATACTCTCTATCTTTTGTTTTTTTTTATTTTAAATTTTGGTTATCGAGTCGCGCTTACGGTTTAGTTGCACATTGATTGTAAGTACATTTTAATTAATCTTGTTTCATCTTTGTTTGTGCTTAAGTTAATTTAGGCTATACACTTTTCTCTTGATATTATTTTTGTGTACCCCTTTCTTGGGTACCATCTTTAGTCATTAATTTTATTTGTTATTAAGTGATTTTAATACCTCTTCAAGTTTACCTTTCATTTTGTGTTTAGATTAATCCTTACTCTTATGCGCACCTGTTTTAGTTTGTTTTAAATACATTAGTAAGTAGTTCACTTTGGTTTCGTCCTCTTTCATTTGTAATTTTAAGTTCCCTCATCTCTCGTTCGATTTCGTCGGTCTTGGCTTCGTACTGTAACGCCGTCACGACCTACACGCTTGTGGGTTCTTCGATCAATTAGATAAATTTAATTCCGCTTTTGATTTGTTTTACGCAATTCATTCGTTTCCTTTTTTGGAAAGTATCTTTCTTTCGATCCGGAATCTTGGGCCCAGCACGCATCGAAAGAGACATCCTTTCCCCGCTCCTTAGCGATCCTGTTTAAGTTGTTGTTTTCGCTTCCACTGTATTCCTCATGCCTCTGCTATTTTGTTTAACTTAAAAGCACAAGCGTTGCAAATGCAACCACGCTCTGCTACCATTTTCACCTGGACTAGAATGCCCCGCGCCATGAACAGAACTAAAACGCTCATGATGATGTGAAATCATGGGGTAGGGGGTGAAAGTGGTGGGGATGCGATGAGTGCGTATGTAGGAAACGGGGGTGGGGGGGATGACACGGAGTTACGTAATATAACGAAGCCAGAGGAAGCAACACAAAATTAACACATAAAAATAAAGGAAAATGAGCATTACATTAAATTAATTGACATTACCGGGACAGGAAATGAAAGGAAAAATCAATCAGCTAAGAAATATGCTTTGTAGGAAAAAATACAGGCTTACATAGAGGTAGTAATGTCTAAATATAACGACATACGAAGAAACAAAGGAATTAAGGCATGGCGAATGGACAGTGACTAACACTAAGACCATCGCTCACACACTTTTCCTAAAACAGAGGGAAGGATCAACTTAGGAGGCGAAATGAGACATGGCTCCGTTACTCCAATGATACCTTGACCCAAAAAAACAAACTCTGATACGACAATCAAATAAAAGATGCCTCGAAAGAGTGCACATCAATTTGTGACGTAATACAGAGCGCTAGAAAGCCTCGCAGAAAAATAGCATATATTTCAGACCTCAGAGATTCGAGTAAAAATAAAACCGATTACATGAAAGGTAGGGATGACAAATAAACACAGAGGCTTCGCTTAACTAACGTAAACAAAGGCGAAGGGACTTGGGTTCATGGATCGAATTCACATCATCATAAGAAAGGGAAATTGTAAGTGAATCAAAGGAGACATAAAAATAAAATAAAATAATGGATAAACTGAAATTCAAAAATGATAGCATGACAGATAAATCAAGTGATCGAATCGTACTTACGCTTAGTTGCGTTGGGTACGGGCGAAAGCCCGACACACACGGCTGTGACCGTTTCACATGACGGTCAGAAATGGAAGGGAGCAACCTTCTCTAAAGGAACGCAGTAACGCGCTCGAGAAAAATAAGTCGTAGAACACCCCCTCTCCAGAACATAAAGGGGGCCAATGGGAGAAGCAAAGCTTAGCAACAAGTTATGCTTCAACCAATGGTAAAACTGTGTCAGTAGGGGTGAAAAGTTTCGCCATCTGGTGAAACATTTACGCAGAATTACAAAGTTTGAACGCAGTAGGTGAGACAGAGAAACGTATGTCACAATAATGCGACATGAAGGAAATTATGATGATAATAATAATAATAATAATAATAATGATATTAATAATAATAATAATAATAATAATATGACAAACAAGATGTTCAGTAAAGAACATATAGCCTACTTTCTCCTAAATGTATGAGTATAGTTATAACTCGTTGTTATTATCAAAGAGTATAATAGAACTATTCTTTGTTGAAGACCTTAGAAACGATTTACCTCTACCAAACGCCACAACCTTGATAAAAACTGCTACCATCATTGAAGAAAGAAAGATAAGAAGTATCTAAAGAATGTTATGGATCTGGAGACATAATCGACCGGACTGGCGGCGTGGCTCAGCGGTAACGTTCTCGCTTGCTGGAACGTATGTTTCAGGTTCGTATCCTGGCGCAGTCAGCTGGCATTTGAGGGTGCACAAATGCGAGGGAGCCGTGTTAGTAGATTTACTGGCACGTTAAGGATCCCCTTCGGGACAAAATTCTGGCACCCCGGCGTCTCTAAAAGCAACAGTAGTTAAAAGGGACGTAAAACCAATAACATTATTATTATTATTATTATTATTATTATAACATAATTGGCCTGACGCGGGCAACATCCAACTTTGAGTTGAGGCATGTCTTTACACGTCTGGCTGCGTATGACTTTCACAACCCTAATTGAATTAACAAATCTTTCCATGACCTTACAGAGACGTGTGTATACCAACTATGTGGATATTTTCGATTGCTATTTGGCTGAAATAAAAGTATTAATTAATATCCTGAACTAGCTCCAACGGTAGAGTTCAGATACTATGTGAAATCGTTTTGTTCTTTACTTCAATTAACATTTTCAAATAACGCACAATAGGCTGTTACAAACCCTTTAAAATAAAAAGTAAAAATGTATCGTAGTATCATCTTGTCATTCTTCAAATTCGATGCGCATAGAATGCCAATGGTATAGTAATCAATGGAGCCTCACGTAGACTAGTCGTGACATCTAGTGGTGAAATATCGAACAATATAATCCTAACAGAGCGAGTGCATTCTAGCGGCCAGAAGAAGAAACTTTTCAATAAAATCTGGTCGGCGTGCAGTTACCTTTTTGGCAGCTAGATGTCTCGAGTAAATCTGCTGGCGAATTTTGTTTTAATTAAATATATATTTTACACCATAATATGCACAATATAACGCTTAATTTTAAAACTTCTGAGTCATTACAAACAATAAACATATAACATTTCAAGCAAAAAAAAAATAGCTCTGATCGGGTTTGACCCATAGGCATTTGAGCGATAGGCTAACGCTCTACCACTGAGCTAATTGTGTCAACGAATATCGTTCTATATAAAATGACTTACATAGAACTTGTTAGCAAATAATGATTTATACTAAAGGATTTCATCACTGGAGTATATTATTTATATATAAAGCATTTCATACTAAGTTTATTTATTTTGTATCAGTACGCTATATTGCATGCAATACTCAAATTAGTGAAATAAAAGTCAGGCACAAGATATCCGCTGCCATCTTGTCTTATTACTGAATCGGCTCAGCTTTTTAAAATCACGTCTGCACTATAGTATTACAAAATAATCTTTTCATTTCGAACGTGCCTCTTCCTTTAGAACAGTTAAAACGATTCTCGGCTCGATAATCGGAACTGGTGGGTCCCATGATATGGATTATAAAGTTTGCATAATTCGCAGGGCCGCCATCCTGAAATGGTATGGCGGACGACCTTGTAGTTTGGTCACAAGACGCATCCTATACGAAGGTATGTTGTTACCAAATTTGGTAGAGATCGGATGTTTGGGTAGTCGTTATTTGATTTTACGTTTTGAACGTTTGAGTGGCCGCCATTCAGTTTTAGTAAAGATGGCGGCGATATAAAACATGACACTGAGGTGTCCTTTGCTAATGCTACCTTTGTACCAAATTTCGTTCAATTCGCATTCACTGTGTTCGAATTGATAGGGGGGGACAGACATTCAGAGTACACACACTCACACACACACACACACACACAGACTCACACACACACACACACACACAGACTCACACACAGACTCACACACACACATACACACACACAGACAGACACACTTTTTTCGCCCTGTGTTTATCTCATAAGTCTACTTTCATTTTTTGCAAAAATCGAAAGTAGGCTAAAAAATAATGAACCTGATAAAAACGGTTCATTGCAAAGTACACAAAAACATATTTACAAATCACACTAAACACTGCAGTATACAGTATCTCACTTATTGTCAAAGGAATCTGAAATCACACTAGATGGTGACGAGAAGGTAAACGGATGGGGAGCAGAAGCTCCACGGAGGGGCAGAGACGGGGAAAAACGCCAACGGATCCTGACCCAGTTTAATGACAGATGGACGTAAGGTCGAAGCGCCGATGACTCAGTGCGGCCAAACTTCGAAATCCTGGGAAATCTAGCCTATCCCTGGGACGAAGAAACTTACACCCATTATGCACTGCGGTCGTCGAAGCCAGACCTGCAGGGGAGACTTTTGACGGCTAGTAGGGGAATTAGCCAGCTCCATACTAGACTCAGGAGACGAACCTAGAGACGACCAGCTTGGACTAGACTTTTAGATAGTTTGTAATATAAGTAACGTTCCTAAGGTGGGGAACGAGTCTTCCATTCGCGTGAAATGAAGCAGTGCCTCAGGATTCAACGGGACCAATCCTAGGCACGCCAAGTCCTCATTCCGGGCAGTGAGGTGAAGATGATTTAACAAATGATATATAGTAACCAATGAGTGATAAATAATGCGTATGGAATGAATGCGGTCATTCGGTTCCGTGCCCACATAAATGGATGACACCGAGTCTCCAGAGCTTAAATGGTAACGCAACGGGCGGCCAGAGATATTAAATGGGTAGGCAACGGGCTTCCCAAAGGGGTTTTGTGGGCAACCCAGTAATAAATTTTAATAAAAATCAAATGGCGAATGATGCCAATATATGCATGCATAAGACCAATGGAAAGGATATCCGCGCGAAGCGTTTGCTCCCTAGCAACGCAATCGCACAGGCCTATATTAGTTATTAAGGGGGGAAGTCGACAATTATTATTAAGGGCGGGGAATGCAAAAGGGTTTTTAACCTGGCAGTTTTGGAGGCAACCGTTGCTACCAAAATATGCACGTGTGGTGCCCTGAGGATCGCGACATACCTCAGGCGATCGCGCCGATCAAAATTCTAGTATGTAAGGCAGTTGCATTTGAAAGGCAACTTAGATTTAAGCAAATTTAACAAGCACTGTTGTAAGACAGTTGCTACAACATATTTTGGCATTAGGTTAAGGACTATTTCGGCATGTATATACAAATATTTTTTATAGCATTAATTAATATAATCTAGGTTAAGCACTTTTACTTATCGACAGGGCGTTCGGCCCCATAAAGGGTAAGACCAAACAACATTCAACGACATATGTAATGTGAACGTGACACAGAGCGTTCGGCACCTGGCGGCTAGACGTTGCCAGGATAAGTCCGATAAATCGATAAATTACCGATAAAAACATAACAGGGCGCAGGCACTAAAGCCGTCCGACCCACCAGCGAGGTAAACGGTACAGCCACTGGAGCTGACCGACCTCGATAATACAAGAGACGCCGAAGAAATCTCAGGGGCGGTAGCACCGCAACCCGACCCTTAAACGGCGCTGCGCGATAGGTGCGCAATATATATATTTGGCCAAGGGTATTGCTAACATGTTTTTATATTTCAGCAAAGAGCTCCAACACTGCACCAAGAAATGGGACCCAAAAATGATCATGGTATAAGGTAAGGTGGACCACCGAACAAACATACACTCATACACTGGTATACACTGAGGAGACATAACAATAAACACTAAGGTATAGACATAAGTCATAGCCGGCATAAGAAGGTATAGAGTAAGGTAAGATATGAAGGCGCCAGACAAAGAACAAGACGGACGACACGAGTGTATTGACAGACAATAATACCTATAATTTTGATATCAGAACGTATACACGCCGACACAAGAGGCGATATGGAGATTACGCTAATGATTACATGTTTTTTTACTTCTCCACTTTACAGACGACGGCACCAGATACATGACACTGGTGACGATGATTTCACTGCCATACAGCAGCAACATGTTTTTTGTGCCATGCTATTATTATGCACCATCTTTACTCACTAATTTGTACTCATTCTAACATAATACAACACACTCACCACCTTCTTTCACAGCTACACTCCAGAACACAGAAATCTGAACAGCAGGGTTGATACCTGTGGGGTATCAGGCTTACTGACAGATCAACAAAACACAAAAGCGTCAAAGATGTGACGCAACATACGGCAATGAGGGCGCAACCAATTTGCGGCGGCGACTCTCACTGTCAACAGTGGAGGCATTCGCCCACAGAGAATGATCCACAGGATAGGGGTATATCAGCAGCACGACCACTAAACTGCACCGGGAACGGCCGGACAGGATTAGCCATGAGACGGCACATGAATACAAAGGGTAGCGTGCACGCAAGGTACAGTAGACACGGCCGTCTAGGTATAAAATAATTAAGGTAGACATAAGTGATTAATGTAAAAGAAAATAATGTAATACTGATAAGAGGCACCTTACACAAAATTTGTTACCAATGATGCCACACATTGTAAACACACATATTCTTATTTATCACACACATGTACACACTGACTTTCCTTTCAACCCTTCTAACTTAAATTTTGTAAAAATGTCTTACCTCACCTCGAGCAATAAAAGCATATTATATTAAACTATTAATCACACCTTAAGACATTTATTTTTTTCTTTCTCTCCACACTATCTCTTTATTTTCATTGTTACATTTTACACCTCACGCAGAAGGCAATTTTTTTCATCCAGCTGCAAAGCAGCATCACAGCAACCACCGATGTTTTTTTCCCTTCTGCAAAACCATGAATGAATAAATTCCCACACCATGTATTGTAAACTATGTATTTTTAATTCCAATGTCAATTTTATAATGAATAATTTTATGTGAATAATAAACATGTTCCATACCCAAAACCAACCCTCTCTGAGCACACGCTAAACTCACATCACCACCAGGACAACACGACATCGACACATCCACACGACACCGAAGAAGAAGAAGAAGAAGAGGGACAAGAAGAAGAAGAAGAAGAAGAAGAATCACTACAACGACACGCCTACTCTATTTCCCGTTCGCGAGGCCGCGAACAAAGGCCGAGGAGGTCTTGTACAGCCCAGGGGCAGTACCGATAAGACTCACCCCTCCATCTTTCATCAAAACCACCTCATAGGCATACCATAAGCCTCATATACTTCTTCAACACAAGCAGGCCCGGCAATACTGCTGACAGCCACGCTTACATAATACACACATAAACACACTAACTGGAGCGGCGACAGTGAGGAAACGCTGACCAAGCAGTGGGGGAAGGCCTTAAAGGATAGGCGTGTAGGCGTGTCGTTGTAGTGATTCTTCTTCATCTTCTTCTTCTTCTTCTTCTTGTCCCTCTTCGTCTTCTTCTTCTTCTTCGGTGTCGTGTGGATGTGTCGATGTCGTGTTGTCCTGGTGGTGATGTGAGTTTAGCGTGTGCTCTGTTCGTGGCCAGTGGCCCTGCTCTTCCGAGGTCCGTTCCAGCTCTTCACCAGGTGAGAACTAGCCGTGTGCTCAGATTCCTTATCATTGTAACACCTACCCTGAACACTTTTGTACTTTACACCTTGTACTTTACTTTATATCTGTCTAACACCTAATAGGGACAGTACATCACAGCTACTGGCCAATAAATACTTGGTCAGTAAACACACACATTTAGTACTCATTACACCCCATTTTACATCCTTACACCCAACCTGACCTTAGTCCTAATTGCCCCTGACCGTGGAGGCCAGAAACTGCATCGTCAGGAATTCTATTGTACTCGAGCAAGCGGCCCGACTGCAGAGTGTCAAGTCGCCGACTCAAAAACGTGAGCTCACTAAATCGGTCGCTCTACTTAATTGGCAGGCTAAGTCATTAGCTCACCTCAGACATTCATCCCCTAGCAGGTATACGCATCCTGTAGGGACGCCCCCAATAGATTACGCACTCACACCAACACACTACACTGGTAGTCTCCCCCAATTACGGGAAACTACCCTTTTTCGGAAACATCCCTTAAATCAATACATCTACACTACCCTGTTTATCCCACCCACAACAGAGGGATAAAACAATATGCTCTTCAAAGGAACATCTTGCTTACGACATGAATAATGTAGACTAACTAGGTTCTCCAAAATTACACAAGGTATCCGATATACTGTAAACCCTCGGTATTGTGAACTATAATAATGTTATTGGTTTTACGTCCCTTTTAACTACACTGGCTTTTAGAGACGCCGGGGTGCCGGAATTTTGCCCCGAAAGGGATCTTTAACGTGCCAGTAAATCTACTGACACGGCTCCCTCGCATTTGCGCACCCTCAAATGCCAGCTGACTGCGCCAGGTTTCGAACCTGCAACCGTATTGTGAACTAATGTGGCCGGAGTTTCGTCTGTTAAATCGGAATTGAACATAAAATGACACTTAATATTGTACTGTATAATGTTAAGTTAGTAAGCCTTCGTGGTTTGGGCGGCAGCACGCCGGCCTCTTACCGCTGGGTCCGTGGTTCAAATCCCAGTCATTCCATGTGAGATCTGTGCTGGACAAAACGGAGGCAGACAGGTTATTCTCCGGGTACTCCGGTTTTCCCTGTCAAAATTTAATTCCAGCAACAGTCTCCAGTATCATTTCATTTCATCTGTAATTCATTTAATCATTGCCTCAGAAGAGTGCGACAAGCTTCGACAAACGGCACAGTTCATATCCTCGCCGCTAGGTGGGGGGCTTCGTTCATTCCATCCCTGACCCGATCGGTCGACTGGAATCAGGCTGTAGATTTTCATAATGTTAAGTTAGTGCACATACCACATTAATTGCAGAAATCACTTTATAATTGTAAATTAGTAGACTGTAAAATGCATCAAGCTTCAGTTGCTGTCCCCTTAAGAGCTGCTCCTTATTAAGATCAAAACTGCCTAAAATGTTCATAAAAAGGCAACACTTCCGGATCCGATGACATATCTAGGTATGTTATAACGATTTCAATATGGTAGATGGGGGCGTAGTGACACAGTGGTCAAGCATTTTGCCTAACACCAAGGTAAACGGGGTTCGATTCCCGGTCAATACATGTGAGATTTTCTAAGCGAAATGCCATGTCCCGTGGTTCAGATTCCACGTAAAAACGAGGTCCCATGGCTCATGATCGCAAGATTAACGATCACGTTAAACTACAAGCTTCCTTTCCAATATGGTTCTCACTTCTGACAATTTAGGACTAGGTATAATGTAAGAAATAGAAGTAGAAGTGGAATTGATTAGAAATGAAAGAGCCCTTTGTCATAGGCTATTATTATAATTAGTATTTCCTGTACTTTTTAAATATTAAGTGTTTGGGCGCACGCGCAATAGATAACACTTACGTTTCGTTGTGAACGTGGGCATGAGGGTGTGCGAATCTTTAAAAATATTAATCTCGGTTGCTCTAATTCTGTCCGTTAAATCCGAACTCCATTGAATCAAGACCTGCTAAATCGAGGGTTTACTGCATAACAAAACATTTACTTGATCTCTTGTCCCCCCCCCATCCATCCACCTCCACCATCCCCTCCATCCCCCTCCCTCCACAGTAAGGATTCGCATACGCTGAAAGTCTCGTTGATATGCTGTCAATTTAATTTAGGAGCTTGGGACATCTTCGTTAACAGTTCCATTTACTTGGGCGTGTGTTCAATTTGTCTGATAACTAAAGCCCTATGTGGTTGCGAATATCCGCAATTTTTTTGTCATTGCGGATATAGTTTGCATGACTGTGCGTGAATACGCTGCGGATAATGTTTAGATTAAATTTGTGGATAGTCTTTAGAATACAATGTTGTACTGGTTTTTAAGCCTATTTTCATTTTATGAAAAAAAAAAATGGCTTATGAGATCACCTTTTGTCCGTGTGTCTGTGTGTGCGCGTGTGCGTGATTCGTGCGTATGGCCCCCATCTAATAACTTCTAAACGGCTAGAGCGATTTCAATGAAACTCGGTAAGATCATAGCACCACTCTGGCCGACCCTGACCGTGCCCTTCAAATTCTATTGTGTCTCACCAATCCAACATGGCCGCTGTGCGAAATATTTCACCAGCATTCAGTATCTCCGAAACTATTACCGATATCACCCTGAAATTTTGTACGGTGATGAAGGGCACTACTAGAAGTCCACCTATGAGACTTTCAAAATACCTGGTAATTACAATACCAACATGCCGGCCAAGCGAAGTTGAGACTTTTAAATGGACTTTTCTCGCGATTTAACCATCCGAACGTAATGAAACTTGGTACAGCAAATGATTATACACATTTCAATACTACGAATTCAGTTCAATTGTTTACATTACCTCAAAATGGCGGCTGTGCGAAATATTTCACTGGCATTCTATATCTCCGAAACTATTACAGATATTACCCTGAAATTTTGTGCGGTGATAAGGGGCACTGCTACAAATTTATCTATGTAACTTCCAAACACCTGTAAAGTACAAAACGAACATGGCGGCCATGCGAATTCGAAACATTTAAATAGACTTTTCTCGTGATTTAACCATCTAAGCGCAGTGAAACGTGGTACAGTAACTGATTATATTGTTTACATAACCTCAAGATGGTGGCAGTGCAAAATTTTAAAATTAAGTTTTTATTTCTTGTGTCGTAATCATGCGATCGAAGTGAAAGTTTGAATAATGAAGCTACGCAATAATTTTCCTTTAATGGTACATAACTCTATGGCCTATACATATAACAATCCAAAATGGCGAGCATCCGATGGTTCTCAATATCTACGAATCTTTTACAGCAGTCAAACTGATTCTTTTAGTGTTCATAGAGGCTATGAACATAAGTTCAGCTAAAGGACTTTCAGTAACCTGGTGAGCACACATCCAACATGGCGGCGACGCGAAGTATAAATATTTAAATGGACGTCTCTCGCGATTTAACCATCGGACTGCAGTGACACTTTAGCACGTTAAATGCTTATACAAATGTTAATCAACTGGCATCTTATGTATTTCAATTGTTTCCATAACCACAAAATGGCAGCTGTGCGAAATTTTAAATCTTGTTTTTACTTCTTGTGTCCTAATCATGCTATTGAAGTTTGAATACCATACGTACACAATAATCTTCATGTAATAGTACATAAAAAATCCAACCTAGCGACCATCTGAAATATTTAGACGGTTCTCAATATCTACGAATCTATCACAACAATCAAACTGAAATTTTGTATGTTGATAGGGGCAATTAACATGAGTAGGATATATGAAAATAGGCTGGATAGTTTCTCACGGAACTACTTGTTTATTTAAAATAATTGTAGTTTTTGCTAAGATCTGCGTCTTTCACGTTTCTTGTTATTTCACTATTTGGTCTCGCGTAGATTGCATGATAATAATAGAATAGTGAGAGAAGACAGTCATGGAAATACCCTCAATTAGTGTTGACTTTTGCAAAATAAACAAGTAGTTCCGTGAAGAACTATACAGCCTATTTTCATATATCCTGCTCATGTTAATTGCCTCTATCAACATACAACATTTCAGTTTAATTGCTGTAACAGATTCGTAGATATTGAGAACCGTCTATATATTTCAGATGATCGCCAGGTTGGATTTTTATTTTTGTACTATTACATTAAGATTATTGTGTACGTGTGGTATTCAAACTTAAATCGCATGATTAGAACACAAGAAGTCAAAACGAGATTTTAAAATTACGCACAGCAGCCATCTTGTGATTATGCAAACATTCGAAATAAATTAGATGCCAGTGGATCAACATTTGTATAAGCATTTAACGTGCAACGTTTCATGGCACTCGGATAGTTAATTCGCGAGAAACGCCAATTTAAATATTTATACTTCGCGTCGCCGCCATGTTGAATTTGTGCTCACCAGGTTACTGAAAGTCCTATAGGTGAACATATGCTCATAATCTCTATGAACATAAAATATTTCAGTTTGGTTGCTGTAAACGATTCATAGATATTGAGAACCGTCTAAATATTTCGGAACCTCGCCAATTAGGATTGTTATATGTATAGGCCATAGAGTTATGTACCATTCAAGGACAATTATTGCCTAGGTTCATTATTCAAACTTTCACTTCGATCGCATGATAACGACACAAGAAATAAAAACTTAATTTTAAAATTTCCCACAGCCGCCTTCTTGAGGTCATGTAAACAATTGAATTAAATTAGATGGCAGTGCATTACAATCTGCAAAATCATTTACTGTACCACATTTCACTGCGCTCAGAGAGTTAACTCACGAGAAAAGTCTATTAAAATATTTCAAATTCGCTTGGTCGCTATGTTCGTTTTGTACTTTACAGGTTTATGAAATATACATAGGTAAACTTGTATCAGTACCCTTTATCACCGTACAAAATTTCAGGGTGATATCTGTAATAGTTTCGGAGATATAGAATGCCAGTGAAATATTTAGCACAGCCGCCATTTTGAGGTTATGTAAACAATTGAACTAAATTAGACTCCAGTGCATTGCAATGTGTAAAAATATTTGCTGTACCAAGTTTCATTACGTTTGGATATTTAAATCGCGAGAAGAGTCTATTTAAAAGTCTCAACTTCGCTTTGCCGCCATGTTGGTTTTGTTGTCACCAAGTTTTTGAACGTCTCATAGGTGAACGTCTAGTAGTGTCCTTTATCACCGTACACAATTTCAGGGCGATATCGGTATTAGTTTCGGAAATATTGAATGCTAGTGAAATATTTCGCACAGCCGCCATGTTGGATTGGTGAGACGTAACAAGATTTGAAGGGCACGGTCGAGGTCGCCAGGGATATGAACTTACCGAGTTTCACTGAAATCGCTCCAGTCGTTTAGATTGTATTAGGGGGACACACACACACCTCAGACACACACACACACAGACAAAAGGTGATCTCATAAGTCTATTTTTTCAAAATTGAAAATAGGCTAAAAATCCTTTATAACTGCGCTTGCCTGCGGGGGCACATCTGACGACTAAGTGAGTGCTATAATTAGCCACCCGCTGTTTCACTTACCGTTACTTAGAGGGACAAATCTCAGTCAACATTGTCTTGTGATTCACACACAGCCTAGGGGTACGAATTTCTCCTCAAATGTCTAAAGGTGTTGCTTTAATACTTTATCTAATAACTTAAAAATAGTATTGTAATGTCAGCGGATTTGTACAACGAACGTGTGGATACGGATATCAGTCGTGCGGATGTGGGGCGGATGCGGATAACTTTCTGATTATACGCCAGGGCTCAACTGATAACTTGTTATTTCTATAATGATTGTAATAATGGTGTCCGGACATAACGTACCACTTGATTTTCGAGGACATAACGTAGCCTACCACCTAGGTCGTTATCTACCTAAGAACGGTTTTCCCGAAATCCCCAAATATTTACACAAGGACATAACGTACCACTTGATGTCAGACGGGCATTCCAGTTACAGGTTCATTACCACATAAACATCAGTGGCGATCACACTGTGCGGCATTAAACATTTTGGTATTGTAACATGCACCTTCATGAAGTACGAATTGTACATTAAAAGTTCAAAGAGAAAGAAGAAATATGTCAAGTATGATGAACGGCTTGACAGTATAGTGAAGCGGTATGAAGAGAATGGAAACTTGAAATCTTGCTTGAGAGCTCTCTCAAATTCGCAGAACTTGGAATGAAACTTCACATGACGAACTTGCTATTCACTTACAATGAAACATCCCATGACGCACTTGCTATTCGCTAGGATATAAAACCCACAAAAAAACAATTAAAAAAATTAAAAAATCAAAGTAAAGAAAACGAAAACAGCTGATTTTAAACATGCCAAACTGTTTATAAATTTTTGCCAGTCCAAAACCTGGATAAAGTGTGATGGGAATCCAAAAACTTATCATATGTTATGTTATTTATGCTATGTTATTGTCCACGTATTTATTGCCAGGATTAATTGAGCAAAACCGAGCAAGTGGCCGAGCGGTTAGGGTTTCATGCACCCTGACTACTTCAAGTGGTACGGTATGTCCGGTGGTACGTTATGTACGTGGTACGTTATGTCCTATGACCGTAATGATGTATGTAATTGTAATTAAGGAGAGGTATGGGATATGTGCCTCGGGACTTCAAATAAGGTACTATCTCGTCATTTGCGTGGATGGAGTGTGGAAAAACGCATATTTTCTCCACTACACGGAAAAGCAATCGTGGATATGTTTACGACTCTCTGATGTCTGCGTTTCTCTGAATCCTTGTAAAGTTTTATACTTTTGTGCATCGGTAGTTATAGTGAATAATGGTGTGTTGAGGGTAATTATTGAAACGCGTTCTCTTCCTTCCCCACACGTACCCGTTCGCGATAATTTTTACGGAACAAACAAATTATTAACGAAACAAACATTACGTAGCTAAGAGCTCATGCAGTTAGCAAATTATAGGTGACGCCTACTGACTTAGTATGCATACATGAGCAAACACAATCGTAACCAAGACTCGTAACTAACAGCTAGAGTTTTTATAACAAAGTACAGACGACGCTACTGACCTAGTATCAAATAGCTTTAAAATAAAGAAATGAGCAAACGCAATCGTAACCAAGACACGTTACTAATAGCTAGAGTTTTTAGAGCAAAGTACAGATGACGCTACTGACCTAGTATCAAAAAGCTTTAAAATAATATAGCGGAAACGCGTCACCAAAACTAGTGACAGCGATCTCCAGTACCTTCCCGCAATCCCAGTTGGAATCGTACATCTGAAAGGATCAGCTAATTTATTGTGCGAATCAACCAAACATCGACTACCTCTAGTTGTAGCGCTTAGCTTTCTTGGCTGTCGTCCCGGCTCTGCTAAGAAATTTAATTTTGGTCTGACGGCTTTAACGGGATCCACTCACCTCGTGAGGAAACCTGAGAAGAGGTGGGTTCGATTCCCACCTCAGCCATCCCACGTGGCTTCCCACTTCTACTCCAGGCGAACGCCGGGATGGTTTCAAACTTATGGCCACGGCCACATCCTTCCCAATCCTCACCTGTATTACAAATACACAAACTAATTTAGCTAAAATAATAACAGAGGTTATCAGACAAAATTGTACACTCTCACAAGTACACGATGAAACAAAACAACAACCGAACATAGTAAGTCATAGGTGATGTAATTATTGAATTGTACCGGGAGTGCTTGTGCAATTTGCGAAGTGAACCGAAATCTTTCTTCAGATACACAAGAAATAAAGAAATGTAAGTATAAATCTATTGTAATCAAGTAGCCTACAATTACTCTGATAAACAGACTAAACTTGTGTGAAGCTAAATTTCTAGGTTAGATTTCGTTGGAACACTCTATCAAAGTTCCAACGTTCACCACTAGGTATCAGTAACATCTGGTAGCGAAACTTGGAACTACTTGAAATTGAACGGAACTTGTAGCTCACCCTATGGGTGTCCGCTTGAAGCAGCTACAGGCTATGGCGAGCCGAACATGTCCTCGGACACTCTCGGTACTAAAAGCCATACGATAAATAAATAGATAAATAATACTCGGATAAATAAGTTTTCTTTTAATATGGAATATATTATTATTATTATTATTATTATTATTGATTTAAGCCCACTACGGAGCGCTTATGACTAGTTCTTCGATGCTCTTTTCCGTTCCCAATATCTCTTGAGCCCTGCTGATAATTTCTCCTTTCTCTCCTGCGAAAGGGGCTTCCGACATTTAGGGACTCTAGGTGGTGGGGTCCAAGATTCTACCATAGCACAAAATTTAGAACGATCTTCTACATCAAGGTCAGCAATTCCAGCCGAATCCAAGTCCTTTTGTATTTCATTAAGCCTCAGGCTTCCAGTCTTGTAGCTTTTAACCAAGGAGAAGATCTTCTTGGTAAGCCTGTTGCTGTTCATTCTTTGTAGGTGCCCGTAGAACTTTAGCCTCCTACGTCGCATACTGGTATTGGCTGATTCTAACTGTCGATACAGGTCAGAATTAGATTTCAAACGGTAGGTTCCATCTGGGAGCAATCTCGGGCCATAGATTTTCCTGAGGATACGTCTTTCGGCTTTCTCTAGGTCATCCATGGTGCCTTTTCTGTTCATCAAGAGGGTATCTGCGGCATACAGAAACTGTGGTCTGACAGCAGTTCTGTAGTGACAGATCTTAGCAATCCTCGAAATGCTTTTCTTGTTGTACAAATTGTGGGATAGTTGGTATGCTGCGTTGAGTTTGGTACGCCTTGCTAAGATGGAGGTGCCATCTCTACCATTGGGGTGGACCCAATCACCAAGATAACGAAAGCGATTGACTCTTCCAATCGTTCCATGTATGGTCGTCAAAGGGGTGTTTCCGGAGTGCCGATTCTCAAAGTACTTGGTCTTATCGTAAGATATCTGTAATCCAGACTTCACCGCTATCTCGTGCAGAGCTTGGACAGCTATGTCAGCATCCTTAGAGTTGTTAGCTAAGATTGCAATGTCATCTGCGAAGGCAAGGCACCTGATCTCGATTCTTCGGGTTCCAGCTCCAATGGCAACTGGTTTGATTCCTAGATTCCTCAATGTGCATTCCCAGGTCTTGATGACTTTATCAAGTACCAGATTAAACAAAATGGGCGAGAGGCCATCGCCCTGTCGTACTCCGGTTTTGATCTTGAAATCCGAGATAGTTCTCCTCTGAACTTCACCTTAGAGGTTGTATCCGTGAGAGTCTGTATGATGAGGGTGCTCGTGTTATAATCCACACCTCGTTCTTGGAGTATTGAGAAGAGTGTCTGGCGGTCGATGGAATCATAAGCTTTTGCGAAGTCGACGAAAACCACAGTGATGTTCGTACCCCTTACTTGTTTTAGTTGGAGAATGGTTTTCAGATTGAAGATCTGTTCGGTACAGGACCTTCCACGCCGAAATCCTCCTTGATATTCACCAATTGTTTCATCACATTGACTTTCTACATTGTCCAGTAAAATCCTGGAGAGCACTTTGTATGCTATTACCAGCAGAGATATCCCTCGGTAGTTGTTGACAAAACTGTGATCGCCTTTCTTATGTAAAGGGTGTATGATAGCTGATTTCCAGTCATCAGGGATCCTGCCAGTCTCCCAACATTCGATTAAGATCTGGTGTAGGGCCTCTGTGATCGTATTTCCACCTGCTTTCAGGGCTTCTGCAATGATTCCATCTTCCCCGGGTGCCTTGTAGTTCTTAAGATGGTTGATGGCATTAGAAACGTGCTGCAAAGTTGGTGGGTTAGATGGCAGGTGTATCTCTGGAGGATCTTCAACAGGCAATCTGTCCGTGGGCTCTTCGCAATTAAGCAATTGTTAAAAGTAGTTTGCCAAAAGTTCCTCGTTCTCGCGGTTGCTGGTGACCAGCTCCCCGCTGTATCCTTAAAGTGAAGGCATTGTGGTTTATACCCAGAGAGTTCCTCTTTGAAGGCCCAATAAAAGTTTCTGGTGTTATACATTTTAAATTCTTCATCCAACTTTTCCAGTCTTGACCTATCGTAAGATCTCTTCACACGCCTTATGGTCTTGCTCGACAGTTTCCGCACCACTGTGAAATTCTCCCAATCTTCTTGACGTTTTGTCGAGTTCCACTTCATCCAGGCTGCAGCACGCTCATCAACTGCAAGGTCACATTCAGAATTCCACCATCTATGGCGTCGCTTCCTTCGAGGTTGTCCGAGGTTATTGGTCGCTTCGCATATAGTGGACCTCAGGTGGTTCCAGTCTTTCATTTCATTTCATTTTGCATGATGTCAGATTTATAGCGTTCTTTATTCTCCATAAGGAATTGAGGATCAATCCTTGGTGGAATTCTGGTAGGAGGTATCTTTCGTTTAGGTAATAATCTGGTCTTAATTTGTGTGAAGAAATTGTCAGAGTCAACATTCCAACCTTTTCGAACTCTGACATTCATGATCTCTTTCCTACTCTTTACACTGATTGCAACGTGATCGATTTGAAACGATCCCATAGCAGTATTCGGTGACTGCCAAGTGGTCTGGTATCTTGCCTTTCTAGGAAAAACTGTGGACATGATCTTCAATTGATACAACCTACACAGTTCAATTAAGCGTTTGCCGTTGGTATTAGTTCGTCTATGTGCTGTATATGGCCCCAGTATGTCTTGGTACTGTCGTTCTTTTCCCAGTTGATCATTGAAGTCACCTACCAGGTACTTGACGTGGTGATCGGGGATCTTACTGATCTCGTCTTCCAGCAACTGCCAGAAACTTTGGACCTTTTCAGGGTTCTTCTTGTTGTCATCATTAACTGGAGCGTGTGCATTTACAATAGAGTATCCCTTGTTGCCGCATCTGAGAGATAATACGGAGACACGTTCGCTAGCTGATGTGAATCCGATTACTGAATCCATCACATCACGTCTTATTAAAAAGGCTGTTCCAAAAACGCTGGAGCCATGTGTATTCTTAGACGCCGGCTTCCCCTTAATTACTCTATAACCTTCTGACTCAAAAGCCATATCATCAGTAAATCTGGTTTCTTGGACTGCTGTTATTTTAATCTTGCGTTTATTCAGGATATCGGTCAATTGCTTGAGTTTTCCGGTCTTACAATGAGTTTGAATATTGATAGATCCAATGTGTGTGATAGTTTTGGGTCTCAATCGGTTGACGTTATTGAGGAACTCCGACTTTCCCCGCACGATGAGGTCAGGCTCCCCAGAGTCCGAAGGCCTGCATGCGCCACCAATGGTGACGGGAGATTGGATACTCCCTGGGGTAGTGACATCTGCGTCGTTGTTTATCATCGTATGTGAACTAGTAAAGAGATTTACTAGGGGTGAAGACTGAACGCCTTCAAGGTTGGCCACTCCGAATCTTATTCAGGAGCGTTAATTACTAGGGGGTCGCCACTCCCAAAGGCATTTTAGAGCTACTGCCAGCAAGTATTCAGGCCGCCCCTTACATGGAGAACAGACGCCCTTGCAGCCGCCCCTAACATGGGAAACAGACGCTGCTGATGCTTAGTGCACTCACATTATTCCCTGAGTACTGGGCTGCCTCGTCCGCAATCTCCAGCGTTCCGAAGTCCATCTTCTCCGCTGTAGATTCCGTTGAGCACATTTATTTATTTAATTATTTTTTAAGATTTATTCAACCACCCCACGGTGACCGAGAGCACTAACGCGTTCGCTCGTGCCTCGCTGCCATTGGGAGAGCGTGAGTTCGAATGTCATCTTGGCCGTCCTGAAAATGGTTTTCCTGGACTCCCATGTTCATCCCCAGTCAAATGTTGGGACGGTTTCTTTCAACAGGTCCACTGGCGACTTCCTTCCCAAATACCTTCGCTGACCCTTCCTTAATTATACCTAAGTTAGCGGTCGCCTGGGCAATCGGCCTGTCAATATCCCGAGTTGTATCTGGTTGGTTGGTTCCTTAGTTTAGGAGCTGCGACAACGCGGTCATGTAGCCCCGTGTACTTTGGGTGTGTGTAGAATTTGTCTGATAACCGGTGTTAATTGTGATGGCTATATTAGTGTGTGTTATATGTGATTCAGGTAGAAGGACTGCATACGATTAATTTTTTCAAGTAGTTCCTACTTTTGCCACCAAATGCTACCGTCCACAACACCTACCTGCGGACTTGGCTACTGGAAGTAATCGCGGCCAGCACCTGGCGGTGAACGTTGGAACTAATATAGCGTTATCAAACTAACCTACAAATTTTAGCTGCCACAAGTGTAGTTAGTGGAAGGTTCTTTTTCATGGGACCGCCGGCTTTACTTCCCCTCCGAAGGAAGGCATACTGTGGGATTTTTAACGGTCTTAAAAAAATCCGACGACTTCGGCTGGGTTTGAACCCGCGATCTTGGGCATAGAAGCTCAGCATGCTACCAACTACGCCACCGAAGCCGCCCGAGTTGTATGAGCTGACAAAGTGTGTTCAGCTCCCAGACACCGTTCTTGCGACGGTAGAGGAGTGATACCTCGCAGAGTCCATGGGTGAAGCTGAGTGGGAGGATAAGCGATTTAAAATAAAATAAATTACGAACCTTACAGTAGTCGCATATGATGTGTAACATCTGACATGTTATTCGAATAATTCCATATTATTTACTCGCATTTATTAAAGAATGAACTCACAGTGCTACCTTGTGCCAGCAAACATGAAAGGATTCTCCAATGCATCTGCAGTAGTGACACATACCTACAACTGTATGCGGGAGCAATCCACTGCCTAGTTGATGCGAGCTGCACTTTATACCGGCCAGTTAGTGAACCCATGCCAGCGGTGTTATTGAAAATGGCCTCTTATTGCCGATATAGCGCACTGTCAAGTATAGGCGCGATTAAAACTTAGGTGTGCAGTAGGTATATTAAATGCGTTTCTCCCAGTGATACGTTTAGACCAACGAAGTTTCAATTATTGTTAGTAGTCGGTGTTAATATACTAAATTCCTACGTTGTTTGGAGTGTTGGTTGATGAGATATAGCACTCGATACATTAAATAAGAATACAGCAAAAGTCTGAAGATTTAATAAATTGTAATTGTTTTCAGCAAATATGATATAATTAATATTTTCACACCAAAGAACGACAACTTGAAGGTGATTTATTGTAGGAATTTCTTTAATGGAGCCTCCAAACCAAGAGGTAAACCGTATGGGATTTACATTCCACATAGTCACATGGCTTACAGTACGTCGTTTTCCCGATCTCCGCCACCGCGCGCGCTCATGGTTTCCGTCCCATGCACTTCCGTCTCATCCACTTCCGCCTCTTTTCCAAAATCACTCCCACAAAAATATCCAGATACCGAGTGGGAAGATGTCACACATCAATAATATACAAATCATATTTATTTATTTGGTATTTATTTATATATTTATTTATTTATTTCTTCTTTGGTCGTTTGGGCTACCTATGGACCACGGTGCTTGTGTTTTAGCTGCTGACTGCCACTTCCGGTGTCCTTGGTGGATTTGCTTGGTGGCTGTGTTTGTGCTGAAATCTCGAGCCATTATATTGGACCAGTATTCTTTCATTTCCTTGCTGAATTCATTTATTTATTTATCTATTTACAGATTCCATTTCATTGCCTACTAGATGCCTCCGCAACTGGCACTTTGCGGCGAACGTTGGAACTAATAGGGCGTTAATCAAATCTAAGTTCATTAACATGCCATAAATATGTGACATTGGCCCGCCGGCTTTACTTCCCCTCCAAAGGAAGGCGTACTGAGTGATTTTTAACGCTCTCAAAAGATCCAACGACTTCTGCCGGATTTGAACCCACGATCTTGGGCATAGAAGCTCAGCATGCTACCAACGACGCCACCAAAGTCGCCTATTTTCTGGTATACTGGGCATAGATGAAGAACACGGTTGCCGTGTTTGCCATGTGCACCATGGACCTCCAAATATGCTGCAGTAGGGTTGAGCAATTAATGCGCATGGCTAATCCACGGGATCTGAAAAACTTGAAATCCTATTTTCACGGTAGTGTGTCTGTGACCTTGTCAACTTCCGTTAAGATACTTCCAAGGCACTAGCTCTATTTACGATTATTATTATTATTATTTCTTTAATCGATTTTACCCTCCAGGTTGGTGGAACCCACGGACTCAGCGAGGGAACTCACCACTACCGCCGCTACGGGCAGTGTCCTAGAGCTGGGAACAACTGGTCGGAGTGGATACAACTGAGGAGGTGCAGCCTCACCTGCAAAGCGAACAGTGGCCTTATGAGGGATGGGAAGGGAGGGGAAGATTGGGATGGATAGGCAAGGAAGCGGGAAGGAGGCGGCCGTGACCTTACAGGAGGTACCATCCCGGCATTTACCCGAAGACGAAGTGGGAAACCACGGAAAACCACTGCGAGGATGGCTGAGGTGGGAATCAAACCCCCTCCACTCATTTGGACCACCCGAGGCTGATTAGACCCAGTTCCAGTTCTCACACCACTTTTCAAATTTCGTGGCAGAGCCAGGAATCGAACCCAGGACCTCCAGGGAGGCAGCTAATCATGCTGACCGCAACGCCACGGAGGCGACACTACGATTATTATACTGAGTAATATTAAGTAGCCATTGAAGCGGCAGCCTGTAGCTGTATATTGTAAGCTTGTTTTGGAACGATCATAACTCTAAACAATGCACCATTAATTCAAGCCAGTTTGCAGAGCTAGGACGAGAATAAACTTTCTACTTAGCGATGTTTTTCCTAGACCTTCTTTGAGGTATATGTTTCATAATTAGGAACACTTTCATGCGGTGCTACTGACACCCTTAAGTGGCCTTCTTGTGACGGCTTGTCGCCCCGGTCTGCTCCAAATACCACACACATCTTTCCCTACCTGCCTGTCCTCACTTTTCTCTTGCCTCGCTCACCAGTATCATTTACAACATTTGACGCTCATGATCAGATAACTTTGTCGGAACGTTCTGCGATATGAATCAAACAAGCTAAATATAACAGGTCATTCTCATAGTGAGGAACTGCTAATGAAGATCCTATGAACATGAAAATTAATTAATAGATTTTATCTGCTTTTAGGGCCTTACGTGATAACAAGGCACATATGTAGAGGCAGGGGCGGATCTAGGGGAGAGCCGCCCAGGGCCCCGCGGTCCAGGGGGCCCCGCGTCTTGGATTATTTTAAATTTAATTCATTAATTAATTAAATATACTTTTCAAACTACTTTATAATTTATATTCCTTTTTTTCAGTGCAGCTATGACCTCCCGTGACCGTTGAGCAGGTTTAGATTTCAATGAAATAATAGAAGTCTTCAGCCGAAAAAAAAGGCGCAAAGTAATATTTTAATATTTCATAGTTAACATAATCTTCTTCAAGGGGACTTAAAGGTTTCTTTCATATTATTAAACAAGAAGTTCCGTGACGAACTAAAGAGCCTACTTTTCTTAAAATTTAAGATTCATGCCAATGATTAATCGATATGGATCTATCTAGAATAATGACGAAATTAAGTTGGTAATATCGAAATTTCGAATTAGTTCGAAATACTGTATACCTGGCATAATGTAGCGTAATAGAGCACTACAGTTGGCAGCCCTGGTGACTGAATATATTCTTAGTTCCATCTCTTAAGGTACAGAATACAAAATTTGGTTGGAGTCCAATGAATAGCATGGACGTTACATGCAGTTAAACATTGGATCTAACAGCGCGCGTAAAATCATGTTGGCAACAGTGTCATGCATGTATTGGTCAGAAATAATCTGAAATAATATGATCTATTGTTGTGCCAATTTTTAATGAAATCCATTAGTTAGTATAGAAGTTACATGCATTTTAAAATTGGAGCTATCAGCAGGCTTAGAATCATGTTGGCAGCACTGACGTATATTAGTTACTCCAAAGTAATCTAGAATGCCAGGTATTATACGTGTGCAAAGTTTAGAGCTATTGGCTTGCATTCTTTCTGATATATTGATATTAGGGTAACAAAAATAGTGACAGCATTTATTAACAGTTGGCAGCCTTGGTTGCTCTTAAGAATACGCGTAGTCATAGCTGTTATGGTACACATAGCACATACGAAATTTGGTTGAAATCCAAGAGATAGTATGGAGGTTACATGTATTTAAAGTTGGACCTCTCAGCAGGCTTAGAATCATGTTGGTAGCACTGACGTAGATAAGTTACTCCAAATTAATATAGAATGTCATGTACTATACGTGTGCATAGTTTAAAGCTGTCGGCTTGCATACTTTCTCATATATATTGGTATTTGGATAAAAGAAATTAAGAGCATTTTTTAACAGTTGGCAGCACTGGTGGTTCATAAGAATACGTTCCGTCATATCTGGTTATGTACACATACAACCACGGCCGACTGAATACGAGCTGCGCTCTATACCGGCCTTGACATTCCCAGTCAGAACCCATGTATAACATGTAATTGGAAAGTTTCTACTCGTTGCCGGTAGAGCACACTCCCCTCCCATTATAGGCGCGATAAGGAATCAGCTGTACAGTACGTATATTAAATGTGTAATCTCAGAACCACTGGATGGATTTTGATGCTGCTTTCACCATTCTGTAAAGGTGATCTCGAGGAAGATTTGTGTAGAAAATAATTTATTTATGACCAAAGGGAGCCAAGCAGTAACGATTTCAGTGAAAAGGTCGAAAAAATAGCCTGGCGTCCGTGCGCTTTTTAAGCTTACGCTGGGCAAACCGTTAAAAATATCATTATATTATGAGTGTAAGAATTGTTCAGCGTGAGAAATTCTACAAAAAAGTCCGGGAGAGCATATCTCTATCTTCGATACATCGCCCACTATAGGTGATTTTAGTTTGGACGGGAGGGGGATTTGGCTTGCACCTCGCCATTCTTAAATTACGTCTGACAGGAATTCCTTGCACTGTTCCCGAGCGAAGCCGTGGCGGGTTGCTAGTGACACTATATAATTATTATCATAATTTCCGCATTATCAAAATTAAAATTATATCACAAAATAAAATAGCATGCTAATAAATCTAAGAGAAATTAGACATACCTTGCATCTTCTTCGGGTACAAGGACACAACTCCAGCACCGTCTCATCAAAAGGAAAGAGAGGATGAAAATTACAGCCGGGAACAAGTAGCAGCCAATCGTGTGTTGTGTTTTGTGCTAAGAGATCTTTCGACAAATTATCAAATACCGTGTGCCTTCTTTTTCACGAAGCAGCTGTCAGGCCGGGAATTACATAAACTCCTGCTGGACGTTATTCTCGAGGTTGAACAATGCGGTTTCATAATTATAATAACTGTCTCTGATAATCACAAAACTAACACTACAATGATGAGGCATTTAGGGGGAGGGAATTTGCAACCAATGGTCAATCACCCATACGACGAGTCTAGGAATGTATTCCCTATTTTTGATCATTGTCACATTCTAAAAAAAAACCATTAGAACGCAGTTTCTGTAACGAGAGATGACTGATGGTACTGGAATAATTTCAGTGAAATACTTGTCATTACTATACACAATGCAAAAGGGTGAGATCGTCAAACCGGTCAGACACCTCACTAAAAAACAAATCGAACCCACTAAATTTGAAAAAATGAATGTTCGGCGTGCCAAGGAAGTGTTCTCGTCAGAAGTTATTGGTGCCATTAGTACACTGAAAGAAAATATAGGCATGCACCCGGAAGCGTACACATTCATGGACGCAGAAGCAACCATTTTTTTTAAACGTTAATGGTTCGCTATGCATGACGTAAGCATCACATATCATCATATTCAGTCTAGAAATCCAGATAAAGGGCATTTTTAGCCTACTTTCGATTTTTGCAAAAAATGAAAGTAGACTTATGAGATCAACACAGGGCGAAAAAAGTGTGTCTGTCTGTGTGTGTGTATGTGTGTGTGTGAGTCTGTGTGTGTGTGTGTGTATGTGTGTGTGTGAGTCTGTGTGTGTGTGTGTGTGTGTGGGTGTGTCTGTGTGTGTGTGAGTGTGTGTACTCTGAATGTCTGTCCCCCCCTATCAATTCGAACACGGTGAATGCGAATTGAACGAAATTTGGTACAAAGGTAGCACTAGCAAAGGACACCTCAGTGCCATGTTTTATATCGCCGCCATCTTGACGGAAACGTAATGGCGGCCACACAAATGTTCAAAGCTTAAATCAAATTACGACTAACCTAATCATCCGATCTCTACCAAATTTTGCAACAACATACCTTTATGGGGGGAGCATCCTTTGACCAAACCAATAGGTCATCAGCGTAATAGTTTGCGGATGGCGGCCATCATTGTGTGAAAATCGATTCCCCCTATTAATTCGAACACGGTGCAACCGAATGGAACGAAATTTGGTACAGAGGTAGTACTAACAAAAGGCACCTCAATGTAATGTTTTATATCGCCGCCATCTTGACGGAAACATAATGGCGGCCACACAAATGTTCAAAGCTTAAATCAAATTACGACTAACCTAATCATCCGATCTCTACCAAATTTTGCAACAACATACCTTTATAGGGGGAGCATCCTTTGACCAAACAAACAGGTCATCAGCGTAATAGTTTGCGGATGGCGGCCATCTTTGTGGGAAAACCGATTCCCCCTATTAATTCGAACACGGTGCAACCGAATGGAACGAAATTTGGTACAGAGGTAGCACTAACAAAAGGCACCTCAGTGTCATGTTTTATATCGCCGCCATCTTGACGGAAACGTAATGGCGGCCACACAAATGTTCAAAGCTTAAATCAAATTACGATTAACCTAATCATCCGATCTCTACCAAATTTTGCAACAACATACCCTTATGGAGGAAGCATCCTTTGACCAAATGAATAGGTCATTAGCCTAATAGTTTGCGGATGGCGGCCATCTTTGTGTGAAAATCAATTCCCCCTATTAATTCAAACACGGTGAAAACGAATGGAACGAAATTTGGTACCGAGGTAGCACTAGCAAAGGGCATCTCAGTGTCATGTTTTATATCGCGGCCATATTGACAGAAACGTAATGGCGGCCACACAAATGTTCAAAGCTTAAGTTAAATTACGACTAACATAACCATCCGATCTCTGCCAAACTTTGCAACAACATACCTTTATGGAGGGAGCATCCTTTGACCAATCTAATATGTTATTAGCCTAATAGTTTGCGGATGGCGGCCATCTTTGTGTCAGAATCGATTCCCCCTATTAATTCGAACACGGTGGAACCGAATGGAACGATATTTGGTACAGAGGTAGCACTAGCAAAGGGCACCTCAGTGTCATGTTTTATATCGCCGCCATCTTGACTGAAACGTAATGGCGGCCACACGAATGTTCAAAGCTTAAATCAAATTACGATTAACCTAATCATCCGATCTCTACCAAATTTTGCAACTACATACCTTTATGGAGGGAGCATCCTTTGACCAATCTAATGGGTCATTCGCCAAATAGTTTGCGGATGGCGGCCATCTTTGTGTCAGAATCGATTCCCCCTATTAATTCAAACACGGTGAAACCGAATGGAACGAAATTTGGTACAGAGATAGCACTAGCAAAGGGCATCTCAGTGTCATGATTAATATCGCCGCCATATTGACAGAAACGTAATGGTGGCCACACAAATGTTTAAAGCTTAAATCAAATTATGACTAACATAACCATCCGATCTCTACCAAACTTTGCAACAACATACCTTTATGGAGGGAGCATCCTTTGGCCAATCTAATAGGTCATTAGCCTAATAGTTTGCGGATGGCGGCCATCTTTATGTCAAAATTGATTCCCCCTATTAATTCGAACACGGTGGAACCGAATGAACGAAATTTGGTACAGAGGTAGCACTAGCAAAGGGCACCTCAGTGTCATGTTTTAAATCACCGCTATCTTGACGGAAACGTAATCGCGGCCACCCAAATGTTAAAAGCTAAAATGTAATTACGACCAACCTAATAATCTAGTCTCTACCAAATTTTGCAACACCATATCTTTATGTGGGAAACATATTCTGACCAAACTGCAAGAACATCAGCCCAATAGTTTGCAGATGGTGGCCAAGTATGTGTGCAAATCGATTCCCCCTATCAATTCAAATACGGTGGAACCGAATTGAACGAAATTTGGTACAGAGGGAGCACTAGCAAAGGGCACCTCATATTCATGTTTAATATCCCTATAGCACGTTGTATTTCAACAAGCTACTACAACCAACATTCAATCATACTCCTTGAAAAGGACAAAGAGTTATAACAATACCCATGCATTTAGGAGAAAGTAGGCTATATGTTCTTTACTGAACATCTTGTTTCTCATTAAATGTCAGTCGCCTAAACTGGCTAGAGGAATATTTTCTTTCTTAGCTTGAAACTTTGAAAGCTGCTAGTAACGCTGCTAGAAAGGACTTCCTGAGTTCTGAGACTTACGAAGCTACCTATACAATTAATTAATCACGGATTCAACTGTCCAGTGCATAAGGTATCTTCTAAAAATGGGTAGAGGAAAGTCGCCAAATATGGGGTGTTTTTTTTATAGGGCTCACATTAGACATAAGAAGGAACGGAATAATTTTTGTTTTCTCACCAATGTAAACCTCAGGCGATATACTATGTATATTACAAATATGGACACGTTTGATGTTGTAATACCCTCTGATATTATTGTTAACTTTAAAAGTGCACATTCCCCGTATTAGGCAACCGGGTTTCGTAATATGGGGAGGTGAGAAACCTCACGGCTTTTATTTATAATAGGTACACTGAATAGTATACCCTACTAATTAAAGCATTAATTCTCACAGTTTTTTTTTTCGTGTGGCCTTCTGAGAGGCCGAGTGCAGGTCTTTCTAGTCGACGCCCGTGGGCGACCTGCGCGTCAGGATGAGAGATGGAATGGATGAAGATGAATAAAACTGGGCAAGGATGTGGAAGGAAGCGGCCGTGGCCTGTTAGAAGGTACCGTCCCAGCATTTGCCTGGTGTTGAAAAATGGGAAACCACTGAAAATCATTTCAAGGACGGCCGACGGTGGGGCTCGAACCCACGCGTCTACCGAGTCAGCAGAGAGTTTGGCCCTATGGCCTAACGCTGCGCTTTAGCCAGCGTAGCCACTACTGTCGGTAATTCTGACAATGTAATGAAATCATGAACACAAATAGTACAAAAATACAAAAATGAATATTTTAAGTAAATAACAGTCCTAGTTTCCTGTTGCCGAACTTCCAAACCGTTCAGCAGAAAAATGCATAAACTTTAATGAAAACCGAGTGATTCTGATCGAATTCAACTGTAACGAGGTGCAAGGTATGTCTTATTTCTCTTAGAATTATTAGCACGCTATTTTTTTTTGATATAATTTGCATTTTGATATTGTGGGAATTATAATGATAATATAATAGTGTCACTAGCAACCCGCCCCGGCTTCGCACGGGAACAGTTATGAATGTGCAAGGAATTCCTGTCAGACGTAATTTAAGAATGGCGAGGTGCAAGCCAAATCCCCCTCCCGTCCAAACTAAAAACACTTATAGTGGGCGATGTATCGAAGATAGAGATATGCTCACGCGGACTTTTTTGTACAATTTTTCATGCTGAACAATTCTTACACTCATAGTATATTGATATTTTTAACGGCTTGTCCAGCGTAAGCTTAAAAAGCGCACGGACGTCAAGTTCTTTCTTCGACCTATTCACTGAAATTTAAAATCGTTATTGCTTGGCTCCCTTTGATCATAAATAAATTATTTTCTACAGAAATCTTCCTCGATATTACCTGTACAGAATGGTGAAAGCCGCATCAAAATCCATCCAGTGGTTCTCGAGATTACCCGTGATATCCAAGAATCGGGGACTTTGTTTTACACTCAGTAGAGATAATACTAGTCGTGCAATGCTTGGTGAACAGCGCTGTGTGAGCAGTTGAGTAACTAACAAGATTTCATGAAAAAGGTCTCATTGTCTAGGCCGGTATGAGCGCATTCAGTCGGCCGTGATACAACATACGAAATTTGGTTGAATTCCAATTGATAGTGTAGAAGTTATATGCATTTAAATATTGGACCCATCAGTAGGCTTATAATCATTTTGGCAACACTGCCATGTATGGCCTTCTGGAAATTAAACTGCAATATTATTATCTATATGTGTGCCGATTTTGAAATAGCTCCCATTCATACCTTCCAAGATATCCAACATGGAGCTCAAATTTCAATTGCGTTTTTTTCAGCAGTTGGTAGCACTGACAACATTTTCAAATATGGCCGTGAGATATTCACGTATAGTGTTGCCAAAATGATTATAAGCCTGCTGATCGGTCCAAATTTTAAATGGATATAACTTCTACACTATCAATTGGATTTCAACCAAATTTTGTATGTACTATGTGCACATAAACAAATATGACTGAGCGAATTCTTAAGTGCCACCAAGGCTGCCAACTGTTAATAAATGCTCTCAATTTGTTTTATCCAAATACACATATATCAGAAAGTATGCTAGCCGACAGCTTTAAACTATGCACACGTATAGTACCTGAGATTCTATATTAATTTGGAGTAACTAATATACGTCAGTGCTACCAACATGATTCTAAGCTTGCTGAGAGGTCCAACTTTAAATACATGTAACTTCTATACTATCATTTGGATTTCAACCAAATTTCGTTTGTGCTATATGTACCATAACAGATATGACTATGCTGATTCTTAAGAGTAACCAGGGCTGCCAACTGTTAATAAATACTGTCTCTATTTTTGTTAGCCTAATATCAATATATCAGAAAGTATGCAAGCCAATAGCTCTAAACTTTGCACACGTATAGTACCTGGCATTCTAGATTAATTTGTAGTAACTAATATATGTCAGTGCTGCCAACATGATTCTAAGCCTGCTGATAGGTCCAATTTTAAAATGCATGTAACTTCTATACTAACTAATGGATTACATTCAAAATTGACACAACAATATATCATATAATTTCAGATTATATCTGACCAATACATGTATGTTATTGTTGCCAACATGATTTTACGTGCGCTGTTATATCCAATGTTTAACTGCATGTAACGTCCATGCTATCCATTGGACTTCAATCAAATTTTATATTCTGGACATTAAGAGATGGAACTAAGAATATATTCAGTCACCAGGGCTGCCAACTGTAGTTCTCTATTATGCTACATTATGCCAGGTATACAGTATTTCGAACTAATTCGAAATTTCGATATTACCAACTTAATTTCGTCATTATTCTAGATAGATCCATATATATTAATCATTGGCATGAATCTTAAATTTTAAGAAAAGTAGGCTCTTTAGTTCGTCACGGAACTTCTTGTTTCTATTTCCTATTGTTGTGGGCCCCACCTTATCATATCGCCCAGGGCTCGCAAGGCCTGGATCCGCCACTGCGTAGAGGCATGATATTTTCGCACTAATTTTTGAACTATTTCGTGAGAAGGATAGTAATTTTCGCGTTATTTCGTGAAATAGATATTGCTGTATCGCATTAAGTTTGGTTTAATGAAATTCTAAAATTAATCATTAAAGGTTTCATCCTTGTGGTTCTGTATTATTTATATGAAGGGTAGATGTATGATTTACTAGTAAGAATCCAAAACTATTTTATTTTATTCCTGATTTTGCATTCATTTTAATGCTAGCAGTGACTGAATTATATCAACTTGTTGAGTCTTTCTTCGCTGTTCTCTTTCTTGAAACAAAATTTCAAGCTCGTTATTCACTACAGAATTTGCTGCAATATCACGCTGATCGCGAAATAATTGAATTTCACTTTAAAATGGCCTTATCGCCTTAATTCACGAACATAATATCCTTATTTTCTTAACCAGAAACATGTGATTCGCAAAGATATCGCAAAATGGCTTCAAAATATTTTTGTCACGTTTATCGTTAATGTGAAAAAATCACGCCTCTAGTCATACGGTAGACTACCACTAAAGGTGACGCAGGAAGTACGAAATTCAAATCAACGTGATGTATGCATCACAAATGTTGTTGTTGTTTAGGGGCTTTACAGCATCGAGGATATGTATTCCTGTGCACTTGGGTGAGTGTACTATTTGATAACCTGTGTTACTGATCTTGTAACTTTCAGAGTGTCAACACAAAATAATTCCAATTACTTGAATCACATGTAATTTACTTAAGTTTATTTTTCTCATATTCCAGTATTTGGAATTATTTTGTGTTGACCGACTTAAAGTTAAAATATTGTCAATAAACCAACACTGAAAAAAGTCTTCAAAACTATCTTTAACCTGTGTTATTGTGTGTTTGTAATTCTGGTGATGAATGGAACGGAGGCAACTATGGCTTTAAGTTAGGAACCATTCCGGAATTCGCCTGGAGTAGAAGTGAGAAAACACGGAAAACCCCTTCCAGGATGACTGCGGTGGGAATCGAATCTACCTCTTCTTAGTTCTGCCTCACGAGACTAAGTGTACACCGTTTCAGCCCTCAGACCAGAATGAAATGTCTTGGTGGAGACGAGAATCGAAACCGGAACATCAATGGCGACACTCAAGAATACTAGCTGCTTAACTCTTTATGGGATAGTGGTCTCTATATTAACCACCTGTCATAAGGACTGTTTATGCTTTCAAAGATGCTGATAGTTGAATCTTTAAGCCAAATTTTGGAGAATTTTCATGCCGAAATGCTAGTATTTCTAAAAATCAAATATTATATACTGTAGATACGTATCTACTTGACGTAACATTGTGTTGGATAACATTTTTAAAAAATAAAACTTAAAACATTAACATTTAATGTGTAATAATAATATATAAATATAGAAATAAAATCATAAAAATACATTTATATAAGAAATAAAATAAAAAAAATAATAAACACCACTAAAAAGAATTATGAAAATTATTGTAAAAATCAATTCGAAATAACTTAATTAATTAATTCAATAAAAATTGAAAATTAAAATTTAATATATAAACATTAAAATTAAAGAAACAAAAGATACCATTATTAATAATTTATTATAATAATTAAAATAAATTAAAATTTAAAAACACCTAAAATAAAAATAATAGTTCTGCCCTATAAAGAGTTAAGTAACGTATGATCCAGTTTCGTTAATCTATTATTCAAATCAGAGATATGTTTGAACCATAAAGCAAATGTCTCAAGAGAGCAAATTCAATGTTGGAAGGCTCATATCGAACTGAATATCAAACTGTAGAATTGATGTGTTCATAATATCAAAGATACTTAGTGATATGAACTAAAGCATAGAGAGGAGTGCAAATTATTAGACAATACGGCAGTTTTCCAAAATTCCATTTATACTTTTCACGGCTTAATGCACTAAAATATGTTTTGCAAGACGCTGAATTTACTTCCAATGTTTAGCCAAGAGTCTTCATTATATTTTCATTTAAGAAACTCAAAGTAAAATAATGTTATAGAATTTTCAGTAACACAGGACCTTGCTAATGCAAAATGCCTCACGTTTTGTTTTGATTACTTCACTCTACATTTCATGTGAATTTAGAGCAGAGTGATTTGGGGTCTTGTTTACTGATGATCCGCTCTTGAATTATTCAAAGATTCCTGAACCATGGATTGAAATCACCTGACTTACAGGATACATTCCAAAGTCAACGAAAAAATAGAAAACGGACCCAACTCAGGTAACCATCGAAAGTCCCTATTCTAAAAGTTTCCAGACGCGACTTCTTATGAAGAAGGATGTAAGTCCACGGGGGAGGAAACATTACTAAGTAGGGCAAGAAAATATGCCAGCAGTTGGTCAAAAAATCATTCTGAATAAAAAAAATTCACTGATTTTAATTCTTCATTTGATTCTAATAATTTGCACACCTCTCTATTTAGGAGCTTCCTTATTGACGTCTAACTGGAAAACCATGGAAATTTAATACATTTATTACACATTAGTCAATAACATTGAATTAATATAGGCTACATTAATTAATACCAGTTTCGGCCATATTATGGCCTTGTTTTTAGCAATTGTTTTAAAAAGAAGAAACTAGCCTATTGTAATTAATTACAATCAAAGGTTTTGAAATAATATTTTACATGGATTTTTGTCTGTGAGGAATTCATAAAAAAAGATGTATAACAAGTAGCTCCGTGCTGAACTAGAGAGCCTACTTTTATTAAAATCTAAGATTCATATCAATGATGAATCTATATATGAGAAATGGAATGCTACATTGAATCTATCAGCGCGCGTAAAATCATGATGGCAACAATGTCATATATGTGTTGCTCAGAATTAATCTGAAATATTATGATCTATTATTGTCCCAATTTTGGATGACATCTATTTGTTAGTATAGAAGTTACAAGTACTTAAAAATTAGACCTATGAGCTGGCTTAGAATCATGTTGGCAGCACTGACGTATATTAGTTACTCCAAATTAATGTAGAAGCGCATGTACTGTAGGTGTGTAAAGTTTCGAGCTGTTGGCTTATATATACTTTCTGATATATTGGTATTAGGATAACGAAATAGGGACACCATTTATGAATAGTTGGCAGCCCTGGTTAATTTAAGAATACGCATAGTCATATCTGTTATGGTACACGTAGTACATACGACATTTGTTTGAAATCCAATTGATAGTGTAGAAGTTACATCCTTTTAAATACTGGACCTATCAGCAGGCTTAGACTAATGTTGGCAACACTATCATATATGGCCTCCTGGAAATTAAAATAAAATGTTATTATCTACTAGCTGTACCCAGCATGCGTTGCAATACCAATCAAAAAATTGTTGGCGTTGTAACTTTGTTTGATGAAGTGCTTTTGGATTCCCAATATTTTTTTCTTTTTCCGTTAACCACCACTAAACTATTGTAAAATTGATTTACTATCTCTAAAAGAATCCTGGGAGCGTGCTCGAACAACTCACCAAAGTTTCATCGCAATGAAATGAATGATATATGAACGCATACGGGACTTTGTTGAAACGATTCGAGCGCTGTCACACATTTGTTGAATATACTCGTACGCTACCTATTGTAAAAAGGATTTACTAAGTCGAAAACCTTCCCTGGCTTGTGCACAACAAATCATGAAAGTTTAAATCGCAATCGGATGAATGGCATATGAACATATACGGGATTTTGTTTAAACGATTCGCGCACCATCACTCATTTGTTGAATCTACTTGTGCGCCACCAATTGAAGAACGGATTTACTAATTCATACACCTTCGCAGGACTGTACTCAACTCCCCAAAGTATTATCATAATCGGATGAATGGTGTATGAACGCATACGGGACTTGGTTGAAACGATTCACGCACTGTTGGTGTATTCTTTGAATACACGGTACGTGAGAATCCAATTTTGATGCTCTTTGCATGTTCATTTCTTCCTTTCTTATCAAACACCAACAGTGATCTTCTATTTTCTCTTTGTTGATCAGGTCTCTTATATCTTTTATGAGTCTGTTCTAGATATATATCTTCTATGACTCACCTAGCGTCATCTCGCAGCGAATCTCTGAAGCTCCTCAATTCTTCCTGGTGCAAGAGGATTTACTTATCCATCTGGCCACCAGATCTTGTTACCATCGCCAGCTATTTTCTCCGTGAGCAAGAGAACTGCGTCTACTTTTTTACTCACCATGCTGCGCTAGTATCATCTGTTATCAACTCTTTGAAGACCGGCTCAGCAAGAGTAGATAATTTTTTTGTTGTAATGTTGGCTATGTTTATATGTTCTCCTTTTGTTTCCTACCCCCACTCTTTTCCCTTCCTTGGACTCTCTGTGCTTCGCTGAGCAGGTCTCACTTCTAAGTCGGCAGTTGACTCGGTCAGTTAAGGCTCAACTCGAGCTAGTCTCCTCAAACCAAGAGACACTCTCTACGTTCTACGCCATGTTGGCACACTAGTTACGGTTAAGGGAACTTCACCTTCGCCATGCAACAAAGATAAGTACCTGCTTCGAGTTTTAACCTCATCTTCATGATTTTATCGACTACATGCTTTTAACGATCTTTTATAGGCAGTGTGAAATTACATATTTTGGGGCAAAAATCCTCATTCGCGGGATTTTCCATGTTGGGCTTTTGTCTAATCAAGCCAATCTTGGGGAAAAGCAGCATTTCTTATGCTTGCTAAATGAGAAATCTTCTCACCACGTGGGATATTATCTAATACCCGCTGTCTATAAATTACAAAGCTAGTTCCTCCGCTGGATTAACTTTGACCCCATACTTCTATAAAGATCGTTCTGGAACCTTCCAAATCCTGTACTCTATCTGCGAGTCTTGTCGTTAGGTATTTTTCACTCACTTGTGAAAATACTTTTTAAAATGAGGAATCTTCCTTATAAATTACTGCAATAGCAAACTTTCGTCCACCGTTGGAATGTTCTATGGCGTATTTAATTGTAATTCACAATCTTCTCAAGAAATAGATTCTCGCCTACCTAGTGAAACCAGTTTTCTTCATTATTGCAATAACTTTCTTTCCCATAAACTTCCGTGTTTTTTACAGTGAACTTTGCATCCATTTTACAGACTATAGTGAAAACTAGTGCTTGTTCTACTTTTCTACCGCGTCGCGATCGTCCGCTTACATTAAATAAGGCCATGAACATTGATCCGAAATCCCAATTATCTTTCCTCAACCTTCTACTAACAAACCATATCAATAAAATTGTAACTATTCTATAAGGTGTCACTCTACGAAGTGCCCTTCCATTTTGCTTGTTTATCATTAATTAATTACTGTATAACTACGTGTTTTATACACGGTTCAAACTTACATTGTTTCTTCCCCGTAATCAGGGAAAACAATACTTTCAACTCTTGAGTGAGTTATTTCTAGATCTCACGAAATGGAAACTGCCCCATTTGGCTCGTGATTCCTATTTAAACATAGGAAGTCTAGAACCTTCCTTTTGACCTTCTTCTTCAGGTTTCACCGTAAGTGACCTGCTCTCTTTTGTATAATTGTTATAAAGTAATTCTGCTTAAATATAGGAAGTTGTAGGAACTTCTATCTTATTCTTCATGGTTTTCTCATTGTTATTTTCGAAGTTGTTATTCTCTCTAGAACATTCTCTCAAGAATTTCTTAAAGTACACTCTTTGTAATCGATTTAATGTTTAAACTTTAATTACTTCATTTGTCCTTTTTCAGAAAATCTTATAAAGATTTTAGAACATATATAAGGTTTGAAACCTCATAAATTGTTATTTTCCTGGAGCAATCTCTAAATGTTAGGAGGTCTGCGACCCCATTGTTAAAAAATTTAAATGATCCATATTTGTCAGAAAAATATATATTTGTTAAAGTTATAAACTTTTTTTGAATTGTTAAATAAATTAAATATTTGTTTTTGGATTTATAATTTCGAAAACACAACGGTTAGGCAAGATCCGGTCTTCCTTGACTCTCCCTACTCAATGCCATTAAACCTATTGATAGGGCTTTCACCACTTGTTGCATTTGAGCAAAAAATTCTTAGTGGTAATCTTGTTAAAGTTCTCTTAGCTTTAAGGCTAATTCTAACTGGCCAGTAAGGCAAGTACAGCTCGCTACGCCAGCTACCTGCTTGTGGAGATCCTCTCCAAAATCTTATGGTCAGTTTTCAAAAAGATAAGTGTTTCTCTTTGCCTAAACTTTTAGTCGGCTACTGGCTGGTTAAAAGCTTAGCCATTTCCAAATGCAACTACTGGTTAATTTACCAAATTTATTTTCAAAAGCATAATTCCTTTATCACCATCCTTTTATAACTTCGAAAACTGGAAATATCAAAATTGATGCAAATTATTGTCATTCTTCGAATTACTTTGAAAAAACGAATTTCTTTGAAAGGACATACAATAAACTTGTCACTTTCAGTCATGCCAGACCAACACCCTTCCCCATAGTAGTCTTATGCCTGCTTGAGAGGGAATATACTAAGGCCACTCTCCAGCAAACCGCCCAAGTTCTAGCTGCGGTTCCCGTTAGCTTAGACCAAGTCCTTACCCACTTTAGGTATCCGAGAACGAATTTTCAGTGGCAACCGCCTCTGGTGTGTATTTAAAGCTAAATTTATAACTTTTGTGGAACTGTCATCCTATTTCTCTATCCTTTTTCTCCAGTCCGAAACCCACTTCCTTTTCTTAATCATCTTCCCTTGGTGGGTGGGTTATTCCTCAGCCAATAATCTACCCAAAATTTGGTGCCGAAACCCGGGAGAGTCCATTTGTCATTTTTCTGTTTGGCAATACTTTGAAAATTATTAATATCTGCTTTGAATCTTTCAGCTATAACTACATCGTGCAAAGCCTGTGAAGGGGAAAGAGGCCGCTCCTGTCTCCTTTGGTGTGTCCCGTTCTTGTCACTTATTGCTGCTGCCAGCTTGACAGCATTTCCAAGGTTCCACAGTTTCGTGAGTTGCATTTCAATATATTTTCTTTAATATGGCTCCTACTGATAAGGATAAAGATGAAAAACTTACTTCTAAACGAGCATCCTATAAAGGGCAAATTACCCGATTCAGAAAGTACATAAAAGAATTAGATCCCTCAGAAGCGCAATTAGACTTGTTGAAACATCGTGTAAGGGATTTTGAACGTTCTTATGAAAATTATTGCAACATTCAAACTGAAATTGAAACTTGTATGCTCAATCAAACCGAAGATCGAGTTGAAGTAGAAAACCAATACTACGAAAGGCATAGGTTCTGCTTTCAAAATAATACGCCAACTCGAAGAGGAGCCGAAAAAGGACGCTTCTGTTCTTGGTTCCTTTCACGAACCACAAACTTCTTTCCGTGAGGGTACTCACAAGCCCAAACCAATTTTACCTAAAATTGATTTACCCCATTTCTCTGGAGATGAATCTACTTGGGATTCTTTCTATGAATTATTTTGCTCCCTTGTTCATGACAATGAAGACATTCAAGTCATTTACAAGTTTCATTACTTGAGATCTATCCTCTGAGGTCTAGCTTTGCAGTTGGTCGAAGCACTTCCTCTACGTGCCGAAAATTACCCCATTGCCTTTAACTTATTAGAAGAAAGATATGGAAATTTACGGTTACGTATTCAACGCCATATGAAGGCTCTATTCAACCTACCTGCGTCACAGCACAATGACGTCACCAGTTTGCGCACTCTAGTTGATACTACACAACTTCACGTTAAGGCTTTGTCCCAATTAGATCAACCCACTGAACACTGGGATACTTTCCTAATACATTTAGTGGTTTCTAAAGGTGATGCTGCTACCCTCAAAGCTTGGGAAATTGAACTTTCTAAAGAAAACGACTATTCTTACGAGCATTTAGTCACTTTCATAAATGCCAGATGCCAGCTCTTAACCGCTTTAGCTAATCAAAGTGAACCCTCTTCCCCGAGTTCCAAATTTGAATTAATGTCTATCAAACCTAAAAGCGATCGCATAGCTTCTAATACCCAAAAGCCCGAGTCCAGCTCATCTAAATTTAAATCAAACACTACTGGTTACCCAACTAGGTCTAGTGAACGTCGTGTTGCTATCTCTATGATTTTAAACACTCAAAGCGAACCTCGCAAGAGTTTAAACAAACCTTTAAAGTGCATACTTTGTAAAGATCCCCATGCCCTATACCTCTGTAAGTCCTTTAAAGAAATGTCAGTCGACGACAGAAGAAAATTAGTTTCCAGAATAAACATTGCTTCAATTGCCTAGCGCCTACTCATTCTGCTTCTAATTGTAAGTCCACAAGACTTTGCTACCATTGTGAAAAGGCTCATCATACTTTGCTACATCGTCATGACTAGGCAAGGTCATCGACTGCATCTACTTCTCCGAAAAATGATAGTTCTAACAGTGCTAATGCTTCATCGTACATTCAAAATGCCAAGTCCATTCGCAGTGCTCAAGTATTGTTGTCCACCGTCCAAATCGAAGTTCAGGATAACTTTGGCAACTGGGTCCGTGCACGTGGTCTTCTAGATTCAGCGGCAACTCATGATTTTGTGTCTAATTCCTTAATTAGAAAACTAGGCCTACCTGTAAACCCCACTTCTATCAATGTGTCGGGCATCAACAGCTCAAAATCGCAAGCTTTACAATTTTCAAAGCTAACCATAAGAGATACTTGTCATAGAAACAACTTTCTTAAACTTAATTGTCTAATTCTCAATAGCATTGGAGAAGACACTCCAAGTCACTCTGTGGGTATTTCAGGGTTAAACATTCCCTCGCATTTAAGGCTAGCCGATCCTTTGTTCAACATGCAAAATCCTATTGACATACTTTTTAGTGCCAATGTTTTCTGGAATTGCCTACGTAAACAGGTTCGTAAGTTATCCTCAAACGTGGTCGCCAGAGACACTAATTTTGGATGGATCGTGACAGGTCAACTTCCCCATTATTCTCCCCAACCCGCGTCGCAATGTTACTTCTCCAATACTGACCTGGAACAGTTCTGGAGGCTTGAAAATGTTGATCCTCCTAATGTAACCTCTTCAGAAAATGAATTCTGTGAGCAACTTTTTTTGAACACCACAACTCGCTCTTCTGATGGCCGGTTTGTTGTTCAAATGCCAAGATTACATAATCCTCCCCAACTTATTAACTCTCAGCCCAAAGCTCGAAAAGCTCTCTTTGCTATCGAGACCAAATTCAAGAGAGAACCTCTTGTTAAACAGCAGTACACTGATTTCATGGATGAGTATGAAAGCTTAGATCATATGGAAATCGTAAACAAATCTGATGATGAATTGCACCCCCCAATTGAAACGGTTTATTTAAATCATCATCCCGTGTGGAAAAACCCTCTTGTAAAAGATAAAATCCGAGTTGTTTTCAATGGTTCATCACCCGACGTTAATGGCAACAGCCTTAACGATACTCTTTACTCTGGTCCTGCCATTCAGTCAGATCTATCTGCTATACTCTTAAATTTTCGATTATTTCCCATAGCTGTCATAGCTGATATAAAACAGATGTACCGTCAAGTGTTAATTCAACCGGAACAACGAGATCTCCAAAGAATCTTGTGGCGTGATGAATTCAGCAAGCCCTTTAAGGTATTTCGCTTAAAAACGGTTACTTATGGCTTAAAACCCTCTGCTTTCCTTGCTATCCGATCCCTACACTTGCTAGCCTCACAAGATGGTCATTTATTTAATTCCAAAGCCTCTGAAGCACTAACTACGTCATTCTATGTTGACGATTATTTGCAGTCCTTCCCCACTTTGGAGGAAGCTTCTTTTGTGTCTTTAGAACTTCAGGCATTGCTAAGGAATGGAGATTTCCCACTCCATAAGTGGAATTCCAACTCCCCTGAGTTTCTCGCCCAGTTTCCCATCGAAGACGTAGATCCTTCTTCTGTCGAAATTTGTGGAAACTCCGAATCTATAAAAACTCTAGGAGTTCACTGGTGCACTAGCACTGACACTCTCATCTATAAAGTTTCGCTCGCAGAAGAGCTTCCTAATACAAAAAGACAAATCTTCTCTGAAATTGCAAAAATTTTTGATCCGCTTCAATTCCTTGCCCCAGTTATCGTTATAGCCAAACTCTGCATGCAATAGATGTGGTCGCTCAAATGTGAATGGGATGACACTGTCCCTCTTTCTTTTCTTAATCGTTGGCTCTCGTTTCGCAGCAATTTGCCGGATCTTTCCCTTATCGAAATCCCGAGGAATTTAATTAGCTCTCATTCTAATACACCCTTCTTCCTTCATGTGTTCGCGGACAGTTCCGAAAAGGCTTACAGTTGCTGCGCATATTTAGTTTATCACGGTTCATTATATGGATCTTCAGTTTCCAACCATGTTTGTGCCAAATCGAAGGTCGCTCCTCTTAAAACTATCACTTTGCCTAGGCTCGAACTGTGCGCTGCACTCATGGCTGCAGAACTTGTTAAGAAATTACGGGAAGTATTAAAAGTCGAATTCTCGCAAATCTATCTCTGGAGCGATTCCATGATCGTCCTTTCTTGGATCGCCAAGAACCCCTCTCACTGGCAAACTTTTGTTGCAAACAGGGTTTCCAAAATTCAAACTCTTTCTTCTGGATGTCAATGGAGGCATGAGCCCAGTGCTGATAATCCAGCCGATATTATCTCTCGTGGTTGTTTACCCTTTCAATTGGCAGCTTCCCAATTGTACTGGCATGGGCCCTCGAGGTTAATCGAAGACTCTTCTTCATGGCCTTCTAAACCTCCAGCTACAAACTCCAACTTGCCTGACGCTACAGTATCTTTACCTACTGCTTCGTGTCTTGTTTCCAACGTTTCTCATCCCATGTTGTCCCGCTACTCTTCCTTTCACAAATTAATTCGAGTTGTTGCCTATCTCCTTAGATGGAAATATCTTGTGGTTGACCAACCTCTTCTCCCCAAACCACACCTTACCAATCATGAATTGAATCTCGCTACCATTAAGGTTTTACAACTGACACAGCAAGAAGCCTTTTCTTCTGAATTGTCTTTGCTTTCTTCTAAAAAGGATCTTCCCAAATCCAGTCGTCTTCGTGCTTTAGCTCCTTTCCTTGATGACCATGGGTTACTCAGGGTAGGTGGAAGGCTCTCGCAATCTTTGCTCTCTGAGGACAAAAAGCATCCCGTTATTTTGCCTTCCAAACATCACGTAACTTCTTTAATTATACGTGACTTTCATTATCGTAATCTGCATGTTGGTACACGCACTCTGCTTTGCCTCTTAAGGGAAAATTACTGAATCATAAATGGAATTCACGAAGTTTCTTCTGTAATTCATAAGTGCATTCCTTGCTTTAAAGCGAAACCTAAAATCAATACTCAATTAATGAGCGATCTGCCCTCTTTTCGCTCTTCTCCTATACGCCCATTTGCTTTAACTGGTGTGGACTATATGGGTCCGTTCCAATATCAACGAAACTCTCCTGAAGCTAAACGCAAATTGTTCGGTAAGCTTTATGTTTCTCTCTTTGTTTGCATGGTTACAGGCGCAATCCACTTGGAACTAGTAACGAATGCTTCTACTTCTTACTTTTTATCAGCTGTCTCTCGCTTCACTGCTAGGCGTGGTGTTCCTTCAGAGATGTTCTCTGATAACGCTTCCACTTTTCAGGGCGCAGCTTCCCTGTGGAAGAAAGCTCTCACTTCCTCTCCTGCCCTGGAACAAATTTCTAATTTTTCCTATTCAAAGGGTTTCAAATGGCGCTTTATACCTCCCTACGCTCCTCATCACGGTGGTAGGTGGGAATCTTGTGTAAAGCTTACTAAACGTCATTTATGAAAAGTGTTAGGTAATCGTATTCTGACTTACGAAGAATTCAATTCACTGTCCGTTCTGATTGAAGGTGTTGTTAACTCTCGCCCTTTAACTCCTCTTTCCAATGACCCTGATGACCTGCTTCCACTTACACCTGGTCACTTCCTTATTGGCACTTCTCTTTCTGCTCCTCCTCCTCTTCCCAATTCTTTCAGGGATTCTAATTTACCTATTGTTTGGCGTAAACTTGAAGCCCTCCGCAATTCCTTTTGGAAGAGGTGGAACTTGGAATATTTAACTTCTTTGCAACGGAGACAGAAGTGGTTTCTTTCCAGTCCCGACATTAAAGTGGGGGACTTGGTCTTGGTTAGGGATGTTTCACCCCCTCTAGTATGGATCTCTGGTAGAGTGACCGAGTGTTATCCTGGAAGGGATGGGAGAGTCAGGGTGGCCAAAATCTTGACCACTAATGGTCCGATCACAAGACCACTGTCTTTGATCGCTCCGTTGCCTTTGAATGTGTAACTGTTTATTTGTTCTCTGTTGGTGTTTCTCCTCCCAGTATGGTGTATTCATTGAATACACGGTACGTGAGAATCCAATTTTTAATGCTCTTTGCATGTTCATTTCTTCCTTTCTTATCAAACACCAACAGTGATCTTCTATTTTCTCTTTGTTGATCAGGTCTCTTATATCTTTTATGAGTCTGATCTAGATATATATCTTCTATGACTCACCTAGCGTCATCTCGCAGCGAATCTCTGAAGCTCCTCAATTCTTCCTGGTGCAAGAGGATTTACTTATCCATCTGGCCACCAGATCTTGTTACCATCGCCAGCTATTTTCTCCGTGAGCAAGAGAACTACGTCTACTTTTTTACTCACCATGCTGCGCTAGTATCATCTGTTATCAACTCTTTGAAGACCGGCTCAGCAAGAGTAGATAATTTTTTTGTTGTAATGTTGGCTATGTTTATATGTTCTCCTTTTGTTTCCTACCCCCACTCTTTTCCCTTCCTTGGACTCTCTGTGCTTCGCTGAGCAGGTCTCACTTCTAAGTCGGCAGTTGACTCGGTCAGTTAAGGCTCAACTCGAGCTAGTCTCCTCAAACCAAGAGACACTCTCTACGTTCTACGCCATGTTGGCACACTAGTATCGGTTAAGGGAACTTCACCTTCGCCATGCAACAAAGATAAGTACCTGCTTCGAGTTTTAACCTCATCTTCATGATTTTATCGACTACATGCTTTTAACGATCTTTTATAGGCAGTGTGAAATTACATATTTTGGGGCAAAAATCCTCCTTCGCGGGATTTTCCATGTTGGGCTTTTGTCTAATCCAGCCAATCTTGGGGAAAAGCAGCATTTCTTATGCTTGCTAAATGAGAAATCTTCTCACCACGTGGGATATTATCTAATACCCGCTGTCTATAAATTACAAAGCTAGTTCCTCCGCTGGATTAACTTTGACCCCATACTTCTATAAAGATCGTTCTGGAACCTTCCAGATCCTGTACTCTATCTGCGAGTCTTGTCGTTAGGTATTTTTCACTCACTTGTGAAAATACTTTTTAAAATGAGGAATCTTCCTTATAAATTACTGCAATAGCAAACTTTCGTCCACCGTTGGAATGTTCTATGGCGTATTTAATTGTAATTCACAATCTTCTCAAGAAATAGATTCTCGCCTACCTAGTGAAACCAGTTTTCTTCATTATTGCAATAACTTTCTTTCCCATAAACTTCCGTGTTTTTTACAGTGAACTTTGCATCCATTTTACAGACTATAGTGAAAACTAGTGCTTGTTCTACTTTTCTACCGCGTCGCGATCGTCCGCTTACATTAAATAAGGCCATGAACATTGATCCGAAATCCCAATTATCTTTCCTCAACCTTCTACTAACAAACCATATCAATAAAATTGTAACTATTCTATAAGGTGTCACTCTACGAAGTGCCCTTCTATTTTGCTTGTTTATCATTAATTAATTACTGTATAACTACGTGTTTTATACACGGTTCAAACTTACATTGTTTCTTCCCCGTAATCAGGGAAAACAATACTTTCAACTCTTGAGTGAGTTATTTCTAGATCTCACGAAATGGAAACTGCCCCATTTGGCTCGTGATTCCTATTTAAACATAGGAAGTCTAGAACCTTCCTTTTGACCTTCTTCTTCAGGTTTCACCGTAAGTGACCTGCTCTCTTTTGTATAATTGTTATAAAGTAATTCTGCTTAAATATAGGAAGTTGTAGGAACTTCTATCTTATTCTTCATGGTTTTCTTATTGTTATTTTCGAAGTTGTTATTCTCTCGAGAACATTCTCTCAAGAATTTCTTAAAGTACACTCTTTGTAATCGATTTAATGTTTAAACTTTAATTACTTCATTTGTCCTTTTTCAAAAAATCTTATAAAGATTTTAGAACATATATAAGGTTTGAAACCTCATAAATTGTTATTTGCCTGGAGCAATCTCTAAATGTTAGGAGGTCTGCGACCCCATTGTTAAAAAATTTAAATGATCCATATTTGTCAGAAAAATATATATTTGTTAAAGTTATAATTTTTTTTTGAATTGTTAAATAAATTAAATATTTGTTTTTGGATTTATAATTTCGAAAACACAACGGTTAGGCAAGATCCGGTCTTCCTTGACTCTCCCTACTCAATGCCATTAAACCTATTGATAGGGCTTTCACCACTTGTTGCATTTGAGCAAACATTCTTAGTGGTAATCTTGTTAAAGTTCTCTTAGCTTTAAGGCTAATTCTAACTGGCCAGTAAGGCAAGTACAGCTCGCTACGCCAGCTACCTGCTTGTGGAGATCCTCTCCAAAATCTTATGGTCAGTTTTAAAAAAGATAAGTGTTTCTCTTTGCCTAAACTTTTAGTCGGCTACTGGCTGGTTAAAAGCTTAGCCATTTCCAAATGCAACTACTGGTTCATTTACCAAATTTATTTTCAAAAGCATAATTCCTTTATCACCATCCTTTTTGGAAGCACTTGGTTACTGTTCAGGAAGCTTTGTAACTTCGAAAACTGGAAATATCAAAATTGATGCAAATTATTGTCATTCTTCGAATTACTTTGAAAAAACGAATTTCTTTGAAAGGACATACAATAAACTTGTCACTTTCAGTCATGCCAGACCAACACCCTTCCCCATAGTAGTCTTATGCCTGCTTGAGAGGGAATATACTAAGGCCACTCTCCAGCAAACCGCCCAAGTTCTAGCTGCGGTTCCCGTTAGCTTAGACCAAGTCCTTACCCACTTTAGGTATCCGAGAACGAATTTTCAGTGGCAACCGCCTCTGAGTGTATTTAAAGCTAAATTTATAACTTTTGTGGAACTGTCATCCTATTTCTCTATCCTTTTTCTCCAGTCCGAAACCCACTTCCTTTTCTTAATCATCTTCCCTTGGTGGGTGGGTTATTCCTCAGCCAATAATCTACCCAACTGTTGCTCATTAATTGAATCAACTCGTGCGCTACCAATTGTAAAATTGATTTACTAAATCAGAAATCTTTGGGGAGTGGAAACAACATATCTCCAAATTTCATTGCAATCGCATGAATGGTATATGAACGCATACATAATTTATTTTAAACGATACGCGCGTCGTTACTCATTTGTTGAATCTACTCGTGTGCTACCTATTGTAAAAAGTATTTACTAAGTCATAAACCTTTCCTGGAGTGTGCACAACAATTCAATCAAAGTTTCATAACAATCGGATGAATGGTATATGAACGCATACGGGACTTTGTTTAAGCAATTCGCGTGCCGTCGCTCATTTGTTGAATCTACTTGTGCAATACCTATTGTAAAGTGGACGTACTAAGCCAGAAACCTTCCCTGAAGTGTACACATCATCTCACCCAAGATTCAACGCTATCGGACGATTGGTATATGAACGCATACGGGACATTCTTGAAACGCTTCACGCATCATCCCTCATTTGTTGAATCTACTTGTGCGCTACCTATTGTAAAATGGATTTACTAAGCCAGAAACCTTCCCTGAAGTGTACACATCATCTCACCCAAGTTTAGTCGCTATTGGACGAATGGTATATGAACGCATACTGGACTACGTTGAAACACTTTGCGCGTCGTCGCCCATTTGTTTAATCTACTTATGCGATACCTATTGTAAAGTGGATTTACTAGGTCGGAAACCTTCCCTGAAGTGTACACAACATCTCACCTAAGTTTCATCGCTATCAAACGAATAGTATATGAACGCATACGGGACTTTTTGAAACGCTTCGCGCGTCATTGTTCATTTGTTGAATCTACTCGTGCGCTATGCATTATAACATGGATTTACTGAGCCAGAAACCTTGCCTGTAGTGTATGTAACGTCTCACCCAAGTTTCATCGCTATCGGACGAATGGTATGTGAACGCATACAGGACGTTGTTGGAACGCTTCGCCCGTCGTCGTTCTTCTGTTGCATCTACTTGTGCGATACCTATTGTAATGTGGATTTACTAAGCCAGAAACCTTCACTGTAGTGTACACAATATCTCACCCAAGTTTCATAGCTATCAGACGAATAGTATATGAACGCATACGGGACTTTGTTGAAACGCTTCGCGCGTCGTCGCTCATTTATTGAATCTACTCGTGTGCTATCTATTATACCATGGATTTACTAAGCTAGAAACCTTGCCTGTAGTGTACACAACCCCCCACCCAAGTTTTATCGCTATTGGACATATGGTATATGAAGGCATACAAGACTTTTTTGAAACGCTTCGCCCGTCGTTGCACATTTGTTGAATCTACTCGTGCGCTACCTACTGTTAAGTGGATCCACTAAGCCAGAAACCTTACCTGAAGTGTACAGAACTTCTCACCCAAGTTTCAACGCAATGGGATGAATGGTATATGAACACATGTGGGAATTTCTAGAAACAAACGCACGCCATTTTATTGAAGATATTCGCGCGCCATCTACTTTAAATTGGATTTTCTACGCCTATAACTTTTCCGGGACTGTACAAAACAACTCACCAAAATTTGATCGCAATCGGACGAATTGTATTTGAACGCATCCCCATTACGCATTTGTTTAAACTACTCGCGCGCTATCTATTATGAAATGGATTAACTATGCCCATCCCGGAAGTGTTTACAACAACTCACCAAAATTTTATCGCAATCGAATGAATGGTTTATGGACGCATAAAAGACGAACAAACGAACATTTATTTATCTCTATATATATAATAATGAAAGTTTGTCTGTTTTTTTCTGAATTTCTACGGTAATTTGCGTTATTTACGCGTGTCAGACTGTTTTATGATGGATGCGCGAGAAATTATTTTTTTTGTCTGTCTGTCTGTCTGTTTGTCTGTCTGTGGACAAAGTGGTTGTTCCCTTATAACTAGAGAACGGCTGGGTGGATCAACGTAAAATTTCGTACAGATATCCTTCAGAGGCACGACACTAATCATTGATTTAACTCTTCTCTGTAACTCTCATAAAAGGGGACCTACCCCCTTAAAATACTTGCTGAAATAGGCGTAGAAGGGCGAGACAAAGCTCATTTTCAGCCCCTCAATGTGAGAAGCGAAACTTGGGGGCCCTCACATTTTATGGCCCTAAAACCAACAGTTTTTAAGATATTCCCATATAATGCGCTCAAGGGGGTCAAGGGGTACTCTAGAATTTTATCACGCGATTTGCACGGGCTGGTGTGGTACTGAACTCGAATTCAGCCCAGCTTAGGACCTTTGACCGAGCCGAGGTTCGAACGACTTGTGCACCATGCGAAGGAAAAATTGGAAATTTGGAATTGAAATAATTTAATAAATAGACATGTATTATGGGATGCAAATGAAGCATAATAAAAGTATTTTGGAGAAATTTGAAGCATTATGAGGAATTTATTATTTGGAAATATTCTGGTGTATGAGATTTTAACTAAGGAAGAGCTCGATCATTCGGAGCTGGAAAATGTACAAAGCATCAGTGTTTGGCATTAGAAAACCAGTTTTGGTTAGCAAGGCGATCATAAAAAAGCAATGCACACGACCCGTGGAGAAGAGGCTAGACCCAGGAGACTTTTTCAGAATATTTCAACAGCCAATCGAATAAAAGCACATCATTTTTGTGGGAATCGCTTTTATATAAATTTGGCAGATATAAAGAGAAATAAGCACATCTACAGGTGTAGAAGGCAATATGAAATTTATTTGGTTGAAAAGAAATATAATTTATTGAATAATAGAGCGAATATGAGTATATTTCTATTAATATACATGTGTGTGAGGCTAGCGGAGCTAGGCCAGCAGTGACACGCGCCGCGGTGAGAAGAAGCGTGACGTACACTCTCTCACAGCGACTGGACACGAGCGGACGCGTTCACGCACGCGCACAGCAGAGAAGCAGTTATTGCACGCAACAAAAGCCCGGTCGATAGGCACCGATGTACCATCGAACAACCTAGGCATCGCCGAGGAAGTTGGGAAGAGGAGTCGGCGAAACGCATTTACATTAATATTGGAGAGACAAGCGTTTGAAATAGTATTACAGCATTAGAACGAGACGTCGACTATAAACAGTATTTCACAGAGAAGCACAAACTAATAGCATTATCTACTGAATGCAACGATATTGCTACAGCGATTTCAAATATATATTCAACAGTATTTCATCACAATCTACATTACTGTCTACATGATGGCAGCGATTTTAAGTCGGGGAGGAAACGCTTATTCTACGTCTACTGAAGAGAAGATTATGGAGAACTAAATAAAATGAAAGGAGGTTAATCTATACCATGGATTGGGAGGTCAGAGTGACTTGGAAATTCAAGGATCGACACAGCTACAACTGCGCCACAACTTGCAGTATTCCAATACGAGTTTCTACAGCACAAGCAAGATGTCCCACAATACCTGGACGAGATGTGAACTCAGGACTTGCGGATCTACAATGTCGAGACCACTCTGCAGGACAGAGATAAGAAGCAGAAAACCGTTTGCAGCCAATCGATCTTGGAATCGCAGTTACCAGGCCGCTGGCCGCGAAGATGACACATCTACCGTTAGCAGCTCAAGCCGACACGCAGAACAGGTGATGGCAGGCCGAGTGAGTTGGGGCAGCTTGCAGCTGATTTGCACGTGCTTGGCAGTATCTGGTTTCGCTAGGAGGCGAGCGATGAAAGCTCAACGGAACATCTAGGACAGCTGATAGAGGTATTCCCTGGCTGTAGAAGACGTCTCAAGGTAGAAGAACCGTTTGATCAAATCTGTAGTTTTGCTGTAGTAGTGACATTTTTGGAGTGACCAACTTCATTTGTAGTAATTCTTATCTTTATTCTTTGTTTTTAATAGCTTAAATTTTAGAGTTTCATTGTAATTTTGATACGTCTTCATGTGTCGTTTAAGACGTTATTTTATGCATATTTAACGTAGATTTGCGTTTTTCGTATTTTTTTATTGTGAAGGAAACGTTGTATGACCCCCATTTTTGAACGATACTCGTTTTATAAAAGGAATGCTTCGATAATTCTTAGATAAGTCGATTATTTGATTAATCGACTATTTGTTTATTTGGTATCTCAAAGATACCTATGAAGCCACCAGTTTCAAGTGACCCTTCCGAGACCCTCTTCCAGTTAACACACAAGTATAGGTGACGATACATTCATAGGCTGGTGTAGCACAAAGTCTGCACTTGGGGGTGTCGGGAATTAGTGAGGTTCGATTACATTGTATTATGGAGAGGAAAGCGTAAATATTGGCAACTTGTAAGAACATTTAAACATTATAATTGTTATTAACAATTTCTATGCGTAACAGCGAAAGTATCCATTTATATGTCTATAATGCATTGTTATCAAGTAAAGCATTATTGTGGGATGCTATAATTCTATGTAACAAACATTACGATGTTTATATACATCTGAAATATTTATTTATAACAGTTTGAATGTTATTTAATTCCTACAGCGGAATATAACTAATTAGACAACTAAATAGTCTTGGACTATTATATTGTGCCCGCTGGCCGAAGGTTTCGGGGAGCCACCGGTTTCAAATGACCCTTCCTAGACCCTCTTCCAGTTTACACACAAGTATAGGGGACGATACATTCATAGGCTGGTGTAGCACAAAGTCTGCACTCGGTGGTGTCGGGAATTAGTGAGGTTCGATCTTTAACCAGCTCAGAGGAATTCATCGATAACAAAACTAAACAAGAAAAGAGAGGTCGGTCTTATGTTAAAATCACAAATAAATTTTATTCAGAATAGATCCCTAGCCTAGCATGAGAGTTGCAAAACGGCTAGTCCGATACTATTCTGCCCTGAAAGAAAATATAAAAAAGTCCTAAACAAGATCTAAATTACTCTCATGGTCCTAATACAAAATTCGACTAAAATGAACAAGTTAAGATAATGGCACATAAGATCGGCCCTAAGCAATTGCATCGAAATGACTACGGGAGGATCAAACATCAAATGAATCTACAGCAAAGCAAGACATTTACTTGTTTACAAATACTAGAACATTTACATTTAGTAGCAAGGGGAAAATTTGTCCTATGCTATGACGGTGCCATCTCTAACATTTATCTTTAGAGTTAAGTGTTTAGCTAGTCCTAAATATCATTAATTAACAAACGAGATGCGTTTATTACTAAGAAAATCAAGCTATGTGTACAATGTTGCTGAATAAATAAAAAAAGCTATGCTAATACAACACAAATGCATACAATAATTCAGCACTCCTATGGTTGTGCAATTGGCACTGCCTGCGTACTCGATTTGTTACTGTTTGTAACAAACGGTCATAGTGTCAAAGTGTTAAGAAAGTAGAAAAATATAGGAAAGCCTGCAAATGCGATAGTAATTAAACAATTACATCGACTCATATTGCTACTAATCTGATGTGTGTGCTTCTGTTATCACATCACCAATTAGTTGCCGATTATTCATGTGAAAATGTATCAAAATGTATCTAAAACAGCTTAACAATATCTAACTGTTAACATTTGGTCCAGCAAATAGTTTATTTTTAATGTTTCGAAATTTTATTTAGACTCAGGGGGAATTATAAGATTCGTTAGTTTTCAAAACCCTATTTTTGATGATTAAAGCTTCACACAATTATTTATCCCTGACAGTATTGTTGTTCAGTTTAAGGACCCTTAAAAGCGTTCAGTGTATTTAGGCAACGTGTGTATCCAACTTAAGCAAAATAACTCAATAGTTTAATAGTTTACTAGACACCTTGTGTCTTCACCAATATTTCATCATTTTTAGACATCCTGTGTCTCCACCAATTACTATACTCTTATTTCGGATTCATTGATCCAGGCGCCCTCGGTTTGGTACGACTTCATATAATTCATTACCACCGGTATAACCACAATAACAATGACGGAGGTATTAATCCACGGTCAGGACTCATATGATACTCTCATAACGTTAATTTACAAAAGTGTGGATTCCTAATTGATACACGTTTGAAGTGCTGGTAATAAAGATTATGTGTACAGAAAACATATCCTGACAACGCTTTAAATAAACATGAAGGCTTCTGATACAAACTAAAAGTGTGTGTGAGCATTTATAAAATTGCCTCTTCCCTGAATAAGGTTGAACCTGCGTTCATTTGGTTACGAAATACAGTTGCATTCATTGCCTGCGTGGCTTCTCTTAAATAAATAAACCTGTTTTCAAGTATTTATCTGGCCAACAAATGTGAATAACGGAACTCTGCATTCCACTTGTAATAATGTTAAGAATCTCACAGCCTTCTAAAACACTATGCTGATGCACTGCCTACAATCGAGTATGCTGTGTAGTGGGTTTGGCTCGTAACCTTGGCCTCGATTTAACATCTGTCAAACTAGTTTATTTGTCATCAGCTTGACAAAATAAAAGTTGATAATAACTGTTTTAAAATGATACGAAATGAGCATTGAAAATCCAGCCTTCCTGGCGTCAATAAATCTACTAATATATAAAAGTGAGATGGTGTGTGTCTGTCTGTCTGTCTGTTACTCAATAACGCAAGAACCACTGGTCCGATTTAAATGAAATTTTGCATGGATGTAGCTGATTTACCATGTTTACATATAGGATACTTTTGATTTCGAAATTTAGCACTATTAAAATATGGCGACCATTTTAGTGACGTCACTAGACCCTTTGGTTTCAACATTTCATATTTCCATATCAAATAAAAAGAGAACGGTAGGATATAGCAAACTTTTGATGGCACGGATGAGCTTTGAAATTTAATTTTCTATCCGAAAGGTCCTTATCACTTTTCGTGTATCTCCAACAGTTAGCGAGTAAAACCGACATTTGTGACGTCACTACACCCTTTGGTTTCAAAATTTCATATTTCCTTTTCAAAATAAAAAGAGAACGCTAAGAAATAGCAAACTTTTGATGGTATACATGAGCTTTAGCATTTAATTTTCTATCCGAAAGGTCCTTATCACTTTTCGTATATCTCCAACGGTTAGCGAGTAAAACCAAAATCTGTGCAATAAAACACGGTCAACACCGAGCGGTGCAGTAGATCTCCCTATATAGAAAAATGAAAATGTGTGTGTTTTTCTCTGAATTTCTACGGAAATTTGAGTTGTTTACGCGTTTCAGACTGTTTTATGATGGATGCGCGCGAAAATATTTTTTTTGTCTGTCTGTTTGTTAGTCTGTGGACAAATTTGTTCCCTTATAACTCGAGAACGGCTGGGTGTATCGACGTAAAATGTGGTACAGATATCCATCAGAGGCACGACTTTAATCATTGATGTAACTCTTCTCCGTACCTCTCATAAAAGGGGGCCTACCCCCTTAAAATACATGCTGAAATAGGCGTAGAAGGACGAGACAAAACTCATTTTCAGGCCCTCAATGTGAGAGACAAAACTCGGGTCCCCGAAAACCACATTTTAAGGACCAAAGACCAACCGTTTTTGAGATATTCCCAGAAAACTAATTTAATTTAATAAACTAATGAACGAATGCAAGCCAGTAACCATGCCAACGGATTCTCATTGCTGTAAGACGCAATGCAATTCCAATAATTACATTAGTGTAAAAGTTTGCAAACGGCTAGAAGATTATCACGGAACCAAATTAAGCCGTAAAATTCATCAATACGTATAATGCGCTTAAGGGGATCAAGGGGTACTCTAGAATTTTTTCACGCGATTTACACCTTCGGGTGTGGTACGGCAGGTCTATTATATGCCTATACCCATATCATTCATTCATTCATTCATTCATTCATTCATTTCGTATAGGCCATCTATGGACCGCGTCATTCCAACCGTCTCCTACTGGCTTTGATGTTTGCCCTGTACGCCCGCATTCGTTCTCGGTGGATTTCCTTCCGTTCCTGGGTCCAAATCTTTCCCGTTTTCAGCTTCGGTTTTTCTTGTAAACCTTTACAAGCTTGAAGTTTCCTATTGAGTGGGGCGCGCTCCTGAATGTCTGTTGGTGTAATCCCCACTTCTTTCAGATCTTTATCCAGTCCAATGAACCAGGCCCATTTTGTTTTCCTCTCCTGAAAGTAATTTTTGTTGCGGTTGGTCAGTTTCGCTGGGCTCATTCGTTTCACATGCCCAAAAAATGGTAACCTTCTCTTCCGGATGACGTTGGTTATCTTCTCCACATTAGTATATAGGTCATGGTTATGCCGTCTTCTGTATTCCCCATTGTTTAAGATGGAACCCAATATCTTTCTCAAAATTTTCCTTTCTTTTGCCTCCAGTTTCTCGACCAAGCCTTTTTTGTTCATCGTGAGGCATTCAGAAGCATGCAAGACCTCCGACGGATGACACTGCAGTAATGTTTTAGTTTTGCGTTGAAGGATATTGACCTTTTCTTATAGACGTCCTTAGTTAAATGGTAGGCCATTTCCATTTTGCTCCTGCGTGATGTGAATGCTTCTTTCTCTGATAATATCCCTTCCCTGACCCGTCCTGAAAAGAAAAGTACATGGCCATTGGCTGAATTAAAAATATAAAAAATAGGTGTTATAATTTCTCCCTATATTATATTATTATTAGTATTATATTATGGCGTACAACGACGAGATAAATCCCCTCGGTGCAAGCAACAAAACTCGGGGGCCCTAAAGGGTCCTCGAAAACTACATTATAAGGCTCTAAATCCAACAGTTTCTGAAATATTCCCAGAAAACTAATTTAATTTAATTTAACAAGCTAATGAAGGAATGCAAATCGGTAACCATGAGAACATTATCTCAAGGGGTGGCATACAACTTTCCTTCTATTTCTGTAAGAAGCAATGTCACTCAATTTATTACATTTCTGTGAAAGTTTGCAAATGGCTATAAGGTTATCACGGAACTAACGTAGACCGTATAATTCATCAATGCAATTAAGGGGGTGAAGGGGTAACCTAGAATTTTTTCATGCAATTTTCACGTTCGACATATAGTACAGAAGGTCTATTATATCTCCAAACAGCAACATTATTTTCAAAAATTCCTGAATTGAACCAGCATATTTTGCGGCTTTTAGGAATTTGGGCAATTTGAGGCTAAAGAAACTGCATTTTCATGCACCACAGGCCTTTATAATTTATGAAATGGGTCTTCCTGTGTATGGGCAACTAGCACAACGTAGAGGGTCAGTTTTTATGTGACGTGTATTGCGTTTCGTCTACAAGGCTTTCAATTGTATTTCACGTCAGGAAATACACGTTAGGTGAATTTAGTCTGAGAGCACATTTTATTTTTTATTTTTTGTCGACATACGGGTTCATCGTAAGGATGATTTTATTTGTTACTGTGTGGTAGATATACCCATATTTGGATATCTGGGCAATATGTTGTAGACAATAGAACGGTCTGTCTGTCTTTCTGTGTATCTTTATGTAAGCCTATACCTCGTGTTCGGATGCTTGGTGCATCGTAAAATTAGGTATGGTAACCATGAGAGTCAATACACCAATCATTTTTAAAACTTTTCACCGTACTTTTCATACAGTAGAAGGGTGGATATATATAGAAAAACATCTCAATATATGCTAAAATAGTCGAAATATAAAAATTATCCTAGAAGGACGACTAAAGCATATGTTGCGCTTCTCAATGTGAGACACAAAATTCGGGAATCTATAAAGGGTCTCCGAAAACTACATTTTAAGGGCCTTAAATTAACAGTGTGTATGATATTCCCAGTAAACTAACTTCGTTCTGATAAACTTGAAGGAATGACAAACCGCTAACCATTGCAACAGTAGTTCAATTGATAATGTCTGGTGTTAACAACGAGCACCGTTCGAAGAACGGGTACTTCTGCTAGTGTTTAATAAAACTATTACTTTCCACACGCGTCTTATAATTAACTACCTGCATTGTGCACTTTAATAAATGAAACCAAATTAAACTAATCTACTGTTTCCAACTCATACAATACGCTACAAATACTTGACCTGACTTACAGATGCAGCGTCACTTGGTTCGAGACCCGCCATGAGATGTTATATGCGGTCTCGTGTATGGCCTTAGATTATCTTCTCATTGTATTTGGACATCTTCCGCTGCTAATTCCCCACGCATGATTTAGAAATCACATGCCATTGCGTGGTTGGAGTTGTATTTGAAGATCTGATGGTTTAGCATGATTGTAATATTAGCGATGGTAATAACGTAGCACATAATTAACGAAAACTTGCGCGCACTGAAGCTAATATGCGGTAAAAAAAATGCCCATTTTCACTCCGCCACTGGCTCTAGTCTTGTCGCTTGTGCGACACTCACTCGTGACTTTTGCACTGATATTTACAGAAAATATTAACATAAAATATTAAACCAAAAATACTGCCCATCCGGCAAATAAAGATTGTACTCGTAGATTTTGTACAGTTAATTAATTACACAGTTTATGTAACACTGAAGTGTGTGTGTGTGTGAGCATGCGGTCATAATGTTTGCTTTACACAAGTCCATCATTTCACCTCGGAGAATGAAAATATTTCACAGTTTATGTAATGATGAATGTCACCAATCTTTAAATTGTTAAATAATGCCATGATGGCTATCCATGAGAAAAATATTTACTGTTTTTTCGTGCCACATGGTTTCCCTTCACGGACGTACTTTCACTTGTGCTCCAACATGCACATCGATGTTGCCTCATCCCAAGACAAACAGGAAACTGGTGTTATCAAATATGGCGTGCTCTCAGGATATGAGCTAGCCGCGTAAATTGATTGTTTCATGGATTTACGAAATATGCTGTACTTCAAATATGCAGAATTACATGGTTATAATTTTAATTGATTTTTGGAATGTCCAAAATATATAAAAATATGATCATAAGCGATATTACTTCGGCTTCTTCCCGCCGCTCGCATGGTATGTTCAGTTACATTCCAGCATAAGTTTTAGTCTCTGTTATCTGAGCAAACATGCGTCAACGGGCGCAATATTTCGAATATACACTATAAATTAGGATCATGGTATGGACAATTGTGGTCAAATGATGTCTATATTTATCAACAATTAAATATAAACATTGTTTAACTGAGATGAATAGACCAGGCGATATGTTAGTCTACCTGCGGTCTTGTATGATAAAAACAACTTTAATATGAATTCTTCATATTATTTAAATTTACACCAGAAGCGTGAGGACATGCATTTATTTTTATTAACAACTAAAAGACGAGCGAACTACAAATGAACATTGTTAACGTTTGGTAACGTTGATGAATAAGTTTGTTTTGGATCAAAGAGAACGAATAGCGCTAATGAACGGAATAAGAAGTATTTTGTGAATTGTATTAATGTGAACGAACATGTAATTGTTGTAATTTGATGCACGAGGTTTAATAATTTAGACAGGAGTTGAAAGTTAGGAGTGCATTGTGAACGATAACATACTCTAGCGTTGTTATCTAGTAAAATCACCAATTCTTCTACACGTGTGTAGCAAGATGTTTTTTTTTTGTGGAAGTAATGCCGTGCGGAGTTGTGAAGATTGTTTATAGAGAGGAAAGAAAGGAATTATGACATGTTTGGAGCGTAGTAAGACGCCTTTGATAAGTATTGTTCACTGTATTGCGGAAGGAAGGAACATATTGCTATGTAGAGCAACGAATTGTTACAGCATGAGTAAAAAGCGCTAACACAGAGGTTAATGTTTGAATTGTTTATGTCTGAGAGTATTTGTATTTGATCCACGAAATGTATAGAGTCTTTAAGTAGTTTCGCATCGATCTTTATCCTATTGTTTTATTTATTGACACGACATTCTAAGCTGCATTTAACTTAATTGTTTGATACTCAGGCTTATTTATTATGACTTACCACTAGAAGTACCTGAGAATTTATCGTTGGTAGAACCATTGTAAAAGGAACTGTTTTTGTAACAGAAACTCTATGAAGCTGTTAGAGCGCGACTGACAGTGTTAATGGTGATTTTTAAACCGTGTGAAGCACAAGAACTGTAAATAATGTAAATATTTAAACCATATATAATTAATATCAGGATTATTAGTGTAGATAATTACATTCTACGCACGCCCGTGTATAATGCAGGGTATTGTGAAACTTAATATCGTTACATTGCTGTAACGAGAATATTCAGAAACACTTATTCTACAAATAGTAGAACTATATGACGTGTGTAACAGTTAATTTTAATATGTTTATTTATTCATGGTGATAGGGATTATCTTTATTTTTATTATTTGCATTTGTTTGGAAATAAATCCCAGGCACAAGTTTCTTTTGCCTGTTCGTTTTTATAAATCTGATCATCATTTCATTCTGGCAATCGACATGTGATAATACTGTGAATTAGTTACTAGAGTTCAAGTTAGTCTCAACGTTCACCGTTCACACTCGAGAGCCGAGATTCTCGTCCTACCATTTTGTGTTTAGGATATTTTATTTTCTATGTAAATGTGTAACTAATCGGTAATGTTGTTGCATGGCCGGTATGCATCGAGGGTTCCCTAGTCATTATCATAGTAGGGTAGTGTTGGCCAATCTGGCTGGGTATCGACCTCCCTACAATCCTTTTCTATCTTGGTGGATACAGGCTATGACTATGTGGGATTCGGGGGCTTATAGGTGGTAATTTCTTGGCGCCCGAACGTGTTTTGGCATCGATTGTGTTGAGACAGTGTAGTCTTCAACGACAACCGTAAAATATATTTGTTAGATTTTGTGTTTATTTAGAAATGCCAATCCCAAATTTTTTGGAAAGTTGTTTAAGTGAATAAACACTGCCAAATTTGAGGAGTACGCTTTGTTAGAGGCATATTTGTTTATCCAGCCAATGACATTTTGGTCATATTACAGTCAAATTTAGTTAAATTATTGTTGTCGAAACGTAATATTAGTTAGGGATTGCGGAGTGAAGGAAGATCGGTTTATTAGAGTAAGGTTAGATAAGATTGTAGATGGTAGGTTATCGAATTTTAATACGTATGTTGAAGTATTCCTTTGTAGAATTTAAATGAGTTGGTCACTCTGACATGTCCATGAAGTAGTATAGATGATACCTCCTTATTTCTCAAGTGTGAAATTATTATGTCGTCGGGAGATATGAGCCATATCAGGGCTATCCTGGAAAAGATCCAGGAAAGTCAGAACCAGTTAACAGGAGATGTAGATGCCCTCCACAAATCCACACACGAAAGTACTAAGAAGTTAGATAGAGAGATAAAGCAGTCAGCAGCTACAGTTAAATCTGAGATGAAGGGAGAGTTAGCATTAGCTCAGTCAGTTACTAAAGCTAGTATATCCTTAGTTCAGGAGGAGTGTAGGAAAACTCAAGAGAAAATACAGGAAGATATAAGAAAGGCACAAGAGAAACCTAAAGAAGAAAATAGAAAGACCCGAGAGAAAGTACAGGAAGAAATGAGAAAGGCACGAGAAGAGGAAAGAAAGGCAAGAGAGGAGGAAAGAAAGGCTAGAGAAGAAGACAGAGGAGCCCGAGAGGAAGCACAAGAGAAGGTTGAAAAGACGCAGGAAGAAATTAAGAAAGCCTTAGAGAAAGCCCAGGAGGAGGGAAGATTAGCTCAGGAGCAAAGCAAACTAGCGCAGACCGAAAGAAGAATTTCTATAAACGAAAGCAGGAGAGCTTTGGAAGAGACCAAATCAGCTTTCAATCAAGTGAAAGAAGATGTGACTTCTACCAAGATGGAAATAAGCTCACTTAGAGAGGAAGTTAGCCAATAGGTAGTAGAAGCTAGAGTCCAATGTAATGACAATATCATTAAGCTAGAAGGAAAGATACAGGAAAGCATAGGGAAAGCCACAATAGAGCAGCTTAAATACAATGATTTCTTGTTAGGTTCCCAGAAGAAACTCACTGATAAGCTCAGTGACCTGAACACCACTGTTGGTAATTTAGAAGGTAAGTTAAAGGACCAACAGAAGCTGATAACAGAGGGTATAAATGCTGACATTGAGTCTTGTATAACTAAATCTGTTAGTAATTTAAGAGATGAGGTTATTAAGTCTAATAGGGATTACATGCAGGAACTGCATGGTAAAATATTGCAGGATGTTAATCAAATAGAGAAAAATGCTAAGACTCACAGGGATAATTTGAAATTAGAACTGTATAAGCATATAGATGAAAGTAGAAAATCGAGCATTACCGAAATGAGAGGTATTGTAAATAAAACAGAATCGGAAAAAAGTGAGGAATTGAACGTTATCCGCGCGACAGTTAACGAAATAAATCTTGATCTAGCGAAAGTAAAATCTAGTCAGGAAAGTGAACTACGTGACATTAGTAACAAACTCAACGCACTTACTTTGGCAGAACCATGCGACCATGAAGGTTTGAAGGAAGAGAAAAAATTAGGAATGCAACGGGATGTTACTCAATTTTTCCTAAGTAGAGAGGAGAGATATAAAGAAGAATTAGGAAGACTTAGTAAACCAGAAGAAAGAATCGAAGAAGACACTGAAAGCATCTTTAGTCGAAGGCAGGAGCGGCCACATATGATGCAAGAATCGGAGCGTATTCAGAGGGAATATGCAGGACTGGGGGGATTCTATGACCAAGGAGGCCATAGGAATAACCAGAACGTTATCGTAATAAGAAATATTGACGATAAACCAACTCGTTTCAGCGGAGTAGGAAACATCACAGCAGTCGAATGTCTTAGAGACATTAGACATTATCTCGATGATAATCGCATACCGAGGGACCGAGAAATGCGTGTAGTTGAAAAGTATCTTGAATCTGAAGCCCTAAATTTGCATAGAGCTTTCAAATACACATACACCAAGTTCGAAAAGTTTGCGGATGCTTTACAACGCAGATTTTGGAGTTTAGAGATGCAGCAGGTCATAAGAGCTGAGGTATACTCTAAAAAATATGCGCATTCTACCCCTACGCGTTATGCAACGTTCTTTGCATCGCAACTTGCAAAGCTTCAGTATTTGGATCCACCATTGGCTGAGACAGAACTGATTCATGCGATATCGAGGCAGATGCCAAATGATGTCAGAAGACATTTAATTGCGGCAGATGTGAAATCTCTGGAAGGCATGGCAGAAATATTAAGGAAATTAGATCATGCTAGTTCCACACCGAATGCAACGCCTAGTAACAATACTAGAGGAAGACCAGAGCATAGAGAAGTTCATACCGTGCTAGTAGATCAGACACAGCAGACGGAGGAGAACCGTAGTAGACCAGGTCCAAGCAAAAACAATGCATATGGGAGGAACCGTTATGAACCGCCGTATCGCAGATTTCGAGATGGAAGGCCATACCAGGCAAGAACGTGGAATAATGGTCAGTGAAGGACAGGATACCACCGGAACAATGACGCACGGAGGTACGACTATTACGACCGGAACAATAGAGGCACAGCAGGAGGTTATCGCCGATAAAAAAAATTGAAACGACGATCATTATGCCCGCCAACAACAACAACAGCAGCAGCAGCAACAACAGCCAAGACAACAACAACAGAGAGGTTGGCGCAACATCGAAAACGTTAGGCAATATTACCAATATCGTGACAGGGAAAGTCAAGACTATATGAACAGCCACAGAGAAAATGAGGCAAGAAATAGCCAAGGAAGGGAAGAGGTACAACCTCAAGCCTCAAACTCAGGAACACAGGAACAGAACCTGAGCGGGGTACAAAAAAAACTCCGATTGGAAAACGGAAGTAGAGGGAGGAACAGTGTTCACCAACGATAGGCATGAGATCGCCGTGAACGAATTCTATCAGGTACAAGATGAAGACTTATTGTATGAAAGAGAGGAGCCAGAGAGAGGAAAAATAGCTAGTTTACCTATTTTACAAATTACAACGGAAGGAGAGAATTTAAGGACACTCCTAGATACGGGAGCGAATGCATCTATCTTGTCAGAAAGTTGCTATAATAAATTGAAAGATGGAAAGTCTATAATATCAATGCCAGTTTCATCTATTAAAGTTCGTGGCATATTCAACGATAAGACGATGAAATGTAGAATACAAGCACTTATGAAGTTCACTATAAATGGTTATGCTTATGAACAAATCTTTATAGTACTGAATAAAATTAATTTCGATGCTATACTGGGGATAGATTTCATCACTAAGACAGGTGCAGTGATAGACTTAAAGAATGGCATAGTGAAGTTTAACGAGGGGAACAACAGCGAAGAAAATTAAGACAGAAATAAATACGTAATAGAAAAGGAAACCACAGAATTTTTTTTGGAGAAAATTATTTCGGAAGTCGAATTAGAAAATACAGAACTTTATGGTTTGAAGATAGACGATTTTGAGGTCTATGGAGGCAGATTGGAAGCATTAATTCAGGAATATTCCGACGTCTTCGATGATAAACCAGGTCTTGTCAAGGGTTTTAAATATGAAGTTAAACTGAAGGACAATACACCATTTCAGAAAAAACTATACCCTATTCCTGAGAAATATCAAGCAGAGGTTGCTAATCTCATTAAAGGAATGGAAAAGGATGGGATAATCCGAAAACAGGCGACACCTTACTTGAACCCAATCACAGCAGTGAAGAAAGCAGATGGGAGTCTGCGGGTTTGCCTAGATGCAAGGGGCCTCAACAGTCTCATAGAAAAAGAACACGACCGACCGCCTAAGATCAGAGAACTATTAAGGAAGTTCAAGGGGAAGTCATGCTTCAGTGTTTTGGACGTAACTTCATCCTCTTATCAGATTGAACTAACTGAGAAGAGCAAATGTTATACAGGCTTCTTGTACGAACAGAATAGCTTCTGTTTTGAACGCGTCCCGTTTGGACTTATAAATTCGAGCCCTGCCTTACTTAGAGCATTGGATAGCAAGCTCACAGAAGAAGTGAAAGCTAACGTCATATGCTACGTGGATGATTTAATTGTTTCATCAGAAAATCCCGAGCAACACCTAATTCATTTAAAGAAACTATTGGAAAACCTGAGAGAGGTTAACATGAAAGTTACGTTCAGTAAATGTCACTTCTTCCAACAGAAGATTAATTTCTTGGGGCATACAATTGATCGACATGGTTACCATCCAAACCAAGACAAAATTGATGCTATTTTAAGATTTCCTCGACCGAAGAAGATCCGAGACGTGCGAGCTTTCGCAGATCTCTGTAAATTTTTTAGCAGCCATTGTCCTCTTTATTCCGAAGTTTTGGCACCATTGCACGAGTTATTAAAGAATAATAACCGATGGAAATGGGGAACAGAAGCAGAAAATGCACTTATTTTGGCAAAGCAGATGCTCAGAGATAATATTAAGCTGGAGTATCCGGACTTCGAACGTTCGTTTATTGTTGAGACGGACGCTTCAAAAGTCGGAATCAGCGCAATTCTGTACCAGAAGGATCAAGAGGGAAACAATCATTATATTTCCTTCAACAGTAGAAAATTGAAACACCATGAAATAAATTATTTCACGACAGAGCTGGAGGCTTTAGCAGTGATAAACGCTCTGCATCACTGGAAGAAAATTTTAATTGGACACCAGACCATCATAAGGACAGATCATAATGCTTTGGAATTCATGCTCAAGTCAGATTTATCTAGTGACAGGATGACTTGATGGACGTTGTTTCTGCAACAAGTTTACGCCACAATAGTTCATGTTCCTGGTAAGGAAAACTTGTTGGCAGCCATTCTATCCAGAAATCCAACTACAGAGAGGAGCGTGAATGTCAATGTAATAGAACTGGACGATGAAGATCTGACAGCATTAGAACGTCTGAGGAGGATATCCATCAGTCAGAAGAGGGATTCCAGTTTGAGAAATTTGTTTAGATTCTTGTCAGGAAAGATGCAGAATGACGATGAGGCATATGAGGAAACACGGAAGAAAGCTACTCAGTATGTATTAGTAGAAGGCATTGTATGCAAGTACGTAGACACTGACCACAGGAAGGAGAGAATTGTAATTCCACCTAGGTTGAGAGTGCCCATAGTTTGGTTGGATCACAAATCTATTGGTCACGGAGGTGTAGACAAGACGTACAGTACTGCACAGAAGAAGTTTTATTGGAGCAACATGCGGGAATCCATATCTGTCATTATCAGAACATGTGAATTATGCCAGAAAAATAAGTATAATTCTGAGCTTTTGAAGGAGAAGCCAAAAGCCTTAATACCCACTAAACCTTTGGAATTATTCAGTCAAGATATTTTCGGCCCAGTTCCTAAGGGTAGCAGGGGAAATAAATACTTGCTAGTCACTACGGATGTTTTCTCTAAAATAGTTATGATGAATCCAATGCAGAAGGCAACTACGAAAACTGTATTGTACCACTTAGAGAAAAACATAATTCCTAAGTTAGGAAAGCCCGAACGTTTATTGACCAACCATGGAACACAGTACACTTCTACAGTATTTCAACAGGCTATGGAAAGACTCGAAATTGGACATATATTTAGTTCCATCCGTAGTCCACAGCCAAATCCTATTGAAAGGACTATGTTAGAGGCCTCGAAATACATACGACTCTACAGTTCAGAGAACCACGCTAATAGGGTAAGCGTAGTTCCAATTATGGAGTTTTGCATAAATAACACAAGGCATGAGAGCACGAACCAAGTTCCAGTGACACTTCATTACGATGAAAAACCAGTTAGGCCGTGGAACGGAATCTTCAATCTTCCGGAAGATGACGAACCATCGTTGGAACAACGAATAGAAACCGCCAGAGAGCACTTTAATAAAAAAATCGGAGAAATAGCTGAAGAGAGGTTTTGGAAATAGGTACAGCAGACCACTGATACCCGGACAATTGGTCCTAGTTAGGATGCCCGTCAAAGCTGACGTTTTGAAGAAGACATATGTAAAATTTACTAATGTTTTCAAAGGCCCGTTCAAGGTTGGCAGAGTATTTAACAACAATTGCTCTGAAATCATCAGGATAGAAGACAAATGACCCATTGGAAAGTACAACAATTCAAAATTGAAAAGATTTTTCCAAGGATTCATTAAGGAAGAATTCAATTTCCAGCATTTAACAAATCGAATGTTAAATAAAGTCTGTTTTACACTTTATTTATAAGTCGGTGAGGATCTGAACTCGAATTCAGCCCAGCTTAGGACCTTTGACTTTGAAGGAAAAATTGGAAATTTGGAACTGAAATAATTTAATAAATATACATGTATTATGGGATGCAAATGAAACATAATGAAGGTATTTTGGAGAAATTTGAAGCATTTTGAGGAATTTATTATTTGGAAATATTCTGGTGAATGAGATTTTAACTGAGGAAGAGCTCGATCATTCGGAGCTGGAAATTGTACAAAGCTTGATGTTTGGCAATAGAAAACCAGTTTTGGTTAGCAAGGCGATCATAACAAAGCAATGCACACGACCCGTGGAGAAGAGGCTAGACCCTGGAGACTTTTCCAGAATATTTCAACAGCCAATCGAATAAAAGCGCATAATTTTTGTGGGAATCGCTTTTATATACATTTGGCAGATATAAAGAGAAATAAGCACATCTACAGGTGTAGAATGCAATATGAAATTTATTTGGTTGAAAAGAAATATAAGTTATTGAATAATAGAGCGAATATGAGTATATTTCTATTAATATACATGTGTGTGAGGCTAGCGGAGCTAGGCCAGCAGTGACACGCGCCGCGGAGAGAAGAAGCGTGACGTACACTCTCTCACAGCGACTGGACACGAGCGGACGCGTTCACGCACGCGCACAGCAGAGATGCAGTTATTGCACGCAACAAAAGCCCGGTCGATAAGCACCGATGTACCATCGAACATCCTAGGCATCACCGAGGAAGTTGGGAAGAGGAGTCGGCGAAACGCATTTACATTAATATTGGAGAGACAAGCGTTTGAAATAGTATTACAGCATTAGAACGAGACTTCGACTATAAACAGCATTTCACAGAGAAGCAATAACTAATAGTATTATCTACCGAAAGCAACGATATTGCTACAGCGATTTCAAATATATATTCAACAGTATTTCATCACAATCTACATTACTGTCTTCATGATGGCAGCGATTTTAAGTCGTGGAGGAAAAGCTTATTCTACGTCTACTGAAGAGAAGATTATGGAGAACTGAATAAAATGAAAGGAGGTTAATCTATACCATGGATTGGGAGGTCAGAGTGACTTGGAAATTCAAGGATCGACACAGCTACAACTGCGCCACAACTTGCAGTATTCCAATATGAGTTTCTACAGCACAAGCAAGATGTCCCACAACACCTGGACGAGATGTCAACTCAGGACTTGCGGATCTACAATGTCGAGACCACTCTGCAGGACAGAGATAAGAAGCAGAAGACCGTTTGCAGCCAATCGATCTAGGAATCGCAGTTACCAGGCCGCTGGCCGCGAAGATGACACATCTACCGTTAGCAGCTCAAGCCGACACGCAGAACAGGTGATGGCAGGCCGAGTGAGTTGGGGTCGCTCGCAGCTGATTTGCACGTGCTTGGCAGTATCTGGTTTCGCTAGGAGGCGAGCGATGAAAGCTTCACCGGAACATCTAGGACAGCTGATAGAGGTATTCCCTGGCTGTAGAAGACGTCTCAAGGTAGAACAACCGTTTGATCAAATGTCTGTAGTTTTGCTGTAGTAGTAGAGATCCATTTTTGGAGTGACCAACTTCATTTGTATTAATTTTATCTTTATTCTTTGTTTTAATAGCTTAAATTTTAGAGTTTCATTGTAATTTTTGATACGTCTTCGTGTGTCGTTTAAGACGTTATTTTATGCATATTTAACTTAGATTTGCGTTTCTCGTATTTTTTATTTTGAAGGAAACGTTGTATGACACTCATTTTTGAACGATACTCGTTTTATGAAAGGAATGCTTCGATAATGCTTAGATAACTCGATTATTTGATTAATCAACTATTTGTTTATTTGGTATCTCAAAGAGATTAGTCGATTATTCGATTACATTGTATTATGGAGAGGAAAGCCTACAGAATATAATTCATTACCGAATATAAATGTTTCAATCAGAACCCCCTCCCCCTCCCCCTCTTAGGGGGCGCGCTCCCCACATTGAAGACCACTGGCTAGAGGAGGAAGAGCACATTGAAGGGAGACATATACAAGTCAGGTTCAAGCTATGGCTTTATTTTTGCTGCCTACCATTTTCCATTGTTTAAAAACTATACAATCCTTAAATGTTTTCTTTTCTTCCCAAGTGTCTTAACTCCATATCCTGTGGTCTCGTTACTACTAGTCAGGCGAGACAGAAATTTGTCAAAAATTCTAGTGACAAAATTCTGACCAACGATTATGATATCGCCAAGGGATGGAAGGAGTACTTCGACCAGCATCTCAATTGTGAAGACCCTGAAATAGTATTTGAATTCCAGTCTCCAACATCAGTCGACTTGAATAATCCCCCTCCCACTTCGGATGAGATATAAACCCAGATCAAACGACTCAAGAAGATTAAAATTCCAGATGAAGATGGAATACAGACCGAGATGATCCAGGAAGGAGGAGAGAAACTAGCAGAAAAATTGCTCAGGCTAATACAAGCAATCTGGATCAAAGAAGAACTACCATCAGAATGGAAAACAGCTCTGATTTTTACAATCTATAAGAAGGGTGACAAATTGAAATATGATAACTATCGAGGAATCGCCCTGTTTAACGTCTGCTACAAGATCTTGTCCAACTGCCTTTGGCAGAATCTGTGCTTAGTGAATACCAGGGAGGCTTTCGTCTGGGGCGTTCCTCAGCAGATAATGTATTTGTTCTCCGACAGCTCACTGAAAAACTGGGTGAATATGGCAAAGAACTCCACGTGTTATTAGTAGATTTCAAGAAGACCTATGATTGCATACACCGAAAGAGCCGTCTCAGTTGCCTAAGAGAGTTTGGAATGGCCGAGAAACTCATCAACTTGGTAGCGATCTGCCTGAGCGAAACACGCAGTAAGGTAAAAAAGTCCTCTCGGCACGCCGGAAGGCGGAGGTAGATTTCACCGGACAAACTTGGGGATAGGCGAAAATAGGCAGAATATTCAGATTTTCGTAGAAGGATCAGACCTCATTTAATGCGAGAAGGTATTTTATAATTGGAGCTTAATTAACTTTGTTTTTCGTCATTTTATGCTTATTTTAAACATTTTATTGTCTTATGGGAACGGTAACCTTCTTGTCATTTGGGGTCCATTTTTATACTTGTGGTCACACTGTCCTTATGCTAGGTTTCGACACTGATGTGCAACTATGTAACGGTCTGTTACTTCTTCACGCAAAATTATATCTACCGCAGAGATTTTGGTTGGTTCCTCAGTTTAGGGGCTGCGACAACGCGGTCATGTAACCCCGTGTACTTTGGGATGGCTGTATTAGTCTGTAATTCAGGTAAGGACTGCAGACGGTCAATTTCAAGCAGTAGTTACTAATGTTGCTACCAGGTACTACCGTCAACGACACCTAGCTGTGAACTTGGCTACTAGATGCCACCGCAACCAGCAACTCGCAACGAACGTTGGAACTTCCCCTCCAAAGGAAAGCATACTGAGGGATTTTTGGCGCTCTTAGAAAATCCGACGACTTCGGCCGGCTTTGAACTCGCGACCTTGGGCATAAACATTCAGCATGCTACCAGTTACGTCACCGAAGCCGCTTCACACTTAGATGGAAATCTGAATCTGATCTCGTGCAAGTGCGTTATCTTGGCAACGTCTGATGGCTCATCCCTCATCAATTTAGTAGTGTTGCCATGGCAACCACTGATAGGTCTTGGCATTTTCTTATAATTCCGAAATTATTTTTCTCATCCCTTGGCATAATGGTGGGTTATATCAAAAATTCTTTCAGACAAAAGTTTTAGGTAATTATTATGGGAATATTGTCCATTTTGTACGGTTTTGATATTGTGCCTATTAAGAGAGATATGATTAATGTTTCCCGAAAAACCCACTTTTTCCCACCCCTTTGGTCAATGGTTGGTGCTATAAAAAAAACTCTTCAAACATACATTTTTGGGCTTTATCCGACACATAGTATGAATGTTGAACGGATTCGATATTTCACATATTAAGAGAGTTATAGCAATATTTCACTTTTTCGAAAAAAAAGCCCCCCATTTTCACCCCCCCAACGACCGATTTAGCCCAGTAACGAACTCGACCGAGATTTTATAGGTATACGTATTCGGTAAAAAATTCAAAGTGATTGGTACAAAATTACGGCAGTTATCGTGTCCACAATAAACTGATATACATATACATACATAAATTATATATAACTTTTGAACTGACGGTGGTTTTGGGGCCTGTGGATGTGAAACGCGAAGATATGTCGAAATTTTCCGGAAGTCGAAACATGGTACCCATTGCAATAGTTAGCTTTCTAACGAAATCTACCTCTGGTTGGTTCCTCAGTTTAGGGGCTGCGACAACGCGGTCATCTAACCCCGTGTACTTTGGGTGAGTGTAGAATCTGTCTGATACACGGTGTGAATTGTAATGGCTGTATTAGTCTTAATTCATGTAAGTACTGCAGACGGTCAATTTCAAGCAGTAGTTCCTAATGTTGCTACCAGGTACAACCGTCAACGACACCTAGCTGTGAACTTGGCTACTAGATGCCACCCCAACCATCAACTCGCAACGAACGTTGGAACTTCCCCTCCAAAGGAAAGCATACTGAGGGATTCTAGTGCTCTTAGAAAATCCGACGACTTCGGCCGGCTTTGAAACCGCGACATTGGGCATAGACATTCAGCATGCTACCAGTTACGTCACCGAAGCCGCTTCCCACTTTATCAGGCGGCTTTGGTGGCGTAGTCGGTAACATGCTGAGCTTCTATGCCCAAGATACCAGGTTCAAACCCGGCCGAAGCCGTCGGATTTTTTTAGAGCGTTAAATATCCCTCAGTATGCCTTCCTTCGGAGGGGAAGTAAAGCCGGCGGTCCCATGTCATAGATTTATGGCATGTTAAAGATCCTTCCACTAATTGCACCTGTGTGAAGCTAAATTGGATAGGTTAAGAATGTATACAACGCTCTTAGGTTTCTATGTTCGTTGCCAAGAGCCGACTGCGGCGGCGTCTAGTAGCTCAGTTCTGAACTTGGCCTCGTAGTCGTTGACAGTGGCGCTTGGCGGCAAAAGTAGGAACTATCTGAAAAATTGTTAGTTGCAGTACTTAAATTAACAAACAGATAACACACACTAATACAGTCATCACAATTAACACCGGTTATCAGACAGATTCTACACACACCCAAAGTACACGGGGCTACATGACCGCGTTGTCGCAGCCCCTAAACTTAAGAACCAACCAACCAACCACTTAATCAGATGGAAATACTGAATCTGATCTCGTGCAAGTGCGTTGTCATGGCAACGTCTGATGGTCCATGCCTCATCAATTTAGTAGTGTTGCCATGGCAACCACTGATAGCTCTTGGCATTTTCTTATAATTCCGAAATCATTTTTCTCGTCCCTTGGCGTAATGGTGGGTCATATCAAAAATTCTTTCAGACAAAAGTTTTAGGTAATTATTAGGGGAATATTGTCCATTTTGTACGGTTTTGATATTGTGCCTATTAAGAGAGATATGATTAATGTTTCCCGAAAAACCCACTTTTTTCCACCCCTTTGGTCAATGGTTGGTGCTATCAAAAATCTTATTTGACATAAATTTTTGGCACTTATCCGACACATATTATGAACTTTGAATGGATTCGATATTGCACGTATTAAGAGAGTTATAGCGAAATTTCACTTTTTCGAAAAAAGCCCCCCATTTTCACCCCCTTCGACCGATTTAGCCCAGTAACGAACTCGACCGAGATTTTATAGGTATACATCTTCGGTAAAAAATTCGAAGTAATTGGTGCAAAATTACGGCAGTTATCGTGTCCACAAGAAACTGATATACATATATATATATATACATATATATATATATACATAAATTATATATAAACTTTTGAACTGACGGTGGTTTTGGGGTCTGGGGGATGTGAAACGCGAAGATATGTCGAAATTTTCCGGAAGTCGAAACATGGGACCCATTGCAATAGTTAGCTTTCTAATGAAATCTACCTAAAATGGGAAATCGAGTGACGGAGGATTTTGAAATTTTGACGGGTCTCAGACAAGGAGACGGTTTACCTCCTACACTGTTCAATTTTGCCTGGGAGAAGATCATATGTGAGACCTTTCGATGGGATTTTGAAGGAATCCAAGTCGAAGAGAAGAACCTAGCATACCTTGCCTACGCACATGATATCAGTTTACTCTCCTGCTCTCAAGAAGAGTAGAGGCAAATGACCAGAGCACTCAAGGCAGCTGCCAACAAATTTGGGCTAATCTGAATGAAACCAAGACGGAGTACCTCAATATGACTCGCGGGCAAGGCCACGTTTCTGAGAAAATTCAGTCACTCCGGGTAGGGAACCAGTCCTACAAGTGGGTCCATGAATTTAAGTACCTAGGATCGCTTTTCACGGAGAACACATCATGTGAGGCAGAGATCCAAGAAGGATCCAAGCAGGAAACCGAACTCTCTACAGCCTAACACAGCTTCTTCGGTCCAGTCTCCAGACAGTTCACAATTCGTCAGTATAAAATTCTGATCCAACCCGTGGTACTATATGGATGTGAGCCATGGAGTAACGAAAACAGGACTTTCATAAACTACACGTAGTTGAGAGAATAGTTCTTCGGAAGATCTTCAGACCGGTGAGGGATGTACACACGGGTGAATGGAGGATTAGACACAATCATGAAGTAGAAGACCTGTACCATAGTAGTGTGTTTTGGACAGTTCTGTGACCACCGCCACTGCTCCACCGCTGGAATACTAAAATGGCAATATCTCGCGAACCAATCAGGCTAGAGACTTGTACGAGGTGTCAAATTACTCAGGCGAACACCCCCTTTCTATTGGACAACATAATAAAACCTACCCCTACTAGAGGGTGAAATTGAATTTTTTATGAGAATCTCTCGTTCCAATTGCAACATGTGAGAGTTTGAATGCCGATATGGAATGTAACGTTGTTCTGCAAACCAATAATCAAAGAGGGGCACGTTAGGCCTTGAGGTGAGAGCCCCTGTTATTGTTGACGAGCCCCCTGCTGTCGGGCCCCTGTTGATGGGTCCTTGTGGACGAGTCCATGTGGACAATTCCTTGTGGACAAGTCCTTGTGGACAGGTCATTGTTGACAAGTCTGTGTGGACAGGTCCTTGTGGACAAGTCCTTGTGGACGAGTCCTTGTCCCTTTGGACTGATCCCTTTGGACGGGTCCCTTTGGCCTGGTCCCTACGGACTGGCTCATGAATTTATTTAAATTATGTCAAAGGGCCTAACTACATTTGCGTGTGTTGAACTGACGTTGTTCACCAACCCCCACTACTATAATGTGATAACGATATGAAAGGAAAGTGACGAAATACATGTGAACACGTGTGAGATGACCTTATTACCGTCCTCCTTGTGAAACAAGTCACATCCTGTTTTGGTTCATACGTGAGAAAATGCAAGTTCATGTGTAATATGACCTAACACACACGTGTACACATGTGCACGTGCACGATAAGAGCTAACAAGACACAACCTGTTTTGACAGTGGTGGGAATAAGGCTAGAGACATGTACAAGTAGTCAAATGACTCCGGAAGACAACCCCTTTCCTATGGATAACTTATTTCCACTCAAAAATAAAATCTACCCCTACTAGGGGGTGAAATAATAATTTTTAGGTAAAAGTCGCTTTCCATGTGCAACATGTGGGAGTTTGTATGCCAATATGAAATTAAACTCGTTCCACATAAAGTGCATGCATACAACTGAATGCCGCTATGATTTATCATTTTTGTTTTTTGTTTTACGAATGCGCAATTGGGGTTTTTGTAAGAGGGCGGGCTTTTTGAATAATGATTTATAGATACGTTTTTTTCACGAATTAACCAAAGATCCAAAAACTAATAGGTCATCGGCTTTTTAATATCTTATGAACTAAAGCTAGGGACTTGTATGAGGGGTCGTTGGACTTGGGGTGATGCCCTGTTTTTGAATTTATTATTCATTTTTTGTCAAAAGGGCCTAACTGCACTTTCGTTAATATCTCGCTAACCAATAATTACAGAAGGTCAAGTGAGGTGTCATGGGACTTAAAATGGCCAACCCCTCCCCATGACCAATGAATTTACCCCAAAAAAACAGCAAGGTCATTAACCTAAGATTTTATCAACTAATAATCAGAGAGGGAATAGTGAGGTGTCACAAGACTCAGGATGGCCAACCCTTTTCCATGACCAACGAATTTACCCAAAATACCCAAAACAGCAAGGTCATTGACCTAAGATTTTATAAACTTATCTGTAGAGAGGGTCAAGTGAGGTGTCATAGGACTACGAATGGTTAACCCTTTCCCATGACCAATGAATTTACCTCAATAATTCAAAACAGCAAGGTCATTGACCTGAGATTTTATAAACTAATAATCAGATATCAACATGTGAGGTGTCATAGGACTTAGAATGGTCAACCCTTTCCCATGGCTGATGAATTTACCCAAAAATACCCAATACATCAAGGTCATCGACCTGAGATTTTATAAACTTATAATCGGATATGGACATGTGAAATGTTTACAGTGAGTGATGAAACATAGCTAGGTAGTGAAAGAATTATTGTAGGCTACATGTATGGTGACTGACAAATCTTTCACCATTGGAACTTGTTTTCAGATCAAACTGCAGTACAGAGAGAGAGTATAGGTTGTAGGTATGGGATAATAAATGACAAATGGTTTATACAAAATCTGATTTATCGATTCAAGAAATAAGAGTAGACAATCTTTAATTGATTGTTTAAAGAGGATAGCTAAAATCCAAAATGGTCCCTTTGGACTGGTACCTATGGACTGGCCCATGCAATTATCCAAATTATGTCAAAGGGTCCGGTCCAAAGGGATCAGCCAAAAGGACCTGTCCACAGGGACCCGTCAAAAATGACTCCATTCAAAAAGGGCCCTTCCAAAGGGGCTAGTCAACAGGGACCAGTCCAAAGGGGCAAATCAACAGGGATCAATGAAAAGGGGGAAGCGCGTCATGTAAGTCGTTGCGCGCCGCCGCCGTGGGAACATAGGTGTTTATCAGCAGTCTCCGGCAATGTTCGGGAGAGTAACCTTGAAAAGTAGCTGAAACTCGATAGTCGAAAGCATAGCTTGACCCGTTTCTTACCTATATGACATGGTTAGGTTAGGTAAATTTAGGTTATGTTAGGTGAGCTGAGGTTAAGTCTTAAAATATTCCCTCTCTTATGTGTTCAAAGCCGATTCACCCTGAACAGTCAGCCAAAACTTTAAATATGTATTTATCATTACATAAAGAATTAAAGCAAACTTAATTAATTATGAATGGCGTTTTTTGTTACTGTTCAATGTAGACAGAATATATGCATTAAATGATAGACTCAACACAAAATGTTTTGATTGTTGACTTGCGTTATTGATAAATAGGTTTAATGTTAGGGGCAGTGCACACTTTCCATGTCGATAATTTATATAGGCTAGAAGGATGGTGTTGCAAACTTCTGATGTGTACTTCCAAATTTCCTGCATAGTCTATTTCATAGAATTTTCCTGTAACTTAAAAGTTCATGCTGATTTTGTCTTTGTGTTTGACATTGCAACTACAATGGTTGATTGGATATTCTTTGTCAACTTTCAAATCATGTAATTCATGTCAGATATGTTGGAATTTTTGTTCATGTGTGAAGCTATCAAGTACCGATACCTAATTGGTTACACAACTGTTTCATAATGAAAACCTTGATCTCTGATTCATTGGAGAACTGTTTACGCTTGTCTGAACCAAGACTAACTGACTACTCACTGCTAAGGTTTAGAAATTACATTTACTCAAATCACATTCTGGTAAAAAAGATCATGACTACTATAAACTGCTACCACTCTTCCACCACTTTGCTAACACTTTTCTACCATTTGACTCTCACTTTTGCTCTTACTTTAAACTGCACATACTACAAACTATCATTTTTATTATCGAGTTAACTTTACTAGAGATTAGTTTATGCTTAACAGTTGACTTGAAAGTATCAACGACTAGCTATGGTAAGCCATGTGCTTACTATAAAGAATATGCATATATTGTAAAAAGAACTAATAAAAATGGAACTGTTATTTCGTACTGTTCGAAACAACGATCTAAAAAGTGTCGAGGAATGATTAAAACAAAAGGCTCCAACATACTTATTTCAATCGATCATCATTGTAAATCTCAAAATAATACTCATTTAAATGGACAAAATACTCGAACCAAGGTAAAAAAGCAAGACCAAGAAAAAAATAGTGGGGCTCAAGATAGTGCTTTGTTTGTTAAAGAGCATTTATTATCTCCTGAAAAAGACATGTTAGGACAGTCCTTAACGTCTAAGAAACCTCTAACACTATCAAAGACAACACAAACTCTGCCAAAGGTTGTTGCATTGCAAGATGAACAAAAAGGATTAGATAGTAATAGTGATGATGATTATATTGATGACGATTATATTGATGATGATAACCATGATGATGATGATTATGATGATGATGATGATGATGATGATGATGATGATGATAATGGTTTACACCCAAAAAAATCATTTGTTAAATTTGTTTACTGGAACAATCCCAATAAGCTAATCCAGCGGCTTCAGTACTTGCATACCTGTAAACAGGCTGGTCATACTAAATATGAGGAAGAACTTTTGGATATAGAAAATGAGCTTCGTGATGCTAAAATTATAGTGTAATGAATCCATGTAACCGCTTAAACTATTTCTTAACAATACATGTAATATTTTCTACCACTTTGCTACCACTTTTCTAGTTTGCTACCACTTTTCTACCACTTTGCTACCACCTTTCTACTACTTTTCTGCCACTTTGCTACCACTTTTCTAGTTTGCTACCACTTTTCTACCACTTTGCTACCACTTTTTTACTACTTTTCTGCCACTTTTCTACCACTTTTCTAGTTTGCTACCACTTTTCTACCACTTTTCTGCCACTTTTCTACCACTTTTCTACCACTTTGCTACCACTTTGCTACCACTTTTCTACCACTATGTTACCAATTGTCTACCACTTGTCTACCACTTTGCTACCACGTTTCTACCACTTTTCTATCACTTTTAACTGTACATATTGAATATAAAAGCCAACGATAAATAATTCTATTACCAGAAGAGAGATAACCTTTGTAGTTTGCAAATCATACTAACAGGTTAGATACTACTATGGAACTTACTACAACTAACCGAGGTAAACATCGTGTACTATATAAAGGCTACTCTTCTATAGACGACAAAATGTAAAAGGAATAATATTCTGGCGATGCTCAAAACAGAGGTCAACAAGATGTCGAGGCAATATGAAAAGTAGAAATAGTGTGGTTTTAAGTGTGAGTGATCATCAATGTAGTGCACCAGACATAACATTGATGGTGTTGGCAAAAAATCATCAGAATGCTAATAAGTTAGTACAAGAGAAAGATGTTGCTACTCAAAATAGTGCATTGTTTGTTGAGCAACGTTTAACCCCTGTTGTAAAAGTTATGTTGTATCCATCTTCCACGCCTCAAGAGTCATCAACATCACAGACTATGCAAGAGGTAGTGTTGTTGTTGTTTTAAGGGGCTGATCTACAAAGTCATCTGCCTTGTTATGCAAGTGGATCGAAAAGGACTAGATAGTAATAGACAAAAGAGAGTTGTAGTTTGTATATAACTATTGTACAAGTACTTACATTAAATAAACAAAAATAGTGTTTTTCTTAATTGCTATCCCTATGTCCCACTATTAATGCAATTGTTAACCATCAACAGTCTCTGACTATGTTCGCAAACAATACACTCTATACACTCTATCTATGGTTTGTGTACCGACTATACAATAATACAGTGTGGTCAAGCCATGTTGAGGTAATAGTTATATCAGGTAAGGGATTCGAACCCTTGCTTTCTTGTACAGAAAATTTGAACTTAAGTCAAACACCATAACCACTCGGTCAACCTGACAGTTACTAATTTAATTATTTTTGTTGACATGAGTGTTTATAAAACTTTTCCAGTATACATTGACTAAACCACTTGTTTGTTTTGAAATATAGATTTTGTTTTGTTTGACCATAACATTGCAGTTATGAGTCTTGTGAACTGGGTGTTTAATATAGGAGTAGGGGGGTAATAGGGGTTCCAAATAGTGTCATGGCCGCCGCGTGAGTCCAAGCCAATATCTCGCGAACCCATGGTCGGATGTTGACATATGAGGTGTCGTTGGACTCGGGCTGACGCCCTCTTTCTAATGGACCACTCATTTCAACCCCTAAATAAAACCTACCCCTACTAGGGAGTGAAATTGTAATTTTTTAGTGAAAGCCTCATTTCAAATACGACATGTATAAGGTGCGCTGCTAAAATGAACTTAAACGTGGTTGCTCATATCGCGCATGCGTTTTTCTGGCTGCCGCTATGGATGAACATTTTTGTTTTTTGTTTTTTACGCATGCGCACTGGGGATTTTTGTAAGAGGGCGAGCTCTTTGAAAAAAATGATTGATAAGAAGAGGTTTTGGTGGTGAGGAGAGAGCCAGATAGTCGCCTACTTTCCTACGAAGTTTGCCGATATGTCTCAAACGCAAGGTCGGATTTGGACGTGTGACGTGTCAAATCGCTTGTCTCGAAGCCCTATACATGTTATTAATAGGTTAGAGTTTTGAGAATGAGGGAAACAGGCTTTTTTGGGGTAAAACCATGATTTTAGACTTTTTCCGATATTTCACGAATGCATGGTCGGATTTGGTCCTATGACGTGTCAAATGGCTTGTCTCGAAACCCTGTGTATTTTGGTAATAGGTTAAAGTTTTTGAGAATGAGGGAAACAGAATTTTTTGTTGTAAAACCGTGATTTTAGACTTTCTGTTATATGTCACAAACCAATAACGCCAGAGACGTATACGAGGGGTCGTAGGACTCGGGGTGACGCCCCTTTCCTCTCTCCTTTCGAATATAGTATTTATGTTTAAAAAATGCGAAAGGGTCTAACGACACTTTTGTTGAAAACATTTTAGTTTTTAAAACTTTTTCTTTTAATCTGTCTAAAATGTTCATGAAGAGTGGTTGCAGATAGAGACGATACCACTGGACACGTGTTTCAACGAAGCTATTACTGGCCACGGTGGTGATATACCAATACAGTATTCGCTATTTCGATGAGACGGCGGGTCGAGGGTTCGTTTTCCGATTTTTCCTATGATGGAATACCTAATACCTAAACCCCCTGAAGGGGGTCTTTAACATGTAAACGATTATGAGTGACATGACAAATGATAATTCCTTGATCAGATGAAGTTAGCTTTAGATAGAACAAACAGAACTTGGTTATATGTTGCTTGAAGTGATTATAGAAAACAAACTTGCTGGGGCAGACTGACAGGATGTGGATGTTATTTGAGCTTATTGGAATGCATTGACTTGACTTGACAACAGGGCAATGAAAAAAGCACAGAGATGCTGAGGACACTTGAAGGTCAAACGATATGGCAACTATGGTGGGAGGGGGAAGCGAGGATGATGTCGCCGATCATGTTCAATGTTCAATGGATGAATTTAAATTTTGCGAAGCATTGTTCGGAGAGGGTCATGTGACGACTTGTTTTAAGGATATTTATTTTTCCGATCTTTCTTATGGTGGTCTCATTGATTGAAATCATCCAAAACTGCTAGGGCATGGCCTTGAGATTTTATAAACTGATAATGGGATTTTGACATACAAGGTCCACTCAGAACTTGACATGATGTCATTCTTTTTATGGCTTATGAATTTCCCCAAAAAAGACCCAAAACAACAAGATCATAGACTTTTGCTTTTCTTAATATATTGCAAACCCATAATGTTAGATGTTTACTGTGAGTGACGAAACCTAGCTAGGTAAAGAAAGAATTATTGTGGGCTACATGTATGGTGACTGACACGTCTTTGAACATTGGAACTTGTTTTCAGATCTGAGTGTAGTACATAGGGAGTATAGGTTGTAGGCATGGCTTGACAAACGGTGTACACAAAATTCAATTTATCGATTCAAGAATTATGAGTAGACTATCATTAATTAATTGGTTAAAGAGTGTAGCTAAAAATAAAAAAAAGTGACTACATTAAACTAAACTGAACCAAGTCGAATCAAACCCAACTGAACCAAACCAAGCCTAAAGCAAACCAAACCTAATCAAGAACAAGCCAAGGGCTTAAGTGTAAAACTTGTGGGGGAATGCAGTCATTGGCAATGTCCAAAGAAAGGGATAACGCTCTACCTTTAGAGGGTGAGGTAAAGCTAGCGCATGGTGCTAATGCATATTCCCAAGTACATGAACCACACACACACACAACTATCCTATGCTGTTTTTATGAGTTGACTGTTAAAACTTACTCAGTGGTTACTGAGCAAGATGGTCGCTACACACAACAAGCTTTAAATACTTGAGGCTAATAATCTATACACACACACGCACTCGCTTGTTCTAAACTAAACTGTCTCGCTGGCAGTGCTCACACAGTAGGCAAATGACAGAAATGCTTGGCTAACCGAAATACAATCATTTTCGGTTGTCTAATGATACCAGCTAGCCATTACATGCTATAGTGGTGAGCACATGTGCCTCTTGCACTGGAGTTCGTAACTCGATTTCTAGCTCTAAGGCCTAGAACGAATCAAACTAAGAAAGAAGGGTATGGTGACGCAGTAGTTAAACTGTTAGCCTTTCAATAAGGTAGACTAGGGTTTGATTTTGGGTTAATATACATGTCATAAACAAACAAACAAAAAAAGCGGAGATAATGTTTAAAACTGATTACACTTGTCTCTTTTCAAATTATTACTTAGATTACAAATACAAAGGTGGACTGGGTTTGATATACAGTTAATGCTGCCTATCGCATACTAGCCTGTAAGAAAGCCAAACAAGCAAAAGGCGTAGGTAGAGCAGTGGTAAAATCACTATGTGTAGAGAACTACCTAACGGTTTTATGAACTGGCAATGCTATGTCGCATAAACAGTGCAGGATACAATCCGGCAACCATAATTTTTATCTTGTGGAACAGAGAAAATGCAATTTTACCTTGATGGATAGCAAATGAGTGCAGATGAATGACCTATGCATTAGCCTACCATAGGGTTATAACCACGAGGTGGAGGTGTGACTTTTATATTTTATTGTTTAGAGACATGGCTTTTTTGTAACCAGTAGATTTAGTATTTTGTAAATATTCATTTTTGTAATTATAAATAGTGGAAACATTTTTTTTTGTAATAGTAAATGTTAAATGTATAACTAAAAGTTATTTGGGATAAGTGTGCATGTCAAGGATAAATAGCGTGGTTGTATTTGTTTTCAAAGACAGGTATGGTTGTGTGAATGTATGACTACAAATAGAATGATAGAGAGAGAGAGAGAAAGCTTGTGTATGTGTGTGTGTGTGTGTGTGTGTGTGTGTGTGTGTGTGTGGGTAGCATTGATTTTTCAACCAAAGCAAACACGGCAAGGTAGGATGGTGGGGTAATTAATGTATATAGCAAATGGTAAATAGTATACTATATTTTTTTAACACTTGTGTTTTTTTAATGCAGCAGTAGATAGGTGTTATTTTGTAAAACAGTCTTACCTACAGTAGTAGTAGTAGTAGTAGTAGTAGTAGGCCTATATGTTTTTGGAAACAAACAGAAAGAGAATGCACTATTGCCATGGCCAAGCACTTCCATTAAAGTGATTTCAAGAAAATTTAAATCAGCAAATGTGTGTTTTACAAAACTAAACATTCAGCATGGACTAAATCATAAACGTGTCTTCTGTGATATGGAAAAAATAGGAAATCCATGTTTCCATATCAACACAATTTAAAAACTTAAAACTGACATTTAAAAAATGTAAATGGGAAATTGGCAAATGTGTAAACAACAAAATGGAAAATTCTTGTTTCCATATCATGAAATCCAAAAACTTTAAACTGACATTTTCAAATCGTGTACATGGAAAATTGACAAATGGCAATGTGTGAAATGTGAAAATGAAAAAATATGAACAAATGGCTATCATTATTTTAAAAAAATAAAAAACCGTCGTGTTCTATCGTTAAAGTGTGAATCAAACCACATCTACTTATTTGGATCACCCGAGACTGAGTAGACCTGTTTTAGTCCTAATATACTTTTAAAATTTTATGTTAAAGCTCAATTTGAACTCAAGAGCTTTAGAGTGCCAGCTAACTATTATAACCGTTACGTCACAAAGACAACTTTACACTACTCTTAATAAACAATAATAAGAAAAAGAATAATAAATGTTGAATTTTTTTTAAGGATGAACATGGTGACACTGTTTCTGTTGCACAGTCTGCTAGCTACTAGCCAGCAGCTGGGGTCTTAGAAAACGATACAGTTGACATTTTGTAATGAGATGTGACATGTTTCAAAGTACAGTATTATGGGTTGCTGTTGAGTAAAAACTAATCCTGTACAAGGAAGCAAGGGTTCGAACCCCTTACCTAACATTACTATTGCCTGAACATGGCTTGACGACACTGTATTATTATGATACTCGGTACACAAACCATAGATAGAGTGTATTGTTTAAGATCACTTTCTTTCTGAACATAGGTGGAGACTGTTGATGGTTAACAATGGCATTAATATAGTAGAACGTGGGTATAGCAATTAAGAAAAAACAGACAATACCCATACAATATTTTTATTTATTTAATATAAGTACTTGTACAATAGTTACATTCAAAATACATTTCTTTTTTCTCTATTACTATTTAGTCCTTTTTGATTCTCTTGCATATGAAGGGTAGATAATCTTGTAGTTCAGCCCCTTAAAACAACAACAACACAACCTTTTGCATAGTCTGTGATGTTGACGACTCTTGAGATGTGGAAGATGGATTAAACATAACTTTTACAGCAGGGGTTAAATGTTGCTCAATAAACACTGCACTATTTTGAGTAGCAACATTTTTTTCTTGTACTAGCTTTTTAGCATTGTCATGATTATTTGTTGACACCAACAGTGTTTCATCTGGTACACCACATTGATGATCACTCACACTTAAAACCTTACCATTTCTACTTTTTAGATTGCCTCGACATTTTTTTGACCTCTCTTTTGAGCATCGCCAAAATATTATTCCTTTTACATTTTGACGATTATAGTTATAAGAGTAGCCTTTATAGAGTACACGTTCTTTACCTTTGTTAGTTGTAGTAAGTTCCATAGTAGCAACTAACCTGTTAGTATGATTTGCTCACTACAAAGGTTATAACTGTTCTGATAATAAAATCATTTAGCGTTGGCTTTTATATTTAATATGTACAGTTTGAAGTGATAGCAAAAGTGAGAGCAAAATGGTAGCAGAGTGGTAGAAAATATAACATGTATTGTTAAGAAATAGTTTAAGCTGTTATGTGGATCCATTACATAATAATTTTAGCACGACGAAGCTCATTTTCTATATCCAATAGTTCTTCCTCATATTCAGTATAACCAGCCTGTTTATAGACATGCAGTTGCTGAAGCCGCCGGATTAGCTTACTTGGATTGTTCCAGTAGACAAATTTAACAAATGATTTTTTAGTTGTAAACAAAGCATTACCATTATCATTATTATCTTCATCATCAACATCATCATCATCATAACCATTATCATTATCATCATCATCATTATCATCATCATCATGATCATTATAATCCTCATCACTATTACTATATAGTCCTTTTTGATCCTTTTGCAATACCACATTTTGCACAGTCTGTGTTGCCCTTGATAATGTTGGGAGTTTTTCAGACATTGACAACTGTCCTAACACGACTTTCTGAGGAGATGATACATGCTTCTTAACAAACAATGCACTATCTTGAGATGCAATATCTTTTTCTGGGACAAGTGTTTTAGCATTTTGAAGAGTTTTTTTAAACAGCAACGATGTTTTATCTGGTACACTACATTGATGATCACTCATACTTAAGACATCACTATTTTTACTTTTCAGCTCACCTCGACACTGTTTTGAACGATGTTTTGAACAACGCCAAATAACAGTTCCATTTTTATTGGTTCGTTTTACAATATATTTATATCCTTTATAGAATGCGTATGGCATACCATTGCTATTTGTTGATACTTCCATGTCAATTGTCAAGCATGAACTAATCTCTAGCAAAGTTCACTCGATAATATAAATAATTTCTAAACCCCAGTAGTGAATAGTCAGTTGTTTTTGATCTATGCAAGCTTAAACATGTCACATACACTGGTGATGGATACTCAAGGCTTTAAGGTCAATGAAAACAAGTACAGTATATATTTAAATAGGTGGCTATCATTGATTGCACAACACGCGGGTCACCATATCTTTTTTTCTTTCGGACTAGTGTTTTAACATTTGAAGAGTGTTTTAAACAGCAACGATGTCTTATCAGTCACACTACATTGATGATCACTCACACTTAAGACCTCGCTATTTTTACTTTTTAACTCACTTTGACACTGTTTTGAACGATGTTTTGAACAACGCCAAATAACAGTTCCATTTTTATTGGTTCGTTTTACAATATACGTATAACCTTTATAGTATGCATATGGCTTACCATAACTATTCGTTGATACTTTCATATCAATTTTCAAGCATGAAATAATCTCCAATAAATTTCGCTCGATAATAGAAATAATAGTTTAAAGTGGGTGCGAAGGTGGGTGCAAAAGTGGGTGCAAAAGTGAGTGTAAAAGTGGGTGTAAAAGTGGGTGCAAAAGTGGGTGCAAAAGTGAGTGCAAAAGTGGGTGCGAAAGTGGGTGCGAAAGTGGATGCAGTTTATAGTAGGCACTATTTTTACTAGAATGTGATTTGAGTAAATGTAATTTCTAAACCCAAGTAGTGAATAGTCAGTTGGTTTTGATTTATGCAAGCGTAAACATGTCTCATACACTGATGATGGATACTCAAGGCTTCTTGGTCAACAAAAACAAGTATATAGTTAAAGAGGTAGCTATTATTGATTGCACAACACTGAATCTATTTTTGGAATTTTGACAAAGGGTCTAAGTGCACTTTTGTTAATATCTCGCGAACCAATAAGACTACGGCATTATATGAGGTATTGTTGGACTTTTTGCCGAAGACTGCTGGTAAACACTTATGTTCCCACGACCATTTTAAAGATGGCGGCTGACCCACGAGGGGTGATTAAAACGTATTCCAAGCGACGCTTGTCGATAAGCAAACCAATAATCAAAGGGGGGTGTGACAGAGCTTGAGGCGATAACCCCTTTTGATTGATCCCTGTTGATTTGCCCCTTTGGACTGGTCCCCGTTGACAAGTCCCTCTGAACGGGTCCTTTTTGAAGGGAGTCATTTATGACGGGCCCCTGCTGACGGGTCACTGTGGACGGATCCCTGTGGACAGGTCCCTGTTGACAGGTCCAAAGGGATTAGTCAAAAGGACCTGTCAACAGGGACCTGTCCACAGGGATCCGTCCACAGTGACCCGTCAGCAGGGGCCCGTCATAAATGACTCCCTTCAAAAAGGACCCGTTCAGAGGGACTTGTCAACGGGGACCAGTCCAAAGGGGCAAATCAACAGGGATCAATCAAAAGGGGTTATCGCCTCAAGCTCTGTCACACCCCCCTTTGATTATTGGTTTGCTTATCGACAAGCGTCGCTTGGAATACGTTTTAATCACCCCTCGTGGGTCAGCCGCCATCTTTAAAAAGGTCGTGGGAACATAAGTGTTTACCAGCAGTCTTCGGCAAAAAGTCCAACAATACCTCATACAATGCCGTAGTCTTATTGGTTCGCGAGATATTAACAAAAGTGCACTTAGACCCTTTGTCAAAATTCCAAAAATAGATTCAGTGTTGTGCAATCAATAATAGCTACCTCTTTAACTATATACTTGTTTTTGTTGACCAAGAAGCCTTGAGTATCCATCATCAGTGTATGAGACATGTTTACGCTTGCATAAATCAAAACCAACTGACTATTCACTACTTGGGTTTAGAAATTACATTTACTCAAATCACATTCTAGTAAAAATAGTGCCTACTATAAACTGCATCCACTTTCGCACCCACTTTCGCACCCACTTTTGCACTCACTTTTGCACCCACTTTTGCACCCACTTTTACACCCACTTTTACACTCACTTTTGCACCCACTTTTGCACCCACCTTCGCACCCACTTTAAACTATTATTTCTATTATCGAGCGAAATTTATTGGAGATTATTTCATGCTTGAAAATTGATATGAAAGTATCAACGAATAGTTATGGTAAGCCATATGCATACTATAAAGGTTATACGTATATTGTAAAACGAACCAATAAAAATGGAACTGTTATTTGGCGTTGTTCAAAACATCGTTCAAAACAGTGTCAAAGTGAGTTAAAAAGTAAAAATAGCGAGGTCTTAAGTGTGAGTGATCATCAATGTAGTGTGACTGATAAGACATCGTTGCTGTTTAAAACACTCTTCAAATGTTAAAACACTAGTCCGAAAGAAAAAAAGATATGGTGACCCGCGTGTTGTGCAATCAATGATAGCCACCTATTTAAATATATACTGTACTTGTTTTCATTGACCTTAAAGCCTTGAGTATCCATCACCAGTGTATGTGACATGTTTACGCTTGCATAGATCAAAAACAACTGACTATTCACTACTGGGGTTTAGAAATTATTTATATTATCGAGTGAACTTTGCTAGAGATTAGTTCATGCTTGACAATTGACATGGAAGTATCAACAAATAGCAATGGTATGCCATACGCATTCTATAAAGGATATAAATATATTGTAAAACGAACCAATAAAAATGGAACTGTTATTTGGCGTTGTTCAAAACATCGTTCAAAACAGTGTCGAGGTGAGCTGAAAAGTAAAAATAGTGATGTCTTAAGTATGAGTGATCATCAATGTAGTGTACCAGATAAAACATCGTTGCTGTTTAAAAAAACTCTTCAAAATGCTAAAACACTTGTCCCAGAAAAAGATATTGCAGCTCAAGATAGTGCATTGTTTGTTAAGAAGCATGTATCATCTCCTCAGAAAGTCGTGTTAGGACAGTTGTCAATGTCTGAAAAACTCCCAACATTATCAAGGGCAACACAGACTGTGCAAAATGTGGTATTGCAAAAGGATCAAAAAGGACTATATAGTAATAGTGATGAGGATTATAATGATCATGATGATGATGATAATGATGATGATGATAATGATAATGGTTATGATGATGATGATGTTGATGATGAAGATAATAATGATAATGGTAATGCTTTGTTTACAACTAAAAAATCATTTGTTAAATTTGTCTACTGGAACAATCCAAGTAAGCTAATCCGGCGGCTTCAGCAACTGCATGTCTATAAACAGGCTGGTTATACTGAATATGAGGAAGAACTATTGGATATAGAAAATGAGCTTCGTCGTGCTAAAATTATTATGTAATGGATCCACATAACAGCTTAAACTATTTCTTAACAATACATGTTATATTTTCTACCACTCTGCTACCATTTTGCTCTCACTTTTGCTATCACTTCAAACTGTACATATTAAATATAAAAGCCAACGCTAAATGATTTTATTATCAGAACAGTTATAACCTTTGTAGTGAGCAAATCATACTAACAGGTTAGTTGCTACTATGGAACTTACTACAACTAACAAAGGTAAACAACGTGTACTCTATAAAGGCTACTCTTATAACTATAATCGTCAAAATGTAAAAGGAATAATATTTTGGCGATGCTCAAAAGAGAGGTCAAAAAAATGTCGAGGCAATCTAAAAAGTAGAAATGGTAAGGTTTTAAGTGTGAGTGATCATCAATGTGGTGTACCAGATGAAACACTGTTGGTGTCAACAAATAATCATGACAATGCTAAAAAGCTAGTACAAGAAAAAAATGTTGCTACTCAAAATAGTGCAGTGTTTATTGAGCAACATTTAACCCCTGCTGTAAAAGTTATGTTTAATCCATCTTCCACATCTCAAGAGTCGTCAACATCACAGACTATGCAAAAGGTTGTGTTGTTGTTGTTTTAAGGGGCTGAACTACAAGATTATCTACCCTTCATATGCAAGAGAATCAAAAAGGACTAAATAGTAATAGAGAAAAAAGAAATGTATTTTGAATGTAACTATTGTACAAGTACTTATATTAAATAAATAAAAATATTGTATGGGTATTGTCTGTTTTTTCTTAATTGCTATACCCACGTTCTACTATATTAATGCCATTGTTAACCATCAACAGTCTCCACCTATGTTCAGAAAGAAAGTGATCTTAAACAATACACTCTATCTATGGTTTGTGTACCGAGTATCATAATAATACAGTGTCGTCAAGCCATGTTCAGGCAATAGTAATGTTAGGTAAGGGGTTCGAACCCTTGCTTCCTTGTACAGGATTAGTTTTTACTCAACAGCAACCCAAAAATACTGTACTTTGAAACATGTCACATCTCATTACAAAATGTCAACTGTATCGTTTTCTAAGACCCCAGCTGCTGGCTAGTAGCTAGCAGACTGTGCAACAGAAACAGTGTCACCATGTTCATCCTTAAAAAAAATTCAACATTTATTATTCTTTTTCTTATTATTGTTTATTAAGAGTAGTGTAAAGTTGTCTTTGTGACGTAACGGTTATAATAGTTAGCTGGCACTCTAAAGCTCTTGAGTTCAAATTGAGCTTTAACATAAAATTTTAAAAGTATATTAGGACTAAAACAGGTCTACTCAGTCTCGGGTGATCCAAATAAGTAGATGTGCTTTGATTCACACTTTAACGATAGAACACGACGGTTTTTTATTTTTTTAAAATAATGATAGCCATTTGTTCATATTTTTTCATTTTCACATTTCACACATTGCCATTTGTCAATTTTCCATGTACACGATTTGAAAATGTCAGTTTAAAGTTTTTGGATTTCATGATATGGAAACAAGAATTTTCCATTTTGTTGTTTACACATTTGCCAATTTCCCATTTACATTTTTTAAATGTCAGTTTTAAGTTTTTAAATTGTGTTGATATGGAAACATGGATTTCCTATTTTTTCCATATCACAGAAGACACGTTTATGATTTAGTCCATGCTGAATGTTTAGTTTTGTAAAACACACATTTGCTGATTTAAATTTTCTTGAAATCACTTTAATGGAAGTGCTTGGCCATGGCAATAGTGCATTCTCTTTCTGTTTGTTTCCAAAAACATATAGGCCTACTACTACTACTACTACTACTACTACTGTAGGTAAGACTGTTTTACAAAATAACACCTATCTACTGCTGCATTAAAAAAACACAAGTGTTAAAAAAATATAGTATACTATTTACCATTTGCTATATACATTAATTACCCCACCATCCTACCTTGCCGTGTTTGCTTTGGTTGAAAAATCAATGCTACCCACACACACACACACACACACACACACACACACACACACATACACAAGCTTTCTCTCTCTCTCTCTATCATTCTATTTGTAGTCATACATTCACACAACCATACCTGTCTTTGAAAACAAATACAACCACGCTATTTATCCTTGACATGCACACTTATCCCAAATAACTTTTAGTTATACATTTAACATTTACTATTACAAAAAAAATGTTTCCACTATTTACAATTACAAAAATGAATATTTACAAAATACTAAATCTACTGGTTACAAAAAAGCCATGTCTCTAAACAATAAAATATAAAAGTCACACCTCCACCTCGTGGTTATAACCCTATGGTAGGCTAATGCATAGGTCATTCATCTGCACTCATTTGCTATCCATCAAGGTAAAATTGCATTTTCTCTGTTCCACAAGATGAAAATTATGGTTGCCGGATTGTATCCTGCACTGTTTATGCGACATAGCATTGCCAGTTCATAAAACCGTTAGGTAGTTCTCTACACATAGTGATTTTACCACTGCTCTACCTACGCCTTTTGCTTGTTTGGCTTTCTTACAGGCTAGTATGCGATAGGCAGCATTAACTGTATATCAAACCCAGTCCACCTTTGTATTTGTAATCTAAGTAATAATTTGAAAAGAGACAAGTGTAATCAGTTTTAAACATTATCTCCGCTTTTATTGTTTGTTTGTTTATGACATGTATATTAACCCAAAATCAAACCCTAGTCTACCTTATTGAAAGGCTAACAGTTTAACTACTGCGTCACCATACCATTCTTTCTTAGTTTGATTCGTTCTAGGCCTTAGAGCTAGAAATCGAGTTACGATCTCCAGTGCAAGAGGCACATGTGCTCACCACTATAGCATGTAATGGCTAGCTGGTATCATTAGACAACCGAAAATGATTGTATTTCGGTTAGCCAAGCATTTCTGTCATTTGCCTACTGTGTGAGCACTGCCAGCGAGACAGTTTAGTTTAGAACAAGCGAGTGCGTGTGTGTGTATAGATTATTAGCCTCAAGTATTTAAAGCTTGTTGTGTGTAGCGACCATCTTGCTCAGTAACCACTGAGTAAGTTTTAACAGTCAACTCATAAAAACAGCATAGGATAGTTGTGTGTGTGTGTGGTTCATGTACTTGGGAATATGCATTAGCACCATGCGCTAGCTTTACCTCACCCTCTAAAGGTAGAGCGTTATCCCTTTCTTTGGACATTGCCAATGACTGCATTCCCCCACAAGTTTTACACTTAAGCCCTTGGCTTGTTCTTGATTAGGTTTGGTTTGCTTTAGGCTTGGTTTGGTTCAGTTGGGTTTGATTCGACTTGGTTCAGTTTAGTTTAATGTAGTCACTTTTTTTATTTTTAGCTACACTCTTTAACCAATTAATTAATGATAGTCTACTCATAATTCTTGAATCGATAAATTGAATTTTGTGTACACCGTTTGTCAAGCCATGCCTACAACCTATACTCCCTATGTACTACACTCAGATCTGAAAACAAGTTCCAATGTTCAAAGACGTGTCAGTCACCATACATGTAGCCCACAATAATTCTTTCTTTACCTAGCTAGGTTTCGTCACTCACAGTAAACATCTAACATTATGGGTTTGCAATATATTAAGAAAAGCAAAAGTCTATGATCTTGTTGTTTTGGGTCTTTTTTGGGGAAATTCATAAGCCATAAAAAGAATGACATCATGTCAAGTTCTGAGTGGACCTTGTATGTCAAAATCCCATTATCAGTTTATAAAATCTCAAGGCCATGCCCTAGCAGTTTTGGATGATTTCAATCAATGAGACCACCATAAGAAAGATCGGAAAAATAAATATCCTTAAAACAAGTCGTCACATGACCCTCTCCGAACAATGCTTCGCAAAATTTAAATTCATCCATTGAACATTGAACATGATCGGCGACATCATCCTCGCTTCCCCCTCCCACCATAGTTGCCATATCGTTTGACCTTCAAGTGTCCTCAGCATCTCTGTGCTTTTTTCATTGCCCTGTTGTCAAGTCAAGTCAATGCATTCCAATAAGCTCAAATAACATCCACATCCTGTCAGTCTGCCCCAGCAAGTTTGTTTTCTATAATCACTTCAAGCAACATATAACCAAGTTCTGTTTGTTCTATCTAAAGCTAACTTCATCTGATCAAGGAATTATCATTTGTCATGTCACTCATAATCGTTTACATGGTAAAGACCCCCTTCAGGGGGTTTAGGTATTAGGTATTCCATCATAGGAAAAATCGGAAAACGAACCCTCGACCCGCCGTCTCATCGAAATAGCGAATACTGTATTGGTATATCACCACCGTGGCCAGTAATAGCTTCGTTGAAACACGTGTCCAGTGGTATCGTCTCTATCTGCAACCACTCTTCATGAACATTTTAGACAGATTAAAAGAAAAAGTTTTAAAAACTAAAATGTTTTCAACAAAAGTGTCGTTAGACCCTTTCGCATTTTTTAAACATAAATACTATATTCGAAAGGAGAGAGGAAAGGGGCGTCACCCCGAGTCCTACGACCCCTCGTATACGTCTCTGGCGTTATTGGTTTGTGACATATAACAGAAAGTCTAAAATCACGGTTTTACAACAAAAAATTCTGTTTCCCTCATTCTCAAAAACTTTAACCTATTACCAAAATACACAGGGTTTCGAGACAAGCCATTTGACACGTCATAGGACCAAATCCGACCATGCATTCGTGAAATATCGGAAAAAGTCTAAAATCATGGTTTTACCCCAAAAAAGCCTGTTTCCCTCATTCTCAAAACTCTAACCTATTAATAACATGTATAGGGCTTCGAGACAAGCGATTTGACACGTCACACGTCCAAATCCGACCTTGCGTTTGAGACATATCGGCAAACTTCGTAGGAAAGTAGGCGACTATCTGGCTCTCTCCTCACCACCAAAACCTCTTCTTATCAATCATTTTTTTCAAAGAGCTCGCCCTCTTACAAAAATCCCCAGTGCGCATGCGTAAAAAACAAAAAACAAAAATGTTCATCCATAGCGGCAGCCAGAAAAACGCATGCGCGATATGAGCAACAACATTTAAGTTCATTTTAGCAGCGCACCTTATACATGTCGTATTTGAAAAGAGACTTTCACTAAAAATTACAATTTCACCCCCTAGTAGGGGTAGGTTTTATTTAGGGGTTGAAATGAGTGGTTCATTGGAAAGAGGGCGTCAACCCGAGTCCAACGACACTTCATTTGTCAAAATCGGACCATGGGTTTGCGAGATATTGGCTTGGACTCACGCGGCGGCCATGACACTATTTGGAACCCCTATTACCCCCCTACTTATAGGGTTAAAGGCATTTTAAAATAATTTTAGAAAAGCTCTTAGGTATCGTGTCATGGGTTTTAGTAATGCATTACTGTTCGTTGACTAACATTTACCGTTACAAAACAATATTTTGGTGAGCTCTACATGTTGTTGTTTGAGTCGTCAGTCTTTTGACTGGTTTGATGCAGATCTCCATGCCTCCCTGCCCAGAGCGAAACGTCTCATCTCTATATAACTACCACACCCTACATTCAAGGCAATCTGTTTAACATATTATAACCTTGGATCCCCCCTACAAGCTCTTGGGTTCAATTCCTAAATTTAACACAAACTTTTAAAAGTGGTATGACAACTAAAACTAGTCTACTCAGTCTCGAGTGGTCCAAATAAGTAGAGAGGGTTTGATTCACACCTCAACCATAGAGCACCATGTTCTTTTTTTTTTTTTTAAATAATGATAGCCATTTGTTCAATTTCACATTTCACACATTGCAATTTGTCAATTTTCCATTTGCATTTTTTAAAATGACAGTTTGATGTTTTTCAATTTCATGATATGGAAACATGGATTTTTCCATTTTCATATTTACACATTTGTCAATTTCCCATTTGCATATATTTTCTTAAATGTCCGTTTAAGGTTTTTAAATTTTGTCTATATGGAAACATGGATTTTCCATTTTGCTGTTTACAAATTTTTTATATATTTATTTTGTGTGTACGTTGAAAAACGATATTTCCAAAACAAGATTTTTTATTTTTCATTTTATGATTTTGTAAATGATCTTAATGTGAGTGCTTGACCATGGCAATAATACAGTCCATCTATGTGTTAGCGGAACCATAGAGGCTTATTACTACTGCAAGTAAGAATGTTTTACAAAAAAACACTATCTACCACTGCATTTGAAAAACAAAACGATTGAAAAAAATATATTTTCCATTCATATATTAGTGCTAATTCTCCCTCTCCCCACCCTACTTCACCGTATTTTCTCTGGTCAAACAACCAATGCTACCCACACACACACAAGCTTTCTATATATCTCTCTCTATATATATGTTTTCTCTTGTCCACGAGATAAAAATTATGGTTGCTGGATTGTATCCTGCACTGTTTATGCGACATACCTTTGCCAGTTCATAAAACCGTTAGGTATTTCTCTACACATAGCGATTTTACCACTGCTCTACCTACGCCTTTTGCTTGTTTGGCTTTCTTACAGTCTAGTATGTGATAGGAGGATTTAACTGTATGTCAAACCCAGTCCAGGTTTGTATTTGTAATCTAAGTAATAATTTGAAAAGAGACAAGTGTAATCAGTTTTAAACATTATCTCTGCTTTTATTTGTTTGTTTATGACATGCATATTAACCTAAAATCAAACCCTAGTCTACCTTAGTGAAAGGCTGACAGTTTAACCACTGCGTCACCATACTCTTTTTTCTTAGTTTGATTCGTTCTAGGCCTTAGAGCTAGAAATCTAGTTAAGATCTCCAGTGAATGAGGCACATGTGCTCACCACTATAGCACGTAATGTTTAGCTGGTAACATTAGACAACCGAAAATGATTGTATTTCTGTTAGCCAAGCATTTCTGTCATTTACCTACTGTGTGAGCTCTGCCAGCAAGACAGTTTAGTTTAGAACAAGTGTGTGTGAGTGTGTGTATAGATTATTAGCCTCAGGTATTTAAAGCTTGTTGTGTGTAGCGACCATCTTGTCCCAGTAACCACTGAGCAAGCTTTAACAGTCAACCCATAATAACTGCATAGGATAGTTGTGTGTGGTTCATGTACTTGTGTGTGTGCATTAGCATCATGCACTAGCTTTACCTTACCCTCTATAGGTACAGCGTTATCCCTTTCCTTTCTGACATTACCAATGACCACATTCACCCACACGTTTTACTCTTAAACCATTGGCTTGTTTTTGATTAAGTTTGGTTCGGTTTGGTTGGGTTTGATTCAGCTTGGTTCAGTTTAGTTCAATGTAGTCACCATTTTGGATTTTAGCTATCCTCTTTAACCAATCAATTAAAGATTGTCTACTCTTATTTCTTGAATCGATAAATCAGATTTTGTATACACCTTTTGTCATTTATTATCCCATACCTACAACCTATACTCTCTCTGTACTGCAGTTTGATCTGAAAACAAGTTCCAATGGTGAAAGATTTGTCAGTCACCATACATGTAGCCTACAATAATTCTTTCACTACCTAGCTATGTTTCATCACTCACTGTAAACATTTCACATATCCATATCCGATTATAAGTTTATAAAATCTCAGGTCGATGACCTTGATATATTGGGTATTTTTGGGTAAATTCATTAGCCATGGGAAAGGGTTGACCATTCTAAGTCCTATGACACCTCACATGTTGATATCCGATTATTAGTTTATAAAATCTCAGGTCAATGACCTTGCTGTTTTGAATTTTTGAGGTAAATTCATTGGTCATGGGAAAGGGTTAACCATTCGTAGTCCTATGACACCTCACTTGACCCTCTCTACTGATAAGTTTATAAAATCTTAGGTCAATGACCTTGCTGTTTTGGGTATTTTGGGTAAATTCGTTGGTCATGGAAAAGGGTTGGCCATCCTGAGTCTTGTGACACCTCACTTGTCCCTCTCTGATTATTAGTTGATAAAATCTTAGGTTAATGACCTTGCTGTTTTTTTTTGGGGGGAGGGGTAAATTCATTGGTCATGGGGGGGGGGGGGGTTGGCCATTTTAAGTCCTATGACACCTCACTTGACCCTCTGTGATTATTGGTTAGCGAGATATTAACGAAAGTGCAGTTAGGCCCTTTTGACAAAAAATGAATAATAAATTCAAAAACAGGGCGCCACCCCAAGTCCAACGACCCCTCATACAAGTCCCTAGCTTTAGTTCATAAGATATTAAAAAGCCGATGACCTATTAGTTTTTGGATCTTTGGTTAATTCGTGAAAAAAACGTATCTATAAATCATTATTCAAAGAGCCCGCCCTCTTACAAAAACCCCAATTGCGCATTCGTAAAACAAAAATCAAAAATGATAAATCATAGCGGCATTCAGTTGTATGCATGCACTTTATGTGGAACGAGTTTAATTTCATATTGGCATACAAACTCCCACATGTTGCACATGGAAAGCGACTTTTACCTAAAAATTATTATTTCACCCCCTAGTAGGGGTAGATTTTATTTTTGAGTGGAAATAAGTTATCCATAGGAAAGGGGTTGTCTTCCGGAGTCATTTGACTACTTGTACATGTCTCTAGCCTTATTCCCACCACTGTCAAAACAGGTTGTGTCTTGTTAGCTCTTATCGTGCACGTGCACATGTGTACACTTGTGTGTTAGGTCATATTACACATGAACTTGCATTTTCTCACGTATGAACCAAAACAGGATGTGACTTGTTTCACAAGGAGGAAGGTAATAAGGTCATCTCACACGTGTTCACATGTATTTCGTCACTTTCCTTTCATATCGTTATCACATTATAGTAGTGGGGGTTGGTGAACAACGTCAGTTCAACACACGCAAATGTAGTTAGGCCCTTTGACATAATTTAAATAAATTCATGAGCCAGTCCGTAGGGACCAGGCCAAAGGGACCCGTCCAAAGGGATCAGTCCAAAGGGACAAGGACTCGTCCACAAGGACTTGTCCACAAGGACCTGTCCACACAGACTTGTCAACAATGACCTGTCCACAAGGACTTGTCCACATAGACTCGTCCACAAGGACCCATCAACAGGGGCCCGACAGCAGGGGGCTCGTCAACAATAACAGGGGCTCTCACCTCAAGGCCTAACATGCCCCTCTTTGATTATTGGTTTGCAGAACAACGTTACATTCCATATCGGCATTCAAACTCTCACATGTTGCAATTGGAAAGAGAGATTCTCAAAAAAAAAAACAATTTCACCCTCTAGTAGGGGTAGGTTTTATTATGTTGTCCAATGGAAAGGGGGTGTACGCCTGAGTAATTTGACACCTCGTACAAGTCTCTAGCCTGATTGGTTCGCGAGATATTGCCATTTTAGTATTCCAGCGGTGGAGCGGTGGTGGTGGTCACAGAACTGTCCAAAACACACTACTTACCATGATGCCAACATAGCTGGAACCATCAAAACCAGAAGACTGCAGTGCTGGACATGTAGCCCGGATGGAAGACCACCGATGGCCACGGAAGCTACTGGATATTTTCATCCCCACAGGAAGGAGACCACCAGGGAGACCATGGAAGCGGTGGAGTGATGGACTCCATGAAGATCTGCAACAGGCAGCGATACGTGTGGACAGTTGGCGGATGGCAGCTATGGATAGGAGACGATGGAGAAGGAAACTTGTAGCAGCGCGTGGACGACAGATCAAAAAGTTGAAGTGGGCGTAAGACGTCAAGTTGCAGGATATGAATTAAGTGAGAAAGAACGCCCCCTGCCCTGCAGAGCCAAAAGCCGTCCCGTTGTTAAAAAATGCAGGGTATGATACTAATTATGGTTACTAAAGACAAGCTCCTGTCCGACAATCAGTTTCCAAAGACAGTTACTTTCAATTAACCACTAAGTTGAACCATTTCAGTCAGCCTGTATCATAAGAACTGTACGGGAAGAACAGTTGTTAGACACTCCCACTAGTATGATGAAGATGATGATGATGATGATGATGATGATTGCTATTTTAATAGGCATAAGAGCGAGGTCATCTGGTCAAAGTGTATCATGCATAATATTGTGTAATACCTGTCCATTACGTAATAAGAGCAGCAGTAAATACGATAAGTGTTTGCATTTGGATGAAATCCATTAAATGGATTAGATAATAATGATAACATACCTTCATAATAATTGTCATAATAATAATCATAATAATAATAATAGTAATATTAATAATAATAATAATAATAATAATAAAAGGGAAATTTGTAGATTTACGTGCCCATTAATCTCCAGATCATAAGCCACGATACCTCCTTTTAACGTGGAATCTGAACCACAAGGCATGGCATTTCGCTTTGAAAATCTAACATGCATTGACTAATAATAATAATCGTTATTATTTTATGGGATAAATCTTAGGCCCAGTGAAAACAAACGAAGTATGGAAATTGAAATCCAATGATGAAATATACAGGACTATAGAAAGCATAACGGAAACGTTAAGAAAATGGAGATTGATATTTTTTGGACATATTTACAGAATGGATGATTCCAGATTAACAACAAGATGTTCAGCAAAGAACATGTAGCCTAGTTTCTCCTAAATGAATGTGTATAGTTATGTTAGAACTCTTTGTCCTTATCAAGGAGTAGACTATAATTGAATGTTCGTTGTAGCTGCTTTTCGAAATGCAATTTGATGTATTGTACGTTATACTATGTTAATGATTTTCCTTATATCCAATCATTACGTTACTTACTGGACCTATTACTGACTGCCTAACTCAATGTGGTACATTTTGTCGAGTGTTCATATGGCACCGGGGCTAATTGGTTAGAATGTTATGCTTTGGTCCTAAAGCCTGTATAACACAACACTCGTGGGCATGGAAGTTTCTGCACTTCCTCAATATCTCGTCCAGTATCCACCGGCTTCGGTAACTTGCTGTAGCCGACGTGGCATTGACTGAACTAGATTTCTGAAGTACTGTTCATCAAGGGCAAACTCCTCCCATGCTTCCAACATAATCTCCCACAATGCATCTTGCGAACGAGGGGGAGGGTTAGGTCAGTTTTCCCTTAAATGGCGTTTCCACTTTGTACACACAAGCTCAATGGGGTTCAAGTCTGGAGTTCGAGGGACTCCGTTGAGCAGTTCAATGGATTCCCTCTCAGAAAACCAGCCCTGAACACTTCTGCTCCTTGGATTGGAGAGTTGTCTGGCACGAACTGAAGTACTGCATGTGAACAGAGCTCTCTCACACTCGGAATCATAATATTCTGCAAGATGTGCAAATATTGGTCCGATGTGAGAAGTCCATCTATCCAATGAAGCATTCCAGCCCGATCAGTCGATGAAATAAACGATGGTGACGTTCGAAACAACCACTTCCCGAGCAAAGAAAATTGAAACATACGAAATTAAAGTACGCATTAGGTCGGATTCGATCCCTGGTCAGCTTGCACCGGAGTCGAGCACTCTATTCATTCCGCCAACTAGACATGGCCCCGGCGGGGTTGGTTATATGTATCACCTACCAGTAAAGATAAAGTGCTTATTTACACTCGCTTGTAATACCAGAAGTGAAATTGACGAATTATAAACCAAATATTTTTTTTTTCTTTTAGTCAACTTACCCTCTAGGTTGATGGTTCCCACGGACTAAGCGAGGGAACTCACCACTACCGCCTCTATGGGCAGTGTCCTGGAGATTGGAACATCTGGGAGGATGGATACAACTGGGGAGGTGTGATCAGCATTTCGCCCAGGCGGCCTCGCCTGAAAAGCGAACAGGGGCCTCATGAGGGATAAGAAGGGATGGAAAATTGGGATGGATAGGCTAGGAAGAGGGTAGGAGGTGGCCGTGGCCTTACAGTAGGAACTATCCTGGCATTTGCCCGAAGACGAAGTGGAAAACCACGGAAAACCACATCGAGGATGGCTGAGGTGGGAATCGAACCCCCTCTACTCATTTGGACCACCCGAGGCTGAGTAGACCCCGTTCCAGTCCTCATACCACTTTTCAAATTTCGTGGCAGAGCCGGGAATCGAACACAGGACCTCCGGGGCGGCAGCTAACCATGCTGACCGCTACGCTGCGGAGGCGACCTAAAACAAATATTATAACATAAAACAAGATGTTCAGTAAAGAACATATAGCCTACTTTCTCCTAAATGCATGGGTATTGTTATAACTCTTTGTCCTTTTCAAGGAGTATGATTGAATGTTGGTTGTAGTAGCTTGTTGAAATACAACGTGCTATAGGGATATTAAACATGAATATGAGGTGCCCTTTGCTAGTGCTACCTCTGTACCAAATTTCGTTCAATTCGGTTTCACCGTGTTAGAATTGATAGGGGGAATCGATTTGCACACATACTTGGCCACCATCTGCAAACTATTTGTCTGATGTTCTTGCAGTTTGGTCAGAATATGTTTCCCACATAAAGATATGGTGTTGCAAAATTTGGTAGAGACTAGATTATTAGGTTGGTCGTAATTACATTTTAGCTTTTAACATTTGGGTGGCCGCGATTACGTTTCCGTCAAGATAGCGGTGATATAAAACATGACACTGAGGTGCCCTTTGCTAGTGCTACCTCTGTACCAAATTTCGTTCATTCGGTTCCACCGTGTTCGAATTAATGGGGGGAATCAATTTTGACATAAAGATGGCCGCCATCCGCAAACTATTAGGCTAATGACCTATTAGATTGGTCAAAGGATGCTCCCTCCATAAAGGTATGTTGTTGCAAAGTTTGGTAGAGATCGGATGGTTATGTTAGTCGTAATTTGATTTAAGCTTTAAACATTTGTGTGGCCGCCATTACGTTTCTGTCGATATGGCGGCGATATTAATCATGACACTGAGATGCACTTTGCTAGTGCTATCTCTGTACCAAATTTAGTTCCATTCGGTTTCACCGTGTTTGAATTAATAGGGGGAATCGATTCTGACACAAAGATGGCCGCCATCAGCAAACTATTAGGCGAATGACCTATTAGATTGGTCAAAGGATGCTCCCACCATAAAGGTATGTAGTTGCAAAATTTGGTTGAGATCGGATAATTAGGTTAATCGTAATTTGATTTAAGCTTTGAACATTTGTGTGGCCGCCATTACGTTTCAGTCAAGATGGCGGCGATATAAAACATGACACTGAGGTGCCCTTTGCTAGTGCTACCTCTGTACCAAATTTCGTTCCATTCGGTTTCACCGTGTTCGAATTAATAGGGGGAATCAATTTTGACATAAAGATGGCCGCCATACGCAAACTATTAGGCGAATGACCTATTAGATTAGTCAAAGGATGCTCCCTCCATAAAAATATGTAGTTGCAATGTTTGTTAGAGATCGGATGGTTATGTTAGTCGTAATTTAACTTAAGCTCTGAACATTTGTGTGGCCGCCATTACGTTTCTATCAATATGGCGGCGATATAAAACATAACACTGAGATCCCATTTGCTAGTGCTACCTCTGTACCAAATTTCGTTCCATTCGGTTTCAGCGTGTTTGAATTAATAGGGGGAATTGATTTTCACACAAAGATGGCCGCCATCCGCAAACTATTAGGCTAATGACCTATTCATTTGGTCAGAGGATGCTTCCTCTATAAGGGTATGTTGGTGCAAAATTTGGTAGAGATCGGATGATTAGGTTAATCGTAATTTGATTTAAGCTTTGAACATTTGTGTGGCCGCCATTACGTTTCCGTCAAGATGGCGGCGATATAAAACATGACACTGAGGTGCCTTTTGTTAGTACCACCTCTGTAACTAATTTCGTTCCATTCGGTTGCACCGTGTTTGAATTAATAGGGGGAATCTATTTTCACTCAAAGATGGCCGCCATCCGCAAACTATTAGGCTGATGACCTATTTGTTTTGTCAAAGGATGCTCCCCCCATAAAGGTATGTTGTTGCAAAATTTGGTAGAGATCGGATGATTAGGTTAGTCGTAATTTGATTTAAGCTTTGAACATTTGTGTGGCCGCCATTACGTTTCCGTCAAGATGGCGGTAATGTAAAACATGACACTGAGGTGCCTTTTATTAGTACTACCCCTGAACCAAATTTCGTTCCATTCGGTTGCACCGTGTTCGAATTAATAGGGGGAATCAATTTTGACATAAAGATGGCCGCCATACGCAAACTATTAGGCGAATGACCTATTAGATTAGTAAAAGGATGCTCCCTCCATAAAAATATGTAGTTGCAATGTTTGTTAGAGATCGGATGGTTATGTTAGTCGTAATTTAACTTAAGCTCTGAACATTTGTGTGGCCGCCATTACGTTTCTGTCAATATGGCGGCGATATAAAACATGACACTGAGATCCCATTTGCTAGTGCTACCTCTGTACCAAATTTCGTTCCATTCGGTTTCAGCTTGTTTGAATTAATAGGGGGAATTGATTTTCACACAAAGATGGCCGCCATCCGCAAACTATTAGGCTAATGACCTATTCATTTGGTCAGAGGATGCTTCCTCTATAAGGGTATGTTGGTGCAAAATTTGGTAGAGATCGGATGATTAGGTTAAACGTAATTTGATTTAAGCTTCGAACATTTGTGTGGCCGCCATTACGTTTCCGTCAAGATGGCGGCGATATAAAACATGACACTGAGGTGCCTTTTGTTAGTACCACCTCTGTACCTAATTTCGTTCCATTCGGTTGCACCGTGTTTGAATTAATAGGGGGAATCTATTTTCACACAAAGATGGCCGCCATCCGCAAACTATTAGGCTGATGACCTATTTGTTTTGTCAAAGGATGCTCCCCCCATAAAGGTATGTTGTTGCAAAATTTGGTAGAGATCGGATGATTAGGTTAGTCGTAATTTGATTTAAGCTTTGAACATTTGTGTGGCCGCCATTACGTTTCCGTCAAGATGGCGGTAATGTAAAACATGACACTGAGGTGCCTTTTATTAGTACTACCCCTGAACCAAATTTCGTTCCATTCGGTTGCACCGTGTTCGAATTAATAGGGGGAATCGATTTTCACACAAAGATGGCCGCCATCCGCAAACTATTACGCTGATGACCTATTGGTTTGGTCATAGGATGCTCCCCCAATAAAGGTATGTAGTTGCAAAATTTGGTAGAGATCGGATGATTAGGTTAATCGTAATTTGATTTAAGCTTTGAACATTCGTGTGGCCGCCATTACGTTTCAGTCAAGATGGCGGCGATATAAAACATGACACTGAGGTGCCCTTTGCTAGTGCTACCTCTGTACCAAATTTCGTTCCATTCGGTTCCACCGTGTTCGAATTAATAGGGGGAATCAATTTTGACATAAAGATGGCCGCCATACGCAAACTATTAGGCGAATGACCTATTAGATTAGTCAAAGGATGCTCCCTCCATAAAAATATGTAGTTGCAATGTTTGTTAGAGATCGGATGGTTATGTTAGTCGTAATTTAACTTAAGCTCTGAACATTTGTGTGGCCGCCATTACGTTTCTGTCAATATGGCGGCGATATAAAACATGACACTGAGATGCCATTTGCTAGTGCTACCTCTGTACCAAATTTCGTTCCATTCGGTTTCAGCGTGTTTTAATTAATAGGGGGAATTGATTTTCACACAAAGATGGCCGCCATCGGCAAACTATTAGGCTAATGACCTATTCATTTGGTCAGAGGATGCTTCCTCTATAAGGGTATGTTGTTGCAAAATTTGGTAGAGATCGGATGATTAGGTTAATCGTAATTTGATTTAACCTTTGAACATTTGTGTGGCCGCCATTACGTTTCCGTCAAGATGGCGGCGATATAAAACATGACACTGAGGTGCCTTTTGTTAGTACCACCTCTGTACCTAATTTCGTTCCATTCGGTTGCACCGTGTTTGAATTAATAGGGGGAATCTATTTTCACACAAAGATGGCCGCCATCCGCAAACTATTAGGCTGATGACCTATTTTTTGTCAAAGGATGCTCCCCCCATAAAGGTATGTTCTGGAAAATTTGGTAGTGATCGGATGATTAGGTTAGTCGTAATTTGATTTAAGCTTTGAACATTTGTGTGGCCGCCATTACGTTTCCGTCAAGATGGCGGTAATGTAAAACATGACACTGAGGTTCCTTTTATTAGTACTACCCCTGAACCAAATTTCGTTCCATTCGGTTGCACCGTGTTCGAATTAATAGGGGGAATCGATTTTCACACAAAGATGGCCGCCATCCGCAAACTATTACACTGATGACCTATTGGTTTGGTCATAGGATGCTCCCCCAATAAAGGTATGTAGTTGCAAAATTTGGTAGAGATCGGATGATTAGGTTAATCGTAATTTGATTTAAGCTTTGAACATTCGTGTGGCCGCCATTACGTTTCAGTCAAGATGGTGGCGATATAAAACATGACACTGAGGTGCCCTTTGCTAGTGCTACCTCTGTACCAAATTTCGTTCCATTCGGTTCCACCGTGTTCGAATTAATAGGGGGAATCAATTTTGACATAAAGATGGCCGCCATACGCAAACTATTAGGCGAATGACCTATTAGATTAGTCAAAGGATGCTCCCTCCATAAAAATATGTAGTTGCAATGTTTGTTAGAGATCGGATGGTTATGTTAGTCGTAATTTAACTTAAGCTCTGAACATTTGTGTGGCCGCCATTACGTTTCTGTCAAAATGGCGGCGATATAAAACATGACACTGAGATGCCATTTGCTAGTGCTACCTCTGTACCAAATTTCGTTCCATTCGGTTTCAGCGTGTTTGAATTAATAGGGGGAATTGATTTTCACACAAAGATGGCCGCCATCCGCAAACTATTAGGCTAATGACCTATTCATTTGGTCAGAGGATGCTTCCTCTATAAGGGTATGTTGTTGCAAAATTTGGTAGAGATCGGATGATTAGGTTAATCGTAATTTGATTTAAGCTTTGAACATTTGTGTGGCCGCCATTACGTTTCCGTCAAGATGGCGGCGATATAAAACATGACACTGAGGTGCCTTTTGTTAGTACCACCTCGGTACCTAATTTCGTTCCATTCGGTTGCACCGTGTTTGAATTAATAGGGGGAATCTATTTTCACACAAAGATGGCCGCCATCCGCAAACTATTAGGCTGATGACCTATTTGTTTTGTCAAAAGATGCTCCCCCCATAAAGGTATGTTGTTGCAAAATTTGGTAGAGATCGGATGATTAGGTTAGTCGTAATTTGATTTAGGCTTTGAACATTTGTGTGGCCGCCATTACGTTTCCGTCAAGATGGCGGTAATGTAAAACATGACACTGAGGTGCCTTTTATTAGTACTAGCCCTGAACCAAATTTCGTTCCATTCGGTTGCACCGTGTTCGAATTAATAGGGGGAATCGATTTTCACACAAAGATGGCCGCCATCCGCAAACTATTACACTGATGACCTATTGGTTTGGTCATAGGATGCTCCCCCAATAAAGGTATGTAGTTGCAAAATTTGGTAGAGATCGGATGATTAGGTTAATCGTAATTTGATTTAAGCTTTGAACATTCGTGTGGCCGCCATTACGTTTCAGTCAAGATGGCGGCGATATAAAACATGACACTGAGGTGCCCTTTGCTAGTGCTACCTCTGTACCAAATTTCGTTCCATTCGGTTCCACCGTGTTCGAATTAATAGGGGGAATCAATTTTGACATAAAGATGGCCGCCATACGCAAACTATTAGGCGAATGACCTATTAGATTAGTCAAAGGATGCTCCCTCCATAAAAATATGTAGTTGCAATGTTTGTTAGAGATCGGATGGTTATGTTAGTCGTAATTTAACTTAAGCTCTGAACATTTGTGTGGCCGCCATTACGTTTCAGTTAAAATGGCGGCGATATAAAACATGACACTGAGATGCCATTTGCTAGTGCTACCTCTGTACCAAATTTCGTTCCATTCGGTTTCAGCGTGTTTGAATTAATAGGGGGAATTGATTTTCACACAAAGATGGCCGCCATCCGCAAACTATTAGGCTAATGACCTATTCATTTGGTCAGAGGATGCTTCCTCTATAAGGGTATGTTGTTGCGAAATTTGGTAGAGATCGGATGATTAGGTTAATCGTAATTTGATTTAAGCTTTGATCATTTGTGTGGCCGCCATTACGTTTCCGTCAAGATGGCGGCGATATAAAACATGACACTGAGGTGCCTTTTGTTAGTACCACCTCTGTACCTAATTTCGTTCCATTCGGTTGCACCGTGTTTGAATTAATAGGGGGAATCTATTTTCACACAAAGATGGCCGCCATCCGCAAACTATTAGGCTGATGACCTATTTGTTTTGTCAAAGGATGCTCCCCCCATAAAGGTATGTTGTTGCAAAATTTGGTAGAGATCGGATGATTAGGTTAGTCGTAATTTGATTTAGGCTTTGAACATTTGTGTGGCCGCCATTACGTTTCCGTCAAGATGGCGGTAATGTAAAACATGACACTGAGGTGCCTTTTATTAGTACTAGCCCTGAACCAAATTTCGTTCCATTCGGTTGCACCGTGTTCGAATTAATAGGGGGAATCGATTTTCACACAAAGATGGCCGCCATCCGCAAACTATTACACTGATGACCTATTGGTTTGGTCATAGGATGCTCCCCCAATAAAGGTATGTAGTTGCAAAATTTGGTAGAGATCGGATGATTAGGTTAATCGTAATTTGATTTAAGCTTTGAACATTCGTGTGGCCGCCATTACGTTTCAGTCAAGATGGCGGCGATATAAAACATGACACTGAGGTGCCCTTTGCTAGTGCTACCTCTGTACCAAATTTCGTTCCATTCGGTTCCACCGTGTTCGAATTAATAGGGGGAATCAATTTTGACATAAAGATGGCCGCCATACGCAAACTATTAGGCGAATGACCTATTAGATTAGTCAAAGGATGCTCCCTCCATAAAAATATGTAGTTGCAATGTTTGTTAGAGATCGGATGGTTATGTTAGTCGTAATTTAACTTAAGCTCTGAACATTTGTGTGGCCGCCATTACGTTTCAGTCAAAATGGCGGCGATATAAAACATGACACTGAGATGCCATTTGGTAGTGCTACCTCTGTACCAAATTTCGTTCCATTCGGTTTCAGCGTGTTTGAATTAATAGGGGGAATTGATTTTCACATAAAGATGGCCGCCATCCGCAAACTATTAGGCTAATGACCTATTCATTTGGTCAGAGGATGCTTCCTCTATAAGGGTATGTTGTTGCGAAATTTGGTAGAGATCGGATGATTAGGTTAATCGTAATTTGATTTAAGCTTTGATCATTTGTGTGGCCGGCATTACGTTTCCGTCAAGATGGCGGCGATATAAAACATGTAACTGAGGTGCCTTTTGTTAGTACCACCTCTGTACCTAATTTCGTTCCATTCGGTTGCACCGTGTTTGAATTAATAGGGGGAATCTATTTTCACTCAAAGATGGCCGCCATCCGCAAACTATTAGGCTGATGACCTATTTGTTTTGTCAAAGGATGCTCCCCCCATAAAGGTATGTTGTTGCAAAATTTGGTAGAGATCGGATGATTAGGTTAGTCGTAATTTGATTTAGGCTTTGAACATTTGTGTGGCCGCCATTACGTTTCCGTCAAGATGGCGGTAATGTAAAACATGACACTGAGGTGCCTTTTATTAGTACTAGCCCTAAACCAAATTTCGTTCCATTCGGTTGCACCGTGTTCGAATTAATAGGGGGAATCGATTTTCACACAAAGATGGCTGCCATCCGCAAACTATTACACTGATGACCTATTGGTTTGGTCATAGGATGCTCCCCCAATAAAGGTATGTAGTTGCAAAATTTGGTAGAGATCGGATGATTAGGTTAATCGTAATTTGATTTAAGCTTTGAACATTCGTGTGGCCGCCATTACGTTTCAGTCAAGATGGCGGCGATATAAAACATGACACTGAGGTGCCCTTTGCTAGTGCTACCTCTGTACCAAATTTCGTTCCATTCGGTTCCACCGTGTTCGAATTAATAGGGGGAATCAATTTTGACATAAAGATGGCCGCCATACGCAAACTATTAGGCGAATGACCTATTAGATTAGTCAAAGGATGCTCCCTCCATAAAAATATGTAGTTGCAATGTTTGTTAGAGATCGGATGGTTATGTTAGTCGTAATTTAAATTAAGCTCTGAACATTTGTGTGGCCGCCATTACGTTTCAGTCAAAATGGCGGCGATATAAAACATGACACTGAGATGCCATTTGCTAGTGCTACCTCTGTACCAAATTTCGTTCCATTCGGTTTCAGCGTGTTTGAATTAATAGGGGGAATTGATTTTCACACAAAGATGGCCGCCATCCGCAAACTATTAGGCTAATGACCTATTCATTTGGTCAGAGGATGCTTCCTCTATAAGGGTATGTTGTTGCGAAATTTGGTAGAGATCGGATGATTAGGTTAATCGTAATTTGATTTAAGCTTTGATCATTTGTGTGGCCGCCATTACGTTTCCGTCAAGATGGCGGCGATATAAAACATGACACTGAGGTGCCTTTTGTTAGTACCACCTCTGTACCTAATTTCGTTCCATTCGGTTGCACCGTGTTTGAATTAATAGGGGGAATCTATTTTCACACAAAGATGGCCGCCATCCGCAAACTATTAGGCTGATGACCTATTTGTTTTGTCAAAGGATGCTCCCCCCATAAAGGTATGTTGTTGCAAAATTTGGTAGAGATCGGATGATTAGGTTAGTCGTAATTTGATTTAGGCTTTGAACATTTGTGTGGCCGCCATTACGTTTCCGTCAAGATGGCGGTAATGTAAAACATGACACTGAGGTGCCTTTTATTAGTACTAGCCCTGAACCAAATTTCGTTCCATTCGGTTGCACCGTGTTCGAATTAATAGGGGGAATCGATTTTCACACAAAGATGGCCGCCATCCGCAAACTATTACACTGATGACCTATTGGTTTGGTCATAGGATGCTCCCCCAATAAAGGTATGTAGTTGCAAAATTTGGTAGAGATCGGATGATTAGGTTAATCGTAATTTGATTTAAGCTTTGAACATTCGTGTGGCCCCCATTACGTTTCAGTCAAGATGGCGGCGATATAAAACATGACACTGAGGTGCCCTTTGCTAGTGCTACCTCTGTACCAAATTTCGTTCCATTCGGTTCCACCGTGTTCGAATTAATAGGGGGAATCAATTTTGACATAAAGATGGCCGCCATACGCAAACTATTAGGCGAATGACCTATTAGATTAGTCAAAGGATGCTCCCTCCATAAAAATATGTAGTTGCAATGTTTGTTAGAGATCGGATGGTTATGTTAGTCGTAATTTAACTTAAGCTCTGAACATTTGTGTGGCCGCCATTACGTTTCTGTCAAAATGGCGGCGATATAAAACATGACACTGAGATGCCATTTGCTAGTGCTACCTCTGTACCAAATTTCGTTCCATTCGGTTTCAGCGTGTTTGAATTAATAGGGGGAATTGATTTTCACACAAAGATGGCCGCCATCCGCAAACTATTTGGCTAATGACCTATTCATTTGGTCAAAGGATGCTTCCTCTATAAGGGTATGTTGTTGCAAAATTTGGTAGAGATCGGATGATTAAGTTAATCGTAATTTGATTTAAGGTTTGAACATTTGTTTGGCCGCCATAACGTGTCCGTCAAGAAGGCGGCGATATAAAACATGACACTGAGGTGCCTTTTGTTAGTACTACCTCTGTACCAAATTTCGTTCCATTCGGTTGCATCGTGTTTGAATTAATAGGGGGAATCGATTTTCACACAAAGATGGTCGCCATCCGCAAACTATTAAGCTGATGACCTATTAGTTTTTGTCAAAGGATGCTCCCCCCATAAAGGTATGTTGTTGCAATATTTGGTTGAGATCGGATGATTAGGTTAGTCGTAATTTGATTTAAGCTTTGAACATTTGGGTGGCCGCCATTACGTTTCCGTCAAGATGGCGGCGATATAAAACATGACACTGAGGTGCCTTTTGTTAGTACTACCTATGTACCAAATTTCGTTCCATTCGGTTGCACCATGTTCGAATTAATAGAGGGAATCGATTTTCACACAAAGATGGCCGCCATCCGCAAACTATTACGCTGATGACCTATTGGTTTGGTCAAAGGATGCTCCCCCCATAAAGGTATTTTGTTGCAAAATTTGGTAGAGATTGGATGATTAGGTTAGTCGTAATTTGATTTAAGCTTTGAACATTTCTGTGGCCGCCATTACGTTTCCGTCAAGATGGCGGCGATATAAAACATGTCACTGAAATGTCCTTTGCTAGTGCTACCTTTGTACCAAATTTCGTTCAATTCGCATTCACCGTGTTCGAATTGATAGGGGGGGACACACATTCAGAGTACACACACTCTCACACACACAGACACACACACAGACTCACACACATACATACACACAGACTCACACACACAGACAGACACACTTTTTTCGCCCTGTGTTGATCTCATAAGTCTACTTTCATTTTTTGCAAAAATCGAAAGTAGGCTAATACACTACTAATCACGGCTTATTTCCGCCAATTTGACTATTTAACTCATCTTTGTATCCTAAAATATGCGTCCTTTATGTGAAGCACTTATAGTCTCGGCTATTTTACCTACACTTTCAATATGCTATTTATGTTTTAAATTGTATACCATTCATTATGTAACATATTATGTAACATTTCATGCATTTCACACTCTAATATGAGCATCCTTGTTGTGGTAATAATCCAGCTGTTACCATCCGCCATTTTAGTTTGAATCATTTATCAAAGATAGCAATCTGCTCATACATTTTATAAAGGAAATTAAAAAAAAAAAACTTTTATAAAAGATTTCCCCATTACACTGTCATATCTTATCTTATCTCTACTTGGTATAAAACGAAGTCCCTATTCTTGGATGTTACGATTAAACTCGAGAACCACTAGATGGATTTTGATGCGGTTTCACCATTCTGTAAAGGATATTTCGAGGATGATTTCTGTAGAAAATAATTTATTTATGATCAAAGGAAGCCGAGCAGTAACGATTTCAGTGGAAAAGTCGAAAAAAAACCTGGCGTCCGAGCGCTTTATAAGCTTACGCTGGGCAAACCGTTAAAAATATCTAAATACTATGAGTGTAAGAATTGTTCAGCATGAAAAGTTCTACAAAAAGGCCGCGAGAGCATATCTCTTATCTTCAATACATCGCCCACTATAAGTGGTTTTACGTTTTAATTTCTTCCAACCTTGCCCATTCAAATACTGAGGCGACAGTTTGCGAGCTAGCTTAGGGCGAGTATATCATACCTGTTACAGCCTAGCTAGCGGGCGAACATATTGCACCAGATACAGCCAGCAGCTAACCGTCGAGTCGCGTTAAGTTAAGACTTCTGAGAAGGGTGGTTGTGTTTGGAGTTTCCCTCGAAGTACAACTCGGGTTTTGTTCATTTCGCCTGTGAAACATAGTCAAGTTAAGATTGGACGGAAGGGGGATTTGAGTTTCTTTCACCTCGCCATTCCCTGGAAGTGCAACTCTCATTTCGCCTGTGAACTTTTCGTTCCGCAAAATTCACAGTCAATTTAAGATTGGACGGTGGTGTATTTCTCGAAAGACACGGTCAGACAGAGTTGGCTCTTGCTGCTCTTTGGCTTTCCACATTAATTTATTTATTTAATTTTCCTTCTCGCAGACACCAACAGCGAACCATTATATTCTATTCTCCCCGTACACTTGCTTATTTGTTGTATAAGTCTGTTATACATCCTCTACGGAACCAACCTGGCAGCGTCTTACAGCTACCCTCCGAAGCTCTTCCATCGCCTTAGGTCAAGAGGAGTTCCTCACCAATACATCAGGCTTCGTGTTCACCGCCAGCTAACTACTCAATGAAGAAGCTTTACCTGTATAAGAAATTTTGTCGTTGTCACGTTTGCTATGTTTGTATATTCCTTTGTTACATTCCCCTACCCCCTCGCCCGCCTATTTCTGACGTGTGCGATATCGCTTACCTCTCTCCGTGCGCTGTTCGCTCGCTCTCTTGTTGTTGTCCAGCTGCCAAGGCTTCAGTGAGGTCTTGCTCCTCGCTGTTCTCACTTCTTCGTTAGACGTCAAACATACAGTTGGGGCTCCCTCACGAGCTTGTCTCCTGTGCTCGAGAGACATTTTAAATCTGACGCCATGTCTGTATTTTAGACCAAACATCAACAGGAACCATCGCCAGCTCTACATGCACAGAAAGCTAAGTACCAAACTTCAATGTTTTTCAAAAGGATTTTAATGGTTTTAAATAGCTAAATGCTTTTAATCCAATTTTATAGACAGTGTGTGGAATTGCGAAATGTTATGCAATAACCGTCTTCGAGGGATCTCTCTATGTCAGGCTATGCCTATCAAATCTGACTTTCTAAAATGAAATTTAGTGCTTCTCTTACCAAATAACTGAGAATATTTTCTCACAACGAGGGATTTAATTCAAATTATCCACTGTATATAAAAACTTAGCTTTTTTCTCCGTGGGACCTCTCTTGCCCATTTAACTGTCATCATGGTTCTGGAACATTCCACATGAACCAATATTTCTACAAGTAAAGCAATCTAGTATTTTCCACTTGATTATGGGAATACATTTCCTCACTGAGGAATTTACGTTACATTAACTGCTGGTAACCTCCTAATTTGCTTGCCAACGTGGGATATTTACCTCATCAGTCAACTGCAATATATAAACTTTTTAACGCAATAAACTTGTTCAAGCTAAAATTCAACCAGTGATCTCCATAAGTACAATAACTTTCCTCTTTACAAACTTTCTGTGCTGCAATAGTGAACTTTTCAAATCCATCAATAGACTATATTGCAAAACAGTGCCCGTTCAACTACCAACCGCGTCGCGTTCGAATGAGAGCAATAAATCTGGCCAAGACTTTTTCCTAAATCTCCTATTTTCCTTCTCCCAAATACCTTTACTAACATTAATTAAATTAAGATTTCATCTATTTAAATTACTACGAGGCTTTGCTTGCGAGCAAGCGCCCTCCCAAATTTGTTATACTTATAATATCGTAATTCTGTAGAAACTGTGACTAGCCCACATTTTAATCTCTCATCTCTTCTGAAATTATGGAATTGTACTTTTTCTAATAATGAAAGAGTTGTCTAATCTTTTCTCTCCAGGTTTCGTGAATACGACCTGTACATCCTTTTATTTCAAATAATTATATTCTGCTTAAAATAGCGGTAGTCTCCGCTTTCCAATTTTCTGTTCTCTTTTTCTTTATCCTGTTATAATCAGGGTTTAATTCATTTGTCTGCAGCTTGTTAGCTTGCTGAAAGTGCAGTCAAAGAACGCTTGTAACTTACCTAATTTGAAAAAGTTACAATCGCTATACAATTTATTGTTCTTAAAACTTTAAAAACCCAATTTTACGCACATTTTAAAACCTTTTTATAAGTTTAGTGCTTGTAACAAGTTTTAAACTTGTAATTACTTCAGTATTGTTAACTATAAACTTTTATTTTATCAGGTCTGAGACCTTTAAATATTTGTAAAATCAACCAAAGAAAAAGTTATTCTAACTTTAAAGATAAGATTCTAATTCTATCAATTGTTAATTGTCTAAATTTTATATTCTTTGTTGAAATAAATCGTTGTTTTCCTTTGTTCGTTATCTTTACCGTTAGAATTACGACTAGGCAGGACCTTCACCTCTCTGATTCTTCCTTTAAGCTTAAACTCTTTTTTCGAATTTCCAAAACAACAAAGTTCGTACTACTTGTTGCATTTAACTTAAAACTGCAAGTAACAACATTTTCAAAGATTCTTTTGGTTTTCTTAGCCAATCCTAGCAAGCCATTAAGGCAAGTACAGCTATCTTTGCAAGCTTCTTACTTGTTGAGATTTTTTCTCTTACTTATGGTTTGATTCCAAAAATTTCAGTTTTATTTGAGTTAGGTTTGAGGTTCATCCTCTTTTCTAAACTTTTAGTCGGCACTCTGTTGGGTAAAAGCTTAGCCTTCCTTAAGTGCAACAACTGGTATTTACATAGGATTTTCACAAAAAACAATAACAACTTCGCGAAAATCATTAAAATAGCTTCCTCTCTTCCCTTTCTGGGAGCATTCGGTTGGTCTGACGGAGATCCAACAGTGCCCAGAAATAAAATTAGTATACCAAATTCAATTCTTTCCAGCTTTTTTGAATGCATTATAAAATTAACCTTTCCGAAGTGAAAATTAGTACGTCCTTTCCTTTTGGCTTACTTTGCCTTGCCAGACTGCGACCCGTCCCCATAGTAACGGAATACCGGCTTGGGAGGGAAAGAGCGCTCGCCACTTGCTTGCAAATAGCCCAAGCTCCAGCTACATTTCCCGTTTGCTGTGATCAGGTCCCTACCCACTTTAGGTGTCTCGCGGGCATTTTGCGGAGGAACTTTTTATTGAAGACTAATTTCTGTTTGGTTTTATTCTTTTGTATTGGACTCCCTTCCTATCTACCCATACTTGTTCTCCACACCGAAACCCACTTCCCTTTTTTTATTTTTTATTATCATCATCCCTTAGGTAGAGTTAATCCTCAGCTTAAAGCTACCAAAATTTGGTCCCAAAAACTCGGGGAATCCATTTGTCAATATTTTGCAAAATACTAATATCTATTTTGAATTTGTCAGCTATAATTTCGCTGTGCAAAGCTGATAGAGGTGATAGAGGTTGTTCCTGTCTTCTTCAGTCATCACCTTGCAACCTGTTTGCTGCTGCCAACCTGACAGCATTTTCAAAATCTCTCCATTTTCGTAAGTTGCACTTCTGTTGTAATTTTCAATCATGGTACCTCCCTCTAAAGCAACTGAAATGGATGAAACTCTCATTGCAAGACGTGCTTCCTACAGTATAAAGGACAACCTAAAAGGTTCAGAAACTTTCTTAATAAATTAACTCCCGCCGATTGCGATTTATGTATCCTCACTCAACGCTTAATGTTGTATGAACGCTCTTATGATTATTACGATCAAATCCAAACAGACATCGAATTCGCCTGCCCCGAACTTCAATCTGATCGGGACGAAGTCGAGCCCTTGTACTTTGAAGGGATCGCAAAGGCCCACCAACTGATTCACAGTTTCTCAGAACCGGACACTAAGGTCATCAATCCGCCCCAGTTCGCACCCGCTTCAGTCCGTGAAGACATCCAGAAACCGAAACCTTTACTTCCAAAAATAAGCCTCCCTCTTTTTTCAGGCCAGGAAGGTGAATGGTACTCTTTTTACGAGTTATTCAGCTCTCTCCGTATCAATGGCAACAGTACGCTCTGACAAACTGATGAATAGTGGCAGATGACCTCGTAGTTCCGTCCCTTAAAACAACAGTAACAAAACTGATGAATTAATCGCAAGACCGTATCCATGGCAACAGAAGCTCAAGACATGACATACAATTGTCCATCTATCCCTGTAGGAGCCAATGCCAATCCACTTATAATCTAAAACACGTTAGACTAGCAGCGAGGCTCAGCGGTAACGTTCTAGCTTGCTGGGCCCAAAGTTGCAGGTTCGTACCCTGGCGCAATCAGCTGGCATTTGAGGGTGCGCAAATGCAAGGGAACCATGTCAGTAGATTTACTGTCACGTTTAAGATTCCGTTCGGGGCAAAATTCTAGCACCCCGGCGTTTCTAAAAGCGTGTAGTTAAAAGGAACGTGAATCCAATTACATTATTATTAAAACACGATAAGAACATTAGAAATCTAAAGGGTCATCCCTTTTTCAAGATATGTCTAAACACGATAAGAACATTAGAAATCTAAACGGTCAACCCTCTTTCAAGCTATATCTATATCATAATTTTAAAATAACATTCTATGTTTTGTTGTTGTTTGAGTCTTCAGTCTTTTGACTGGTTTGATGCAGCTCTCCATGCCTCCCTGTCCTGAGCTAATCGTTTCATCTCTACATAGCTACCACACCCTACATCCGAGGCAATCTGTTTAACATATTCTAACCTTGGTCTACCCCTACAGTTCTTGTCCTCGACCCTTCCTTCCATAACTAAGCTTGCTATTCCTGGGTGTCTTAGTATGTGTCCTACCAACCTATCTCTTCTCTTCATTAGCAGTCGCCAGAAACATCTCTCCTCTCCCACTCGTCTTATTACCTCTTTGTTTGTAACCCTATCTACCCATCTGATCTTCATCATTCTCCTGTAGCACCACATTTCAAATGCTTCAATTCTCCTCTTTTCTGCTGCACCAATAGTCCAAGTTTCACTTCCATAGAGCGCCACGCTCCAGACAAAGGCTTTCAAAAATGACTTCCTAATACCTAAATCTATATTCGATGTCAGCAGATTCCTTTTTTGTAGAAATGCTTTTCTTGCCTGAGCCAACCTACTTTTTATATCCTCTTTGCTTCGTCCATCACTGGTTATTCTGCTTCCTAAGTAACAGAAATCTCCTACTTCCTTCAGCTTTTCACCTGCCAATTTGATCTCCATAGAGGTTTGTGATTTATTTCGGCTGCATTCCAGTATTTTTGTTTTACATTTATTAATTTTCATCATGAATTCTTTCCGTAAGACGGAGTCCATACCATTCAAAAACTCATTCAAATCCTCAGGCTTGTTGGCCAAGATGACGATGTCATCAGCAAATCTCAGAGTTGAAATTATTTCTCCTTGAATCTTCACTCCCACTTTAAATTTTTCTCTAATTTCCTTCATTGCTTGTTCAATGTAAAGATTGAAAAGTATGGGTGATAAGTTGCAGGCTTGCCTTACACCTTTCTGAATACCAGCTTCTCTCTCATGTCCTTCAACTCGAATGACTGCTGTCTGGTTTCTGTATAGATTGTATATCACCCTCCTATCCCTGTACTTTATTCCAATCGATTTCAAAATGTCAAACAATTTAGTCCAATCAACGTTATCAAAGGCCTTTTCTAAGTCTACAAAAGCCATGAACGTTCTCTTATCTTTCCTTATTCTACCTTCCAAAATCAGCCTAAGACTTAGTACAGCTTCCCTTGTTCCTACATTTCTCCTGAAACCAAACTGGTCTTCACCCAACTCCGTTTCTATCTGGCTCTCAATCCTCTTGTAAATTATTCTAGACAGGATCTTTGAAGCATGAGTAATCAAGCTGATTGTACGATAATCTTCACATCTGTCAGCTCCCACTTTCTTTGGTATAGGGATGATTTCATTCTTCTTGAAATCAGGGGGTACTTCACCTGTCTCATAAATCCTACACACCAAGTGAAATAACCTGATCAGACCTTCCTCTCCTATGCAGCGTAGCAACTCAATCGGTATATCATCTATGCCTGGTGCTTTGTTCCTGCTTAAGTCTTCCAAAGCTCTATCAAATTCTGATCTCAATATTAAATCTCCTTTCGCATCCTCATCAATTTCCTCCTCCCTTTCCATTACATGATTCTCAATCTCCTTTCCCTTATACAAACTCTCTATGTAAGCTTTCCATCTCTCAACCTTTTCTTCCCTATCTGTTAGAGGCTTTCCATTTGTGTCCTTAATATTACAGCACTTAGTCTTCTTTTCCCCAAAAATATTCTTAATCCTTCGATAAGCTGTGTCTACTTTTCCTAATTTCAGACAATTTTCTATACCAGCACATTTCTCTTTCAACCATTCTTCTTTCGCTTCCTTGCACTTCTTGTTAACCTCATTTCTCAGACGTCTGTATTCTGCTTTCCCCTTTTCATCTCTTACATTCTTGTGCTTCCGCCTTTCATCCATCAATTCGAGTATATCCTGAGTGATCCACGGTTTTCTACCTATTCTTTCTTTCCTACCAATGTTTTCTTCTGCGGATTTTGTTATTTCATTCCTCAAAAGTGCCCATTCGTCTGCAATTGAAGCTTGTTTAGGGTTTTTCATTAGTCCTTCCTTTATACTCTTCTTGAATCTTTCGTTTACATCCTTCTCTTTCAGTCTGTCTATTGCCCACCTTTTTGGCTTTTGACTTTTCTTCAGTTTCTTCAACTTTAATCTGCATTTCATTACAACCAGATTGTGGTCAGAGTTTATGTCAGCACCAGGATATGTTTTACAATCCAAAATCTGGTTTCGAAACCTCTGCTTGACCATAATGAAGTCGATTTGGTAACGCCCTGTATCTCCTGGTCTCATCCATGTGTATATTCTTCTATTGTGGTTATTGAATAAGGTGTTAGCTATGACCAACTCATGCTCAGTGCAGAATTCTACCAGCCTGCTTCCTCGATCATTCCTTTCACCTAATCCGAAATCTCCTACTATCTTCCCTTCTCTCCCTTTTCCTACCACAGCATTCCAATCTCCCATTACTATAACATTTTCATCACCCTTGATATACCTCAGAATTTCGTCTATTTCTTCGTAGACCTTTTCAACATCCTCATCATCAGCTTGACTGGTAGGCATATAGACTTGTACCACTGTGGAGCAGGTAGGTTTAGTATTTATTTTTGCTACAATAATCCGTTCACTATATTGCTCATAATATTCCACCCGCTGTCCAAGTTTCCTACTCAATATGAGGCCAACCCCTGCTTGGCCATTGTTTGATTTAGTGCTAATGACCCTATAGTCTCCTGACCAAAAGTCCTGTTCTTCCTGCCAGCGCATTTCACTAATCCCAACCAAATCCAACCTCAACCTATCCATTTCCCTTTCTAAGTTTTCTAACCTTCCATTTCCTAGCAGACTTCTAACATTCCACGCTCCGATCCGTAGAATGTCAGAGTTCCTCTTTGTCACTTCTGTGATGTTAACCCCCTCTCGAGTAGTCCCCACCCGGAGATCCGAACGGGGGACTAGTTTACCTCCGGATTGAAATTTTACAAGGGAGGAGGCCATCATCACATGTAATTATGCATAGAGAGGTGCATATCCTCGGGAATAGCAAACGGCTGTAGTTTCCCCTTGCTTTCAGCCGTGCAGCAGGACGCAGTGTAGCCATTATTTGGCTTATATTATCAATATCTTAACCGTCTATAAGACTAGTAAAGAATTGATTTAATCTGAAAGGCTGCTACTCCCTTTCAGAATAAGTAAAGAGCAATTCTACTAACAAAAATACTAACCTTCTACTGTACTAACAATTAAATACCAAAATTCTACTAACGAAAAAATACTAAAGTTCCACCAACAACAAATACTACCACTAAAACAGTCTGTCACCAGACACACTCACATGCAATCACACATCACAGTCTACTGAAACAATGAACTATAACTAATAAACAATGCAACTGTTACCAGACACACTCACACACCACAGTCTAATAGAACAATGACATATATCTAATAGACAAACTAACTACCTACTTACAACTACAACTAACTACATACTTACTGTACTGTTATTTGAATTGACAATATTTACAAAATGCAATTTAGATAGAAAATACTTACAGGAAGAGAGCAAAGATAATGCCAATGGTTATCCTTCGTATAAGAGAAGAAATAATGGAACGTGATAAAATGTAGGGGTAGGTGCCCCAGGATATTAAATAAGTACAGAATTAATATATGAGAATTATACAAAGAGGGCAGGTCACTTACTGTGAAACCTGAAGAAATTGAAAGGGAAAGTTCTAGACTTCCCAAGTTTGAGCAGGAATCACTCGCCAAATGGGACAGTTTCCATTTCGTGAAACCTGAACATGACTCGCTCAAGAGTTTAGAGAATTGTTTTCCCTGATTATGGGAAAGGAACAACGTGAATTTAAAACTTGTATCACACAAGCAATTATGCAGAATTTAATTAATGTTAAACTAACAAAGTTGGAAGGGCACCTCGTGGGTGACACCTTATAGAAAAGTTTCAATTTTTATTAATAATGGTTGTTAGTAGAAGGTTGAGGAAAGATCATTGGGATATAGGATCAATGTTCATGGCCGTATTTAATATAACCGGACGATCGCGACGCGGTAGAAACGCGGAGCAAGCACTGTTTATCACTATAGTTTATGAAGATGGATGCAAAGTTCACTATAGAAACACTGAAGTTTATGAGAAAAAAAGTTATTGCAATTAGGGAAATAATTGATTGCACTATAGGTGAGAGTCTATTTCTTGAAAAAGTTGTGATTTGCAATTAAATGCGCCATAGAATGTTCCAGAGGTTCCAGCGGTGGAAGAAAGTTAGCTATTGCAAAAATTTGTAAGGAAGATTCCTCATTTTAACTAGCATTTTCACAAGTGCGTGAACAATACTTAACGGCAATACTCGCAGATAGAGAATAAGATCTCGAAGGTTCCAGAACAACCTTAGCAGAAAATGGGGTTGAGAAAATCCAACGGAGGAATCAGCTTTATAATTATAGACAGCGGGTATTAGATAATATCCCACGTAGCGAGAGGGTTTCTCGTTTAAATAGCTTAAGAAAAGCTCTTTTTTAGTAAAGTTGGCTTATACAAGCAAAAGCTCAACATGGCAAATCCCACGAGGAATGAGTATTGCCCCAAAATAAATGATTTCACACTGTCTATAAATTATAATTAAAAGCACGAGGAAGTTAAAACCATGAAGATGAGGTTAAAACTTTTAAAATTGTACTTATCTTGATTTCATGTTGAAGTTGAAGTTTCCTACTATTATGCCAACATGGCGTAGAAGAGTGTGAGCCTCTTGGTTTGAGGAGGCAAGCTCGAGCGGAGCTTTGACTGAACGAGTCAACTGCAGACTAAGAAGAGAGAGCAGCTCAACGGAGCACGAAGGGACCAAGAAGGGAGGAAAGAGTGGGGGGTAGGAGACAAAAGGAGAACATATAAGCATTACCAACTTAAATACAAAAAATTTATCTTCTCTGGCTGAGCTGGTCTTCTAAGAGTTGATAACAGTTGATACTAGCGCAGCATGGTGAGTAAAGAAGTAGACGTAGTCCTCTTGCTCCAAGAGAAAATAGCTGACGATGGTAACAGGATCTGGTAGCCAAATGGATAAGTGAGTCCTCTAGCACCAGGAAGAATTGAGGAGCTTCAGAGATTCGCTGCGAGGTGACGCTAGGTGGGTCACAGAAGTTATATATCTGAAACATACTTATGAAGACATAAGAGATATGCCCAACAAGGAGAAAACAGATGATCACTGTTGGTGTTTGGCAAAGAGGAAGGAAGAGATGAACATGCAAAGAGCAATAGACTTTATTCTCTCGTACCGTGTATTCAAAGAATACACCAGGAAGCGAAAGATCAAACACACACGGTGCACATAATTGTCAAATTAAGACGGTTTAAGGAATAAGTAATTTTGTGAAATTAAAGAAGTCACATTGGATGACAGTAGAATCAAAGTACAGTTTGTTTCTGAAGTTGTATGTGCATCAGCGCACTAGAGTAGATTGTGAAGTTGATATAAGGGTAAAGGTTTGTGTTATGATATGTTTTAGAAGTACAATAACTGACATTAGTGTGAGATATCGCCATCTAATACCACCTTTAATTTTGTAAAACTACAGTAGCGACTACTAAATAAAGGTAGTGATCAAGCTACGTTCAGTTTCATAAACACAGGGTACACAAATCCGTACAGTTAAGTACAAACATATCAGTCTTGTCGTTATGTCAGTAGCAACGAAGCTAAGTGGCGGATATTGCCGTTTCCGTAACACTAAAGGCATCCCGCCGTCACATACCTCAATATGCACTTACAGAATTGTGAACCAGTCTAATTTACTGAAAATAATTTCAACGAGCAAGTATCCATTACGCCAAAAACCACATTCACTACATTTTCCAACATTTACACAAGACGTGATTTTTAAAGCAATTTTCTGTATGTTGAGGTACAGAGATATTACACATGGAAAGTTACTATAAAATAGTGGCAAATCTGAATTCAAGGGACTGTTGTTCAGAATAGTTCTGGTGTTAAATCTCCACAAACTATCGGTACAGGTTATACTGCCCATGTTCGTAACATGGAATGTATTCCTTTGACAATGCATCTATTGATATCGCGCCAGGAGATGGCAGTTGTGTTTTAACTGCGGATGTCTTCCCGCTCACTGCGTATCGCCATTCCAAAACACAAGGCCAAAATTTAACATTTGCAGGAATTGACCTACGCGAAGACTGTTTCTCCCACGGGCAATTTTATGTTGCCTGTTCCCGAGTAAGTTCTCCAAGTAGCTTAGTCATTTTGGCACCAGAAGAAAGAACTGCCAATATTGTATAGGGTATAAAGAAGTTCTAAACTAAATTATTATTTTTAAAATTCTTATTTTATTTGTTGTTAAGTGACGAACGATTTTACGTTACTTATACATTGATTAAGTATATTTAAGTTCATCTTTTATTATTATTTATTAATTAATAGGTACTGTTACAGTTAGGCAAAACCTGGTGGTAACAAGATATTTACATGCTGCCTATAACTCAATTTCTCTCCATAATGTCTCTGGGGTCCCTGAATGCAACATTTAATTTCTTCTTGAAAACTTTTAAACTGTTAGGAAAAGGTTCTAAGACTTCTTCAGGCAACTCATTCCATGTTTGAATACCCCTGTTTATAAAAGAATACTTAGCTAAGTTTGTTTTTTGAATGATGGGCCTAATTTTGTATTCGTGATCTCTTCTACCCATATAATCTGGATCATGCATTCTGTTTCGCAACTCATTCCAGGCCTGCTCCCCTGTGTAGGCTTTGTACATCTCCTGGAGTCTTCTTTTATGTCTTCTGCTGTGTAGGGATTCCCAACCCAATGACTTTAACATGTCAGAGACACTATCAGTTTGGGAGAATTTGCCAAGTACGAATCTTGCAGCTTTCCTTTGTACCATCTCCAATTTGTTCGTTAGAGTTGATTGGTAGGGTTCCCGCACACTCGTGGCGTATTCCAATATTGGTCTCACTAGACATTTGTAAGCCAATTCTTTGGCCTGAATACTGCTATCCTTCATGTTTCTCATAACAAAGTATAATGACTTTTGTGCCTTATTAGCAACGCTCTCAACGTGCTCACCCCAGTGTAACCTTTTATTTATGGCAATCCCGAGATAGCTGCAGGACTACACTCGAGGAATAATTTTGTTTCCTAATTTATAATCAGCTATTGTCCCTTTTCTGCTGTTAGTAAAAGACAGGCATTTACTTTTTTCTGCACTTATCCTCATGTTATTACGGATAACCCAGCATTCAATACGTTCCAATCTTGTTGGAGGAGCGCAGTGTCAACTTGATTATTGACTTTTCTATATATTACACAGTCGTCAGCGAATAGTCTGACGTCCGATTTAATATATTCTGCCAGGTCGTTTATATATAGAAGAAACAACAATGGCCCAACTACACTTCCTTGTGGAATTCCAGAGGTGACTTTTGTCTCTTTCGAAAATACTCCCCCAACGTTAACTGTTTGGGTTCTATTTTGGAGAAAGTCCCGGATCCAGAATACCACTCTTTCATCAAGACCCAAATTTGCAAGCTTATGTAACAGGAGGTCATGTGGAACCATGTCAAAAGCCTTAGCTAAGTCAATGATTACACTGTCCACCTGGCCTCCTGTGTCCATGACTTCTGCTATATCTTGACAAAAAACCACCACCTGTGATTCACATGAATATCCTTTCCTGAATCCGTGTTGTCCATAATACAGCCAGTTATTTTTCTCCCAAAATTCCCTTATATAATCTGCAATTATTTGTTCCATTTGTTTACAAACTACTGCTGTCAGACTCACTGGTCTATAGTTATCCGGCATGGTTCTGTCCCCTCCTTTATAAATTGGAACTACAATAGCTTTCATCCAGTCGGACGGGACAGACCTATTGTTCAGAGAGACTGTGAACAATACCCTAAGGAAGGGAATTATTTGTTCTCCACCTATCTTGAGAATGTCGCCAGACCCCTCATCGAGTCGTACTGACTTGAATTTTTTGATTTCCTTCAGGTTTTTTCTAACCTCCCTGTTATGAATAGTGAATGGTTTAAATGTAGGCCTATTTTCCTTTAATTTTGAAGAAACAGACATGCTAGCTTTTGCAGCAAAAACGCTACAATACCACTCATTAAGCACTTCAGCTTTTTGTGGATTTCCTGTGACCAGTTTTCCTTCTGAGTCCCTCAGAGACTTAATGTCATCTCTGTTCTTTTTTCGTAAGTTATTTATGGTTAGGTTAAAGATATAGTTAATTATAATACGTTTCTTTAAATCTTTAAAATTAAAAATTAGTTCGATAGCAAATATTTGTATTTTAGCTGTGTATTTTGATTTCATATATAAAATGTAATTTTCAACATTAAGACAATTTAAATAAGCTCTTTCATATCTTTAATATTTCATTATTTCATTACATTCATAAAGCAGGCAAAGAAATTGCTACAAAAGAAGTAATGTAAAATATTATTATATTTGCATTTTGATATCACGAGGAATTTTAAATTTCATTTAACAGCGAACTCGAAATGATAATCATTTTTAATAGAATATCTCTTTATGATACAAGCGTTACATAACTCATGAAACTTTTCAATTCCGCGGCCAAAGTCGGACGGAAAAACACATAATTTACGTCCACGTCTTACATTTCTGACGAAAGTCGATGAACATCTAACGCTTGGTTCGGTGGCATTCAAAAGAAAATGGGAAATAACAAAATATATAATGGGACATAACTCAACTATGACTCGAGCGAAGCCGCGGGTACCTGCTAGTATGTATATAACAAGTAGTTCCGTAAAGAACTATACAGCCTATTTTCATATATCCTACTCATATTAATTGCCTCTATCAACATAAAACAAGAAGTTCCGTGAAGAACTATACAGCCTACTTTTCATGCCAATGATTATTCTACAGTATATGAACCTATCTAGAATAATGACGAAATTAAGTTGGTAATATCGAAATATCCAATTAGTTCAAAATATACCTGGTATAATGTAGCCTAATAGAGCACTACAGTTGGCAGCCCTGGTGACTGAATATATTCTTAGTTCCATCTCTTAAGATACAGAATACAAAAATTTGGTTGAAGTCCAATGGACGTTACATGCAGTTAGACACTGGATCTATCAGCACGCGTAAAAGCATGTTGCCAACAATACCATGCTTGTGCTGATCAGAAATAATCTGAATTATTATGATATCTTGTTGTGCCAATTTTGGATGAAATCCATTTGTTAGTATAGAAGTTACATGTATTTTAAAATTGGACATATCAGCAGGCATAGAATCATGTTGGCAGCACTGCCTTGTATTAATTACTCCAAATTAATCTAGAATGTCAGGTGCTATACGTGTGCAAAGTATAGAGCTGTTGGCTTGCATGCTTTCTGATATATTGATATTAGGGTAAAAAGAATATAGACAGCATTTATTAACAGTTGGCAGCCCTGATTGCTCTTAACAATACTTATAGTCATATCTGTTATGGTACACATAGCACATACGAAATTTGGTTGAAATCCAACTGATAGTATAGAAGTTACATTTATTTAAAAATTCGTACTATCAGCAGGCTTATAATCATGTTGGTAGAACTGGCGTATATAAGTAACTCCAAATTAATCTAAAATGTCAGAATATACGTGTGCATAGTTCAAAGCTGTTGGCTTGCATACTTTCTGATATATTGGTATTTGGATAAAAAAAATAGAGAGAGCAATTATTAACAGTTGGCAGCCCTGGTGGCTCTTAAGAATACGCTCAGTCATATCTGTTTATGTATAGATATTACATACAAAATGTGGTTAAAATCCAATTGATAGTGTAGAAGTTATATTCATTTAAACATTGGACCTATCAGAAGGCTTAAACTTATTTTGGCAACACTGTCATGGTTGGCCTCCTGGAAAATAAACTGAAATAGTCTTATCTACATGTGTGCCAATTTTGGAATAGCTCCCATGCATACCTTCCTAGATATCCAACATGGAGCTCAAATTTCTAGTGCGTTTTTTCAGCAGTTGGTAGCACTGAGATCATTTTCAAATATGGACGTGAGATATTCCGGTGCACATCTTTACTCATACTAAATTTGGTTTTGATTGCTGCAGCCGTTTAGGAGTTGATAGGGGGGACACACACACAGCCAGACAGACAGAAGGACAGACAGAAGGACAGACATACAGACAGACAGACACACATTTTCCCGGATCGATCTCATAAGTCTACTATTTCCTCAGTTTTGCAAAATGCGAAAAGTAGGCTAAAAATCAGTTTGATTGTAGTGATAGACTCTTAGATATAGTTAACCGCCTAAATATTTCAGATGGTCGCTAGGTTGGATTATTATTTATGTAGATTATCGTGTACGTGTGGTATTCAGACTTCAATCGCATAATTAGGACACAAGAAGGAAAAACGAGATTTTAAAATTTCCCACAGCTGCCATCTGGTGGTTATGAAAACAATTGAAATAAATTAGATGCCAGTGGATTAACATTTGTTTAAGCATTAAACGTGCAATGTTTCACTGCACTCGGATGGTTAAATCGCGAGAAACGTCCATTTAAATATGTATAATTCGCGTCGCCGCCATCATGGATTTGTGCTCACCAGGTTACTGAAAGTCATATAGGTGAACTTATGTCCATAGCCTCTATGACCATAAAAACATTTTGATTGCTGTAACAGATTCGTAGATATTGAGAACAGTAAAATATTTCGGATGCTCGCCATTTTGAATTGTTTTATGTGTAGGCCATAGACTTATGTACCGTTCCATTAAAGGAAGATTATTATTCTCGTATCAGAAACATACATTGTAAATATATAACACAGTTATTATATTATCTTTGCACAAAACTTGGCCACTTCCAGTGCACTCTGTGTTCCACGACGAAGATCTTCTTCCGTGCAGAATGCTGGGCACAGTCGACACTCAGTCATATGCTGAACAGTGTGGTCTTCTCTACAATCACATTGAATATCATCCTGGTCAATGTAACCCCATCTTGCCAAATTAACCTTTGATCTGCCTAGTCTAGAGCGCAGTCTATTCAGGGCCTTCCAAGGTAGATTATTGCGTAGCTTCATTATTCAAACTTTCACTTCGAACGCATGATTACGACACAAGAAATAAAAAGTTAATTTTAAAATTTTACACAGCCGCCATCTTGAGGTTATGTAAACAACTGAACTAAATTAGATGCCAGTGCATTACAATATGTATAATCATTTACTGTACCACATTTCACTGCGCTCAGATGGTTACATCACGAGAAAAGTCTTCGCTTGGCCCCCATGTTCGTTTTGTACTTTACAGGTTTTTGAAAGTTACATAGATAAACTTGTAGCAGTGCTCTTTATCACCGTACAATATTTCAGGGTGATATCATAAATAGTTTCGAAGATATTGAATGCCAGTGAAATATTTTGCACAGCCGCCATTTTGAGGTTATGTAAACAATTGAACTAAATTAGACGCCAGTGCATTAGAATGTGTATAAACATTTGCTGTACCATGTTTCTTTACGTTTGGATGGTTAAATCGCGAGAAAAATCTATTTAAAAGTCTCAACTTCACTTGGCCGCCATGTTTGTTTTGTAGTTACCAGGTTTTTGAAAGTCTCATTGGTGATTTTCTAGTAGTTCCCTTTATCACCGTACAAAATGTCAGGGTGATATCGGTAATAGTTTAGGAGATACTGAATGCTGGTGAAATATTTCGCCCAGCCGCCATGTGTGATTGGTGAGGCACAATAAAATTTTAAGGGCACGGTCGGGGTCGGCCAGAATGGTGCTATCATCTTACGTAGTTTCATTGAAATCCCTCCAGCCGTTTAGAATTTATTACGGGGACACACACACACGCACACACAGACAGACACACGGACAAAACGTGATCTCATAAGCCTATTTTTTTCTCAAAATGAAAATAGGCCGAAAAAGAATGTTTGTTAGTCTTTGATGCGTTAATAAACAATTCATCTGATTGCGATCAAATGTTGGTGATTAGTTGTGCACACTTCCAGGATGGACATAGGCATAGTTAATCAAGTTTACAATAGATAAAGCGCGAGTAGTTTAAACAAATGAGTGTTGGCGATGCGTTCATATAGCCTAACCTAAAATTCATCCGATTTCGACCAAATTTTGGTGGGCTTTTGTGCACACTTCTGGGAAAGTTATAGGCATATTAAATCCAATTTACCATAGATAGTGCGCGAGTAGCTTCAACAAAATTGCGTGCGATTCGTTTCAACAAACTCCCACATGCGATCATATACCATTCATCCCATTGCCATGAAACTTGGGTGAGATGTTGTGTACACTTCAGGGAAGTTTCCTGGCTTAGTAAATCCACTTTGCAATAGGTAGCGCACGAGTAGATTCAACAAATGAGCGACGACACGCGAAGCGTTTCAACAAAGTCCCGTATACGTTCGTATACCATTCGTCCGATAGCGATGAAACTTGGGTGAGATGTAATGTATACTCCAAGGAATGTTTTGAGTTAGTACATCCATTTTACAATAGGTAGCGCACGAGTAGGCCTAGATTCAACATATGAGTGACGACGCGCGAAGCGTTTCAACAAAGTCCCGTTTGCGTTCAAATACCATTCGTCCGATAGCGATGAAACTTGGGTGAGTTGTTGCGTACACATCCGGGAAGGATTCTGGCTGAGTAAATCCACCTTTCAATAGTTAGCGCACGAGTAGATTCAACAAATGAGCGACGGCACGCGAATCGTTTCAACCAAGTCCCGTATGCTTTCATATACCATTCATCCGATTGCGATGAAACTTTCGTGAATTGTTGTGCACACTCCATGAAAGGTTTCTGACTTAGTAAATCCATTTTACAATTGCTAGTGCACGATTAGATTCATCTAATGAGCGACAGAGCGTGAATCGTTTCAACAAAGTCCCATATGCGTTCATATACCATTCATCCGATTGTGATAAAACTTTGGTGAGTTGAGTACTGTCTGCGAAGATTTATGAATTATTAAATCCGTTTTTCAATGGGTGGCGCACAAGTAGATTCAACAAATGAGTGACGGCTAGCGAAGCGTTTAAACAGAATCGCGTATGCGTTCATATGCCATTCATCCCGTTGCGATGAAATTTTGATGAGTTGTTGTGTACACGCCTGGGAAGGTTTTCGACTTACTAAATCCATTTTACAACAGGTAGCGTACGAATATATTCAACAACTGGGTGACCTTGCTCAAATCGTTTCAACAAAGACCCGTATGCGTTCATATAACATCATTTCATTGCGATGAAACTTTGGTGAGTTGTTGAGCACGTCGCCATGAGTGTTTCTGAGATAGCAAATCAATTTGCATAATAGTTTAGACATGGTTAACGTAAAAAGAAAATAATATTGGGAATCCAAAACCAGTTCAACAAACAAAGTCACATCGTCAACACTTTCTTTGACTGGCATTGCAACGCAGCTAGTCTTGTATAAAAGATCTTTTATCAAAGATCTTTGACAAATTTCTTTGATAGTGTAATACCGGCCTTAACACGACATGGTGCGTGTGGAAGCGGGGCGAGAGAGAGAGAATTACGGACTGACCATGTTGCAGTACATATCCAGCGTACTGTACGCAGCCGACTGCAGCCGAAGTGACACTTCTCATTTTTCTTGCCTCAAGAGATGCGATATTTTATGATTGTTATCTGTACTTTTGGAGTCTTAGAGCTTTTCGTCAAACATATATGTGTGTTTAAGACAGAATATTCACCATAATTACGCTACGTCGGCCCTTAACTTTGAAAGAATGATTACACCTACTCAAGTAAGTGGGCTTTCCCAAACGTGTGCTGAGCTCACCCAATCTGTTTATGCGTTGTGCATAGCGCAAGGTCTGCATTTCATCCTCCTAGCCAGGGTGTTCAATCCATGAATGTGGACATGAGGGTATACGCAAATAATATTGAATCATGTTAAGCGTAAGAGCGTTTATATATACCAGGAAGTTTTAAGATACCGTTCCCTGAGCTGTGCGTTTGACAACACCGTCGGATAAATGAGTATAGTTTCACTGGTAATGGGATAATGAGTCGCCTCATTATAAGTTCAGCGAAGCGTAGCTTCAAAGCAAGGCTCGGCAGAAACATTAGCATATACCAAACATGCGGATGGTTATAAAACCTTCTTAATAATTGGTGGAAAGTAATCAACTGACAATCAGCGAGATTAAATAATTACATATGTTCACGTACTTTTATTAATCTTTTATCACAATAAATGAGTGCTTAGTATTTTATTACCCTATTCTCATAATAAATACATGCTAAATGTATCCACGTATGTGATGTTAGGTAGATTTCATTAGAAAGCTAACTATTGCAATGGGTCCCATGTTTCGACTTCCGGAAAATTTCGACATATCTTCGCGTTTCACATCCCCCAGACCCCAAAACCACCGTCAGTTCAAAAGTTTATATATAATTTATGTATATATATATATATATGTATATATATATGTATATATATATGTATATCAGTTTCTTGTGGACACGATAACTGCCGTAATTTTGCACCAATTACTTCGAATTTTTTACCGAATACGTATACCTATAAAATCTCGGTCGAGTTCGTTACTGGGCTAAATCGGTCGAAGGGGGTGAAAATGGGGGGCTTTTTTCGAAAAAGTGAAATTTCGCTATAACTCTCTTAATACGTGCAATATCGAATCCATTCAAAGTTCATAATATGTGTCGGATAAGTGCCAAAAATTTATGTCAAATAAGATTTTTGATAGCACCAACCATTGACCAAAGGGGTGGAAAAAAGTGGGTTTTTCGGGAAACATTAATCATATCTCTCTTAATAGGCACAATATCAAAACCGTACAAAATGGACAATATTCCCCTAATAATTACCTAAAACTTTTGTCTGAAAGAATTTTTGATATGACCCACCATTACGCCAAGGGACGAGAAAAATGATTTCGGAATTATAAGAAAATGCCAAGAGCTATCAGTGGTTGCCATGGCAACACTACTAAATTGATGAGGCATGGACCATCAGACGTTGCCATGACAACGCACTTGCACGAGATCAGATTCAGTATTTCCATCTGATTAAGTGGTTGGTTGGTTGGTTCTTAAGTTTAGGGGCTGCGACAACGCGGTCATGTAGCCCCGTGTACTTTGGGTGTGTGTAGAATCTGTCTGATAACCGGTGTTAATTGTGATGACTGTATTAGTGTGTGTTATCTGTTTGTTAATTTAAGTACTGCAACTAACAATTTTTCAGATAGTTCCTACTTTTGCCGCCAAGCACCACTGTCAACGACTACGAGGCCAAGTTCAGAACTGAGCTACTAGACGCCGCCGCAGTCGGCTCTTGGCAACGAACATAGAAACCTAAGAGCGTTGTATACATTCATAACCTATCCAATTTAGCTTCACACAGGTGCAATTAGTGGAAGGATCTTTAACATGCCATAAATCTATGACATGGGACCGCCGGCTTTACTTCCCCTCCGAAGGAAGGCATACTGAGGGATATTTAACGCTCTTAAAAAATCCGACGGCTTCGGCCGGGTTTGAACCCGGTATCTTGGGCATAGAAGCTCAGCATGTTACCGACTACGCCACCAAAGCCGCCTGATAAAGTGGGAAGCGGCTTCGGTGACGTAACTGGTAGCATGCTGAATGTCTATGCCCAATGTCGCGGTTTCAAAGCCGGCCGAAGTCGTCGGATTTTCTAAGAGCACTAGAATCCCTCAGTATGCTTTCCTTTGGAGGGGAAGTTCCAACGTTCGTTGCGAGTTGATGGTTGGGGTGGCATCTAGTAGCCAAGTTCACAGCTAGGTGTCGTTGACGGTTGTACCTGGTAGCAACATTAGGAACTACTGCTTGAAATTGACCGTCTGCAGTACTTACATGAATTAAGACTAATACAGCCATTACAATTCACACCGTGTATCAGACAGATTCTACACTCTCCCAAAGTACACGGGGTTAGATGACCGCGTTGTCGCAGCCCCTAAACTGAGGAACCAACCAGAGGTAGATTTCGTTAGAAAGCTAACTATTGCAATGGGTACCATGTTTCGACTTCCGGAAAATTTCGACATATCTTCGCGTTTCACATCCCCAGGCCCCAAAACCACCGTCAGTTCAAAAGTTATATATAATTTATGTATGTATATGTATATCAGTTTATTGTGGACACGATAACTGCCGTAATTTTGTACCAATCACTTTGAATTTTTTACCGAATACGTATACCTATAAAATCTCGGTCGAGTTCGTTACTGGGCTAAATCGGTCGTTGGGGGGTGAAAATGGGGGGCTTTTCTTTCGAAAAAGTGAAATATTGCTATAACTCTCTTAATATGTGAAATATCGAATCCGTTCAACATTCATACTATGTGTCGGATAAAGCCCAAAAATGTATGTTTGAAGAGTTTTTTTTATAGCACCAACCATTGACCAAAGGGGTGGGAAAAAGTGGGTTTTTCGGGAAACATTAATCATATCTCTCTTAATAGGCACAATATCAAAACCGTATAAAATGGACAATATTCCCATAATAATTACCTAAAACTTTTGTCTGAAAGAATTTTTGATATAACCCACCATTATGCCAAGGGATGAGAAAAATAATTTCGGAATTATAAGAAAATGCCAAGACCTATCAGTGGTTGCCATGGCAACACTACTAAATTGATGAGGGATGAGCCATCAGACGTTGCCAAGATAACGCACTTGCACGAGATCAGATTCAGATTTCCATCTAAGTGTGAAGCGGCTTCGGTGACGTAACTGGTAGCATGCTGAATGTTTATGCCCAAGGTCGCGAGTTCAAAGCCGGCCGAAGTCGTCGGATTTTCTAAGAGCGCCAAAAATCCCTCAGTATGCTTTCCTTTGGAGGGGAAGTTCCAACGTTCGTTGCGAGTTGCTGGTTGCGGTGGCATCTAGTAGCCAAGTTCACAGCTAGGTGTCGTTGACGGTAGTACCTGGTAGCAACATTAGTAACTACTGCTTGAAATTGACCGTCTGCAGTCCTTACCTGAATTACAGACTAATACAGCCATCCCAAAGTACACGGGGTTACATGACCGCGTTGTCGCAGCCCCTAAACTGAGGAACCAACCAAAATCTCTGCGGTAGATATAATTTTGCGTGAAGAAGTAACAGACCGTTACATAGTTGCACATCAGTGTCGAAACCTAGCATAAGGACAGTGTGACCACAAGTATAAAAATGGACCCCAAATGACAAGAAGGTTACCGTTCCCATAAGACAATAAAATGTTTAAAATAAGCATAAAATGACGAAAAACAAAGTTAATTAAGCTCCAATTATAAAATACCTTCTCGCATTAAATGAGGTCTGATCCTTCTACGAAAATCTGCATATTCTGCCTATTTTCGCCTATCCCCAAGTTTGTCCGGTGAAATCTACCTCCGCCTTCCGGCGTGCCGAGAGGACTTTTTTTAACTGTGGGTGATTATGGAAGTATGAGCGTGCGTGCTCTATCCTATAACATTTGAACCACCTAGGTTTTAATGGAGCGGGAATATTTACCCTCAATTGGATGATAACAGCATCGATCTTCTCGAAGAGCATTAGATGTTAAACGCAGTGAAGTTACGTGCTAGGCAGATAAGATGACAAACTGTTACCTCCAGATGTGCGGACGTGCGTATTTTGCGAGGAAGTAAGCACAGCCGAAACCCCAAGACAACTCACGCCATCACTCGGTCTATTACGTAACCGGGAGAGTAGACTACTACTACAAATGAATCGAAGTAATATGAAACAGGCCGAGAGGATGTATTCAGAATTTCAAAATTAATGACGATGCGGTGAGGAACGTGTACATACTAAAAAGAAAAGGGCGTTAGAAACAACAGGCAGAATTAAGCAGATATTACAAATGATAAATAAGTACCGGAGTACTGCAATAAATGAGGACAGACATAAGGTCACAGAAAAGCAGAACGAAAGGATAGGAGTAGACTAGTATAGACGTGCGATGTAAAGATACTAAGGGACAGACAAACATGACGTTACGATAAATTAAGAGAAATGCGTTTCGTCGTGGAGGGATAGGTACGTAATAAGGCAAAAATAGCGACAAATCCGCAAACAATAAAATACACAAACTAAAGAAGGAATACTTCGGAACCATATCGCATCAAATGAACTACAGAAATGGGAGAAAACAACAAATATACAGGGATGTAAATCAAATCGCTATAAATACGAGACACAAAAATATAATCTTGAGGATGCTATGTGATGCAACATAGATCTAAATATCGCTTTGCTGGTCCCAAAGGATGTAGATTGCCGGTTCGTTTCCGGCCCAGAACGAACGTGAAAAACACAGCAACGTCTGAAATGGCCATAATCGAAAACTCAAACAACACGGCGAAAATCCAAAACATCACGTGGTCATACGAGCCGTTAGGAAATGCATGATTGAAAGCGGAAGGAATCACACTATTCACCCAAACCATGACCTCATGACATACATAAGGAGACCCAGCCAAAAACGAAAAGCCACCAGGCAAGATTAACACACGCGTAACAAACTCAAGAGAAAAGGGAGGAAAGAAAATAAAGAAATAATAAACAAATAAACATTTCTGCAACTCACCAAGATGCGACGTGAATTCTGAAGCTTGAAATAAAACCAAACACAAACACAATTAAAAATGAAGGTCAATTTAAATACGGTATGGACATACCGGTACTCCAGAACGAACACGGAAGAAAAACAGAAGCTAACACATGTGGATAGGCCGAGTGTCTACCACATTAGAATGAGGACTTTATATAAAGTACGTCTAGTCGCGAACTCGAATGGCGAAGAAATGCCAAGATGGACACCGAGTTTAGCGCCAGCTCGGCAATAAGGAAGGAAGTGACCAATCACAGAATTGATAGGTAAGAGTACCAATAGCAAATGAAATAAAGGAAAGTGAAGTTACGACACGCACCAACCTACATGGTGGGCGGTAAATTTAAATGTCAGATCGAGAAAATTTAAATAGAAACAATACAAGTAGTTCCGTGAAGAAATATACAGCCTATTTTCATATATCCTACTCATGTTAACTGCCACTATCAACATACAAAATTTCAGTTTGATTGCTGTTCGTAGATATGTAGTACCGACTAAATATTTCGGATGGTCGCCATGTTGGATTTTATATATGTAGGTCCTAGAGTTGTGTAATGTTACATGAAGATTATTGTGTACGTGTAGCATTCAAACTTCAATCACATGATTAGGACACAAGAAGTAACAAGGAGATTTTAAAATTTCGCACAGCTACCATCTTGTGGTTATGAAACCAATTGAAATAAATTAGATGCCAGTGGATTAACAATCGTAAAAGGATTTACTGTACCAAATTTCACTGCACTCGGATGGTTAAATTGCGAGAAACGTCCATGTGAATATTTATATTTCGCGTCGCCGCCATGTTGGATTTATGATCACCAGGTTATTTAAAGTCCTATAGGTGAACTTAAGTTCTTAGCCCCTTTGATCATAAAAAAATCAGTTTGATTGCTATAAGAGATTCGTAGATATTGAGATCCATCTAAATATTTCGGATGGTCGCCATGTTGGATTGTTATATGCATAGGCCATAGGGTTATGTACCATTAAAGGAAAATTATTGCGTAGGTTCATTATTCAAACTTTGACTTCGATCGCATGATTAGGACACAAGAAATAAAAACTTAATTTAAAAATGCGCACAGCCGCCATCTTGAGGTTACGTAAACAATTGAACTAGATTAGATACCAGTGCATTACAATGTGAATAAAAATTTCCTGTACCAGATTTCATTGCGTTTGGAACATTAAATCGCGAGAAAGACCTATTTAAAATTTTAATATTCGCTTGGCCGCCATGTTCGTTTTGTAGTTAACCGCTTTCTAAATGTCTTATAGATGAACTTCCAGTAGTGCCTTTTATCTCCGTACAAAATTTCAGGTGATACAGCTAATAGTTTCAGAGATATAGAATGCCGGTGAAATATTTCGCTCATCCGCCGTCTTGTGGTTATGTAAACAATTGAACCAAGTTAGATGTCGGTGCATTACAATGTCTATGAACATATACTGTACCAAGTTTTATTGGGTTTGGTTGGTTAAATCGCAAGAAACGTCTATTTAAATGTCGCGAATTCGCGTGGCCGCCATGTCGGTTTTGTAGTTACCATTTTTTCAAAGGTCACATAAGTGAACTTCTAGTAGTTCCCTTTATTACCGTAATAAATTCCAGGGTGATATCGGTAATAGTTTCGGAGATATTGAATGCTTGTGAAATATTTCGCACAGCCGCCATGTTAGATTGGCGAGACGTAACACAATTTGAAGGGCACGGTCGAGGTCGCCCGGAATAGTGCTATGAATTTACCGAGTTTCATTGAAATCGCTCCAGCCGTTTAGAAGTTATTAGGGGACACACACACACACGCGCACACACACGGACAAATGGTGATCTCGTAAGCCTTTTTTTTTAACATTGAAAATAGGCTAATAAATATAATATATAACTAGGTTACGTTAAATGAACCAAGGAAGTGGTTCACATTTTATTAGTTAGAGTGATCTGAATGAAAGTTGGTAAGAACTTACTAGTACTTGGTCCAACCTCGAGAGTGATTCTACTTATTTTCATCAGGAAAAATACAAAGTTATGAGATCAACTTTTGTTCGAGTGTGTATCTATCGAACATTCTGTCTGTCTGTGGGTATTTGTTGTTGTGATTTTCTTTTAGGGGCTTTCCGACATCGTGGTCATGTAGCCCCGTGTACTTGGGTATGTGTAGAATTTGTCTGATTGCCTGCGTCACTGTGATGTCAGTACCAGTGTGTGTATTTGTAAATGGGGTAGGATTTGGGTAGGAAACGGCCGTGGCCACAAGTTAGGTACCATATCGGCGTTTGCCTTGAGTAGAAGTGGGAAACCACTTTCAGCATGGCTGAGCTGGGAATCAAACCTGCCTTTTCTCAGTTTTGCCTCGCGAGGCTGAGTGTACACCGTTCCAGCCCTCAGACCAATATTAAATTTCTTGGCAGAACCGAGAATCGAACCCGGGCCTCTGTAGAGACAGCCATGAATGCTAGCCACTATCTTTGGGTATTTCTGAGTGTAAGTTAGAGAGTGTGGGTTTGAATCCCACGTCGTCTGTCCTGAAAATAGATTTCGTGGTCTCCCATTTTCACCCCCAGGCAAAAACCGGGACGGTTCCTTTCAACAGGTCCACGGCTGACTTCCTTCCAAAATCCTTTCCCTGGCTCTTCCTTCATTAGACCTAAGTTACCGACTAACTGAACAATCAGCCTGTCACCATCCCCAGTTGTATCTGCTGACAAAGTGTGTTCAGCTTCAAGGCACCGTGCTTACGACGGTAGTGAAGTGATCCCTCGTTGAGTCCGTGGGTTAAGCCCAGCTGGGCGGATAAGCGATTAAAAAAAGGTCACAAAACCAATAGGCATTCAATATATCAGAAATTATGACAGCAACCAACATGTAGAGGGTAAAATTTTAGTCCAATTATATAATTTTCAAAATTATGTCAAATATGAAACCCACATAACGGCTACGTGAAATTTCAAATTTGTATTGTTATTTTGGTGACTTAATATGGCAATCACTAAAGCATGGTGGTGGGAAATAACGAGAATCGGGTGTATGAGTGTTAGATGATTAATCAAACTGATAATTAACTTAAGAAAGTACGTTGATATCTTGCGCCGGTATCATTTTGGTTTGTTGGTTCCGTAGTTTAGGGGCTGCGACAACGCGGTCATGTAGCCCCGTGTACTTTGGGTGTGTGTAGAATCTGTCTGATAACCGGTGTTAATTGTAATGACTGTAATAGTGTGTGTTATCTGTTTTAATTATTTTCAACACCAGGCAAATGCTGGGACGGTACCTTCTGACAGGCCACGGCCGCTTCCTTCCACATCCTTGCCCAGTTTCATTCATCTTCATCCATTCCATCTCTCATCCCGACGCGCAGGTCGCCTACGGGCGTCGAATAGAAAGACCTGCACTCGGCCTCTCAGGAGGCCACACGACAAAAAAAATCTGTTTTAATTCAAGTAAGGGCTGCAAACAGTAATTTCAAGTAGATCCTACTTTTGCTACCAAATTCTACCGTCCACGACACCTAGTTTGCGGGATTTCCTACTAGATGGCATCACAATCAGCACCTGGCGGAATCGTTGGAATTAATAGAGCGTTATCATTCTAACCTGCAAATTTTGGCTTCACACCTGTGTAGTTAGTGGAAGGTTCTTTTTATGCTATAAATCTATGACACGGGACAGCCGGCTTTACTTCCCCTCCGAATGAAGGCATACTGGGGGATTTTTAACGCTCTTAAAGAATCCGAAGACTTCGGCCGGGTTTGAACCCGTGACCTTGGGCATACCAACTACCAACTACGCCACCGAAGCCGCCTCCGGTGTCATTTTATCAGCTGCTGAAGTTAGTCAATCAGATCGCTTCGCGGGAGAATTAAAATGGACTTTACGGGGCGATATTGCCACCTCTACATGTGACTCAAGACCGGTTAGAAAGCAATGGGAAGTATTTGAACACGGACATTTCCTGTAGTACAGCTGACATCCATTGCTCTTCAATTGAAATACTTTCTTCCTGAACTCAGAACACTTACCCTGTCTGGTGTAGTTACTTTCCATACGGCAATTATTCATACAAAATGTCACATTTTAGAGAAAGTCTCTCTGCTAGTGAGAAGTGCAGATAGCGGAGTACATATCATCACAGTAGATCATACCCCACTTCCACATGCGTTCTCATCTAGGGCGTAGAAACAGCGTAACGAGATCCGGGTGGTAGATGGAGACTTGAATGCTTGAGAGCAACAGGATCTGCTGGTAGACATCAGTGAATGGTGCAAAACGGTGACAATTTTATAAATGATGAGTAAAGATCCGTTCAACCACGTGTTACAGTAACTACAAGTAAAGCAGTTGTAAAGGAAGCTTGTAGTATTAAATGACTAATCATCTCGCGAACATGAGCCAGGATTCCTGTTGGCATGGAATCCGAATAACATTCATGTGAGATTCGAACCTTTGCCTTTGTACTATATAGTTGTATTAAAACCTAAATTTCAGAATACAATAAGTCTAATTTCAGAAAACATCAGTTTAATTTTAGAATAAATATGAAAAGCGAAAATTCATTTTTATATGGTCCTGAATAAATTCTGCGCACAAATATAAATTAAATCAGTTAATAATTAATAACTAAACAACTGACGGAATCTGAGAAAGACATTAACGAACTGGACAGGCAGGCTGTGAGCATATTCAGAAGAAAGTCCATGGTTTTCAGGAGAAACTTCGGGGAGGAAAGGTACCCCTTGGAATACTGAAAGAAAGGAGTTACACCGGCAGAAAATGCTTCAATACTGGGCGAAGATCAAGACCCTCCAGAAGAATAAACGTGGTCCTAAGTAGGCCAATTCGAGAGAAGAAGAAGAACTAAACAACAAGTTTCTCGCTTTATACAATTTCTTTCTTAAGCTTTTCACAATTAAGTCGTCCGTTCACATGACTGCAGGATAATATATCTGCACATGGTTGAGATGCCATAGGTACATCTATGCGGTGACGATTATATTGCACCATCAGCGATAAACCTCAGGTTAAGAATGAAATAATACAGTAATGCTTTGATCGTGTTTTCACATATTATGAGTTAAGCTGTTAATCTAAAAATAATACTACTTCTGAAATAAAAGTTAGCTTTTCTGAAACTGAGATTATTCTTTTTATAACTTTTTCTGAAATCGAACCCGCCTTTTCCGAATTTGAGGTTGAAATCCATTAGATGTTAGTAAGGACTGGAACTTAAGATCTACAGTACCTGTATGCACTTTCTTTCTGTAGCTGTATGATCTGTAGCTACTGTAAGGCCACGGCCGCCTCCTTACCTCTTCCTCGCCTATCCATCTCAATCTTCCATCCCTTCCCATCCCTCATGAGGCCCCTGTTCGCTTTGCAGGTGAGGCCGCCTGGGCGAAGTGCTGATCACACCTCCCTTCATCGTCTAGGCATCGAATGACTTTTTGTGGTACCGTAAGTTTCTTTCAACTTTGACTAGGAAGTGAAATTGTTTCCTTGTAAGACTGATAATGGTCATTCCACTGTGATAATAAAATAATAAAGTCAGATAATATGGAAGAATGCGGATTATGCCAACTACAATAGGGTTTTTGTCAATTATACCACATAGGACAAAAGGACGGAGTCGCCTACGTAGCGTAGCGGTCAGCATGGTTAGCTGCCACCCCGGAGGTCCTGGGTTCGATTCCCGGCTCTGCTACGAAATTTGAAAAGTGGTATGAGGAATGGAACGGGGTTCTCAGCCTCGGGTGGTCCAAATGAGTAGAGGGGGTTCGATTCCCACCTCAGCCATCCTCGAAGTGGTTTTCCGTAGTTTCCCACTTCGTCTTCGGGCAAATGCCAGGATGGTAGCTACTGTAAGGCCACAGCCGCCTCCTTCCCTCTTCCTCGCCTATCCATCCCAATCTTCCATCCCTTCCCCTCCCTCATGAGGCCCCTGTTAGCTTTGCAGGTGAGGCCGTCTGGGCGAAGTGCTGATTACACCTCCCCAGTTGTATCCATCCAGACCAGATGTTCCCGGCTCCAGGACACTGCCCATAGAGGCGGTAGTGGTGAGTTCCCTCGCTGAGTCCGTGGGAACCACCAACCTAGAGGGTAAATTGACTAAATAATAAAACATAATAATAATAATAATAGTCAGATAATATGGAAGATTGCGGATTATGCCAACTACAATGAGGTTTTTGTCAATTATACCACATAGGACAAAAGGACGTAGTTTCAATAAATAGGTCATATTAGCTATTTAGAGACGCTTTATCAAGATCCAACGTTCGCCGCTAGTGTTAATGACAGTAGCATCTGGTAGCCAATGTTGGAACTACTTGAAATTGAACTTGTTGGGCGTTCAATCAAAAATACCCAGCTATAGGTATCAATCGGTATCACACAACAGGCCGGATCTGGTGGTTGTCAGTAGGAAAATCAAGCAAACTACCTTGATTGATGTTGCGATTCCTAACAACAAGAATCTCCAGTCAAAACATATAGAAAATATCAGCAAATACAGCGAGTTGGTTGACCCTATCAAAAGACAATGGCATGTAGAGCGGGTAAAGACCTTACCTATCATTGTTTCAAGTACAGGCGTGATTCCAAGTACTTTGCTCCGAGGCATTAAAGAACTGGATCTGGATACTCGGCTGTACAAACTAATGCTGAAGGCAGTAGTCCTATCAACAACCAGAATCGTTCGGAAGTTCATGGGTAGCGACATTGCAGCTTAGAAGTTGCTGTTTCAGTAACTATGCTTTGGATCCCTGATGCTCGCTTAGTTATGTTGTAATGTACCAACAATGTGGTATATGTACTGTATAAAATAATAATAATAATATTACATAGATTAAAGCACTAGGAGCACGTGATTGACAAGTCTTGACCGTAATTTTGTATAATAACCCAATGTTATAACAGGAAACACAGATTTTTTTATTTTTTTAAATCGATTTTACCCTCCAGGTTGGTGTCTCCCACGGACTCAGCGAGGGAACTCACCACTACTGCCTCTACGGCAGTGTCCTAGAGCTGGGAACATCTGGTTGGAGTGGATACAACTGAGGAGCTGTGATCAGCACATCGCCCAGGCGACCTCAGATGCAAAGCGAACAGGATCCTCATGGGAGATGGGAAGGGAGGGGAAGTTTCGGATGGATAGGCAAGGAAGAGGGAAGGAGGTGGCCATGGCTTTACGGTAGGTACTGTGACCGTTGTTGTATTCAGGATTTATGTATTTTGAGAAATCAGCTTGCAGCCCACCGGAGACGTATTTATTCTTGACCGGTTTGGTCACAACAGCTGCCATTGACGTCACGGGGCGATCGACCTCCTGGCTTGCACAAAACGACTGGCTGTTGGTCTGTCTAGGCCAAGTGACGTAAGAGTTGTTCTGGGGGAGGAAAGCGCTGGGTGGTTTTGGTGACAGAGACTCACTTGTGGTTTCTGGAGCCGGGCGGAATTCTCTAGTTAAAAGAAACTAGTGGAATCGTGCCGTGCGATGTATGTAGTGTGTCGTTCGCAAGTTCCTTTAAGTGGACTTTATCTCGCCGTAGACAATTGCGGATTTGAGTGAACTTATAATGCAGTGTATTAAGTTTCTCTACGAATGTGATGAGAACTCCGTTTATATCAAGCATTCATAGCGCTTGTTTAATGTGCATGCGACACTCTCTCACATCATTGCCACGCGCCGCAATTCATCTACTCGTACATTCTTTATGCAACATGTTCTGAACTTAGAAGTGACGTGAACTTTGAGATTTGAATGCTCCGCGAAATTTATTCATAATACAACATGTATATCATGTCGTTTTCGAGTGGAATAACTTAATGGTGTTCTGATTACAGAATCATGCAAGTTTAAGTATGACTACGGGGACACAGTATGCATGAGTGGAGTATTGACTACGTAAAGTAACCGTGATATACATCCTCGCCAGAGATGTTTGTACAGCGTTTTCTAACTACGCTCGCCATGAACTATTACACACACGAATTCATGGATGAAACTGGAGTGAATCGCGGATACACTTCAAAATTGCGCTGCTGCTACCATATAAAGATTGTCTTTGAAGAAGGTTGGAGTTTACAATAGTGTTGTTCGTGATCCAAGAATTAGCCGGGTTTGGTGCATAGCCCCCAGACGGGAAGGAATCGTGGGGAAACGTGTCCCAGGTTCGAGACCAGGATGTTGGGTTCATATACTGAAGGCCAGTATATTTTTGGAAACCAGACTCGGGCATTTGTCCCGAATGACGCCTCTTCATCATCCAGCTATATGGTAAAAGTCTGACATCTTTGGTAGAAGTCGAGCATAGATATTTGTAGTTGCCAGTTGCCATTTTTTTGTAGTTAGAATATTCGATGACGGGATTTTAAGTCTGATAATTTCTTGTCTTTCTTGGTCCCAGATTCCATTTTCTGTTCGTTCGTTTGACGAACATTTTCTATTCATGCCTTTTTAGGATATTTTACTTCCTTCTTGGCTTTTGCATTCAATTCAGTTTCAAGGTAACATTCTGAAATATTCAATCGTTGTGAAGATCAACAGTTAGGAGAAGATTAGCGTTTAGTAATAAGTGATTTAAGCATTATTTCATCGTCATGCTTTTTGTTATTTCGACTCCCAGTAAGTTATTTTTCGGCATTTAAATTCGTTTGACGTTGGGATGAATTTGAATTTCATGGTTTTGTGATGGTTTTTGAGAAATGTGGTGTCAGTAGTATAATTCGCTAGACTTTGGATATTGCATCATCATGACCAGAAATTGCGTAATCCTGATGACGTCATGGGATGACGTCATGGGTCCTTAGAGCGAGCACGTGGTCCAGGAGCGAGCATGTGCAGTGCACGTGTTAGCGTGGGAAGAGGTTGACCCTTTGGCTTGTTTGTGCGATGGTGATAAAAAGTTAATGGGTGTTGACGTCATGGAGGATGTTTATTAGGATGCTAACTGTCATCTGACACCCATGCGAGTGTGAGCACCAAAACAAAAGGTTATTCGCGGGTAGTGGGGTAGTGTATGTTCTCTTGCAAGTCGCGTGTGTGCTTGAATACGTATGGCTATGTTGGGAAATGTTTGGTGGCGGGCGAGGACTAGGGTTGAGTGAGGGTTCGTTTAAATGCTATTTTTCCCGCTCTATTTGATGGTGAGGTAATTTTTTTAAAATGGGTGGAATTTGGAAACGCAATTTGAGGTAAACGTGCTTTTTTGACAATTTGGCGAATTTAATGAGCTTGTAAGGCTAGAACGATGCATATAGGGTGTCGTAGGACTTGTGGTGAACCACCCCTTGCTATGGACGGGAGTATATCCACCCCAAAATAAATCTACCCTTACCCGGAGGTTAAGTAGTGGTTATTTTTGTATGCATGCGCACTTGAGGGCTTTTGTAAGAGAGCGGAATTTTTAAAAGATTCTTTATAGATGAGGCTTTTTAAAAAATTTATTAAAAAAACAAAAAACTAATAGGTCATTCGATTTTTAGTATCTCGCTAACCAATAATGCGATGTAAACATATGGGGTGTCATAGGACTCGTAGTGAATTCTCCTTTTGTATGAATGAGGTATGTCAACCCCCAAAATAAAAACTACCCTTACCTGGGGTGAAAGAGCAATTTTTGTATGTATGCACACCGGTGGCTTTTGTCAAAAGGGTCTAACTACACATTTGTTAATATTTTCTGAACCCAGGATGGGATTTTCCCATAGGCAGTATCCTAGCACTTGGGGTGACACCTCGTTTTTGAAAGTATCATTCATTTATTTTCTTGTCAAAAGGGCCTAACTACACTTTTGTTAATATCTCGTGAACCAATCATGCTAGGGACTTGTATGAGGGGTCCTAGCACTTGGGGCGACGTCCCCCTTTATGGGGTGAAACTACCCCCCCAAAATTGAAAACTCAATATCTTGGAAACTATGAACCCTAAAATTAGGCGTTATAGCTTTAAAAATAGGTGATGACATAGGCTTTTACCTGGATTGGTCATTTCACCCCTAAAACAGTAAATAGTCATGTTATGGGGAAAAAAACGTGTTAAACACCTAAAAATGATAAATGAAACTAAGATCTTTTGTTTTTGATGAAAAATAGCAGGGGGGGGTGAAAACTACCCCCAAATTGAAAAATCGATACCTTGGAAACTAAGAACCGTAAAATTATGTGTAATAGCTTAAAAAATTCGTTGTGACATAGGCTTTTACCCGGATAGATGATGTCACCCCTAAAACAGTAAATAGTGATTTTACAGTGGGGAAAAAGGTTTTAAACGGGTAAAAATGATAATTGAACCTAAGATCTTTTGTTTTTGATGAAAAATAGCAGGGGGGTGAAAACTACCCCCAAATTGGAAAATCGATACCTTGGAAACTAAGAACCGTAAAATTATGTGTAATAGCTTAAAAAATTCGTTGTGACATAGGCTTTTACCCGGATAGATGATGTCACCCCTAAAACAGTAAATAGTGATTTTACAGTGGGGAAAAAGGTTTTAAACGGGTAAAAATGATAATTGAACCTAAGATCTTTTGTTTTTGATGAAAAATAGCAGGGGGGTGAAAACTACCCCAAAATTGAAAAATCGATACCTTGGAAACTAAGAACCGTAAAATTATGTGTAATAGCTTAAAAAATTCGTTGTGACATAGGCTTTTACCCGGATAGATGATGTCACCCCTAAAACAGTAAATAGTGATTTTACAGTGGGGAAAAAGGTCTTAAACGGGTAAAAATGATAATTGAACCTAAGATCTTTTGTTTTTGATGAAAAATAGCAGGGGGGTGAAAACTACCCCCAAATTGAAAAATCGATACCTTGGAAACTAAGAACCGTAAAATTATGTGTAATAGCTTAAAAAATTCGTTGTGACATAGGCTTTTACCCGGATAGATGATGTCACCCCTAAAACAGTAAATAGTGATTTTACAGTGGGGAAAAAGGTTTTAAACGGGTAAAAATGATAATTGAACCTAAGATCTTTTGTTTTTGATGAACAATAGCAGGGGGGTGAAAACTACCCCAAAATTGAAAAATCGATACCTTGGAAACTAAGAACCGTAAAATTATGTGTAATAGCTTAAAAAATTCGTTGTGACATAGGCTTTTACCCGGATAGATGATGTCACCCCTAAAACAGTAAATAGTGATTTTACAGTGGGGAAAAAGGTTTTAAACGGGTAAAAATGATAATTGAACCTAAGATCTTTTGTTTTTGATGAAAAATAGCAGGGGGGTGAAAACTACCCCCAAATTGAAAAATCGATACCTTGGAAACTAAGAACCGTAAAATTATGTGTAATAGCTTAAAAAATTCGTTGTGACATAGGCTTTTACCCGGATAGATGATGTCACCCCTAAAACAGTAAATAGTGATTTTACAGTGGGGAAAAAGGTCTTAAACGGGTAAAAATGATAATTGAACCTAAGATCTTTTGTTTTTGATGAAAAATAGCAGGGGGGGTGAAAACTACCCCGTATATGAAAGGAGTGTAGACTTATTGATGTTGCAGATTGGAAACAGTGAAAGTTATCACTTTTGTTTAATTAGAAATCTTGCTCGCCTTGTGCGTTCAAGCATCACTAGCACTCAGAGAAGGATTTATATATGTAGACGTTGTTTGTCATATTATCTTCTTGAGGATGAGTTAAATGTTCACTTTGCAGACTGTAAACAGTTTCCTGTTGCAAAAAGCATAATGCCGACTGATGAACAAAGATTTGTTAATTTTACAGAATTCCGAGTTAAAGATACAGTTCCATTTATAATATATGCAGACACTGAATGCGTTTTGTCTCCAATTTCCTCCTGTTTTCCAAATAGTGACATTCATAACTCTACTTTAACACATAAACATATTCCTTACAGCATTTCTTTATACCTTCATTGTAATTTCGATAGTGAATTGTGCAGTTTCAAGCTCTTTAGGGGAAATAATTGCATTGAATTGTTTGTAAAGGAACTTTATAGTATTGTGGATAAACTTCAAACATATTACTTATCGGTTAAGCCAATGTTAAAGATGACCGAAAATGAAGAAAGATTATTTTTGTCAAGTAAAATGTGTCACATTTGCGAGAAACCGATTGCAGTTAATGAACTCAAAGTACGCGATCATTGTCACTTAACTGGAAAATATAGAGGAAGCGCACACAATAGTTGTAATTTAAATTACAAAGTAACAAAGGTTTTGCCTATAGCATTTCATAATCTAACCGCCTATGATGGACATTTTATAATTAAAGAAATTTGCGAGAAACGTGATGGAGAGGTGTTACATAATCCTGGTCATATAAAATTGTTAGCGATGAATATGGAACGTTACAAAGGGTTTACAAAGTATGTACGGGCTAAGAATGGATTCATTCAGTTAAGATTTTTCGATACATATAATTTCTTGTCCTGTTCACTAGATCAATGTTCATCTTCGTTAAGCGAAGATTCAAAGCAAATAACACAACGTTATACAACGTTATTTTAATGATGATGCACAGTTTCGACTTACTGCGAGAAAAGGTGTGTTTCCCTATGAATACGTCACGAGTATGGATGTTCTTAACGAAACTAAATTACCTGAAATATCCAAGTTTTATAGCAGCCTTAATGATCAAACAATATCGAATGAAGAGTATGAGTTTGCTCAATCGGTGTGGGAAACGTTTTCCTGTCAAACATTAGGAGAATACGCAGATTTGTATTTAAAAGTTGACACACTTCTTTTGGCGGATGTCTTTGAAAATTTTAGATCGAATGGCATGGAAACTTATGGCATTGATGCAGCTCATTTTTACACTGCTCCATCTATGTCTTGGTGTGCTATGAAAAAGATAACCAACGTTCAACTTGAATTGCTTCAAGATATTGATATGTTACACTTTTTTGAACGATCTATTCGAGGAGGAAATGTTCAGTGTATAACACGACATGCGATTGCTAATAATAAGTATATGAAAACTTATGATGAGAAAAAGCAAGAGTCCTACATAATGTACTTTGACGTTAATAATTTGTATGGATATGCGATGATGGAATATCTTCCAACGGGTGGCTTTAAATGGATTGCAAATGTTGAAGGCTTTGATGTTTTAACTATTGATGATACTTCAGAAATTGGATATATTTTGGAAGTAGATTTGACTTATCCTCAAGAGTTACATGACAAACATTCAGATTACCCTCTATGTCCAGAAAAGTTGACAAAGCTAATGGCTACCCTAGATAATAAAGAACGTTATGTTTTGCATTATAGATTGTTAAAGCAATGTATTCAACTAGGAATGAAATTAGATCGTATTCACAGAATAATTGAATTCAATCAGAGCCAATGGCTAAAACCATATATTGATGTGAACACAGAGAAACGAAAACAAGCCAAAAATGATTTTGAAAAGAATTTTTATAAATTGATGAATAATGCAATTTTTGGTCGTTCACTGATGAATGTGAGGAAGTTAAGGGACATCAAATGGGTCACCAAATGGCATGGAGCTCGTGGTGGTAGGTCTTTAATAGCTAAGGCTAATTTTAAACATAGAATTATATTCGATGAACAATGTATGGTCATCGAGATGAGTAGACTAAAGATTTTTCACAATCAACCAGTATATGTTGGTGCATCTATATTAGATTTGTCTAAATGTAAAATGAATGACTTTCATTACAATGTTATTTTAGCAAATCCTGAATCAAATGTGAGGTTGTTATACACAGACACCGATAGTTTTATGTATATATTCTATTATGATATTTATGAGTTCATGAAACAACATTCAAATTTGTTTGATACTGGAAACTATGAAACAAACAATCCTTTTGGCATTGTGAGACAAAATAAAGGTGAAATTGGTTTAATGAAAGATGAAAATGCTGGAAGGATTGTTGAAGAATTTGTGGGGTTACGACCCAAAATGTATGCAATAAAATTGTGTGATGAAATGAATAGCTTGTGTAAGGCTAAAGGCATTAAGAAGAGTGTGAGTAAAAGTAAGAATATTGATGAGTATCGAAAGTGTCTTTATAACAGAGAAAAAGTCAACAAAGTTCAAGTTTGTATAATTTCAAAATCTCATTCTGTATTTACTGTTCGGCAAAATAAGTTGGCAATTTCATCAAACGAAGATAAAAGACACATAACTGAAAACGGAATTGATACTTTACCGTTTGGTCATTTTTCTCTGAAAAATGATTAGAAACAAATTGAGATTAAAGCAGTTCATCTCACTTACTTTATTTCTTTCACACACACACTTTTATGCTGGTAATAATACTAATTTTTGTGTGTTCCTTTGCTTATGAAATCCTAGACTAGGAGTTCCACATTCGACATGATAGCGGAGTTTCATCTCCCATAAACTCGTCTCTGAGGTGGGTGCCAGAAAAGGCATCCAGCTGTAAAAACCACACCCTCACATAGACTTTCATAACTTCTTACGTTGAGGTTCATAACACTACGTTGATTGATTTATCGGTTTCCTTTTCACAATTCCTGTCTATACATTCCTCTTGAAGGTTGCAAGATGCTTGCAAGGTTCCTAAAATGCAATTAAATTTAATAAATACCTTAAGATGGTTTGATTTGTTTAATGATATGGTGTTAATAGTATTTTTAGGTTTTGACTGGCTTTGCATTAAGAATTGACTAACCAAACATGAGTTACCTATCAGGGAAACATTTTGGCCACTATGTTGGCTATTGACCAGTGAGTTTAGCTGTTTATCATTTTTTTAAATCATAAACAACAGAGGGTTAAACGTATAGATAAACCGTGTGACCATGTTTGTTAAACAAGACATTATACCAGAGACAATTAGAATACTTATGTAGAGTTTACCAAAAATAATGTTGTGTAACAGTAAATGCTAGTCAACAGTTATACACTTCTAAAAAAAATCATCATACAATACCTGAGAGCTCTTCTAAAATTATTGATGTGTAACATGATTCCACTAACTTGCTATGTATTTTTTGGCTTGGGGGTGATTTTCAAGAAATGCAAATGGAACTGAAATGCAATACAAACAATGAGCGTGCCTGGTGGCTGAGATTGATACCACGACGTACTGTCGGTTATGTAGCTATGTGGAATGTATATCAAATATGGTTTACTTCAAGGTCTGGAGATCCCTACAATTCCTACAATAAATGATCTTGAAATGGTCATCCTATGGTGTGAAAATATTTATTAGGTATATATATATATATTTACTGAAAACAATTATGATTTATTAAATGTTTATATGTTTACAGTATTGTTATTTAATGTAAGCACTTGAGGCACTACCGACCAATGGGAAGCAAAAAGTGGGAGCATATATGGGATGAAATGTGGGAGCAAAGCAAATATAAAAAGTGGGAGCAAATATGCTAACTTGAATTGTGTATATACTTTACTTTCAACTATCTTGAATTGTGTATATACTTTTGCCGGCATATTTGTTGACATATTTGTTAGCATATTTGCTCCCACTTTTTATATTTGCTTTGCTCCCACATTTCATCCCATATATGCTCCCACTTTTTGCTTCCCATTGGTCGGTAGTGCCTCAAGTGCTTACATTAAATAACAATACTGTAAACATATAAACATTTAATAAATCATAATTGTTTTCAGTAAATATATATATATATATATACCTAATAAATATTTTCACACCATAGGATGACCATTTCAAGATCATTTATTGTAGGAATTGTAGGGATCTCCAGACCTTGAAGTAAACCATATTTGATATACATTCCACATAGCTACATAACCGACAGTACGTCGTGGTATCAATCTCAGCCACCAGGCACGCTCATTGTTTGTATTGCATTTCAGTTCCATTTGCATTTCTTGAAAATCACCCCCAAGCCAAAAAATACATAGCAAGTTAGTGGAATCATGTTACACATCAATAATTTTAGAAGAGCTCTCAGGTATTGTATGATGATTTTTTTTAGAAGTGTATAACTGTTGACTAGCATTTACTGTTACACAACATTATTTTTGGTAAACTCTACATAAGTATTCTAATTGTCTCTGGTATAATGTCTTGTTTAACAAACATGGTCACACGGTTTATCTATACGTTTAACCCTCTGTTGTTTATGATTTAAAAAAATGATAAACAGCTAAACTCACTGGTCAATAGCCAACATAGTGGCCAAAATGTTTCCCTGATAGGTAACTCATGTTTGGTTAGTCAATTCTTAATGCAAAGCCAGTCAAAACCTAAAAATACTATTAACACCATATCATTAAACAAATCAAACCATCTTAAGGTATTTATTAAATTTAATTGCATTTTAGGAACCTTGCAAGCATCTTGCAACCTTCAAGAGGAATGTATAGACAGGAATTGTGAAAAGGAAACCGATAAATCAATCAACGTAGTGTTATGAACCTCAACGTAAGAAGTTATGAAAGTCTATGTGAGGGTGTGGTTTTTACAGCTGGATGCCTTTTCTGGCACCCACCTCAGAGACGAGTTTATGGGAGATGAAACTCCGCTATCATGTCGAATGTGGAACTCCTAGTCTAGGATTTCATAAGCAAAGGAACACACAAAAATTAGTATTATTACCAGCATAAAAGTGTGTGTGTGAAAGAAATAAAGTAAGTGAGATGAACTGCTTTAATCTCAATTTGTTTCTAATCATTTTTCAGAGAAAAATGACCAAACGGTAAAGTATCAATTCCGTTTTCAGTTATGTGTCTTTTATCTTCGTTTGATGAAATTGCCAACTTATTTTGCCGAACAGTAAATACAGAATGAGATTTTGAAATTATACAAACTTGAACTTTGTTGACTTTTTCTCTGTTATAAAGACACTTTCGATACTCATCAATATTCTTACTTTTACTCACACTCTTCTTAATGCCTTTAGCCTTACACAAGCTATTCATTTCATCACACAATTTTATTGCATACATTTTGGGTCGTAACCCCACAAATTCTTCAACAATCCTTCCAGCATTTTCATCTTTCATTAAACCAATTTCACCTTTATTTTGTCTCACAATGCCAAAAGGATTGTTTGTTTCATAGTTTCCAGTATCAAACAAATTTGAATGTTGTTTCATGAACTCATAAATATCATAATAGAATATATACATAAAACTATCGGTGTCTGTGTATAACAACCTCACATTTGATTCAGGATTTGCTAAAATAACATTGTAATGAAAGTCATTCATTTTACATTTAGACAAATCTAATATAGATGCACCAACATATACTGGTTGATTGTGAAAAATCTTTAGTCTACTCATCTCGATGACCATACATTGTTCATCGAATATAATTCTATGTTTAAAATTAGCCTTAGCTATTAAAGACCTACCACCGCTCCATGCCATTTGGTGACCCATTTGATGTCCCTTAACTTCCTCACATTCATCAGTGAACGACCAAAAATTGCATTATTCATCAATTTATAAAAATTCTTTTCAAAATCATTTTTGGCTTGTTTTCGTTTCTCTGTGTTCACATCAATATATGGTTTTAGCCATTGGCTCTGATTGAATTCAATTATTCTGTGAATACGATCTAATTTCATTCCTAGTTGAATACATTGCTTTAACAATCTATAATGCAAAACATAACGTTCTTTATTATCTAGGGTAGCCATTAGCTTTGTCAACTTTTCTGGACATAGAGGGTAATCTGAATGTTTGTCATGTAACTCTTGAGGATAAGTCAAATCTACTTCCAAAATATATCCAATTTCTGAAGTATCATCAATAGTTAAAACATCAAAGCCTTCAACATTTGCAATCCATTTAAAGCCACCCGTTGGAAGATATTCCATCATCGCATATCCATACAAATTATTAACGTCAAAGTACATTATGTAGGACTCTTGCTTTTTCTCATCATAAGTTTTCATATACTTATTATTAGCAATCGCATGTCGTGTTATACACTGAACATTTCCTCCTCGAATAGATCGTTCAAAAAAGTGTAACATATCAATATCTTGAAGCAATTCAAGTTGAACGTTGGTTATCTTTTTCATAGCACACCAAGACATAGATGGAGCAGTGTAAAAATGAGCTGCATCAATGCCATAAGTTTCCATGCCATTCGATCTAAAATTTTCAAAGACATCCGCCAAAAGAAGTGTGTCAACTTTTAAATACAAATCTGCGTATTCTCCTAATGTTTGACAGGAAAAACGTTTCCCACACCGATTGAGCAAACTCATACTCTTCATTCGATATTGTTTGATCATTAAGGCTGCTATAAAACTTGGATATTTCAGGTAATTTAGTTTCGTTAAGAACATCCATACTCGTGACGTATTCATAGGGAAACACACCTTTTCTCGCAGTAAGTCGAAACTGTGCATCATCATTAAAATAACGTTGTGTTATTTGCTTTGAATCTTCGCTTAAACGAAGATGAACATTGATCTAGTGAACAGGACAAGAAATTATATGTATCGAAAAATCTTAACTGAATGAATCCATTCTTAGCCCGTACATACTTTGTAAACCCTTTGTAACGTTCCATATTCATCGCTAACAATTTTATATGACCAGGATTATGTAACACCTCTCCATCACGTTTCTCGCAAATTTCTTTAATTATAAAATGTCCATCATAGGCGGTTAGATTATGAAATGCTATAGGCAAAACCTTTGTTACTTTGTAATTTAAATTACAACTATTGTGTGCGCTTCCTCTATATTTTCCAGTTAAGTGACAATGATCGCGTACTTTGAGTTCATTAACTGCAATCGGTTTCTCGCAAATGTGACACATTTTACTTGACAAAAATAATCTTTCTTCATTTTCGGTCATCTTTAACATTGGCTTAACCGATAAGTAATATGTTTGAAGTTTATCCACAATACTATAAAGTTCCTTTACAAACAATTCAATGCAATTATTTCCCCTAAAGAGCTTGAAACTGCACAATTCACTATCGAAATTACAATGAAGGTATAAAGAAATGCTGTAAGGAATATGTTTATGTGTTAAAGTAGAGTTATGAATGTCACTATTTGGAAAACAGGAGGAAATTGGAGACAAAACGCATTCAGTGTCTGCATATATTATAAATGGAACTGTATCTTTAACTCGGAATTCTGTAAAATTAACAAATCTTTGTTCATCAGTCGGCATTATGCTTTTTGCAACAGGAAACTGTTTACAGTCTGCAAAGTGAACATTTAACTCATCCTCAAGAAGATAATATGACAAACAACGTCTACATATATAAATCCTTCTCTGAGTGCTAGTGATGCTTGAACGCACAAGGCGAGCAAGATTTCTAATTAAACAAAAGTGATAACTTTCACTGTTTCCAATCTGCAACATCAATAAGTCTACACTCCTTTCATATACGGGGTAGTTTTCACCCCCCCCTGCTATTTTTCATCAAAAACAAAAGATCTTAGGTTCAATTATCATTTTTTACCCGTTTAAGACCTTTTTCCCCACTGTAAAATCACTATTTACTGTTTTAGGGGTGACATCATCTATCCGGGTAAAAGCCTATGTCACAACGAATTTTTTAAGCTATTACACATAATTTTACGGTTCTTAGTTTCCAAGGTATCGATTTTTCAATTTTGGGGTAGTTTTCACCCCCCTGCTATTTTTCATCAAAAACAAAAGATCTTAGGTTCAATTATCATTTTTACCCGTTTAAAACCTTTTTCCCCACTGTAAAATCACTATTTACTGTTTTAGGGGTGACATCATCTATCCGGGTAAAAGCCTATGTCACAACGAATTTTTTAAGCTATTACACATAATTTTACGGTTCTTAGTTTCCAAGGTATCGATTTTTCAATTTTGGGGTAGTTTTCACCCCCCTGCTATTTTTCATCAAAAACAAAAGATCTTAGGTTCAATTATCATTTTTACCCGTTTAAAACCTTTTTCCCCACTGTAAAATCACTATTTACTGTTTTAGGGGTGACATCATCTATCCGGGTAAAAGCCTATGTCACAACGAATTTTTTAAGCTATTACACATAATTTTACGGTTCTTAGTTTCCAAGGTATCGATTTTTCAATTTGGGGGTAGTTTTCACCCCCCTGCTATTTTTCATCAAAAACAAAAGATCTTAGGTTCAATTATCATTTTTACCCGTTTAAGACCTTTTTCCCCACTGTAAAATCACTATTTACTGTTTTAGGGGTGACATCATCTATCCGGGTAAAAGCCTATGTCACAACGAATTTTTTAAGCTATTACACATAATTTTACGGTTCTTAGTTTCCAAGGTATCGATTTTTCAATTTTGGGGTAGTTTTCACCCCCCTGCTATTTTTCATCAAAAACAAAAGATCTTAGGTTCAATTATCATTTTTACCCGTTTAAAACCTTTTTCCCCACTGTAAAATCACTATTTACTGTTTTAGGGGTGACATCATCTATCCGGGTAAAAGCCTATGTCACAACGAATTTTTTAAGCTATTACACATAATTTTACGGTTCTTAGTTTCCAAGGTATCGATTTTTCAATTTGGGGGTAGTTTTCACCCCCCTGCTATTTTTCATCAAAAACAAAAGATCTTAGGTTCAATTATCATTTTTTACCCGTTTAAAACCTTTTTCCCCACTGTAAAATCACTATTTACTGTTTTAGGGGTGACATCATCTATCCGGGTAAAAGCCTATGTCACAACGAATTTTTTAAGCTATTACACATAATTTTACGGTTCTTAGTTTCCAAGGTATCGATTTTTCAATTTGGGGGTAGTTTTCACCCCCCCTGCTATTTTTCATCAAAAACAAAAGATCTTAGTTTCATTTATCATTTTTAGGTGTTTAACACGTTTTTTCCCCATAACATGACTATTTACTGTTTTAGGGGTGAAATGACCAATCCAGGTAAAAGCCTATGTCATCACCTATTTTTAAAGCTATAACGCCTAATTTTAGGGTTCATAGTTTCCAAGATATTGAGTTTTCAATTTTGGGGGGGTAGTTTCACCCCATAAAGGGGGACGTCGCCCCAAGTGCTAGGACCCCTCATACAAGTCCCTAGCATGATTGGTTCACGAGATATTAACAAAAGTGTAGTTAGGCCCTTTTGACAAGAAAATAAATGAATGATACTTTCAAAAACGAGGTGTCACCCCAAGTGCTAGGATACTGCCTATGGGAAAATCCCATCCTGGGTTCAGAAAATATTAACAAATGTGTAGTTAGACCCTTTTGACAAAAGCCACCGGTGTGCATACATACAAAAATTGCTCTTTCACCCCAGGTAAGGGTAGTTTTTATTTTGGGGGTTGACATACCTCATTCATACAAAAGGAGAATTCACTACGAGTCCTATGACACCCCATATGTTTACATCGCATTATTGGTTAGCGAGATACTAAAAATCGAATGACCTATTAGTTTTTTGTTTTTTTAATAAATTTTTTAAAAAGCCTCATCTATAAAGAATCTTTTAAAAATTCCGCTCTCTTACAAAAGCCCTCAAGTGCGCATGCATACAAAAATAACCACTACTTAACCTCCGGGTAAGGGTAGATTTATTTTGGGGTGGATATACTCCCGTCCATAGCAAGGGGTGGTTCACCACAAGTCCTACGACACCCTATATGCATCGTTCTAGCCTTACAAGCTCATTAAATTCGCCAAATTGTCAAAAAAGCACGTTTACCTCAAATTGCGTTTCCAAATTCCACCCATTTTAAAAAATTACCTCACCATCAAATAGAGCGGGAAAAATAGCATTTAAACGAACCCTCACTCAACCCTAGTCCTCGCCCGCCACCAAACATTTCCCAACATAGCCATACGTATTCAAGCACACACGCGACTTGCAAGAGAACATACACTACCCCACTACCCGCGAATAACCTTTTGTTTTGGTGCTCACACTCGCATGGGTGTCAGATGACAGTTAGCATCCTAATAAACATCCTCCATGACGTCAACACCCATTAACTTTTTATCACCATCGCACAAACAAGCCAAAGGGTCAACCTCTTCCCACGCTAACACGTGCACTGCACATGCTCGCTCCTGGACCACGTGCTCGCTCTAAGGACCCATGACGTCATCCCATGACGTCATCAGGATTACGCAATTTCTGGTCATGATGATGCAATATCCAAAGTCTAGCGAATTATACTACTGGTGTCGACCATTTCATTTTCACAGGATCCCATTTCTCGATTGAGACAGTCCATTTTGTGAAAGCCCCTAATGTTTCACATGTGTATAACTTTGTTATCCAGGAATGACTCATGGCGTAGGGGATTTCTCAGTTTGTTCAGTTTTTCTGGAGAGGTGAATTTTCCTAATTTTTGACTAACATTAATTTCGTATCAAGTTAGTTTGGATTAGATTTATCTTTTCTTATTCTCGCTGGAGATTTTATTGTTTTTCATCATCGGAATTTTCTTGAGATTTGGAATTTAATTCTGATTGACATTCTTCTTTCTTACACATTATCATGATTCCTGAAGTCAAGTTCAAAGATTTATATTTAATTTTTGATAATCTATCAAAAGGAAATTCTCGGAAATGCATATTTGTTAAGCTATAAAAGAATTTGATTCTTGGAAAATACTGTTATGAAGATTTCTCACGTTAATTAGTCATAGTGTTGAATTATAATTGAAGAATAATTGATTATGAAAAGGGGTTTGTGGAGTATTGTAACCACGAGAAATATGGTAAAGTTTGAGAAAGTTTTTCGATCACTGTGAGAGTGACGATGATTAAGAAATTATAATGTGAACCTGATTGAATAACAGTGTGACTTATAAGTGTTGAAGGGAATAATGTAGTTAAAGTTTGCAGGTTTTTCATAGTGTTGTAAAATACTTTGGGAAAGCATTTTGAAGTTATTTGGATATACATGGAGTACATAATTACGTCTTGTGAGACTACGTCATCGACTGATGTATGATTTTTAATCAATTAGAGGTAATATCTTTTAAGATATTTTGCTGTAGTAATACTTGATCTCCATTTCATACATCATATTTATGAAACATAATGAGACCTGTGTCTATTTCTGAGAATTTCGTGAGAACAGATCTTTTCATGTAATCTTTATCGAATTATTTGTATTTTCGTTTACCACAATATGGACTTATATATTTAGCTGAGCTTTGCCACTTGGTTAAATTACATCTGAAGTGACGATATCATATCGAACTTAAACCGGGTGAGTTAGCCTTGGTCGTTACGGCATGACTGCTGGCAGTCGCTCACATCCGGGAGGCGTGGAGGTTCGAATCCCCCCGCCGGCAACCTTTAAGATGGTCTTCTGTGGCTTCTCATCTTCCTTCCAGGCAAATGCCGGGGTTGGTCCCTAACTATAGGCCACAGCCACTATCTTCCAACTCCTCGTCCTTACATTCCAACTTTCCTCCCCAACGGTACGTGTAGCTCACCCATTGGGTGTCCGTCTCGAAGCAGCTACAAAACTGGCGAGTCGAACATGTCCTCGGACACTCCCGGCACTAAAAGCCATAATAATATATATCGAACTTAACCAAATAGGAAGGTGTATTGTTGTTGAAAATGTTCATTGGTTTATGTTTCATTAAGAAACAACTTAAAACGTAAATATGTGTACATCGTTGTAAATAGTTTAACTTAGGGAATATAATGTGTTTTGGAGTGAATTTCATTCACTATTCTGGATTCTTAAGAACGTTGCTTAACGTATCGCTACCATGCAGGATAGTATCTTGCAAGGGTGTGTCAAACACCTTATAATGAATTTCATTTGACGCTTCGAGGTCATTTAGCATTTTTGTCATTTTGCATGATCGGAAGGCGAGGTGATACCATCAGAAATACTTTTTCATTGAATAAATTTTTATCTTACAGCAATTTAATTCGACAGTTATAATTCATAATAATTGCATAAAATTGTGTCGAGAAGATCAATGTGTTTTTACTAATTTTCTCACTTCTCTGAGATAAGTTTTACCTTATTTGAGTTTCGTGTTACGTCTTTTGACCTGAGCTAGTTTTCTTTGTGTGCACCTTGATCTGTCTTTGCACAATTTTGGTTAGTCCTTTATACTTCCTTCACCTACTGGTAGGATCTGGGGGGGGGGGGGGGGGTTAGCCGGGCTTTTTCAGATTCTACGACCCAGTGTTCCTCGTGGGATTCAACAGGTATTGGTAAGTGATAAATGGGCGCAGTACCATCCCGGCATTTTGCCCGATGACGAAGTGGAAAACCACGGAAAACTACTTCGAGGATGGCTGAGGTGGGAATCGAACCCCCTTTACTCATTTGGGCCACCCGAGGCTGAGTACACCCCGTTTCAGTCCTCATACCACTTTTCAAATTTCGTGGCAGAGCCGGGAATCCAACCCAGGACCTACGGGGTGGCAGCTAACGATGCTAACAGGTTATACCTGCTGTTGAAGTTGGAGATCAAGGGAATTGCCCATATACAGTATAATGACATTATGTATCTTCCAATAAATTCAAGTCACTGTGGAACAAGCTCTTAAACGACCAAATTAATTTAAATACTTCCAAATTTCCTTGCACTCATGCACTCTTGATTTTACAATGAACCCAAGTTCGACCTTCCTTAATCCTAACTTTGGTTATCACGCTAGGCCAATATGCTTTTCGGCTCAGTTAACTGCCGTCTATGAAGTCCCCCTCCTTTCCTTGTAAAACATGTATATTTTACATTGTATACATATCTCACATTGTAATGCCAAAATTCTAATGCCGTCGGAAATTACATACATACATTTTCATTGGAGACTGTTTTGTCTGTCAGCGTCCAGTCTATTGTGCAAGCCTCTGTTTGCGAACAGATCACTTCCATGTTCACCTATTAGCAATTAGCACTGCTTCTACACCTCTCAGTCGGCTTCGGTGGCGTAGTAGGTAGCATGCTGAACAGCTATGCCCAAGATCGCGGGTTCAAACCCGGCCGAAGTCATTGGATTTTTAAGAGCGTTAAAATCCTTCAGTATGCCTACTTCGGACGGGAAGTAAGGCCGGCGGGCCCATGTCAAAGATTTATGACAAGTAAAAGAACCTACCACTACAATTTGTAGTGTTTAGCCAAATTTGTAGGTTATTTGGGTAGAAATGCTCTACCGAGTTCCCAAGTTCGCCTCCAGGTGTCAATGACAGTGGCATCTGGTAGCCAAAGTTGGAACTACTTGAAATTGAACTTTCATTTATCTTCATTCATTTCATCTCCCTTTAACTCAACTCGAGAGGTTGGCGTCAGGAATGACATCCGGCCGTAGAAACCATCAGTCACTTGGAATTTCTTTGCATCTCATCGTCGACCCCGTTGGAAACGGAATTAATCACCTGTTTGCCGGAAAATCAGTTTAGAAAACTAGAGTGGGAAGGAAAATATGGCATCAGAATCGATGGAACAAGACTAACACATTTACGGTTCGCAGACGATATTGTTCTGGAGGCTGAATCAGCGAAAGAGCTGGAACAAATGATAATGGAATTGGACAAAACAAGTAAAGAAGTGGGCCTTACAATGAACCCGAAGAAAACGAAGCTGATGACCAATGCGTTAGAAGCCCCAATTAATGTGAACGGAGCAACACTGGAATATGTTGAAGAATATGTATATCTCGGTCAGAACATGTCATTTCCAAGTCGTTCAGAGAAAGAGGTCAAACGAAGAATAGGACAAGCATGGAAGAGCTTTTGGTCCCTAAAGTTTATACTGACTGACAAGGCCCAAAAACTCACCACAAAAGCTGAAGTTCTGAAAAAATGCGTGATACCGGTGTTACTATATGGCTGCCAAACTTGGGCATTAACATCGAAACAAAGACAAATGATCCAGAGATGTCAACGAAAAATGGAAAGGAAGATACTTCATGTCTCACTGAGAGATAGGATACGGAACGAAGATATAAGAAGGAGAACCGGCATTAAGACACTATGACATTAGCAGACCAGCTTAAATGGAAATGGGGTGGACATGTAGCGAGATTAGATCCCAACCGATGGACGTACAAAATGATGTGGGACCCAAGAACGGGAAGACGAAACGTTGGGAGACAAAGAATCAGATGGGCAGACATGTTCCTAAAATGGGGAGGAAAACAATGGACAAGAACAGCAAAGATGAGGCAGGAGTGGAAAGACCTAGTGAAATGCACATGCAGTGACCAATAAAACAATGCATCAATTAGAAAGGCACCGTCCGGTGCACATGCAGCAAAAACGATACATATGTCCGGTGTACACTAAAGGCTTCTCACGGAGCAGTGACCTCAAGAAGCACAGCGTTGTTCATACTGGAGTGAAGGAATACACTTGTAGCACTTGTGGGAAGTCATTCGCACGGCGAACAGAGCTCATGGAACGATATCACCAGACGAATGTGTTTCTATATAACAGATTGTTGTAGCGAATGTTATACCAACGCAATATAATTTAGTTAATTTTTAATCAGCTTCACATCTATATAGTAGGCCCAATCAGAAAGAATGACCCCGAATGCTCCTCAGGACTTGCTCACCTGATGAGTTAAAACTGAGCAATTCCCTGCAAATAGCAGGAGGCCATAGCCCTAATGGGATTTGTAAGGCTATTTATTATTATTATTATTATTATTATTATTATTATTATTATTATTATTATTATTATTATTATTATTATTATTATTATTATACATAGATAGATAGACAGCTTCTACACCTCTCACTTTGAAATCATTCAACACGGACACTGATCATCGCTTCCTATGTCTACCTCTGTTTCTTTTATCCGATAAGCCGAACTCATTAAATTCTTATCGCCCATTCTCTTCACATGACTCCACCATCTGAGTAGGCTCATACGAATATATTCATCTAGATTATTCATTTCTAACTTAGCCTCAACCTCTTTATTACGAGTACTTTCCTGCCATTGCTCCCTTCTTTTTGTCCCAGCAATCATTCGCACTGCCTTCATAAAAGTTACATCTTGCTTATGTATGAGATATCCAGAATCTACCCAACTCTCACTTCCATACAGCAAGGTCGAGCTAAGTACTGAGCAATGTTGGGAGAGTTTTGTCGCTACACTGGTTAAGTTTCTGACTTAACGTGCGTACTTAGCTCGTATTTGGTTAAGCTAACGTCCTTTCGGATTCTTTACGCGCGCTGAAAAGTATCGTATAGAATAGAATGAAGAATTCCAACTTGTTGAAATGCTTGATATATTTATTTTGTTAGGAAATATTTACAGAGTAGTTACAGAAGCCGTGAGGCTTGAGGTTAATGTCGCTCAATCATGATACGGGCGACAGATTATAGATTAATGAGCAGCATAGAACGAGCTATTAAATAATATTATCTTATGGGCGGGTTTGACTTGAGTACAACAGAGGGAGACGCCTGTAATTGAACCAATCATATTCCAGTATTCTCTGGAAGAAAAACAATGCTATTAAGTAGAGTAGTAGTGGAGGTTTGAAATATCATTGATGTTCTGTAAGAGGTTTACTCTTGTTAACAAGGCTAGTCTACTCCCCGATTATTCCAAGGAACTTCTAATAAGCTTTTATAAAATTACGTTCGTATCCACTTAAAGTACTGTGACCGATATCGCATGGTTTTGAGAGCTCTGGCAACGTCGCATAGCAGGAGGAAGGATGCAAGCGGAAGTAACCTGAGGTTGATGTTTTTACGTCATGGACATAGTCGACAGTATGACTAGGCGAAGGTTCCAGAAGTGTAGAGGGCGCTGATGAGCTCCAGGAAAAGTTGAGGTGGAAAGGTCACACCGGAGAAGCGGTTCACATCATTTTGCATCGCCGTACAACGAAGTTCACTTCATTTTGCATCGCCGTACAACGAAGTTCACTTCATTTTGCATCGCCGTCCAACGAAGTTCACTTTCTTTTGTGTCGCCGTACGCCAAAGTTCACCTTTATTTTGTGTCGCCGCACGCTGAAGTTCCTAACAAGTGTGTAATAGCAGTCGTACCGTGGCCGCTTGGAACCAGTGTGGTATTCCGACAGTTTTAGGGACATAGCTGAAAGGCTCAGTATTATTTCTTGCGTGGACAGCTCTGTGTTAACGAATACTAAAGCTGAATGTGGCGAGGTGATATTATAACGCAGATCATAATGCATTATGTTGTGGGACACTAGTCATTTGTACAATGAAGTGCGAGCAGACGCACGTGGTGTCTCAAGCTTTTACCAGGTACGGGACTGTATGGGCCGTGCGCTATATAACTGACGCCCAGAACATATGAACGAAGCAATGTGCTTTTGTTTGACGACCAGACAAATGAGTATCCAGGGTCAGTGAACTATGAGAGATAAGCTGAGTGTAGTCCAAATATAGAGCGACATTCTAGGTCAAGGACGGACGTAATATCTTATGAGTACAGGCTTGTGTAGACGCATACGATATAACCTGTGCCGTTATAGAGTTATTTTCACGGCCATGAGTTGATATTACTTGGCATATTCGACAAGAAGATTGCAGCGATGTATTGGCCGGACATAAAGGCTATCAGTACAGACCAGTGCGAGTTTTGTGTCAAGAACTTTACGAGCGAAGAGATGGCAAGCTAAGTTTAGTATGTGGAAGCTGTTACGATGACGTGGAAACGAAGGCGAGCCAGGACCATGGACACCCCGAGGGTCGCGAGCTGGATCCAGGACGAGAGGGGAGGATGTTCAATGGGAAGAACGTGGACCCAAACCCCCAGGAAACGTGTCAGCGGAACCAAGACTGAGGTGGCCGAAAGGTACTGAAAACCATGTTAATTCTTAAGTAGTGGTTAATGGGTAGTGGTTACTAAGATTTGGACAGTTGGGCAAAAATCGAAATAGAAGTTAATCAATAAGGATAAAATGCGATATAATGACATGATTAATAGGATAGTAAATTTTAAGTTTTCTTTTGAGAGATTAAGGCAGTTTTCTTTATGGTTTAAAAATAAATATATGGATGCTTTAAAATATAATTTGAGTACAGGGATCTTTCAGCGTGTTAAGTCGCTGTGTTCTTTGAATTGGTGCAACCTGGATGACAATTTATGGTTTGAACAGGCTTAAATTACAAGGGATTCATTTACACTTAATGGGCCACTTTTTGTGCGCACATCATATTTATGCTAAACACTCACACGTCACTGAGGTTTCCCTTTACATGCTAACATGAGGAGATGCGTTTGGTAGGTGACTGATACAAGGTTGTGTAAATAATGATACTGCATTGATAAAATAGCAGGGTTGCATAATACGAAGTTATGATGAAACTAAAGGTTCTCGCTATAGCGAGGTGAATAAAATAAATGATTATAATTAATGTTACGTGATAGGTTCAAGTATATGAAATTTTGAGGCAATTGTCAGTTGAAAAATAATACAGATAGGCAGAGGCCATCTAATTAAATGTTTAAGGTGTAGTTATAAATATGTGAAGAGCATGCAGTGATTAATAAATTAAAAAAAATATCTGGGATCATAAAGATGTTGCAATATAATGTGATAAATGTAAAAGCCAACAACCAGTCATTTTTCTGAGTGAGGCACAGCTGAACGAAAACCAGGGAAAATAATAATGAAAGTATTTAATCCATGAATAAAAGGTCTGAAAATAAAGTCTTTAACGCCAGTGACATCCATATATAAAAATATTCTTTTTCCTATTTTGGTGATTATATTTAGTTAGAAGGAGATCGAATGAGGCAACAATTTTTTTCTTTGAATATCTTTTCAGATTTATGCACCTGCTCATTTATGGACTATTAGCGGAGAGGTGACATAGCATTTTGAAGTAATGGTTGTAATACTAGAATGATATAGCTCTGATCTCCGTAAGTTATTTTGTATCCAAAGATTAGGACGCCCGGAGATTTTTGTCCTCATTAATTTGAATTTTGCTTCTGCGTCATTTTATTTATTTGCACATCAAGAGTAATTTCGAGAAGTCTCCGAGCGGAGGTAGGCTTCTGTGTGTGATTCTATGTATTTAGTGGTGTGGTTCTGTAATAAATGGTGGATGAGTTTTATCTTAACAGCGGAGTTTTTTGTCATTCTTGTTCGATGTCATACTTGTGTGTCCACCGGATCAATTTTGAGATTTTACCCCAGTTGTACCCATCATTATAAAGACCCCGGGATTGCTTGAATCTCGTTCCCGACACAGTTTTTTAAGGCCAAAATTGATTCGGACATTCAAGGTTTTTTTTTCTTTTGTGTTGTACCGAATTCTGGGTGAGGGTTGAAGTGTGTGTCGGGCCACCCAATCCAAAGCCAGATTATCGGGCACAACAAGATGGCGCCCAACGTAGGGCCTCGAACTGGGAATATAGTACCACGCAGTGGTATAGCCGACATCTTGAACTCGAAAAAATTGGAACACCAGAGGAGAGTGACAAGATGGTGGACGGCCATGTGGCACAAATGGAATGGAGAGAAAACCAATTGAGTGCTGGTACCCCATTTTATTGTGCGATATGTCTGTCAGTCTGTTAAAGTTCACTTTGTAGGATTGTTGTGTGTGTTTGAATGACATAGAACAAAGCGATTCAGTAACGTTAGATCGCTGTGTTTAAGCGATACCATCCACATTTATTATTTCCACATTATATTAGATTTCGATTCCACTGTCAAATTGAAGTAACCACTAGTCTTTAGTCTAAGTTAGTCACTAGTTGTAACAGCTTCCATGTTTATTTGTTGTGAAATATGGGAGAATTTGATGAAATTAAGGGATTGATAGGACAGCTAGGAGAGAAGCTAAAGGAGTTAGCTAAAAGTCAAAAGAATATGGAGGAAGGTTTGAAGACTCAATGGAAAGACTATGAAGGTGATATGAACACTAATCTAGATGGGTTGGATAGACAGTTGATTAAGATGCATGAAGGAATAAATACTAAATTTGAAGGTTTAGACACTAAATTTGAAGGTTTAGACACTCAATTCAAAGGTTTAGACACTCAATTCAAAGGTTTCGACACTCAATTCAAAGGTTTCGACACCAAATTCAAAGATTTAGATACTAAATTCGAAGGTTTTGAAAAAAATCTTGGAATTCAGTCAGAGGACTTACAAGGAGGATTGGAATTATTTAAGGAGCACCAATTCGATATGAAACAGTACATGGAGAAGGCTCAAGCCGAAATGACGGATTTAAAGGAACAAATTAAGAGGGATAAGGTCGAAATTGAAAGTAACATGGGGACACAGTTGAAATCATTGGAGAAAACCGTTCAAGAGAAAATGGATCGAAGCGTGGAGGCATTGACCGCCAAGATGGAAGAAAGGGATAAAGCAATCAACGCAGAGGTCTTGGTGTTAAAGGAAGAGGCGAAAGTAATACAGCAGAGATTAGCGAAAGATACCAGGAGCATGACCGATAAAATGTCTGAATTCACCATGGAGCAGGAATGCAAGATGGAAAGTCTTAGGAGTCAGATGGGGGAAATGAAATTAGAGTTAAACGACGAAATTAAAACACAGATTGCAACTGCGGTTTCGACAGTACAAGATAAAGTGAGTATTGCTCACGGAGAACAGTTAAAGAGAATTGTTGAATTAGAAGGGAAGATGGTAGAAGCAAAATCGATAGATGTAAACAAGGAACCAAGTCTGACAGGAACAACATTCACACCATTCAGTTACAGCTCAACTCAACCGATTACCATCATTAGGAATCAGGAGGACCGCCCAAAAAAATTTCAAATTTGACTGGCATCACACCCATAGAATTCCTGCGGGACCTGAAGGAATACATGGATGAACATAGGGTTCCTAAAGAGAGAGAAATGAGGGTAATAGAAAGAGCTCTTGAAGGCCAACCGCTAAACTGGATGCGAGCTTTTAGGAATCAGTTTAGAGGGTACGATGACTTTGCGAACGCTTTCCTGAAGAGATTTTGGTCCTCAGAAGATCAACAAAGTATAAGGGCTGAATTATACTCAAAGAAATACGCGACTACCAGGCCAACACAATACGCTGGGTATTTCACGAATCAGGTAGCCAGGCTACAATTTTTGGATCCACCGTTGGAGGAGCAGGATTTGGTGCATGCCATCATACAGCAATATCCGGTAGAAGTCCAGCGTGTATTAATTGCATCGGGTGCAAATAGACTCGAGGTGTGTGACGAGATTTTGAGGAAACTAGACCACACGAGCAAGATGACGGAACCTCGTAGTCCAAGGACAGAACAGAGAGAGGCAAATATGGTGGTAATGGATCGTATGGCGCAGACGGAACCTCAGCGAAATTATGGAAGGAACGATAGAGATGGAAGGGATGAAGGAAATGGCTTAAACAGATACAGGAATCAAGGAAAGCCATATGACCGGAGGCCATATTATCAGGATAGAAGTGGACGATTTAATCAGAGGGACTACGGAAGGTCAGGATATAGAGGGAGAGAATCATGGTCACGTGATCGGAGACCATACAATAACTACCCAAGATACGGGAATCAAGAAAGGCAAAATTATAGGCCATCATTAGAAGAACGTCACCAAGAAAGCCGAAGATACATTGAACAATTAAGGGAAAAGGAACAAGAAGAAGAAGAATCTCAGGCAAAACAGCATGAGGAATCGAAACCAGGCACCAGTGGAGTCAAATCAGGAAAGAGAAGCTGACAGGAAGGAAATGCTGAGTTTGAACAGGGACTCACAGGCAGTAATAACGATTTTTTGCCCATTAATAATGATTTTCGCCCAGATGTCATGACAGTCCAAATTCAAGCCATTCACAGCATTACGGATGATGATAGGAGATATGAAGGCCAAGACGAAGAAGAAAGTAGAATGAGTGAAGAATGGATAGAGCTACCGTTTCAGGAGGAGAATACCACAGAAGAAGATGAAACTGAGAGAGTTATAGGCAAATTCAATGCAGCTAGCCTTAAAGGTACCACACGAGACAGTAAGCATGCGATATGGAGAACTCATTGAAGAAGTAGATTGTTAACCCAACAGAATAATAATAATCGAGATGTTTCACGCTTATTATTATTCCTGGTTGAGGGGGATTTGTGACCGATATCGCATGGTTTTGAGAGCTCTGGCAACGTCGCATAGCAGGAGGAAGGATGCAAGCGGAAGTAACCTGAGGTTGATGTTTTTACGTCATGGACATAGTCGACAGTATGACTAGGCGAAGGTTCCAGAAGTGTAGAGGGCGCTGATGAGCTCCAGGAAAAGTTGAGGTGGAAAGGTCACACCGGAGAAGCGGTTCACTTCATTTTGCATCGCCGTACAACGAAGTTCACTTCACTTTGCATCGCCGTACAACGAAGTTCACTTCATTTTGCATCGCCGTCCAACGAAGTTCACTTTCTTTTGTGTCGCCGTACGCCGAAGTTCATCTTTATTTTGTGTCGCCGCACGCTGAAGTTCCTAACAAGTGTGTAATAGCAGTCGTACCGTGGCCGCTTGGAACCAGTGTGGTATTCCGACAGTTTTTGGGACATAGCTGAAAGGCTCAGTATTATTTCTTGCGTGGACAGCTCTGTGTTAACGAATACTAAAGCTGAATGTGGCGAGGTGATATTATAACGCAGATCATAATGCATTATGTTGTGGGACACAAGTCATTTGTACAATGAAGTGCGAGCAGACGCACGTGGTGTCTCAAGCTTTTACCAGGTACGGGACTGTATGGGCCGTGCGCTATATAACTGACGCCCAGAACATATGAACGAAGCAATGTGCTTTTGTTTGACGACCAGACAAATGAGTATCCAGGGTCAGTGAACTATGAGAGATAAGCTGAGTGTAGTCCAAATATAGAGCGACATTCTAGGTCAAGGACAGACGTAATATCTTATGAGTACAGGCTTGTGTAGACGCATACGATATAACCTGTGCCGTTATAGAGTTATTTTCACGGCCATGAGTTGATATTACTTGGCATATTCGACATGAAGATTGCAGCGATGTATTGGACGGACATAAAGACTATCAGTACAGACCAGTGCGAGTTTTGTGTCAAGAACTTTACGAGCGAAGAGATGGCAAGCTAAGTTTAGTATGTGGAAGCTGTTACGATGACGTGGAAACGAAGGCGAGCCAGGACCATGGACACCCCGAGGGTCGCGAGCTGGATCCAGGACGAGAGGGGAGGATGTTCAATGGGAAGAACGTGGACCCAAACCCCCAGGAAACGTGTCAGCGGAACCAAGACTGAGGTGGCCGAAAGGTACTGAAACCCATGTTAATTCTTAAGTAGTGGTTAATGGGTAGTGGTTACTAAGATTTGGACAGTTGGGCAAAAATCGAAATAGAAGTTAATCAATAAGGATAAAATGCGATATAATGACATGATTAATAGGATAGTAAATTTTAAGTTTTCTTTTGAGAGATTAAGGCAGTTTTCTTTAGGGTTTAAAAATAAATATATGGATGCTTTAAAATATAATTTGAGTACAGGGATCTTTCAGCGTGTTAAGTCGCTGTGTTCTTTGAATTGGTGCAACCTGGATGACAATTTATGGTTTGAACAGGCTTAAATTACAAGGGATTCATTTACACTTAATGGGCCACTTTTTGTGCGCACATCATATTTATGCTAAACACTCACACGTCACTGAGGTTTCCCTTTACATGCTAACATGAGGAGATGCGTTTGGTAGGTGACTGATACAAGGTTGTGTAAATAATGATACTGCATTGATAAAATAGCAGGGTTGCATAATACGAAGTTATGATGAATCTAAAGGTTCTCGCTATAGCGAGGTGAATAAAATAAATGATTATAATTAATGTTACGTGATAGGTTCAAGTATATGAAATTTTGAGGCAATTGTCAGTTGAAAAATAATACAGATAGGCAGAGGCCATCTAATTAAATGTTTAAGGTGTAGTTATAAATATGTGAAGAGCATGCAGTGATTAATAAATAAAAATAAAAAATATCTGGGATCATAAAGATGTTGCAATATAATGTGATAAATGTAAAAGCCAACAACCAGTCATTTTTCTGAGTGAGGCACAGCTGAACGAAAACCAGTGAAAATAATAATGAAAGTATTTAATCCATGAATAAAAGGTGTGAAAATAAAGTCTTTAACGCCAGTGACATCCATATAAAAAAATATTCTTTTTCCTATTTTGGTGATTATATTTAGTTAGAAGGAGATCGAATGAAGCAACAATTTTTTTCTTTGAATATCTTTTCAGATTTATGCACCTGCTCATTTATGGACTATTAGCGGAGAGGTGACATAGCATTTTGAAGTAATGGTTGTAATACTAGAATGATATAGCTCTGATCTCCGTAAGTTATTTTGTATCCAAAGATTAGGACGCCCGGAGATTTTTGTCCTCATTAATTTGAATTTTGCTTCTGCGTCATTTTATTTATTTGCACATCAAGAGTAATTTCGAGAAGTCTCCGAGCGGAGGTAGGCTTCTGTGTGTGATTCTATGTATTTAGTGGTGTGGTTCTGTAATAAATGGTGGATGAGTTTTATCTTAACAGCGGAGTTTTTTGTCATACTTGTGTGTCCACCGGATCAATTTTGAGATTTTACCCCAGTTGTACCCATCATTATAAAGACCCCGGGATTGCTTGAATCTCGTTCCCGACACAGTTTTTTAAGGCCAAAATTGATTCGGACATTCAAGGTTTTTTTTTCTTTCGTGTTGTACCGAATTCTGGGTGAGGGTTGAAGTGTGTGTCGGGCCACCCAATCCAAAGCCAGATTATCGGGCACAGTACATGGGGTCTTTTCCTGTTAACCAGATCAATTCTACCATGGTTATTTTGGGAAGGGCTTGGCAAGCTCTTATAGAATTACAAGTTGGTTCACTTAGGACGGATATCCATAATATGACTTCATTAAGGGAATGTTCGGTGGTGTAGTCAGTAACATGCTGAAGTGCCATGTCCAAGATCGCGGGTTCAAACCCGTCCGAAACCATCAGATTTTTAAGAGCGTAAAAAACCTACAGTATGCTTTCCTTCGGAGGGGAAGTAAACCCGACGGGCCCATGTCATACATTTATGGCATGTAAAAGAACCTACCACTACAGTTGGTAGTGTAGCCAAATTTATAGGTTATATTTAGCTGGTTAGAAACTCTCTATTGTGCCCGCTGACCGAAGGTTTCGGGGAGCCACCGGTTTCAAATGACCCTTCCGAGACCCTCTTCCAGTTAACACACAAGTATGGGGGACGATACATTCATAAGCTGGTGTAGCACAAAAGTCTGCACTCGGGGGTGTCGGGAATTAGTGAGGTTCGATCTTTAACCAGCTCAGAGGAATGCATCGATAACAAAACTAAACAAGAAAAGAGAGGTCAGTCTTAGGTTAAAATCACAAATAAATTTTATTCAGAATAGATCCCTAGCCTAGCATGAGAGTTGCAAACGGCTAGTCCGATACTATTCTGCCCTGAAAGAAATATAAAAAAAAGTCCTACAAGATCTAAATTGCTCTCATGGTCCTAATACAAAATTCGACAAAATGAACAAGCTAAGAGAATGGCACGTAAGATTGGCCCTAAGCAATTACATCGAAATAACTTACGGGTGGATCAAACATCAAAAGAATTTACAGCAAAGCAAGACATTTACTTGTTTACAAATACTAGAACATTTACATTTAGTAGCAAGGGGAAAATTTGTCCTATGCTATGATGGTGCCATCTCTAATATTTATCTTTAGAGTTAAGTGTTTAGCTAGTCCTAAATATCATTAATTAATAAACGAGATGCGTTTATTACTAAGAAAATCAAGCTATGTGCACAATGTTGCTGAATTTAAAAAAACTATGCTAATACTACACAAATGCATACAATAATTCAGCACTCCTATGGTTGTGCAATTGGCACTGCCTACGTACTCGATTTGTTACTGTTTGCAACAAACGGCCACAGTGTCGAAGTGTTAAGAAAAATAGAAAATATAGGAGAGCCTGCAAATGCGATAGTAATTAAGCAATTACATCGACTCATATTGCTACTAATCTGATGTGTGTGCTTCAGTTATCACATCACCAATTAGTGGTCGACTAATCATGTGAGAATATATCAAAATGTATCTACAATAGATTAACAATATCTAAGTGTTGACATTTGGTCCAGAAAAATAGTTTATTTTTAATGTTAATAATTTTTTTTAGGTCCAGGGGGAATTTATAAGATTTGTTAGTTTTCAGAACCCTATTTTTTATCATTATTAGAGTTTCACACCATTATTTATTCCTGACAGTATTGTTGTTCAGTTTATGGACCTTTAAAAGCGTTCAGTGTATTCAGGTAACGTTTGTATCCAGTTTAAGCAAATAACTCAATACTTCAATAGCTTACGAGACACCCTGTGTCTTCACCAATATTTCATCACAATTATTAGACATCCTATGTCTTCACCAATTACTTTACTCTTATTTCGGATCCATTGATCCAGGCGCCTTCGGTTTTGGTACGACTTTAGTTAGTTCATTACCACCGATATAACCACAATAACAATGTCGGAGGTATTCATCCACCGTCACGACTCATATAATACTCTTAATTTACAAAAGTGTGGAATCCTAATTGATACACGTTTGAATTGCTGGTAATAAAGTTTATGTGTACAAAAAACACATCCTGACAACGCTTTAAATAAACATAAAGGTTTCTGATACAAGCTAACTGAGTGTGAGCATTTATAAAATTGCCTCTTCCCTGAATAAATCGAACCTGCGTTCATTTGGTTACAAAACACAATTTCATTCATTGCCTGTGTGGCTTCTATTAAATTAATAAACCTGTTTTCAAGTATTGTTCTGGCCAATAAATGTGAGTAACGGAACTCTGAATTCCACTTGTAATAATGTCAAGAATCTCACAGCCTTCTAAAACCAAAATATTAATCCACTGCCTAGAATCGAGTGTGCAGTGTAGTGAACTTGGCTCGTAACCTTGGCCTCGATTTAACATTGTCAAACTAGTTTATTTGTCATCAGCCTGACAAAAATAAAAGTTGATAATACCTGTTTTTAAATGATACGAATGAGCATTGAAAATCCAGCCTTCCTGGCTTCTATAAATGTTTAATAAACTTATATTTTCCACACGCGTCTTATAATTAGCTACCTGCATTGTGCACTAAATAAATGAAACCAAATTAAACTAAGTCTACTGTTTTCCACTCTTACAATACGCTATAAATATTTAATCTGACTTACAGATTCAGCGTCACTTGGTTCGAGTCCCGCCATGAGATGTTTTATGCGGTCTCGTGTATGGCTTTAGGTTACCATTTCATTGTGTCTGGACATCCTCCGTCGCCAATTCCCCACGCATGATTTAGCAATCACATGCCATCGCGTGGTTGGAGTCGTATCTGAAGATCTGCTGGTTTATCATTATTGCGATGTTAGCGTTGGTAAAAATGTAGCATATAATTAAATAAAACTGTCGCGCACTGCAGCTAAAATGCGGTACAAAAAATTGCCCATTTTCACTCCGCCACTGGCTCTAGCCTCTGTCGCTTGTGCGACACTCACTCGTGACTTGCACTGATATTTACACAAGAAAATTTTAACAAAAAAATAAATCAAAATCACTGCCCATCCGGCAAATAAAGATTGTACTTGTAGATTTTGGTACAGTTATAAAGTTGGTTAAATACACATCTTATAGAACACTGAAACATGTGTGTGTGCGTGAGAATGAGACCATGCGGTCGCAAAGTTTTCTTCACACAAGTCCTTCATTTCACCTCGGATAATAATAAAAATATTTTACAGTTCTCGTAGTGGTGAATGTCTCCAATCCTTTAATTATAACACAATGCCATGATGGCTATCCGTAAGAAAGTTATTCGCAGATTTTTACTGCCACATGGTTTCCTTTCACTTGTACTCCATCATGCACATGTTGTCTCTTCCACAGACGAATAGGAACTGGTGATACCAAATTTGGCGTGCTCTCACTACATGAGCTGGCCGCGTAAATTGATAGTTTCTTCGATTTACGAAGTATGCTGTACTTCAAATATGCAGAATTACTTGGTTATAATTATTGTTGATTTTTGGAATGTGAAAAATAAGTAAAAATATAATCATAAGCGATATTGCTTCAGCTTCTTCCCGCCGCTCGCAGGGTATGTTCAGTTACATTTCAGCATTAGTTTTCGTCTCTGTTATCTGAGCAAACATGAATGAACGGGCGCACTATCAAGATCCAACGTTCGCCGCTAGGTGTCAGTGACAGTGGCGTCTGGGAACCAAAGTTCGATCTACTTGAAATTGAACTTGCTGGGTACCCACGTACGTTTAATTAAATACCCTGCTATGGCCATTGGCTGCAATTCAACAATCAGTAAGGGAGTGTTCTTAACGTATTACAACCAGCTTGTGGTTCCACATTTTCTTCATATTGCTATTTTAACTGCAATGAAATAATAATAGACTAATAATAATAATAATAATAATAATAAAGGAATTCACAGGCTGAATCTCTAGAGAAACATGGTCTCCCGTTTGACACCGGGCAAGGTATATAACTCACTAACTTCTTTCTTTCAGAAAATATAAATTTTATAATATTATATATTGGAAGTAATCGTTGTATTTATAAAACGTAGACCATAATATTGAAAATAATATTTAATTTTTATTTTCAAACTTTCAAAATATTTGGAATATTCACTTTAAAAACTTATATATTTGTAAAAAATATATAGTTCTATCATATTTAATCATATGAGCTTCAAGTTATCAACTTGACATTGGGATTATGTAATTGGCTTTATGATTATGGTATTCAAATGAAATGATGCAAACCTCCGTACAAATTTACTTTAAATACAATCAATTATTGCGAGGTATATGACCATTAAAATGTAGAAGGCATACAACCTTGGAGATGAAACTGCATCAAGAATAACCTGTACAACGGAAAAGAACACATAAGTTGTGAGACAAATCTGAAGATGTAAAATTACATATAATTTCACTGGCAACGCAGTCATATTGGAGTGAATATCTAAAATTTAACTATAATTCAAAATTGGACACAATATTGCCTATCAAATGGTTATGTGCCTCTTGTATAACATTTGAACGTCTGAAAGTAAGCTAGTTTAGTGTATAATCAGACCTGATGGCTACGGGATGTTGACAAAGCTTGTGACAGAGAACGATATGAGTAGTCTATAATTAGTAGGATTATGACGAATGATGATGGCGACAATGTTTGTTCTTCTAAGTAGTCTCACTGCATGGTTACCGACATGGAACCCGTGCTACCACTATTAGGAGTTGATCTTTTTACCTTGTTATCTCTGATCTTCTGCAATTAGTATCCCCCTAACTGGTACTGCTGTACGTATTGTGGCTAGGCTAACAGGTTACAGAAAATCTTCCACAATTATAACGTGTTATCATTTACTTTAGGGGCTTGTGATATCTTGGTCATCATGTCACGTGTACTTGGGTGGGGGTTGAACTTGTCTGATAACGTATATTTCTGTGACTTGAAATAAGGTACCATCCCGGCATTTTCCTGGAGCAGGTGTAAATAAAGAGTGTGAAAATCACTCTCAGGATAGCTGCTGTCAGCCCAGGGATTCAAACCTCTGATATCCGGACATTCTGCAGCTGCTCAATTCCGGTAGTGGTGCGTCAATGGACTATTCCGAAACATGTTTATCATTTTCTCGTTCCCAGACGTTCTGAGTTCTTACCGGTCCTCTGGTTCTTTACAACTCTTATTTTGACTGGCTGCGTGACGCAGCGGTAACGTTCTCGCTTGCTGGGCCCAAGGTTGCAGGTTCGTATCCTGGCGCAGTCAGCTGGCATTTGGGGTTGCGCAGATGTGAAAGAGCCGTGTCAGTAGATTTACTGGCACGTTAAAGATCCCCTTCGGAGAAAAATTCCGGCACCCCGGCGTCTCTAAAAGCCAGATTAGTTAAAAGGGGCGTAAAACCAATAACATTATTATTACAACTCGTATTTGAAAAAATCAAGGCTTTACGTCGTAGAAAAATTAAATTAAATTTAACTGTCCATATTTCATATAAAGCCGGCCCCGTGGTATTGGGGTAGCGCGCCTGCCTCTCACCCGGAGGCTCCGGGTTCGATCCCCGGCTCCGTCAGGGATTTTAAAACTGACGTCAGAGCTGGAATGGGGTGCACTCAGCCTCGTGAGGACAATTGAGTAGCTGTTTGACAGTGAGGCAGTGCCCTGGTCACGAAAATCAAGATTAACGGCCGAGGGGACCTGACGCGCTGACCACGCGACACCCCAATATCTGCAGGCCAATTGGCTGGGCAGCGGTCGCTTGGTAGGCCTAGGCCCTTCAAGGGCTGTAGTGCCACGGGGTTAGGTTAGTTATATTTCATATAAATGTCTTGTAGGCCTACTATTTATTCAATACACCTAGAATTAGGGGCAGATGACCACTCTATTCCGCCCCTAAACACCACAATAGTCAATCAATCAATACTTAGAACCAAAATTACCGATTCTCTCTTTTCTACAAGATAAGGCAAGAACTAAAATGGATGACCACTTAGAACCAAAATGCCCGACTCTCTCTTTCTATGTCTAGTCGATTGTCATTACGTGGCGTCATATGTTGTTTCAAAACAAGAATCAACTTGTTTGTAAAGTCACGTGGCCTTCCATGGGCAGAGTCCTCATCAGACCATGTGACCGGAATAACGTGTTTGGTCAACACATGAGGGTTGTAGGCATGGGTGGTTAACCATGGCAACCCGTTTTGTGTACAGCGTGTGCCATTTGGCACCAACATTTCAAATCTATGAGAATTGCATAATTTCTCTCTCACCCCCTTCTGATTGTTCAAAATTATTCACTTGGTCACCTTGGCAACCCGTTTTGTTGACTTCAAATTAAAATCTAGGAGAATTGCACCGCTCAAAAGTTGGCAACCCCTTGAATATCCAAACTGACCGACACAAGGTCGGTATGGCAACCCGTTTGGTTTATCTCAAGGACCATTTGGCGATAAATTCAAATGTTGGGGAATTCGGAAAACATCTTAGATAATTTCATCCCTCACAGGTTGGTAACCTCCTCAATATTGAAAATGAGTACCACTGGGTCACCATGATAACCCATTTTGTATACAAAATCAGTCATTTAGCGATAGAATTTCAATTCTCACCCACAAATTCAAATCTAGAGGATTTTAAAATATCTTGGGGAATTTGGAGATATTTCACACCCATAGGTTGCCAACAATTCCTTTCCAACAACAATGGTCTCAGATTTTCAATTTTATAGCATGAAATTATATTTTACCGCCATTCATGGCTTATCCTCCTTGATTCAACATACACAATTCTGATCGTCTGGAACGTATTTATCCTCCTTCATTAACACAGCTTATAACCTTGATGTTTGTCCTCATAAATGTACGGGTTTCATCGATAGATCAGTGGCGAAGTGTCCATCCCCTGATCTCAACCCCGTAGGTTCGATTTCCAACCAAGAAAGCGGGGCTTTTAGAATGAGGTGGGGGAATCCATGTCACTCCAAATCGTACGATATCGGCTAGTATCTTATTAGATAATAATAGGATAAAGTTGATTAAATCTTAGCCACAGGTCACCCAGTAGAGTTCTGGTTTCACTGCTAGGTGGCAGTGTAAGTGAAATATGTCTCATATAATTATGTATTTAAGCGAAAATTCCCCTACAGGTGAGCGATTAAACTTGATAACAAGATGTCTCTCTGTACCTCTTTAAGCCATTCTGTGCCGCATTTACTCTGTGTTATGATACCAAGTAGTTTCTTTGGCAATCTGGAGGTGGCCATCCTGTAGATGTGAGTGTAAAATTTGGCTCTGCGTTTTCTAATTTCGTTCCAAAATAAAATGATATTAAATGAAACAATCTACTGTAGTAATGATCTCGCAGTAGGATAGGGTGCTACCATATAATTATGAGAGGTGTTCAAATGAAACCTGTTCGAGTTTCTGGGCGCACACGAATAGAAAGACACGAAAGTCCACAGGTAAGTCAAAGAGTAGTATTTTTTTTTGCACATTTATGCTCATATTTGTTCAAAAGACGTTACCCATGGCATTGTTTGAGTAAGCGGCGAATGCCGTCCTCGAAGAATGATTTTAGTTGCTGCTTTAACCAATAACTGCATCCTGTACCCCAGCGTCGGAACAAAATCTTTGTCCCTGTGAGAATTTTTTCAACGGCTCAAAATAGGTGAAAGGCACAGGACGCAGCAAATCCATCGTTTCATCACAGCTATCATAGAACATTTGCGACCAATTCGTAATAGTTGAATTTGACAAGCAATTTTCGCCGTATGCAGAAATTATTCTCCGATGAATCTCCACTGGCTTTCAACCCTTAGCCGTTAAAACTGCGTTACGGCTCGTTGGTCTTGCTTTGACGGGTTATTAATCGCACCTGGCAAATTGATGTAATATTAAAGAAAGATTTCCAATTGGTCAGTACAAGTTGTAGGCAATGTAATGTAATCGAATGTAACTTGGACACAATGTATTTGTGTTGACCGACTGGAATACTGCTAGAGTATTTTAATAAGTCCATTGTTGACTGGCAATTCGGGCTGCATCACGTCGCCCCTACCAGTGTTCTGGTTCAGAATTGCGAAAATAGTTAAATCTTGCGCTGCTAATAAATTGCAGTCACGGGGAGTAATTCGTGCAAAAAGATTTCTTAAGCCCCTTAAAACAGTTATCATCATGAACCTATTATGCCTCTGTATAAGTGCAATGGTGTTGGTGCAGTACATTGAAGTTATCAGCTGCAATAAGCGTTGGTGCTTTCAAATTTACCTTAATTTATTCCGAAACTTATCGTTGAGCGCTATGTGGCGATAAATGATACGTTTCTACCTCAGGAGCTCGGGACAGCCGTAGTTTTTCAAAGTGTTCTGATTATTTTCCTACGGCGCTATGCAACAAAAGAAGACACTATTGGCCTCTACATTTCTAAAAGCCAATGAGATATATGCCCTAGGCAGTGTCTTATTTGACTTACTCCCCTTTCTAAACATATTTTAAAATTTGTTTGTAAATTACATGTGTCAGTGCTGTAGTTAGTAAACACCCGTTTCCGAATCATTATTATCATAACGGCAAAAATGACCTGAATGTTACGTCCATTATACTGTACTACTTATCAGCCCCAATACAACCACCACCACCATCACAAAAAAAATATATTTCTGTTAGTTTGAGTATCATGTGCCAGTTCTGTATAGTATTAATTATCATCCATAAAACAAATAAATCCTCCGGGCGATGCCGGGCACTGCTAGTCAGTAATAAAAGGCTTCTAATCTATCTGGTCTAAATTCACACGAAAACTAGATTATTTATTTAGCGTATGGCTTTTAGTGCCGGGAGTGTCCGAGGATATGTTCGCCAGAGGATGTAGCTGCTTCAATGCGGACACCCATGGGGTGAGCTACAAGTTCCGTTCCATTTCAAGTAGTTCCAACTTTCGCTACGAGATATCACTGACATCTAATGGTGAACGTTGGAACTTTGATAGAGAGTTTTAACGAAATATAACCTGCAAATTTAGCTTCACACAAGTTTAATTAGTGGAAGGTTCTTTTACATGCCATAAATCCATGGCCTGGGACCGCCGGATTTAGTTCCCCTCCGAAGGAAGGCATACTGAAGAATTGTAATGCTCTTAAAAAATCTGACGACTTCGGCTGTGTTTGAACCCGCAATCTTGGGCATAGAAGCTCAGCATGCTACCGACTACGCCACCGAAGCCGCTTACCAAAACTAGAATAAAGCAATCAAAGGAATAGGTGTGGCATTCTGCATTAAAAAGGTTCCTCTTTTAATGGAAACTGTAAAAAATTAGTTTACTGTCAGATTCATTAAGTTAATGTTATTAAGATTATTGATTAAACATATGAAATAATATCACCACCTTGCAAATTATTTCTACTGTATTACGTCAGAAAGCGTACAAAGTAAATGTTGGAAAACTGCCATCCAGTCTAATAATTTGCACACCTATGTACTTATCTCCAATAACGAAAATCATTAGTAAGTTTCAATCCCCATATCGAAAATTCATTTGCATCATCTTCTTCCCCTTAAAACTGAGAAATCCTCCTCTTGATGTTAGGTAGATTTCATTAGAAAGCTAACTATTGCAATGGGTCCCATGTTTCGACTTCCGGAAAATTTCGACATATCTTCGCGTTTCACATCCCCCAGACCCCAAAACCACCGTCAGTTCAAAAGTTTATATATAATTTATGTATATATATATATGTATATATATATGTATATATATATATATGTATATCAGTTTCTTGTGGACACGATAACTGCCGTAATTTTGCACCAATTACTTCGAATTTTTTACCGAAGATGTATACCTATAAAATCTCGGTCGAGTTCGTTACTGGGCTAAATCGGTCGAAGGGGGTGAAAATGGGGGGCTTTTTTCGAAAAAGTGAAATTTCGCTATAACTCTCTTAATACGTGCAATATCGAATCCATTCAAAGTTCATAATATGTGTCGGATAAGTGCCAAAAATTTATGTCAAATAAGATTTTTGATAGCACCAACCATTGACCAAAGGGGTGGAAAAAAGTGGGTTTTTCGGGAAACATTAATCATATCTCTCTTAATAGGCACAATATCAAAACCGTACAAAATGGACAATATTCCCCTAATAATTACCTAAAACTTTTGTCTGAAAGAATTTTTGATATGACCCACCATTACGCCAAGGGACGAGAAAAATGATTTCGGAATTATAAGAAAATGCCAAGAGCTATCAGTGGTTGCCATGGCAACACTACTAAATTGATGAGGCATGGACCATCAGACGTTGCCATGACAACGCACTTGCACGAGATCAGATTCAGTATTTCCATCTGATTAAGTGGTTGGTTGGTTGGTTCTTAAGTTTAGGGGCTGCGACAACGCGGTCATGTAGCCCCGTGTACTTTGGGTGTGTGTAGAATCTGTCTGATAACCGGTGTTAATTGTGATGACTGTATTAGTGTGTGTTATCTGTTTGTTAATTTAAGTACTGCAACTAACAATTTTTCAGATAGTTCCTACTTTTGCCGCCAAGCGCCACTGTCAACGACTACGAGGCCAAGTTCAGAACTGAGCTACTAGACGCCGCCGCAGTCGGCTCTTGGCAACGAACATAGAAACCTAAGAGCGTTGTATACATTCATAACCTATCCAATTTAGCTTCACACAGGTGCAATTAGTGGAAGGATCTTTAACATGCCATAAATCTATGACATGGGACCGCCGGCTTTACTTCCCCTCCGAAGGAAGGCATACTGAGGGATATTTAACGCTCTTAAAAAATCCGACGGCTTCGGCCGGGTTTGAACCCGGTATCTTGGGCATAGAAGCTCAGCATGTTACCGACTACGCCACCAAAGCCGCCTGATAAAGTGGGAAGCGGCTTCGGTGACGTAACTGGTAGCATGCTGAATGTCTATGCCCAATGTCGCGGTTTCAAAGCCGGCCGAAGTCGTCGGATTTTCTAAGAGCACTAGAATCCCTCAGTATGCTTTCCTTTGGAGGGGAAGTTCCAACGTTCGTTGCGAGTTGATGGTTGGGGTGGCATCTAGTAGCCAAGTTCACAGCTAGGTGTCGTTGACGGTTGTACCTGGTAGCAACATTAGGAACTACTGCTTGAAATTGACCGTCTGCAGTACTTACATGAATTAAGACTAATACAGCCATTACAATTCACACCGTGTATCAGACAGATTCTACACTCTCCCAAAGTACACGGGGTTAGATGACCGCGTTGTCGCAGCCCCTAAACTGAGGAACCAACCAGAGGTAGATTTCGTTAGAAAGCTAACTATTGCAATGGGTACCATGTTTCGACTTCCGGAAAATTTCGACATATCTTCGCGTTTCACATCCCCAGGCCCCAAAACCACCGTCAGTTCAAAAGTTATATATAATTTATGTATGTATATGTATATCAGTTTATTGTGGACACGATAACTGCCGTAATTTTGTACCAATCACTTTGAATTTTTTACCGAATACGTATACCTATAAAATCTCGGTCGAGTTCGTTACTGGGCTAAATCGGTCGTTGGGGGGTGAAAATGGGGGTCTTTTCTTTCGAAAAAGTGAAATATTGCTATAACTCTCTTAATATGTGAAATATCGAATCCGTTCAACATTCATACTATGTGTCGGATAAAGCCCAAAAATGTATGTTTGAAGAGTTTTTTTTATAGCACCAACCATTGACCAAAGGGGTGGGAAAAAGTGGGTTTTTCAGGAAACATTAATCATATCTCTCTTAATAGGCACAATATCAAAACCGATTAAAATGGACAATATTCCCATAATAATTACCTAAAACTTTTGTCTGAAAGAATTTTTGATATAACCCACCATTATGCCAAGGGATGAGAAAAATAATTTCGGAATTATAAGAAAATGCCAAGACCTATCAGTGGTTGCCATGGCAACACTACTAAATTGATGAGGGATGAGCCATCAGACGTTGCCAAGATAACGCACTTGCACGAGATCAGATTCAGATTTCCATCTAAGTGTGAAGCGGCTTCGGTGACGTAACTGGTAGCATGCTGAATGTTTATGCCCAAGGTCGCGAGTTCAAAGCCGGCCGAAGTCGTCGGATTTTCTAAGAGCGCCAAAAATCCCTCAGTATGCTTTCCTTTGGAGGGGAAGTTCCAACGTTCGTTGCGAGTTGCTGGTTGCGGTGGCATCTAGTAGCCAAGTTCACAGCTAGGTGTCGTTGACGGTAGTACCTGGTAGCAACATTAGTAACTACTGCTTGAAATTGACCGTCTGCAGTCCTTACCTGAATTACAGACTAATACAGCCATCCCAAAGTACACGGGGTTACATGACCGCGTTGTCGCAGCCCCTAAACTGAGGAACCAACCAAAATCTCTGCGGTAGATATAATTTTGCGTGAAGAAGTAACAGACCGTTACATAGTTGCACATCAGTGTCGAAACCTAGCATAAGGACAGTGTGACCACAAGTATAAAAATGGACCCCAAATGACAAGAAGGTTACCGTTCCCATAAGACAATAAAATGTTTAAAATAAGCATAAAATGACGAAAAACAAAGTTAATTAAGCTCCAATTATAAAATACCTTCTCGCATTAAATGAGGTCTGATCCTTCTACGAAAATCTGCATATTCTGCCTATTTTCGCCTATCCCCAAGTTTGTCCGGTGAAATCTACCTCCGCCTTCCGGCGTGCCGAGAGGACTTTTTTTTATCCGGAATTAAAACATTTGAAACATTAAGTATGTATGTAAATCTTCTTCTTTCTTCTTTCGCTCCTCAACCTGACGGTTGGTGGGTAGCATGAATGTCTTCGTCCAAAAGTCTTCTATCCTAAGCCCGCTGTTTGATCAGGTTGTACGGACATCTTCCTCCGATGTCATCAAAGAACTCTGCTCTTGGTCAATTCACTATATATACGGCTATCAATAACTAATTTGATATCCGCCTCGATTAAGGACTGAGCATGATCAGCCCACTAACCAATTTGTTCCCAATAAGAGTTTAGGAGAGCATTTGCAACACTTCCGCTGCAGTAAGTGAAATAATTTGACGTAATGCATCAAATATTCCGGTGTTCAGAAATATTTTATCAATTTGACAACATGGAAATCATTGAGCATATTGAGATCTGGCCTCGATAGATCAAGAGTTAACCTAGCAAGATGGGGCTATGAAAAGCAAGACATTACGTACATTACGTGTAATTGTGGAGAAGACCAGACTGTTAGGCACATGCTCCAGTGTAGACTATGCCCAGATTCCTGCACCGAGGAGGATTTTCATCAGGCTTCGGACAAAGCACTGAAAGTAGCCAAATTTTGGACAACTTTTGTTTAATGTTTGTAAATGTTTGTGACATTGTATATACATGTGAAAATCCACAGCCTGTTCCAGTCATCCGACCGGGTCAGGGATGGAATGAATGAAACCCCCATCTAGCGGCGAGGATATGAACTGTGCCGGCTGCCGAAGCCTGTCGCACTCCTCTGAGGCAATGATTAAATATATAAATATATATATGTATGTGTATTTATTTATTGTACATTTTACAGTTTTATATGTTCCTGACATGAGAATAACAATCATTTGTAGAGAGAGAGGAAAACTCAAAACGGACAGCTAACCTCAGCCATAGGTTACCAAGAGAACAAATCCTTAAAATGAATTAAGTGTGATTGTGGAAACGAAACGCTGATCATTAATGAAAATAATCAATTGGGTGAGGAAGGATTCAATTATTTTAAAATAGTATACCAATGATTGTGAATAATTCACAATGAACCCCTTAGAATACTTGAGAATAGACTACTAGATACATTTCAAACCCTCATGAATATTCATCGTTTTGGAATTTTAACTATAGTGACCTTTTAAACCAATTTTCTTCATACATCTACTTGACATACGTTTTTTTCTGAGTCCCCCTGAATATAATGTTTGCTAAGTATCAATATTTAGCCAATTTAAATTTTAAAGTATCATTACTTATTATTTGGAAACCTGATGAGAAAAAAAACTGAATTAAGCTTCCATCGACACCATTCAGTATTTGTAAAATAATGAAAACAAAAAGTAATAATGTTTATAATATAGCCTACCCCTTGATTTTTTTTATAATTACTATAATAATGATTACGGAGTATCGAAAGTCAATTTAAGGTAGCTAAAAGAAGTTTAGTTTTACTTTGCTAAAGTAAATAAATAAATAAATAAATAAATTATAATAAATAAGTAAATAAATGAATACCTAAGTAATTACTTTGTTAAATAAATACAAAAACAAATAAATAAACCAATACATTTAAAAAATAAATAACAAGTGGAAACGTTCGGCTATTAAGTTGTAAATTGCACAGAGAATACAAGCTATTTTGATGACCCCGTGGCGTAACCGTACGCGCTAAATCGTTACCACAACTGTGATGGGTAGCTGCTGCAAGTGTGGAGAGGTACAAATCCCGACACAGAAGTTGGGTATCCTGACTGTGGGCTTTCCCAGGGTTTTCCCACACATCCTCTAGGTAAATTCTTCCGGACACCTATCTCCCCTTCCGCTACCGTAATAATATTGCAGTTACACACACTACTAGAGTCACCACAGAAACCCAGGTTATCAGACAAATTCAACACACATTCAAGTATATGGGACTGATAACCAGTGTGTCCCAAGCTCCAGGACGAATTATCAACAACAATCCTGATTTGCAATCGGAAGCCCATAGCGGGAATGTAATCCAGTATAACAAGATTGTGCATGTGCGATATCTTGGTCATTTAGCCCCATGTGTGTGCGTGTATAAATAGATAGATAAATAGATATATAGATAGTAGGGTGAATCGACAGATGAATAGAGAGATGTTTATATAGATAGATATATAGATAGTTGGGTGAATAGATGGTTGAATAGATGTTTGGATGGATAGATATATAGATTGTTGGGTGAATAGACAGATAGATGGGTGAATAGATGGTTGAATAGAGAGATGTTTAGTTGGATAGCTATATAGATTGTTGGGTGAATAGATAGATCGATCGATAGATAGATGGTCAGATGTTTAGTTGGATAGATATATAGTTGGGTGAATGGATAGATAGGTAGATATGTATACAGTAGATGGGTGAATAGATAGATGGATGAATAGATAGGTAGATATTTAGATGGATAGTTATATTGATATTTGGGTGAATAGATTGAGAGATTAATAGATAATTGGGTGGATAGATGGATGTTTAGACGGATAGATAAATAGATAGTTGGGTGAATAGATGGATATATGAATACATAGATGTTTAGATGGATAGGTAGATTGGTAGATAAATGAATAGATAGATTTTTAAATTTTTTGTTAGATAGAGACATAGATCGATAGAGAGGTAGATGGATAGGATTTTTCTGACAGCTTGTGTTATTGTGCTACCGTAGTAGTGCGTGCATTTGTAATTCAGGTGAGGAACGGAATGGTGGCGGCCGTGGCCGTAAGTAACCATCCCAGCATTTGCCTAGAGTTAAAGTGGGGAAACCACGGAAAACCACTTCTAGGATAGCCGAGATGGGAATCGAACCCACTTCTTTTCAGATTTGCCCCACGAGCCTGAGTGAATCCCGTTCCAACCTTCAGACCAGAATGAAATATCTTGGCAGAGCCGGGAATGGACCCCCGACCCGAGAGCTGAGGGACAAGTATGTTAGTCACTACACAATTATTTCATAATGCTCCCCTCCATGTTCACGTGCACTCCAGGAATTCCTTTCTTAAGACTTACTGAGGTTTGGATTCAAACCTCGGGCCTCTTGCGTCGAAAGCAAGTAGTGAATCCACTTATCTACCGAACCAACCAATTTTTCGCTAGGCTGAGTTACTATTCAGTTTTCAATTAGAACACGTTTCATAGTGGGCTACTTGAACTATCTCTGATATATCTTACAACTCTTCCGGAGTTGTAATGAGCTAACAATTTAGAAATGTTTGTTTTCAATTTCAGAGGAACCTCAGTTCCGGTTATGCTCTAGTGAATTAGCACAGGCTATAGTTCCTCTAATACTGTGCATAAGGACTACTTCAGCGTGCGCTATAATTAGCAATATAAGCCTTAATCACGTCTTGTATAAGTGGCGTATCTATTAGTATGGTCCAAGAAATCCTTCTTCATGTTCGCGTGTGAAACCTTCAATTATAACATTCATTTTTTTATTATGATATAGAGAACATGGACTGTATATCATGTTGATAACTACGTCACTAGAGTAATGCGCGCTCAAGCATTATTTTGAGGTTTTAGAAGTTTGCTAACACCATTTCTTAGCTTGGCTGCAGGTGTGTGACAAGCATAAAACTCGTCGTTGCTTGCTCACTCTACTTCATTTCTGTGAGAGCTGGTGCAGTGCTAAGTGTATTTTAACGTGAGCTCACTCACGTCTTCAGGACATTAAAATCATGGCGAATAAATTTACATATTTGATCATTGTTTCAGTTTTAAACATCAATGCAGTATTTTCGAATATCAATGAAGCAACTGTTAATAATTTGAATAGTTCAGAGTCAAACGTAACTTTTGATCAGTTTGCAGCTTGTTGGTCTGAAAGCAATTCTGTTTGTGTTAAGACTGTTGAAGGATTGTTGGAAAATAAAGGTGATATTGAAATATCGGACTATATTGTGTTGGAAAAGGTTAACAATGAGACATTGTCTGAAGATGTAAACAGTGCTGAAGAGACCACCATGGACGAAGAGGCAGAAGTAGGTCGATCAGGGACTATGGATCCTGTGTTGGAGAACATTGCGAGATTGTTGAAAAGTAGGTCACTCAAGTTCAACTTGGGGGATATGATGACCTTGAGGATGGCCAGCTCCAAGGAGCAACCTGGGAACCTGGAGTTTACTCTCGATACACTTCCAGCAGAAGGAAGAGGTGAGTCCTTTATTTATTACAATAAAATAACCCCTTAATTGGTAACATATCAGGCCACCTGGTGCTGCTTCGGTGGCGTAGATGGTAGCATGCTCAGCTTCTATGCCCAAGATCGCGGGTTCAAACCCGGCCGAAGTCGTCTGATTTTTTAAGAGCGTTAAAAATCCCTCAGTATGCCTTCCTTCGGAGGGGAAGTAAAGCCGGTGCTCCCATGTCATATATTTATGGCATGAAAAAGAACCTTCCACTAACCACACTTGTGGAAGCTAAAATTTGTAGGTTAGTTTGATAACGTTGTATTAGTTCCAACGTTCGCCGCCAGGTGGTACTGCGATGGCATTTAGTAGCCACGTCCGCTATTAGATATCGTGGACGGTAGCAGTTGGTGGCAAAAGTAGGAACTACTTGAAAAAATTAATCGTCTGCAATCCTTCTACCGCGTTGTCGCAGCCCCGAAACTAATGAACCAACCAACCAGACCACCTGGCCTATTTGCCATCTCTTGATGAATGACGTATATTTGCATTTGTCTGTTGGCACAGGCTAGAGTAAAATGTGGCTTTTCACTGATGTCTCAGTTCCACTCATGGCTGTGATTATATGGAAGCTACTGAGGTATGGGTGGATTTAGTAATGACATTCAGGGCACAGTCAGTGCCTGTGGATGCTGTGAAAGTTTCTACTCATAGCGTTAATACTGCTGTTCTGACTCAGTGTCGGAAGCAATGGCAAACTACCTCACTCCTCTTCTTGCTAAGTACGCCTCGATATAGCGCTGCCTTGGATTGTTGTGGGTATCTACCCACATAACGTAACGGTGGTGCTTTTTGAGGATCCAATCAGCCTTCGGGCTGACTACCTAACAGACAGACATCAGACCACCTCCTGGTGTAGTGGCTAGCATACTTGGCTGTCATCTCTAAGGTCTGGGTTCGATTATCGGTTCTGCCAAGAAATGTAATTCTGGTCTGAAGGTTGGACCGGATTACATACATCCTCGTGACTCAAAACTGAGAAGAGGTTGGTTCGATTCCTATCTTAGTCATCCTGAAAGTGGATTTTGTGTTTTCCCCACTTTCACTCCAGGCGAATGCGAGGATGGTTCCTAAGTTAAGGCCACGACCGCCTCCTTCCCAACCATATTCCCCAATTTACAAATACACGCACTAGTTCCACCTTCACAATAACACAGGTATCACACAAATTACACACACACTCAAATACACGGGGCTATATGACCACGATGTCGTAGCCCCTAAAATAAGCAACAATAGTTCTTAAGAAGGTGATTTAAGAGTTGAAAATTGACAACAGATGTTGTTGTTGATTAATTTAGGGGCTTTGCGACACCATGGTCATGTAGCCCCGTGTACTTAGGTGTGTCTGGAATTTGTGTTATTGTGATGGCTGTATTAGTGTGTGTATTCATAATTCAGATGAGGATTGGGAAGGAGGCAGTCATGGCCTTACGTTAGGAAGCATGTCAGAATTCACCTGGAGTAGAACTTACGGGCACGACAGCCTCATTCCCAACCCACATCTGTATTTCAAATACACATATTAATTCAGCACAATAATACAGGTCATCAGACAAATTTCACACACTCACCCCCAAGTCCACGGGGATTCATGACCACGATGTTACAAAGCCCCTAAATCAATCAACAGCTACCTTATAATCACATTCTAGTTGAGAATGAACAGTTTTGGTGCCCGTAGTAATCATGCAGTGAAAATCCACAGCCTGCTTCCAGTCGACCGACCTAGTCAGGGAATGGAATGAATGGAGCTCGTATATAGCGGCGAGGATATGAACTGTGCCGGCTGCCGAAGCCTGTCGCACTCCCCTGGGACAATGATTAAATGATTGACAGATGAAATGATAGTGGAGAGTGTTGCTGGAATGAAATTGTGACAGGGAAAAACCGGAGTACCCGGATAAAAACCTGTCTGCCTCCGCTTTGACTAGCACAATTGTCACATGGAGGGACCGGGATTTGAACCACGGACGCAGCGGTGAGAGGCCGGCGTGCTGCCGCATAAGCCATGGAGGCTACTAGTAAGCATGCAGTACAGTTCCAAATATTGCAGAGAGAGTCACTACAGCCACAACCTCCTTCTTCTGCTTAAATGCCATGTTTGCGATAACCAACACGTACGCGGTAAACACATTGATTCTCAAATTCCTCGGGAACATTGCGTCATTTCATATGTAAACAAGGTAAGCTTCATGTCAGAATATTTTGAATTATTGCCTAAAACATCGCATTTATTCCGGATATAGGCCGACTCTTTCAATTTGTGTATGTTTGTTTGATTGATTGATTGATTGGTTGATTCATTGATTGTTGTGGCTTTAAGGGGCGGGACAGCGAGGTCATCCACCCCTTTTAACGTAGATAAGTTGATACAAATTTTAAAATGTATAGGGTAATACCTAAATATGAAAATGCTTTAAAATAATAATATAACAAGAAATTAAATTAAACTGTGTAAATTAAGGCTTTCGCGGCCCGGCATACTATAAAAAGTATTCAGGCTCTTGGGATATTGCCGTGTGAAAATAACATTTAAAATTCTAGACGTTTCGAGAGGAACCTTGCCTCCTTTTTCAATGGAATTAACCCTAGAACACAAACCCTAATTTAGTAGTACACAAACACAAACCCTCGTAAAATTTACGACTATTTATTTCCATGATGAATAAAATGTAATTGCACACAAAATCTCAACCAAATTTTGCATACACATAGTTTAGGACCCAGAACGAACCGATGGCTAAATGCATTTTCGATCGTCTTTCTCTTACTTCTGATTTCGGCCCTTTTGCACTCAAGCACAGGCTAATCAAATCATAAAATATACTCATGAAGGAATGGCAAGGCAGATAGTTTCCATGGCAACATAGCTCAAGTCGAGACACGGCCGACTGGATGCCATTTGCGCTCTGCACTACCGGTATAGAAAATGAGGATCCTTACTTGAAATCCCGTTAGTTACTCAACTACTCACACAGCACTGTCAACCGAGTTTAGCATAACAAAGACTTGTCACCATCTTCTACTATATATTTGGCAAATACCACTCATTCACTCACTCATTCATTCATCACGAAATCTCAGAAACCACCGAACGGATTGGAATGATATTTGGTATGCAGCTTCCTCAAGGGACGCAAATGCCCACTAAGAGAGGATTTTTGCATATTCAGGTTCTAAAGGGGTGTTAAGGGGGTGGACCTGCATTTCATTGAATAGCAATATCTCCCGATTGGTTTCCTTGGGGGATGTGATACTCGGCATATAAACTCATCATTAAAAATAAGAAGACACGGGTCTGAGAGTTTTTCGATGTGGTGTATATTATGAGGTGAAAGGGGTGAAGAGTGGGGATTGAAATATTCCTAACGGAGCGTGTATCTCTTAAACGACATACGAGAGGATTTGAAATTCAGCGGAAAAAATCAGCATAAAAATAATTAAATATGTTTGACCGTTTTTTCAAAAATCCAATTTAAGGGGCCCATGGGGAGGGGTGAAATTCTGGTGGGGAAACAGGAAAGAAAGTGTCCTAACTGATTGACTGACTGACTCACTCATCAAACTCAGGGGGAAAACTGCTTAAAAGTAAGTAAATAGCTGTTCGACAGTTTTTTTTTTCATAAATCAAATTTAAGGGGATCATGGGGAGGGGTGAAATTCTGAAAAAAGAAAATTGAAAGAAAATGTCCTGACTCACTCACTCACTCATTCATCATCGCCCAGCCAAAATTATTGAAGTTAGGAACATGACAATTTGGGGATATGTTCATTGTTTGTCAAAACCGTCTACTAAGGGAGGATTTTCGGATATTCAGGTTCTAAAGGGGTCTTGAGGGGGTTAAACCTGCATTTCATTGAATAACAATATCTCCCGATTGGTTTCATTGGGGGATGTGATACACGGCATATAAACTCATCATTAAAAAGTAAGAAGACGCGTGTCTGAGGGTTTTTCGTTGTGGTGTATATTATGAAGTGAAAGGGGAGAGAGGTAGGGATTGAAAGATTCCTAACGGAGCGTGTATCTCTTAAACGACATAGGCGAGGAGTTTGAAACTCAGCGGAAAAAAATCAGCATAAAAATAAGTAAATATGTGTTTGACCGTTTTTTTTCATAAATCCAATTTAAGGGGCCCATGGGGAGGGGTAAAATTCTGGGGGTGGAACCAGAAAAGAAAGTGTCCTAACTGATTGACTGACTGACTCACTCATCAAACTCAGGGGGAATAACTGCTTTAAAGTATGTAAATAGCTGTTCGCCAGGTTGTTTTGATCAATCAAATTGAAGGGGTTCATCGGGAGGGGTGAAATTCTGAAGAAAAAAAAATGAATGAAAATGTCCTGACTCACTCACTCATCATCGCCCAGCCAAAAACATTGAAGTTGGAAACATGGCATTTTGGGGATATGTTCGTTGTATGTCAAAACCGTACACTAAGGGAGGATTTTTGGATATCCATGTTCTAAAGGGGTCTTAAGGGGGTTAAACCTGCATTTCATTGAATAACAATATCTCACGAGTGCTTTCAGTAGTGGATGTGATACTCGGCATATAAACTAATCATTAAAAATAAGCAGACATATGTCTAAGGGTTTTTCGATGTGGCGTATTATTATGAGGTGAAAGGGGTGATACGTGGGGGTTGAAGGATTCCTAACGGAGCGTGTAGGCCTATCTCTTAAACGACATAGGCGAGAAATTTAAAACTCAGCGGGAAAAAAATCAGTTAAAAAATAAGTAAATCGGTGTTCGACCGTTTTTTCATAAATTAATTTAACGGACCCATGAGGTGGGGTGAAATTCTGGGGGTAGAAAGGAGAGAAAATGTCCTAACTGACTGACTAACTCACTCATCAAACTCAGGGGAAAAAGACAGCTTAAAAAATAAGTTAATAGGTGTTCAAGCGTTTTTTCATCAATCCAATTTAAGGGGCCCATGGGGAGGGGTGAAATTGTGGTAAAAATAATTGAAAGAAAATGTCCTGTCTGACTCACTCACTCATCACGCCCAGCGAAAACTATTAAAGTTGGAAACTTGAAATTTTGGGGATATGTTCTCTGAATGTCGAAAACGTCAACTAAGGAATGATTTTTGTTTATTCGGGTTTTAAAGAGATGTTAAGGGGATAAACGTGCATTTCATTGAATAACGATATCTCATGAGTTGTTTCTTTCGGGATGTAATATTCGGTATATAAAATAATCATTAAAAATAATCAGACATATGTCTAAGGGTTTATCGATGTGGTGTATATTATGAGGTGAAATGGGTGAACATTGGGGGTTGAGGCATTCTTGACGGAGCGTGCATCTCTTAAACGACATAGGCGAGAAGTTTGAAATTCGGCGGGAAAAACAGCTTAAAATACAAGTAAATAGGTGTTCGACCGTTTTTTCATAAATCCAATTTAAGGGGCCCTTGGAGAGGGGTGAAATTCTGGGGGAAAAAACAGGAAAGAAAGTGTCCTAACTGATTGACTCACTTACTCACTCATCAAACTCAGGGGGAAAACAGCTTTCAAATAAGTAAGTAGGTGTTCGACCGTATGTTTCATAAATCCAATATAAGGGATCATGGGGAGGGGTGAAATTATCAAAAATAAATGAAAGAAAATGTCCTGACTGACTCACTCACTCACTCAACATCGCCCAGCCAAACTTATTGAAGTTAGAAACATGAAATTTTGGGGATATGTTCGTTGTATGTTGAAAACGTCCACTAAGGAGAGAGTTTTGAATATTCAGGTTCTAAATAGGTGTTAAGGGGGTAAACGTGCATTTCATTGAACAACAATATCTCACGAGTGGTTTCATTTGGGGATGTGATACTTGGCATATATCTAATAATTAAAAATAAGCTGACACATGTCTAATGTTTTTTCGATGTACGGTAGTGTATATTATGAGGTGAAAGGGATGAAAAGTGGGGGTTGAAAGATTCTTAACGGAGCGTGTATCTCTTAAACGACATAGGCGAGGAGTTTGAAACTCGGAGGAAATCAATCAGATTAAGAATAAATTAATAAATAAATAAAATAAATAGGTGTTCGACCGTTTTTTCATAAATCCAATTTAAGGGGCCTATGGGGAGGGGTGAAATTCTGGAAGAAAAACGTCCACTAAGGAAGGATTTTTGGATGTTCACTCTCATCTACCAACCCAAACTATTAAAGTTAGAAGAATGATATTTTGGGGATATGTTTGTTGTGTGTCGAAAACGTCTACTAAGGAGGGATGTTTGGATATTCAGGTTCTAAAGTGGGGGTAACGGGGTTAAACCTGCATTTCATTGAATAACAATATGACACGACTATGACGCGAGCGAAGCGAGGCAAAAAATGACATGGTGTGTGTCTGTGTATTACTCAATCACGAAAGTACCACTGGTCCGATTTACATGAATTTTACATGGAAGTAGCTGATTTACCTGGTTAACATATAGGTTTCTTTTGATTTCAATACTTTGCCCTATTTAAAGATGGCGACCATTTTAGTGACGTCTCTACACCCTTTGGTTTAAAACTTTCATATTTCCATTTCAAATAAAAAGAGAACGCTAAGAAATAGCAAACTTTTGATGGCATATACGAGGTTTAAAATTACATTTTCTATCCGAAAGGTATCTCCAACGTTAGCGAGTAAAACCTAAATTTGTGCTATAAAACACGGCCAACGCCGAGCGGTGTAGTTGGATAAAATGTTCCATCCTTAATCTCCCTCTGCGCAGCACCTCGCCTATCCCCTGTTTTAACACTGTGACCTTCACATTTTAATTTAATTGTGACGCGTAGCGAAGCACGGGTACATCAGCTAGTATAATATAAGAAGGACGTATTAACATGGAAGTTATTTTACAGAGTGTTAACTCCCAGGTTTTCAAGTCCCTAGTGTCTCATTTACAGCAGTTCGTGGAATGATTTGCTCTAGGTTCCTTGCAATATGCGCGGTGACATTCGCTGCAGTATGTTATCGTCATTCGCCTCTTCTGAGCAGGACAGATGTGACAAACAGCTCTTACCAGTATGTATATGACAAGTTGTGCGGTTCTAAATACTTATTTCATTCAGAATATTGCTGTAATTTAACTTTGTTACAGAACTTACCTTGCTAAGTTTAGCATACGTAGTCACAAATCGTCGTAAATTTTACGATGCAAGGGGTCTTCAATTTGAAATCAACAGACTCACTCTAACAATGCACGCACACTGACGAAGCTCGCGGTATTGTAGGAAGCTACTGTGTAGGACAGCAACGTGGCGAGAAATGCCTAGCAGATAGAGCCGTGTTGCCAAGTATATGTCGTAAAAATTACGAGGGTTTGTATTCTAGGGTTAAAATAATGTGCTCAAAGAATGTGGGTCAATGAGCCGACAAAAACCTAGATAAATTCCTCTGTTCGTCACCAGATAGCAGCCAGAAGCTACTGTATGGACTTTGGTAGAAAGAACGCACCATATTAATTCGAACGGCGGAAAGAGTAGTAAGGAAGGAGAAGGGAAAGGGGGCGGCGGAAATAATTGAGACTCCTCGAAGAATGAGGGTGTCCAAATAATGGCAAAGGTGGGGGGAGGGATGGATCTAAGGAAATAGAAACAATAGGAGAAATGTATCTGTACGGTACCCAACGTCACACAGGCCTCGGCGAAAAAACACATGGAAACTTCTCCAGTGACGAACAAGGAGATCTTATCATGGCTCTGTAGCAATAGAGGAAACCGTACAATTTGAAATAGGTGAAAAAATAGAGAAATTGAGAGGGGAACTATTTTCCCTGATTTTTAATACCTGGCAACGTTATTGGGGTTTTTGCGAATTTCAACTGCCTCCCTTATAATTCTAGACTTGAATCTTTGACGTCCTTCTGTTGTAATGAATAGTTTATTAGTGCTCATAAGATATCCTATGTATGTTTTATTCTGTCTGTATCATTCCTTTGGTTATTAGCTGCAATAAATATTTTATAATTCTAGACCAGTTGTGCTTAACAAGGGCAAGTGCATGAGTATCCTTGAAACATACATCGTGCCCTGGAGACAGGGCAGGTTCAGCTATAGCTGATTTATCAGGTTGGTTTAGATGGATGATCCTTTGATGCTCCTTAGCGAGTTACAATGGACCGTTTTATTTGTCCAATGTAGACTTTTTCGCAAGTACAAAGGACTTCATACACCCCAGGCTGAAGTATGGGGGACAATTTATCTTTGTTTAATCCTAAACGTTGACCAATTTTTGTCAAAGTGCCAACAACTGTTTACCCTACTTTTAACATTTTGCAAAAATGAGGAAAAGTAGACTTATGAGATCGATCCGGGAAAATGTGTATCTGTCTTTCCTTCTGTCTGTCTGGCTGTGTGTGTGTCCCCTCATCAACTCATAAACGGCTGCAGCAATCGAACACAAATTTGGTATGATTAAAGATCTATACCTGAATAGCCCAATGTCATATTTGAAAACAAGAAGTTCCTTGACGAACTAAAGTGCCTACTTTTCTTAAAATGATTAATCTATATAGACTTAGGCTATCTAGAATAATGACGAAATAAAGTTGGTAATATCTAAATTTCTAATTAGCTCGAAATGTACCTGTCATTTTGTAGCCTGATAGAGCACTAAAGTTGGCAGCCCTGGTGACTGGATATATTCTTAGTTCCATCTCTTGAGGTACAGAATACAAACATTGGTTGAAGTCCAATGAATAGCATGGACATTACATGCAGTTAAACATTGGACTTATCAGCGTGCGTAAAATGATGTTGGCAACAATGTCATGCCAGAGTTGGTCAGAAATAATTTGAAATATTATCATCTATTGTTGTGCCAATTTTGGATGAAATCCATTTGTTGGTATAGAAGTTACTGGTATTTTTAAATTGGACCTATCAGCAGGCTTAGAATAATGTTGGTAGCACTGACATACATTAGTTGCTCCAAATTAATCTAGAATGGCAGGTACTATACGTGCGCAAAGTTTAGAGCTGTTGGCTTGCATACTTTCTGATAGCCCATATTGATATAAGGGTAAAAAATATAAACAGCATTTATTAACATTTGGCAGCCCTGATTGCTTTTAATAATACGCATAGTCGTATATATTATGGTACACATAGCACATACGAAATTTGGTTGAAATCCAATTGATAGTATATAAGTTACATGTATTTAAAAATTGGTCCTATCAGCAGGCTTAGAATCATGTTGGTAGCACTGATATACATTAGTTGCTCCAAATTAATCTAGAATGTCAGGCACTATACGTGTGCGAAGGTTAAGGCTGCTGGCTCGCATACTTTCTGATATATTGGTATTTGGATAAGAAAATAGAGAGAGCATTTATTGACAGTTGGCAGCCCTGGTTGCTCTTAAGAATATGCTCAGTCATATCAATTTATGTACACATAGTACATACGAAATTTGGTTGAAATCCAATTGATAGTGTAGGAGTTATATGCATTTAAAGATTTGACCTATCAGTAGGCATAGAATCATTTTGGCAACACTGCCATGTATGGCTTCCTGAAAATTAAACTAAAGTGTTATTATCTATATGTGTGCCAATTTTGGAATAGTTCCCATGTATATATTCCAAGATATCCAACATGGAGCTGAAATTTCAATTACGATTTTTCAGCCGTTGGTAGCACTGACATCATTTTCAAGTATGCCGTTGAGATGTCCCGGTATAGATCTTTACTCATACCAAATTTGGTTTCGATTGCGGCAGCCGTTTAGGAGTTGATAGGGACACACACACAGATAGACAGACAGACATTTTCCCGGATCGATCTCATAAGACTACTTTTTCCTCATTTTTGCAAAATGTGAAAAGTAGGCTAATAATGTCAGTACTACGAACTGCTGAAATATCGCAATTGAAATTTGAGCTCCATGTTGGATATTTTAGAAGGTATGCATGGCAGCTATTCCGAATTTGGCACACATACTGTATAGATAATAATACTTCAGTTTGATATCCAGGAGTCCGTACATGACAGTGTTGCCAAAATAATTCTACGCCTGCAGATAGGTCCAATTTTAAATGCATATAACTTCTACACTATCAATTGCATTACAACCAAATTTCCTATGTACAATGTGTACTTATACAGATATAACTGCGCATTTTCCTAAATGCCCACCACGGCTGCCAACTGTTAATAAATGCTCTCTCTATTTTTTAAATCCAAATACCAATATATCAGAAAGTATGCATGCCGACAGCTTTTAACTATGCACACGTATAGTACCCGACATTCTAGATTAATTTGGAGTAACTAATATACTGTGCGTATTCTTAAGAGCAACCTGGGCTGTCAACTGTTAATAAATACTGTCTATTCTTTTACCCTAATATCAATATATCAGATAGTATGCAAGCCAAAAGCTCCAAACATTTCACACGTACAGTACCTGACATTCTGGATTAATTAGGAGTAACTAATATACGTCAGTGCTGCCAAAATAATTCTAAGCCTGCTGATAGGTCCAATTTTAAAATACATGTATCTTCTATACTAACAAATGGATTTCATCCAAAATTGGCTTAACAATAGATCGTTATATTTCAGATTAATTCTGACAAACACATGTATGACATTGTTGCCAACATGTTTTTACGTGCACTGAACTTCAACCAAATTTTGTATTCTGTACCTTAAGAGATGAAAATGAGAATATATTCAGTCACCAGGGATTCCAACTGTAGTGCTCTATTAGGCTACATTATGCCAGGTATATTTCGAACAATTTAGAAATGTCGATATCACCAACTTAATTTCGTCATTATTCTAGATAGGTCCATATAGATTAATCATTGGCATGAATCTTAAATTTTAAGAAAAGTATGCTCTTTAGTTCGTCATAGAACTTCTTGTTTTATCTTGTGCTTGTGGAGAATCTTAGCAACACGGTCAGTGGTGTTGTGAATATAAGGAAGGTAAGCAGTTCCCCCCTCACGTCGGAGCTCTGAGAAGGTTACTTCTTATGGACTAGGAGTCCTTATCTCAAATGGGTCCATTTGTCTTCCTACATCATCCCTGAAAGTTAGTAACAACATCACGGATACACGCTGTATATGTATGTACGTAGTGGTGCAGTTTGATTTTTAATTCATTCACAACGTGCTATATCTTGGAATGTATCCATTAGCCTGGATCCAAATCTTGCCATCTTGTTCCTGTTTTCCTAATTACGCCAATTCTAGTTTGATAAGTAGCACTGTAATTTAATTAATTTAATTCTGGTCTTAGAGCTATAACAGGGTACACTCAGCCTCGTAAGACATAACTGAGAAGGCATGGGTTTAAATCCCACCTGAATCAAACTAGAAGTGGTTTTCCGTTGTTTTTCTATTATATCCAGGCTAATGCTGGATGGGACTTAACGTAATATATGACCACTCTTACCATAACCATTACAATGGCATCAGACAAATTCCTCATCCACACCTAACAGCACGGGGTTAAAATGAATACGAAGTCGCACGGCCCGAAAATGAATTATTAAAAACAAATACACCAATATGCGCAGGTCACTTAGGTTTGCATAAGAACCATACAGTATATAAATCACTTATGTAATACAGTTTTAACAATAATTGATACAGATATTAGCCTACTTTGGATTTTTGCAAAAAATGGAAGTAGACTTATAAGATCAACACAGGGCCAAACGTTGTCAGTCTGTCTGAGTGTCTGTGAGTGAGTATGTGTGTGTGTAATCTGCATGTCTGTCCCCCTATCAATTCAAATAGATGAAAAACCGAATTGAACAAAATTTGGTACAGAGGTAGCACTAGCAAAGGGCACCTCAGTGTCATGCTTTATATCGCCGCCATCTTGACGGAAACGTGGCAGCCACCCAAATGTTCAAAGCTTGAATCAAATTACGACTAACGTAATCATCCGATCTCTACCAACATTTTGCAACAACATACCTTTATATCGGAAGCATCTTTTGACCAAACTACAAGGTTATCAGCCAAATAAATTGAAGATGTGTGAAAATCGATCCCCCCTATCAATTCAAACACAACGAGACCAAATCGAATAATCTTTGGTACAGAGGTATAGCTAGTAAGGGACAACTCAGTGTCATGTTGTTCATCGCCACCATCAAAACAAAAAAGAAATGGCGCCCACCCAAATACTCTGAGCTTAAATCAAATTTCGACTAACCTAATCATCCGATCTCTACTACATTTGGCAACAATATACCTTAATGTGGGAAGTGTCTTTTACCCAAACTACAAGGTCATCAGCCAAATAGTTTCAAGATGGCCGTTGTATGAATCATGCAAGTATTGTAGCCTAATCGTAACTTACGATTATACAAGGCTTGGCCTTACCAAATCCGCTCATCGTACATAAGGAGGTTTAAACTGTCCTCCATGAGGTGACCGGTATGAGATTAGCATCTTAAAATAGAATATGTAACCACAGTAGTGACTGACGCTTCAGGCTGACCGGGCCGTATCGTGCTCATCCGTGCCGTCCCGTTGAGTCAATGGCGGCTATTTTTTGCTCGTAAATCCTTATACTGTATCTCGGTAACTTCGTAAGTTTATATCCTTTTAGGACTGTACTGAACAAAATAATACATATTTAGTATCAAATGGTTTATACAAACGGCAGAAAACACTAATGAAATGTGCAATGCAAGACAAAATATTCCAGGCAGTTGTACTCAACCTGTTATTAACGCAATGTTAGCATTCAGGGATTTTAGAGCAATGGTAGCGTCTCTGACTCGTAGCTTTGAGGTTGCTGGTTCAAATAGCAACAGGTTTAAATGATTTTACTTCGTGTTTTTTTTTTATTTATTGGTTTATAACTACTCACACGTTATAATGTTAAGCATATATAGTGTGTATTTGCAATCGAAAATATTATAATTATACTTATAACACCACATATTTCAACACTCGACTACAGCAATAACAATTCTTTGTCCTTCATCAGCGGCAGAATTTATTGTTGTTGTTGTTATTTTTGTTGTTGATTCTTTAGGTTTTTTCGGCATCATGGTATTGTAGCCCCGCGTACTTGGGTGTGTGTAGAAGTTGTCTGTTAACCTGTGTCACTGAGATGTCTGTAGGCTTACTAGTGTGTGCACATTTATACGAGGAATGATATGGGTAGGAAGCTGTTGTTGTTGTTGTTTCATTTGAGATGCCTGGACATCATTGTCATTTAGTCCCATGTACTTGGCTGAGTGTTGAATTTTGTCTGATAACCTGTGTTATTGTGATGGCTGTATTAATGTGTGTATATATAATTCAGATGAGGATTCAATCAATCAACGTATAATAACCGTATTGCACGTTGTATTTCAACAATCTACTACAACCAACATTCAATTATCCTCCTTGAAAAATACAAAGAGTTATAACTAAACCCATGCATTTAGGAGAAAGTAGGCTATATGTTCCTTACTGAACATTTTGTTTTTAGTTTAACTTAAAACGAGTCAAATATTTTCAAGCAATTGTTTTTTATTCCTATAGTCTTTTACATTTCTGCAAGTGTTTCGTTTTTTAGTTTGCTTTATGTATTTAAGTGTGAAAACTTATTGAATCGTTAACTTCTACCGTAGCCAGCTTTTTAAGTGATTGTGTTCTACAAAGGTGTGCAAATTATTAGACTCGATGGCAGTTCTCCAACACTTACTTTGTACGTTTTGTGACTTAAAACAGTAGGAATGTTTTTCAAGGCGCTGAAATTATTTAAAATGTTAAATTAACAGTCTTAAAAACATGGTTTTAAGGAATCTGACACTAAACTAATTCTATACAGTTTCCACTGAAGGAGGAGCCTTGTAAAGGCAGCATGTCACATATTTGGTTTTGATTACTTTATTGTAGTTTTCGTGTGAATTTAAACCAAAGAGATTGGAAGTCTTTTATTGCTGATTGTCCGCTCTTGAACTATCAAAGATTCGTGGACAATGAATTGAAATCGCCTGATTTAGAGGATGCAATCCAAAGTCAATGAAAGAAAGAACAAGAAGTTCCGTGAAGAACTATACAGCCTACTTTTCATGCCAATGATTATTCTACAGAATATGAACCTATCTAGAATAATGACGAAATTAAGTTGCTAATATCGAAATTTCCAATTAGTTCGAAATACTGTATACCTGGCATAATGTATCCTAATAGAGCACTACAGTTGGCAGCCCTGATGACTGAATATATTCTTAGTTCCGTCTCTTACGGTACTAAATACAACATTTGGTTGAAGTCCACTGGATAGCATGGACGTTACATGCAGTTAAACATTGGATCTAACAGCGCGCGTAAAATCATGTTGGCAACAATGTCATGCATGTATTGGTCAGAAATAATCTGAAATAATATGATCTATTGTTGTGCCAATTTTGAATGAAATCCATTAGTTAGTATAGAAGTTACATGCATTTTAAAATTGGACCTATCAGCAGGCTTAGAATCATGTTGGCAGCACTGACGTATATTAGTTACTCCAAATTCGTCTAGAATGCCAGGTACTATACGTGTGCAAAGTTTAGAGCTATTGGCTTGCATACTTTCTGATATATTGATATTAGGGTAACAAAAGTAGGGACAGCACATATTAACAGTTGGCAGCCCTGGTTGCTCCTTAGAATACGCATAGTCATATCTGTTATGGTACACATAGCACATACGAAATTTGGATGAAATCCAAATGATGGTATTGAAGTTACATGTATTTAAAGTTGGACCTGTCAGCAGGCTTAGAATCATGTTGGTAGCACTGACGCATATAAGTTACTCCAAATTAATATAGAATGTCAGGTACTATACGTGTGCATAGTTTAAAGCTGTCGGCTTGCATACTTTCTGATATATTGGTATTTGGATAAAATAAATTAGGAGCATTTATTAACAGTTGGCAGCCCTGGTAGGTCTTAAGAATACGCTCAGTCATATCTGGTTATGTACACATACAACATACGAAATTTGGTTGAATTCCACTTGATAGTGTAGAAGTTATATGCATTTAAAAATTGGACCTATCAGGAGGCTTATAATCATTTTGGCAACACTGCCATGTTTGGCCTCCTGGAAATTAAACTGAAATATTATGATCTGTACGTGTGCCAATTTTGAAATAGCTCCCATTCATACTTTCCAAGATATCCAACATGGAGCTCAAATTTCTAGTGCGTTTTTTCAGCAGTTGGTAGCACTGACATCATTTTCAAATATGGACGTGAGATATTCCGGTGCACATCTTTACTCATACTAAATTTGGTTTTGATTGCTGCAGCCGTTTAGGAGTTGATAGGAGGGGGGGGGGGGGACACACACACACAGCCAGACAGACAGACAGAAGGACAGACAGACAGACACACATTTGCCCGATCTCATAAGACTACTTTTTCCTCATTTTTGCAAAATGTGAAAAGTAGGCTAAGAAACGGATCCAGCTCAGGTGCCCCTCAGTATCTCCAATTTCAAAAATTGATTGGTTAATGAGGTTAAACGCTTGAACAAACATTAAAATAAAACAGGGTTAATAATGTGGTTGTTTAGAATTAGCTGATTCGCGAAGGTTCCTTCACTATACTTCACTCCACTCTGTGGACTGACATCGCAGAGTCCCAGTATGTCTACTCGTTAGTTCCTGGCGCTATCTAACTCTGTTCCTTGAACTACAGTTGTTAGCTCGCGTTTGCGATACTAACGCTATTTGTTGTTCCTTCGTGCAATTTATTACTTGTGAGTGTATCAAGTTGTTCTCAAGAGCATGATTTTGGTAAACTTTGTCTGAACGCTGGAATGAAGGGCAATGTTTGTTTCCCCAGTGGGGACCAAGATGAATCTACCAAAAGCACCTGGTAAAAGCCCGCAACAGACACAACACAATCCTAGAACATTTCTAGGAGATTATACGTATTTAATCATATACTATTTTGAATTTTTCAGGCAAATCTCAGAGAGTGGGGAAGGTGATCGTCCCATTGTTGTTGGGCTTCAAGTTGACAGGAGCACTGCTGTTCGCTATATCCGCAGTAAAGATTTTCCTCATCAAGGCATTTGTTCTGAGCAAGTTGGCACTACTGGCTGCTCTCTACTTGGTGATCAAGAAGCTGCTGTCTGCTGTGGGAGTCCAACATCACCCATATCTGTACGGCAAGCACATGCTGCCCCAGTACTACCACCACAGTGCGATGGAGTCTGCCATAGCGCCCGAGTACGCCTACCCTCCATACCACGGCCAGTACCAGTACCCCTCAGCAGGCGAGTACGGGCAGTACGGAACTCCATACCACGGGCAGTATCCAGTGTCCAACGCAGGCGCAGAAGCAGGAGCTGGTGGGCATGGTGACGATCTACAAGGTCACTTCTCCCACAACAATATGGCGGCAGTTCAACCGGGAGTTAACACCAACAACCGGAATGGGAGCAGGATAGCCTCCAGAAATGATCGTAAGTAGCAACTCAAGGAAACTTTAGTTCGATCCAGGTCACCACAATCTTGAAGCAAAATTCTAAAAAATATCAAATCCAAAATTTTACACAAAAGATAAAGAAAACATTCCCATACAAAAGCTGAGTTTTCTTCTTCTTCTTCTTCTTCTTATTCTTCTTCTTCTTCTTCTTCTTCTTCTCCCTCTTCTCCCTCTTGTAGCGTTTTGGCCAACTAAAGACCACGTCATTTCAACTGGTTTCTGAGTCGAGCTTTAATATTCGCTCAGTACTGACGCATGAATTCTTGATGTTGTTGCTTCCTTTCTTCCGTCCACTTCATGCCTGTTTTAAGCTTAGGCTTTTCCAGAAAACCCCGGCGAGCTGTCAGTTTCATCTTAAGTGACACCTGCTCCTGCACATCATCACATGAAATCCCAATTTCTCGTAAATATCTGCCTATCTCAGTGAACCAAGCCCCTTAGTTTTCTTCTCTAGAAAGTAGGTTAAGATCCTGTTTGTCAATCTCACAGAGCTCATTTGTGTCATGTGGCCATAAAATGAAATTCTTATTTTCCTCATCACATCAGTTCTTTTTGCCGTCTCCTGTATTCACCATTTTCCATTACTGGGCCCAAGATTTTTCTTAGGACCTTTCTTTCTTTCTTTCTTTCTTTCTTTCTTTCTTTTATTTCCAGTATTAGTTTTTTAAGGTTTGGTTCTAATTTTTCTAAAGAAGGTCCCATTGTTGGATCGAAACATTTACTAATATTTAGATAGATTTTGAATTGATTGGTGGCCCATTTAATTAACGTGAATAATCTTTAAGTTCTACCATGGCGAAAAATAAATATTATATGCCAGGAAACTGCATCTTAATGAGGCTCATTATACATACAGGGTCTTTCATATAAAGTAAGAATGGCGAGCGGCGGATTTGTTATCGGCTGCTACAGTGGCCTTGGCCGAGCTTGTGGCGTGCCACGGCCCCCTGCTGTATTATTGAAAGCACGCGCATGGTATATATATATACTGTACTTGACCTTTCAATAAGCGTGCAGGTGTTCAGTCGCCAGTCTGAACCTCAGATGCTAACATGGTGTGACAGTTATCATTACAACATTGTGTTTTTGTTGCATGTAAAACTTATTTTAAGTACGAGTGGGCTCGGTGGATACGTGATGCATTTTTCAGCAATTTCCTGATGAAGTGCCACATTCACTAGCACAGATTCAGATTCACGTAATTGAAATAAGTTTGACACTACTGGCTCAGTGCTCAATAAAAGATAAAATAAAAGATCAGAAACATTACAGAGGCAGAACTCACTGTCGTCAGCCAGAATGTGGTTACCACATACAATGCCTGTATAAACCAGGAAGGACGACACTTCCAGCATCTTTTATAAGGTAATATTTCATATAGGATTGTACACACACTTAAAGCACGGGTCCATGGTGCGCCACAAGCTCGGCCAAGGCCCCCGCAGCAGCGTATAACAAAACCGCCGCTTGCCGTTCTTACTTTATATGAAAAACCCTGTAGTTCAAGTTCCATTATGATACAGGTTGTCCACCAATCAGAGCTCAATATTTTCATTACGATACAGCTGTTTTACCAATAGCTTCGCACTTAAGCTCAACGCACTCAAAATCAAACATGTCGGACATGAATTACATGCTTTGAAAGTTGACGATGTAAAGGATAGGCTATCGGATCAACCATCTACGTCCAGAAGTTTGCAATACTCCATCCTTCTTTATAAATTACAGATATGGAAAGTGCACCGTCAAGAATGTTTTCATAAATAAACTGGGGATTAGCCTATGAGAAAAGAAATAGCACTGTAACTTAATATCCCCAACACCAATTTGTACACAGGGCATTGCTTTCGTAGGAGTTCGGCTACAATTTCAGTTAATGCCGGTAGTGGTATAACCACACTAAAACGTCATGGAGGCTGAAAATCAACTACCGTGGCCGAAGTATACATTGTTGAATCAATCCAAAATAAATTTGAAGTCCCCAACACAATATTAAACTCGGTAGAAAAAACAACACAAATATTAACATGAATCCACATTCTATTTCAAATATTCCATAATCACACGGCACATTCCCGCAAATTCACGTAAACAATGATTCAAAGCTTTGACATTGTCAAGGTCTTTGTTCCGCAACTAGGAACCCAGCGCATGCGCTCTATTCAGGAAATGCAACTGACGGAATCTCGACAGATATTAATGAATATTTATGTTCGAACATAAAATAAAGTTATAATCATTGTCCAAAATTAAAATCGCATATAATGGTATTTAAGACACTCATATGGAAATTCTAAAACTCTCTTCTTTCGTTTTATAAACATACTTGTGTCTCAATTATTGCCATTATAGGTTAGTTGCATAATGTACTATTGACGACTTGTATAGTATGAAAAGAAACAGTCCCTGTGGAGTTTACGATTTCAGTTTTACGACGACATGGACACACAAGGAACGGGCACTGTACAGTACACTAATTTTGAAACACTGTGTTCAGTGTTACATCAGTCTAATTTAATATCAAGTACTTACACACTCCTAACAAGCCTCCGTGGCTTAGGTGGCAGCACGCCGGCCTCTCACCGCTGGGTCCGTGGTTCAAATCACGGTTACTCCATGTGAGATCTGTGCTGGACAAAACGAAGACAGACAGGTTTTCCTCTGGTACTCCGGTTTTCCCTGTCACAATTTCATTCCAGCAACACTCTCCACTATCATTTCATTACATCTGTCATTCATTTAATCATTGCCTAAGAGGAGTGCGACAGACTTCGGCAGCCAGCACAGTTCATATCCTCGCCGCTAGATGGGGGCTTCATTCATTCCATCTCTGACCCGGTCGGTTGACTGGAAGCAGGATGTGGATTTTCATTTTCACTCACACACTCCTATGAAAATTCCCTATATTTTGATGTGATTGTAAATATTATATCAGTGTGATTGGCCAGTTTCAGGAGCGCAGCCAGGGGTGTACGGCGTGGTGAAGAGCAACGCCAACAGAGTCCCTGTCAGCACATACAGGAAGCTGGTCAACACTGGCCGGAGCTTAAACTCGTAACACCACCTTAAACAGTGGAGTGTCTTGTATTTATTTAATAATTTATTGAATTTGTTATTTATTTTTGTTAAAGGGCTGATGTATTGGACTGAAAATGTATTCTATTACTGACATTATCGAACAGGCTACCTCATTCCTAAGATAACACTACACGCTTTATTCAATCATTGCTTAAGCTATATACCGAACATGTAAATAGAAGTTACCACATATTCCGCAAATATATGCTCTATAAATAACCAGATTTATTTTAGATCGAGTTTAATTACGTCAATATTTTGCGCGCAAAACTTGGTATTCTACAATGTTGTTCCCTTCTATTACTGCTGCTTGACTGTCAGTCTCTAGTGAAAGGGACGATGATGACGATGGCCCCTTAAATACAGCAAATATATCTAAAGTCTGTTCGCCGAGTCGAGATAGTGGAAGTAAACACAGTTATACAAGTGGTTGCCGGTCTGCCCACAAGGGGTGCAAAGAGCTGTTCCTGTTGAACGTACGCTAACTTCAGTGCTGTGTATAGCCTACATGTGAAGCGGGCTGACTTATCAGTTACATGCTACAGCGAGGTTTATTTATTGTTCGTTTGTGTATTTATTTCATTAATTAATTAGTTCTTAACTGTTTATGAATGTGAAGATCATCGACTCATTAGTCTTGAGTCATTCCTTAAAATATTTCTGAAAGTCATCCATCAAAGGTTGTATGAAAAATGTGAGCCCTTCATGAGTGAGGCACAGTTTCAGTTTCTTTAAGGTTTTGGTACAAGAGGAGAAATAGTTGCTCTACAGGTTCTGGTGCAAACATGCTATGATCAAAATACGGAAGGAGGTCTTTTTTTTTTATTGATTATGAAAAGGCCTTTGATAGAGTACAACATCACAAACGTCTGGAAATGCTATGGCGATTGAATATAGATCAGAAAGATACCCGTTTTATAGAAAATTTATATTGGAGTCAGACGGCACAAGTTAAGTTTGATAGTGAGATCACTGACTTGGTTAATATTTGTAGAGGAGTCCGACAAGGGTGCGTTCTGTCACCTCTGTTATTTAATTTGTACTCGGGGAGTATCTTTCAAGAAGCACTTGGTGATGTAGCAATAGGTATAAAAGTGAATGGAGTCTTCATAAACAACATTCGCTATGCAGATGAAACAGTCTTGTTGCAGATAATTTAGATGATCTTCAGCATCTAGTTAACGTGGTAGGGGAATACAGCAACATTCTAGATCTAAACATCAATACAAAGAAGACGCATTTGATGATTGTCAAACGTCAGCCTGACTTAAAAAAATGCACATCTCTAATATAATGGCTCCTCATTACAAAGAGTAGATAAATTCAAACACCTTAGAACATGGCTGTGAGATTGGAGATCAGATATGGAGATAAAATGTCGTATAGAGAATGCCCGTAATGCTTTTGTGAAACTCAAGAAAATCCTCACAAGTCCGGATTATATCTAACCCTTAAACTTGGTTGGTTTGTAAGCTAATGCATTTGGTCCGTTTTTCTATATGGGCCTGAAAGATGGACAATAAATGCGGGAAAAAACAAAGAAGATAGAGGACTTTGAAATGTGGACTTACCGCAAAATGCTGAAGATACCATGGACTGCACGAATAGCTAATATTGAAGTACTGTGTAGAATAAACAGACAATGAAACTTATTATGCGCCTTTAAAAGACGAAAAACTGTATACCTGGGACATATCTACGGAACACCAATTATCGGCTTCTCAAGTTGATACTGGAAGGAAAGATCGAAGTTCAAAGAAGAAAGGGCCGAAGAAGGATTTCCTGGGTGGATAACATAAAACAGTGGACAGGATTACCCAGCACCGATAAATTATTCCACATCGCAGTTCATAAGCAAAAGATGCATCATGTGGTCGCTAACATCCATTAATGGATATGCATCCGAAGAAGAAGAAGAAGAAGAAGAAGAAGAAGAAGAAGAAGAAGAACAACAACAACAACAACAACAACAACAACAACAACAACTGCTTATGACAGGCAACATTAAACAGTGCAGCACAACACTAAAAGCAGCAAGTCTTGTCTTTTCTAGAGCTACGGCATGACTAATGATCTCGGAGCTTCTTAGCAACCCTTGTCCGGCAGAACCGATAACGTGAGCTGGGAGTGTTTCTCTGTCCAGGCAGTCAAGTGACCACGTGCAAGTATTTATGCGCACTATCTCGACTCGGTGAACAGACTCTAGGTATTACGCAATGTCTGTTGTGAACTCGACAGCAGTCGTCGGTACACCCCACTTCAGCGGCATCCAGTCTTTACAGCATAGCACTAGCATGCAGCCAGTCGGTGAGTGTAGAAATTTGTCTGATAACATATTTCGTTGTGGTGTCTGTAAGTTAGCAGTGTGTAATACAGGTGAGAATTGGGCCTTAATGGCCTAAGTTAGGAACCATCCCGGCATATGGAGTTGAAGTGGGAAACCACGGTAAACCACTTCCAAGATGGCTGAGATGGAAATCAAACCCTCATCTTCTTAGCTTTGCCTCACGATGCTGAGTGTACCCCGTCCCAGCCCTTAGACCAGAATTAAATTTTCTTGACAGATCCGGGAATCAAATCCGAACCTCCGGGATGACAGTCAAGAACGCTAGCCGCTACTGGCCGGACGTTTGTTTTAGACGAGTGAAAAATCTTAATGGGAGCCTGGAGGCGAGTTACTACAGTACCTGTGTTGTTGTCACTTGTCCCATGTGGCCAGATGATGGACAAAACTACCACACGCTACTGCTGAAGTACAGTCATTGGCAAATAATATAATGTTCTGTTCGTAACTATGTAACGTGTACCTCCGCGTCACACAATACTTGGACGTGGACTGTACTTTTCTGCACGGTGGTGCCGTCACATGTTCAAGTCTGGAATTTCATTACATCAGACCGGGAGTGACTACTGTGAAGCAAGAGAGTGTAGAGTGACAGTGTGCCGCCTCACTCGCAAGCTTCAAGGTCAAGAGCAATCGTCTAAAACAAACGTCCGGATTGTACTTCACGAGGTGGTCAATAACCTACAGGAAGGAAGGAAGGAAAGGAAGTTATTTCATTCCCCTTTCGGGGCGGGCACTCAGCTCAACGAGGAACTCTAGTGCCTTGTGATTGACATGAAAATCAGTGAAACAATTCAAAAGTAGTAAGGTATGCTCGCCATACGTAAAGGAAAGAATTGGTGAATTACACCTGGCGCAGAGGATTAAACCCGATCACAAACAAGACGCCCCACCCACGGCGAGACCCCCCACCACTCCCACTCGGGCGTCGCCAAGCGAAGCCCCGTTTATTCACATAAAAGCTTAATACATGGTTACAGGTACAATGGCAAGCATGGTTATTTTCATTTTCAATGTCTGTGAAAAATTGTTCTTTGTAATCAGTATAGTAACATAATAGGTAGAAAATATACACTGTGGGTTCAATAGTTTGAGGTTTAAGTATTGACACACAGGCACACACGGATAACCTACAGGAAAATGAACGTAATAGTCAATCAATCTATGACATTGTATTACTGGAGGTAAGTGACAAGCTATGCTGATAAGAATGGAAGGGAACAACAATACGGCATACAAAACTCTGGACGAAAGGTGATGATTATTATATGACGTCACCTGACACAATTAACTATGGAAACATTCTTCCGTTAAGTTCACACATGAGGCTTTCTACTGTAGATAACTTTTTTTCGTGCGTACTAATACAGAATTTCGCTTCAGGTGTTCATTTGTTACTTTTATTATTGATATTATTATTATTATTATTATTATTATTATTATTATTATTATTATTATTATTATTATTATTACCATTAATACTATTAACAATAGATTTTGAGGATAGCATCTCATAAGCTAAATGGAATTGTTTATTAGGATACTTGAAACCTTCAGCGGTTTATCCCAATTATTCATGACTAGGCCTAATGATCTCGGAGCTTCTTGGCTACCCCTGTCCGTCAGAGCATCCGGTACAAGTTGAGGGCCAGAGTAGTTCTCCTCACTCGCTTGATGTAGTAAGAATACGCTAGAAAGCCGCATCCAAATGCTTTCAGATTCGTCATGGATGTCCGACTGTTATAACTGCTCAGGTGAATCATCCCCATGCGTATTGCTTACATCAATCAGAAAACTTTAGTTCTACGTTTCAAAATTCATGTTTATTTAATCAAGAAATAATAATTGATAAAATATTTAAATTTAGCCAACGTTTGTATATATATTCATATTACTATAGTAGTTGTTAAAGCAAATAATGGTGATTTTGTGTTGAGTCTTCAGTCTTAGACTGGTTTGATGCAGCACTCCATACCTCCCTCCCTGTCTTTGTTTCACTCCCTACATCCCGGGCAATTTGATTAACAAAAGCTAACCTTGGTCTACCTCTACAGTTCCTGCCCTCAATTCTTCCTTCCGTAACTAAGATTGCTATTCCTGGGTGCCTTAGTATGTGTCCTTTTGACTTTTCTCTTCATTAGCAGGCGCCAGAAATATCTCTCCTCTCCCACTCGTCGTAATACCTCACCATTTGTCACTCTCTCTACCCATCTGATCTTCATCAGTCTCCAGTAACACCACATTTCAAATGCTTCTATTTTCCTCTGTTCTGCTACATGGAGTGCCACGCTCCAGACAAAGGCAAATAATATATATGTGGAATTGTACTCAAGCACACAGAAGTGCGCAAGAAGATAAAGAGAACTCCATATCACAATTTTAAGCCATAATAGTTGATCTACTGCATCTCTCTATCTGGGCTAGAAAAGTGCCAGTCTTGCTATGTGATGTTAACAGACAATCTGTCTATTTTTCCATTATCGATGTGTAAGACGAATTTTGAACCTCGATATATGGTCTTAAAATGTTACACGGACTCTCGTTATTGGGCATTCTCCTTGTACTAGTACATTGTAAGTTGTAGTTGTGATTTCTATGTACGCTGTACAACGTTTCAGTGACCCTTCTCAATGATGTGTGAATGTATATAAAGGAGTATGGAGTCAATGTTTTGACTCAAAGAGTGTAAAGACAAAATACTATGTAATCACTGAGCTTTAAATGAGAGAATAAATTAATTCCAACTTAGAGCTGTTTTGAATCATTCACCATTATTCCTCCATTTTACGAATTGCAACTTGTTAAAGTATTTCCCTCCTAATTAACAACTAAACATTCTTTTATATGAATATTCAACATTCTATTGAAGGCCTAAATTTGCTGTGATTGGGTTTGCTCTTGGGGTGGATCACTGAGGTCATCTGTCCCAAGGCCTCTCGGTATATAAAATATTCAAAATATGCTCATCGAGAACTAGATGTTTAATTCTAGAACACTCTACTTGTCTACACCAGATATCCAAATTACCTCGGGGTAACCATTGTCCTATAAGTTAGGAATATCTCAAGAGGACAGCAGCTTAACCTGTCATACAAAATTGGTTGACTCCCGATTTAACCATATTATGTGGTATATCGGGAACTATAAAATCTACCCCCCACTAATAATAATAATATCGTATGGCCTCGGATGCGGGGTGCAAGCTTTGTTATTTGACACCCAGAGGGCAGCTTGCATGTCGAATTTCGTCGCTCCTTGGAACGCTATGAAAGTCAAGGAGGTTAGATATCTAATCCCCTTGACATTACAGTGCCTTCTGTTAGAGAATGGAGGAACTTCGTGTTGGCAGAAAATCCCGAGATTAATTTTGCCATTGTGAACACGGCCTACTGAATTCAAATGGGTTCTTTAACATGCCAACAAGGTGTGGCATGCATGTCGTGATTTTTGTCGCCTTTCAAAAATCACTTACCACGGCCAGGAGCGAACCTGTAAGCTTGGGGTTGGTAGTCCGACGCGTTAACTACTCATCCACCGTTGCAAGCTACCCCGCACTGATTGGTTGTGAGCTCTTAGCCACATTCCTTCACACATCTGCAAAGAAAGAATGCTCTGTTGCGTGATTTCCAAAAGATCTGTAAAAATGTTCATCTGCCAATACTGAGTCGGTTAGAGAAGGTTATCTGGGTACCATCCACCGAAAGAAATGGTACTTCGGATGACCCCGTCCTTCAAACCTACAACCTGAGATGATCGGATGCATTTCTTTAAGGGCTTGTTTAGCACGAGTGTCTTGGTCCCTGAGATCTGGTCCATTTTCACGGATATTGTCAAAGACGCCCAAATAAATACACCCTCAAAACACAAAGCTATAAATAAAAAGATCCATTCTTAAGTAAAATTTCGTGAATGGTTTATTCAATAAAGAAACCCCCATCCTACTTCGGAGGGTTAAAAATCGGCTAATCCGCAAATCTAGTTGAGTTGTTGAGTCAATAAAAAAACCTAAGTGACGTTAACAAACCCTCGTGCAAGTCCTTGTTATACAGAAAAGCAAAGGCAACAACTAATCTAGGCGCGTGGCACATAACAACATCTAACGCGAAAGCAAGTTTACAACCAAATGACTCGCAAAAATTTACATTTAACATCTAAGCAACCCAATCCCTTAGTTTGGATGGTTCCACGTCCACATTTATAGTTACAATTAATATCTATCTAAATCCTGACATGAATGAAAATATTACGACGAGACGCGTCGTAACCAAAGAATTAAAGCAAAGCTAGTGTTAGCAGACCTCAGACAATTTAAAAACAAGATGTTCAGTAAGGAACATATAGCCTACTTTCTCCTAAATGCATGGGTATTGTTATAACTCTTTGTCCTTTTCAAGGAGTATAATTGAATGTTGGTTGTAGTAGCTTGTTGAAATACAACGTGCTATAGGGATATTAAACATGAATATGAGGAGCCCTTTGCTAGTGCTACCTCTGTAAAAAAATTCATTCAATTCGGTTTCACCGTGTTTGAATTGATATGGGGAATGGATTTACACATACTTGGCCACCATCTGCATACTATTGGTCAGATGATCTTGCAGTTTGGTCAGGATATGCTTTCCACATAAAGATATGTTGTTGCAAAATTTGGTAGGGACTAGATTATTAGGTTGGTCGTATTTACATTTTAGCTTTTAACATTTGGGTGGCCGCGATTACGTTTCCGTCAAGATGGCGGTGATATAAAACATGACACTGAGGTGCCCTTTGCTAGTGCTACCTCTGTACCAAATTTCGTTCCATTCGGTTTCACCGTGTTCGAATTGATAGGGGGAATCGATTTTCAAACAAAGATGGGCGCCATCCGCAAAATATTAGGCTAATGACCTATTGTTTTGGTCAAAGGATGCTCCCTCCATAAAGGTATGTTGTTGCAAAATTTGGTAGAGATCGGATGATTAGGTTAATCGTAATTTGATTTAAGCTTTGAACATTTGTGTGGCCGCCATTTCGTTTCCGTCAAGATGGCAGCGATATAAAACATGACACTGAGGTGCCCTTTGCTACTGCTACCTCTGTACCAAATTTAGTTCCATTCGGTTTCACAGAGGTAGCACTAGCAAAGGGCACCTCATATTCATGTTTAATATCCCTATAGCACGTTGTATTTCAACAAGCTACTACAACCAACATTCAATTATACTCCTTGAAAAGGACAAAGAGTTATAACAATACCCATGCATTTAGGAGAAAGTAGGCTATATGTTCTTTACTGAACATCTTGTTTTTAATCTGTTTTTTTTTCGCTGAGTTTCAAACTTCTCGCATATGTCGTATAAGAGATACACGCTCCGTTAGGAATCCTTCAAATCCCACTTTTCACCCCTTTCACCTTATAATATACACCACATCGAAAAACCCTTAGACACATGTCTGCTTATGTTTCATGATTAGTTTATACGCCGAGTATCACATCCACAAATGAAACCACTCGTGAGATATTGTTATTCAATAAAATTCAGGTTTAACCCCCTTAAATCACCTTTAGAACCTGAATATCCGAAAATCCTCCCTTAGTGTACGGTTTTGACATACAACGAACATATCCCAAAAATGTCATGTTTCTAACTTCAATAATTTTGGCTGGACGATGATGAGTGAGTGAGTGAGTGAGTCAGGACATTTTCGTTAATTTTCATTTCCAGAATTTGACCCCTCACCATGAACCCCTTAAATTTGATTTATGAAAAATAATCTGTCGAACACTTATTTACTTATTTTTAAGCAGTTTTCTCTCCCTGAGTTTCAAGAGTGAGTGAGTCAGTCAATCAGTTAGGACACTTTCTTTCCAGTCCCCCCACCCCCCAGAATAGCATCCTCCCCGTGGGCCCCTTAAATTGAATTTATGAAAAGAAACGATCTAACATCTATTTTCTTATCTTTTAAGCTGTTTTTTTCAGCTGAGTTTCAAACTCCTCGCCCATGTCGTTTAAGAGATACACGCTCCGTTAGGAATCCTTCAACCCCAACTTACACCCCTTTCAGCTCATAATATACACCACATCGAAAAACCCTCAGACACATGTCTTCATATTTTTAATGATGTGTTTATATGCCGAGTATCACATCCCCCAATGAAACCAATCGGGAGTTATTGTTACTCAATGAAATGCATGATTAAACCCTTAAGACCCCTTGAATATCCGATAATCCTCCCTTAGTGGACGGTTTTGACATACAATGATCATATTCCCCAAAATGTCATGTGTCTAACTTCAATAATTTTGGCTGGGCGATGGTGAGTGAGTCAGGACTTTTTCTCTCAATTTCCTTTTTTCAGAATTTCACCCCTCCCCATGAAAAGAACATTCAAACACCTATTTACTTATTTTTTAGCAGATTTTTTCCCCTGAGTTTGATGAGTGAGTCTGTCAGTCAATCAGTTAGGACAGTTTCTTTCCTGTTTCCACTCCCCCCCCCCCCCCAGCCCAGAATTTCACCCCTCCACATGGGCCCCTTAAATTGGATTTATGAAAAAACGGTCAAACACCTATTTACTTATTTTTAAGCTGATTTTTTCCGCTGAGTTTCAAACTCCTCGCCTATGTCGTTTAAAAGATACACACTCCGTTAGGAATCCTTCAACCCCCACTTTTCACCCCTTTCACCTCATAATATACACCACATCGAGAAACCCTCAGACACGTGTCTTCTTATTTTTAATGATGAGAGTATATGCCGAGTATCACATCGCCCAATGAAACCAATCGGGTGATATTGTTATTCAATGAAATGCAGGTCTACCCCCTTAACACCCTTTTAGAACCTGAATGTCCAAAAATCCTTCCTTAGTGCGCGTTTTTGACTTACCACGAACATATCCCCAAAATTTCATGTTTCTAACATTAATAGTTTTGGCTGGGCGATGATGAGTCAGTGAGTCATTAAGTCAGTCAGTCTGTCAGTCAGGACACTTTGTTTTATATAAGAGATAATACATCTTGCTACAAAGGTTACAAGAGTTTACAGTGTTTTCACAACTAGACTTGATTACATTGTATGATAAAGCAAGGTACCTCGCAGAAAGTTTTGTTGCACAAACCACACCATAGGGTTCTATGTCACCCTCATATAACAATACTCAGCAACAAAATATTCCAAATGCGTAAACATCAACAATTATTCCAACATTGAAGGTAGATGAAATAATAGAAAGCTAACGGCTTTTGACGCACGCGCAGAAGAGATCATAAAATGGCCGAGTCGCGGGCAACCCCACAGTGTGATTTTAGGGTTAAGGACTCTTGTGTAATAACTCTGAGATACCCAAACATCGGACAGTTTTTCTCTAAGCTGAATATTAAAACAATCTTTAGGTGTAGAGAATGGTTGTGACCCGGAAATAATCATGTCTGCCCAAGAATTGGATTATAGTGACCTCTCTGATGACCAAGGGAACATTCAGCTGTTAGGGTTATCTTGGGGCGTGGTGGTGCAGTGGTGGGCTGCTTTCCAGGTAACTCAGCTGGTGATACACAAATCTAGCATCAGTAATTTATTGTTAGATGCACGCAGTGGCGTAGCCAGGGGTGTGTTACCAGGGGAGAAAAATCCCTCCCCCCCCTTGAAAATTTAGCCAAAGAATAACAAGTAGTTCCGTGAAGAACTATACAGCCTATTTTCATATATATACTACTTATTTTAACTGCCACTACCAACATACAAAATTTCAGTTTGATTGCTGTAATAGATTCGTAGATATTGAGAACCGACTAAATATTTCGGAATATGCAAGTCCTAGCTATGTACTGTTACATGAAGATTATTGTGTACGTGTAGCATTCAAACTTCAATCGCATGATTAGGACACAAGAAGTAACAAGGAGATTTTAAAATTTCGCACAGCTGCCATCTTGTGGTTATGGAAACAATTGAAATAAATTAGATGCCAGTGGATTGACATTCGTATAAGGATTTACTGTACCAAGTTTCACTGCACTCGGATGGTTAAATAGCGAGAAACGGCCATGTGAATATGTATACTTCGCATCGCCGCCATGTTGGATTTGGGATCACCAGGTTATTTAAAGTCCTATAGGTGAACTTAAGTTCATAGCCCCTATGAACAAAAAAACATTCAGTTTGACTACCATATTAGATTCGTAGATATTCAGAGTCGTCTAAATATTTCGGATGGTCGCCATGTTGGTTTGTTAAATGTATAGGCCATAGAGTCATATACCATAAAAGGAAAATTATTGCATAGGTTCATTATTCAAACTTTCACTTCGATCACATGATTACGACACAAGAAATAAAAACTTAATTTTAAAATTCGCACAGCCGCCATCTTGAGTTTATGTAAATAATTGAACTAAATTAGATACCAGTGCATTACAATGTGTATAGACATTTTCTCTACCAGATTTCATTGCGTTTGGAACATTAAATCGCGAGAAAAGTCTATTTAAAAGTTTCAAATTCGCTTGGCCGCCATGTTCGTTTTGTAGTTAACCTGTTTTTGAAAGTCTTATAGATGAACTGCCAGTAGTCCCCTATATATCCGTACAAAATTTCAGGGTGATACCGCTAATAGTTTCAGAGATATAGAATGCCGGTTAAATATTTCGCACATCCGCCATCTTGAGGTTATGTAAACAATTGAACGAAGTTAGATGTCGGTACATTACAATGTGTATAAACATAATTATACTTTACCAAGTTTTATTGCGTTTGGTTGGTTAAATCGCGAGAAACGTCTATTTAAAAGTCGCAAATTCGCGTGGCCGCCATGTTGGTTTTCTAGTTACCAGTTTTTCAAAAGTCACATAGATGAACTTCTAGTAGTTCCCTTTATCACCGTAAAAATTCCATGGTGATATCGGGAATAGTTTCGGAGATATTGAATGCTGGTGAAATATTTCGCACAACCGCCATGTTGGATTGGTGAGACGTAACAAAATTTGAAGGGCACGGTCCGGGTCGTCCGAGTTTCATTGAAATCGCTCCAGCCGTTTAGAAGTTATTAGGGACACACACACACATGGACAAAAGGTGATCTCATAAGCCTATTTTTTTCAATATTGAAAATAGGCTAAAAATAAAACTGATACTAAACAATACGCTAAATAAACATTTCTCACCCGTATGAAGTTGTTGGATTTTTTAAGAGCGTTAAAAATCCCTCAGTATGCCTTCCTTCGGAGGGGAAGTAAAGCTGGCAGGCCCATGGCATACATATATGGCATACAAAAGAACATTCCACTAACTTCATCTGTGTGAAGCTAAAATTTGTAGGTTGGATTATATGCTCTACGTTCCAACGTTCGTCACCAGGTGCTAGTTGCGGTGGCATCTAGTAGCCAAGTTCGCAATTTAAAATTTTCAAATTCGCCTGGCCGACATGTTCGTTTTGTAGTTAACCGGTTTTTGAAAGTCTTAAAGATGAACTTCCAGTAGTGCCCTTTATCTCCGTACAAAATTTCAGGGTGATAACGCTAATAGTTTCAGCGATATAGAATGCCGGTGAAATATTTCGCACATCCGCCATCTTGTGGTTATGTAAACAATTGAACGACCTTAGATGTCGGTACATTACAAAGTGTATAAACATATACTGTACCAAGTTTTATTGCGTTTGGTTTACTAAATCGCGAGAAACGTCTATTTAAAAGTCGCAAATTCGCGTGGCCGCCATGTTGGTTTTCTAGTTACCAGTTTTTCAAAAGTCATATAGGTGAACTTCTGGTAGTACCCTTTATCACCGTAAAATATTGCAGGGTGATATCGGGAATAGTTTCGGAGATATTGAATGCTGGTGAAATATTTCGCACACCCGCCATGTTGGATTGGTGGGACGTAACAACATTTGAAGGGCATGGTCGGAGTCGTCCGGAATAGTCCTATGAACTTACTGAGTTTCATTGAAATCGCTCCAGCCGTTTAGAAGTTATTAGGGGACACACACACACACTCCTCACTCACTCACACACACACACGCACACACACTCGGACCAAAGGTGATCTCATGAGCCTATTTTTTCAAAATTGAAAATAGGCTAATAAATAACATTCTTTGTTTTAGAACTAAACTAACGAAAATTAGTGTGAGATAGCGCCTTCCAATACAACCTTTAATTTTTAAACACTTTTATTTAGGCTATCACTCGTGATACGAGTATGATTGTCTTCCAAGGTACATTTATGTAAATCTTCGCTGTAAACCAACATTAGGCCTAATCATATTGCGTGAGTTCATTGGTGACTGTACAGTCCGATCCGAGAACCACAGACTCTTCCACAATATTGGCACACAAGGCCTTGAACAGCCAATGGATCTTGGGTGTTGATCATTCTGCGAATCATGTGCTCTTTTCTGGCATTTCTTTTTTCAGCCTGAAGCCTTCTTCTCTCTTGTTCGAAGAACAAGTGGCCTTGGTGGACGTTGCGGCGTCACTCTGATCGGTCGGATGCGACAGCCTCCCAGTTACCTGTATCAATTTGACATTTCTTCAAGTTGGTCTTCAGAACATCTTTGTAGCGTTTGTGTTGCCCACCCTGCTTTCTCTGACCGACATTCAGCTGGCAATATAAGATTTGTTTTGGGAGGCGGGACTCAGGCTTGCAATCTGCATGTCCTGTCCATCGAAGTTGGTGTTTTATAATGAGAGTCTCTATACTAATAGTGCTAGCTTCCTCTAAAACACTTGTGTTAGTGCGCCGGTCTTGCCATTTAATACCAAGAATTCTCCTAAGGCATCGTTGATTGTATTGTTCTAAAGATAAGAGGTGCCTTCTGTAAGTAACCCAGGTTTCGCAGCCATAAAGCAGAGTGGGAACTACAACAGCTTGATAAACCTATAATTTTGTTAAAATGTTATGTCGTGGTTGTCAAACACGCGAACGAGCAAACGACCAAAGGCTGCACTGGCACATTGGAGGCGGTGTTGATAAGACGTTGGCCAGGATTTTACCAGCAACAGAAAGCAACGATATACCTCGATAATTTCCACATTGTGCCCTATCACCTTTCTTAAAGATGGTTATTATCAAGGCATCCCTTAGGTCTTTAGGTATGGTAATGGTAGTCCATATTTTTACTATGAGTTGGTGTATGTGATGAACTAGAGTAGTATTCCCTACTTTAAAGAGCTAAGCAGGAACCCTGTCCATGCCTGATGCTTTATTGTTTTTGAGCTGATTGATGGCAGATTCAATTTCTGATAGAGGTGGAGGATCATCAAGGTGGTCTTTAGGAGGTCTCTGATGAAGTCGGGTGAAAATGTTATTATCAACCTGTGTGTCCCTGTTGAGTAGTTCTTCAAAATGTTCTTTCCAACGGGAATTAAAGGAGTTTGTGTCTCTAAGAAGTTCCGTGCTATCTTTATACTGCAGAGGATTCAAACCATGATAATGTGGCCCATGTATAGTTCTTGTTGCTTTGAAGAAAGCATGAGTATTATTCGTTTCGGCTAGATGCTGCATTTCACGGGATTTGGAGATCCACCATTGATTTTTCAAGACCCGAGTTTTCCTTTGCACTTCAGCCTTTGCATCTTTATACAGTTGCTGTTTGGAGATAGAAGTTGGATTGGCTTGCCATGCATGGAATGCTTTCCTCTTCTTATCAATAAGATTCTGGATTTCTGCATCATTCTCATCAAACCAGTCAGCATGCCTCATCTTTACGAAACCAATCGATTCTTCACACGCTGAGAGTATAGCAGACTTGACTGTTTGCCAATGTTCCTCAACCTTTTCAGGGTAATTATCTGGTAACTTTTCATTCAGAAGTTCATGAAACTTCCTTTTAGCAGTAACGTTTTGTAAACGTTCGGTGTTCACCCTACGTCTGGTGTGCTTTCTCTGTTTTCTACGCTTTTGGAGAATTTGTAGAGTCATTACAGATCTTATTAATCGATGATCCGTTTAGCAGTCATCAGCACTTGTCAGAGCCCTTGTGAGAAGTACGTCACGCTTGTCTCTTGCTCGCACAATCACGTAATCAAGTAGGTGCCAGTGTTTTGATCTAGGATGCTGCCATGAAATCTTAAATTTGTCCTTCTGTCGGAATAGTGTGTTTGTGATTACGAGGCTATGTTCAGAACACTTGGATAAAAGGAGTGTCCCATTAGAATTGCATTTCCCAACACCATCTTTTCCAATAACATCAGCCCATAATGCTGCGTCTCTTCCAACGCGAGCATTGAAGTCTCCTAGGAGGATGATTTTATCAGATTGCGGTATATCCTTCAAGATCACATCAAGTTGAGAGTAAAATACTTCCTTCTGTTCATCATCAGAGGTGAGAGTTGGAGCATATGCGCTAATTACAGTCGCTCGTCGGCTGTTTTTTAACTTTAGTCGTAGTGTCATATGCCTTTCATTTATAACATGTGGAAGTTCATCGAGAAGGTTGACAAGCTCGTTCTTAATGGCAAAGCCAACTCCTTGAATACGTTGATCTTCAGTGTATTTCCCTTTCCAGAAGAAAGTGTAGCCACCTCCATGTTCCTTCAGTTGTCCTTCATTGGATAACCTTGTTTCGCTGAGTGCGGCAATATGAATGTTGAATCTTTTCAGCTCACGGGCAACAATTGCCGTTCGCCTTTGTGGTCGATTATGTGTGTCATTGTCCATCAAAGTACGGACATTCCATGTAGCAAAATTAATTTTCATTGTGGTTCGACCGCTTGTGGTGTACCCTCTGAACGCGGTTATCCAGTCGAGTGATATTAGGCTGACTATTTTTAGGGCACCTTTTTTAGCCCCCTCCCCATTCAAGGTAAGCAGAGTGGATCCTAAACAGGCCTGCTTAGTCACGAATGCAGCATACGAATTGCTCTACAGCCCATCCTCAAGCAAAGCGAAGATCACACATTCGTCGCCTACGTGCCGGTTCATCACTACGATCTCCCAGACAACACAATCCTGCTCCCGTCATAACTCCCCGATCGCCGCAGGACTTGTGATTAATTGGCGAATAGATTTTGTATCCTTCCTTCGTTGTTTAGACGCCTGTGGGTGACATCTTTTAATGTGGGCATGTTGTTGCACATCAACAGACACACAGTACTTGACAGATACAGGGCCTTTATCCAGTGGCATAGAAGCTATAACGACTGGTGGTCCTAGACTGTTGCAGCCTTCATCCGCCTTCCCAACCGTTCGGGCAATACTAGTTGCTCATGCTCTTGGTCCACCGTTGAGGTCTTCTATGCCGTTGACCATTATTGGTTCATCCGCCTTAAGAGATAGTTTACCATCTCAAGGGCAAGAAAGTGCCCTAACCTCAATCTGCTCATCCACCTTACATAAGCCGTTGGCAGTAGAGAGGGGAACTCCTTATCCAGGGAGTTATTCGGTCGTCAGAGCCTCGTCAGTCTAGAGCAGGTGAGGATGACGTTTGGATAGAGAGAATCTACCCCTTGCACCCCTATTAAACACTACAGTAGCGGCTAATAAATAAAGGTAGCGATATAGCTACGGTCAATTTCATAAACACTGGGCTCACAAATCCCGTATAGTTAAGAACAAATATCAGTCTGGCCGTTATGCCAGTGCCAACGAAGCTCTCTGGCGGCTATTGCCGTTTCCGTAACACTAAAGGAATCCCGCCGTCACATACCTCAATGTGCACTTACAAAATTGTGAACTAGTCTATTTTATTCAGAATAATTTCTACGAGCGAGTGTCCAATTCGCCATAAACCACACTCACTACCTTTTTCAAAATGTACACAAGACGGGATTTTGAAAGCACTCTTCTGTATGTTGAGGTACAGAGATATACTACATGGAAAGATACAATACAATGTTGGCAAATCTGAGTTGAAGGAACTGCTGTTCAGAATAGGCCTTGTGTTAAATCTGCAGAAGCTTTCGGTACAGGATATGCGGCCCATGTTCGTAATATGCAATGAATTTTCAGGAAATTTGAGAAATGTTTAAAGTGGGAGTGAAGATTCAAGGAGAAATAATTTCTACTCTGAGATTTTCTGATGGCTTCGTCGTCTTGGCCGATACGCCAGGGGATTTGAGCGATTTTTTGAATGGTATGGATCATGTCTTGAGGTAAGAATTCATGATGAAAATCTATAAATGTAAAACAAAAATATTGGAATGCAGCCGAAATAAATCATAAACCTCTATGGACATCAAATTGGCAGGTGAAACACTACAGGAAGCAGGAGACTTCTGTTACTTAGGAAACAAAGTATCCAGTGATGGACGAAGCAAAGAGGATATAAAAAGTAGGTTGGCTCAGGCAAGGAAAGCATTTCTACAGAAAAGGAATCTGTTGACATTGAATATACATTTAGGTATTGGAAGTCATTTTTGAAAGCTTTTGTCTGGAGCGTGGCACTAAAAGGAAGTGAAACTTGGACTATTGGTGCAGCAGAAAAGAGGAGAATTGAAGCGTTTGAAATGTGGTATTACAAGAGAATGATGAAGATCAGATGGCTTGATAGGGCAGCAAATGAAGGGGTAGTAAGACGGGTGGGAGAGGAGAGATGTTTCTGGCGACTGCTAATGAAGAGAAGAGATAGGTTGGTAGGACGCATATTAAGACACCCAGGAATAGCAAGCTTAGTTATGGATGGGAGGGTCGATGACAAGAACTGTAGGGGTAGACCAAGGTTAAACAGATTGCCTCGGATGTAGGGTGTGGTAGCTATGTAGAGATGAAACGATTATCTCAGGAGAGAGAAGCATGGAGGTCTGCATGAAACCAGTCAAAAGACTGAAGACTCAAACAACAACAATCAGGAATTTTAATTACTTAGAGAGGCATGTGAGGCAAAAGGTTTTTTTGGAGAATTTAAATCCCTGGGTTCTAACACTGAAAGAGACTACATAATGTACATCAGCGGCCAAGGTGAGAGATATTTTACTATAAGTCTATTAATAGCGACGTGTTGACGTTCACCTCATCAATAATTGTGGCAAATTACACCCTAAATTGCTTAAGGAAAATACAAATAATTCCCCATATTCCGATAGATTTGCCATTCCAGTGTGCAAGAATGCAGTTCCCTCTTCAAACAATATTCGCAATTTCCATTAACAAAGCGCAACGACACACACTTAACAGCAACAGGTGTACATTTAGACAAAACAATTTTTTCCCATGGGCAACTAATTGTATGTGGCGTGATCACGAGTATCCGGACAAAAAAATCGTTATGTCTCAGCAGAAGAATGCAAAACCAAGAACGTTAATTTTCAAATGTGTTCTCATAATGTAACATCGTACCCTGCAGACTTTCTCAACTCTATGAAATTTCCTCCTTGCTGCTCATATCAATATACTGTATGTATCAGAATTTTCAGAATTAAAATTGACCCATCTGTAGCCGCGCTTGCTGTAATAGAATAGACCAATTATCAGCAATGATGCATCGTCCCCATTGTCTTAATCGCGAGCGAAGCCGCGGGTACCTGCATATTCAGTCAGTCAGGACATCTTCCCTTGTATATATTGTTACGTGCCACCCCCTAGTGGCACTTCCGTTAGCTGGATTATGGTGGGTAGAAGTACAACACGAATTGTTCCTTTAAAGAAACGTATTAGCATTATTGCGGGCCAGAAAGATACACTACACAAATAGGAAATACAAGCAATTAGTATCTCACTCTTGTCTTCTCTTGTAGGGAACACTTGCCTTTCACTTGTCAATAAGCCACAGAAGTTAATCCCTCCTAATGGGATCGGTGGCCTCGGTAGAACTACCTGCAACACTTCCTTGAATACACACGCTACAGTTATTTACGGTAGCCGGTCACTCGCCACTACACTCTGCTTCGCTGTCAGCTGGCTAGGGAAACAGCCCCCGGTGTTTTCGCAATTCACCACACTAACCTCTGTTGCACTGGAAAACACACTCGCTCAAGACACAGTTCCTCCGTAGGCTTCACACTCCTTCGCTGTCAAGAGAATCAGCTTCACTAGGGTTTCGCAAGTCACGTCACCAACAACTGTCGCTCAGGTAAAAGCGCGCACTTGCTCGAAAACACTGTCCACCTCGCCGGCCAGGTCGCTCTTATATAGCAGGTTGGTGACTCAATGAATGCTTCTAGACCCGTCCAGGATTCACGGCTTCTCGAGGTTTCCATCACTGGCTGGGACACGAATATTCTGGACCATCCCTTTGTTCTAGTAGCCCTGTTGCGAAAGGTGCAGGTAATTCACAGAGGCAGAGCTTAGCCCGGGGGCGGCGGTGACTCACGCGGCGAGGCGACGAAACAAACTCACAGCCGTAACAATATAGATAATAAGATTATTTCAGATCTTTATGTTGAATAGTTCCGGGAAAAAAGGGAATTTGTATACTACAGTGAGGACCATCCCTATAGAACGGGGCTTTCCAATAGCAGTGCAGCGGAAACGTCTCAATGACTCTCCGCCACGTTACGCACGACTGCCCTCTCCATGGTTTATCCTGTAGCAGAGTATTGTGCACCAGTGTGGCACCGTAGAGCTCATACTAAAAAGATCGATGTACATCTGAATGAAAGTATGAGGGCCATAACAGGTACACTGAGATCCACCCCAACTCCCTGGTTACATACTGTCAGTAGCATACCACCTCCTTTACTATGACGACAAGAAGCATCAGTACTTGAGTGGAGAAAGATACATCAACAAAACCACCCACAGGATCTCCCGATTCATGAAGTTCTTAATGATCTTCTCTCCACTCGTCTTAGATCAAGGAATCCAATATGGCATAACATACCTGATATTAATTCCACGGAACAATGGCGCCTAAACTGGAAGTCTGCTCCTGTGAAACATCGAGGTATTCTAGATCCTACTATAAGACTTCCAGGATTTAACCTGAAGAGAAACCAGTGGGTATAGTTAAATCGCCTAGGAACAGGTCGCGCCAGATGTAACGCCATGCTACATAAATGGAGACTTCATGATTCTCATGCCTGTGACTGCGGAGCTACTCTTCAAACCGTAGAGCATATTGTTCAAGGAAGTCCGCTGAGGAAGTATGGTGGATCACCACAATATGTAATTTCTTCTGCACCTCCCTTTCTGGACTGGCTTCACTAACTGGATATCTCATTGTGAATGCAAACGCAACCAATTTTCTTGTGATGAATATAGGCAGATTGTGCATATGATTCACCGGTACTTATTTATAATGAACCCTTATTATAAGTGCCTCATAATAAGGATTCATATTTTATTCAATTCAGCAAAGGAATCATTGGAGTACTGGTTGAAAAGTTACAGTCAATTTCGCAACGCGACAGGTGCTGACTGCAAGGGAGGAAACCAGGTGATTCATAGCCAGTTCTGAGAATCAGGAGGTCAATGAGCCAGGTGGCTTGGCGTCCTTGGTGACGTATGGGTGTGAGCTTTCTTTGTCAGTGAGGAGTAGATGGAGAGCGAAGACTTGGAGCGAGTGAGAAAGAGATTGTGTTGTGACGTATTCTGGGAGGCGTTTGTGAACTTGAACCATCGATGAAAAATTAAATTGACGAATCACTGAGATGACGACAATTTTGCCCGCGAAGTTGGCTTGGCTCGGATTAGCGAGGGAAAGTGCTATCTAATTAATCCTCGATCGGATAGACTTCCGCACGGCAGAAATGTAACCTGTGTGATATTTGAAGATCATTAATACTACTCGCAAGTCCCTAATCCTATTTCTTCAATTAATTGATTTAAAAAAGTCTCCACTGCCGCAGTTTGCTCCAATTCTGTATAAATTAGGCCACTGGCTTGGTCTAAGTGTTCTTACTTCGCGGTCTCTGCGGAGACTAACGTCTGTTCTTACTTTTCGGTCTCTGGGGAGACGAACGTCTGTTCTTAATTTTGAGGTCTCAGAGGAGACAGGCAGTTGTATTTTCTTGGCTCTCAGAGGAGAGACCACGTCAGTTAAGTTATATTCATTGGGTCTCTGAGGAGACAGGTCCCGTCAGTTTGATTATTAGACTTTGATTCTACGAGTGAACTTAGATAAATTTTGATATCAGACTTCGGTCTTAAAACTCTATAATATTTTACTTTGCATATTTTTGAAGATGACTACCACGAGTGAATGTCAGCGTGTGAAGCTAGAATATTTATATTATTGAGGGAAATTGTCAGCGACATAAATTGCGCATGACATTCAGCGAATTAAGTAACTCATTTGCAATTTTAGTTGGCTTAGATAGTGAATTGTACATTTTTTAAATATATTTGAACTTGGTTTTACATCACTGAAGAAAATGTCAAGGTGGTCGAAACTTGGTCGACGGTTGGGATGATGTCCACACGGTCAACCCTGGGAATGATTGTCATGGGCTAAGAAGCTGATGGGTCATGGCGGGTGACATACGGTGATGCAGAAGTGAAGAGTACATAACATTGATTTATTAATGTAGTTATTGATAGATTTTGGATTGGAAACAATGTAAATATTTTTTTGTCTTTTTATTTTTTAAAGTAATTTTTGTGTTTAGGATTTTCTTGTATCCGACACTCATTTGTAAATTGTGTAGTGTGTCATGACCGGTATTTGATTGTAATTATTCGCTGTGTAATGTAATTCATGTACTGCGTGTACATTGTTGTATGTTTTATTTTGCGAGGACATGAGCTACAGATTAGGTGACAAGTGGAGCTGATATTAGAGTGAAGTAATTGTAGAGTTCGGGGGGAAAACCAGCTATTTGTTGATGCTGTTTAAATGAACAGGCTGCTCCTAGTATTTTTGGATTGCCTTAGTTGCAATATTTTATTTGAAATGAACCGTCCGTTCTTTTGTATGAAGTTGATTTATTTTGCTGGAAGTCTTTTTAATTTTCCGTCGAGTCTTAGGTCTGGTACGCATGTGAGTGGAAATATATTATGTGATTATTTCTAGGTGAAAGCAAAACCCAAGGCGTGTTATGTGTGAAGTGTGTCTTATTTGTGTGTTTATTTGCGCGGGGGATTTGTGGCATTGTGACTATATCCTCGACTGCTGAATTATGGACGGCGGGTGTAGCTTTGCGAAGTCCCCAATCGATCCCAACGTGTCTTATAATTCCGAGAGAATTATTGGGACGATATTTGATGATTTTATTGATACACATTTCATTTTGATGAAGTACAGGCAATGGTTCTGCGTTCTTGTGTCACTGCTATGGAGTGACCTGAGATATTCGCACACACTGGGTGATTGACATGCGACGTTCCACAGTAGCGTACATATTTAAGATAAGACTCAATAATGAGGTAGGGGAGGCCGATTAAGCCGTTGCCCAGTTGTTTAAATTTAGACTGCCTGTTTATTGAACTTGAGTTAAAAGGAATAAGTTCTCCACGCCTAGAATGTAATTCCATGCGCCTCGTTAAAAATTAAAACTTTGTTGTTGTAAATATTCGCCTCTTGGCATTGTGATTTTATTGGTTTATTCATTTGGTATTTTGATTTGTTATTGACACCTGTTGTGTCCATTTAAAGATGACAGTCGGTTATCTGTGTTTGTGTAAGTGTAGCGTGGTCACGTACAGTACCTTCTTTATTATTGTGAAGTCCTGTTTAAGGCAGCTTGCTTGTGCTCTAGCACGTAATCAAGATTCCGAGCGGGTATCTGTGTGTGTAATTAATTAAGGTTAGCGAGTGTTGGATATTTTATTGTCATTTTGTTAGTTGTAGTTATGTTCGCAAATGCCAGTCTATCTTCACAGACATACGGGTTCGCGGCTTGAGGGCTTACCTGATGGTTGCGATTCGCGTATTTTATTGTACTTATTCATTTCTGTACGCATCGTCACAACGCCACACATGATTGAAGGAATGGCAGGACGAAGTTTCACGTCCTGATTTTTCATTTGCAATCTCTTTATGAGAAATCTTGATTTTAATCCATTTGTTTAACTTTGGTAAATTTAAGGGAGATAGTGTGTTTATTGTGGTGTTTCTTTGATTATTTGATCTATTATTAAATTGTTTCTGTTAATTTTGGCTTTACTTTTCTTTCTGATATTTTATATTTTACTCTATGTTACCTTGAGGGCTTGCCTGATGGTTGCGATTCGCGTATTTTATTGTACTTATTCATTTCTGTACGCATCGTCACAACGCTTATAAGAAGCAAACTTTTATACAACAACCGTATGAACCAAAACACTTCCCCGAAACAGAGTCTCATATACGCTTCTTTACAAGGGTTCAATATATATACATTGATTATATTGTAATTCCCCTAGTTGCTAGCCATAGGATAAATAAATAAATAACCGTCACATTTATAGCTTGTGTCGGTTACAACAAAGCGTTGGGAAGCCCCCGCAATTGGCCATAGCTTGATTACATTCCAAGCTGGCAAGATACCTTAGTTCAGAGAGTTCAGACTTGTGAAGATCTGTATCCCGTGAACATGGTTAGGTATTGAACAAAACATCGAATTTTCCTAGTGAAAACCTATCTTCTCAAGATGAAGTCTTCCAGTAAATGTGTTCGTACGTTTCAGCGCCGTGTAATTTTTACTAGTGGGGGGAACCTCAAACAAAAGGTATACAAAACCATCCGCGTACTCTGGAGGCTCTGGAGAACGAAATAACTGCAATGATACGAAATATAAGTGACGATCAATTACAGCGAGTGTACCAAAACTTCCTACGTCAATGCAACATGTGTCTAGATAGAGGACATCATTTCCAGCAACTACTGCGAAATTCATGTAAGTATATGAAGACTCCACAGGAAAAACGGGGTAAGTCACATTCTGTGAATTTATCAGGAGAGCGAATTTCAACTTTCAACACTAAAAAGAAATACTTAAAACGCCCCAATTGAGGGTAAGCAATATAGTTCTTTTTGCCAAATTTATTTCTTATACATGTAAAACAAAATTTCGTTAAGTTAAATTATGAGAAAGTGAGAAGATGTGGGACGTTCTTTTCAATTCCACTAAACCAGGGTCATCCAGCCATTGCGGTCTGAGAGCGCGGCCGCGCTCGGGGTGCCATGGGCAGTCAGGCTAGCGCTCCTTCTCCTACCACCACTACACTGGGGCAGCGAGGAGACGGACGATGTTCGGACCACGCTGAAGAGATACGTACGTACAGTCGTGCGGCCGACGGCTTTTGTGGGTTTTTTGACATGATATTGATAGGGCTGTTTTGCCATTAAAAAATTCACCGCATATACAATTCGAATGGCACTCCGATGTATGGAATGTGCAGGAAACGCACGCAAGTGTTAAGTAAAGAATATTTCAAACTGAAATTCAACAACACTTTACTCATTTGAACAGACAGTACAGACCTTGAGAGACCTTTGCTCCTTCGTTTTTACGAGCTTTAAGTTTTTGAGGAAACAATCTTCTCTAAATGGCGTACACTATTTCTGGACACAACTATTCGTAAACAATTACGGAAGTTTGTATCGCTCATCGTTGCATGATGTTTACCTTTGGTAAGCTTAAGAATCGAAAAAAAAACGCTCACAAATGTACGTTGAGCAAAATATGGCTCACTTCGGCGCGGCGGACAGACCGCGCTCTCAACCGGCCAAGCTCCTCCCACCACTACCGAAACTACACTACCTTCCACCAAGGAGCTCGGAGAACACTGTGTGGATGGCCCTGCACTAAACAATGAAAACCTCTGCATCTCGGTGTCATTCCGCTTTACTTTAAACTAGCTGAAATACCCGTTCTTCGAACGGCTTTTAGTACTTGCTGGTCTAAATAATTATTACTGTATATATAATCACACATTCCTAATGTAGTTATGTTATTTCCATGCTACCAACTACATGTGTAGACTACATGCATTTTCACTCACCTAATTATTAATCAGAGGTAGGAAAGTGAAAATCCTTTGCCTGCTTTCAGTCGACCGACAGGGTCAGGGAATGGAATGAATGAAATCCCCATCTAACAGCAAGGATATGAACTGTGCCGGCTGCCGAAGCCTGTCGCACTCCCCTGGGGCAAGGATTAAATGAATGACGGATAAAATGAAATGATAGTGTAGATTGTTGCTGGAATGAAATAGTGACAGGGAAAGCCGGAGCACCCGGGGAAAAGCCTGTCTGTCTCCGCTTTGTAGGTGAGAAAGTGCGTTTATATATTGGAAATAAATATCAGCTTCTATGTAGTAAAAGTTAAATAACCTGTCTTAAATATTGAACACCTATCGTTTAACGTCTTCATACTATATATAAACATATAAACATTATGCTAAAAATACATAAAAAATGATAGCAATTATCATATCCGCAATAAGAAATATTACGGAAAGTACGTACCGTCATGATAAAGAGTAACAGTAACGGAACAAACTTCAATCATCCCAAGTAATAATGAAATGAAAATCCACAGCCTGCTTCCAGTCTCCGACCGGGTCAGGAATGGAATGAATGAAGCCCCCATCTAGCGGCGAGGATATGAACTGTGCCGGCTGCCGAGGCCTGACGCACTCCTCTGGGGCAATGATTAAATGAATGACAGAAGTAATGAAATGATAGTGGAGAGTGTTGCTGGAATGAAATTTTGACAGGGAAAACCGGAGTACCCGGAGAAAAACCTGTCTGCCTCCGCTTTGTCCAGCACAGATATCACATGGAGTGACCGGGATTTGAATCACGGACCCAGCGGTGAGAAGCCGGCGTGCTGCCACCTAAGCCACGGAGGCTTCTCCAAGTAATAATAACAAAAACAAATTAATCAGAGAAATTTTTCTAAGTTTATGCCGTGACTTGTGCGAGATTATGCCTAGTAACTCCAAGATGGTTCATCAGCGGGCTCCTGTGGTTTATTTGCAGACTACCAAAGGAGTAGCAAACTGTCCGATACCTCAATTCTTATTTAGAACACCTCAGCTACTTAACTGCGAGTGCTAACGGCTAAAACAGTCTTTCACCTCCCTATAAAGGCTTCCAAAATAATTGTATATTGAATTTCAGGGCCAAGTAATTAAAACTCAGCAACTTTTCTAGGTTTACGCCGTGTTTTGTGCGTTTTTTTTTATTGAACGTGAAAGGCAAAATAACAACTTTATTGAAATAAATTTGCCCGGTTCTGCAGTAAGATTAATATGAACAATAAATAAACTAATGTGACAGTCGGTGGTCTTCGACAAATTCGTCTGTGAATTTGGATTTCTGATCATAGTAAAAAACGACAAAAAGCAGATAAATATTGGCCAACAGAACTATTCAATTAACAAGAAACAAATCGATAAAAATGATGAAAGCATACCGTGCAAAGTAGGAAGCACTATAAAATTGTGAAAGAGAGTAAAGGTCCAAATACTCACATACAATAACCGGCATAAAGAGTATAAAATTAGACTCAAAATCACGTCTAGTTTCGGACCCCACAAGCTACCTCTATAAATAAAACAGTTCTGTAGAGACTAACGTAGACTAACATCGCTCGGCGTTGACCGTGTTTTAAAATACATATTTAGGTTTTACTCGCTAACCGTTGGAGATACACGAAAAGTGATAAGGACCTTTCGGATAGAAACTTAAATTATAAAGCTCGTAGTGCCATAAACAGTTTTCTATTTCTTAGCGTTCTATTTTTATCAGAAATGGAAATATGAAAATAGTCGCCATTTTTAAATAGTGCAAAATATCGAAATAAAAAGTAGCCTATACGTAAGCCTGGTAAATCAGCTACATCCATGCAAAATTTCATTTAAATCGGACCAGTGGTTCTTGCGTGTTTGAGTAACAGACAGACACACACCATCTCATTTTTATATATTAGTATGATTAATTTCAACTGATCTATAGTAACGATGGCTGGCCACAAGAATGCGCCATAAACTCGTTTTTGGAAAAAATGGACTTACCCCGTTCTTTCCGTGTGGTCTTCAAAAATGATTATTAAATACGGTACGAAAAAAAGTGTAAATGAGTTAAACCAGTTGGGTGCTCTGCTCCTGCCAGCGTCAGTGCATTGCTCGACAGGCAGCTATACACAGTGGCCCGTCCATCGCGTGGCGCAGGCCTGTCCAGCCATGCCACTGGTGGCTGTGGCACCACGGCTTGCCACGAGACTCACTCTGTGGCAGACTAATAAGGGGCGCTCGTCCCCGCTCGACCGCCACTCCCGCCAACTTCTATAGTTTCCTGGTTAACGTGCGACTCGTCTTTGAAATCTAGCTGGGCGGATATGTTTACATTCCATGGCACCTGTGGTCAAGGCTTTGCCAGCGTGAGGCATAGCGTTGTCAAATTTCCACCGTAGCCACTGAGGGCAAGCAGCGAGCCTGGACAGGACTATGTGCAAATGTGCAACATTGGACACTGATACCTGTCGGAGACACAAGCTAGCCACCAGGGCGGGACTTAAGAGTCCACGTGGAGTGATAGAGGAAGCATTCTATTGGTTCTACAACCGTCAGCTATTGGTCAGTAATGAACAATGGTTTCTGTCGGCGCGTGCTACTGCCTTACGTTTCAGTCACCACTTGTAAACCAGCAAAGTGAGGGAACTATGCTCTCACTCCTTCTCTTGCTAGAGAGGAGAAAACAGCCCCCCCTTCCGCCTCCACACTCCTGTCCTAAACACGCTGCGCTGTAGTGGAATGGGTCATAAGCCAAGTGTCAAGCAAGGCAAGAAGGAGAATCTGATTTCCTCTTCTTAAATAGAACGTTACATCAGTTGTAGAAAAGTTGCGAATGGCAAAAAGATGTTGAACATCAGAGGTGGGTGGCGGAAGCAACACTTCCTGGGAATTTAATTATTTAGTAGCACCCACCCCAGCTCCAGCGGACGGCGAGTGTATGTGTTTGATAGGTCACTCTTTTTTTTTAAGAATCTCGCCTTAGTATAAAACAAAGTCCCCGATTCTTGGATGTCACGGGTAATCTCGAGAACCTCAGGATGGATTTTGATGCGGTTTTCACCGTTCTGTAAAGAATATATCGGGGATGATTTTTGTAGAAAATAATTTGTTTATGATCAAAGGAAGCCGAGCAGTATCGATTTTAGTGAAAAAGTCAGAAAAAAAACTGGCGTCCGAGCGCTTTTTAAGCTTACGCTGGGCAAACCGTTAAAAATATCTAAATACTATGAGTGTAAGAATTTGTTCAGCATGAAAAGTTCTACAAAAAATCTTCAATACATCACCCACTATAAGTGTTTTTACGTTTTCATTTCTTCCAACCAAGTTCATTCAAACACTGAAACGACTGTATACGAGCCAACTAAGGGCGAGTCTATCACCCCTGTTACAGCCCAACTAGCGGGCGAACCTATTACCGCAGATACAGCCAGCTGCAAACCGTCGAGTCGTGTTGAGTTAAGACCTATAGTGTTCTGTGGTTAAGACTTCAGAGAAGGGTGATTGTGTTCGCATGTGAACTTTCCGTTCCGCGAATGCACAGTCAAGTTAAAATTGGATGGAAAGGTGATTTGTGTTTCATGCACCTCGCCATTCCCTGGAAGTGCAACTCTTCATTTGGCCTGTGAACTTTTCGTTCCGCAAAATACACAGTCAATTTAAGATATGACGGAAGGGAGATTTGTGTTTCATGCACCTCGCCATTCTTGAATTACGTCTGACAAGATTTCGTTATAATAAATAGTCCAGTCAGTGATTTTAAGCCATCATGCCGAAATGTAAAACGGATATAGGTCATAGTTCATTGATATCGAAAAGAAAGCGCTTATAACGTAACAATGAAACAGAGAAATAGAGTAGACGCAGTAGTCGATAGTGAAGAATCTGTTCATTGCCCTACAGAATCCCTAAATTCTTTACTTCCTTCTGGCTTGCCACCACACAAGCTTATTTTAAATGTGGGAGTGCCTATTATATTGCTACGTAATTTACACTCACCAAAGTTATGCAATGGGACGCGATTGGTAGTGAAAACTTTGAAAAACTGTTTCATTGAAGCAACTATCTTAACTAGCTGTGGTACGGGAGAAAGGGTCTTAGTACCCAGAATCGCTATGATTCCTGCAGATTTGCCTTATCATTTCAAACGTGTACAATTCCCAGTAAGAGTCTGCCTTGGCATGACTATAAACAAAGCATAGGGTCAGAAACTTAGCGTGACTGGAGTTGATCTCAGTGGAGAATGATTTTTTCATAGACAGCTTTACGTGTCTCTATCGCGTGTTACATCAAACCGAAATCTATTCGTGTTCACTGCTGGAGGGAAAGCGGCTAATGTCGTATACAAGGAAATCTTATAAGACCTCGGTTAAAAGTAGCCTATCACCTTGGATTCATAACTGTTCCCGGGCGAAGCTGGGCGGGTTGCTACTAAAAAATAAAAAGCCAAGCAGTGTGATTCAAAGGATTTGTTATAGCTACTGATTATTGGTTACCAAAAGGAAGTAGGTGACTTCTGTTACTTGGGAAGCAAAAAAACCAGTGAGGGGCGAAGCAAAAAGGATATAAAAAGTAGGTTAGCACAGGCAAGGAAAGCATTTCTACAGATAAGGAATCTGTTGACATCGAATATAGATTTAGGTTTTAGGAAGTCATTTTTGAAAGCCTTTGTCCGGAGCGTGGCGCTCTATGGAAGTGAAACTTGGACTATTGGTGCAGCAGAGAAGAAGAGAATTGAAGCGTTTGAAATGTGGTGTTCCATGAGAATGATGAAGATTTGATGGGTAGATAGGGTTACGAATGAAGAGGTATTAAGACGAGTGGGAGAGGAGAGATGTTTCTGGCAACTGCTAATGGAGAGAAGAGATAGGCTGGTAGGAAACGTACTAAGACACCCGGGAATAGCAAACTTAATTACGGAAAGAAGGGTCGAGGATGAGAACAGTAAGGGTAGACTAAGGTTAGAATATGTTAAACAGATTGCCTCGGATGTAGGGTGTGGCAGCTATGTAGAGATGAAACGATTAGCTCAGGACAGAGAAGCATGGAGTGCTGCATCAAACCAGTCGAAAGACTGAAGACTCAAACGACAACAACAACAATGTCCCATTCAACGCTACGCCCAACTTTGCCCGTACTTCCGCCAGCTCGCTACCTCCACTACCGAAACATCTTCGTCGCTTGCAGCCATTCCTCTAGCCCCAACTTCCCCACACAACCCCCAATTCACTAAGGACAGGCCGTGGAACTAGCGTGGCCGACGACTGCTACCTGGACAGGCCTGCCGTGGCACATCGTAGGCTCCGTTCTATAGGGACGCTCCTCACTGTAGTTAACACAGGCTTGCAGAATGAAAAGGCAAACCAATTTTAAAAGAAAATGAATGAATGATTATTCAATATTCAAAAATAGTTATTTATAAGAATTATACACCCACCTGAATCAATACAATAAATAAATAAATTATTAAACTTGTTGTTAGTACATGTTTCGGGGATTGATCAAATTTTATCCCCTTCATCAGCTGAAAACATATTGAAAACAAAATAAAGCGTAGCACTGTAACATGAAAGGTTATTAAACCTAATATGGTGCACCATTATAATTATTTAGGATATAAAAATTAGAATAAAATGAAGTACAGTAGTTGGTGACGGTGATCAGCCTGCAGATGCTAATGAAGATGTAAGACAAACAGTAGACACTACATTCACAGTTCCGTATTGAGCAGGTCAAATGCTTGAAATGACAGACTTGGAATTTTAATACTTTACCAATCCGTGTATAATTAATGAAGAAGCCTTTGTGCTTAAAGATCCATAAGCCAATCAAAGCGGCATTAAGTAAACACGACGTGGTGGAAAATACATATCTTGGTAAAGAGGTTAGCTCAAAGTGTATTTGAGGTTAAGTCAATGTTTCATTTGAAAATGAATAATTTAAATAATGTATTCAATATCCAGTAAACACAAAGATTTACAGAGAAGGGATCAATAATTTTTAGCCTACTTTTCACATTTAACAAAAATGAGGAAAAAGTAGACTTATGAGATCGATCCGGGAAAATGTCTGTCTGTCTGTCTGTGTGTCCCCCCCTATCAACTCCTAAACGGCTGCAGGTATCGAAACAAAATTTGGTATGAGTAAAGAGCTATACCGGGACATCTCAATGTCATACTTGAAAATGATGTCAGTGCTACCAACTGCTAAAAAATCACAATTGATATTTGAGCTCCATGTTGGATATCTTGGAATATATACATGGGAACTATTTCAAAATTCGTACACATATAGATAATAATACATCAGATTAATTTTCAGGAGGCCATACATGACAGTGTTGCCAAAATGATTCTAAGCCTACTGATAGGTCCAAATTTTAAATGCATATAACTCCTACACTATCAATTGGATTTTAACCAAATTTCGTATGCAATATGTGTACATAAACAGATATGACTGAGCGTATTCTAAAGAGCCACCAGGGCTGCCAACTGTCATTAAATGCTCTCTCTATTTTTTATCCAAATACCAATACATTAGAAAGTATGCGAGCCCACAGCTTTAAACTTTGCACCCGTATAGTGCCCGACATTCTAGATTAATTTGGAGCAACTTATGTATGTCAGTGCTACCAACATGATTCTAAGCCTGCTGAAAGGACCAATTTTTAATTACATGTATCTTCTATACTATCAATTGGATTTCAACCAAATGTCGTATGTGCTATGTGTACCATAACAGATATGACTGTGCATATTCTTTAGAGCAATCAGGGCTGCCAACTGTTAATAAATGGTGTTTATATATTTTACTCTAATATCAATATATCAGAAAGTATGCAAGCCAACAGCTCTAAACTTTGCGCACGTATAGTTCCTGACATTCTAGATTAATTTGGAGCAACTAATGTATGTCAGTGCTACCAAGATGATTCTAAGCCTGCTGATAAGTCCAATTTTAAAATTCCAGTAACTTCTATACTAACAAATGGATTTCATCCAAAATTGGCACAACAATACATCATAATATTTCAATTTATTTCTGACCAACACATGCATGACATTGTTGCCAACATGATTTTGCATGCGCTGATTAGTCCAATGTCTAACTGCATGTAAAGTCCATGCTATCCATTGGACTTCAACCAAATTTTGTATTCTGTACCTTAAGAGATGGAACTAAGAATATATTCAGTCATCAGGGCTGCCAACTCTAGTGCTCTATCAGGCTACATCATGCCAGGTATATTTCGAACTAATTAGAAATTTCGATGTTACCAAATTCATTTCGTCATTATTCTAGATAGGTCCATAAAAATTAATCATTGGCATGAATCTTACATTTTAATAAAAGTAGGCTCTTTAGTTCGTCACGGAACTTCTTGTTTATATTATACCCAAATATGTTATAATATTAACACCACTTCATCTTAAGCTATTGAATGGAAACACAGGAATATTTTGTCATAGTTTTAATAAATTATGTGTATATACATGGCATAGAAAGATAAATCTTTATACAAAAGTACCCCTGAGTTTGTTGAACAAATAAAAAAAAATCTTTACGTACATATCTCACTTACAGTCCATTGTTGTAGTCTGAGGACAAAGTTAGTCTCAACTAATAAACCAGTCGTTTAAAGCATTGCTTATTTAAAACAATAATCTCGTGCACATCGTCTGTGTCGTACCGTCAGTCCTTGTACGAACATTCTAGTTCTCTTGGTAATCCTACACCACTTGATTGATGCATATTTAGTCTTTACTTCCAAGTCTTTGGTCAAACGTACTTAGCCGTGTGATACGAAAGGGGTTTTTGCACTTTAAATCGGAAAATTCGTTCATTCTTTCACAACCATTCACACATTTTATTCGATCATTTACTCATATTATGTTCGGTCCATGATTACTAGAACTCACTGATAATTCATTCGATTGGTAATGAATAACATAATAATGTTGATGAATATTTAAAATAAATAAATAACTAATATCGAACACATTCATCCAGTACATTAATCCGGAAACAAGAATTGTGGCAAACGTCTTGGTATACTTCACGGCATTCAAGGACGAACTGTATTGCAAGAAGTCGAAGCTTCGTCTTCTTCAGTCACCACGATCCTTCAATATCAAAACTTCATTGCTGCGTTATGCAGATAAATTTTACGAGCGATTCTGAAAAAGAAAGAACATTCCAATTTAATACGGTGATCACACATAATAATAATAATAATAATAATATTAATAATAATAATAACTGATTTACATACAACAAATATGGTCTATCCTTTGGGGCTAAATTCTGACATATAGATACTGTTGTAAGACCTGAATGTCTGTATGCAGCAGAAACACTAGATATGATTGGGAACGGTGGCCTCGAAGACATCCGAAAGAGGGAAAGGAAAATGCTCCGAAAAATCCTAGGCCCTAATATCAAGGATGGAGAGAGGAGACTCAAACCTAAAAAATAATTATACCTAAAGGCAGAAGAAGTCGTGGCCTTAATGAGAAAAAGGAGAATACATTTTTATAGACACTTGGTGAAGATGAACAGTGCCAGATTGACGAAGAGGAGTTTTGAATTCTTCGGGAAGAGGAAGATGGAGCCGAAATAGTTTCGGGAAGTGAGATTGGACTAGGATCGGATGGGGTGAAAGAAGACATAATGGACAGAGAGCAATTTAGACGGCTGGTTAAGGAGTTTACAGGTTTCCAGGAGACAGGGTAGTTGTGAGTGAGGGAAGGAAGATCTTACACGGGGGAACAGACGAAGGAAGTGGGTGAGAGGATGAAGAGTGATTGGCAGAGAGTGAAGACAACAAATAATGTAAAAGCTGTCAAACGTGGTCCATAGTTGGCCGTAACGAATAGATATAATAATTGATTTCTTGCAGTCGTTAAGCCATATTATTCGTTTAAAAATATACCGTTTAAGGGGGAACACGCATCTCAAGGAGGAAAAACATTAACTATTTTAATATTTTAATCGCGCCTATCATAGATCTTATTATTAGGGCCCGGATAAAAAAAATGCATATGCGCGTATGCAAATGCATATTTAGAACGTTAGTGCATATTTTGAACGTTAGTGCATATATAGACATATTTTTCTCTCGGTGTGTGATCGACTACGGTAATCCAAGATTTCTGAACGAAATGAAAAATCTAATGAGCTCCATATGTTGTACATCCCTTAGCAACACGATAAGCCTTCCCTGGTCAGAAATGTGCTTTCAATGTCGCAATACAGAACAAGCAGGTAGATGGATAATGACCCTTTCACAACAGCTATTTCCTTCAGTCCTGTGTACTTTCCCCCAACAGTAGCCTCCCACGGTTTGGGTAAACAAGTGCGTTCATCTGTTAACTTGCTCTACGTCTATTGCAGTGTTTTACCAGATTAAACTGTAAAAATGCCTAAAGATAAGAGCTCTAAGTCATTTTTAATAAAACAGTGGATATCAGGCAATAGTGACTATACAAGTGACGGTGATGTAGCCTAGTGTACTGTCAAGTGTGCGAGAAGAGTGTAAAATGCGATAAAAAAAAATTCAACTTGAATAGCATTCGAAAACAACTTCACTTCTTAGATCAAAAGAACAAAAAGAATACGCAACATCTACTTTTAACCGACATTAAAACACGGTGTGAAGTTAGTACATTTTCTGCTGATCTCTGTGAAGCTTTTGTATGCAGCAACATTCCACTGCATAAATTAAATAATTCACATCTACGCTCGTTTCTTGAAAAGTATTGTGCTAATCAAAGGATACCAGATGAATCAACCCTTAGGAAGAACTATTTACTTTCACTGCACGCTTCTGTCGTGGATACGATACGGTCTGACATATGAGGGAACTGTATATGGATATCGGTAGATGAAACAACTGATTCGTGTGGTCGATACATTGCGAACTTCAGTGGGTAAATTATGTCCAGACGAACCCGGCAAACCTCATTTACTTTCGTGCCAAGTGCTAGAAAAAAAAAACGACCACGGTACAGTTGCAAGATTTGTTAACGATTCCCTGTGACTTCTGTGGCCTAGTGAATCGGAAAGTGATTGTTACAAAGTGCGCCTTTTAGTCACAGATGCAGCTTCGTGTATGTTGAAAGCTGGTCAGTCTCTTGGAGTTTTTTTTTTTTTTTTCAAATCTCATCCATGTCACATGTTTGGCCCATGGATTGCATGGTATTGCAGAAGAGATACGTACGCTCTTTCCATATGTCAACAAAGTAATTTCAAGTGGGAAGAAACTGTTCCTAAAAGCACCGGCTCGTGTACAGTTGTACAAAATTCTCCTTCCTCAGGTTTCTCTTCCGCCGGAACCTGTTCTCCCAGGATGGGGAACTTGGTTATCTGCAGTATCGTTCTACCAGGAGTACTTTAACCAAGTGAAAGATGTAGTTACAAATATTGACGATAGTCATACTGCGTGTGTTCATGAAGCAAAGTGCGCATTTGAATCTGAAACTGTATATCAAGATATCAGTTTCATCCATGTGCATTATTCGTCACTTTCGAAGGCGATTAAGGGCCTAGATACTCGCAGTGCACCCCTACACAAATCCCTTCAGTTAATTCAAAACACCATTAGTTCTTTAAATGGTTTTCCTGGTAAAACTGGAGAAAAAGTGAAAAAGAAACTCAGTGCTGTGTTGGACTCAAACCCAGGACTGAAGAAGATTCAATACATAAGCAACTACATAAGTGGAATCAGGCAGTCTTTACCAGATGAATGTTCAGGGCAGTCAGTGCCAGTGTACAAGTACTGCCCAGTTACGTCCGTTGACGTAGAACGATCATTTTCAGCATATAAATTATTTCTGTCCGACAACAGAAAGTCATTGACCCCTGAAAACATTGAAAAACTATTGATAACCTACTGCCATGCAACATTTTGCAAGGAATGAAGCATGTGTATCAATGTAAAGCCGAGTTAAAATTAAATAATACGTTTTGGTAAGTGTATTTTGTTTTATTTTTAGTGCATATTTTCGTGCATATTTTCAACATTTTTAGTGCTTATGTGCATGCATATTTTTGTAGTTTTTAGTGCATATGAATGCGGGCACTACTTATTATATACATTTACAAGGAAACACACACGTTTAGATGCAATGTTATATATTTTCAAAATTCTATTTTAACTATGATTATCCGTTTTTCAAAATTTGGTCCTCGCTTTGTACTGTCCTTTACCGCTTCCCTCACATATCCCATGTTTATAAGATTGCTTGAACTTCTCTTTTCTTTAGTGGGCGTTAAAACTTCAGCTACAAAATCAAACTCACTCAAACCTTTTTGGCTTTAATTAGTCCTTCTATAACGAGGTAAAAAATATTTATAAATTTGTTCAGCATAAAAATGAAATAATAGCGCTTAATTAAATAAGCACGTTGAAATGAATAACATTCGTTGTGCAGCTTAAGGTTTATCACACACTTTAAAGAGAAAAGGCCAAAAATTCCCATAAACATGGAAAATATGACCGAAACGATGAAGATCAGCACAAAGCAGTAACGAAGTACCGAAAATGCCCGTTAATTTTTCAAGATGGAGCATTTGGGGATTCCCCTAGATGCATGAAACGGGCATAGAGCAGACACATATTTACTTATCAGAACACTGGTGAATAACCTTTATATTGTTGTTGTTGTTGATTGATTTAGGGGCTATGCGACATCGTGGTCATGTAGCCCCGTGAAATTGAGCGTGTGTGGAATTTGTCTGATAACCTGTTTTATTGTGATGGCTGTATTGGTGTGTATATTTGTAATTCAGGTGACAATTGGGAAGAAGATGGCCGTGGCCTTAAGTCAGGAACTGTCCCGGTCGATGACTGAGGTACAAGTGGGAAACCATGGAAAATCACATCCAAGATGTCTGAGATGGGATTCGAACCCTCCTATGTGAGGACCCAGCAAGCGATGCAATTATTACAACACATACTTGATAGAGTGCAGTACAAGCACACGAGGCCCAAGCGACCGTATTCCGTAAAATACAAGTACATAAGCAAATTCGAGGAAGAAAACACGAGACAATAAAAGGGGACAATTAATGTCAACAGTGGAGATATTCAGAAGGACAGTCAGCCAGACAGTTTGGGTTCATCAAGGCTCAGCTCTGTCTCCCCTGCTCTTTGTTATCGTCATGAATTCCATAACGCGAGACCTGCAGAAGTGTGTCCCATTGACATTGCTATACGCTGATGATGTGATGCTTGCGGCAGACTCCAAGAAGGATCTTGAAACCCAAGTGCAGACATGGCATGATCGTCTACAAGGATGTGGTCTTCGGTGAATACCTCGAAACGATTTCAACCCCTGGAACTTAAGGTATTAATGGAGCTCCTCTTACCAAGGTAAATACATTCCGATACCTAGGTTCACGATTGCATAGCGACAGCTCTGTGAATGAAGATGTGCGAGCACGAATTAATGCGATTCAGAGATGTCACCGGTGTTCTTTGTGATAAGAAGATGCCTGTCCGCCTAAAATCAAAGATATACCGTACAATGGTGAGACCAGTTGCATTATGTGGTACCGAGTGTTGGCCAGCACCTAGAAGTGCTGAGCACTCACTTCATGTCATGGAAATGCGGATGCTGCGAAGATCTCTAGACATCTCTCAGCTCGACCATATCCCCAACACAACGATTCGACATACAGCTGGCGTGGCTCCAATCAATGACAAAATGCAGGAATGGAGACTCCGTTGGTACGGACACGTTGTCCGTGCACCACTGAGTTCAGTCATCGGCTCGGCCTACCATCTAACGGTCGACGGCCAGAGATAGCGTGGGAGACCAAAATTGCGGTGGCTGGACACTATTAACGCAGGTTTACGATCAAGAAACTTGAAATCACGGGAAGCTTTAGGTCGCAAGAAATGGCGAGCATTGATCCAAAAAGCCCCCGTTCCAATGGGATCACGCTAAGAAGAAGAAGTCAGCCAGACAGTGGAGCAGAGAGACGTACCCTAGGCCCTTCCCGCTGGCGAAGCGGCGACGCGACGTTAACAAGAGGGCCGTCGAACCCGACACTTCACTATGGCGCTCCGAAGGGGTGCGTGACGGCCACGCACAGATAAGTACAGTGTTCTAATCCCAAAGATATTCCTTATCACACCCCGGATATACCCCTACTAGTTTCAAATTAATTATGTTAAATTGAATTGTCTTGTTAATTTCTAAACAAGTAGTCTTACGACGGCACCTTACGCCATACATGCATGCAGCAGTGATAACTAGGGACCGGATTTATAGGTTTTTGAATTGTCATTATCGGTTTTCAAAAACATGAAATAGGTTTTAGTTTTAGTTTTTTAATAGGTAAAACAGGGGTTTAACCCTTTATAGGGCAGAATATTATTGATGATATTTTATTTCTTCTTCTTCTTCCTCTACTTCGCGAATGGGCCGCTTGGGACCACGCGAAATCAACACTTTCTAGCCTTCCTGTTGGCCCAGTATTACTTCATTCGCAACGAGTGGGTCTGTTTCCGCTGCTCTGACCATCGATGTTGCGTAGGCTTCTTCTCTTCTTCCTCGAAACCCCGCGTCTGAGTGATTTTCCTGATTTCCTTCCGGTCATGTAAGTTTGGTGATCCTAATTACTTTAAGTCTATCTCTGTAAATAGCCTTGTTCTTTAAGAAAGTATGTATTTTGTGTGTCAGTCTGTTCGGGTCTATTCTTTCTATGTGTCCCATAAATTGGATTCTTCGCATTCGCATTGTGTCTGTGATTTTGGAAACATTTTTGTATATTTCTGTATTAGGCTTTGGATAATGTACACCATCCTTTGTATATTTATTTGAATGACATTTTAATTATTTTAGCCCATTGTGATTATTATTTTCTAAACATTTTAATGTTCATATTTATTTTGATAATTTAATCTATTATGATGTTTATAATCTCAAAATTAAAATTATAGTATTAATTTTATGAGCTTATTTATTGTTAATTTTTAGAAATGTATTTATTTTTAATTCTAACTTGTTTTCTCGGATTTTTTCACCTTCTAATTTTAATTATTATAATTATTTTAAAAAATATGTTTTATGAGTACCTTAGGTTTAATATATGGTCTTCAGAAATATTAATACTTCCAAATTAAAAAGAAAATGTTGATATATACCTAAAAGTTCAATCATATGTATCTTTGACGATATGAATTATCCTTATACAGTAGTAGGTGGTACATTTACTGACCACTGACCTATAAAGGGTTAAATAGGTTTTTATGCTTGATGTGTAGCAAAAGTTGACATAAAATGCACAAAACTTAAAGTTAATGCCTAATTGTTAGTAGAAAATCTGATTGCAAGAAGAGTGTAAATATTTTACATAATTTTAAGTCAACAAAGATTATCACCGAGAACTTCACACTTTTATGCGATATTTGCTCTCCTTAAATATGTTAATTATTCGAATGCAATAAAACCATGGATGTCTGAGGTGATTTCCACACTCTAGCCCAGGACTGCCCAACCTACGGCCCGCGAGACTATTTTGTCCGGCCCGTCGCTCAGCGTCCGCGCCGTGTCACCAAAACTTTGAAACAACTTAAAGCAGACTGGACAAAGCAGTGCGCGTGCACCCCTACCCAAGGTTATTGACTCACTGATGAACACTTAAATCACTTATTAATGATTGGTACAACTAAGTTACATCCTAAGTGGAAATAAATTAGTTAATTATTAAGGTTTCAAGGGACAGAACTACTAGGTCATCTGCCCCTAGGAAAGAAATGTTAAGTACCGGTACGAATCTTTTCCTGCCATCATACTAAACTAAATTATCATGAACTTTATTTCATAATTTGATTAATAATTGTGACAAGTGAATATAAATACTCACTCTTTACCATTCATGCTGTATGAATGTATTGAATATCATCATACGACATTCCCAAACTCCAAAGCCTATCCCTGTCAACAGCGATAAAGCTATTCAAAATTAAAGTTATGCCGACCGCCACATATGGGATACAATTAATTTGGCCCTACGTGTCGGTGAATAACCTCAGGAAGCCAGAGAGCGTCAAAGCGAGATTTATTAAGAGAGCTCTCTCTATCTCAAAATTCTCAAGGAACAGCTACGCCTATAAAATAGCACAGGAATCCTTCTTTATAGAAGACATAAAGCACTCCTTCGATCTACCGGAAACTCAAACGTATAAAACCATCATCGAGGAGAGACGGAAATAAAGCCAACGAGATACCCCAAGAAATAATGGAGACTGAAGCAATGAAGACAGATATCTGGAAGGGACCAAATTTCAAACTTCGATATCTATATACGCGATTCGCTGTCCATGGGTTCCATGGAAGGATCTGTCAGAATGAGACATTTCATGAGCCCAAGGTGGACTGCGTCTGCAATAATCCATGCCCCAAATACCACTTAGTGAAATGTGTAAGCAGATCTCAATTTCTAATCGCTGAAATGACAGAGTGGTGAAAAACGTGATTGTACACATTGTGTTTAATAAAATCATATTTCAATGGGATGTAATAATTTTTAATATTGTTTTTTTATCCACTATAAATAAATATAGAAAACGACAACATTACTAAGAAAATTAAGCTTAGACAGCCACAAAACTCACCATATTGCAACTCTATATTTAAAAAAGTAATCCATACCCCCCAAACACCCTGGATTGTTATTGGCCCGCAAGGTCCCCAAACTATTTACAATGTGCCCTTAGTTGAAAAAAAAAAGGTTGGGCATCCCTTCTCTAGCCCATTCAATAACTTTGTTTATTTAGAATATAGGATTCTTGGAAATAATAAGAGATTTATTCCCACTTTCTTGGCAGTAAATAAACAAACAATAAGATATAAGCCGATAAGTGCTGAAAATATTCGAATTTTCTGGCGGGTAGGATTTCTCTAAATCAACTAGAGCTAAGAATAAACAATATCTTCAGATTAACTTTTAAAAATTATGGACTAAAACTTCAAATATCTATACTACAATAAATGGAACAAAACTGATATAAGGTATTTTTATGGTACTCTCATATCATTCAGATATTTTAGGTACTACAGCATTAATGAATATGGCTCGAGTGTGATTCGAGAATGTATTAAAGTATTTTGGAAGGGAAAATATAGCTCAGCTGGCACAGCAGCTTAATGCGTACTGAGCTGTGCGGTCATGTCCCCTCGCTATTCTCACAATCCCACACACAGGCCGGGTAACACGGGACACAAGCCCCTTTAATTTAAAGCCTAGTCCCTTATCCTACACGGGATGGTCGAACTGCGCTAATTAGGTTAAACCCAACCAGTACAGTCAGTTCACGCTAATGGGTTTGGGAAGAGAGTGGAGGTAGGCAACCTCCCCTGAAATGTTGGTTAATCCATGAGTTGGCTGACAGCTATGTACACCTGAACCGCCTGGAGCTTCCGAATATATAATCAGTGCAGCTAACATGTTATCCATGTACAGTTAAAGAAGTGGAGGATTGAGTGTTATAGGAAACTAAAGATGATGTAAGTTTGAATCGTCACAACGGGGCCGAAAGTGGAGGTGATCCAACAAGGAATTCATTCATTTTGTAGCAGATTACAAATAAGCATGGCTATAACTTGCATGTTTACGAAACTACAACACAAAAATTATAATGTACAGATCTGAATAGTAACTGTGAAACACCAAGAAAATGACCGAAGCTTATCTTTATCAAGTGCAAGGCTAAAGAAACCCAGGAATCTGGAATAATACCAAAAGGTCCTAATGAGTAGTATCGAATAGTCTTTTAGATAACAAGCGTAGATAGTGAAGATCCGTGCAGGTAGGCACTTTCCAAAATATATTTACCTTTACGTCCAGTTTGGAGAAATCATCTGCATTCCCACACAACAAATTAGTTATGAATTCTAACTCTTATAGAGCTAGGCTTGTTTACTGTAACAGCTATTCGGATTTAAGATATCGTCTGCACACCACTTTTTCTATGCAATCATCTCGTCTGTTCTTGTCAGTTTACAAATGATAAGAAATTGTTAAATGAGGAGTAGACTAAGTAACAAAAAAAAAGTTAAACAATTCTACTCATGTTTTGAAATTAGCTGTTCCACTTATTTTACTAAACTTAAAAATGTAAACACTGAAGCAGTGATTATTGTACTGCTGAAATATAACTGACCACGGTAGGTTATTTTGAGAAGTTCTGCTTAATTTGTTATCATTATTAGAAGTTATATTAGTTATATTAGAAGCATTGATTATAATCAATGGTAGAAGTGAGCATGGAAGACTTGTGTCGTTCTAAGAATGCATAAGGATAAAGAGACCGCGACCTAGCGGAGTTGAGGGACTCTTCTGGCGACTACCTGGAGTGACGAGTGGAATTGAGGTAATCCTGGCTACCTGACTCAGGTACCCGAGTGGAATTGATGCCCGCCCAGTGAAACACGCCTCAGGCAACTTCCACTGTTAGGATTTTCCTAATTTACCCCTGTGGCGAGAACTCATTAGCGCAGCTCGGTATAACCCATCCTAGAGTACGTCCCTACATCGCCGCCCCCTAACTTGGGACGGACTATACAAACGAAGAGCCAGGAAACTCACCTGAAGGATTGATTGTTCCTACGCCTGGGTGACGGGAGCATGTGCCTTGTAGGCCATAGCGTGAGCAGCCTCGGCGCTCAGTCCCAGGTTCCTACCCCAGCCGGCGCTGTACGAGTCCACAGGATGGTGTTCGGAGGCTGCGTGGGAGTGACTGTGATGTGGGTGGCCGACCACTTCGTAAGTGACGAGACGCTGGTGACTGAACAGTTTCTTAAGCCAAATGACGGCGCCCAAAAGGAAAGCAATCTTGCTGAGAATCAGAGCCTTGCCCACCAGAAGTGCCAGAAGCTTCAAGGCGATTCCACCAATCAGACCAAGCTTCATGATAGCAGCCGCCAGCAGAGGTCCATAGTTGCTCTTCTTGCGAGCTGAAACATAAACATTGGATATTAACTATTTTATAAACATTCAGTAACAATACCTCTGTTCAGGATGTTTCAGTAATGGGGGGCATAATCCCCTTACGTGGAAAATAGAAAAATGAAAAAAAGAAGAAGATGAAATATTTCACAGGTCTGCAAAAAAATATTATTGAAAATTGTTTTAATTTTTATAACTGATTTTTATTTAGCTTTTGGCGCTGATTTCAAAGATGATATTGTTCTTTTTTAATCACGTAAGGTTTGTCTACAAAATGCGGTGAAACTTTGAAGCATTATCCTAAGAAAGCCACTTTTATATCAGTATTATTTATGCACAATGTTATTAAACCAAATTAAACATACCGTAGATTAATCTTAAACATAGAGTATGAAAAGTTGATAAGGCTTTACTATAACACTATTAAAAGTCTTTGTAGTAACGTTTTCTTTTTCCTTCAAAACTTCTTTTCGTACTTTTCCTGCTGTGGATTTTGGATTTTCTCATTTTAACATCCAACAGTAGTCAGCCATCATGTTAACGTCCCATCGTCCGTGATATCTTCGTCATAATTTGTACGTATGCTTAAAAAACCTTAAAGTAAAAAATTCAATGTGTAATTTGTGGGTAAACAATGGGTGATGGAATTTGTTGGCTATTTTTCTCTGTATTCAGTACAAAAATACCATAATAACAACAAAGAGTGAATAATTGAAATTGGTGCGTGATCCATAGCAGGCCTCATCGGAAAGAAGAAGAAAAGTAACTGTAACGGTAGGCTACGACATAGTACACAACTAATGTTTTGCATTTTGGAAGTGTATATTGGATACAATTTGATACGTAAACTGAAAAACTTTCTGGCGCGAACGCGAATCGACCATCGGCCCGTTCGCATAACCAGCATTCACGGCCTTACCTTTTCCCATTGAATTATTGAGACGGCTCCGGCACAGCGCCGATTTCATGCTTCCTGTTCTTGGCCACGCTGCACGCAGATACAGCGTTGCTAGAGCCTTGTGTCTTAACTCGCATTTCTATTAAAGCATAGCCACCAATAGACAGGTCTTGGCCACACCGAATTGCAACACCGCTTCCCTAGCGTTATACGTCCGGGTCCGGCCGTGCGCCTAGGGCAGAGTAGACATTGCTGTCTCTCAATATTCTAATTTGAAATCGGGTTATTGGAATGAAGTTCACTAATATGTATGGACGGGGGAAGGAGCGTATATTGTTAGATTACTTGCAAACCAAAAAATCAAGAGACTCGAGAGTAACATCCAGAGGAATAAAATCTCGAGGAGATAATTATAGAGCCTTCAGATATGCAAATCGAAGCCTATAAAGTATCGGAGGGAAAATAACACGCAAAGTGCGGAAGGGATGTCATTAGCGGACAGCTATCGAGAATAAAGACTCCGCTAGTATCAACGTACGATTGTTGTTTCAACACATTTAAATGTTTACAAGTGTATGAAGCCTAAAAATCAAAATGCATGAAGCTTTGGAACAATACAAAAGAGCAACCACGTGCGATAGAATTCGAGAGCTTACTATCATTTAATTTTATAGAATTACGACGTTGTGTTAGGAGCTGTATTTACGTTTCCCAGATGATTAGCCTTCGCTCTCGGGTCTACCTTAAACACTATTGAAAAAAAAAAAAACAGCGAGCGATAAAAGAATGTATCCAATTTTATGCGGACTCGCACGTTCAGACCCATGCATCACCATGCTTACTGCTCGCCACACATAGACGAGTGTACGGCGTTGCCGCTCTGCTATGGACAAGGCCTGGTTATAGGAAGCCATGATTACACCCATTGGCGGGGCTAGGTTTTGCTGGATAAACCTTTGTCGTGAATTTCGATGAGGAGCCGCATATCGACCTCCAAGAGCGGCATTTTTTCTTCACCTTGTTGTTATGTCGGGGGCTGCGTGGCGCAGTCGGTAGAGGCGCTGAGCTTCTTTCTGAAAGGGAGTGGGTTCGATCCCAACCCAGATAATGGATTTTAGAAACAAATCTACCACTTTCGGAAAGGCAAATAGCCCTGGGGTTGACCAGCCTACGTCAGAAATGAGTACCAGGGTAATTCCTGGGAGCAAAGACGGTCGGGCGTGGAGCTGACAACTCCATCCCATCTAGTGCCAATGTCACAAAAAGTAGAAGCCTCTACCTTCCACTACTCCCTGGGCCTCCATGGCCTGTATGGAGTTGGCATTGCTTTTGCTGTATTTATGTCAGGAATATGGCCTGTTTGCCATCTCTTGATGAATGCAGTACATTTGCATTTGTCTGTTGGCACAGGCTAGAGTAAAATGTGGCTTTTCACTGAAGCCTCAGTCTCACTTATGGCTGTGATTATATGGAAGCTACTGAGGTATGGGTGGTGCTTAGTAATGACATTCAGGGCACAGCCAGTGCCTGTGAAAGAGTCTACTCATAGCGTTAGTACTGCTGTTCTGACTCAAGTGAGGAAAGCAATGACAAACTACCTCACTCCACATCTTGCCTAGTACGCCTCAATATAGTGCCGTCTTGGGGTTTTGTGGGTATCTACCCACATAACCTAACGGTGGTACTTTTTGAGGATCCAACCAGCCTTCCGGCTGACTACCTAACAGACAGATGTCAGGAATAGAAAGACCGCGCATGCGTGTCGAACTAACTTCTGGCGTGCAAACAATAGACTAGTGTCTGTCTACGCGCCCACCTGATTACCATGGCGTGTGATTTAGTGTTCAGCTGCTCACCGAGCATTATGCATACCAAACAGGGCAATTGAGTACCATGACGTAAATGGCTGGAACCTGCTTTACAAGCGTGTCCATTACTGCCATTACGATGGACGCCAGCCTTGTTTACAGGCTGTCTATAATAGAGTTGTCACGAAACCAGAGGAAGTCATTCGACCTTGAATTTCCGGGCAACCTCTGGTGCATAGCGTGCTGCCTTGTGGTTTCGTGAGTCACGGTCATAGCTTACCGCACTGTTTGGTGGTGAGGTGACGAAACAGGCTTGCCAACTCTTTCAGCATCGACTGAAATATCCCTACTCCCGGGAAACTGCCATTCATTTAGGGGCTTGGACATAGTGGTAATTTCAGGCCCGTGTACTTGGGTGTTCTCTCTACCTCCCCTGCACGCGAATTTGTCTCATAGCCTGTATAATTGTGGTGTCTTTGTTTGTGCGAGTATTTGTAACTGAGGTGAGGATTGGGATGGATGTGACCATGGCCGTAAGTTTAGAAGCCATCACGGCACTTACCTGGTAATAATAGCCTCATAGAAGGTAGCTCTCACTTCGCTAATGCGGTGAGCTATTCGCATTAGGTTTGTGCATGGTAAATTAGACATGTTTTTCTTGGATTTATTTTTGACTTTAATTACTTTGATACGTTCAGTAGTCTGTCTTCCAAGGTCCTCCACGTGCTCCTGCTTCTTGCTGCTCTGGTCCCTTGTGGGCCGCCGAATAGAAGTCGGATCATCTCCGTCTTGGTCTCCCTCTCTGGCGCTTTCCCATTATTGTGTCCCACATGGTAGTCTTGTGTGTCCTTCTGTCGTCTCGCATCCTCGCAATATGGCCTACCCATTTCCATTTCTTCCTGGTGACCTTTTCTGCAGCATCTGGTATTGCAGACCGTTTTGATAGTTGTTCATTTGAGACTCCATCCTTCTGCGTTATTCCCAATATCTTACGTTCCATCTTTCTTTGGCACACTAATAGATTAATTTATCGTATGGCTTCTACAGCCGGGAGTGTCCGAGGACATGTTCGGCTTGCCTGAGTCTGTAGCTGCTTCCAGCGGACACCTTTAGGGTGGATAGGAAACGAACCTGCCTCTTCTAAGTTTTGCGTCTCACGAGGCTGAGAGTACTCGATTCCAGCTCTTAGAAGAGAATTACATTTCTTGGCAGAACCGGGAAACGAACACTGAACTCCGGGATGACAGTTATGAATGCTAACCTCTACGCCGTCGGACTCCGTGGCTAAATGGTTAGCGCGCTAGGCTTTGGCCAGAAGTGCTCCGGGATTGATTCCTGTCCGAGTCGGACAACTGTACCGATACAGACGATGAAAGCGATGACGGAGAAATTGAGGCAGACGATAAAGACTGCCAGCCTTCATAAGAACGATTTTAAATCGACTAACTTTGACATTTGGACAGTGGATTAGGCCTCCTGAGGACACCGCTTTAAAAAAAGACACGCCATTTACTCTACCGCCAGGTGGTGTGGAAAAGAGTGATTTTATGCCAATGCTACGTAATAATACTAATTGTGGGTACCTTGCCACAGCTGTTTACATTGTAAAGCTGTTATACTTGTAACAAGTTAACAGCTTGTGCACCTGGAATGCTGACAAATATTTATAACATGTAGAACTTGCGAGAGTAATATCTGTATCCAAATAAAGCGATTAAAGCAATTTCCAGCTTTCCACTAATTATTTCCTTATTGAACTACCTGTCGCCTGGCCTATCAGGGATTTTAATCTCCTGGGGTTAATTCCCGTGACTCGGGTACTGGGTGTATGTGACGTCTTCATCATCACTTCATGCTCACTACGACATGCAGGTCGCCTACGAGCGTCTACTAGAAAGACCTGCACTTGGCCTCTCCGGAGGTCACTCGATCATTCATTACCACTACGCCACTAAGTGGTCAGACTGTTAACAGTCAGAACTATGCTACTGTATGTACAATATCTACCCCATTCTTATTATCATTTCGATGAGATCGTGGATGAGATGCTATGTATTCCTGACTGGTTGATGGCTATTACGGCCTGACACCACCTCATGGGAGGAGTTAATGAGAGATGAAATGATTGAAGATGATAGAAACTGGACAAGGAAGGAAGGACCGGATTGTTTTACGTGATCTTTAATCCGCCAACATAGGCTGCAGGACCTCCTTTCTACCTAGATATGAACCACCGGATGTGGCTTCGGTGGCGTAGTCGGTAGCATACTGAACTGCTATGTCCAAGATAGCGGATCAAGCCCGGCTGAAGTCGTAGGATCTACAAGAGCTTCAAAATCCTTCAGTACACCTTCATTCGTTGGGGAAGTAAAGCCGGCAGGCCCATGTTGTAGATTATTTTTTTTTTAAATTATTATTATTATTATTATTATTATTATTATTATTATTATTATTATTCGTATGGCCTTGGGTGCCAGGTGCAAGCTTTGTTATTTGACACCCAGAGGGTAGCTTGCATGTCGAATTTCGTTGTTCCTTGAAGCACTATGAAAGTCAAGAAGGTTAGATATCTAAGCTCCTTGAACACTATAGCGCTTTCTAGTAGAGAAATGAGGAACTTTGTGTTGACGGAAACTCCCGAGATTAATTTTGCCATTATGAACACGGCCTAGCGAATTCAAATGGGTTCTTTGACATGCCAAAATCGTACGACAGGTGTGTCGTAATTTTTGCCGCCTTTCAAAAGTCACTTGCCACGGCCAGGAGCGAACCTGAAAACTTGGGTTTAGTAGACCAACACGCTAACCACTCACCCACCGTGGCAAGCTTATGGCATGTAAAATAACATAGCTAAATTTGTAGGTTATTTGGTTAGAAACGCTCTATCAAGTTCCAACGTTCGCTGCCAGGTGTAAGTAACAGAGGCATGTCTGGTAGCCACAGTTGGAACTACTTGAAATTGAACATGATAGGGAGCCTACGGGCGTTCAATCAAAATACCCTGCTATGGCCATTGGCTGCAATTCAAATATAATGAACCACCGGATATGACATTTCTTCTCGAAAATCTCACTTGCATTAACCAGGAATCAAACCCAGCCCCCCTTGGTGAGAGGCTTGACCACTGCACCATCACGCCCCCTGTCGTTTAATATTGTAGCTGTGACAGTTGTTGTTTCATTTAGCGGTTTGGACATCGTATAGTCCTAGTCAACGCCTAGTGCCCTCGGTCACCGAAGCACATAATGTTTGTATATAATTTACAAACCTGTCGCAATAGATCAACTACTTCTTGTTTCTAAACCGCCATCACTAGTGACCAATTAGCGAGTATTGATTGCCATCTGTTCACAGGAGGACACAGTCAAGAAGAGATTGATGACGAAAAGAGTTATGATAATAACACTAATCTACTTCAGGAGATGAGCCGTGATCACCTAACAGCTGAATGTTCAGCTTCCTGATTGAGAGATACAAGATTCGGTCCGACAGATGTTGCTCCATTGACTTGCTCTACCTTCCAGAGGGGGCGTGGTGGCGCAGCGGTCAAGCTGTTGGCCTCTCACCAAGGTGGACTGGGTTCGATTCCCAGTCAATTCATGTGAGAATTTGAAGTGAAATGCCATGTCCATGGTTCGGATTCTACGTATAAAGAGGGGCCCGTGGTTCATATTCACAAGATTCATGGTCACGTAAAACTACTATCTTCTACCTTCCAGATGTTTCCAGACTGGCTGCGTGATGCAGCGGTAACGTCCTCGCCTGCTGTGCTCAAGGTTACAGGATTGAAACCTGGCGCAGTCAGTTGGCATTTGAGGGTTCGCAATTGCAAGGAAGCCGTGTCAATAGATTTACTGGCACGTTAAAACATCCCCTTCGAGGCCAAATTTCGGCATCCTGGCTTCTCTAAAAGCCTCAATAGTTAAAAGGAACTTAAAACCGATAACATTATTATAGGTTACATGTGAGCGCACCGTGTTGTATACTTCCTGTCCGGCTTTACTGTTACGCAGGCTGAACGCGGCACAGTTCAGACAGGGGCTATCGTCTTGTTCATTTGTTTAAACATACTTTACAAACAAATAAATATATTTCCTCTGCAATGTTTATAGGTCTGTGCCGTGTCTTGGGTGGGGTTTCGCCTAGGACACCAAGGTGGCTCATCAGCGGGCTCTTGGTGTCCCCGCCCGGACTCACTGGCCGTGAAAGCCAATATAGGCCTACCATCTTCTTGGAAGCCTTCATAGGGAGGTTACGGCTGCTTGAGTTTATAGTTCTCGCAGTAAAGAGGCGTAGATGCACTTCATAAAAAGGGAGGTAGCGCGCAGTTCGCTACTCCTGACGGGGTCAGGGCGGTGCCACCAAGAGCCCGCTGATGAGCCAGCTTGGTGTCCTAGGCGGAACCTCACACAAGACACGGCAAAACTTTAGAACAATTGCTGAGTTTTAATTCACTGGCCGTTAAAGCCAATATACCAAATATATTTCCGTTGATTTTTCACAAAATGAAAGAATTTGTTCTGTACTGTTGGCACGATTGGGAAAATTTTGGTGGAAACTATACCTTCTAACTCTCTCTGGTTTAAGAGTTTGAGTTTTATGAAACATAGCCTACACCTTAGCGTTTAATGATGATAGAGCACCGAAGGCCGGAAGTATGTTAACGCTTTATTTGCCGGAGGAAATTAGAGTACAGTAATTACATGGAGTATTGGAAGACGAATGTAATTAGGCAAGTTCATTCTACCGACAGGATGTGAGCTGAAAATAAGTCATGTGCTATTTTCTTTCATCAGTTCCAAATGAGAGTCAAATTGAGGGTAAGAGGAACCATTTATCTGTAAACAATGTTTATGAATTCTGTCCACCTCTATTATGATACAGTATTAAATCAGGCCTACATTCAGAAGTAAACGTCCAACACAAAAACGAGCCCGACGGGCACGCATGAATGCCAGGATCGCTGCTCCAAATGAATACAGGTTTCGCCGAATTAGTTGCCTCTGAGTGCTATGTTACCACAAACTCATCATCTTAGGTAATTAGAGGAGGCTAAATCTGACTCGTACACCAGAGGGCTCAGATTTTCAAGTAGGCTGTGCAGTGACCTTAATCTTCTCGGAACTTTTCTATTATTAGCTGAGGAGCGTCAGAACAAAAACTATTCTTGCTGCATTCTTGCTTGTGTGGTTTTCGGGGGAGTATTGCGTGAAATATGATAGTAAATATGGTGATACATTCTATCAAAAGCCGCTTAATCTACCTTAAAAATCATTTGAATTTTCATCAAGTTATATATTTTTTTTAAATCGCTTTATCCTCTCAGCTCGGCTTCACCCATGGCTTCTGCGATGGATCATTCCTCTACCGTCGAAAGGACAGTGTCTGGGAGCTGAACACACTTTATCAGCAGATACAACTGGGGATGGTGACAGGCCGAGCGCCCAGGCGACTGCTAACTTAGGTTTAATTAAGGAACGGTCAGGGAAGAGATTTCGGTAGGAAGTCGTCCGTGGACCGGTTGAAAGGAACCGTCCCGGTATTTGCTTGGTGGCGAAAATGGGAAACCACGAAAACCATTTTCAAGACGGCCAAAGTGGGATTCGAACCCACGCTCTGCCGCTTGGCCACCATCGCCGGTGGTAATAATTATATTCACTAATGAATGCTTTGCTGAATGTACGGGTTTTTGTTCCGACGTTTCTTAGTATATAAACTAAGTTAACGTCCACCTAGACCAGTGCTTCTGAACCCGTAGAAGTCTGCGGACCACTCAGCGTGAAATTGAATCAGATACGGACCACCCCTGTGTGCCCCCTCTCCCCCCCCCCCTCCCCGTCTCCTGCAATACATCTTATCAGTCGTAACCCCTCCTCAATAACAATTATTTTAAAGATATTTCAATTCAAAACTTGATAGTCATCGCCGCGAATACATTCGGACGATTCTCGTTCAACGCGCATAGTTTTCGAAATCCCCATTTATTGGCCACTTCTTTATAAGTGCTGATGGACCCTTTTCTCCCGCGGACCACTCGCGAGTCACTCGCGGACCACCGGTTAAGAACCACTCACCTAGACAATAGCGCACCACATGTCACCACAATGCAAGAAGATGATACCTTACTTTCTTTTATCTGCAATTAACCATTTTGCTCTCCTATATCGGTCATTTTTATTGTTATATCGAGTTATATGACAAAGGAAATAATTTGGTAGTTCTAAGCAACATATGTAGTTGTTGCTTATTTTAGGAACTTCGACATCGCGGTCACATAGCCCTGTTTACTTTGGGAATATGTGGAATTTGTGTGATAACCTGTGTCTCTGTAATTTGTCTAATAAACTGTTTTGTTATGGTGTCTGTAGTAGTGTGTCTTTCAAGTAAGGACTGTGATAGAGACGGGCGTGACCTTAACTTAGAAACCACCCTAGCATTCGCCTGGAGTAGAAGTGGGGAACCCACGGAAAATCACTTCTAGGATTGCTGCGGTGGGAATCGAACCCTTCTTTACACAGTTTTGCCTCACAAGGTTGAGTGTACCCCATTCCAGCCCTACACCAGATTTAAATTTATTTCCAGAGCCAAGAATTGAAAGTATCGTCTGCAGTCCTTAGTTGAATTAAACACAGATAACACACACTAATACAGCCATCACAATTAACACTGGTTATCAGACAGATTCTATGCACACCCAAAGTACACGGGGCTACATGACCGCGTTGTCGCAGCCCCTAAACTGAGGAACCAACCATCAACCTACAGTTAATAACATAATTGATCCATTATTAATTACTAAGTGTAAGAGGAAGGGGGGGGGGGGGTGAATTTTTAAGTTTACTTTTAGGGGAGGTGTGAGAGTAATAAGGTTAAGAATCCCTGGTGTGAGGAACAAAATAAATAACCAAGTATGCACAGTGTGAAATTATAGAAAAGTTTCATAAACTATTGGAAAGTACCATCGATTACAATATGTACGTTTTGTTTAGAATAAGCTACCAGTGAATCACCATTGAGGAAGGAAGGGAGAGCGCGTGGATATAAACACAGCTTTTTAATACTATTTCGTCATTATTATAAAATCTATATCTAGAGTAACCTATATTCAGTGGTAAATGTTGCCTAAAAACTGGTTTTAGGACGTAGTCATGAACTTGAGAACCAGTATGATCCAAATAAATACAGGTTTGAGCAAATTACGTGCCCGTGAGCTGTAAGATAATAGGTGACTGACCAGCCCGGACATGTAGAGCAAGTTCCTTTTTTTGTGGTCGGTTCCCATTACAGAGACACGTACCGGCCAGGGTGCGGTCAAACCTGTATTAAACACATTATAGGATACACCGATATACTGCAGCGAGCCACTTATGCATTCATCAATGCGGTATCCCCATCCAGAACTTTAATTATCCGTATTCTCAGTCTTTCTTGTTTATGTCATCAAGCCGTAAGTCATACATTATTGCTCACCACAACCGCGATTGGGAGCTGCAACAAGCCTGGAGATCACAGGTTCGAATCCCTGGCACTGACAGCGACTATATTGACCATGATTTTTCCCGGGATTTATTACACACCTAGTATCTTATTTCAAGTTCCATGGTACCTACTGAATTCCTGACTCTAATATAATTACAGCTTCAGACACATTGCTACAATTAGCACGAAAACACAGGTTAACAGAACATTTTAAAAACAAAATGAATCACAAGTAAGTTACTGCAGGGTGTTCAAAAGATTATGAGTAAGGGGTGAGGTAAAGGACGAGGGGAGGGAGCTTTCTTACACACAGACGTCATTCGTTGCTAAGGCAACCTGCTTACTACTCGGCAGAATATATCGGCCCGTTGCGCATTCAGTAGGACGAATGGACACTGTTTGGAAGTTATGGCGCAAAATACAGTTATCGCAATGTTATCGCTGTCTCAGCTCTCGGTAGCTACATTCCTCTGCCTAGCATTCATCTTTGCTCCATAGATTACACGAAGCTGACGGCCAAATATGTTGTTGTTTTTTAAGGGGTGGAACAGCGAGGTTATGTTCCACCGTATATGTCCCAAGCAACTAAAATGAAGTATCAACAAAAATACTCTCAGTAGGCTAATGAGAGGTGCCTAATTCTGATTCGCGTATCTTGAATGGTACGTAATGGCAAGAGGTTTTGGTGGGAAGGTATGAATCGAATTATACAGAGTGTCCAGGATGCAATTCATGTATAATAACAATGATAATACAGCATATTTTTCGGTATTATGCTTAGTCTGTGGGTTTTTAGTTCAAATGCACCGATTGGGCTCGTCAGAGCACGTTGATAGCAACTACTTGCCTCATTCCCAAATAATTCCAACATTTTGGTGGCTCCACACCAAGCTAAGCTAAGTTGAAAGCTCCTATTTCCTTAAGCCAAGAAGCACTGCAATACGCTTCATAGATGGGACATAGCAAGTACAGAATTTGTTATTTCACAAGGTGTCTAGACAAGGTGTCTCCTGATAAACCCAATCGAAACTCCAACAGACTCGACGTAACACCTAGAAAGCATTGCTGTATTAGATAAATTAAAAGTCCCCCATTGCGCCAGGCCCTGTGGATAATTAGTTAGCATGCTAGGTTTAGTGGAATGATTCCTGTGTGGATTTTAATCTCCTGCGGATAATTCCTCTAAAGGACTAGGTGTTTGTCACCGCAGAGGCCCGGGTTCGATTCCCAGCTCTGCCAAGCAATGTAATTCTGATTTGAGGGCTGGAACGGGGTACACTTAGCCTCGTGAGGGAAAATTGAGAAGGGGTGAGTTCTATTCCCACCTCAGCCATCCAGGAAATAGTTTTCCGTGGTTTCCCATTTTTACTCCAGGCAAATGTTGGGATGGTTGTTAAATTAAGGCCATGGCCGCCTCATTCTCAATCCTCACCTGCATACAAATACACACACTACTGCAGCCATAACAATAACCCAGGTTATCAGACAAATTCTACAAACACCCAAATACATGGGGCTAAACAACTAGGATGTCGCGAAGCCCCTAATGAATTAACAACTTCATTGTAATGTAGTTATCCCCTTGGTTGTTGTTGGTTTCAACCCTCACAAACTACGGTGGCACTTTTTGAGGATCCAACGAGCCTCCGGGCTGACTACCTAACATACAGATTCTTCTCTTCGGAGACAAAGCTGCCAACTTAAGACACTTACTTTCGTAAAATAACACTGCAATTACATAACCGTAGGCCAATTATAGATAACATAATTTTGAGACAATCAAAAACAATAATACGCAGTGTATAGAATAATCAGTCTAGGAAATTAAAATACATCAATGCTTCTTTTCAATACGCGTTGCTTTGGAGGTTATCTACTTGAATATTTGGATTGCTGTCCTTACCATACTCTTACTTATAAAGCGGATGACAAGATCAGCAGCCACCACGTCATCGGCTAATATAAAATCTAATGTATTCTGCAAACCAAGGTTTCTATGTAGATCTCCACACATTCGGTTAAAATGTGGGCCACGGTGAATACGGCTCCACAGGTAAAAAGTGGGGGTCTTCCCTTCTCATTAGGTACGACTGGGTGGGTCTAGCTTGAACTATCCGTAGTGTACACAAAATGATGGACTCCCTCAGTGACCGGTTTGCAAAGATGGTGACATTGAAACATGCGTGGCAACAATGAATACAACCCAGATTCAATTCAACAGTCGAACTTCTATACCGAAGTTTTATATCTACCTATAGAATTTTCGATATCTCAAGGTAATTTTAATTTCCCGGCGAAGTTCTCCACAATGTAATATTTTTCTAGAATTCGATGTTCTATTTTACTCAAATATTTCGATAGATCGATTGTTATTTTGTTCCCCAGACATAAAATATGTGTCTTTGACTCGAAGTTGGGGTGAAAATGCAGTTGAACTACCTTCTTTAGGTGTGTCATGGGAATTAAAATATGGATTCACTTGAGTATTTCTGCCGGCAGCTTATTATGCTCGGAATTCCAGCTAATACGCTGTCAACCATTATGAAAAATAAACAGAGGATTTATAGCGCTATGCATGAGTCACGTTTTCGAAAGGAACGGAAAATACATACACAAAAATGAATCGAAATTTATTTGCAATATTTGCTCAGTAACAATTAACCATAGTTAGTATCCCTGCTTGAGTAGACCTAGTGACAATAACAGCGTGACGCAGACTATTTCTGTATTTATGACAATAGAACCCCATTTCTTCATGTATTTCTAGGCCTATATCTTGTAAAAAATTCATATCCGAAAGCACTTCGAGATATTTAAAATTTGTTAAATATACACCAATTAAAACATATCTATTTACACCTTAAAGGTAAGCTTACATGTTTCAACCTTGCAATGAGGGCTTTTGACTGGTTTGATGCAGTCTTCCATGCCTCCCTGTCCTTAGCTAATCGTTTCATCTCTACATAGCTACCACACCCTACATCCAAGGCAATCTGTTTAAAATGTACGAACCTTGGTCTATCCCTACAGTTCTTGTCCTTGACCCTTCCTTCCATAACAAAGCTTGCTATTCCTGGGCGTCTTAGTATGTGTCCTACCAACCTATCTCTTCTCTTCATTAGCTGTCGCCAGAAACATCTCTCCTCTCCCTCTCGTCTTAATACCTCTTCGTTTGTAACCCTTTCTACCCAAATGATCTTCATCATTCTCCTGTAACACCACATTTCAAACGCTTCAATTTTCCTCTTTTCTGCTGCACCCATAGTCCATGTTTCACTTCCATAGAGTGCCATGCTCCAGACAAGGGTCTTCAGAAATGACTTCCTAATACCTAAATCTATATTCGATGTCAACAGATTCCTTTTTTATAGAAAAGCTTTCCTCGCCTGATCCAACCTACATTTATATCCTCTTTGCTTCGTCCATCACTGGTTATTTTACTTCCTAAGTAACAGAAGTCTCCTACTTCCTTTAGCTTTTCACCTGCCAATTTGATGTCCGTAGAGGTTTTTGATTTATTTCAGCAGCATTCCAATTTTTTTGTTTTACATTTATTAATTTTGTCATGAATTCTTTCCTCATGACGGAGTCTTACCATTCAAAAACTCATTCAAATCCTCTGGCGTGTCGGCCAAGATGACGATGTCATCAGCAAATCTCAGAGTTGAAATTATTTCTCCTTGAATCTTCACTCCCACTTTAAATTTTTCTCCAATTTCCTTCATTACCAACATTAAGAATTGAAAATGTTATTCCTAGATTTATGTCTACTAACTAATGTCGGATAAGTAAAGATATACATTAAATATTATAATTAAATATTTTAAAAAATGTGATTAATGTACCTAAGAATAATAAAGTAATGAAATGGATATTCTTACAAAGAGAAAATTATTATTTAAATATAATATAGGGTTTCTAATGAAAACTTCAAAAATCAAAAGCAGGTAATATAGAATATCAAACATTGTTTATCACCCCAATACGTTGCTATTAACATTTTTTAAACTTCATCTAGTAATACAGATATCACAAAATATTTTATTAATGTGGCAAATGTCTCGAAATATCGAAGTTCGAGATATCACCATGTTTGTAGAGAGGGAGGACAAGTGTTAAGGTTACATTGTTAATAACTTATTTAAGGTAAAACCGACAATAACAAGTGTTTCCATCACCACAGATGACCATAGTGGGTGTTACTTTGTTAAGTGATATTTCACTTACCCATACCTAGAGCTCTACCGGCACGGAAGGACATCCCCAAGTTGAGTGTTCCCTCGTCATCAGGGCTGGCGGAAAGCACGAAATCGGTCTCGGGGAATATATTCCACTGCAGACTGCGGCTGCGAACGAAGGCCCACAACTTGTCGGTGATGAACCCGCTAAGATCTGAAACACCATCTTCTTCATCGCCATCCTTGATTCCTCTTCCTGTAACCTCATGGAACTCCTCTACGACTGCAGAAGTTTGACGAATTTCAAGGCCATCAGCCACCTGGATAGAAGCTTTCTTCAGTAACTTATTCATGTAAGTAACCATCTTTAACATAATGCATGAAGAAATGTCTCGGGTACTACATTTCTTGTTCAATTTTTGCATCAAGGCTGCTTCTCTTTCGCTAGGCGTTTGGATATTATTGCTGGCATCGTTATGCTCAACAACCATATTTCTAGCTTCCCTTTCAGGTTCTTGCGGTGAGGTTTTCACATGTTGTGCCCCTTCATCGTTAGTCACTTCCGATTCTTTGTTTTCATTCACTGTTTCTTCAATAACTTTATGGTCAGCATCTGCACCACTGTCTTCTTTCTTCGCCATAGGTGCAGGCTGATGTTCCGAAGAAATAACGATGACAGGTATTTTTCCTTCTTCCTCATGAGGCATATCTTTTATTTTAACATCACTGACCACCGGTGATTCCCCTGAGATGGGCCCGCACTTAGCTTGAGAAGCAAGAAGAAACACTACGAATAACTTGAGACTATTCCTCAGCATGGTGTCTGCACTGTTAAAATTCACACTGGTTGAATATTGTACAAAACTCGGACCTTGGTAGGTATATGTATTAATGACGCAAATCTTCGCGAGAAGTCACCTTTTATGTGAGGTGGGGAGGAGATATAGGAGGCAGTGCAGTGGTACGCGCGAAGTTGATCTGGGAGGGGGGGGGGAGGGCGTTCGAAACCGGTACGAATGGTCGGCCCTACTAACGAAGATGGAGAACAAGACCCACTAGGCGTAATATTGCGTGAGTGTGAGTGTGTGTGTGTAATATGTGTCGCGGACAGATACGAGGGCAAGGTCGATATACAAAAAATTACACAGGTGCGGAAGCCGGTTCCAATTTCTCGTCATTTTCTTTTTATTCTTTCACCTCATTTTTAAAGTCAAGTGCACGGACCGGATTCTCAAGCTAGAGTTAGGTGGGATGTTGGTTGGATTGTTGGACATCATGTGAGGTTCGCAGCCACTCATTATGATAGACTTGTTCGTCTCTTTTTGTTCCTTTGCTTAGAGTATTCAACACATAACGTCTAGCACGCAACGAGCAGTTTAAGGCAGCGACAAGTTCAAAACACTGATATGCAGGTCTGATTATATTTCCTCAGGGTTAATGTACACTAATTACTTCAAAAATATCAGTGAATTTCTCACCGCGACTACCTCGCGGCTTTGGGCCAGTGTGTCTCTTCTACCACGCCCTGAAAACGAGCAAATTTAATTTCTTCTGTTAGTTTCTGTCAGTTTTTACCACAATGTAATTGGCCACGCAAATCTGCAAAGTGATATTGATTGATGGACTAAAGTATACTATAGCTTCATTATGTCAGAAAATGTTTTCCTTACTATTATTACCTATTTAATCCGTGTGTGGGGTCGCTTAATTGGCAAAGTGGCTTCATTTTATGGCCAGTTGATCTTCTAAACAGTTATATCCTTGAAAACAAGGATAATTTTATTTATTTATTTATTTATTTATTTCCCGATCGAATGCAAAAGCGCAAAGCTATGGTGCTAGGCCATCTCAGGACTCGACAAACGAGTGGGTTTGAATCCCACCGTTGGCCATCCTTGAAACAGATTTCAGTGTTTCCCATTTTTAATTCCAGACAAATGCTGGGTTGGGACCTTCTAACAGACCATGGACGCTTCATTCCGATTCTTCTCCCAGTTTCAATAATATTTATTAATTTCATCAAGCATTAACTCCTCTCGCGAGACTGGCGTTTGGAAGGGCATACGAAAGTAAAAATTACACAGGCAAACAAAAAATATTTTTAAAAGCTTTTTTAATAATTATCTGTGATTCCTAAGTAATTTTGGGTGCTAAAACCGATTCTGGTGTCAGATTTTATGTATCACTCACAGTTCGTTCACATTATGATACCGATTACTCTAAATAATTGGGAAAAGGGGAAAATTAGTAATATCTAAGGAAATCACAAATTATAAAATAATATTTATTTATTTAATTATGCTACAATTGTTGGTTAATTTAAAGACTCATAAACACTTTAGGAGTTAATTGTTTTGTATTTTCTTTCTCTTTTTTCTGTAAAATTTCTTATGTAACTTTTTCTCCGATGTGATGCATTTTGTTGTTCCCGATGAAGTGACCAACAGTAATCACCCATCATGTTGGTGTTCCAAAGTCCCTGGTATCGTTTCTCCATCACCTTGATGTCCTGATGGAATCGTTCCCCTTGCTCTTCACTCACATCACCAAGATTTTCAGGGAAAAATTCAAGATGGTTGTGTAAAAAGTGGACTTTAAGGCTCATAGACATCCCAAACTTTTAAATTTACTCAGCATATTAGCCTCTATGAACTCATAGTCAGGGTCTTTTACATTGCCTAAGAACTTGGTTACAACTTCCTTAAATGCAATCCAAGCCTCTTTTTCAACCGTAGTCATCTTCGTTTCAAAGGTGGGATCGAACATCATTTTTCTTTTAGTTTGGCCTCTGATAGATGAGGAAATTTTTCACTCAAATACTTAAAACATTCTCCATCTTTAGGCAAGGCTTTCACAAACTGTTTCACCAAGCCTAATTTGATGTTTAGAGATGGAAGGAGTGCCTTTTTTGGATCTACTAAAGACCTATACAAAATGTTTTTTTTTTCGCCAGGTTTTAAAACTTTTCTTGTGGGCCATTGTTTTGTGAACCAATGTTTATCTATTGCTCTACTGTCCCGTTCACAAATAAAACACGAAAACTTAGTAAAACCCTTTTGTTGACCAAGGAGCATGCAAACAACTTTAAAATCTCCACAGAGCACCCAATCGTGAGCTGAATAGTTGATTTTCTGTAAAATCGTGTCAAGATTTTCATATGTCTCCTTCATGTGGACTGAATGAGCAATAGGAAGTGAAGCGTAAGTGTTTCGATTGTGTAGAAGGACAGCTTTAAAACTAGTTTTTGATGAGTCTGTAAAAAGCCTCCAATCTTCCTTATTATACTCAATACCGAATTCGTTCATTTGACCAACAATATCGTGACTGTAAACCAAATCCCCTTCCCGCTTGGAAAACTGAGAGAACTGTTTATCTCTATATCTGTACTTGTAAATACATGTATCAGGAGCCAATAAATGTTTTTCTTTTAATCTTGAGCCAAGAAGTTCTGCTTTTTCCTTCGTCAAACCTAAATCTCGCACTAAGTCATCTAGCTCAGTTTGCATAAACAGCTGTGGTTGTCAACTTTCTGAAGAACATTGAAATTCATCATCATTTTCTGGTGCACTTCCAACAGATTCTGATTCACTGGTATTTAAAATGTCGTCAATACAATGAGGAGGCTCAGGAACAGGCAGTCCAGGACCATGTTCTACCGGACGGATAGCGGACGGAAGGCTTGGATAAACAATCACTTCCTTATTTTTAGAGTTGTACCCAGAAACATCAACAGTACAAAAATAACAGTCATTTGAATGATGTTTTTGCTCTCTCCATACCATAGGCACTGCAAATCTAAAAGCTTTCTTTTCTTTTTTAGACCACTTCCTTAGAACCTCAACACAAACATAACAAACCTTGGGAGGAGCCCAACTTTTGTCTTGGTCACCAATTTTAACACCAAAATATGCAAAGTACACTTTTTTTACAAAGTCAGTTATGTTTCTTAATCACAAAATCACCACATATATAACAAAATGTGTTATGACAGTTTTTACAACCATGGCTAGTCATACTTAAAGCACATAGGACAAAAAGTGAACAGTGAGGTTATGTTTATTGGAGTGAATCAACTATACAGCTGTTAGAGAAGAAGAAAAAGAATGTGAGAGCAAAACAGTGTTGCAGGTTCTATTTACCACTGCTGCCAACCTACTATCATTTGATTTCTTTGTTTATTTTACTGTAATAAAATAAAATAAAAAACATACAAAATGTAATTTTTTATATTTTAAATTAAAAATTGTAAGAAACTGGTGGGTGATAGAGCAATTATAATATGATTTTCGGACTCAGCACACCAAAAATCATTAAATAGACTAATTTTATAGAAAAAGTTTTTTTTGTCGTTGGCCTGTGTTATCCACCGCACAAAAACTAATCTCACATTTTCCCCAAGCCCGTAGAAACAGGAATAATAAGTTTCAGTCTCACTCATGGCTGTGATTATATGGAAGCTACTGAGGTATGGGTGGTGTTTAGTGATGACATTCAGGGCACAGTCAGTGCCTGTGGATGCTGTGAAAGGTTCTACTCATAGGATTAGTACCGCTGTTCTGACTCAGTGAGGAAAGCAATGGCAAACTACCTCACTCCTCATCTTGCCTAGTACGCCTCAATATAGCGCTGCCTGGGGTTTTTGTGGGTATCTACCCACATAATCTAATGGCGGTACTATTTGAGGATCCAACCAGCCTTCGGGCTGACTACCTAACAGACCTGGCGAAACGTAAATATTATATGTCAGAAAACTCTACTAGTCTATAATGAGGCTCATTATAGTTCAAGTTTTCATTATGATACAGTTTCTCCCACCAATCATAGCTCATGAAACAGTTGTGTGACCAATTAGATGAGGATAGCATCGCACCTTTGTTCACTGCCCCCTATTTCAAATTTCACTGCGTGGCGAGTGTCATAGTGAGGTATTCCAGGAGGCCATGGTCAAATACAAGGTATTCTGTGCGTCCCATGCACTCTGTTCACCACATAAAACTAGTGAAATCTCGACAGATATTTATGAATATTTGTGTTCGATCATAAAATAGTTATAATTATCGTCGAACATACAGTAAACAGTCGTACGCAACTCGCCTATAATGATAATTAAGACACTCATGTGGGAATTATAAAACTCGCTACGCTCGTTTTATAAACATACTCGTGTCTTAATTATTGCCATTATAGGCTCATTGCATAATGTTCTATTATTTACTTATGTATTTATTTATTTATTTATTCTTCTGTCGATTTTGGCATACTGTGGACTGCGTTGAACAATCGGCCGACTTGCCAAAGTCTTCTTCTCCTCTCAGAATTTCTTCATGCGTTCGCTGACGCTCCTCCTTCTTCCTTCAGACCAGATGACCTTGGTTTTTGAGCTAGGTTTTTCCTGAAACCTTTTATAGTTATCAACCTTCCTTCGGAACAGTGATTTGTTGAGAATATCTTCTTAGTTGCTTATTTTTGTCTGTTTATTTTTTTTAAATTATTTGTTCATTGATTCATTTATTTATTTATTTCCTTTTTGTTTGTTTATTTATTTATGTATGTTCTTTTGTCTATTTATTACTTATTTATTTATGATTTATAAATTATTTACTCATTAATTTGTACTTGCTATTAGCTCTAGCTTTGAACCCCATCAGGGCATGAACCGTGGAAATCATGCAGTTAAGGCGTTATATCCTTGTGAGGGCATAATTTTAACTCTCCAGTATTTCGGTAGGACTCAGGTTGACCCAGCTTGCTGTAAAATGAATGATGAAACTATTTCTTCTCGGTGTAAACGGCGATGATGACCATAACACTCCTACTGTTATTGACTTAGGTAAAGTGTGTTATATGCTGTAGCCTCCATATTCCACCTGGGCTTAGAACAGAGGTTCTTAATTTACTTTGGAGTGATTGTTGTTGTTGTTGTTGTTGATGATGATGATTCATTTACGGACTTGCTTCGTCCTAGACCTGTGGACCGACGGCCTATGTTTCTAGCCACAAAACCACGAGGTGGTCTAACTAAGTGTTTTAAATGTAGGCTTTGTGGACTCGAGTACAAACCACGTGGTGGGAGATTAGCCGGGAACTTATATAAACTAGCAGACCCGTGCGAGCACTCGCGCATAATGGGATGTGTGCGCCCCATGTGTACAGACTACTCACCCGGCCCTAGTGCTATGCGGGCTGTACACGATGCCAGGGGCTATCGTCTAATTTATTTGTTTAAGCACTTTATAAACAGATAAATATATTTCCGTTGACTTTTAAAGAAATGCAAGAGTCTTCCTGTACTAACGCCACGATTTGGAAGATTTTGGTACAAACCACACCTTCTAACTCCCTCAGGGTTAGGAGCTTGAGTTTTGTGAAACATACACCTTAGCGTATTATATAATAAGATGATAAATTATAACATTAAATAAAATTAAAAGCAAAAAAAATCAAACTTTTCAAAATATATCTACGCCCTTTTTGATTTCATGCCACGACATTTAAAAGCTCTGATTGCAGCACATACATTAGGGATTCATCCCTTTATGAATTCACAAGGACAGAGAAAATTTACAGCTCTAATCTGTGGAAGTTCATTGTTTTCTCATACTCCTTTGTATTCATATTAGGGGCCTGGGACATCTAGGTCAACAACCCAGTGTAGTTGGGTGTGTGTTGAACTTGTCTGATAACCTGTATTTGGTTGGTTGCTTAGTTTAGGGGCTGCGACAACGCGGTCATGTAGCCCCGTGCACTTTGGGTGAGTGTAGAATCTGTCTGATAACCGATGTTAATTGTGATGACTGTATTAGTGTCTGTTATCTGTTTAATTGAAGTAAGGACTGCAGACGATAATTTCAAGTAGTTCCTACTTTTGCTACCAAATGCTACCGTCCACGGCACCTAGCTTGCGGACTTAGCTACTAGATACCATCGCAATCAGCATCTGGCGCGAACGTTGGAACTAGTACAGCGTTATCAATTCTAATCTACAAATTTTGGCTTCAAACAAGTGTAGTTAGTGGAAGGTTATTTTTCATGCCATAAATCTATGACATGGGACAGCCATCTTTAGGCTACTTCCCCTCCGAAGGAAGACATACTGACGGATTTTTAACGCTCTTAAAAATCCGACGACTTTGGCCAGGTTTGAACCCGCAATCTTGGGCATAGAAGCTCAGCATGCTACCAACTACGCCACCGAAGCCGCCCTAACCTGTGTGTATATGGTGACTGTAGTAAGTGTGTGTAACTGTATTAGGGATAGGGATGAGATAGGTGCCCCTTCACTTGAAGTAAGGTACTATCCCATTATTTGTCTGGAGTGAGTGTGGAAACACCCAGGGAAAAACCGCACCCAGGATTGTTGCTGTCATCGCCAGGATTTGAACCTGTGATCTCCGGACTTGCTGCAGCTACCCTCGCGACCGTGATGCATGGCCATGCCGCGTGAAATGTTATACTCCGATTGAACCGATCATTACAATTCAATTTACAAAGAAATACAATTTGTCCAGGTTTCTCAATGTATTTTGCCAGCGTTTCGTCTCGGTGTAGCCAGCTATTAGGCTCAACGTGACTGCCCGTTGGAAGCAGTTCTGGTCGATCTCTGTCTAACCGGAACAACAAACTATGTCATGCATCACAACCAAGCCTCCAGGTTTTAAGCTTCCTAGAAGAATTTGGTCCACCCTAAATAGAATAAGTACAAAATGTGGCAGATGCGCGGACTCTCTTCACAGGTGGGGGAAAATCCCATCTCCGAAATGTACCTGCGGTGCTGATAGACAAACTATTCAGCATATTATCACACAAGATTGTCCACTAACTGCCTTCTCTGGGGCTTCAGTTGAGTTCCTGATGGTTACACAAAAATGCATCGACTACTTGAAGGATGTAAATCTGACATTGTGACCCTTATCTGAGTTCAGCCTTGTATATAGTTATTTTCTATTCAGGCTGTTTTAATTATCTTTATGTTCGACCCGGACTATTATCTGTCAGAAAACTGTAGCTACTATAATGAGGCTCATTATAACACTATTTTTCATTATGAAACAGTTTCTCCCACCAATCAGAGCTCAAGAAACAGTTGTTTGACCAATTAGATAATTAGATGCGCTGAGTTCCACGGCCTTCTACTGTAAATCACACTGCCTGGCCTAGTGTCATAGTAGAGTAATCGAGGTGGCCATGGTCAAATATAAGGCATTCCCTGCGTCTCATGCCCTCTGTTCAGTACATAAAACTGGCGAAATCTCGACAGATATTTATGAATATTTTTGTTCGAACATAAAATAGGCTAGTTATAATAATTATCGTCGAACATAAACCGTCGTATGCAACTCGCCTATAATGGTAATTAAGACACTCGTATGGAAATTATAAAACTCGCGTACGCTCGTTTTATAAATATACTTGTGTCTTAATTATTGCCATTATAGGCTCGTTGCATAATGTACTATTATATTATAATATGCATTGTGATGTTTCTTGTACCATACGCTAAATAAATAAGGCTCAACAGATGGCAAGGCCTCATCTTTTTGATAAAAGAGAGCTATGTTTCTCATAATACATTGGCACTCCTCGTGACATCACAGAAGCTTTCAAAATGTACTATCCAGCGTCTTAGTGAGGTGTATCATGCCAAATGATAAGCCTAATAGTCCACAGGGTGCAAAACACTGGCAAAACACAGTAGATTGAAAAACCTGGACAATTTCAATTTCGTTGTAAACTTAATTGGTGCCTAATATGTGGTATTAATTTATTTTCGTTTGGTTGGTTGTTTCCTTAGTTTAGGGGCTGCAACAACGCGCTCATGTAGCTCCGTGTACCTTGGGTGTGTGTTGAATTGTTAAATATGGTAGTCTAATATTTGTTTCATCTTCATTGATGTCAATATACTTTTCTCCTATGTTATGCAGATTCCTTTTAGAAGCACTGCGTGGAGATTGAACATTTTCACTAGGATTGTTCAACATAACATTTTCACCTTGTTCAGCATCTACATCATGCTTTATCCATGGATATGTTCTATAATGCTTATTACCTTTGTTCTTTCTCTTTTTAAACACACCTTTAGGCTTTGTCATTGTGAAAAAGCACAAAATGAGGAGCACAATAAACAAAAATAGAAGTAAATCAAAGATATTACCACTTGTTTACATTCAAACACAAGCTAACTGCTCAAAGTTGACGCCAGTTTGAATTAACAGAATAACCAATTGATGTATCAGAATTTCTCTTCAAATTTAAGCCAAACCACAGCCTTCTAGACCAAATAGTTCCTGAGATATGCTGTTTATAAAACCTTGCAAGATTGTTTAAAGAAAAATTACGATTACAGTAAAATATATAAAAAGGAATTAAAATAGTAAATATTAGACTATTATAATAAAACACATACCAAATTAATCAGAATGAATCATATATTATCAATGTGTAAAAAAGTGAAAAATGTAAAAATTAACCGATTTGGACCTTTACGACTCCCCTTTGTGAAGACTGTATTAGTGTGTGTTATCTGTTTTAATTCAAGTAAGGGCTACACACAGTAATTTCTAGTAGTTCCTACTTTTGCTACCAAATACTACTGTCCACGACACCTAGCATGCGGGCTTGTCTATTAGATGGCATCGCAGTCAGCACCTGGTGGCGAAGGTTGGAACCTAAGAGCGTTATCAATTCTAATCAACAAATTTTGGCTTCACACTAGTGTAGTTAGTGGAAGGTTTCATGCCATAAATCTATGACATAGGACCGCCGGCTTTACTTCCCCTCCGAAGTGTCCTCGGACACTCCCGGCACTAAAAGCCATAGATCAATAAATAAATAACGCTCTTAAACAAGAAGAACTAAAGAGCCTACTTTTCTTAAAATTAAGTTTCATGCCAATGATTAATCTACAGTATATGAATGAACCTATATAGAATAATGATGAAAGTAAGTTGGTAATATCGAAATGTCTAATTAGTTCGAAATAATGTAGCCTAATAGAGCACTACATTTGGCAGCAGTGGTGACTGAATATATTCTTAGTTCCATCTCTTAAGGTACAGAATACAAAATTTGGTTGAAGTCCAATGGACGTTACATGCAGTTAGGCATTGGATCCATCAGCACGCGTAAAAGCATGTTGGCAACAATGCCATGCGTGTGCTGGTCAGAAATAATCTGAAATATTATGATATTTTGTTGTGCCAATTTCGCATGAAATCCATTTGTTAGTATAGAAGTTACATGTACTATAAAATTGGATATATCAGCAGGCATATAATCATGTTGGCAGCACTGACTTATATTAATTACTCCAAATTAATCTAGAATGTCAGGTGCTATACGTGTGCAAAGTATAGAGCTGTTGGCTCGCATACTTTCTGATATATTGATATTAGGGTAAAAAATATAGACAGCATTTATTAACAGTAGGCAGCCCTGATTGCTCTTAAGAATACTATAGTCATTATCTGTTATGTTACACAGAGCACATACGAAATTTGGTTGAAATCCAACTGATAGTATATAAGATACACGTATATAAAAATTGGTCCTAACAGCAGGCTTAGAATCATGTTGGTAGAACTGACGTATATAAGTTACTCCAAATTAATCTAAAATGTCAGGTACTGTACGTGTGCATAGTTTAGAGCTGTCGGCTTGCATACTTTCTGGCATATTGGTATTTGGATTTAAAAAAATAGGAGAGCATTTATTAACAGTTGGCAGCCCTGGTGGCTCTTAAGAATAAGCTCAGTCATATCTGTTTATATAGACATACGGTATTACATACAAAATTTGGTTGAAATCGAACTGATAGTGAAGACGTTATATGAAAGGAAGAAGGAAGATTGTAGTTTTACGTGACCGTGAATCTTGTGATTATGAGCCACGGGACCTCCTTTTTACGTGGAATCCGAACCACAGGACATGGCATTTCACATCGAAAATCTCACATGCATTGACCGGGAATCGAAACGTTATATGCATTTAAAATTGGACCTATCAGAAGGCTTAAAATTATTTTGGCAACACTGCCATGTATGGCCTCCTGGAAATTAAACTGAAATAGTATTATCTACATCTGTGCTAATTTTGGAATAGCTCCCATGCATACCTTCCAAGATATCCAACACGGAGCTCAAATTTCTAGTGCGTTTTTTCAGCAGTTGGTAGCACTGACATCATTTTCAAACATGGGCTTGAGATATTCCGGTATACGTCTTTACTCATACTAAATTTGGTTTCGATTGCTGCAGCCGTTTAGGAGTTGATAGGGGGGATACACACACAGACAGACAGACACACATTTACCCAGATTGATCTCATAAGTCTACTTTTTCTTCATTTTTGCAAAATGTGATAAGTAGGCTAACAATCCAACGATTTCGGCAGGGTTTGAACTAGTGACTTTGGACATAGAAGCACAGCATGCTACCAACTACGCCACCAAAGCCACCTTAATTTAATTTAATTTCAATCGCATGTATTGCAATCTATCATGGATAGATTTCTGGACTAAGGGCTTATCTGGATTATCGTCATCAATTCATTTCTCGACACCATGATATCATGGCAACCAGTGTTCGTCGTCTATGTGTACTGGGTCAGTAGCGTTGCACGTTGCTGTAACAACGCAAGCTCTTAGTTACTAGTCCTTCAGCGGTCCCATGTCATAGATTTATGGCATGAAAAAGAACCTTCCACTGACTACACTTGTGTGAAGCCAAAATTTCTTGGTTAGAATTGATAACGCTTTATTAGTTCCAACGTTTGCCACCAGGTGCTGACTGCGATGCCATCTAATAGGCAAGTCTGCAAGCTAGATGTCGTGGACAGTAGCATTTGGTAGTAAAAGTAGGAAATACTTGAAATTATAGTCTGTAGTCCTTACTTGAATTAAAACAGATAACACACACTTATACAGCCATCACAATTAACACCGGTTATCAGACAGATTCTACACACACCCAAAGTTCACGGGACTACATGATAGCGTTGTCGCAGCCCCTAAACTAAGGAACCAACCAACCAGGTACTAGTCCGTGTAGCCGAAGTGGCTATCATTCTTGGCTTTCACCGTGGAGGCACCGACAGTAGTGGCTACGCGGGCTAAAGCGCTGCGTTAGGTCAAGGGGCCAAGCTCTCTGCTGACTCGGTAGACGCGTGGGTTCGAGCCCCACCGTCGGCTGTCCTTGAAATGGTTTTCCGTGGTTTCCCATTTTCAACACCAGGCAAATGCTGGGACAGTACCTTCTGACAGGCCACGGCCGCTTCCTTCCACATCCTTGCCCAGTTTCATTCATCTTCATCCATTCCATCTCTCATCCCGACGCGCAGGTCGCCCACGGGCGTCGACTAGAAAGACCTGCACTCGGCCTCTCAGGAGGCTACACGACAAAAAAAAAACGTGGAGGCCTGGGTTCGATTTCCGGCTCTGCAAAGCAAAATGTAATTCTGGTTTAAGGGTTGGACTGGAGTACTCGTGAGGCAATACTGTGAATAGGTGGGTTCAATTCCTAACTCAGCCATCCTGGAAGTCGGTTTCCATGGATTCCCACGTCAACTCAAGGCAAATGTCGGGATGGATCCTCACGTCAGGGCACAATCGCTTCCTATCCAAATCCTACCTTGATTACAAATACACACACATCACAGTGGCACAAGTATCAGATAACTTCTAAACCCACGCACAAGCTCACGGGGCGTCGTGACCACGATATCGCAAAGCCCATAAAGAATCAACAAATGAAGGGTCCACGGAAAGATGGGGGAATGTCACTCAAAATGTAAAATCGAGATATCAGCGCGATCTGGTGGGTCTCTTAGCGACGTATTGAAGGCACAATTGTGTCTGGTTAAAGGAATCATCGACTCTAATGAAGCCATTTCATTACATGTTATCTGATTTTCTTGAAATTGATATCACTGAATCCAAGAATATAAACTAGTGGTTTATTTTGCCAAAAAAGAAAAATATTTCAAATATTAATCACAAAAATAACGTGCATTTTTAGAACTCGATATCTTCGCTCTTTTTCAAGTTAATTGAGTCATTGTTGTCGCAAATTTATCTGCTGAATGTTCAGAATGTTGTATAGCAGAATCGTTTTTGTATCATTGATTGAGGCAAATATATTAGCTTTGTTTTACAATTTACGTTATTTTGATTGAAAAAATAAATTAATTGTGGGGGGTGCGACCCCTAATTTCAATTTAACAGCTTCATTCTGCTTTACAACATAGCTGCATTATTTGTATATATTTTAGTTTTTAAATGAAGCTAATATCTGCATTCTAAGTGGACATTTTAACTGCCCAAGTCAAGACAAATATTTGCAAAAATGAAGTGAGGGAAATCGTAACTTAAAGTTGAGGTACACATTTAGAGTAAAGAGTCTTACATTCCAACTTCTAAAAACTGCATTTTCTTTGGATTTTAAGTCAATCTTCTGCATTCCCCGATCCGTGGGTATCTCCTAGATTGTTTTAGTTCTGGAGTAGACTGTTTCAAAGCCAGATTAATGTGTGCTTACATAAAATGGGTTGTTATGCACTCCGAAGGAGGGCAAAATGCCCTCCCAGGAGGACTGGCCGCCATCACAACTACGGTGATCTTCGGCCGTGGGGAACCCTGTTTATTGTGCTTTAAAAAAGTGTACAAACATATATATAAAAATATACAATTGTTCAATATCTTGCTGTTCTAGATGTAAATATTACTTAAAATATATAAATGTAATATCAAAATTTAATAGAATTACAGGTGATAGTTAAATGATGTGTGAAACGTCGGTGAATGTGTGCTTTATCTGCTGCATCTATGCGTCAAAGTGACAGCTGCTGAAAAGTGTGTACACCGATCATTAAAGTGAATATAAATGAGCTTAACAACAATACAACTAGTATAAACTATATATTTCTGGAAACTAGAGAGGACATACTATCGAATGAGACAATAAAAAAAAATCGAAAATTTTCTTGAAAGTGACTACCGGTAATGGAAGGTTCAATGAATACCTCAAAATGTAAAGTCGAGATATCAGCGCGATCTGGTGGGCCTCATTGTGACCTATTGAAGGCACAATTGTTTCTGGCGAGGCACAATGAGGGGCATGAGAACATGTCGTTTCAAGTTGACGCGTGCATATATGTACATATAAGACACGAAATTTTAAAACTCGTTTCCTGAACATTTTACATTATTTGGCGTTTCCCCTTCTTCCCCTGGACCCTTCTATTCTTAGTTACCTAAACTATTAATTATTCAAGCAATAATAACAAGTAGTTCCGTGACGAACTAAAGAGCCTACTTTTCTTAAAATTTAAGATGCATACCAAACTAGAATAATGACGAAATCAAGTTGGTAATACCAACATTTCTAAGTACTGCAGATTGAAATACACCTGAAATAGTGTAGCCTAATAGAGTAACATTTGGCAGCCCTGGTGACTCAGAACCTATATTCATATTTCCATCTCTTAAAGTACAGAAGGCACACACAAAATTTGGTTGAAGTCTATTGGATAGTATGGACGTTACATGCTGTTTGATGTTGGATTTATCAGTGCGCGTAAAATCATGTTGGGAACAATGTCATATATGTAATGCTCAGAATTAACCTGAAATATTACGATCTATTATAGTGCCAATTTTGAAAAATTCCATTTGTTAGTATGGAAGTTACATGTAATTAAAAATTGAAACTATCAGACAGCTTAGAATCATGTTGGCAGCACTGAGGTATATTAGTTACTCCAAATTAGCCTAGAATGTTTGCAAAGTTTAGAGCTGATGGCTTGCATACTTTCTGATATATTGATATTAGGATTAAACAAATACAGAGAGCATTTATTAACAGTTGGCAGATCTGATGGTTCCTCCGAATACGCATAGTCATAAAGATGGCAAAGAGGCCTCTTTGCATCTTATCAAAATAGAATTCCATTAGGTTCACTCGATTTTTATAAAACTTCATGAACTTTCCTGCTGAGTGGTTAGTACAGAAGTTATTTGGAAACAACCTGTATGTCCGCTTACACTATAATATTCGTAATAGGTGATACGAATTTCTCTGCAATGATGCTGGCAAGACCGCTGCTGCGGTGAGGTTAATGAGTAGAGAGGATTAGAGGTCTGAGAAATGCAATCCAAACATTTCATACAAGAAATTCTTTCCTCTGTGAATACAACTTAAACCAGACTTTCAGTTTTCATTGTCGGAATAGTGATTGGTGCAATATTGCGGTGGTATTGCTGGAATGATTCTCTTCCAAACTGTAATAATGCCAATAGCTACCTACGGACTGAACATTATATGGGATACTCTTACTGTCACAGACCTCTTAACACTATAAAAAATCAAGGCCCGCTACTGGGAATAGGAATAACAGCACCATCAAGACAGACTTATATTATTATGCTTAGTGAGAATTTCTTCATAGAAGATACGAGGTTGTAGTTGCATCTTCCAAATACAAAGGCATATGAGGAAACCTTTCAAATATTACTTGGAAAAGGGAATAACATTTGAACAGAGTTTTATACAACAGACGTCATACTGACACAAAACTGGAGACAAGCTAACTATAAACTGAGACACCCCATAACACGATTTGCAGTACACGGGTTTCACCACAAGCTATGCACCAACAAAAGATTTCATTACCCAAATGAGGACTGTGTGAGTGAATTATGTATCAATGTTCCCGATATCATGCGAATATGTACATAAAAATACTAATATCACTAACGAAGCTGTGTAGTGATTAGATACAGGCAAATCATATTATTTTCAGATGTATTATGTATTTTCTCTGGCTATTTTGCTGCAATAAACGTTTCATTCATTCTTTCATTTTCGGAAAAGATATTGCTGAAATTGTAATTTGATGATGATAGTTGATGTTTAAGTGCCTAACATGGAGGTTATATGCCTCTACTAATTCTTTGGGGTGAAAATGAAAAATGAATATAAAATGAACACTAGAACAAAAAATAACTACAACTTACAACCAAATTACGGATAGGAGAACAAAAGGACAAAAAGGATGTAATAAGGGAAATACAATGCAGATAAAAGAAATAATCTCAATCCTCAAAAAAAAGGGAATTGACGGATTTGGAAAGGTGTGCCATGAAAGGCAGATAAGAAGAGAAATAGGAGAGAGTCCGCCTCAGAATCGCTGTAAAAAGGAAAAAAAAAAAACAGATCCAGCTCAGGTATCTTCCCAAACTCAACAGCCGTGAGCCCTTGAGGGTATAGCACCTCCAGTGGTGGGGCTACACAAACCCTGCCTCCTTTATGACCTTGTACAGAAGGCAAGAGATATGATGAAAAGAAAAACAAGAGATCTGACCCTTTGAAGAATGAGGGTATCAGGAATGATTAAACAAGGTCCAATTAAGGCGGGAATTTGAAAGACACCTTAGACCTCGGATATCCTAATACCGTAAGGGTCGGAAGAGAACAAGAGTTGAGACCGACAGTAAATATTCCACAGACGACTCCGGCACAATTTAGTGGAAGCAATCGCGAAGTCAGCTGGGGAACCCTGATCGATAACCAGCGTCCCACAAGTAGTAAGCCCCTGAAGGAGGGGGAATGTCGTAATGTCGTAAGTGAACGAGAGGTGACCAAGGGTGGTCGACATGAAAGATGACAGAACGGAGCCCGGCACAAGTAACCAGAATTAACATTTCTCGACAGATCCGGGATTCAAAATCGGACCTCCAAGGCGAAAGCTTTGCTTTTTGCATTTTATGTATAATTTTATTTAACCTTCAGTCGTTTGATCACAGAAACCTATGTGACATTTTGGGTCTAATCTTATACTCTAATGCCGCTGCTGTTACGGAAGATTTTTAATCTTTACCTTATGACGGAAGGTATGATGCGTAATATATTGTATGTAATATCTACTAGAATCGAAGTTTTATACTCTCCGTTGTACCCGTTCGTCCTGGGAATGCGATGACCCATCTGCTATTACATCGCATTCCTGGATTTCCAAGACAGAGCGGAGTTAAATGAACCTCTAGTCAAATAAGGAATGTGTCGGAAATTCAGTTGAATTATATCAAAAGCAGAGGGTAACACAAGATAAAGTATCTCCAGGGTCGTTACGGGTTTAAATTTAATTTAAAAAAAATGCAAATATAAATGGGCGCCATCAACTGAATCCCTAGCAAACCACATCCTTCCTGGTTAAGCCTTAATTAAGACATGGAAAGAAAAATGAAAATCACATCATCATCAGATCACAACTAAGATAAAAACAAATTTATTCAACTTTGATAGTCAGACAGACATATTAAACACTCATCCTACCTAAGAGCATGGTCGAATGCCAACGTTAAATTGTCATTGTCCAGAAAATCGAACCATCTCCATTCTACTCAAAGTGTATTTAATCCACATAAAATAGGAAAAATTTCTAAAGTTCTCTTGGGCTCTCAGGATCACCGTAGCACTATGTCTTTGCGTCACTGACATTCGTGATAACTGAGACCTAATTTCTCTTTAAATTAACATCATGAATGTGGATGTAAAAAATATTATTAATCTGTCTAAACACACATATTATAAACACATATTTTAAATATCACATAATTTATGGCTTGCATGGCATTATTCAAATGCTGAATATGTTAGTAAAATGCTCCTAAACATCGAATAATTAATTTACACTATTTACACTGTCATTAATCATTGCTTATTTGTGAATCACAGAAAATCCACTATTCATTGGTTATAATCATCATCATCATCATCAAAATTAAATATTTAATTCATCAACACAAGTTGCAATTCTTCAAATCATTTCTCAAATAAATTTATTTAAATTCATTTAAATTTATTAATCATCAGCTTCTTTAGTTAATTATCACCTTCTAATTCAGTTATTCATCATCTATTCAATCATCTATTAATTTATTTAAGTCAGCTTATTTATTCAATCTTTAATTCATCCATTTATTTAATTCATTGATCTATTCCAAAATTTAATTTATCAACTTATTTAAATTTTATTCATCTGGTTATTTAGATTTTTATTATTTCAACTAGTCATTCTGATTTTTATTTCATTAGGTCAGATCATTAATATGCTTAAATTTCAGATTATTATTTCATTAATTATTATTATCAGAAAATCTCGTATTATCAACATTATTTATTTGTTTAATTTCCTAACAAATTGTTTAATATGGTTTATAGAACGTTGTCTTACAGTTTTATCACTTCCAAGTTATATTTCGTATTTAATTATCATGCCAAGAAATATTATTGCCTTCACAAATTCACGTTGGATCTCACTATCCACAACTACATTATATATTTTCACTTTATCAAATATCACATTTGAATACCACAATTATTCCACAAACTCCATTAATATTCAGCGCACAGCATGAATCTCAAAAATTATGCTAGACTGGGTTCGACAACCTCATGTCTGCTTCAAAATACATTAGCAATATTGCAACTTCCACTTGGCAACTTCCACAAAATGCCTATCACAAACTTCACTTAATCACGTTGCATGATCTACAAAAATACATAACTGGCTTCAAATTATCAACGCACACAATCTCCAATAACTGTAATTAATCTGATCACATCTAGACAACTTCTTAAACAATTAGGAAAAATATATTACCTCAGTAATCGTAATCAAATTCAAAACCTGCTTTCCAATAGCATAAATTCTCTCAAAATTCTCATAATTCACTTCACAGAAAAACACCAATGTGCTATGATCTCTCACATCGAAATATGCAATACTGATCTGCCTTAAAATAAATCTGACCATTAATGATTCATCTTACAAGATTCAATTACTTTAAATCCTTCTCAAAGGTATCAAATTCAATCATAAAAATTATCAAAAGCATCAGCTGTAACAGCTGTTAACTGAAAGTACTCTCAAAAGAGTACAGCAACAAAACATTGGATTGGCAAACAAGAATTACAAAATGTAACCCTGCTGACATGTATTTTTAATTTATTTAACAAAATTCGACTGATAAGTGACTAGTAGTTCCTTGTTTGATCCTCTTACAATCTCAAGTACACTCGGATGATAAAAATGAGTTCCTCAATGGCAAGTAAGATGAGTAACCACCACACGATCGTATAAATACGAAAGGCCTTGCCCCGTCGTCTAACATGATAATGCCCTGAACGATGGGTAAAGATGTGTACCACCACGCAATCGTATAAATACGAAAGGCCCCATCTCGTCGTCTCATGAGTGAATGTACCAGATTGGAATCAACAAGTCTCTAGTTGTCACATAAAAGCGATATTCATTCACTTGAGTGAATAACATCTTAATATCTCCAAACAATCCAATGGAAAAAATCCCTACTGATGAATAATACACACTCGCTAGTATGCAATGAACTGACGAAGTGATTTAAATAATCCAATTGCAGATCACGATTTCGAAATACTCGCCACAAAAAAATTAACTATCCAGGAAAACTATCCTTACTGGAAAATGTCTAAAAGACCAAACATCTGCTTAATAAAGCCAAACAATGGTGAGAATTTCGTATAATGGTGCCTACCATATCATATGGTAACGCCATATTCTAGCAATACTCGGAGCAAATAATGTTTAAGCCATGTCTAAATAATCGTATAACTCCTACTAGAAAAATATATACATGTATGCCCAGTGTTCATGAAAATATCATATTAGAAAATCATAATTCTTACAGTACCTTCTCATATTAGCTGTTATTATATTTCCAAGATCGTCGATTATTCTTGTGTGTAATAAATTTCTCGAAAGATCGACGTGAATATCGTTTCACCCACGCGGTAACGATCGCCTCCATATCCCAAGTGAATTAGCTGTTAGACCTCCTCTTCTTCAGGAATCGAATCCATCGCTCCGTGGTGCCATCGCGTCTCTGTCTTCGTTTACTCCGACATGATGAACTGCATGTTATTCATAGCGGATACTGTCCAAATCCTTACGTAAAAGTTCATAAAAGCAGCGTACCCCATATTCTTCTTTTATGTTACGCCACTGTCCCATATAATGTTCGGTTTGCTTGTTAAAAGTTCAATCTCCACAGCGGTTAAGTCTCACTTGCAGAAAATAAATTTTATTTATGAGAGTGTATAAGTTTTTGTAACACCCTGTAGCCTTGTTTGTACTCGATATTTTATGATAATTCATGAAAAAGAATTCTATTAATGCACGTGCCAATGTTCATAAGTGCATATAATTGTAACAGTTCGTTTGCTTAAAATCGTTAATGTTGTTTGAACCCCATGGTCGCTCTACATATTCCGTTATGAAATGCATAGTCGTAATGTAATTTGAATATCTAAGTTCATAATTGCAGTATATTGTAACTATCTGCCTGCACAATTCTATTACTGAATACAAGTCCCAACTCAATGTTGTAACTGAATGTTGAAATGAAGTTCAGCTTCTTTAATGTTGCCTGCGTATAAAAGTCGGAACTAGCCCGCTCTGATCTACTGCATTGTTCCAGAATGAACTATGCCTAAAGCCGGCCTCGCCATGCCGCTTTGCTATACTGTTCTGCGTTATAAAATGCAGCTCGAAATAAAGTTCTCAAACTCGTATTACAATGCTGTTCTGAACCTCGGCTTTTCTCCTCCGTACTCGGCCCGTACAGCTTGCATCGGAACCGGTCTTCTCGCCGTCTGCCCTGCGTTGCTCGCCTTGGCTCAATGACCTACTTCCTGCTCTCTGTTTGGTTAAGTAATACTGTCGCCTTCGCTTTACGTAACAAGTGTTGTTCACCGCTCGACTTTACCGTACGCTCTGCGCATGTGTACCGCTCAGCTCGCTGGCTGAACTCGACTGACTTCTCTAAACTGCATTGACCAACTCCTACCTGGCGCGGTCACGTGATTCTCCCCCACCTACTACGGTCGTGCGTCACAAATATAATCTCGACCACCTTCATCTCGGCTATTAAGTTATACAATAACTTAAGGGATTATCTGTCTTTCTTCAAGTTATTATCATATATAATGCTTGTTATCTCTTCTCTTCTGAGATGATTAAATACTATGTTCCATTAAGATCTTAATAAAACTTTAATATTCCTCCCATAATTCCATCTACTTGACTGGCAGTGCCTTCTTGATCCTTGGCCTTCTACGTCATTTCCTAATATTCTCCTCTACTCGATGTGAGCGCTATCTTTACAACTCTTCCCATAAATCTCAACTACGGCTCAATGTCAGCTGGCGTAGCCGATAGCCTCAACTGGGTATCGGGTACACCGTTAAGGTGTATTCTACTACTGATATGTTGACGTTTATGTTTTATTAATCATAATGTCCTTATACTGCATTCTTTTATTGTTGACAGTGTCTACACCAGCTATATTTTGTACTACAAATCAGAAATACAGTAACTTTTGCGTGATAATGCAGATTGTTCTATGAATAATATTTCCTTCTGTTATTCGGGTTATATTGTAATTGGTAATCATCCTGCCCTATGACTATGCTAATTTGTAACGCAACCGGTTGTTAAATAATGAATTTAGTTGATAACATGTCAATAACATACGGTAATTAAACTACGAATATATATTATTATGCGATAATTTTCTACTAGAACCAAACAGTAAGTAATGATACTTTGCCATAAGAATAGTGGACCCCATTAAATCAAAAATAAACACTATCAGGAAAGTAATTGTGAGACTGAGTTCTCGAGGAAAAGTGTGTGTATACATCCCTTTTTACTATTGTTGCATTATCAGCTACGTTATTGTACTCCACAGTACTGTAGGCTACATTTCGACTATTAACAGTGGGTTAATATTGAATTTGAGTAACATCAGAATCGAGGAGAACCGTGTTCTAAACTCACTTAAGGGCAAACTGCGATATATGTTGGAATGTATCTTTCTATAACTTATAAAGATACCTCTCCGGCAACGCCGGGTACAATAGCTAGTAGTGAATAAAATCGAAACATTCACTACCATGTGCACGAACAATACGGTCCATTAAAAAAAAAATAGGAATATAATAATATATTTAGCGCAGCCAAATAGCCATAACTGGAAAGGAGATTACATTGATGGGTTACATATTTGCATAATCACTTATAGACATTGTTCTTCTTGTACAGAATTCTATGTGGTACCGTTCACACATTTTTCCATATAGTCTATACTTGTGTCTTGGATGTCTTTTGAGTTGCAGATGAGATCACCTTTTGAAAGTGTATGTGTGTGCACGCGTATGTGTGTGTGTTTGATTTTGAGTGTGTGTCCCTAATAATTTCTAAACGGCTCGAGCGATTTCAATAAAACTCAGTAAGATCATAGTACTATTACGGTCGACCCCGACCGTGCCCTACACATTTTATAACGTCTCACCAATCCAACATGGCGGCTGTGCGACAGTTTTCAACGGCATTCTATATCTCCGAATCTATTATTGATATCACCCTATGAGACTTTCAAAACCTTGGTAACTACAAAACGAATATGGCGGCCAAGCGACATTTCTCGCGATTCTACCATCCAATTGCAATGCAACCTGGTACAGTTAATGGTTATGCACATTATAATGCACTGGCATCTAACTTAGTTCAGTTGATTACATAACCCCGAGATGGCGGCTGTGCGAAATATTTCACCTGCATTCTATATCTCCGAAATTATTACAGATATCACCTTGAACTGTTGTACGGTGATAAAGGGCACTACTCGAAGTTTACCTATTTGACGTTCAATAATCTGTCAACTACAAGACGAACATGGCGGCCAAGGGAAGTTGAAACACTTAAACAGACTTCTCACACGATTTAACCATCCAAACGAATTCAAACGTGGTACAGCCAATGGATAAACAGATTGTAATGCACTGGCATCTAATTTTGTTCAATTGTCTACACAACTTCAAGATGGCGGCTGGGCGAAATATTTCACCGCCATTCTATATCTCCGAAACTATTACCGACATCACCTTGAAATTTTTCACGGTGATAAAGGGTACTACTACAAGTTCAGATATGAGACTTTCAAAAACCTGTAAAATACAAAACAAACATGGCGGAGGTGAAATATTTTAATAGACTTTTCTCGCGATTTAACCAACTGGGCACAGTGAAATTTGGTACAGTAAATGTGTATACACATTGTAATGCACTGTCATTTAATTTAGTTCAATTGTTTATGTAACTTCAAGATGGCGGCTGTGCGCAATTCCAAAATTAAGTAATTATTTCTTGTGTATTAATCATGCGATTGAAGTGAACGTTAATAATGAACCTATGCATAAATCGTCATCTAATAATACAGAACTCTATGGCCTACATATATAAAAATCCAACATTGCGACCAACCGAAATATTTATAAGGTTCTCAAACTGAAATTGTGTATATTGATAGAGGCAATTAACATAAGTAAGATATATGAAAATAGGCTGCATAATTCTTCACGGAACTACTTGCTTTTATAACGTGGTGGCAATATGTAGTTCACTAATTTTCTTCATTTACGAGTGGCTCCCTTTTGAAACCTAGCTAGGAGGCCATGTTTACATTCCACGTCTGCGTGGAGCAAGAGCTTTTCCAGCTCGAGAAACAGCGTTGTCAACTCTCTATAGTAGCCACTGAGAGCAAGCAGCAAGATTAAACAGAACTGTGCGCAATACTGCAGTATTGGGAACCTGAAAAGTGAGTCGCACTCCACGTGGACTGACAGAGGAACAGCGAACAGTCAATATGGTTATAATGTGTATATTAAGGCTTTCACGGCCTGGATTATACACACATCAAAAAAAGTTTTGCATCACCTCGGTTCCCAGATCTCCGGCATATAGACGTTGACTGTGTATATTGTATCAAAGATACAGTCCCTTTGACTGTTCATAGATGTCACTAAAACTGCTCAAAGATGTAAACAACCATGCATGAGCAGGGCCTATTAGACGGAGGGGGTACGACAGCCGATCAGTTCCAGTCATTCCACGAGGACGAAGGTACGCTGCTCATGTTGTCTGTAGTTCTACCATGCCTAGAAGGTCAATACCGCAGTTCGATCGCGTCCGCATTGTTACTTTGTGTCAAGAAGGGCTCTCAACAAGGGAAGTTTCCAGGCGTCTCAGAGTGAACCAAAGCGATGTTGTTCGGACATGGAGGAGGTACAGAGATACAGGAACTGTCGATGACAGGCCTCGCTCAGGCCGCCCAAGGGCTACTACTGTAGTGGATGACCGCTACTTACGGATTGCCGCTCGGAGGAACCCTGACAGCAATGCCACCATGTTGAATAATGCGTTTCGTTCAGCCACAGGACGTCGTGTTTCAACTCAAACTGTGCGCAATAGGCTGCATGATGCGCAACTTCACTCCCGACGTCCATGGCGAGGTCCAGCTTTGCAACCCCGACACCATGCAGCGCGGTACAGATGGGCCCAACAACATGCTGAATGGACCCCACAGAATTGGCATCACGTTCTCTTCACCGATGAGTGTCGCATATGCCTTCAACCAGACAATCGTCGGAGACGTGTTTGGAGGCACCCTGGTCAGGCTGAACGTCTTAGACACACTGTCCAGCGAGTGCAGCAAGGTGGTGGTTCCCTGATGTTTTGGAGTGGCATTATGTGGGGCCGACGTACGCCACTGGTGGTCATGGAAGGCTCCGAAACGGCTTTACGATACCTGAATGACATCCTCCGACCCATAGTGCACCCATATCGGCAGAATATTGGAGAGGCATTTGTCTTCATGGACGACAATTCTCGACCTCATCGTGCACATCTTGTGAATGCGTTCCTTCAAGATAACGACATCGCTCGACTACAGTGGCCAGCATGTTCGCCAGACATGAACCCTATCGAACATGCCTGGGATATGTTGAAAAGGGCTGTTTATGGACGTCTTGACCCACCAACCACTCTGAGAGATTTACGCCGAATTGTCGTTGAGGAGTGGGACAATTTGGACCAACAGTGTCTTGATGAACTTGTGGATAGTATGCCACGACGAATACAGGCATGCATCAATGCAAGAGGACGTGCTACTGGGTATTAGAGGTAGTGGTGTGTACTGCAATCTGGACCACAAATGCTGAAAGTCTAGCTGTATGATGGTACAACATGCAATGTGTGGGTCTCATGAGCAATAAAACGAGCTGAAATGTTGTTTGTGTTGATCTCTATTCCCTTTGTATTTAAAGGTTCCGGAACTCCTGGAACCGAGGTGATGCAAAACTTTTTTTGATGTGTGTATAAATAATTCAAGTTTCTTGGGCTAATTCCGTGTGTATTTAGAGTAGAACCATACGTTTCGGAGAAACCTTGCCTCCTTTTTCAATGGAAATAAAATAATGTGGCCAAAAAAAGTAGATCAATGAGATTACAAAAATTACAAAAAATATAGATAAATTCCTCTGTTCGTCACCAGAGAGCAGCTGCCAGAAATTACTGTATGGACCATGGTAGAACGGCGGACAGAGTAGAAAGTAAGGAGAAGGTAAAGGGAGCGGGGTGAAAACATAGAGACTCCTCGAAGAATGAGGATGTCCAAAAGAAAAGAGGGGGGGGGGAGGGTTAGATGATTATAAGGAAACATGAACACAAACACTTCGCTTTCTTTGGATATGTATGTCATGTGCTATGTTTCAAATGAATGTTATACAGCCAGAAAGCAACCCTTTTCAGTTCGGAGTGTTAATTATGCTTGGTTGGTTGGTTCCTAAGTTTGGGGCTGCAACAACGCGGTCATGTAGCCCCGTGTACTTTGGGTGAGTGTAGAATCTGTCTGATAATCGGTGTTAATTGTGATGACTGTATTAGTGTGTGTATCTCTTTTTTTAATTCAAGTATGGACTGCAACTTTGCATTTTTCAAATAGTTCCTACTTTTGCCGCCAAACGCCACCGTCAACGACTACTAGGCCTAGTTCAGAACTTAGCTACTAGACGCCACCGGCAACCTAAGAGCGTTGTTTACATTCTTAACCTATACAATTTAGTTTCACACAGGAATAATTAGTAGAAAGTTCTATAACATGCCATAAATCTATGACATGGAACCGCCGGCTTTACTTCCCCTCCGAAGGAAGGCATACTGAGGGATTTTTAACGCTTGATGACATAATTTGAATGAGATTAGTTAGTTAGTTATTGTAGTTTTAAGGGGCGGAACTACGAGGTCATTGCCCCTAAGAATAAGATTAGCTTACATTTCATAATGTCGATTATTCAGGTCCGTATTGACGTAACTATAACTTTGAAAGAATAATAGATTTTCCGCCTTCAATACTGTTTATTTCTATTACTTACAGGGACTAGTTTCGGGGGCTAATACTCCCCCTTCCTCAGCCTGTCCAACAAAACTTCACAAAGGAAAACTTTCCATGTACAAGCTAATACAAAACACATGAAGAATAAAGAATAATGAAATAATAATTATTTACAATCCCGCTCGACGCTCCAAAGAAGATACTCTTATTGGATCACTAAGGCCTAGGCGCATCAGAACTCCTGAATTGGGCCGGTGCTGCGGTCCGCTGTCCCCACTGCGTCATCGTGGGCCCACTCTAGTCCCCTTGTTGCTCTTGGCAAACGTCAAGGCGGAGAAAATTTCTGGCCGCGTCACGCGCCGCCAGGAACTGCAGTGCGCAGGGCGTGAACAAAAACAAACCGGATGCGCCTTGCGAAGTCTCTTACAGCTGAGTGTTAGTGACGTGCTTGGGAAAAGGTGGCGGTTGGGGTTGTGGGAGATGGGAGGCTAAGGAAATGAGAATGAGTGAGGTTTGTTGACGCGCCGTGTATCGCTGTTATGGAGATTGATTAATACGTAGAATGAGAGGTGTCAATCTTTAGTATGTTATGAAAAATGATGGGTATGAATAGTGGAATATAGCGGGAGTTTTATCTATTACAATATAATTCGTCTATTAATGTTCTGTATAAAATGCTGGTTTCAGATATTATTTCATTAAGATTGTGTGAAGGGTTGAATCTCTGTGCTTTATCAATTTCTATTTGTTTCAAAATATTCATGAGCGTGCCTTTATTTTCTTGATGTAAAATTTCTAAGTCATTGTCTATGGTTTGGAATTTATGCCCAGTTTCTGCCATGTGGTTGCCCATCGCTGAAAATTTATTATGTTTGATGGCATTGACATGTTCCAAAAAATCTGGTGTTGAACCCTCTCCCCGTTTGTCCCACGTAATCGGCATTACACTCGTTACATTTAATCCTGTAGAGACATGAATTGCTATATTTGTTGGTTTTGTTGAGAATATGTGAGTTGAAAAATTTATTATGATTAGTGTTATTGGTTCTGAACGCTGTTTTTATTTTATATTTTTTAGTACACTAGTAACACTGTGGATTGGTTCACAAAAGTGAACGTTGCGTATGTGGAAGGTTCTTTGTCTTCTTTTGCTAATCTGGAAACGGGTTTGTTCTTAATTTTGTTAATTATATTGTTAACATATTTACTATTGAATCCATTGGCTTCGGCAATTTGGTGAATTATTGAAACTTCTTTACGATAATCTACGTCAGATAGTGGGACTTTCAACGCTCTATTGACGAAAAACGCGAGTGCTGCTCTTTTATGGGAAGCTGGATTATTAGAATCTTGTCTAATTACAGTACTGGTCTGAGTTGGTGTCCTGAATATTTGATAGCGCAGGTTATCTTTATCATGCATGACTAGTAGATCAAAGTAATTTATGGAAATGTTTATTTCATTTTCTGACGTGAATTTAATATTGCTGTTTATTTGGTTCAAATATTGCAAAAGTTGTTCTATTTTCGTTTTAGAGTTGTCAAGGATTACGAAAACGTCATCAACATATCGTCCCCAAAAGAGCAAACAATCTTTTTTGTTAATGATTGATTCGTACTCCAGATTATCTAAGAATATGTTAGCTATTATTCCTGATAAAGGAGAACCCATGGGGAGGCCTTCTTTTTGTTTATAGATTTTCTCATTAAAACTAAATTGGTTGTTATTTAGGATGAATGTTAAGATGTTCAAAAATTCAGAGATCTCAACTTGTGTTAAATTACTATTATTCTTGAAGTTGTTCTCAATAATATTAATGGAGACGGCAATCGGTATGCTTGTGTGCATGTCTTTTATGTCTATAGTGTATAAGGAATGCGTTCTGGTAAGTTTTAGTTTACTAGTTAATTCACAGAAATGTATCGAATTATAGATTCATAGATTTCATGAAGAAGTGTAGGAATAATAAATTAGCACCGAGACATCTAGCAACTTTTCAACGTAAAAAGTTCAACAATGATTACGAACGTAGGACTCAAGATATTGTCAATCACAGTATCATTCAGCGAGAATTAAAATTCCTCTACATCAAAAAGAATCACATTAACAATAAACTCTACCTCACCCACATATTTGCAGCTAATATGTCCAAAGATAAAGAATGGGATGATTTCATGATCCAGTTACACCAAACTTTGCAATACCAAATCAGCAAAAAAACGGCAACATTAGAAAAGAAATTTGATAACCTCGATAGGAGTAACCAGGAGGAATCTAATGTACGACCCGTCACAAAACACATTTTCCCAAAACCAATAAACAATCTGACAGACCCGTATTCAACCAACCCGAATTACAAATTCTAGAAAAAGGCAAGAAGCATAATTGGATATCTAACTATAATGCACACAACCTAACCAAACTGACAGCAGAATCGGAGGCAGCTATTAAACGACTGCCTCAAGATGAACAAAATGGAGCACGGCATGAAGTCAACAAGAAAATCAAGAAAATTATTCAACATGAGAAGGAACATAGAATGGATTTACAACTTCAAAGAGATTGCAAAAGTTTATCAACCAAAATAGAACAGAACCAGTTAATCCTAACTAAAGCAGACAAAGGTAACACCACAGTCATTATTAAGAAGAATGATTATATTAATAAAACATATTTCCTTACTAATCCCAACTTTGAGATAAATCAAAACGACCTCACCCAATGTTTACAAAGGAAAATTAAACAGCTCCTGAAAAACACCTTATTCATCCTTGATGAAAAACAAAAAAAACAAAATGGTCAATATGAACCCTAAATTACCAACATTAAGAGCACTACCTAAAATACATAAAGATAACATTCCTATCAGACCAATAGTCAATTTCAGAAATAGTCCGACGTACAAACTCGCTCAATTTGCTCATTCATTTCTTTAATCACATTACAAACTCAAGGCTAATGCATCCTTTAAAAATTCGATACATTTCTGTGAATTAACTAGCAAACTAAAACTTACCAGAACGCATTCCTTACACACTATAGACATAAAAGACATGTACACAAGCATACCGATTGCCGTCTCCATTAATATTATTGAGAACAACTTCAAGAATAATAGTAATTTAACACAAGTTGAGATCTCTGAATTTTTGAACATCTTAACATTCATCCTAAATAACAACCAATTTAGTTTTAATGAGAAAATCTATAAACAAAAAGAAGGCCTCCCCATGAGTTCTCCTTTATCAGGAATACTAGCTAACATATTCTTAGATAATCTGGAGTACGAATCAATCATTAACAAAAAGATGGTTTGTTCTTTTGGGGACGATATGTTGATGACGTTTTCGTAATCCTTGACAACTCAAAAACGAAAATAGAACAACTTTTGCAATATTTGAACCAAATAAACAGCAACATTAAATTCACGTCAGAAAATGAAATAAACAGTTCCATAAATTACCTTGATCTACTAGTCATGCATGATAAAGATAACTTGCGCTATCAAATATTCAGGAAACCAACTCAAACCAGTACTGTAATTAGACAAGATTCTAATCATCCAGCTTCCCATAAAAGAGCAGCACTCCCGTTTTTCGTCAATAGAGTGTTGAACGTCCCACTATCTGACGTAGATTATCGTAAAGAAGTTTCAATAATTCACCAAATTGCCGAAGCCAATGGATTCAATAGTAAATATGTTAACAATATAATTAACAAAATTAAGAATAAACCCGTTTCCAGATTAGCAAAAGAAGACAAAGAACCTTCCACATACGCAACGTTCACTTTTGTGAACCAATCCACAGTGTTACTAGTGTACTAAAAAATATAAAATAAAAACAGCGTTCAGAACCAATAACACTAATCATAATAAATTTTTCAACTCACATATTCTCAACAAAACCAACAAATATAGCAATTCATGTCTCTACAGGATTAAATGTAACGAGTGTAATGCCGATTACGTGGGACAAACGGGGAGAGGGTTCAACACCAGATTTTTTGGAACATGTCAATGCCATCAAACATAATAAATTTTCAGCGATGGGCAACCACATGGCAGAAACTGGGCATAAATTCCAAACCATAGACAATGACTTAGAAATTTTACATCAAGAAAATAAAGGCACGCTCATGAATATTTTGAAACAAATAGAAATTGATAAAGCACAGAGATTCAACCCTTCACACAATCTTAATGAAATAATATTTGAAACCAGCATTTTATACAGAACATTAATAGACGAATTATATTGTAATAGATAAAACTCCCGCTATATTCCACTATTCATACCCATCATTTTTCATAACATACTAAAGATTGACACCTCTCATTCTACGTATTAATCAATCTCCATAACAGCGATACACGGCGCGTCAACAAACCTCACTCATTCTCATTTCCTTAGCCTCCCATCTCCCACAACCCCAACCGCCACCTTTTCCCAAGCACGTCACTAACACTCAGCTGTAAGAGACTTCGCAAGGCGCATCCGGTTTGTTTTTGTTCACGCCCTGCGCACTGCAGTTCCTGGCGGCGCGTGACGCGGCCACAAATTTTCTCCGCCTTGACGTTTGCCAAGAGCAACAAGGGGACTAGAGTGGGCCCACGATGACGCAGTGGGGACAGCGGACCGCAGCACCGGCCTAATTCAGGAGTTCTGATGCGCCTAGGCCTTAGTGATCCAATAAGAGTATCTTCTTTGGAGCGTCGAGCGGGATTGTAAATAATTATTATTTCTTTATTCTTTATTCTTCATGTGTTTTGTATGAGGCTGAGGAAGGGGGAGTATTAGCCCCCGAAACTAGTCCCTGTAAGTAATAGAAATAAACAGTATTGAAGGCGAAAAATCTATTATTCTTTCAAAGTTAGCTTACATTTGTCTTGAAAAGAAATATAACGGAAAAATATGATAGGCTATATCATACTCATAAACATCCGGGTCCTAGGTATTTTTTTTTTTGTACATTTTGGCTTTTAGTGCCGGAAGTGTCCGAGGACATGTTCGGCTCGCCAGTTTTGTAGCTGCTTCGAGGCGGATACCCAATGGGTGAGCTACACGTACCGTCGCGTGTGGAGTGTTGTCTGGGATGGAAAGTTTGAATGTAAGGACAAGGACTTGGAAGGTAGCGGCTGAGGCCTATAGTTAGGGACCAACCCCGGCATTTGCCTGGAAGGAAGATGGGAAACCACAGAAGACCATCTTCAAGGTTGCCGGCGAGGGGATTCGAACCTCCTTGCCTCCCGGATGTGAGCGACTGCCAGCAGTCATGCCATAACGACCACGGCTAACTCACCGGGTCGGATCCTAGTAATGATATTCAACAAGTTTGGATTGGTTTCTAAAAGCTATCCGCAACTTTACTCGAAATATTATCCGCAGCATATCCGCTATCCGCAGAGCCATGCAAACTACATCCGCATGGCGAAACATTTTGCGGATATCCGCGGATTAACCCGTGGATATGCGCATCCGCGCAGGGCTTTAGTTATAGTCGGCGCGTGGTACTGCATAACGTTTGAGTTGCCGGTCGTTAACGAAGAATGTTCTTTTCTTTTCTTAGTCGTTTACCCTCCAGGTTGGTGGAACCCACGGACTCAGCGAGGGAACTCACCACTACCGCCTCTACGGGCAGTGTCCTAGAGCTGGGAACATCTAATCGGAGTGGATACAACTGGTGAGGTGGGATTGGCACCTCGCCCAGGCGGCCTCACCTGCAAAGCGAACAGGGGCCTCATGAGGGAAGGTAATGGATGGTCAGGATGGATAGGCAAGGAAGAGGGAAGGAGGCGGCCGTGGCCTTGAAGGTACTGTCCCCGTTTACCTGGATAGTAGGCTGTCAGAGATCCGCCCCCTCAATCGGATTGCCAATTATCAATCGCACCGGCACAGTTACATCAATAAAAATGGCACTGACAGATACTATCGAGATAAGAGCACAGAAGTTCACAGGAAATCATTGTGGAACACACCAAAATAGACGGGGGTTCATACTTACCGTTACTTACCTCTTAATTATCTCGGGGTTTGAGTTGACAACAGGATCACTAAAAGTCTGTTCACACAATAACCTCCACCATGACATTTAAAAATGAACCAAGAACGAAGACGAGAACTTTGAACTGTACAAAAGCTTTATTTCTAATAAAGGGAATGATTTTACTAACACAACAAAATCAACGTGGCTATCAGTAGCCCAAGTCAATCTGACTACGTCCTCTTGTAGGACTTGCAAAAATTATCATACAACATGATATAAAACATTTTAGCTCCTAAGAGCTCCAAATAACGTAATATTATTAACACAATTGGATTGGAAAAGGACGTCAGGGTGTGACATATATAGAGCATTTGGTTTCCTTTTAATAAACAAGAGAATGGTATTTATAGTCGCAAGGCCGGAGTGTGGACGACCTCACTCTGATAACCAGGTGTTGGCCCAGCTGCGAGCTACCCTCGAACCTGTTGCATCCTGGTCAAATGCACTCCCTTCTCAAATGCTGTGTTACGTAACATACAGCTTGCTCTCTCAAGCTTTTATCTGTCTACAAGACAACTCACATTATATTTACGCAAATCTTTCAAGTACTTTGCTCACATCCTATTGGATCATTATGTTAATTCCCTAAATTTGTTAAGTTCAATCCAAATGTTTAATTAGCTCTTAAATGTTTATAACAAAATCACATAAATTATTTATAACAATTAGAAATTGTTTATAATATTTGTCAAAGACAATAAAAATATTATATACACGCCTTTAACATCACTCTCGTTCCATATTATTTTCAAAAATATTTACAGCAATTATTTACAATAGTAACATTTAAATTGTTTAAATTATTAATTTAATAAATACATTGACCACATGTTCATTCGGTTGATAATTTTCATAATCGTGTTTAATATAATCGACCAATGAAGGTTAGTTATACATATTAATGTCACAATCTGGTTTAATAAAGGTTTTAATAATGATTTGTGACGGCAACCTTCATTCAAAATCTTATCTCAAATTCTTTCAAAACTCGTGTTAATTATAACAGTAATTCACATGATTTATTTTCAACGAACTATTACAATCTTACTCCAGCGGAAAATCCTTCGCTAACAAGTTAATGCACAAACTGCATTAAAAATATGCCCAAAATCATCATATATTAATCTATATGGTATTAAACTTCCACATAACTTACAAAACTTCCACAAATAATTCTTTAACATTTATTCCTGTGGGAACTTCCTTCATATTCAAGGGCATTATACCTCAGCGACTTTCAACACGCGCTGCACTAGCGATTATACATTCATAGTTCCACTTAAAATTTTTTATAATCATTAATTGTTTCAAAACTGTTTTTCTATTTAACCTTCGTGGATTTCATTCATGAACCGAAATGAAGTCAAAACTTGCCAATCACAAACAAATTTAATAGTGAATACGCTTATATACGCCTGTCTGGTCTATCAAAATTTAAGATTAATATCTTAAAAGAAAAAGTGTAGTATGAAAATACTATCTTCAAATAAAGTGCGACTAGAATGCAAAGTAGTCGAATAGAATCCAATTAGACTGGGGAATGCAAACATCGTTCTATAAATCTCTAATTGAGAAAAACTCCTAACAAAAGTTCTAGACTTTAATGCATTCAATAATTCCTTATTAAAGTTAATCTTTCACAAAAGTGTCTATAATGCAATGTTCATTCATAACTGACGATAAATGTCTGTGTTGCAATCAATACAAATAACGACTAGTATTTCCAAGATCGTCGACGACGTAAGAGATTTTAACGCTCTAAAATCATTTAAATGTTCTTCCTTCTTGATGATGACAGAAAATTGGTCAAAGTAATTAAACTGGGGTAGAATTACTTTAATAAAATGACACGCTGTCTGAATTTAAATCTGCCATAAAAATCATTAACTTACAGTCAAATCGTGACTACCAAAAAAAAATATTAATTACTGAAAAATCCAAATATCAGTCTCAACTGATTCAAAATCATTAACTATGGCCATGACATAACAATGTCTTAATAAATCGTCAAAAAATGCAAAACTCATCAAGGTGTACTGAGAATAAGAATCTCAACAAGAAAATAGGGCAAAAATACATGAGGATAAAAATATGGGAAAAATGGTTGCTCAAACATCATTAATATACTCAAATACAATAAACGTTCACGACTACCTTATCTGCCGATTGACGTTCCAGAGGAAAATTCCCCAAAGAAGACTGCTGATGGATCCATTTCACCACGTTAAAGTTGAGCTCCATCCTCGAAATAGGAAATAGCACCCTCGGAGAATCGAACTGCTTCCTTCTCCGGGAATCGCTCTGCTCCTCGAAGACGAATAGACATCCTTCCGGCAATAATCTTCTTTGTGAGTCGGGACACCCCTGACCTCTCTTGAAAAATTCCCTGAAGTTCCAGTAGACAATCGCCATGAAGTTTTGTAGAAATTTCCGAAGAAATTATTCATATTCAGAGTATGAAATTGTTTCTATGGCTGTTCGATGGTATTCAGCCTTTAACACTCCAGTGGGCGCGCGGAGTACAGGTGTCCTCCAGTGATTTTGTTTTGCGTGACTACAAGGGTTGGCAACACTCGTGACCTTGAGTGGCCATATACCTTTCTCCCCACTCACCCTCTACCCGTCGGTGCATTGTCAGCTTTTATGCTCGTCAGTTGTCGCCGTCACCTCGTGTTTATTTGCGCTGTGCAGTAGTGGAGGACATTTGTCCTCCGCGCGCCTACTGGCGTTACAGTTTTCTCGGATATTGCTGTGGTATTTTTTCTTTTATTTCATAGCTTTGAACATCAGAACGGTTTAATTGAAATAGTTTATGAGTGAAGACAATAATGCCCAGTGAAAATGACCGTGAACAAGTACGCCGTTGGCTAGATGAGACTGAGGATATCGAGAGTGTTCTAGGTATAGAGGATGAAGATTAACGAGAAAAAGGCCACTTGGAATACCACACAGAGAGTAGAGAAAATGAAAGCAATGGAGAAGAACCGGCTGTTGTTCCTGACGACACTGAGGAAATGGAAGTGGTAGAAGAAGCAGTCCCTCCTGTCCCTTTCGTCAACCCAGAGTTTTATTTGGGAAAAGATCGCACATCAAGGCGGTACTTAGATCCTCAAGTTGCCCAGACTTCTCGTACACCCAGACATAACATTATACCAGTTTTCCATCGTCCAGGACCTCAAGGGTCTGCAAAAAATGCTATCTCTCCAGAAGCTGCTTTACAGTTTATTATTTATAATGAAATAGTGAAACAAAAAGTTGATAGGACTAACATTTACGCAACTAAAATTTGCTGTCAGTTTGTCAGAGAAAGGGATGCCAGGCCCACTGATTCCCGAGAAATTCGTGCCTTAATTGGTATATTATATCTTGCTCGGGCTTTGAAGGATAGAGGAAGAAATGTATTTGGATTGTGGGATAATTCACACGGCACGGGAGTAGAGGCTGTTTATGTAACCATGAGCGGAAAGGGGTTTTGATTTCCTTCACGTTGTCTGAGATTTGTTAACATACATGACAGAGATCAAAAGAAATCTGTCAACAAACAAGCTGATTTTAGAGAAATCTTGGAGATGCTCGTGCTCAATTGCAAGAATGCATACAAACCAACCGACTATCTTATCATTGATGAACAGCTAGTTGCATTTAGAGGAAACTGTCCTTTCCGGGTGTATACGCCTAGTAAACCTGCGAAGTATGGGATGAAGATCTTTGATATGGTTTCCACAACAACATTCTATGCTACAAACTTCGAAGTGTATGCAGGGAAGCAACCAAACGGCCTTTTCAGAAGAAGCAAAAACACGTCAGAATTAGTTTTGAGTTTGGTTTAGCCTATTTCAGGAACCAATAAGAAAATTACTTGTGACAATTGGTTCGCATCTGTGCCCATGGCAATTAAGCTACGGGAAGAAGGAAAAGTAACTATGATTGCTACTCTGAGAAAGAACAAAGCAGCAGTTCCCCCAAATTTTCTACCTGATAAGTCAAGAGAAGTCCAAAGCAATTTATTTGGCTTTCAAAAGAGCTGTACATTGGTATCTTACGTACCGAAGAAGAACAAGGCTGTGTTGGCAATATCGACTATGCATGTAAACATGGCAATCGATCCAGATACCGGCGATTAGCGGAAAAACATGATACTTTTCGAACTAGAAAGTAATAACAACATTTATAATTTATTTATTTATAACATGAAACGTATACAGTATATTTATACACGTTTTTGTAACATTTATAACATAACCTTACCAAACTTATACACGTTTTTGTTTGATTTGCCATAATTGTATATTTCCTACTTAATATTTCGTAGAATACACTTTCTTTAATGCAAAATGTATTTAATATATTCTTACCTAACCCAAAACAAAAAAATCATGATCGCTAAATATACATGTCATAGGGTAAAATGGCAAAACAAAGTGGAGGACACCTGTCCTCCACGCGCCCACTCGCGTCACGGCAAACCGCGCGCCCACTGGAGTGTTAATTACGAAACATGGGTGTAGATGGTATTCACCGCATGTTCGCTTGTGTGGAATAGCAATTAGCGAAGTTCCATGTCGCTATCTTACTCCGTTGAAGTATGTCCCAATTGCAATAAGCGCCTTAGCCTTCCATCTGCTCTTCGGTTGTAGTGTTAGAAGAACAAACTGCCGTATTCAATTGCTCCATTATACTGTATCGTTGTGTAATCAAGCAATCTGAAGTCTTTCTATTCCACTCGCAGCGTCAGCCGTTGCGTTGATTCTGGCTTCACAAAAGTGCTTCTCTTGTGGCGAGATAATCACTTTTCTCAGTCGTATAAAACTGCTAATATCTTTCGAACTAATCGGTCGAAATTGTCCTGCTTTTCTCTATAACTGCATGTAGCACTGCACAATACAATTAGCTTATCGGTGACCGCTAACTGTTCGAAGCTAAACTTGTAGAAGCTTTCCAAGGTCCGTTTCAACTTCACCTAGTTTGACTTGGATCTCGTTAATATAGTGGCCTCGCCACACGTTATAAAGACGATTCTTTTCACTGCTGTTCACTTCGACGTCTCACTATAATGAATGTATAAGAAAAGAACTTTCACAAATATACTTCGATGCTCTGAGAATGAGATCTCAGAATGATCAGAGAACGAAAGAGACTCCTCTCTTCTGCGCAAGCCCTTTTATTAACTTCACGAGGGGCGTTACCATCCCTTCCAAAGCGTGGTACTGCGTCATCGCTCAAAGTTCCAACTTCGTTAATACATGACGGATTTTCAAAATTCAAAAACTGAAAATAAATTTCACCAAAATTCCAAATCAATGCTTTTACTGCAAAAGGATTTCCACAATTCTGCATTCCAAAAGTAATAAAAATACCATAGTTTTAGCAATCTCCGTCTTCCTTTAAACTATCGTTGATTGGTTCATGCCTCTCCTCCAATAGCATAGTTTCTTCCTCAGCAGAATTCCTCGTTTCCTGCGACTGCGTCGTAAATCTTGGAACATTCTCGACTAAATGCTGACGTCACTGAGAATCTCAGCTCAAGTAGCTTGCTGGCATAACATTTACGTCATCCGTGCTTACGTCATGACTACCCACGTCATAACTATGACAGCCATAACTCTAATTATAATTTCAAATATAGCCACCATGGTCTCTACATAATTCAATTACGGGGGCATTCTCCTCCCACCACGTTTTAAAAACAGTTGCAAATTGTTTTTAAACTCAGTGTTACAAGTATCTCAGTTCTCTTGAACACGAAATTGAATTATTACTGGCTTACTCTAGGATAGTATCTTTTTAAATTTCAGCATTGAACTTGCCGTAAACGACATTATTCTCATCATCGTAGAGTTCATAACAGTTGTTTCCATAAGCGTTCGTAATCCTAAACGGCCCCAGGAACACTAATCCAAACTTGGGGTAGATTTTCTTGGACATATCAGCCTTGACAGGTCTGCGTAATAATACAAGATTTCCAACTTGAAAGGGTGTACCAAAACGTTTTCCTGCTACTCTCTTCAATCGTTTCTCTGCTGCTTTCTGGAGTTGTTCCTTTGCCTTGTCAATCCTCTATGTTCCTTAATCATTATCTCTTCTACTCTGGGTTTTATGTGGTTAATGTGTTCTTTCCTCTCTACTTTCTCTTCTGACCAGTATTTTTATTTTCTAAGTTCTGCTGGCTCGTAGAAGGACCAGGATCGATTACAACATCCTGCCTTTTCTTTTGATTGTCAGCTTCTTTATCCCTTAATTCTTTTAAGTATTGCTGGCTTTCCTTCTCTCTTTGCTGATATTGATCAGGTGTCATAACCTGACCTTGAGTATTCTGGTTTCTATTTTGGTTTTGGTTATTCCTATTATAGTTACGGTTATACCCATTATTGTTGTAATATCTGCCTCTTCCATTGTAGTTTCCTCGGTTGTAGTTCCAACCTCTTCTCTGTTGATACGGTCGGTAACCTTGTGATCTGTAATTTCTAAACTGATTATTCCTGTGAGGACCTACATTGTCAGTTTTCTCCTGCTCTGGCTTATCAGTTTGTTGGACTTGGTCCATGTATACCGTATTGATTTCCTTAAACTCCTGCCTTTGACCTTTCTGGACTACGTTAGGCATTGGACTTGTGTAGTCTAACCTTCTTAGTAATTCATCCATGCTGGATAAATCCCTGATGTTGGACGAAATTATAAGTCTCCTCACCTCAACTGGCAGCATACGAGAAATCGCATCTATTAGTTGCTCCGTGGACAATGGGGGTTGCAAAAATCTCAAGCGGGACAACTGACTCGTAAAGAAATCAGCGTACCTCGTTGGAAGAGTACCTGAGTATTTTCTTGAATACACCTCCGCTCTTAACGAATTCTGCGCTTCTATAGACCAAAATCGCTTGATTAATGCCTCTGCAAACTCGTCAAAGTTACTGAATGTGTATCTAAATGCGCGAAACCATTCAAGGGGTCCTCCAATCAGATATCTCTCTACTATCTTCATCTCTCTCTCTCTGGGAATGTGAGCTTCGATGAAATAATCTTTGAGATTCCTTACATACTCTATAGGTGTCAAACTATCAGTGTTACTGAATTTTTGTGGTTTGTCCTCGAAATTCCTAATGACCGTCACGTTCCTCGGATATGAATCCGGATAGTTTCTCCCACTATCTCGATAGTTCCACTCAGGTTCCATGTTCCTCTCGTCATCCTCCTCTCTGAATCTGGATACACGTTCTTCAGGAGTCACGTCTCTTTCTTCTGGCTCTAGGTTATGTCTTCTAGCATAATTCCTATTCAATTCGCAAGCTAAGCCTTCTGTATCCTTGTCGGTGATTTCTGTTAAGACTTTCTTGATAATCTCTTCTTTGTAGTTCTCCATTAAACTAGCCTCTCCTAACTTCAAATTTTTCAGTTTACTCGTCGTTTCATTTACATCCGAGACAACTTTATGCATCTGTTCCTCTAATGTAGATTTTAAAGTTTGCATATCCTGATCTAGTTGTGTTCTATCGTCAACTTGTTTTTCGGATAACGAATTTATCCTGACGCTTAAATCTTTCCTAATCTGTACTACTTCATTGTTAATTTCTATCTGCGTACTGGCAAGTTTTCTCTCAATCCTTTCCTGAATTTGGGTTACATGTTCCCCACTTGACTTATTCCACTCGTCTTTCCATACCGCTACGTTTTCTGTTAACATTTCGGCTATGTCTACTTCGATATCCTCTTTTAATACTCTATTGTGGTCTAATACCTGTGTTCTCATGACCTCTACATCATACTTCAACTCTGCTAAAGACGTTGTTGTTCTAACTGATTCATCGACTAACCTAGTCGCTAATGCAGTTATATTACGCGTACAAAGAGTTTTTGAGTTTTCGATTTCTTCCCTGACTTTATTTACATCAGTTTGGACTTTAGTAATATCTACGAAAACTGTGTTGACCTCTACCTGAATCTTAGTTATGTCACTTTGCACCTCAGTTATATCCGCATGAATGTTATTAATGTCTACCTGAACATTGGATACATCAGTTCTAGCTTTTTGAATTTCTTTTTGGACTTCCTCGACCTTGTCTTGGACAGTCGCTACATCGTTTTTGACAACAACTACTTCGGCTCTAGCACAAGAAATATCCCCTCGGACATTAGCTACATCTAGATTTAACATTGTAAGGTCTCTCTGTACCTTAGACACATCAAATTTAACATCATCAACACTTTTATGGACATTAGACACGTCTGTGCGCATGTCCGTTACAGTATTCTCAATTCCTAGGGTATTAATCTGCAAACGCGACATATTATCCTCCAAATTAGCAGCGCTAGTTTGGATACCCTTCAAATTAGCAGACATATTACTAGCATTCTCCTCCATTCTTGCATTCAAATTAGCAGACAAATTACTAACATTCTCCTCCATTCTTGCATTCAAATTAGCAGCCAAATTACTATTATTCTCCTTCATGCTTTCATTCAGCATCTGCTTCATACTGCGATTCATGTTAGCAGACATCTCCTCTAACATCTTCTTCAAACTTTCATCTGCCATTACAATATTATTCAAAAATGGATTGCTGTAGGGACATACATCAAAAGAGCAAAATAACAACATTTGAGCAACACTTTTCACCATATATAATTTTTGATCAATTTTCTGTCTTAAATCTAACTTATAACTACCTTATAATTAATCTTCGACGATACTTCATGTTGAAACAAACTCAAGCACATGTTCAAATTTCCCTGGCTCATTTTAAAATATCCTAACACAAATAATTTACATTTACAATCCAAATAATTAATTTTATCTTTAATATGACTGAAATGTCATAAGTCGGTCAAATAAAATAAGATTCCAGATTATAGGCGATTTTTCTAAGTTTCCAGCCTATTTAACCTTTCTCAAGTTGTATAAGATCTGATCTTTTCTGAGTGTAATTTTTCTAATACAATACAACATTTAATTCCTATATAATCACACTCTCAAATACTACAATTGGCCTAGACATCTAACAAAGAATCAACCTCTTTATTTGAGTCTCGTCGAACCTCACGTTTTAGGTTTGCCACTCTTACTGGCGTTCAACCTGGTAATCCAGTTATGTTGAATCGAGCCCCAACGTTTTAGGTGCGCCAATCTTTCTGTCCCCGTTTACCTGGATAGTAGGCTGTCAGAGATCCGCCCCCTCAATCGGATTGCCAATTATCAATCGCACCGGCACAGTTACATCAATAAAAATGGCACTGACAGATACTATCGAGATAAGAGCACAGAAGTTCACAGGAAATCATTGTGGAACACACCAAAATAGACGGGGGTTCATACTTACCGTTACTTACCTCTTAATTATCTCGGGGTTTGAGTTGACAACAGGATCACTAAAAGTCTGTTCACACAATAACCTCCACCATGACATTTAAAAATGAACCAAGAACGAAGACGAGAACTTTGAACTGTACAAAAGCTTTATTTCTAATAAAGGGAATGATTTTACTAACACAACAAAATCAACGTGGCTATCAGTAGCCCAAGTCAATCTGACTACGTCCTCTTGTAGGACTTGCAAAAATTATCATACAACATGATATAAAACATTTTAGCTCCTAAGAGCTCCAAATAACGTAATATTATTAACACAATTGGATTGGAAAAGGACGTCAGGGTGTGACATATATAGAGCATTTGGTTTCCTTTTAATAAACAAGAGAATGGTATTTATAGTCGCAAGGCCGGAGTGTGGACGACCTCACTCTGATAACCAGGTGTTGGCCCAGCTGCGAGCTACCCTCGAACCTGTTGCATCCTGGTCAAATGCACTCCCTTCTCAAATGCTGTGTTACGTAACATACAGCTTGCTCTCTCAAGCTTTTATCTGTCTACAAGACAACTCACATTATATTTACGCAAATCTTTCAAGTACTTTGCTCACATCCTATTGGATCATTATGTTAATTCCCTAAATTTGTTAAGTTCAATCCAAATGTTTAATTAGCTCTTAAATGTTTATAACAAAATCACATAAATTATTTATAACAATTAGAAATTGTTTATAATATTTGTCAAAGACAATAAAAATATTATATACACGCCTTTAACATCACTCTCGTTCCATATTATTTTCAAAAATATTTACAGCAATTATTTACAATAGTAACATTTAAATTGTTTAAATTATTAATTTAATAAATACATTGACCACATGTTCATTCGGTTGATAATTTTCATAATCGTGTTTAATATAATCGACCAATGAAGGTTAGTTATACATATTAATGTCACAATCTGGTTTAATAAAGGTTTTAATAATGATTTGTGACGGCAACCTTCATTCAAAATCTTATCTCAAATTCTTTCAAAACTCGTGTTAATTATAACAGTAATTCACATGATTTATTTTCAACGAACTATTACAATCTTACTCCAGCGGAAAATCCTTCGCTAACAAGTTAATGCACAAACTGCATTAAAAATATGCCCAAAATCATCATATATTAATCTATATGGTATTAAACTTCCACATAACTTACAAAACTTCCACAAATAATTCTTTAACATTTATTCCTGTGGGAACTTCCTTCATATTCAAGGGCATTATACCTCAGCGACTTTCAACACGCGCTGCACTAGCGATTATACATTCATAGTTCCACTTAAAAATTTTTATAATCATTAATTGTTTCAAAACTGTTTTTCTATTTAACCTTCGTGGATTTCATTCATGAACCGAAATGAAGTCAAAACTTGCCAATCACAAACAAATTTAATAGTGAATACGCTTATATACGCCTGTCTGGTCTATCAAAATTTAAGATTAATATCTTAAAAGAAAAAGTGTAGTATGAAAATACTATCTTCAAATAAAGTGCGACTAGAATGCAAAGTAGTCGAATAGAATCCAATTAGACTGGGGAATGCAAACATCGTTCTATAAATCTCTAATTGAGAAAAACTCCTAACAAAAGTTCTAGACTTTAATGCATTCAATAATTCCTTATTAAAGTTAATCTTTCACAAAAGTGTCTATAATGCAATGTTCATTCATAACTGACGATAAATGTCTGTGTTGCAATCAATACAAATAACGACTAGTATTTCCAAGATCGTCGACGACGTAAGAGATTTTAACGCTCTAAAATCATTTAAATGTTCTTCCTTCTTGATGATGACAGAAAATTGGTCAAAGTAATTAAACTGGGGTAGAATTACTTTAATAAAATGACACGCTGTCTGAATTTAAATCTGCCATAAAAATCATTAACTTACAGTCAAATCGTGACTACCAAAAAAAAATATTAATTACTGAAAAATCCAAATATCAGTCTCAACTGATTCAAAATCATTAACTATGCCCATGACATAACAATGTCTTAATAAATCGTCAAAAAATGCAAAACTCATCAAGGTGTACTGAGAATAAGAATCTCAACAAGAAAATAGGGCAAAAATACATGAGGATAAAAATATGGGAAAAATGGTTGCTCAAACATCATTAATATACTAAAATACAATAAACGTTCACGACTACCTTATCTGCCGATTGACGTTCCAGAGGAAAATTCCCCAAAGAAGACTGCTGATGGATCCATTTCACCACGTTAAAGTTGAGCTCCATCCTCGAAATAGGAAATAGCACCCTCGGAGAATCGAACTGCTTCCTTCTCCGGGAATCGCTCTGCTCCTCGAAGACGAATAGACATCCTTCCGGCAATAATCTTCTTTGTGAGTCGGGACACCCCTGACCTCTCTTGAAAAATTCCCTGAAGTTCCAGTAGACAATCGCCATGAAGTTTTGTAGAAATTTCCGAAGAAATTATTCATATTCAGAGTATGAAATTGTTTCTATGGCTGTTCGATGGTATTCAGCCTTTAATTACGAAACATGGGTGTAGATGGTATTCACCGCATGTTCGCTTGTGTGGAATAGCAATTAGCGAAGTTCCATGTCGCTATCTTACTCCGTTGAAGTATGTCCCAATTGCAATAAGCGCCTTAGCCTTCCATCTGCTCTTCGGTTGTAGTGTTAGAAGAACAAACTGCCGTATTCAATTGCTCCATTATACTGTATCGTTGTGTAATCAAGCAATCTGAAGTCTTTCTATTCCACTCGCAGCGTCAGCCGTTGCGTTGATTCTGGCTTCACAAAAGTGCTTCTCTTGTGGCGAGATAATCACTTTTCTCAGTCGAATAAAACTGCTAATATCTTTCGAACTAATCGGTCGAAATTGTCCTGCTTTTCTCTATAACTGCATGTAGCACTGCACAATACAATTAGCTTATCGGTGACCGCTAACTGTTCGAAGCTAAACTTGTAGAAGCTTTCCAAGGTCCGTTTCAACTTCACCTAGTTTGACTTGGATCTCGTTAATATAGTGGCCTCGCCACACGTTATAAAGACGATTCTTTTCACTGCTGTTCACTTCGACGTCTCACTATAATGAATGTATAAGAAAAGAACTTTCACAAATATACTTCGATGCTCTGAGAATGAGATCTCAGAATGATCAGAGAACGAAAGAGACTCCTCTCTTCTGCGCAAGCCCTTTTATTAACTTCACGAGGGGCGTTACCATCCCTTCCAAAGCGTGGTACTGCGTCATCGCTCAAAGTTCCAACTTCGTTAATACATGACGGATTTTCAAAATTCAAAAACTGAAAATAAATTTCACCAAAATTCCAAATCAATGCTTTTACTGCAAAAGGATTTCCACAATTCTGCATTCCAAAAGTAATAAAAATACCATAGTTTTAGCAATCTCCGTCTTCCTTTAAACTATCGTTGATTGGTTCATGCCTCTCCTCCAATAGCATAGTTTCTTCCTCAGCAGAATTCCTCGTTTCCTGCGACTGCGTCGTAAATCTTGGAACATTCTCGACTAAATGCTGACGTCACTGAGAATCTCAGCTCAAGTAGCTTGCTGGCATAACATTTACGTCATCCGTGCTTACGTCATGACTACCCACGTCATAACTATGACAGCCATAACTCTAATTATAATTTCAAATATAGCCACCATGGTCTCTACATAATTCAATTACGGGGGCAGTACCATCCCAGCATTTGCCCGAAGACGAAGTGGGAAACCACGGAAAACCACTTCGAGGATGGCTGAGGTGGTTATCGAACCCCCTCTACTCATTTGGACCACACGAGGCTGAGCAGACCCCGTTCCAGTCCTCGTACTACCTTTCAAATTTCGTGGCAGAGCCGGGAATCGAACCCAGGACCTCCGGGGCGGCAGCTAACCATGCTGACCGCTACGCTACGGAGGCGACAACGAAGAATTTGAGAGAATTAAACTGTAGGTGAGAAGGAGAGCAATGGGATCTGGGAACTGCTGGCCGGCGTTCATGTTCAGCGGTCAGCGTGTCAACAAGCACGTCGCACGTATTCGCTATCTGAACCTGACGATTGGTTATTTTTGTTCACTCAAATTTTTCAACTACGATTCTTGGAAATATTGAACTATCGATACTCAAGTACTGTATATTTAATAATTCAAATTGCTACAGGTCTACTTTTAGTAACACATTATACAGCAAATAATATTGATTTAGCATTTATTAGCGTAGCCCACATTTGCCGAGATATAAATTAAGGTCGATTCTTGCGCATTCTAGGTTGCTTCGCATAATGTTGTGCACTGAAAAGTGTAAATATTATCGCGAACGAAGGCAATGCGGAGAAGGAAGAGAATGATTATCAACAATTTATCTTAGACACGTTATTCTCCTCTGCAACTACAGATGCAGAAAAAGCGTTTTAAGTACAAAGTGGGGCAGAAGATATCGCTGTTTCACCCCTTAAATCAACGACAACAATTACAAAGCATTTCAAGGATTGAAAAATATCAGAAACCATAAAGTCGTAAACATATCCGCTTTTCCGGGAAGTGGAGACAATGTACGAGTCAGCTCAACAAAGAGGCAGATGACCTAGATAGTCCACACCTTAAAACAATAATAATTTCCACCATAGATCAAAGAGGTCTGTGATGAAATTCGCAAAATTAATGACCGACTATAAATAATTTATTAAGCGATACATCAACCCGGTTCGATTATTATTATTGAAAAAAATAAGCATTACTTATTATTCTTAATTTGTTTTGGGAGTGAAGAACTTAAAAACAGACCCCTGATACTATACATTACCATGGAAAGACCACTAATTAAATATATGCCACTTATAGCAACAGGAAGATGCGTGATACCGTTCATCCGCTATAAATATCTAGCCTAATTGAACAGTTTGAAAAGTAATGGTGCGGAACGCATAACATAATCATAGCTTACGTTGCGTGCACTGCGAGCTGATGTAGATAGCACTGTCAGTGGCGCAAGTGAGTGGGGGGGGGGGGGCAGTATTTTTCAGGTGGCGTAGTCGGAAGCATGCTGAACTGTTATTTCCAAGATCGCGGGTTCAAACCCAGCCAAAGTCGTCGGATTTTTAGAGCGTTAAAATCCTTCAGTAGTCTATGCCTTCCTTCGGAGGGGAAGTAAAGCCGGCGTTCCCATGTCATAGATTTATGGTACAATATCTAAAAGAACCTACCACTACAATTGATAGTGTGTGGCTAAATTTGTAGGTTATTTCGTTAGAAACGCTCTACAAGTTCCAACGTTCACCGCTAGGTGTCAGAGACAGTAGAATCTCTGGTAGCTATAGTTGGAACTACTTGAAATTGAACTTGATAGGGAGTCTATAGGCGTTCAATTAAAATACCCCGCTATGGCCATTGGGAGCAATTCAAATATAATAATACGTATTTTACACTAAAACTAAAGATTTTAACCTTCAAAGTGCTATCGACGAAACGGTTCATCGCTACGCGCGCGCCCCTTTAGAACCACATTCCAGCTGTTTGAGGCGAGTTTATTTGAAAGTAGACTAACCTACTCTTTGGTGATAGCCCATAGAGCCATTTACTTTGCACTTTTAATTTATATGGTGATGCGAATCACGCTATTCATTTGTTCATAGCGGTTTCGATGGCGTAGTTGGTGGCTTGCTAAACTGCTGTTCCCAAGATCGTGGGTTCAAACCCAGCCGAAGTCGTCGGATTTTTTAAGAGCGTTAAAACCTTCAGTATGCGTTCCTTTGGAGGGAAAGTAAAGCCGGTGGTCTCATGTCATAGATTTATGGCATGTAAAAGGTCCTTCCACTAACTAAGCTTGTGTGAAGCTAAATTTCTAGGTTAGATTTCGTTGAAACGCTCTATCAAAGTTCCAACGTTCAACACTAGGTGTTAGTGACATTTGGTAGCGAAAGTTGGAACTACTTGAAATTGAACGGAACGTGTAGCTCACCCCATGGGTGTCCACTTGAAGCAGCTACAGCCTCTGGTGAGCCAAACATGTCATCGGATACTCCCGGCAATAAAGACCATATGCTAAATTAATTAAATTTGTTCATAGAGATGGAAAATTTTGACTATGTTTGACTTCTGTGCGGCGTAATGACTGACATCAAAACTTGTAGCAGTTCGAGCTGTGGTGATTCTAAACGTTTATCGTGCTCAGAACAGGACATAGGGGATATACCCTCCCTAAAATTCTGATTTGTCACCTGTAGTGAAATACCGTTTATCCAGTCACTACATAAGGCAGTCTTTACCTAGATCCAGTTCGACGATCCACCAGGAATTATTTTGCGGGTGAACCCCTGAAGATAGCCCAATTGAGTACATATGTGTAAAATGTAACCCAATGTTAAAAATAATATCGTATGGCCTCGGGTGCCTGGTGCAAGCTTTGTTATTTGACACCCAGAGCGTAGCTTGCATGTCGAATTTCGTTGTTCCTTGAAGCACTATGAAAGTCATGGAGCTTAGATATCTAAGCTCCTTGAACGCTATAGCGCTTTCTAGTAGAGAAATGGGTGTTGGCGGAAATTCCTGAGAATAATTTTGTCATTATGAACACGGCCTACCGAATTCAAATGGGTTCTTTGACATTCCAAAATCGTATGACACGCGTGTCGTAATTTTTGCCGCCTTTCAAAAATAACTTACCACGGCCAGGAGTGAACCTGCAAGCTTGGGGTTAGTAGACCGACACGATAACCATTCACCCACCGTTGCAAGCTACCCATCGTTAATCTCTAATTAGTATAAAACTCAGTCCCTGATTCTTGGATGTCACAGGTAGACTAATCGAGAACCACTGGATGGATTTTGATGTGCTTTTCACCATTCTGTAAAGGATATCTTGAGGAAGGTTTCGGTAGAAAATAATTTATTAATGATCAAAGCAAGCCAAGCAGTAACGATTTCAGCGAAAAGTCGACAAAACTGGCATCCGTGAGCTTTTATAGCTTACTCTGGGCAACCCGTAAAAAATATCAATATACTATCAGTGTAAAAATTGTTCAGCATGAAAAGTTCTACAAATAAGTCCGTGACAGCATATCTCTATCTTTAATACATTGCCCACCATAAGTGTTTTCACGTTTTCATTTCTTCCAACAATCTCCATTCAATTACTGTTGAGTCGTGTTGAGTTAAGACTTCAGAGACGAGTGGTTGTGTTTGGAGATTCCCTGGAAGTGCAACTCGGCTTTTCTTCATTTCTCCTGTGAACTTTTCGTTCCGCAAAATACACAATCAAGTTAAGATTGGACGGAAGGGGGATTTGTGTTTCTTGCACCTCACCATTCTTAAATTACGTCTGACAAGAATTCGTTGCACATGCATCTCCATTATAATATAATTAATAGTCCAGTCAGTGATTTTAACCCATCATGCCGAGACGTAAAACGGATATAGGTCGTAGTTCATTGACATCGAAAATAAAAGCGCTTATCACGTAATGCACTCATAACAATTCCCGGGCGAAGGCGGGGCGAGTTGATAGTATGTAATATATGGAACCAATAAGAGAAGGAGGAATATGCTAAATTTATTTAGAGCCTTGATGTAGAATGGGGTTAAGATTCGTGAAAATAACTCAGCAGAGGGATGTTCATTTATCTGGAAATACATAGCAATTAAAAGGTATAAACCGTCATGTTTTTATATTTATTTATTCAGGGTGGGGGTTGTCAACTCACACAAGGGATATTTTATTTCCACAGCAGAGAAGACAAACAATCCATCTAATATATAAAAGTGAAAGTCTGTATGTATGTATGTATGTGGGTTGGTTCCGTATACAAATCTACACCGTTACACCAATCTCAACCTAATTTTGCATACACACAGTTTAGGACCCAGAAGGAACCGCTGGCTACAAGCATTTTCGATAGTCTTTCTCATTCTTCTGATTTCGGTCCTTTTGTACTCGAGCAAAGGCTAATATAAAGTCACAAAATATACTCATGAAGGAATGGCAAGGCAGATCATTTCCATGGCAACATAGCTCAAGTCGAGACACGGCCGACTGGATGCAAGTTGCGCTCAGCACTACCGGTATAGAAAATGAGGGTCTTTACTTGAAATCCCGTTAGTTACTCAACTGCTCACACAGCACTGTCGACCGAGTATAGCATAACAAAGACTTGACACTATCTAGGCCTACAATAGATTTGTCAAATACCACTCACTCACTCACTCACTGATTCATTCATCACGAAATCCCAGAAACCACCGAACGGATTGGAATGAAATTTGGTATGCAGCTTCCTCAAGGGCCACAAACGCCCACTAAGAAAGGATTTTCGGATATTCAGGTTATAAAGGGGTGTTAAGGGGGTTGACCTGCATTTCAATGAATAGCAATATCTCCCGATTGGTTTCATTGGGGATGTGATACTCGGCATATAAACTCATCATAAAAATAAGAAGACACGTGTATGAGGGTTTTTCGGTGTGGTGTATATTATGAGGTGAAAGGGGTGAAAAGTGGGGGTTGAAAGATTCCTAATGGAGCGTGTATCTCTTAAACGACATAGGCGAGGAGTTTGAAACTCAGCGGAAAAAAAACAGCATAAAAATAAGTAAATAGGTGTTTGACCGTTTTTTTCATAAATCCAATTTAAGGGGCCTATGAGGAGGGGTGAAATTCTGGGAGGGAAGAAAACAGGAAAGAAAGTGTCCTAACTGATTGACTGACTGACTCACTCATCAAAAACTCAGGGGGAAAAACTGCTTTAAAGTAAGTAAATAGCGGTTCGACATTTTTTAAAATCATAAATCAAATATAAGGGGTTCATGGGGAGGGCTGAAATTCTGAAAAAGGGGAAATTGAAAGAAAATATCTTGACTCACTCACTCACTCATCATCGCCCAGCCAAAAATATTGAAGTTGGAAACATGGCATTTTGGGTATACGTTCGTTGTATGTCGAAACCCGTACACTAAGGGAGGATTTTTGGATATTCAGGTTCTAAAGGGGGCTTAAGGGGGTTAAACCTGCATTTCATTGAATAACAATATCTCACGAGTGGTTTCATTTGTGGATGTGATACACGGCATATAAACTAATCATTAGAAATAAGCAGACATGTGTCTAAGGGTTTTTCGATGTGGTGTATTATTATGAGGTGAAAGGGGTGAAAAGTGGGGGGTTGAAGGATTCCAAATGGAGCGTGTAGGCCTATCTCTTAAACGACATAGGCGAGAAATTAGAAACTCAGCGAAAAAAAAATCAGCTTACAAAAAAGTAAATCAGTGTTCAACAGTTTTTTCATAAATTAATTTAAGGGGCCAGTGGGGTGTGGTGAAATTCTGGGGGAAAAAAGGAGCGAAAGTGTCCTAACTGACTGACTAACTCACTCACTCATCAAACTCAGGGGAAAAAGACAGCTTAAAAATAAACTAATAGGTGTTCAAGCGTTTTTTCATCAATCCAATTTAAGGGGCCCATGGGTAGGGGTGAAATACTGGTAAAAATAATTGAAATAAAATTTCCTGTCTGACTCACTATTAAAGTTGGAAACATGAAATTTTGGGAATATGTTCGCTGTAAGTCGAAAACGTCTACTAAGGAATGATTTTTGTTTATTCGGGTGTTAAAGAGGAGTTAAGGGCGTAAACGTGCATTTCATTGAATAACAATATCTCATGAGTTGTTTCTTTGGGAATGTGATATTCGGTATATAAACTAATCATTAAAAATAATCATACATGTCTAAGGGTTTATCGATGTCGTGTATATTATGAGGTGAAAGGGGTGAAAAATGGGGGTTGAGGGATTCTTAATGGAGCGTGTATCTCTTAAACGACATAGGCGAGAAGTTGGAAATTCGGCGGGAAAAAACAGCTTAAAACATAAGTAAATAGGTTTTCGACCGTTTTTTCATAAATCCAATTTAAGGGGCCCTTGCAGAGGGGTGAAATTCTGGGGAAAAAGAGGAAAGAAAGTGTCCTAACTCACTCTCTCATCAAACTCAGGGGGGAAGAACAGGTCAAAAATAAGTAAATAGGTGTTCGACCGTTTTCTTTCAGAAATCTAATTTAAGGGGTTAAGGAGAGGAGTGAAATTCTGAAAAATAAATGAATGAAAATGTCATGACTTACTCACTCACTCATCATCGCCCAGCCAAAATTATTGAAGTTAGAAACATGACATTTCGGGGCTATGTTCGTTGTATGTCGAAAACGTCCACAAAGGAAGGATTTTTGGATATTGAGATTCTTATGGGGTATTAAGGGGGTAGACTTGCATTTAATTGAAAAACAATATCTCCCGATTGGTTTCCTTGGGGATGGGATACTCGGCATATAAACTCATCATTAAAATGAGCAGACATAAAAATGTCTAAGGGTTTATCGATATGGTGTATATTATGAGGTGAAAGGGGTGAAAAGTGGGGGTTGAAAGATTCCTAATGGAGCGAGTATCTCTTAAACGACATAGGCGAGGAGTTTGAAACTCGGAGGAAATCAATCAGCTTAAAAATAAATAAATAAATAAATAAAATAAATAGGTGTTCGACCGTTTTTTCACAAATCCAATTTAAAGGGCCTATGGGGAGGGGTGAAATTCTGGAAGAAAAACGTCCACTAAGGAAGGATTTTTGGATGTTCACTCTCATTCACCAACCAAAACTATTAAAGTTAGAAGAATTATATTTTGGGGATATGTTTGTTGTACGTCGAAAACGTCTACTAAGGAGGGATTTTTGGATATTCAGGTTCTAAAGGGGTGTTAACGGAGTTAAACCTGCATTTCATGGAATAGCAATATGACATGACTATGACGCGAGCGAAGCGAGACTAAAAATGAGATGGTGTGTGTCTGTGTATTACTCAATCACGCAAGTACCAATGGTCCGATTTACATGAATTTTACATGGAAGTAGCTGATTTACCTGGTTAACATATAGGCTACTTTTGATTTCAATACTTTGCACTATTTAAAAATGGCGACCATTTTAGTGACGTCATTACACCCTTTGGTTTCAAACTTTCATATTTCCATTTCAAATAAAAAGAGTACGCAAAGAAATTGCAAACATTTGATGGCATATACGAGGTTTAAATTTGCATGTTCTATCCGAAAGGTATCTCCAACGGTTAGCGGGTAAAACCTAAATTTGTGCTATAAAATATGGTCAACGCCGAGCGGTGTAGTTGGACAAAATGTTCCATCCTTTATCTCCTTCTGCGCAGCACCTTGCCTATGCCCTGTTTTAACTGTCACCTTCACATTTTAATTTATTTATGACGCGTAGCGAAGCACGGGTACTTCAGCTAGTATCTAATATATAAAAGTGAAAGTCTGTCTGTATGTATGTATGTATGTATGTGGGTTGGTTCCGTATACAAATCTACACCGTTACACCAATCTCAACCTAATTTTGCATACACATAGTTTAGGACCCAGAAGGAACCGCTGGCTACATGAATTTTCGATAGTCTTTCTTATTCTTCTGATTTCGGCCCTTTTGCACCCAAGCACAGGCTAATCAAATCTTAAAATATACTCATGAAGGAATGGCAAGCCAGATAGTTTCCATGGCAACATAGCTCAAGTCGAGACACGGCCGACTAGATGCCAATTGCGCTCTGCATTACCGGTATAGAAAATGAGGATCTTTACTTGAAATCCCGTTAGTTACTCAACTGCTCACACAGCACTGTCAACCGAGTTTAGCATAACAAAGACTTGACACTATCTTCTTTCTACTATTATATTTGTCAAACACGACTCACTCACTCATTCATTTATTCATCACGAAATCTCAGAAACCACCGAACGGATTGGAATGAAATCTGGTATGCAGCTTCCTCAAGGGCCGCAACTGCCCACAAAGAGAGTATTTTTGGCTATTCAGGTTCTAAAGGGGTGTTAAGGGGGTAGATCTGCATTTAATTGAATAGCAATATCTCACGATTGGTTTCATTGGAGGATGTGATACTCGGCATATAAACTCATCACTAAAAATAAGGAGACACGTGTATGAGGGTTTTTCGATGTGGTGTATATTATGAGGTGAAAGGGGTGAAAAGTGGGGATTGAAAGATTCCTAACGGAGCGTGTATCTCTTAAACGACATAGGCGTGGAGTTTGAAACTCAGCGAAAACAAATCAACATAAAAAGGAAGTATATATGTGTTTGACCGTTTTTTCATAAATCCAATTTAAGGGGCCCATGGGGAGAGATGAAATTCTGGGGGGGGGGGGGGACAGGAAAGAAAGTGTCCTAACTGATTGACTGACTGACTCACTCATCAAACTCAGGGGGAAAAACTGCTTTAAAGTAAGTAAATAGCTGTTCGAAAGTTTTTTTTCATAAATCAAATTTAAGGGGTTCATGGGGAGGGGTGAAAATTTGAAAAAAGAAAATTGAAAGAAAATGTCCTGACTCACTCAATCACTCACTCACTCATCATCGCCCAACCAAAATTATTGAAGTCAGAAACATGACAGTTTGGGGATATGTTCATTGTATGTCAAAACCGTCTACTAAGGGAGGATTTTCGGATATTCAGGTTCCAAAGGGGTCTTAAGGGGGTTAAACCTGCATTTCATTGAATAACAATATCTCCCGATTGGTTTCATTGGGGGATGTGATACACGGCATATTAACTCATCATTAAAAAGTAACAAGACACGTGTCTGACGGTTTTCGATGTGTTTATGAGTTGAAAGGGGGTGGAAAATGGGGATTGAAAGATTCCTAACGGAGCGTGTATCTCTTAAACGACATAGGCGTGGTGTTTGAAACTCAGCGGAAAAAATCAGCATAAAAAATTAGTAAATATGTGTTTGACCGTTTTTTCATAAATCCAATTTAAGGGGCCCATGGGGAGGGTTGAAATTCTGGGGGAAACAGGAAAGAAAGTGTCCTAACTGATTGACTGACTCACTCACTCATCAAACTCAGGGGTAGAAAAGTGCTTTTAAAGTAAGTAAATTGCTTTTTTTTTTCAATCAAATTGAAGTGGTTCATCGGAAGGGGTGAAATTCTGAAGAGTCCTGACTCATTCACTCACTCATCATCGCCCAGCCAAAAATATTGAAGTTGGAAACATGGCATTTCGGGGATATGTTCGTTGTATGCCAAAACCGTACACTAAGGGAGGTTTTTAGGATATTCAGGTTCTAAAGGGGTCTTAAGGGGGTTAAACCAGCATTTCATTGAATAACAATATCTCACGATAGGTTTCATTTGTGGATGTGATACTCGGCATATCAACTAATCATTAAAAATAAGCAGACATGTGTCTAAGGGTTTTTTGATGTGGTGTATTATTATGAGGTGAAAGGGGTGAAAAGTGGGGGTTGAAGGATTCCTAACGGAGCGTGTAGGCCTATCTCTTAAACGACATAGGCGAGAAATTTGAAACTTGGCGGAAAAAATCAGCTTAAAAAGTAAGTAAATCGGTGTTCGACTGTTTTTTCATAAATTAATTTAAGGGGCCAATGGGGTAGGGTGAAATTCTGGGGAAAAAGGGAGAGAAAGTGTCCTAACTGACCGACTAACTCACTCATCAAACTCAGGGGAAGAAGACAGCTTAACAAATAAGTTAATAGGTGTTCAAGCGTTTTTTCATCAATCCAATTTAAGGGGCCCATGGGGAGGGGTGAAATTGTGGTAAAATTATTGAAAGAAAATGTCCTGTCTGACTCACTCACTCATCACGCCCAGCGAAAACTATTAAAGTTGGAAACATGAAATTTTGGGAATATGTTCGCTGTATGTCGAAAACGTCAACTAAGGAATGATTTTTGTTTATTTGGGTTTTAAAGAGGTGTTAAGTGGGTATACGTGCATTTCATTGAATAACGATACCTCATGAGTAGTTTCATTGGGGATGTGATATTCGGTATATAAACTAATCATTAAAAATAATCAGACATATTGTGCCCTTTTAGCAAGAAATATGCAAATCACAGTATGCCAGCATTGCTGAATTCGGGATTTCGGGGTTGTAGTATGTTCTCCCACTCTGGATTAAATAGAGGATATACTTGCAAAAATAACAACAAAATCAACTCCTATTTTAACACATTTAATTAACCAAAATTATGGCGCTACAAACAATAAAACAATTAAATTACTGACCAATAATCTTCTACTTGTTCCAAATGAACAAGGAATAATATAAGAATAAAACAAATATTGTATTAAAACACATGGTTTCCTTTAAAACCAACAATTCATAATCATTTTTACTTCCATAAAGTATCTATCTTAAAGTTCCATATAACTACGAGCTCCTTTGGCTCGATATTTTCCAATAATAATGGTGTCATTCCTTTGTACACCTCAAAAACTATTTTTATCTTTTCTTATCATCAAAACAAATATATAATTACATTTAAAATTACATGTTAATTATCTACTTCAATATTTGGGCACTTCACATGTCTTCAGCATTTACTATCTCTCTCAAGTTTTACAAATTCATCACGGTTATCGGGAAAATACTTGTGTACTCCAGAGTTATAAAGATTACTTGACCAAGTCAAAACTATGATTACTCCCGGAACCTAGTTGTCTTTATTTAACTCGTGGAATCCTACTTCCATACGACGTTACAATAGGGATTGTTATTTAATTTTATTTGTCTTATAAGACCATTATCACATAAGAAAACTACGATCTGAACTGGCAAGCGATAATTTCATCTACAAGGACCTCGGTTCAATTCCCGGGTCATTAACAACCTTTAAACACTCACGGTGCATTCATTACTTCTTACAAGACGGCCTTCAGCCACCTCTCCTGCTCCGAGGGTCTGACCGTAATACTTGAGCGTGATTTATGACTGTGCGGGAAACTTCCCGTTTAGTTTGCGGGTGGAGCTCTCTTCAAAGCTTTTAAACAAACCTTCCTTTCATTTTCATTTCTTTGGGGAGACCTGGCTTTTACTTCACTTATTTTCTTTCAACAATATTATTGGGCTCATAAACCATTTTCGTAACCTTGGCATTTATTAATTATAAAGGGTCCTCATTGATTGGAAAGAGTAATACACATTCTACGACGAATAATTAGGGGCTTTAACAACAAGAAGATTCTAGGTTCGAATCTCTTAACATGCCTCGGGAACCATTCCCATATTGGAGGACTTATACAAAATGCGATTTAAAGTCGGCCGTGGCCTACATGACCTACGCTCAATAATACCATACATTTGCTCCCTTTTACATAATAACACACACATGGCCTCGTGATCTACGTCACAATTAGAGGACTTACAACATATCTCAATTCACTGCAATCAACTACCCTTCATAAGTAACTTACCAAGTACTTTAACCTTTACGCGTTCCTAGCGTGACATTTTATTTTAATTGCGCTCCGTTGCGCTATACATTATTTTTAAGCCTATCGTCTTCCAAAGAACTGATAAATTCCATATTAACAATTGATACATATCTCAATTTTTATATTAATCTTTTCCTTTGACAATAATTGCTCTATTTTAATAACATGCGTTAATATCATGTCTTATACTTTTTATTAAGGCTCCAACGCTCTTATGTTCATATCATTCAATTTGATCTTCATTTATATTTCCTTACCTTGTTATTATTATTATTATTCATATTATATCTTCATTCCTTACAAAAGCTCAAAAGCTATTTCTTTCATATAACCCAAATTTACCTTTATTTAAATATCTTTCATGATAATTATTATTATTACGCTTGCTCTTATAACATTCGTCAAATACACTGACATTTTATTCATATATTTCCTCTACAGGATTTATTCTTTCAAATAATTATTTATAATTTCTCAAAATTCTATTTTTGTTCAGACCGCGTTCTTATTCTGTATTTAGTTATTTAATTTAGAAACATCCCTTTTTCTCAAAAACTCCGGTGGATTTGTACACAATCATTTCCCGACACCAAAACATAATGAAAATCTTTACTCACATGTTTAAGGTCGTTTTTTGACCCTTCTCCTCGTGCGATGTGTCATTTTTGGCCCACTTTTTAACTTACATCATCGTGTACAAATTCATGGCCTGTACAGACATATATTGACACATATTTAACACGTATATATTTAATACTAATAACATTTTAAATACACTGGTGTATCCGTTTAGAACACACAATAAAACACTGAAAATATATTATTTTTAACACTAAAATCTTGATATATTTACACTTCACAATTTGTGATCACTAGGCCGCTATTTAAGCCTATCACACGTGACCTCTTAATCTCCCGTCTCCAAGGGTGAAATTTAGTAATGTCGGCTTCCTATCCTCTCTGAATGTGAAAGTCTCGAATCATCTACTTCCTCCCTGCAATAGCACTCCTTCGAATCCCGTTCTGGACGATCTGCTCTTCCTCTGATACGAACGGCTCCCCTTTTAGATTCTGTTTATTGATCTTAATGAAAGTCTGTTCTGTTCACGGTCCCCTTTGATAATTTATCGGTGACCTATGGATTTTAGCAACTAATACTTCTTGCGTCTTAGTGCTTTTGAATAGTTCATCTGCTTTCTTGAAACGAATGTCTATAGTTTCCTGTCTTCTCCTTTGCTTATTCGGTTCTAGTACTTCGAATCTTCGAGAATACTTACGAACCTTATTTCTCTGTCCCTGCTCGGGTTCTTTAAATTAGATAAACTGTTTATCCCTCTGTTACGGTACTTCCGTACGCTATGATACTTTTGGTCGTATACTTAAAGACCTATCGCCTTGAGTCCTACGTTCGCAGCCTGCTCTGACTATATTTTACGAACTTTTCGCTGTAAACTTTTATACTGTCGGACCTAAATCCTGTAACTAGGATTTTCCTACCTTTTCAAACACGGCGATACTGTACTTTTACTTCTTTACAACTCCTTACGGAGGTACGTAAATTATTGATAACGCGACGCCCGTGGCTATCGGATATTCTTCATTCGGTGTGATACAGCGTTTTTCCCCTCAAGGAAAGCTGGTATACTGTCTTCGGTGTGTTTCAGCGTGACGCCCCACACGGACTATCTGAATTCGATGTTTGATGAAGCAGAGTGACGCCCCCTCACGGACTGTCGGAATACTGCATGTACTGATGCAAAGTGACGCCCTCCTGGGCTATCGGAAACTGCATGTTTGGCTTGGTGAGGCCAGGAGTTTTATACTTTTTAATCACAAAAAGATAAAATCCTAGTCCTTTTCGTGACCAACTTTTGAACTAATTGTCGTACAATTATAAAAATTATATCTTCAGAAAGCTCGTCTTCTCAACGTCAAATGATCTCATTGTGCATAAGAATCGATCGTGCAATTCGGAGATATTAATTAATTTGTAGTCTTCAGCTGCGTGGGTGTTGCTGTTCATTTTTAATATTCCCCACTCCTCTGGTCTCAGTGAATCCCCGATGACGTATACTGCGTTTGCAGTTTTTTCCTGTGCAATTATTACAAGGTTTTTCTTTACACAAAAATCTCTAATCCAAAATGATTCACAGTCCAGTGATTATTTACTTATTTTCATTCCTGTAAATGGGTTAAATTTAATTATTCCTCTTCTGGCACATCGGCGGTGTTGCCGTTTTCCTGCAAGCTAAGCTGGATTTCCGAGTCACGCTTCCTTGTCTTACAGTAAAAATTTTCCACTCGTTCTATTAATATCCATGACTGGCTCCTTCTGAATGTCAAGAGGCATGATCTCATCTCCTGAACACCTGGTCCTCGCCGCTTGCACAACGTTAGGCTAGAATACTGTCTTGAAATTTCTCTATGTTACATTAGAAACTGTATGTTTCTTTCATTCCTTCCCCAAATACATGGATTCGACCCCTTTTGAGCCAATGGTACATGGGTTCAATATGTCTAAGGGTTTATCGATGTGGTGTATATTATGAGGTGAAAGGGGTGAAAATTGGGGGTTGAGGGATTCTTAACGGAGCGTGTATCTCTGAAACGACATAGGCGAAAAGTTTGAAATTCGGCGGGGAAATACAGCTTAAAATACAAGTAAATAGGTGTTCGACCGTTTTTTCATAAATCTAATTTAAGGAGCCCTTGGAGAGGGGTGAAATTCTGGGGGAAAAAAACAAACAGGAAATAAAGTGTTCTAACTGATTGACTCACTCACTCACTCACTCAACAAACTCAAGGGGAAAACAGCTTTAAATAAATAAATAGGTGTTCGGCCGTTTGTTTCATAAATCCAATTTTAGGGGTTCATGGGGAGGGGTGAAATTTTCAAAAATAAATGAAAGAAAATGTCTTGACTGACTCACTCACTCATCATCGCTCAGCCAAAATTATTGAAGTTAGAAACATGAAATTTTGGGGATATGTTCGTTGTATGTCGAAAACGTCCACTAAGGAAATAGTTTTGGATATTCAGGTTTTAAAGAGGTGTTAAGGGGTAAACGTGCATTTCATTGAATAACAATATCTCACGAGTGGTTTCATTTGGGGATGTGATACTTGGCACATATACTAATCATTAAAAATAAGCTGTCACATGTCTAATGGTTTTTCGATGTAGTGTATATTATGAGGTGATAGGGATGAAAAGTGGGGGTTGAAAGATTCCTAACGGAGCGTGTATCTCTTAAACGTCATAGGCGAGGAGTTTGAAACTCGGAGGAAATCAATCAGCTTAAAAATAAATAAATAATTAAATAAATAAAATAAATAGGTGTTCGACGGTTTTTTCATAAATGCAATTTAAGGGGCCTATGGGGAGGGGTGAAATTCAGGAAGAAAAACGTCCACTAAGGAAGGATTTTTGGATGTTCACTCTCATCGACCAACCAAAACTATCAAAGTTAGAAGAATGATGTTTTGGGGATATGTTTGTTGTGTGTCGAAAACGTCTACTAAGGGGGGATTTTTGGGTATTCAGGTTCTAAAGGGGTGTTAACGGGGTTAAACCTGTATTTCATTGAATAACAATATGACACGACTATGACGCGAGCGAAGCGAGGCTGAACTGAGATGGTGTGTGTCTGTGTATTACTCAATCACGCAAGTACCACTGGTCCGATTTACATGAATTGTACATGGAAGTAGCTGATTTACCTGGTTAACATGTAGGTTACTTTTGATTTCAATACTTTGCACTATTTAAAGATGGCGACCATTTAAGTGACGTCACTACACCCTTTGGTTTCAATCTTTCATATTTCCATTTCAAATAAAAAGAGAACGCTAAGAAATAGCAAACTTTTGATGGCATGTACTAGGTTTAAAATTACATTTTCTATCCGAAATGTATCTCCAACGGTTAGCGAGTAAAACCTAAATTTGTGCTATAAAACACGGTCAACGCCGAGCGGTGTAGTTGGACAAAATTTTCCATCCTTAATCTCCCTCTGCGCAGCACCTCGCCTATCCCCTGTTTAAACTGTCACCTTCACATTTTTTTTTTTTTATGACGCGTAGCGAAGCACGGGTACTTCAGCTAGTACCTGATATATGTGATGTCTCTTTCCAGAAGAACACAAGTATTCACTTAATTTACGAATAATCCTCTTTGTTTAATATGTCTCTTCATACATCAAAACCAATCCTTTTCCTAAAGAACTATCTCAATCCTTCCAACATAGCATATCGTCATATTTTTTCTACACATCACCATAGTGACCTCCTTGATGACCCAACGCCCCCTGCCACCTCCTTACTAGGTCACCACAGACAATCCAATATGCAGTGACTGACCACTAAACTCTCTGTATTGCCCTTGCAAGAGGTGACCATGCCTCGAACTATATTGTGACGTATAAAAAAGGAACTGTCACAGTTCGCCTCCCTATGTGATTACTGCGTGAAAAGCACGTGAGGATCACATACATAAAAAAAGACTATAGAGAATACATAAATGAAAAACAAAACACATCAAGCATACTGTAGACCAAAAAAAACAACACACAAATGAAAACAAATTATAGATGATCACTTGACGTTGTATTATTTTTCTGTTCTTCTCTTAGTCTTCATCCTCCTTCCTCTGCTTTCCATCTCGTCTTTTTCTTCATCCACCATGTCATTCCGCACCTTGTACTCCTCATCTTCCATCCCCACCGTTTCTCTCTCCTTCCCCTCCACATTTTCTCCTCTTCGTTCTGATTTGTCTCATACTATTCAATAACTCCTTTCTTTTTATCCTTTCTTTCCTCTTTTCATTTATCTCGTTTATCTTCTTTTCATTTTCTTCTTTGGATCCTTCACTCTCTTATCTTCATCTGTCTGACGTCTCATCCTCTTCCAACTCCTTCTCTTTGCTTTACATTTCGTCCCTTCCTTCGTCCACCTTGTCCTCCTCGTCCACTTTGTCCTCCACAGCTTCTTCACCTTATCTTCTTCCTGGATGTTATCTTTCTCCTCCTCTATCTTGTCCTCCACACTTTCCTTCACCTTGTCCTCTATCTCATCCTCTTCCTTATCTTCAGTTTTAGCCTCCTCCTCCATTTGACCTTGTTTTCCTTCACCTTGTTCTCCCTCTTGTCCATCATTTCCTCTTCTCCATTTTATTTAGGCCCCCACCTCTCTGATGATTTTCCTGCTTTCCTGCAAGTGATTCACTTATTGAGTCAAACTTCTCCTCTACTGTATATGTACTTTCATAGACTCAACCTGCTCACATATCTGTTCACTCCACTTGTCAATGCTGTCACTCAACTTAGTCATCTGCCCACACATCTGTACACTCACAGATTCCACCTGCTCACACATTTCGTCTATCTTCTCCATGAGCATTTGAACCAAAATAGATTCCATATCCTTCTATCATGCCTCTCGTTGTAGTGCCATTTGCAACGGGGCTTACTTCATTAAAGTTTGATTTTCGTCATTCCCTTCTTCGTACCCCACGTTGGGTGCCAATTGTAATGTTTTATATATATATTTATTCAGGGTGGTGGTTGTTAATTCACACATGGGATATTTTATTTCCACAGCAGAGAAGACAGACAATCCATCTACTTGATATATGTGATGTTTCTTTCCATAAGAACACAAGTATTCATTTAATTCACGATTAATCCTCTTTATTTAATATGTCTCTTCATCCATCAAAACCAATCCTTTTCTTAAAGAACAATCTCAATCCTTCCAACATAGCATATCTTCATATTTTTTTCAACACATCACCATAGTGACCTCCTTGATGACCCAAAGCCCCCTGCCACCTCCTTACTAGGTCACCACAGACAATCCAATATGCAGTGACAGAGCACTAAACTCTCTGTAGTGCCCTAGCAAGAGGTGACCATGCTTCGAACTATATTGTGACATTTAAAAAAGAAACTGTCACATAACTAAGGAAGTCTTGGAAATTGACACCAATTGGGCGGAAAATGAAAAACGTTAATTCATGTCTAAACGTGATCGTTTAATATTAATTTTCTAAATGACATAAAAAGAACCACGATAGCCCGATTTCTTATTGACGTATTAATTATAATAAACTATTTATTACCTTAAGTCAATATTTAGTATATAGAAACCGTACCGGTTTCAGTCACATTGTGATGCTCCTCAACGTAGTATAGGATAAGCAAATGTGCAATAACATACTGTTACGTGTTGCCCCTAGTGGCAAGTTCTTTAACTGGATTACGGTGGGTAAAGCACAACACAATTATTGTTCCTTTAAAGAAATGTTAGGTTTATTGCAGGTCAGAAATAAGTTACAGTACATCATAAACACTTGGAAACCAATGGGCAGTCTCAGTCAGGTTCCTCCCTTATGGAGTTCACTCACCTCCTTTTCACTTGCTCGCGCAGTTAATCCTCTTGCTAAAGAGGTGGACCCGAGTCCTGGCTAGAAGTAACGGCACTCTCCCTCAAGTAAACAAGCCACACTCACTTGTTCTGAATGTACACTGTCTGGCCGTCGGCAGGCTAGGAAAACAGTCCACTGCGTTTCGCAATCCACACAGCACTTCACCGCACTGCAATAGCCTCACTTGGGTTTCGTAATTTCGCACGTCACGTCCCCAACTATTGTCGCACTCGCTCAAAAACACTGTTTATCCCTCGCTGGTGAGGCCGCTTTATATAGCGAGGCTGGTGACTCTTCGGATATTTCTAGAATTGACCAGGGTTTACAACTTCCCGAGAATTCCAACACCAGTAGGGCCACGAATATTCGAGACGGTCTCTTTTGTACTGCATGTTTTCAATGTTGCGCAAATCGCTGGTAACACACAGTGAGGATAGCCTGGGGCGGCCTGAGTCACGCGTGGGGCGACGAAGCTGTCTAGCATTCGTAACAATGCATATACATTTCTCCCCAATTCATAATAACTTCGTCACACGTACGTATTTCCAACGTTCTCTCTACAATATTTCTCTAGCTGGCAAATACATATCAACCATCATTTATAACCTAACTTATTCAGCATATCTATTTTCACGTCCACATCTCTTCAATTCAGCACTGTTTTCATCTAGACTTTTTCATGTTTTTCTTAACACATTTTGTAACAGATCCGGTTTATGAAATTTTACTCTGTGAGCTTTTGGAACAAAAACATGTTTTTAGTATCCTCTGTTATGGTGAAATTATATTAAGTATATGTTATTGCGCATTTACTTATCCTATACTACGCTCAGGAAGGTCACAATGTGAACGAACCGGTACGGTTGTACAATATATTGACTTAAAGTAATAAGTAGTTTTTTTAAACTAATTTTCAAATTAAAAGGTGCGTTCAAAAAGTAACGAGCCGGTGGCTGGAATGCGCCAACTAGTGACGACATCGGCTAATCATGGCGTGTGTAACGAGGTGTGGTTCCGACCAGGGCGTGGAATATCACAGCCCGTCGCTAGAGGGCACGCGTGCACGTCACGTGTCGATACAAAGCGAGCAGCAGCATGCATCAATCGTCCAACGCTGCCAGTCGCATTGCAAACAGTTACATGGTGGCGTCAAACGAAGAGCAAAGAGGTGTTGTTCGGTTTCTGACAGCGGAATGAGTAGGGGAACGGATATTCATCGCCTAATGTCACAAGTGTACGGCGAACACTGCATGCCCCATGCAAGGGTCAAGGCGTGGCACAAGCGCTTCAGGGAAGGACGGGTATCGTTAGCCGATGATGCTTGGTCTGGGGCACCCCCTTGCACCACCGATGACAACGTCCAGCTGGTTGATGCACCCATTACCCAGGACCGCCGAGTGACAGTGAACGCCATAGCCGCCGAAGTTGGATGTGTGCACACCATCATGAAGGAACGACTGCACTTGCGCAAAGTGTGTGCCCAATGGGTGCCCCACAGTCTTCAACCACACCAGGAAGCATGTCGAATGGCCTACTGTCTTGGTCATCTGCAGCGCTATGCGAGGGAAGGGAATGGGTTCCTGGCACGAGTGGTGGCTGGAGATGAGTCATGGTGTCATCGCTTCGAACCAGAATCCAAACGACAAAGCCTCCAGTGGAAGCATCCAGGGTCACCACCACCCAAAAAAAAAGGCAATGCCATCCACCCGAGTGCAGGAAAGGTAATGCTGACGTTCTTCTTTGACCAAGATGGCCCCCTTCTGATACACTTCATGCCGCACGGGACAACAGTGAATGCCCAGCGTTACTCACAAACCTTGACCACCCTTCGCCAATCGATCAAAACAAAATGACCAGGTAACCTCACCCGTGGGGTCATTCTGCTCCTCGGCAATGCACGACCTCATACGGTCAACACAGTCGCGGCACTCCTGCAGAAAATCAAATGGGAGGTTCTCAGCTACCCTCCATACCGTCCAGCCCTCTCTCCCTGTGATTACGCCATGTTTGGTCCCCTGAAAAGGGCTCTGTGGGGCCAACGATTCACCTCGGACGCCGACATCCAGCTGTACGTGCGGAACTGGTTCACATCGCAGCCCAGGGAATTTTATGCGACAGCCATTCACCGCCTCGTGTCACAGTGGGACAAGTGCCTCAACAGCCAGGGTCAATACTTCTAACATACACGTCCTGGTTTCTGTAATTATGCCTCCGGCTCGTTAATTTTTGAACGCACCTTATATTATGATACATTGGATTGTTTTCATCCATTTCGGATCATACATCAATCAACACAATCTTTTATTCAAGATTTCAATTTCATGTATAAGGTGCGTTCAAAAAGTAACGAGCCGGAGGCTGTAATGCGCAAACCGGTGACGACATGGGCTAATCGTGGCGTGTGTAACGAGGTGTGGTTCCGACCAGAGCGTAGAAGGTCACAGCCCGTCGCTAGAGGGCACGCGTGCACATCACGTGACGATACAAAACAAGCAGCAGCATGCATCAATCGCCCAACCAAGACCAAGACAGTAGGCCATTCAACATGCTTCCTGGTGTGGTTGAAGATTGTGGGGCACCCATTGGGCACACAATTTCCGCAAGTGCAGTCGTTCCTTCATGATGGTGTGCACGCTTCCGACGCTCAATCCGACCACGTCGGCTATGGCGTTCACTGTCACTCGGCGGTGCTGGGTAATGGGTGCATCAGCCAGCTGGACGTTGTCATCGGTAATGCAGGGGGGTGCCCCAGACCCGGCATCGTCGGCTAACGACACCCGTCCTTCTCTGAAGCACTTGTGCCACGTCTTGACCCTTGCAAGGGACATGCAGTGTTCGCCGTGCACTTATGACATTCGGCGATGAATGTCCATTCCCCCTACTCCTTCCGCTGTCAGAAGCCAAACAACACCTCTTTGCTCTTCGTTTGACGCCTCCATGCCACTGTTTGCAATGCGACTGGCAGCGTTGGACGATTGATACATGCTCCTGCTCGCTTAATATCGTCACGTGACGTGCACGCGTGCCCTCTAGCGACGGGCTGTCACCTTCCACGCTCTGGTCGGAACCACACCTCGTTACACACGCCATGATTAGCCGATGTCGTCACTGGTTGGCGCTTTTCAGCCTCCAGCTCGTTACTTTTTGAACGCACCTTATATATGAACGTCATGCGTGACAATGGAAGTGAAACTCGTACTGTTGATGCAGCAGAAAAGAGGAGAATAGAAGCATTTGAGATGTGGTGTTACAGGAGAATGATGAAGATCAGGTGAGTAGATAGTGCAACAAGTGTTAGTCAGACGAGTGGGAGAGGGGATTGACGACTGCTAATGAAGAGAAGAGATACGTTGGAAGATCACATACTAGGTCACCCAGGAATAGCAAACTTAGTTATGGTAGAAGGGTCGAGGATAAGAACTGTAGGGGTAGACCAAGGTTAGAATATTTTAAACAGATTGCCTCGGTTGTAAGGTGTATAAGGTGTGTATGTAGAAACGAAATGATCAGCTCAGGACGGGGAGGCATGGAGCGCTGAATCATAATAATAATGTTATTGGTTTTACGTCCCTTTTAACTACACTGGCTTTTAGAGACGCAGGAACGCTGAATCAAACCAGTCAACAGACTAAAGACTGAAACGCACACAATGCAAACGTCGTTGAAAGTTCGGTTTATTCACGATTCTGAGTTCGGATTAGCCATGCTTGACTGCAGAACATTCTTCTTATTTCCAGCCACAGTGGCCGAGAGCACTACCGCGCTAACTCGTGCCTTGCTGGCGTCGAGAGAGCTTAGGTTCGAATTCCATACCGGCGATCCTGGAAATAGTTTTCGTGGTTTCCCATTTTCACCTTCAGGCAAATGCCAGGACGGTTCCTTTCAACAGGTCATGGACCGACTTTCTACCAAAATCCCTTCCCTGACTCTCCCTTAATGAGACCCAAGTTAGCGGTCACCTGGGCGTTTGGCCTGTCTCTATCGCCAGTTGTATCTGCTATTAAAGCGTGTTCAGCTCCCAGACACCGCCATTAGGACGGTAATGGAATGATCCCTCACAGAGTCCATGGAAGGTCGGGAGGTAGCAAATGACTTCCGTTTGTCAGTTTTTCTCAGTTATTACTTAAAAAACCCTCAGTATGCCTTCCTTCGATGGGGAAGATTTATAGCATGTAAAAGAACCTTCCATTAATTACACTTGTGTGAAGCTAAATTATAGGTTAGATTTAACTAACGCTCTTTGATCCCAACGTTTTTCGCAAGGGGCCGACTGCAGTGGCATCTAGTAACCAAGTTCAGAACTATTTGTCGTTGACGGTGGCGTTTGGTAGCAAAAGTAGGAACTACTTGAAAATAGAATGTCTGCGGTCCTTAATTGAATTAAAAACAGATAACACACACTAATGCAGCCATCACAATTAACACCAGTTGTCAGACGGATTCTACGCACACCCAAAGCACACGGGGCTACATGACCGCGTTGTCGCAGCCCCTAAACTGAGGAACCAAGCAACCAAAGATTCATAAAATTACATTTTGATGTTGACATTGAAAACCTACAGTAGAGCTTGTTTTCATACTTAATTATCTCTTGTGACGTGAGACTGTTTGTTTCCTGTGGCTGTAGATTGCAAGATGTTAGGCCTCACTGCAACAAGGAGTGTGTTACTTGAAGATAACTGGTTCGAATGAGATTGAGTGTCTGTATCATTATGCTAATATTGGACAGTTTTCTTGTAATACATAGCGTGCAGACTGTTATCGAAGTTTGGTAAGTAGAGGAGCAGTAAATTAATCTATGTGATAGATATCTTCCAGTCTGCTGTCTGTAACATTCCTCGACATGAATACCTGCTGACACTTGATTAAATAAGTGGTTACTAGAATATGAAAGGAGAACTGTTCTACCCTCTTATTTGTACAGAAAGTAACATAGAAATGAGCGGAAATTACATAGCCAACCCAAGATCAATGCAAACAGGTTCATACATGATATTCAGTCAACTCAATATAATTGCTCCAATTTTAGTGCATAAGGTAGTGATCAACTCCATACACTGTTTGTTAATTCTTCTTCTTCCTTATTAGGAATATTCTACAATACAGTAGTTCTGCTTCAACCCAAAAGTACTCTACTCCTCCACAAATTTTGGTCTTCAGCATCTCCCTCGGTTAAGCCACTGGAAGCCAAGCATCTCTTTACATCCATTACCTTTACTGTGTAATATTGTTCCTCCTCACATCAGGAGAAAGAAAGCAAGCTCTTTCCCGCCTGTGGCGCAGAATTATGAATAATGAAGTTCTCCCAATCCACCAAGACGTCAATCAACCTTCTACATCCAGGTTGAAATCACTGAAACCAGCCTACAAGACGGCTATGGAACTTACATCAGCTCCATTCAACCCCCGAAACACATGGGAAATTGAATGGTTCACCTCTCCACCTCGTAGCCTAATTGAAGTACTTGATACTACTATCAAACTACCTCGATTCCATTTCCCTCGAGCTGCCTGGTCCCGTCTGAACAAAATTCGATGTGGCACTGCTCGACTAGAGCAGCCTTACATCAGTGGGGTTGGATAGACTCGCCTCGTTGTGAATGTGAATAGTGCAAACCATCAAGCACATCGTGCAGGAATGCCCTCTATTTATGTACTCTGGGACCTTTGCATCGAAGCCGGCGGAGCATTCACAGTGTTCCCACTGTGAACACGAGTCCTTTTGATGATTTATTTCTTCACTCCTACGGTCATATTCAACTTGCAAGTGATCTGATTGCCAGCTTCGAATGCATGGGTCAGGTCAGGTCAGGTCAGAAGAGCTCCATGCAGCCACTCCACAAGCTCTTGAAAGCATTCAAGATCTGGCAGCCCATATATGAAGGGTCCTAATGCTGTAAATTGTTTATTTGTAAATTTATATATATTATTACTGCCCTGTATGCATCATACGCTAAATAAAAATAATAATCCATCCATTGATCTCTTGGTTTATTACTAATTTATTTATTGATTTATTGACTTACTTTACTTTTATCGTTGTGGCCACTAGGGACCGCGAGATCACAACTGTTTTTTTTTCTCTTGTTAGCCCACCACGCCTTCCTCCTTTCGGAATGGGATTTCTTCCATTCATCCCAGTGAACATATCTCTTGCTGGGTTTTACTTCCCCTTGATGAACCTGACGGAGTTTTTGTTTCAATGGGGTTCTGAGCAAGATATCTGATTCAGAAATTTCGAACTTTAACAAGTCTTTATCAACTTCCACCAGCCAATGAGGCATCACCTTTAGAACTCGGAAGTATGACAATAGACGTTTGGAGAATCTACTGACTGGCATTCCGAGAAGGTGGGCAAAGAATGTTATTCTTCGTTTCCAGATTCTCTCTCTGTGGTTAACAGCCGTGAGGCTGGTTGGCAGCAGCTCGCCATTCTTCCCGTCTCTCAGTCTTCCTCTTCAGTTCACAGTATGAGCCACAACCCATGTCTTGCAGTATTTGACTCATGTACTCCAGTCTGGGTCTTCCTCTATAATTCTTGCCGTCTACTGTTCCCTCGATTATTAGCTTAATCAGTCCATTGTGTCGCAGTATGTGGCCCATGAGGTGATTCCTTCTTCTTTTTAAATATTTAAGGAAGCATCTTTTCTCTCCCACTCTTCTAAAAACTTCCTCATTTGTGACCATTTCTTTCCAGCTGATTTTCATAATCCTTCTAGAGCACCAGGTTTCAAATGCTAGTAGTCTTTTCCTCTCTCTCTCCTATTGCCCAAGATTCGCTGCCATATAGCGCGACGCTCCATACATATGTCTTCAACATTTGTTTCCTCACATCAAGACTTATGTTCCTTGCAGTAAATAGACTTCTTTTAATAGAAAGCGTTCTTGGCTTGGGCAATCCTACTTAATATCTCTCTGCTGCTTCTTCCATCATTCGTTATTTTACTTCCCAGATAGTTAAACTCATTCACTTCTTGTATCTTTTCATTTCATAATTCTATTGCTGTCTGGTTTTTGCCATTTCTAATGCAGACCAAAATTTTTGTTTTGTTTGTATTTATTCTCATATTAAATTCTTCAACCATTATTTTGTCCATCTTGCTCAGGATCTTTTGTAAGTCTTCTTCACTTTCTGCAATTAGCGCTATGTCCAGATTTCACTAAATATATTTTCAGTGTGGGAGTATATTTCTGAGCTACTCCAGAGCTTGTAACCTCCATCTTTGAACATAGGACCAAGAATTTTCCTAATGATCTTTCTTAACTTAACTTCAAGTCTCTCGATCGGTCCAGCTGTGCGGTTTGTAAGGCATTCCGCTGGAGCACAGTGCTTCCGGACTAATCACAGTTTGATAGTGTCTTAACTTTGCGTTCCTAGCGATGGACGTTTTATTGTACAGTTGGTGTGTGAGGCGGAAGGCCGTTTCAAATTTATTGACTCGTGTTGAGATGGCGAACTTTTCAGAATTATTTGGTTCGATCCGCTCACCAAGATATTTAAACTTTTGAACGTTTAAGATCTGGCCGTGAGTGGTTTGAAGATGAGCTGGAGCTTCTTTTATGTTAGAGATGAATTTGGTTTTAAGGTATTTTTTCTTCTTCTTCTTTTGGAATCACCCACTTTCGGGTACGTCATATCAATCACTTCTTAGATGCTTGTGCTCTCCCTTTCTCCCAATACTTCTTCATTCTCTCTGATCTCCTCTTTATTTCCTCTTGTAATATCTGCATCGGCTTTCTGGAGACGGCTCTGGCTTGGAACTTCTTGGTGTTGTATTTGGTCACGGTTTTGGCTGTACCATTCATCTACATGATTTCAGTAATCTGAAGCTCTCGCAGGTCCTTTTCCACTTCCGTAAACCAATTAGGTTTGATCTTCTTTTTGGAAAAGAAGTCCAAGATTTTCTTGGTTAATCGGGCAGGATTCATCCGGTAGATGTGTCCATAGAAATCAATCCTCCTTTTCCGTATGGTATCTGAAAGTCTCTCCGACTTCACATACAGGGTGTCGTTCCTATAGAAAACTTGTTTGTTATTTTCGAATTTAGGGTGTTTATTTATTCATTTATTATTTTCGTTAATTTCCCCTTAAGGGGAGCGTTAAAACACAATCAATTTTCATGATTTGTTTCTGTCCTTTGTTCTTTCTTCCCGAAAACCTGTCTTATATTCCCTATATCTCTTTCTCTTTTCTGTCCAGTTCTTTCCTGTTTGTTTTCTCTTTATTTCTTCATTTATTTATTTATTTATTTAATGGCTGCTATCACAAAGTGCCATTATTAAAATACATGATGCCCATCTCGCCGCGTAGGGACTAGCATTCTTGTCACCGTGGATGTACGAGTTTGATTCATGGTTCAGCCAAGAAATTTAATTTTGGCTTGAGGGCTTAAATGGGATTTACTCAGCCTCGTGAGGCAGAACTGACTACAGGTGGGTGCAATGCCTACCTCAGTCAACTTAGAAGTGGATGTTCGTTGTTTCTCACTTCTACTTCAGATGATTGCCGGCTACGGCCGCTTCCTGTTCAAATTCTAGCCCCAATAACAACTACACATACCTGTACAGCTAACGCAATGACATAGGTTAAAAGACAGATTCTAAACTCACACCAAAATACACGGGAAAACATGAACGCGATGATTCAAAGCCCTAAATGAATCACCAACAACTTAAAAGCTTCATGGAGTTCATTTTTCTTCATACGCAGCATTAAGAATACTGTAAATGTGATTGCTAATAATTTGGTTGGTTGGTTCCTCAGTTTAGGGGCTGCGACAACGCGGCCATGTAGCCCCGTGTAGTTTAGGTGTGTGTAGAATCTGTCTGATAACCGGTGTTATTAATTGTGATGGCAGTATTAGTGTGTGTTATCTATTTTCAATTCAAGTAAGGACTACAGACATTCAATTTTCAAGTATTTCCAACTTTTGCTACCAAACGCCACCGTTAACGAAAACTAATTCTGAACTTGGTTACTAAATGCCCCCGCAGTCGGCTTCTGGCAACGAACGTTGGATCCTAATAGTGTTAAGCAAATCTAACCTATAATTTAGCTTCACACAAGTGTAATTAGTGGAGGGTTCTATTACATACCATAAATCCATGTTATGGGACTGCCGGCTTTACTTCCCCTCCGAAGGAAGGTATACTGAGGGATTTCTAACGCTCTTTAAAAATCTGACAACTTCGGCCGAGTTTGAACCCGCGACCTTTGACATAGAAGCTCAGCATACCACCAACTACGCCACCGAAGCCGCCTCTAATAATTGGAACAGATCCTCTGAAGGTCAAAATAGGTAAATCAGGAATGAAGATAGCTTCGAAGCCATTTTTCAGTAAGGGGCGTGGTGGCTCAGCGGTCTAGCTGTATGCCTCTCACCAAGGCGGTCCGGGTTCGATTCCCGGTCAATGCATGTGAGATTTTCGATGTGGTTCGGATTCCACGTAAAAAGGAGGTCCCGTGGCTCATAATCACAAGATTCACGGTCATGTAAAACTACAATCTTCCTTCCTTCCTTCCATTTTTCAGTGGCTGGCTGCGTGGCTCAGCGGGGCAAAATTCCGTCACCCCGGCGCCTCTAAACGCCACAGTAGTTAAAAGGGACGTAAAACAACTAACATTATAATTATAATCAATTTTCAACCGACATTGGTGGCTACGCTTGCTAAAGCTCTACGTTAGGTCATGGGACCAGGCTCTCTGCCGACTCGAGCCCCACCGTCGGCCGTCCTTGAAATGGTTTTCCGTTGTTTCCCATTTTCAACACCAGGCAAATGCTGGGACGGTACCTTCTGACAGGCCACGGCCACTTCCTTCCACATCCTTGTCCAGTTTCATTCACCATCATTCATTTCATCTCTCATTAACTCCTCTCATGAGGTTGGCATCAGGAAGGGCATCCGGCCGTAAAACCCATCGCCACAAACACTTCCATCGCATCTCATCCCCGACCCCGTTGAAAAAACGGGAATAATAAGGGGTAGACATACATACAACAGTAGTCGCATATGATGTGTAACAAGAGTTTAGTGCTTTTCAGTCGGTCAACACGAATGTACCCAAAAGAGATGGGTTATGCCCTAATCCTGAAATAAATTACATGAGATTAATAAAACACTACGATGACCAGTTTCGATCGTCAAGCGATCATCATCAGATCCATTACACTTAGGCGACAAAATCTATGTTTGAAATACAGGTGAAAATATTTACAATATGTACAATTATTTAGTTGCAGTATTGGTACTGCAACTGTCAGTGTATGCTAAATGCAGTATATATGTTAGGTGAAATGCTAAATGGTGATAGCTATCCGTAGATTGTACTTTAGAGAGATTATATGGTTGTAAACTATGGTTAAACTATAAAATTTTAGGCTAACTACTTATCTGATTGTCTTCCGTTGGTTCGGCCACTGTCTTGGCAAACCAGTTTTTGTGTTTCCCTATTTGTTTCCACTCTGTGTGGTTGTACATATTTTTATTATTTGTCTTCATTGTATTTATTCATTGTCAAGTTTGTTTTGTTTATGTTGGTTAGTTGTCATGATTCATTTGTTTTGATTACATGTTGTATTCCCACTGCCGTATTTCCAGTAGGATATTTTTGCTTAGAAGGTATTTTGGTGTTCCCGAGTTGGCCACATTGATTCTTCTTTATTCTCTATGACTTGTTTTTGAACTCTCTACTGTGATTGGCTGCTTTCAGCCTATCAGAGGCCTCCTCCTGTTTCTAGCGACCAATCACGTGTTTCTTCTTCGTTCTCTAAGTCTGCAGGCACGACGGAATGTTGTGCTTCAACGCTGGTTGTGATCTATCGACGAATATCCAGCTAATCATTTCTATAATTGGTGCTATCTTCATAGTAACCGTGCTTAGTAATCATGTCCTATGCACATGATTCATATTTTGTTAGGGCAGTGACATTTTGGTGATTTTCGGTCTCATCAAACCATGCTTGATGTTGCTACGTGCCATGTCGACGAATTCTTCAATCCGCGGCGTCGGATAGTTTGTTGTAATGTGTTTACTTCTATCTTCATCTACTGCCTAACAATTTGTCATCACGCGTATGAATAATGATGTTGCTTCGTGTGATAAGTAATTCATTGTTTGTCTGGAAGCATGTGCCACAAGGCCAGGCACCATCACTAAATGGAGGTTGACGCTAGGCTAAACTGCTTTACTATTGTGACAATGCCGTGCGATTGGCATATCCCGGTATTTGTATGACAGCAACTACTTTGACTTCCTGCGTTTCACACATAATTTGTTTTATTAACAATTCATTTTGGGCTTATGGTATCGGCGCATCACTGTAAGTCAGTCCTGGTACGACGACACATTCTCGTTACATGCGACCTGTTTTTTTATTATTTGTTGCAACTCCACTTGTGTTGCATATTTAAACTATATCATTCTTTGGAACCGCCGTGTATTGCATGCCGTTCTATGATGTACTGATCTGCAGCTACGTTCAAGACAATATATGTGTTTTTAGGCTCAAGCCTTAACGTGTGTTAACTCCATGCGAGTGTTTCTTCAATTGTGTAAATTTGTGCCAGTGTTTCTCATAGGTTTATGTGCCACCTTTGAATATTTGTTTTATGTGTCACCTATTTGATAATATATCTTATTATTAGTTATTGGTGTTGTTGTGTCCTTTATGCCTTCCTGGACCTCCTTATTTGGTGACAATAATATTGTCTGGTCCTCCACATGTTTGCTAAATTGTTATGCGACCTTTGTAAAGTCAACCCTTTTATCATTACATCTTATCTAATGCTTTGGCCAACAAACCCTTATACATTGTCCACTATTACCAGAATTCTCTTGGTGGGTTGTTGACTTCCCGCGTTGGCCATTACATCCGTACAACAGCTACTCGCAGTTTTCGTGCTCACTGGAACTCACTGTGCGGTCGACCACAATGATGTGTAACATCTGACATCTGACATAGAAGAAACCTCACGTGAAATTGTCGATACACCGGTATTTTATACTATTATTGGCACAAATATTAATCTATTGTAAAAGGGAGTGTTTTACAGGTATTGTAGTTTATAATACGGAACTCATTTTTTTAGATGATTCGTAGCTTCCACCAGCACTAGCCTAAATAAAGAATAAGTTACGATATGGATCAAGTAGATTAATAGACGCGACACCGCTCATAACCTTAAATTCCTTATAAATAGGCCAACTTGCGAGTAAATTCAATGTGCACAACAGTAGATTATGAAAGGCTTGCCCAGTTCCCGGACCTCTGATTCACAGACCAACACGTAATCTCATATAGAGGCGGCTTCGGTGGCGTAGTCGGTAGCATGCTGAGCTTCTATGCCCAAGATACCAGGTTCAAACCCGGCCAAAGCCGTCGGAATTTTTAAGAGCGTTTAAAAAATCCCTCAGTATGCCTTCCTTCGGAGGGGAAGTAAAGCCGGTGGTCCCATGTCATAGATTTATGGCATGTTAAAGAACCTTCCACTAATTGCACCTACGTGAAGCTAAATTGGATAGGCTAAGAATGTAAACAACGCTCTTAGGTTTCTACGTTCGTTCCCAAGAGCCGACTGCGGTGGCGTCTAGTCGCTAAGTTCTGAACTTGGCCTAGTAGTCGTTGACGGTGGCGCTTGGCGGCAAAAGTAGGAACTATTCGAAAAATTCTAAGTTGCAGTAGGCCTACTTAAATAAAAAAAACAGATAACACACACTAATACAGTCATCACAATTAACACCGGTTATCAGACTGATTCTACACACACCCAAAGTACACGGGACTACATGACCGCGTTGTCGCAGCCCCTAAACTTAAGAACCAACCAACCAATCTCATATGGATTCTGTTAAAAATAGTCATATTGATATGATTAGCAGCAGAGTATCAAGAAGGCAATGCGAGAACAATCAAGAAGGCAGTGCGAGAGTAGAAATATCAAGTAGGCAGTGAAGAAAAAAAGAGAGAATCTTGGAATTGTTATGTATTATTAGTGTGTAAATAAAAAAGATTTTTGTGTGTTGATGAATGTCCAGGAGGGATACAATCCAGCTGGCAGTGCGTCTTACACACTTCCGTCTGAACCACTTCCGTCCCATTTTTCAAAATCACTCCCACATAAATATCCAGCAACCGAGTGGAAAGATGTTACACATCAAAAACTGACATGAATATTCCAGTAATTGGAATTATTTTATATTGGCCGACTGAAAGCTACAATATTAATTATAAATCAGGAATGTGAAACATTCTTGAGAATCTCCCAATGCTTCATTTCCAGATCCCCGTTTTAATGGAGACAATGGGAATGGGAGGACGCTTGTAGTATTTTGAGACAGATATGCTTTTGGTTATAAGTAGGGCTAGGTGTGGGTGTTTGAGTCTTCAGTCTTTTGACTGTTTTGATGCAGTTCTCCATGCCTCCCTGTCCTGAGCTAATCGTTTCATCTCTACATAGCTACCACACCCTACATCCGAGGCAATCTGTTTAACATATCCTAACCTCGGTCTACCCCGACAGTTCTTGTTCTCGACCCTTCCTTCCATAACTAAGCTTGCTATTCCTGGGTAACTTACTGTGTGTCATACCAACCTATCTCTTCTCTTCATTAGCAGTCGCCTGAAACAACTCTCCTCTCCCACTAGTCTTAATACCTCTTCGTTTGTTACCCTATCTACCCATCTGATCTTCATCATTCTCCTGTAACACCACATTTCAAACGCTTCAATTCTCCTCTGTTCTGCTGCACCAATAGTCCAAGTTTCACTTCCATAGAGCGCCACGCTCCAGACAAAGGTAAAGTCATAATTTTTTCTTTGCCTCTATCTTCATACCCGATTGGTTTCTGATGCAAATCAAGTGATTATCGTCACAATACATTGGATTTTAATGGGCCAAATAATAGTACATTATGCAACGATCCTATAATGGCTATAATTAAGACACGAGTATGTTATAAAACGAGCGTATACGTGTTTTATAATTTCCATACGAGTGTCTTAATTACCATTATAGGCGAGTTGCATACGACTGTTTATGTTCGACGATAATTATAATTTTATTATATGTTTTAACATAAATATTCATAAATATCTGTTCAGTCACTAGAATGTTGTGATCGGGTGCTGCGCCGGGTAGTATATCTCTGTTTTCCAAGCTCTCTGGCCAACCGACGCATGCCCTCTGTGTGCTTCAATGCCATATGTTCAGATTGTGCACCAGTATTCAGTAAAAATGTCACCGAAGTCGTTTCAAAACAACGCGCTGTGTAGAAATTGGATTTGGGGATATTAAGGTACAGTGCAATTTCTTGTCTCATATTCACCAGTCGATTTACGCGAACATATGGACGGTGCATTTTCGGTAATTTATATAGACATGTTGGATTTTGAGCGCATGCGCGAAGGTATCGTTATCTAATTGGTCACACAACTGTTTCTTGAGCTCTGATTGGTGGGAGAAACTGTTTCATAATGAAAAATAGCGTTATAATGAGCCTCATTATAGTACAGTTCTCAGACATATAATGGTCATGGTCGAACATAAATGCATATTTCGAACATTTTTTTACCATTAGGTCATATTTTGAGCATTCTTTGGTACGAAAGTCATATTTCAGTAGTTTGACGGCAGCGGTGTGCAATCACCTACAACTTACCGAACGGGTACTAGTGTTTACATAAATTGAATATGGATGTCATAACCACTTAAACATGACATTGTATGGGTATATTCAGAAAATGACATTGTATGGGTATATTCAGAAAATGACATTGTATGGGTATATTCAGAAAATGACATTGTATGGGTATATTCAGAAAATGACATTGTATGGGTATATTCAGAAAATGACATTGTATGGGTATATTCAGAAAATGACATTGTATGGGTATATTCAGAAAGTGACATTGTATGGGTATATTCAGAAAATGACATTGTATGGGTATATTCAGAAAATTAGACTAATATGAAAATAGGAATAAAGAATTCATTTAATCTCGAAGGGATTGGATTTTATTTAACGGCCATATTTATATCAGTCATTTTCAGATAGGGTTGGGGTAGCGCCCCTGCCTCTCAACTGGAGGCCCCGGGTTCGATTCCAACTCCATCAGGGATTTTAGATACTGACGTGAGGGCTCGAATTGGGTGCACTCAGCCTCGTGAGGACAATTGAGTAGCTGACTGACAGTGAGGCAGCGCCCCGATCACGAATACCAAGATTAATGGCCGAGGGGACCCGATGCGCTGATCACGTGTCAGCCCAATATCTGCAGGCCAAATGGCTGGACAGCGGTCGCTTGGTAGGCCTAGGCCCTTCATGGGCTGTAGTGCCAGGGGTTATTATTATTTGTTATTATTATTATTTTCAGGGTCGCCTCCATAGCGTAGCGATCAGCGTGGTTAGCTGCCACTTGGGTTTGATTCCCGGCTCTGCCACGAAATTTGAAAAGTGGTATGAGGACTGAAACGTGGTCTACTCAGCCTCGGGTAGTCCAAATGAGAAGAGGGGGTTCGATTCCCACCTCAGCCATCCTCTAAGTAGTTTTCCGTGGTCTTCGAGCAAATGCCAGGAAGGTACCTACTGTAAGGTCACGGCTGCCTCCTTCCCTCTTCCTTGCCTATCCCTCCTAACCTTCCTTTCCCTTCCCTCATGAGGCTCCTGTTCGGTTTGCAGTTGAGGCCGCCTGGGCGAGGTGCTAATCCCACCTGACGAGTTGTATCCACTCCGATTAGATGTTCCCAGCTCTAGGACACTGACTGAAAATGGCGGTAGTGATGAGTTCCCTCGCTGAGTCCGTGGGAGCCACCACCCTGGAGGGTATACTCGATTTAAAAATAACAGGTCACATCTTGTCATATTTGGGCTATTTTTAGGTCTTAAACATTCAAGTCCTAGTTATAAGCGTCTGGACCTGCTTTATACAAGGAAACCGTACTACAAGTAGTAACATGCGACCTCGAAAATCCCACATACAGTATATTAACGAGGAATCGAAGCCGGATCTGCCTTGGTGAGAGGCAAGCAGTGCCATTAATGGAGAGATGCTATCATCTTCACAAGAATGTGACTAGCATTGCTGAAGGCGTAAACTATCGTAAAAACGGCATCACACATTATTGGACTTAACCATCAGATGAAAGGTCACTTGCAGTCAGGCATGAAAGTTCGACCGCAGACCAGGAGAAGAATAATCGAACCTGCTATGCAACGCTATGTAGCTTAAGAAAGCATAGGTTGTTGTTGATTCACACAGGGGCTTCCCAACATCGTGTACTTGGGTGTGAATAGAATTCATCTGAAGCGTCGTGTTACTGTGATATCTGTACAGGTCGGACGTTTGTTTTAGACGAGTGAAAGTCATAATGGAAGCCTGGAGTCGAGTTAGTACAGTTGGTTGTTTGGTTCCTCAGTTTAGGGGCTGCGACAGCGCGGTCATGTAGCCCCGTGTACCTTGGGTGTGTGTAGAATCTGTCTGATAACCGGTGCTAATTCTAATGGCTGTATTAGTGTGTGTTATGTGTTTCTCAATTAAGTAAGGACTGCAGACATTCAATTTTCAAGTAATTTCTACTTTTGGTTGCAAATGCCACCATCACCGACAACTAGTTCTGAACTTGGTTACTAGATGCCACCGCAGTCGGCTCCTGGCGACGATCGTTGGAGCCTAAGAGCGTTAGTCAAATCTAACCTATAATTTTGCTTCACACAAGTGTAATTACATGCCATTATATATTATTGGACTTAACCATCAGATGAAAGGTCTTTTACATGCCATAATACTTCCGAAGGAAGGCATACTGAGGGATTTTTAACGCTCTTAAAAAATCCGATGAATTCGAGAGTTACTACAGTACCTGTGTTGTTGTCACCTGCCCCATTCGGTCAGATGATGGACAAAACTATCTCACGCTACTGCTGAAATAATTCATTAGCAGATATAATGGCGATCTGTTCGTAACTATGTAACGTGTACTTACGCGTTACACAATACTTCGACGTGGACTGTACTGTTCCGAACGGTGGTGTCGTCACGTGCTCGAGTCTGGAATTCCACTACATCATCAGACCGGTGGAGACAACTAAGAAGCAAGAGGGTGAGAGAGATACTGTGCACAGGCTCACTTGCAAGCTTCAAGGTCAAGGACAATCGTCTAAAACAAACGTCCGGCTTGTACTAGTGTGTCTATTTGTAATTGAGGTAGGATTTTTGCAAAAAGCGGTCATGGCCATAAGTTAGGGGCCATCCAAGCATTTGCCTGGAGTAGAAGTGGGGAAGCCACGGATTAAAACTTCCTGGTTGGCTGAGGTAGGAATCAAACCCACCCATTCTCAGATTTGTCTCATGAGACTGAGTGCACCCCGTTCCAGCTCTCAGACCAAAATTAAATTTCTTGTCAGAGTCGGGAATCTAACCCGGGTCTCCACGGTGACTGCCAAGAATGCTAGCCACTACGCAGCGAGGTGGACGATATCGTTGGCAAATAGCTCTGCGGCCAAGGCACTACCCAGTAATGAGCCGCTATTTGAAGGCCTAAACTCGAGAGAAGGCTATTATCTATACTATATATATAAATGAAAGTTTGTCTGTTTTTCCTGAATATCCACGGACATTTGCGTTATTTGCGCGTTTCAGACTGTTTTATGACGGATGCACGCAAACATAAAATTTCTGTCTGTCTGTCTGTTTGTTTGTCTGTGGACAAATTCGTGTCCTTATAACTCGAGAACGGCTGGGTGGATCAACGTAAATTTTGATACATATATCCATCAGAGGCACGACACTAATCATTGATATAACTCTTCTCCATAGCTCTAATAAAAGGGGGCCTACCCCCTTAAAATACATGCTGAAATAGGCGTAGAAGGGCGAGACAAAGCTCATTTTCAGCCCCTCAATGTGAGAAACGAAACTCGGAGGGCCCCCGAGAAACCACATTTTAAGGCCCTAAAACCACCAGTTTTTGAGATATTCCCAGAAAACTAATTTCATTTATTAACCTACTGAAAGAATGCAAGCCAGTAACCATTTAATCACAATCTCAGAGGTCCATACATTTTCTGTAAGACGCAATGCAAGTCCATTTATTACATCACTGTGAAGGTTTGCAAACGGCTATAAGGTTATAACGGATCCAAATTAAGCTGTAAAATTCATCAATACATATAATGCGATTAAGGGGGTCAAGGGGTACTCTAGAATTTTTTCACGCGATTTACACGTGCGGGTATGGTACAGAAGGTCTATTATATCCCTATCCCTATATTGTTATATTATTAACTTATTATAATTATTTAGCTTGCCACGGTGGGTGAGTGGATAGCGTGTCGGTCTACTAAACCCAAGATTGCAGTTTCGCTCCTGGCCGTGGTAAGTGATTTTTGAAAGGCAGCAAAAATACGACACGCATGTCATACGATGTTGGCATGTCAAAGAACCCATTTGAATTCAGTAGGCCGTATACATAATGGCAACATTAATCTCGGGAGTTTCCGCCAACACAAAGTTCCTCATTTCTCTACTAGAAAGCGCTATAGTTTTCAAGGGGCTTGGATATCTAACCTCCTTGAATTTCATATTGATTCAAGGAACAACGAAATTCGACATGCAAGCTACCCTCTGGGTGTAAAATTACAAAGCTTGTACCTGGCACCCGAGGTATTATTATTATATTATGGCGTACAACGACGAGACAAAGTTCATTTTCAACCCCTTGGTGACAGAAACAAACCTCGGGGCCCCTAAAGAGCCGTAGAGGGTGCTCGAAAACTACATTTTAAGGCTCTAAAACCAACCGTTTCTTAGATATTCCCAGAAAACTAATTTCATTTAATAAATGAATGAAGGAATGCAAGCCAGTAACCATGACAACAGTATCTCAAGAGGTGACATCCAACTTCCATTTCTGCAAGAAGTAATGTCACTCCATTTATTACATTTCTGTGAAAGTTGCAAATGGCCAGAAGGTTATCACGGAATCAACTAAAACTGTAAAATTCGTCAATGCGCTTAAGGGGTTCAAGGAGTACCCCAGATTTTTTCCACACGACTTACACGTGCGATATGTCGTACAGAAGGTCTATTTTATCTCCAAACAGCAACATTATTTTCGAAAACTCCTGATTTGAAATAGTATTTTTTGCTGCTTTTAGGCATTTGGGTCATTGGAGGCTAAAGAACTTGAATTTTCATACGCCTTTATAATTTATAAAAGGGGTCTTGCTGTGGTTGGGGACTTGACACAACGGTGAGAGTCAGTTTGTATGTGACATGTATTGCAATTCGTCTACGAGGTTTTCAATTTTATTTTCACGTCAGGAAGAACACGTTAGGTAAATTTAGTTAGAGAGAACTTTTTAACTAATCATTTTTTTGTGTACAAACAGGTTTCAAGCCCTTAACCATTGCAACAGTAGCTCAATTTATAACGTCTGGTTATTAATACCGAAGACCGTTCGAAGAATGGGTACTTCTGCTAGTAATAGCCTATAATAAAGCTGAAGAGTTTGTGTGTTTATGTGTTTAAACGCGCTAATCTCTGGAACTACCAGTTGGATTCGAAAAATTCTTTTTGTATAAGATAGCCTGATACAAGAGGAATAGTTTAGGCTATGTTAAATTTCGGACAGACCACTCCATTCCCCGCATTTAGGCCCTTTTGCACAAGTCTACACCGTTTCACCGATCTAATAACTTGACGGACATACAGTATTGTCGCTAGGCGACAACGACTGACACTGTATCATGATAGTCAACGCCACACATTGATGGACAGGTTGTCACTAGGCAACAACGATTTACTCTGTATCATGATATTCCGGTAAAATTTCCTAAAGGACACATTGGAAAACTGACCAATTGACAATCAAGGATTGTATTGGACTGTAGTATCTTCTATGCTATCGTATGCACAGTTAATATTTGATTTGCAGGGCTTAGACATCGTGGTCATGTTGCCTCGTGTACATGGGTGTGTGTGTAGAATTTATGTGATAACCAGCGTTATTGTGATTGTTGCACTAGCATGTGTAAATTTATAGTCTACTAATATAATAAAGCTGAAGAGTTTGTGTGTTTAAGTGTTTAAACGCGCTAATCTCTGGAACTACCAGTCCGATTCGAAAAATTCTTTTTTATATGATAGCCAGATTCAAGAGGAATAGTTTAGGCTATGTAGCATTCGGCGACAACTCTCAGGTAACCATAAAGATTGATTTTTGTTCAGTAAGTCGGTAGAACAAGCGCTCCCGAACAGCTCTATCCGCATGCGCTGGCGTTATGTTTAGTGATACGTACACAGTTTCACCTATCTGAACCAAAATTTGTATACTTACCCTTTGGAGCCCTGTTGGTAACAGTGTCTAAGTAAAATTTATGACAGACCAGACCATTCCCTGCATTTAGGCCCTTTGGTTCAAATCTACACCTTTTCCCCGATCTGAACCAAAATTTGTATACTAACCCTTTGCAACTCTGCGAGTAACACAGTCTGCATGAAATTTCGGACAGACCACTCCATTCCCAGCATTTAGGCCCTTTGGCACAAATCTACACCGTTTCACCGATCTGAACCAAAATTTGTATATTTACCCTTCGGAAACCTGCGAGTAACACTGCCTGCATGAAATTTATGACAGACCTGTCCATTCCCTGCATTTAGGCCCTTTGGCACAAATCTACACCCTTTCACCAATCTGAACCAAAGGTTGTATACTTACCCTTTGGAACCCTGCAAGTAACACTGTTTACATGAAATTTCGGACAGACCTCTCCAATTCCTGCATTTAGGCCCTTTGGTACACATGTACACCGTTTCACCGATCTGAACGGCAATTTGTATTCTTACCCTTTGGAACCCTGCGAATAACACTGTCTGCATGAATTTTTGCATAGACTCCTCCATTCTCTGATTTTAGGCCCTTTGGCACAAATATACACCGTTTCACAGATCTGAAACAAATTTTACATACATTACATACATTTGGAACCCAACGAGTAACACTGTCCACTTTAAATTTTGGACAGACCACTCCATTCCATGCATTTAGGTCCTTCATCACAAATCTACACCGTTTCTCCTAATTGCACCAAATTTTACATACACATTGAAACCCAGCTGGTAACACTGTCCACTTGATATTTTGGACAATGCTCCCCATTACCTACATTTAGAATAACAGACAAAATGAACTTGAAAGCCACGTATTAGGGCCCTAGAACCATTCATGTCTGTAGTAGTGTAACTGTAAGAGTATTTTAATAAGTTTATTGTTGACGGGCAGTTCGGGGTGCATCACGTCACTCCTACTAGTGTTCTAGTGCAGAATTGCGAACATAGTTACAGCTTGTGTTGTTTATAAATTTCAGTCACGAGGGGGTAATTAGTGCAAAACGATTTCTTAGGCCCCTTTAAACAGTTATCATCATGAAAATATTATGCCTCTGTATAAGTGCAATGGTGTTGGTGCAGTACATTCAGGTTATCAGTTGCAATAAGCGTTGGTGCTTTCAAATTTACCTTCATTTATTCCAAAAATTATCTTTAAGCGCTTTGTGGCGATAAATGATACTATTGCTACCTCAGTTGCTCGGGACAGCCGAAGTTTTCCAAAGAGTTCTGATTATTTTCCTACGGCGCTATGCGACAAAAGACGACACTATTGGCCTCTATATTTCTAACAGCCAATGAGATATAGGCCCTAGGCAGAGTCTTTTGTTTCACTTACTCCTCTTTCTATTTTTTTTTGTAAATTTGTTTGTAAATTACATGGGCCAGTGCTGTAGTTAGTAAATAGCTGTTTCCCTATTCATAATTTCATTACGGGAAAATGACGTGAATGTTACGTCCATTATACTGTACTACATATCACCCCCACTACAACCACCACCACCACCAAAAAAGGATATATTTTTAAAATATTGTTTTCTGTTAGTTTAAGTATCATGTGCCAGTTCTGTAGTTCTGTAGTTATTAAGGATCTAGGAAGATAGTTCCTCTCAGTCTCTCTGTTCTTCACCTATTTCAAATTGTACTTTTTTCCTCTATGGCGACAGAGCCTGGATTTGATCTCCTTTGTTCGTCACTGGAGGAGTTTCCATCTGTTTTTTCGCCGTTGCCTGTATGACGTTAGGTATCGTTCAGATACACTTCCCTTTTGTTTATGTTTCCTTATATCCATCTAACCCTCCCCCCCCCCCTCTTATTTTGGACATCCTCATTCTTCGAGGAGTCTCTATATTTTCACCCCGCCCCCTTTACCTTCTCCTTGCTTACTACTCGGTCCGCCGTTCTACCATAGTCCATACAGTAATTTCTGGCAGCTGCTCTCTGGTGACGAACCGAGGAATTTATCTATATTTTTTGTAATTTTTGTAATCTGATTGATATACTTTCTTTGGCCACATTGTTTGATTTCCATTAAAAAAGGATGCAAGGTTTCTCCGAAACTTATGGTTCTAATCTAAATACACACGGCATTAGCCCAAAAAACATGAATTATTTATATAATCCGGGCCGTGAAAGCCTTAATATACACAAAATATATATTTGTTATAGATTGGTTGGTTCCTTAGTTTAGGGGCTGCGACAACGCGGTCATGTAGCCCCGTGTACTTCGGGTGTGTGTAGAATCTGTCTGATAACCGGTGTTAATTGTGATGGCTGTATTAGAGTGTGTTATCTGCTTTTAATTCAAGTAAGGGCTGAAGACGATAATTTCAAGTAGTTCCATACTTTTGCTACCAAATGCTACCGTCCACGACATCTATCTTGCGGACTTGGCTACTAGATGGCATTGCAGTCAGCACCTGGCGGCGAACGTTGGAACTAATTGAGCATTATCTATTCTAACCTACAAATTTTGGCTTCACACAGGTGTACTTAATGGAAGGTTCTTTTTCATGCCCTAAATCTATGACATGAGACCGCCGGCTTTACTTCCCCTCCGAAGGATGGCATACTGAGGGGTTCTTAACGCTCTTAAAAAATCCGACGACTTCGAGCAACATGACCACTGCAACTTAACGCCCCCCCCCCCCCCTCCCCTTCCCTATAAATCACCCACAAATAGATATTACAAAGTTTGCCAACTGTTACTGATAAATACTAAGGCATTGAGCACCCGAAGAATGTTCTTTTGTAGTCCGAAACAAACATATACTGCATAGGAGTATATATACTCGTATTTAGTAACATGTCATTTTTATCAAGTTATAGTTTGCAATGATCCTATTAATTAGGATTAAATTATTTGACCAACTTAAAAGTTGATATATCAATTGATGATCAAGATGTCCCAAGCAGCTAACTAGCCTATAATGGCGATAATTAAGACACGAGTATGTTTTTATGTCCGACCCTCACTATTATGGGTCAGAAAACTGTATCATAATGACGGTCATTATAACACTGTTTTTCATTACGATACAGTTTCTCCAGCCAATCAGAGCTCGTTCATTGACCAATTAGGTAACGATACCTTAGCGCATGCGCTCAAAATCCAACATGTCGGACATAAACACAACATCGAACTATAATAAATTACCGACATGGAATACGCACCGTCCATATGTTCACGTAAATAAACTGGCGAATATGAGACAAGAAATAGCACTGTACCTTAATATCCCCAATCATAATTTCTACACAGCGCATTGCCTTCAAACGACTCCGGTGACAATATTACTGAGGGACGGCAGATGTAAACATATGGTCTGCATATGGCATTGCAAGCACACCGAGCGCATGCGTCGGTCGTTCAGAGATCTTGAAAGACAGAGATATACCCAGCGCTCGCACTGCGATCACAAAATTCAAGTGGCTGACTCTCAACAGATATTTATGAATATTTATGTTAAAACATATAGTAAAGTTATAATTATCGTCGAACATAAACAGTCGTATGCAACTCGCCTATAATGGTAATTAAGACACTCGTATGGAAATTATAAAACTCGCATACGCTCGTTTTATAAAAATACTCGTGTCTTAATTATAGCCATTATAGGCTCGTTGCATAATGTACTATTATGTTCGACCCTGACTATTATATGACAGAAAACTGTACTATAATGAGACTCATTGTATCACTATTTTTCATTATGAAACAGTTTATCCCATCAATCAGAGCTCAGTAAACAGTTGTTTGACCAATTAGATAAGGATAGCATCGCACCTACACTGAGTTCCTCGGCCTCCTAATTTAAGTTTCACTGCGTGGCCTAGTGTCATAGTAGGGTAATCGAGGAGGCCATGGTCAAATACAAGGCATTCTCTGCGTCTTATGTGCTCTGTTCAGTACACAATACTGGCGAAATCTCGACAGATATTTAAGAATATTTATGTTCGAACATAAAATAGTTATAATAATTATCGTCGAATATAAACAGTCGTATGCAACTCGCCTATAATGGTAATTAAGACACTCGTATGGAAATTATAAAACTCGCGTTCGCTCGTTTTATCAAGATACTCGTGTCTTAAGTATTGCCATTATAGGCTCGTTGCATAATGTACTATTATAATTTCCATACGAGTGTCTTAATTACCATAATAGGCGAGTTGCATAAGACTGTTTATGTTCGACGATAATTATAACTTAATTATATGTTTTAACATACATATACATACATATCTGTGGGATTCAGTTAATTCAGTTAGTGAACAGAGCGCGCTGGGAGGTTTGCTGACTGAACAGAGCGCATGCGTGGGTCAAAGAATTTCGAAAGCTGAGACCATTTACTTTGCTTGGCAATGCTATTGTTTACAGCCTGCATGATGACTAGTGCCGATCAGAACTAGCATTCACTAATATTGTCACCGAAGTCGTTTGAAAGCAATGCGCCGTGTAGAAATTGGGGATGGGGATATTAAGGTGCAGTGCTATTTCTTGTCTCATATTCGCCAGTTTATTTACGCGATGATATGGGAAGGTGCACTTTCCATGTCGGTAATTTATATAGAAGGATGATGTGTTGCTAACTTCTGGACGTATATTCATAAATTTCTTGCATATGTCATAGTATTTTCTTGTTAACGTAAAGGTTCGTGCTGATTTTATCCTTGTGTTTGGGATTGTAACTACAATGGTTGATCCGATATCAAATTTGAACTTTCAAATCATGTAATTCAGGTCCGACATGTTGGATTTTGAGTGCATGCGCGATGCTATTCTTACCTAATTGGTCAATGAATGAGCTCTGATTGGCTAGAAAAAGTGTCTCATAATGAAGAATAGTACTACAATATAATGACCCTCACTATGATACAGTTTTCTGACATATAATATTTACATTTCGACATCGTCGAACATAAAAATTATTTCGTGTCAACCCGAGCGAATTTCTTTGTGATCGTACATCCTCGGAAGGTAATTATTTATTTATTTATTTATTAATTAATGCTGTTGATTTAACGTCCCTTTTGACTGCTATAGCTTTTAGAGCCGTGAGGCTGACGCATATTTGCCCCGAAATAGATCTTTAAATCTACTGACACGGCTTCCTCGCATTTCCGCACCCTCAAATGCCAACTGACTGTGCCAGGATCGATCCTACAACCTTCGCCACAGCAAACGAGACCGTTACCGCTGAGCTTGGCAACCAGCTTTTCTTAGAAAGAGAATGCTATGGACGTCCATGGCTATTATTTAGAATTGAAACACTTTGCTTCAGCTTGTTGTACCTAAATTAAGGGATCCAGTACTTGCACGTTGAAACAGCTAGCACCCGGAAGTTTGCGCAAATCTCAATTTTTATCTGACACATATCTAGAGATATTTTGAAGACATCTAACACAAGATATCAGAGTAGGCTAACTCTATTATTAAGATCGTTGACGATACCGGCATATGATACACCCAACTTAATTGCTACCTGCCAAACTTACTGCTGCTAGCAGGTTCCAAAAATCAAGTTAAGGCTGAGATTTAGGTGGACGTCCCTACTGATTAACATGGAGACCATATAAATCACATGCAAACATCAACAGGTGGATTTAATGCCCCCAAGATGAATTTGAAGTGCTTTAGGAGAAAAATGTAGACCAGTCGACTACTAGTTTGGCAGGCTCAGAGATGACCGACATTGAGGAGCCCAATTAGAATTCTGTGAGCCAAGAGATCAAACACATGTCTGGATCCAAAGCAGGAAGCGCCTTGTGTCATTCCTCGAGAATGTTGAAATCCTCATGCCAATGCAAACCCGAAATTATAGTTTCAAGAATGACAGGTATAGAAGAATATCTTTAAGGAAAATATTATGAAAAATACTTCCTTTACCTATTAACCGACAGTAGTGGCTACGCTGGCTAACGCGCAGCATTAGGCCATGGGGCCAAGCTCTCTGCTGACTTGGTAGACGCGTGGGTTCGAGCCCCACCGTCGGCCGTCCTTGAAATGGTTTTCCGTGGTTTCCCATTTTCAACACCAGGCAAATGCTGGGACGGTACCTTCTGACAGGCCACGGCCGCTTCCTTCCACATCCTTGCCCAGTTTCATTCACCATCATTCATTTCATCTCTTATTAACTCCTCTCATGAGGTTGGCGTCAGGAAGGGCATCCGGCCGTAAAACCATCGCCACAAAGACTTCCATCGCATCTCATCCCCGACCCCGTTGGAAAAACGGGAATAATAAGGGGTAGACATACAACTTCCTTTACCTATTAATAATACTACTACTACTAATAATACCAACAATAATAATATTAATTATTATTACGGAATGCAGTCAACGAGAGTTTGCTCCTTATGATGTATATATGGGATTGTAAATGAGCATTCGCATGCGCAAAATAATATTAAACAAAAGAAGAAGAATGTTTTCTCAAAGAGAAAAATACAAAGGGAGCCTGGTTCAGTGATATACGAGAAGATCAGAACGAGATAGGGCTCTCATGTGAAAGTATCCATAAAAATGTTAATGTTATTGGTTTTACGTCCTTTTAAACTTCTCTGGCGTTTAGAGATGCCAGGGTGCCGGAACTTTGCCCTGAAGGGGAACTTCAACGTGCCAGTAAATTCAATGACACGGCTCTCTTGCATTTGCGCACCCTCAAACGCCAGCTTACTGTACCAGGATACGAACATGCAACCTTTGGTCCAGCAAGCGAAAACGTTACCGCTGCACAGTGGGTCAACATCGAAATCTAGGAGGACAAAATTATTTATTTTCATAATTGAAAAATCAAAATGTATTACTTCTACAGCATTCTCATATAATTGCCGCTCACTATTCTGGGATATAAACGCATCTTAGTGTAAATGTGTCACCACTGTTCGAGCAGTCTGAATTGGAGGGTGAATGTAAGTGGTTGTGGTTTGGTTGTCTTTGTGGTTAGTGTGATGTTTTAACAAGGAACATGCAGCTGAAGGTTTGATCTTTGTAACGTGTTTCAGTTATTAATGGGCGTAATTGTTAAGTAATTTTAGCTATATTTGCATTATATAATGAAAATGAAAATCCACAGCCTGCTTCCAGTCTCCGACCGGGTCAGGAATGGAATGAATGAAGCCCCCATCTAGCGGCGAGGATATGAACTGTGCCGGCTGCCGAGGCCTGACGCACTCCTCTGGGGCAATGATTAAATGAATGACGGATGAAATGAAATGATAGTGGAGAGTGTTGCTGGAATGAAATGTTGACAGGGAAAACCGGAGTACCCGGAGAAAAACCTGTCTGCCTCCGTTTTGTCCAGCACAGATCTCACATGGAGTGACCGGGATTGGAACCACGGACCCAGCGGTGAGAGGCCGGCGTGCTGCCGCCTAAGCCACGGAGGCTTAACGCATTATATAATATTTAACTATTATTTAAAAAAATATATTTTCACTTAGATTTTGAGTATGTCGCGTCACTCTGCGTCACTTTGTACTTAATGTTAAAATGTAGATAAAGCCCTGTAGTTTACGCCTGTTATAAGATTTTTTGCATCTTTCTGCAACTTACTTAGTTATTTTACGTTTTAGAAGATGCCGCGCAACCAGTTCTCACACGTTTACAACTGTTTGAAGCACTGGATTCGACGATTTTGTCTGAAGTGGAACTTTTTGACTTTGTTAAAAGTAAATTAGGGGTAGAAAATTGTTCTGATGAGATAACTGAATGCTCTATCCCATTCCTAGTCATGGCCAATTCCTTGCATGTGTAGAAATAGCTTAAAAAAGGTCTTAACTGATGTTTATTATGAAGTAAACAAATTATATACCTTACTTTCACTCTAAATTCATGATTAAAACGTAAAAATAATTTTGTCCCCCTAGAGTTCGATTTTGACCCACTGTGCGTTGAGCCACGCAGCCAGTCTCCTTTCACCTCTTCAAGTTACTCTTACAAGCTAACATGTTAGAAGTTGAAAAGGAATGCAGAAAATTTGGTAGGAAAATCAGTATTTAAGAAACAAATTTGATGTTAACCCTGGAATGGTGGCGTTCGTCTCCGCGACGAAAACGGGATAGACTTCTGCTTCCCCCACTTCTCCCTTTCGTCCAATCCCCACCAGTGTTCGGCAGTAATAAAATACAACGCAAATTAGTCATAATCCAAAAAGAAAAAGTAAAGCCACACACAAAAATATCAAAATTGGTCTTAATGCAGAAATCCACAAAAGATAATCAAAATTTGTCAAAAAAGTAAACAAGTAAAAAAAATAATTAAATACCGGTACGGAACTTAAAATCTATAATGCAAAAAATCAAAATTTGTCAAAAGAGCTCAACAGGGCCAAAAACACAAAAAATCAAAATTTGTCAAAAGAGCTCAACAGGGCCAAAAAACACAAAGAATCAAAATTAGTCAAAAGAGCCCAACAGGGCCAAAAAACACAAAGAATCAAAATTAGTCAAAAGAGCCCAACAGGGCCAAAAAACACAAAGAATCAAAATTAGTCAAAAGAGCCCAACAGGGCCAAAAAACACAAAGAATCAAAATTAGTCAAAAGAGCCCAACAGGGCCAAAATACACAAAGAATCAAAATTAGTCAAAAGAGCCCAACAGGGCCAAAAAACACAAAGAATCAAAATTAGTCAAAAGAGCCCAACAGGGCCAAAAACACAAAGAATCAAAATTAGTCAAAAGAGCCCAACAGGGCCAAAAACACAAAGAATCAAAATTAGTCAATAGAGCCCAACAGGGCCAAAAACACAAAGAATCAAAATTAGTCAAAAGAGCCCAACAGGGCCAAAAACACAAAGAATCAAAATTAGTCAAAAGAGCCCAAGAGGGCCAAAAAACACAAAGAATCAAAATTAGTCAAAAGAGCCCAACAGGGCCAAAAAACACAAAGAATCAAAATTCGTCAAAAGAGCCCAACAGGGCCAAAAAAAAACAAAGAATCAAAATTAGTCAAAAGAGCCCAACAGGGCCAAAAAACACAAAGAATCAAAATTAGTCAAAAGAGCCTAACAGGGCCAAAAACACAAAGAATCAAAATTAGTCAAAAGAGCCCAACAGGGCCAAAAACACAAAGAATCAAAATTAGTCAAAAGAGCCCAACAGGGCCAAAAACACAAAGAATCAGAATTAGTCAAAAGAGCCCAACAGGGCCAAAAACACAAAGAATCAAAATTAGTCAAAAGAGCCCAACAGGGCCAAAAACACAAAGAATCAATATTAGTCAAAAGAGCCCAACAGGGCCAAAAACACAAAGAATCAAAATTAGTCAAAAGAGCCTAACAGGGCCAAAACACAAAGAATCAGAATTAGTCAAAAGAGCCCAACAGGGCCAAAAACACAAAGAATCAAAAATAGTCAAAAGAGCCCAACAGGGCCAAAAAACACAAAGAATCAAAATTTGTCAAAAGAGCCCAACAGGGCCAAAAACACAAAGAATCAAAATTAGTCAAAAGAGCCCAACAGGGCCAAAAACACAAAGAATCAAAATTAGTCAAAAGAGCCCAACAGGGCCAAAAACACAAATAATCAAAATTAGTCAAAAGAGCCCAACAGGGCCAAAAACACAAAGAATCAAAATTAGTCAAAAGAGCCCAACAGGGCCAAAAACACAAAGAATCAAAATTTATCAAAAGAGCCCAACAGGGCCAAAAACACAAAGAATCAAAATTTGTCAAAAGAGCCCAACAGGGCCAAAAACACAAAGAATCAAAATTAGTCAAAAGAGCCCAACAGGGCCAAAAACACAAAGAATCAAAATTAGTCAAAAGAGCCCAACAGGGCCAAAAATACAAAGAATCAAAATTAGTCAAAAGAGCCCAACAGGGCCAAAAACACAAAGAATCAAAATTAGTCAAAAGAGCCCAACAGGGCCAAAAACACAAAGAATCAAAATTAGTCAAGAGAGCCCAACAGGGCCAAAAACACAAAGAATCAAAATTAGTCAAAAGAGCCGAACAGGGCCAAAAACACAAAGAATCAAAATTAGTCAAAAGAGCCCAACAGGGCCAAAACACAAAGAATCAAAAGTAGTCAAAAGAGCCCAACAGGGCCAAAAACACCAAGAATCAAAATTAGTCAAAAGAGCCCAACAGGGCCAAAAACACAAAGAATCAAAATTAGTCAAAATAAAAAATTAACAATCAAAACTAGTTAAAACTAGTGAAAACCAGCTCAAAAATTCCAAATAAATAAATAAATAAATAGTCAAAATGTAAAACAAACAGTCGCCTTCGTGGTGTAGTGGTCGTCGTGCTTAGTTGCCACCCCGGAGGTCTGAGGTTCGATTCCCGGCTCTGCCACGAAATTTGAAAAGTGGTATGAGGACTGGAACGGGATCTACTCAGCCTCAGGTGGTCCAAATGAGTAGAGGGGGTTCGATTCCCACCTCAGCCATCCTCGAAGTGGTTTTCCGTGGTTTCCCACTTCGTCTTCGGGCAAATGCCGGGATGGTCCCTACTGTAAGGCCACGGCCGCCTCCTTCCCTCTTCCCTACCTATCCATCCTAGCCTTACATACCCTTCCCTCACGAGGCCCCTGTTCGCTTTGCAGGTGAGGCTGCCTGGGCGAGGTGCTAATCCCATCTCACCAGTTGTATCCACTCCGGTTAGATGTTCCCAGCTCAAGGACACTGCCTGAAATATGGCGGTAGGGGTGAGTTCCCTCGCTGAGTCCGTGGGAGCCACCACCCTGGAGGGTAAACTCCATTAAGAAAAAAGAAAAACGGAACTTAAAATCTTAAAACTTAAAAGAGCTCAACAGGTCCAAAAAAAAAATACAAAAAATAAAAATTAGTGAAAATAAAAAAGGTACAATCACCACTAGTTAAAACTAGTGAAAAGCAGCTCATAAATTCCAAATAAATAAATAAATAAATAGTCAAAATGTAAAACAAACAGTCGCCTTCGTGGTGTAATGGTCAGCGTGCTTAGCTACCACCCCGGAGGTCCGAGATTCGATTCCCGGCTCTGACTCGAAATTTGAAAAGTGGTATGAGGACTAGAACGGGGTCTACTCAGCCTCGGGTGGTCCAAATGAGTAGAGGGGTTTTGATTCCCACCACAGCCATCTTAGAAGTGGTTTTCCGTGGTTTCCCAATACGTCTTCGGGCAAATGCCGCGTTGGTACCTATTGTAAGGCCACGGCCACATCCTTCACTTTTCCTTGCCTATCTATCCCAATTTTTCCCTTCCCTTGCCGTATCTCATGAGACCCCTGTTTGCTTTTCAGGTGAGGCCACCTGGGCGAGGTGCGGTAGTGGTAGGATCCCTCGCTGAGTCCGTGGGAAACAGCAACCTGGAGGGTAAAATTGACTAAAAAAACACAAAAAAAATCAACATTAGTCAAAATACAAATCAAACAAGTAGTTCCGTGAAGAATTCTACAACCTATTTTCATATATCCTACTTATGTTAATTGCCTCTATCAACATACAAAATTTCAGTTTGATTGCTGTAATAGATTCGTATATATTAAGAACCGACTAAATATTTCGGATGGTCGCCATGTTGGATTTTATATATGTAGGTCCTAGAGTTATGTACTGTTACATGAATATTATTGTGTACGTGTAGCATTCAAACTTCAATCGCATGATTAGGACACAAGAAGTAACAAGGAGATTTTAAAATTTCGCACAGCTGCCATCTTGTGGTTATGGAAACAATTGAATTAAATTAGATGCCAATGGATTAACATTCGTATAAGGATTTACTGTACCAAGTTTCACTGCACTCGGATGGTTAAATTTCGAGAAACGTCCATGTGAATATTTATACACCGCCTCGCCGCCATGTTGGATTTGTGATCACTAGGTTATTTAAAGTCCTATAGGTGAACATATGTTCATAGCCCCTATGAACATAAAAAAAATCAGTTTGTTTGCTATAATAGATTCGTAGATATTCAGAGCCGTCTAAATATTTCGGATGGTCGCAATTTTGGATTGTTAAATGCACCATTAGGCTACAAGAAAATTATTGCGTAGGTTCATTATTCAAACTTTCACTTCGATCGCATGATTACGACACAAGAAATAAAAACTTCATTTTAAAATTCGCAAAGCCGCCATCTTGAGGTTATATAAACAATTGAACTAAATTAGATACCAGTACATTACAATGTGTATAAACATTTCCTGTACCGTATTTCATTGCATTTGGAACAACAAAATCGCGAGAAAGGTCTATTTAAAATTTTCAAATTCACTTGGCCGCCATGTTCGTTTTGTAGTTACCCGATTTTTGAAAGTCTTATAGATGATCATCCAGTATTGCCCTTTATCTCCGTACAAAATTTCTGGGTGATACCAATAATAGTTTCAGAGATATAGAATGCCGGTGAAATATTTCGCACATCCGCCATCTTATGGTTATGTAAACAATTGAACCAAGTTAGATGTCGGTGCATTACAATATGTATAAACATATACTGTACCAAGTTTTATTGCGTTTTGTTGGTTAAATCGCGACAAACGTCTGTTTAAAAGTCGCAAATTCACGTGGCTGCCATATTGGTTTTGTAGTTACCAGTTTTTCAAAAGTCACATAGGTGAACTTCTAGTAGTTCCCTTTATCATCGTAAAAATTTGCAGGGTGATATCAGGAATAGTTACGGAGATATTGAATGCTGGTGAAATATTTCGCTCAGCCGCCATGTTGGATTAGTGAGACGTAACAAAATTTGAAGGGCCCGATCGGGGTCGGCCGCAATAGTGCTATGAACTTGCCGAGTTTCATTGAAATCACTCCAGCCGTTTAGAAGTTATTAGGGGACACACACACACACACGGACAAAAGGTAATCTCATAAGCCTATTTTTTCAAAATTGAAAATAGGCTAAAAAAGAGAATGTCATAAAATCTCAAGAGGTCCAAAAACACAAAAATAAAAAATTGTCAAAATAAAACAGAAAACAATCACAACTAGTCAAAACTAGTGAAAACCAGCTCAAAAATTCCAAATAAATAAATAAATAAATAGTCCAAATCAAAAACAAACAAAAATTAACAAAAATTAAAACATAATTATTCAAATACGGTCTTTATTCAGCTAGCCTAATTAACAGTGAATTAAAATTTGACCCAAGTGGTATATAATATCTGTTTCTAGAATAGTAGTCGTCGCCGATGCGAAGTTCTACCGATAACAATGTTGCAATAAGCGCTACCGTTCTAGGGTTAATAGGGAAGAAACGCAAGAAAAAACACTGATAGTCAGTTTGAAAGACTAGACTTTATATCATTTTAAATGCTACAAATGCTGCGTGATCTCATAGTCCGTTAGCAAGTGCACACCAAGGTCAGAGGAGGTAGCTAGCTGGATGACGTCACGCTCACCGGAGCGCGCGGGGAAAGGAGGAAGCTCGAGCAGTACTATGACGTCACACACCTAAGTGCATTCTCGGTACATTTCGTCCCATCACCGTAACGTAACGCCGGACCCCAGCGTAACGACGAAGTCGACAAGATCATTTAAAATTCTATATATATATATATATATAAAGCAAGTGCAAACCAAGGTCAAAGGAGGTAGCTGGCTGGATGACGTCACGCTCACCGGAGAGTGCGGGGAAAGGAGGAAGCTCAAGCAGTACTATGACGTCACACGCCTCAGTGCATTCTCGGTACATTTCGTCCCATCACCGTAACGTAACGCCAGACGCCAGCGAAGTCGACATAATCATTTAAGGGGGCTCATACACCGTCGGTTGTCAAAATATAAGATTTTTTTACGTTTAAATGAAAGACAATAATGAAAATCCACAGCCTGCTTCCAGTCTCCGACCGGGTCAGGAATGGAATGAATGAAGCCCCCATCTAGCGGCGAGGATGTGAACTGTGCCGGCTGCCGAGACCTGACGCACTCCTCTGGGGCAATGATTAAATGAATGACAGATGAAATGAAATGATAGTGGAGAGTGTTGCTGGAATGAAATTTTGACAGGGAAAACCGGAGTACCCGGAGAAAAACCTGTCTGCCTCCGCTTTGTCCAGCACAGATCTCACATGGAGTGACCGGGATTTGAACCACGGACCCAGCGGTGAGAGGCCGGCGTGCTGCCGCCTAAGCCACGGAGGCTGTTGAAAGACAATACCTTTCTCAATATATATGATAAGTTTTATATGTAAATTCAGCGTTTTTGGCAGATATATAAAGCATTACATGAGACCATGCGCCTATCTGTCAATGGAGTGTTTAATATTCAAATCTGTTTACCCGAAAGGTTGCTCTTTTGTTAGGAAAAACACAATATCTCGTGAACTATGTGATGAAACTGGATGAAACTCGGCAAATACATTCCAACATATGATCCCTCGAGGATGAAACTCATTTATGAAATTATCTTAAAAAATAATTGAGATATACATGGAAAAATAACCAAAAAAACTGTTCATTTTTTGAAAGACAAATTTAATATTTAAAAAAATATATACTATTTACAATATAACATTCATGGTGGTTCATCCACGCTATTTATGCGTTTACTTTACATGAAAAAAACATTCCATTCAGACTGGTATTTCTTGTGTCACAGAAGTGACAAAGAGGAAATCTGACATTCTACGGATCGGAGCGTGGAATGTTAGAAGTCTGCTAGGAAGTGGAAGGTTAGAAAACTTAGAAAGGGAAATGGATAGGTTGAGGTTGGATTTGGTTGGGATTAGTGAAATGCGCTGGCAGGAAGAACAGGACTTTTGGTCAGGAGACTATAGGGTCATTAGCACTAAATCAAACAATGGCCAAGCAGGGGTTGGCCTCATATTGAGTAGGAAACTTGGACAGCGGGTGGAATATTATGAGCAATATAGTGAACGGATTATTGTAGCAAAAATCAATACTAAACCTACCTGCACCACAGTGGTACAAGTCTATATGCCTACCAGTCAAGCTGATGATGAGGATGTTGAAAAGGTCTATGAAGAAATAGACGAAATTCTGAGGTATATCAAGGGTGATGAAAATGTTATAGTAATGGGAGATTGGAATGCTGTGGTAGGAAAAGGGAGAGAAGGGAAGATAGTAGGAGATTTTGGACTAGGTGAAAGGAATGATCGAGGAAGCAGGTTGGTAGAATTCTGCACCGAGCATGAGTTGGTCATAGCTAACACCTTATTCAATAACCACAATAGAAGAATATATACATGGATGAGACCAGGAGATACAGGGCGTTACCAAATCGACTTCATTATGGTCAAGCAGAGGTTTCGAAACCAGATTTTGGATTGCAAAACATATCCTGGTGCTGACATAAACTCTGACCACAATCTGGTTGTAATGAAATGCAGATTAAAGTTGAAGAAACTGAAGAAAAGTCAAAAGCCAAAAAGGTGGGCAATAGACAGACTGAAAGAGAAGGATGTAAACGAAAGATTCAAGAAGAGTATAAAGGAAGGTCTAATGAAAAACCCTAAACAAACTTCAATTGCAGACGAATGGGCACTTTTGAAGAATGAAATAACAAAATCCGCAGAAGAACACATTGGTAGGAAAGAAAGAATAGGTAGAAAACCGTGGATCACTCAGGATATACTAGAATTGATGGATGAAAGGCGGAAACACAAGAATGTAAGAAATGAAAAGGGGAAAGCAGAATACAAACGTCTGAGAAATGAGGTTAACAAGAAGTGCAAGAAAGCGAAAGAAGAATGGTTGAAAGAGAAATGTGCAGGTATAGAAACTTGTCTGAAATTAGGAAAAGTAGACACAGCTTATCGAAGGATTAAGAATACTTTTGGGGAAAAGAAGACTAAGTGCTGTAATATTAAGGACACAAATGGAAAGCCTCTAACAGATAGGGAAGAAAAGGTTGAGAGATGGAAAGCTTACATAGAGAGTTTGTATCAGGGAAAGGAGATTGAGAATCATGTAATGGAAAGGGAGGAGGAAATTGATGTGGATGCGAAAGGAAATTTAATATTGAGATCAGAATTTGATAGAGCTTTGGAAGACTTAAGCAGGAACATAGCACCAGGCATAGATGATATACCGATTGAGTTGCTACGCTGCATAGGAGATGAAGGTCTGATCAGGTTATTTCACTTGGTGTGTAGGATTTATAAGACAGGTGAGGTACCCCCTGATTTCAAGAAGAATGTAATCATCCCTATACCAAAGAAAGTGGGAGCTGACAGATGTGAAGATTACCGTACAATCAGCTTGATTACTCATGCTTCAAAGATCCTGTCAAGAATAATTTACAAGAGGATTGAAAGCCAGATAGAAACGGAGTTGGGTGAAGACCAGTTTGGTTTCAGGAGAAATGTAGGAACAAGGGAAGCTGTACTAAGTCTTAGGCTGATTTTGGAAGGTAGAATAAGGAAAGATAAGAGAACGTTCATGGCTTTTGTAGACTTAGAAAAGGCTTTTGATAACGTTGATTGGACTAAATTGTTTGACATTTTGAAATCGATTGGAATAAAGTACAGGGATAGGAGGGTGATATACAATCTATACAGAAACCAGACAGCAGTCATTCGAGTTGAAGGACATGAGAGAGAAGCTGGTATTCAAAAAGGTGTAAGGCAAGGCTGCAACTTATCACCCATCCTTTTCAATCTTTACATTGAACAAGCAATGAAGGAAATTAGAGAAAAATTTAAAGTGGGGGTGAAGATTCAAGGAGAAATTATATCAACTCTGCGATTTGCTGATGACATCGTCATCTTGGCCGACAAGCCTGAGGATTTGAATGAGTTTTTGAATGGTATGGACTCAGTCTTACGGAAAGAATTTATGATGAAAATTAATAAATGTAAAACAAAAATACTGGAATGCAGCCGAAATAAATCAGAAACCTCTATGGAGATCAAATTGGCAGGTGAAAAGCTGAAGGAAGTAGGAGACTTCTGTTACTTAGGAAGCAGAATAACCAGTGATGGACGAAGCAAAGAGGATATAAAAAGTAGGTTGGCTCAGGCAAAGAAAGCATTTCTACAAAAAAGGAATCTGCTGACATCGAATATAGATTTAGGTATTAGGAAGTCATTTTTGAAAGCCTTTGTCTGGAGCGTGGCGCTCTATGGAAGTGAAACTTGGACTATTGGTGCAGCAGAAAAGAGGAGAATTGAAGCATTTGAAATGTGGTGTTACAGGAGAATGATGAAGATCAGATGGGTAGATAGGGTTACAAACAAAGAGGTATTAAGACGAGTGGGAGAGGAGAGATGTTTCTGGCGACTGCTAATGAAGAGAAGAGATAGGTTGGTAGGACACATACTAAGACACCCAGGAATAGCAAGCTTAGTTATGGAAGGAAGGGTCGAGGACAAGAACTGTAGGGGTAGACCAAGGTTAGAATATGTTAAACAGATTGCCTCGGATGTAGGGTGTGGTAACTATGTAGAGACGAAACGATTAGCTCAGGACAGGGAGGCATGGAGAGCTGCATCAAACCAGTCAAAAGACTGAAGACTTAAACAACAACAACATTTCTTGTTAAATCGTGTTTTTTTGTGATTCACGAATCCTGTCAATAAATCACGAAATACTTTATATACTGCTCCTCTCTCAAAATTAGATGTAAGCTCTATGTATTAACTATACATATGTCAGTTTTCATAACTCTGCGTTACAAATTAGTGAAGCTATGGTTCGTAACTGTGTGCGAAAATTGCCACTGGCGGTGTATAACCCCCCTTAAAATGATAATAAGAATAAGATGCCAGGTACGAAGAACTAAAGTGGATCAGGTGGACCTTATTAAACATTTGGGCTGTGTTCTCCCTCGGGATGGTATACGCAATGTGTAGAAAAGCCAATTCACTGAATTCTCAGTTCCTAATGTAACGACGAAACCCACATCACTCCAAATTTAGACTGATCATGATGTATGGAAGTGAGAGCTGGGCAGATTCAAATTATCTCATTCATAAGATAGAGGTACTACCTGAGTGTGAATGACTGCCGGTACAAATAGATGGGAGCAATGGCAGGAGAGTGCTCTTAATGAAGAGATAAAGGCTAAGTTAGAATTGAACACGCTATATGAAGCTGTTCGTATAAGCCGACTCAGATGGTGGGGTCATGTGAAGAGAATGGGGGAGGAGAGACAGTTTGGTTGGTTGGTTCCTCAGTTTAGGGGCTGCGACAACGCGGTCATATAGCCCCGTGTACTTTGGGTGTGTGTAGAATCTGTCTGTTAACCGGTGTTAATTGTGATGTCTGTATTAGTGTGTGTTATCTGTAATTCAGGTGAGGACTGCAGACGATCAATTTCAAGTAGTTACTACTTTTGCTACCTAATACTACAGCCAACGACTCTTAGCTGTGAACTTGGCTACCAGATGCCACCACAACTGGCACCTGGCATCGAACGTTGAAACTAATAGAGCGATTATCAAATCTAACCTAAATGTTTTGCTTCACACAATTGTAGTTAATGGAAGGTTCTTTCACATGCCTTAAATCTATGAGATGAGCCCGCCGGCTTTACTTCCCTTACGAAGGAGGGCACACTGAGGGATTTTTAACGCTCTTAAGAAATCCGATGACTTTGGCCGGGTTTGAACCCACGATCGACTAAAGATGGTTCTTACTGACTTCCCAATTATTCCTTATAATTTAGTATAGCCTACTTTTAATTATGCATTTAATGTCCTTTACTTGTATGATTTGTCGACTTGGCAGCCTCTAAGTGAAGGAAGCGGAATAAAGCTGCATTCTTTCTCTCTGTAGTTTATAACATTCGATATAAAACAAGATGTTTGCCGAGTATTTATAGAGATCAGCCCCATGTCATCCTATCTTGAACCAGAGGAATCTGCACTTTTCACTAACTAAACATTTATTCCAAGAACTCTACGAATAAAATCACATGAACAAAATAGTAGTCTGCTATCGTATCAAGTAGTAATTACCACTATTCAAATGAAAACGCCAATTTTACATCATATCTTAAATCAAGATAAAACCTACAGATAACGGTTAGAATTATAATTATTAATAGGTGGTTACAAACCATTACCTTAATCAATGTCAGACGTATCCCACGGATCAACTAGAAACCAGTTATTCGGGATCAGGTGTAGCTTCGAATGGCCAATTATCTGAAGTAAAAAAAAGTCATATTGAATCATTGATCGTGTAATTAATATGAATTTCCTCAAGAATATTCTTGTATTTATTCTTTGGTCTATTATTAAGTAACCAGAAATTAAATACGAGAAATGATATAAAAACAAAGGATGTTTTAGGAACAATGCCCTGAAGCGTCAATTTAACGCACTTTGAAAACTACTGCAAGAGATAATACTAATAATATCGTATGGCCGGGTGCAAGCTTTGTTGTTTGGCACCCAGAGGGTACCTTGCATGTCGAATTTCTTTGTTGTTCCTTAAAGCATTATGAAAGTCAAGGAGGTTAGATATCTAAGCTCCTTGACACTATAGCGCTTTCTAGTAGAGACATGAGGAACTTTATGTTGGCGGAAAATCCCGAGATTAATTTTGTCGTTATGAACACGGCCTACTGAATTCAAATAGGTTCTTTAGCATGCCAACATCGTATGACATGCGTATCGTGATTTTTGCCGCATTTCAAAAAAATATCACTTACCACGGCCAGGAGCGAACCTGCAAGCTTGGGGTTAGTAATTCGACACGATAACAACTCACCCTCCGTGGCAAGCAGTGCAAGAGATTAGCACTTATATTTATGTGGCTGTATTGATGAGTAATTCCACAGAAATGCACGAGGAGATCTTCCAAGACTTGCGAGATAATAAATACCAGCTGCAACTGAACTCACCATGCAAGAAACTGTGTGATCGTCGAGAGGACAAAGCTGCTAAGGTTTACCAAACATCGTCAATTAATACAGGGTCATCGAAAAATAATGCCAACATTTAAAAAAATGATAGCACCGAAACCCTTTATGTTAAACGTGTAATTCGTTCACTGAACGCCAGCTGGTTAAAGTAAGTTTTGTGTTGGAGGGGACGTGACCATGCTATGCGCACACTAGATGCGCAGTAGCCAAGGCGGCCGGGGGCGCGCGCGCCAATGAAGTCCCGACCTCACCCCTTTGGATTTTTTTTCTGGAGGTACTTTAAAAACATTGTGTATGAAAAAAAAACCGGGATTTGGAGCACCTGCGGGAGAGAATTTCTGCCGCCATCTTGACAGTTACTCCTTTTTTTTTTACTCGTGTGGCCTCCTGAGAGGCCGAGTGCAGGTCTTTCTAGTCGATGCCCGTGGGCGACCTGCGCGTCGGAATGAAAGATGGAACGGATGAAGATGAATGAAATTGGGCAAGGATGTGGAAGCGGCCGTGGCCTATCAGAAGGTACCGTCCCAGCATTTGCCTGGTTTTGAAAATGGGAAACCATGGAAAACCATATCAAGGACGGCCGACGGTGGGGCTCGAACCCACGCGTCTACCGAGTCAGCAGAGAGTTTCGCCCCATGACCTAACACTGCGCTTTAGCCAGCGTAGCCACTATTGTCGGTACAGTTACTCCTGAAATGATTGCACGTACCAATCCAGCCATTGGGAAAGCGTGCGTTCAATGCTGATGTTGGTGGTCGGCCTGGCCTAGATTATTTCTCTACATTCCCTGTTTCCTTAAACTGATTAAACCATCGAATTACAGCTTTGTAATAAGGTGCAGTTTGTCGGGCGGTGCAGTCATTGGTGTACGCGCCCCCGGACGACCTTGGCTACTGCGCATCTAGTGTGCGCATAGCAAGGTCACGTCCCCTCCAAAACAAAACTTACTTTAACCAGCTGGCGTTCAGTGAAAGAATTACACGTTTAACATAAAGGGTTTCGGTGCTATAATTTTTTGAAATGTTGGCATTATTTCTTATGACCCTGTATATTGTAACGTTGAGTCGGCCAACGCAAAATAATTCCAATTACTGGAATATGTAAGCCTCCGTGGCTTCGGCGACAGCACACCGGCCTCTCACCGCTGCGTCCGTGGTTCAAATCCCGGTCACTCCACGTGAGATTTGTGCTGGACAAAAGCGGAGCCAGTCAGGTTCCGAATCCTAAAATACTTCCTCCAGATGCGTGATACGAAATCATATATGCACTGTTTTCGAATTTCATTCTAAAAAATGGAAGAAAAAGTCACTTAAGAAACTTCCTTAGCACTGATTGTATTTTTTTGTGTGTATGGCTTTGAGTGCCGGGAGTGTCCGAGGGCATGTTCGGCTCGCCAGTTTTGTAGCTGCTTCGAGGTGGACACCCAATGGGTGAGCTACACGTACCGTCATGTGTGGAGTGTTGTCTGGGGAGGAAAGTTTTTGAATGTAAGTACGAGGAGTTGGAAGGTAGCGGCTGTGGCCAATAGTTAGGGACCAACCCCGGCATTCGCCTGGAAGGAATATTGGAAACCACAGAAGACCATCTTCAAGGTTGCCGGCGGGGGGATATGGACCTCCTCGCCTCCCGGATGTGAGCGACTGCCAGCAGTCATGCCGTAACGACCACGGCTAACTCACCCGGTACGTATTGTATTGTCTTACACTGATACTTGAGTGCGGAAATCTGCTCGATTGACGTGAAAAGTAAATTAAATGTCGCCCCCGGCACAGCTAAACAAACGTGCAGTTAGACAGTTAAACACAGCAACACCATTAACAATAGCCCTCAGATGAACTAAAATTCACCATTTGGTTTCCATCAGCAACTACAACAGTATTTTAATAGGCAAGGCTCTTAAACATATACACACAAAAATAAACAGAATTTTATAATTTCCAAGTTGTAACCTATACCGGTACGCAAAGAACTTTCCAGTTATTCCACCGGCTGACTGTCAATGTCTAGAACAAAATAATATACAAGAAAATCACTCGACGTGTGCCACTCGAAGCCATGGGCTACAGGAAACAACTTTATTGGAACGTAACATACATAACTCACAGAAAGAACAAAATGTTTTGATTTTACGAATTTCTAAGTACAATAGAAGAAAACACTACACAGGTCGAAGCTTCGTTCTAGGCTTTAGTATTGCAATGCACAACAAGCAGCATTTTCAAGTTTTCAAAAAGAAGCTCTGCATATTTGTAGCTAATACACTCTTGTATCGCGAAAAGCTTCATTCCACATCGCACGAGGTTACTGGTGCATATATAAAACATGCAATGTCTGACACTGAAAAACCTTCTTCGTTGGGCTCCAGATCTCCGTTGTCACTAAGGACACGACTTATTTGCACAAGTTTATCTTACCCCGGATTCTTTGATAAGACGTTCTTTAATTTGCCCATAACTTGTTTTCTGGGCTCCCCGGGAGAATTCTCAAGCTTTTCACAGACTTGAAGAATGTCCTGCAGAGCTGACGAAAGTGGTACGTCTTTCTTCTCAAGTTTCAAGATTGTGGAACTTAAAAAAGCAAAGTTAGATTTAATGTACACCAAGTCACCTTGAACTACCTTTGCACACATAGCTTCTAAAGACTCACTGTTCCATGCAGCATCATCCTTGTTTAGTTTTTCGAGGACTGATTTTGTAACCTCAAAATTGTCCGCATAATAGCTCGCCGCTTCCAGCCAAGTACCCCACCTGGTGCGAACTGGTTGTGGAGGTAGCGGCAAACCAGGGGCACATTGTTTGATTATACTCGCTGAACTGGGTGCTTTAATAAACACTTTGTTCACGGTGTAACGATTCGATCCCATACCTATTATATTTAAAGGGTTATTCATTTATCATGTTATTATTATTATTAATTAGTACATCCATGAGATGATTTTTATATCAGATAATTGTAAGCGGTTTTTATTATTATAGTCAGAAATATTTTTATTAACAATTATTTGTAAAGAGACGAAGTAAAATATATAATGCAACAAGATTGCCAAATAGGATCAACCCAATGCGTCACAAACTGAACGACGTAGTAATAATTTCACCACGGCAAACTGCGTCATTTTCCTGAGATGTTAAGAAACCCACTATGGTGTAACCAACACGCCATTTTCTACGGTACGTACGCGTCTAAAGATTACAAATTGTGGTGCAATTAGCCCTCGTGAGAGAATGAACACTGAAGAAAGGGAAGCTTACTGGAGGGGGAGACCGTCGAAGACCACGTGACAAGGAAGTCATTAGTATTAGTACCTGCGACTCCGACAAAAGAAGCATTGATCTACAGCTCTCAATGAAGGGAGGAAGTGGTAACCTTGCTTTCTGGGTCTTAATGAACTGAGCAAGCAGAGTTGGCTCAGTACGATGTCTTGCCGAAATCTATATCAATACATAATGGGTTATATCCCTGATCAAGAGTCTTTCTACAGATGGCAACGTATTTAATGAGGATATTTCATAATAATTGAGATATCACATCATTTTTTTAAACATAAGCGACGTAACATCGAGATCATCGATCATTTCTTAAATATGACGAATCTTCGACTGGGTGAGCAAACAATTCAATAAAACTATCGTCTCTATTATAATTTAACTTCAATTAACTTTCAATTCATTTTAAATGTTCAGTTTCTTTTAAATAATTAAACCGCAGTTGGTAAATTAAATTCTTTTTTGTAACTATTAGTATTTTGTTCTTGAGTAAATAAATTCATTCTCTTCAACGTAATGCCTATTTCTTTCATTTTAGTAAATACTATAGGCAAATTAACTACTCCTTATAAATAAATACTGAATGGTTAGTCAACTCAGTTACACTACGGCCCGGGATAATTAGGTCTCACTCTACTGCTGATAGCCGAGGATTAATTAATAAATTTCGATTCACTGTCTTAAATAGGAATCTGGCGCTCAACAACAACTTATTATATTATACTATCGCAGGTAAGGTCACGCCACAGTGTATATTATTTATTCTTATTATGTTTGTTAAATAGAACCTTTACAATTGTCACCACAATTGTCAACACCACGTTTAAACGATACATAAAAAATGTTACAACGGATGCTATTACTTTGTTCACATTTGGACAAAATACTCCTTACTGTTTCAGCAACACGGTGCATGCCGTGCGCTAAACAAGTTAAATGAAGTTCCATCAGTTCTAAAAACGTCTCCGAACTCCCGCACTAAACGATTCAAAGTAACACATTTCGCACTTTTGGGACGCATCGTATTCGTTTAAACGAGAACGCCACTGTCAGTATACTCACAAGCTTCGCAGACCACTGTGATTTCAACTAAAATTTCCCGTCAAGGTAAGGACTAGTGGAGGCTTAATGAGCCTGTTAACTCCAGCCCCCTGTCTTGAAATACTACTGCAGTATGGAGACAATGGAGCACTGACGAAATAGAGAAGCCAATTACTGGAGTTGCCAAGGGTCGAAAATATCATTCAAGAAGTACAACATATCACCAAATAGGAAATATGTGCTTATGAATAAACACGCCAGAATATGTATTTATTTATAAAATAAACTGTAAAAATATGTAAATAAATAGAAAATATTTAATAAAATAAAAATTATTTTAACACATACCTATCCAGGCCTTATGTCTGTTAGGTAGTCAACCCAGAGGCTGGTTAGATCCTCAAACAAGTAGTTCCGTCAAGAACTATACAGCCTATTTTCATATATCCTACTTATGTTAACTGCCACTATGAACATACAAAATTTCAGTTTGATTGCTGTAATAGATACGTAGATATTGAGAACCGACTAAATATTTTGGATGGGCGCCATGTTGGATTTTATATATGTAGGTCCTAGAGTTATGTACTGTTACATGAAGATTATTGTGTACGTGTAGCATTCAATCGCATGATTAGGACACAAGAAATAACAAGGAGATTTTAAAATTTCGCACAGCTGCCATCTTGTGGTTATGGAAACAATTGAAATAAATTAGATGCAAGTGGATTAACATTCGTATAAGGACTTACTGTACCAAGTTTCACAGCCCAAGGATGGTTAAATTGCAAGAAACGTCCATGTGAATATTTATACTTCGCGTCGCCGCCATGTTGGATTTGTGATCACCAGGTTATTTCAAGTCCTATAGGTGAACTTATAGCCCCTATGAACATAAAGAAATTCAGTTTGATTGCCATAATAGATTCGTAGATATTCAGAGCCGTCTAAATATTTCGGATGGTCGCCATGTAGGATTGTTAAATGTATAGGCCATAGAGTCATGTACCATTAAAGGAAAATTATTGTGTAGGTTCATTATTCAAACTTTCACTTCGATCGCATGATTACGACACGAGAAATAAAAACTTTATTTTAAAATTCGCACAGCCGCCATTTTGAGGTTATGTAAACAATTGAACTAAATTTGATACCAGTGCATTACAATGTGTATAAACATTTACTGTACCCGATTTTATTGCGTTTGGAACATTAAATCGCGAGAAAGGTATATTAAAATTTTAATTTTTAATTCGCTTGGCCGCCATGTTCGATTTGTAGTTAACCGGTTTTTGAAAGTCTTATATATGAACTTTCAGTAGTGCCCTTTATCTCCGTAAAACATTTCAGGGTGATACCGCTAATAGTTTCAGAGATATAGAATGCCGGTGAAATATTTCGCACATCCGCCATCTTGTGGTGATGTAAACAATTGAACGAAGTTAGATGCCAGTGCATTACAATGTGTACACACATATACTGTACCAAGTTTTATTGCGTTTGGTTGGTTAAATCGCGAGAAACGTCTATTTAAACGTCGCGAATTCGCGTGGCCGCCATGTTGGATTTGTAGTTACCAGTTTTTTCAAAAGTCACATAGGTGGACTTCTAGTAGTTCCCTTTATCACCGTAATAAATTCTAGGGTGATATCCGGAATAGTTTCGGAGATATTGAATGCTGGTGAAATATTTCGCACAGCCGCCATGTTGGATTGGTTGGACGAAAAAAATTTGAAGGGCTCGGTCAGGGTCGCCCAGAATAGTGCTATGAACCTACCGAGTTTCATTGAAATCGCTCCAGCCGTTTAGAAGTTATTAGGGGAACACACACACCTCACACACACACACACACACACACATACACGCATACACACACGGTCAAAAGGTGATCTCATAAGCCTATTTTTTTCAAAATCGAAAATAGGCTAAAAATACCGCCATAGGTTAGTTCGGTAGATACCCACAAAACCTCAAAGCAGCACTATAATGAGGCGTACATGGCAAGATGAGGAGTGAGGTAGTTTGCAATTGCTTTCCACCTTGAGTCAGAACAATATCACAATATCACAGTACACTCAGGCACTAGTTGTGCACTGAAGGGTAGCCTACCACCCATACCTGAATAGCTTCCATATTACCACAGTCATGAATGAGACTGAGACATCGGTGGAAAACCACATTTTACTCTAGCCCGTGGCGATAGACAAATGCAAATGTACTGCATTCATCATAAAGCACATAAATGGATAAATGTATGGGATTTGTAATAAGAAATTCATTTAATTTCTCCTATAGGATTTTAATATTGCTCTTTAATGCCTTCATCAGATCACAACTAGAATATGCGTCATTTACATGGAATCCATACACATTGAAACATAATAAGCTAATAGAGAACATCCAAAAGAAATTCTTAAAATATGTATATTACAAAAGATTTGGCTATTATCCCTCTTACGAATCGTACACATTTATATTACAGTCCTTCAATGTCAGAAAACTATCTCACAGGCGAAATTGTCAGGGACTGCTTTTCCTCTCTAAAATAGTAAACAATAAAATTGACGACGCTAAAATTCGAGAGAGAATTACATTATATATCCCAGCTGTGAAACCTAGTAGATTCCGAAACATTTCTTTATTCCGATAGTTCTCACAGACAACCATAAAAGCTCGCCGATTAACAGAATTTTATCCCACTATAATAAAGTTCATCTTCTTGACTTATGTCAGAAAACCAGTTTTCAGCGTCCTGTGATAAACTGCAAGATGTCTTGTAATATATTGCACTGTATTCAGCCCATTTCCTGCTCATACCTGAACCTTCTTCTTCTTCTTCTTCTTCTCTTTATTACGTGTATTTCTAGCTATATCTTCTCTTTATGTATCTTTTGTATTTGTATTTATATATCGTTGTATATTATCTAATTCTAGTAGTGAACAATGTAATTGGGGCTTCCTGTAATGTTCACAACATAAATAAATAAATAAATAAGTAAATAAATAAATAAATAAATAAATAAGAGATGATTGCCACGGTGGGTGAGTGGTTATCGTGTCGGCTTACCAACCCCAAGCTTGCAGGTTCGATCCTGGCCATGGTAAGTGATTTTTGAAAGGCGACAAAAATCACGACATGGTTGTCATACGTTGTTGGCATGTTAAAGAACCCATTTGAATTCAGTAGGCCGTGTTCAATGGCAAAATTAATCTCGGGATTTTCCGCCAACACAAAGTTCCTCCATTCTCTACTAGAAAGCGCTGTAGTGTCAAGGAGCTTAGATATCTAACCTCCTTGACTTTCATAGCGTTCAAAGGAACGATGAAATTCGACATGCAAACTGCCCTCTGGGTGTCAATTAACAAAGCTTGCACCCGGCGCTCGAGGCCATACGATATTATTATTATTACTATTAGCCCTTACGACACAGATGATCATCACAACACGTGCTTGTATCATTTATCTTAAAATATATCCCCCAGCCCTGACGGCGCAACTTACATCTTATTTCTTAACTAGAAGGATACTAGATCTACCCAATCTTGTCGTTTGTACTCATTGTTAAGTTCAGGCCTAATGCCATTACTAGTTAACATTTTTATTCCAAATGAAATGTTTTGATTATAATCAATGTCAATTGAGAATGTAAATTTTCAAGTGCTATTTGACTCAAATGAATTGTTCTCTTTTGAATTTGAAATTCTGATTCGTTTTATTCCGCACATTTTTTATACACTCACAAAGTTGATCAGTAGGGCCCGGATGTTGATGACATGTCTTTTTACTGAGCTGTCTAAAACAATGCTGAAGTACATAGAAACTCCAGACGGGTCATCCCGTCTTCAAATATGTAATTTTTATTTTGCATCATTTTGCATTTTTTTTGCTATTTTTCCATTTTAAGAGCATATTTTTTAAGTTTGATAAATTTTTGGGTCATATTTTAGAGAAATCGGCCTTTTAAGGTCATTTTTTCTAATTTAGTCATGTCACAGCTTTATACGAGGGAGTTACGTCTCTCAGAGTTAGCAGCAAACGACCTTCCTCACTTCAAGTACGCTCCAATCACATCAATTGATGTTGAACGCAGCTTTTCGAGATATAAAAACCTGTTGGCTGATAACCGCAGATCATTTACATTTGACGACAGCAGAATGGCATTCGTAGTGCAGTGCAACTGAGACTAAAGTGAACAGAAACATTTAGTTAAGTGCTAGAAATCTATTTTGATTGACTTTTCAGTTTGAGCATAAGATGTAATTTTTGAATTATTGGTGAGTTTATTATTATAAGAAAATATTCTCCATTTTATAGTGCATTTTTTAAATTTTTGAAATATTGGTGAGTTTATTATTATAAGATCATTTTCTCCATTTTATAGTGCATTTTTCGAAATTTTAGGTCTTTTATTACAGTCATTTTTGAACATTTTAAGTGCATTTTTTAAACTTTTTACGGCATCAACATCCGGGCCCTATTGATCAGTATAAAACAAAAACAATGTTTATTGAAAAAAATACAGTTCTCAATAATAATGATCTCTGGAAAAAGGACCTATAGCCTACATCGTGATACATTTTAAAACCCCAAGTATTTTTTATTAATATTAGGCTGTTTTCGTTTTTAGACATCCATCTCAAAATTTTATTTAAACTGAATTTCTATTTTCGTATTGTGGTACGACCGGATGATGACCTCGCTTCTTCCACTCTTTAAAACAAAAGTAATCATTATCATCATCAACAACACCCTGCATAGTAACGCATGTTCTCAGTAAGGGCGGAGCCACAGTACGTTTTGACAATTTCGATGAGAACAGATGTTATTGACGTAATTATTACAACTTTGATTCTGTCGGTCCTTGTAATACATTAAGAAGTAATATATCTCAATGAACGTGGTCTCGTTTCTTGCAGGGTGTTAGGATAGTACCCCGATTTAGAGAAGATTCCACTTATTGGTCACTCCCCCTAATGTTTTACGTGAGACCCGCACTAAGGCGGCCACTTGCTGCAAATTACGAAGAAGGAGGAGTTTCATGATCATGAATTGTATAGGACATTATATTAATTCTTGACATGTTATTCATTTTTGGACAGCGCTGCGACCTGAATATTATTCCAGAATGGGGCTCGTAGTCACGTTCTATGTCGTGAATCATGATCAGAGGTTGATTGGTTAAGTGCTCATAGAAGTTGAAATGCTAGTTGTTGTACACTAGGAAACGGTATCTCGGAGATACGGTCATGCTCCATTTTGACGGCTGGTATCACTGTACATAAGACACCTATCATGGGAGAAGCTTATTTCCAAAAGATACCAAATCCAAAAAAAAATCGAAATTGTGATTATGAAGTTCCATCATATGAAAGAAAAATAAATTGGCAAATTGACCTAAACCCATAACAAACAGGGCATTAAAATCTCGTTTGATGCCAATAAGTACCAAATCCTGTGGTCTGAATGTGCCAATACGTACCGTATCCATGCAGCCAATGAGAGGCCATTTCTTTTAGTACTGGATAATATTATCCATTGTCCAATTCACAAGTTATTTACCATATTCATGTTCTTCAGACACAAACTACAATCATAATCCCAAAAGTTCAGCACTGGTAATTTACTTTGCATAATTTTCATTGTTTTGTTCAATTTTATTTAATATTATTTAAAAATCTATGCCTTCACTGTAAATACCTTAAATCTAATTATTGCATAACGAAATACAATCAGTTTTCTCGAAGATTCTGATGACTGCAGTGAAATTTTATGTCTTTCCGTTGAATGTATTTCGAGTTTCAGTGCCAAAAGTACCAAATCCACAATTTTCTTTGAATATTTCCTAAACTGCAAAAGCCTCAACAGAAATACTTGGTATAACAATGCATTTATTCTATCTGAACATAATAAATGTGCTCAAATGGATTTTCAGATGAAATTTTACACTGAGCGTTTTCCTCTCTCCTGTAAAATATTACTTTTTGGATTTGGTACCTTTTGGAAATAAGCTTCTCCTCACGGTATAGAGCCAATTGACAGCCAAGTGGTTTAAAGGTATAAATCTTGTCATCCGACAAGACGACTGACCGCGTATGCTATCGTATGCAATGCCTCGTCCCAGTTTTGCTCTGTAGTCCAAGATTAAGTAGGAGGGAAGCTCACAGGTCCAGAGCGTGCAAGCGTTCAGGCTAGCAGAGTTGCAGCCTTGCCCCACTCTGCAATGGCCTACTTATTATCACTCAAAGTGGAACCGGCTTCGGTGGCGTAGGTCGTAGCATGCTGAGCTTCTATGCCCAAGATCGCGGGTTCAAGACCGGCAGAAGTCGACGGATTATTTAAAAGCGTTAAAATCCCTCAATATTTCATTCGGAGGGGAAGTAAAGCCGGTGGGCCCATGTCATAGATTTATGGCATGTACAAAAACCTTCCACTAACTACAATTGTGTGAAGCGGAATTTGTTGGTTAGATTTGATTAACGCTCTACTATGTTCCAACATTCACCGCCAGGTGCCGATTGCGGTGGCATCTATTAGCCAAGTTCACAGCTAGGTGTCGTTGACGGTAGCATTTGGTAGCAAAAGTAAGAACTACTTGAAACTGATCGTCTGCAGTCCATACCTGAATTACAGATAACACTCACTACTGTAATACAGCTATCACAATAAAATTAACACCGGTTATCAGACAGATTCTACACACATCCAAAGTACACGGGACTACATGACCACGTTGTCACAGCCCCTAAACTGAGGAACCAACCAAACTCACAGTGGCTACATGGACTACGATTCGTCGTTTGAATCTCATTATATACGGTTAGTTTGTGTTATAAGGGTTTGTGGTTTACGTATAAGTATTATGGACATGTATACGATTAGAACAACAACACCTTGTATACACGTACATAATATTTATACGTAAATCACAACACCAAATACAAGTAAAAATAAATTAAATCGCAGCTGACCGCATAACTAAAACAAACGCAAAAACCAACACATATTTCTAAAAAACTTATTTTGCTAGAATATGCGAACTGGTTGATATTTTATTTCTCTTAGAGCTGTTTAATATTGAATTTTGTTGCCCCATGTGGTCTTCCTTTCAGTACCTAATTATAAACAGAATAATGTACTGGGAGCAATTTGTGAAATTACACGGCCAAACAAGTTCCGACAGTCTTCTCATAAGTAAGCTAACCCTTGTCACCACTCTCAAGAACGTTATGTTTCTGCTGCCTTTTGAACGCAAACCCGTCAACGACTGGTACCACATCCTAGTAGTATATAATACAAAAATTAATTACTGTGGTGATAATGAAAATAATTGAAAGAGTGCTCTATTTACATACGGTAAAATCAATTAGTAGTGTCAACATATATTTTGTTTATCATCGTGCCTATGATTTCAGAGATTCTCAAGTGTATTCACTTCGTTAAAGTCTCAACAAACAAAGAAAAAACGTACCAATCTCATAATCCTGATATGGTTACACTGGCATTATGCCTAAAGTTTTATGTATAAGTGTTGATAATTACAGTATATTTAGTTTTCTGTGACCCCTGAAAATAGCTGGTCTGTGTACTTGGGATGGTTTTGAAATCATCGTTCTAATTAAGACTGGTAGGAAAGACTATACTGAATAGCTCCAAGAACATGTGTTCAGACTCTCTTCATATCTGCATCTCATAAACTCCAGTATACTCGTAGTTCGTGGGAACGCCCAGTAGCACCACATATGGTATGGCACGTGTATGCAGGTCAGTGATAAATCACAGGTCATTTCTGCCATCAGGGTATTCATTTTACTTTTATTCAAAGCCGTGCCAATGCAAGTGTGAGGAGTTCCATTGTGATTCAAACTCCGCCAAGAAAGTACAAGGCATTCTCTCAACACGCGCTTACTCATCCTGAAGCATGTTCATACACTAGTGTCCAAAAGTGAAGCATTATCACTAAACGAGGCCATACCGCCTGATAGGAATGTCAGACGGATTGCTGAACAAACGGAAGCAGAATCACCCAACTTGTCCACAAAAAAAAAAAAAAAACAGTGTCAGAAAGGTTCTGATAGCTAAGGTACACCATTCACAACAACTAACGAAACTTGGCAATGTCTTCCACTACAAAATCTGCTTTTAATAGGTTGTATGGTTACCCCTAACGGCCACACATGCATCGCAGCGACGTGGTATGCTCTCTATCAGATGATCCAAGAGCTCTTGTGCCAGTCGATCCCATTCCTCCGAAAGGGCAATGCGAAGGTCTTGGAGGGTCCTTGGTGGAGGCTGACAGGATGCAATTTGCCTCTCCAATGTATCCCAGACATGTTCTATAGGATTCAGATCCGCAAACTTCGCTGGCCAATCCATGCGATAAATTTCTTCCCCAGCCAGGAATTCATCCACCGGAGCTGCGCGGAAGTCTGGACCTACCGCACCTCTGAAGAGTCGAACATGTGGTCTCAGTACCTCATCCCTGTATCCCCGAGCGCTCACAGTGTTCCTAGGACCACCCATGAAGATGTGCAGGTCCGTACGGCCATTCAACTTGAAGCCGCCCCACACCACGGCGCCACCACCACCATACTGGTCACGTTCCACGATGTTCCTGTGGTTGTATTGGCTACCCGGTTCTCTCCAGATTAACGTGCGACGGGAAGCGTTCTGCAAACTGAAACGGATCATCATTAAAAAGACCCCAAATCTCTCTGCTCTAAATCCACACGAAAAGTAGAGTGAAGTAACCAAAACAAAACATGTGTCATTTTTCAGTAGCAAATCTCCTCTGTTATTGGATTTTTTTAAAGAAACATTTAACTTTGAGTTTCTTAAATGAAAATATAATTAAGACCCTCGTTTTAACATTAAAGGTGATTTCAGCGTCTGGTAAATATTAATGAGAATTGGGATCCTTCGGTTGAAATAAGATGCCGTATAGAGAAGGCTAGATCCATCTTTATGACAATGAAACAACTACTATGCTGTCGAGATCTCAGTATGACGCTTAAGAAAAGAATTGTGAAGTGTTATGTTGTCTCCACCCTTCTTTATGGTGTTGAAGCTTGGACCTTGTCCGTAGCTACAGAAAAGAAGATTCGAGCTTTTGAAATGTGGATATACCGGCGGATTCTTAAAATTTCGTGGACAGAACATGTGAGTAATTCCGAGGTTCTTCAGCGTGTGAGCAGCCAACCTGAGCTGTTAAACACAATTAAGAAGAGAAAATTGGAATACTTGGGACACATGATGAGGAGTCCAAAATACCGTCTGCTCCAAGTTATACTTCAGGGTAAAATTGAAGGACGGCGTGGACCAGGAAGGAGACGAATAACTTGGATGGATAATTTAAAAACGTGGTTTGGGCTGTCTTCCACGGAACTCTTCAGGATTGCACAGGATAAGAAGGTGTTAGCCATGGTGGTAGCCAACGTCCGTATCGGATAAGGTAGAAGAAGAAGAAGAAGAAGAAGAAGAAGAAGGTAAACTTATTTAGCGCATAAGACGTGGAAAGTAAATATGCAATTTTGTAAAACTGACGTCGAGTCTAATAATTTGCACACCTCTGTAAATGCAATAAATGATGATAATAATGTCGCGGATTATATACTGACGCTCTATTGAAGATCACTGTTGTATGTCTTCATGCATAGTAAGGATTATGCAAAACAACAGATGTTTCTGAGCACTCAATAACGTTGTCAATGAATAATCACGCTAGTAAGTTAATCCCAAATTAAATCAAGTGAGTTCAACTAAAATTACCATAAGTAGTTATTAAATTCATTCATGCTAATAAGTGATGTGAGCAGGTTCGGCGACACACATTATAATCACTGCGCGGACATCCTTGGCCTTGCAAATCAAGCGTCGCCCACATACATTATAGCTTGAACCTGTTGACAGACATGAGCAGAATGTTACCCATTACTTGTGTCTGTGTCCGTTGGCACATTGTACAAGCCAGACGTTTGTTTTTAGACGATTGACCTTGAAGCTTGCGGGTGAGCCTGTACACGGTCACTCTCTCGCCTTGTCGCTTCATAGTTGTCACCACCCGTCTGATATAATGGAATTCCAGACTTGAGCACGTAACGACACCATGGTGCAGACTGTACAGCCCACGTCGAAGTATTGTGTGACGCGGAAGTACACGTAGTTATGAACAGAACGCCAATGACTGTACTTCAGCAGTAGTGTAAGATAGCTTTGTTCATCATCGGACCGCATGGGGCAGGTGACAACAACACAGGTACTGTAGTAACTTGCCTTCAGTCTTCGAGTAAGATTTTTCACACGTGTAAAGCAAACGTCCGGCCTGTACCCACTCGGCAATGTACGTCCAGCTCATGGTGTAGCAGGTAGCATTGTTTCCTGTGTCCACGGTAGTACTGTTTCGATTCCCAACTCTGTCTAGAAATGTAATTCTGTTCTGAGGGCTGGAATGGGGTTCGCTTAGTCTCGTGAGGCAGAACTCAGAAGAGGTGGGGAAGATTCCCACTTTAACCACACTAGAAGTGATCTTTCGTGGTTCCCCCACTCCAGGTGAATGCTGAGGTGTTTCGTAAAGTAGACCACGAACGCCTCTTAGTGAAATACAAGTCCCACACACACTAGTACAGCCATTACAATGACACAGGTTCTCGGACAGATCCCACACACACCAACAGCACTGCTTGCGTAGCATGGGAGCAGACCTGTTCGACGTGTGGTCTTTCCTCATTCTAGCTGCTCTGCCGGGTAAATTTCACGGTCAGCGAAGAGGCTAAGGAACTGTGCGATACATACAGTATTTGTTGTTGTTGTTGTTGTTGTTGTTGTTGTTTCATTTGTAGGGCTAGGCCATCGTGGTCATTTATCACTGTCTAGTTGGGTGTGAGTAGAATTTGTTTGGTAACTTGTGTTTTTGTGATAGCTGTAGTAGTGTATGTACTGAATTTGTGATTTAAGTCAGGTTTGGTAAGGAGGCGGCCGTGGTCTTAAGTTAGGAACCATCCCGGTGTTTGCCTAGAATAGAAGTGGAAAACCGTGGAAAACCACTTTCAGGATGGCTTGGGTGGGAATCGAACCCACCTCTGCTCAGTTTTACCACACGAGGCTGAGTGTACCCCGTTCCAATCTTCAGACCAGTCTTAAATATCTTGGCAGAGTCAGCAATGGAGCCCGGGCCTCCGCTGTGACAGCTAAGAATGCTAGCTGCTACGCAACGAGGCGTTGTAAAAGGATTGGAATGAAGTATGAGGATAGGAGGGTAATCTACAAACTATACAAAAACCAGACGGTAGTTTAAATCGCTGTTCGTTCCACACCTTAAAACAAAAATCAACTTCATCATCATCATCATCATCATCATCATCATTCCCTATTTTACTTTATGTGTTGGCTAGATATAGTCATGAGCGATACAATGTAGAAATTGGTTTTGTTCATGGTGAGATGATTTAAGTCCGTACGGCTTGACAACTAGGACCATCAAGATGGGCATGATTTCTCTCCAGGTGGGGACACCAAGCGTCCGCTGATGAGCCAGCTTGGTGTCCTAGGCGAATCCCTACACAAGACACGGCACAAAACTAGAAAAATTTCTGAGTTTTAATTACAAGTTTTGACAGACAGAAATTGTATCATTTTGTGAAATAGTATTTTTTAATCTATAGTTAAAACAATGGACATCCCTGTTTTATGAGTAACACGAAAGAAGCTGATTTGACTCCATACTATCAGTTGGATTGCAACCAATCTTCGCATGCGCTTTGTGTACCGTAACACATATGATTACGAGACAAACTAACCCTATTCAGAACAACATATCACCCAGGTGAAAACAATACACCAAACTGACCCAGGTTCTATATGATGACGAACATTGACGACAAAAATTAGAAGAATAGTAACAAATCAACTCTGACGCTATATTTACCAAAACTTTCCTTCTTCAGATATAATGAATACTGAAACACTCGTAGACTAAAAACAACACACCTAGTATAAAAAATTACCCAAAACAAAAAGGAATCTAATACAGTATGTATAGAAGCAAAGAAAATAACATTTTTCCCGCTCATACCGTAAAATAACGAATCATTACCAATGCTGTAAGTCGCCATTCCCATGATAACGCCCTCAAATAAAACTATACAGCTTGTGGGGTATGGATATGCAGTATTTGTGCCAAAGGACCTAAATGAAGGGAATGGAGTGGAGAGGGCTGTCCGAAATTTCAAATAGATAGTTTTACTCGTTCGAAATGTTAAATACGTAAAATTCGTTTCAAATCGGTGAAACGATGTCAATATGTGCCAAAGGGCCTAAATTAAAGGAATGGAGAGGGCTATGTAAAATTATTGTTGCCAAAAACCTTCCTTGGGATGTGCACTACAACCCTACGAAAAGCTAATGCAATCGGTTAAACGGTGTCGGAGTCCATTAATCTCGGACAGATATACGAATACATTTCCATTTTTAGCCTTCATTCGATTTTTGCAAAAAAAAAAAGAGTATGTGTGTGTGTGTATGAGTGTGTGTACTCTGAATGTCGCCCCCCCCCCCTATCAATTCGAACAAGATGAAACCGAATTAAACGAAATTTGGTACAAAGGTAGAACTAGCAAAGGGCACCTCAGTGTCATGTTTTATATCGCCACCATCTTAACGGAAACTAAATGTTGGCCACCCAAATGTTCTAAGCTTAAATCAAATTACGACTCACCTAATCACCCGATCTCTACCAAATTTTGCAACAACATATATCTTCTATATATTTAAAACAGTAAGCTGATTTTTGTTATAGCGAGATTGACAGAACGACTGAACCGATTGACTTCGTAATGCACTCTGACGAAAGCCCCTGGCCTGTATATTTGCAGAGTGTCTTTAAAATAAACAAATATATTACCATATATTTTTAAATTTATAAACAACAAGATGTTCAGTAAAGAACATATAGCCTACTTTCTCCTAAATGCATGGATATTGTTATAACTCTTTGTCCTTTTCAAGAAATATAATTCAATATTGGTTGTAGTAGCTAGTTGAAATACAACGTGCTATAGGGATATTAAACATGAATATGAGGTGCCCTTTGCTAGTGCTACCTCTGTAAAAAATTTCAATCAATTTTGTTTCACCGTGTGTGAATTGATATGGGGAATGTATTTGCACACATACATGGCCGCTATTTGCAAACTATTGGGATGATGACCTTGTAGTCAGTCATAAAATGCTTTCCACAAAAAGGCATCTTGCTGCAAAATCTGGTAGAGATCAAATTATTAGGATGGTTGTAATTTGATTTAAGCTTTTAACATTTGGGTGGCCGTCATTCCGTTTCCGTCAAGATGGCGGCGATATAAAACATGACACTGAGGTGCCCTTTGCTAGTGCTACCTCTGTATAAAATTTCGTTCAATTCGGTTTCAGTATGTTTGAATTGATAGGGGGAATCGATTTGCACACATACTTGGCCACCATCTGCAAACTATTGGGCTGATGATCTTGCAGTTTGGTCAGAATATGCTTCCCACATAAAGATATGCTGTTGCAAAATTTGGTAGAGACTAGATTATTAGTTTGGTCGTAATTACATTTTAGCTTTTAACATTTGGGTGGCCGTGAATACGTTTCCGTCAATATGGCAGTGATATAAAACATGACACTGAGGTGCCCTTTGCTAGTGCTACCTCTGTACCAAATTTCGTTCCATTCGGTTTCACCGTGTTCGAATTAATAGGGGGAATCGATTTTGATACAAAGATGGCCGCCATCCGCAAATTATTAGGCTAATGACCTATTAGATTGGTCAAAGGATGCTTCCTCCATAAAGTTATGTCGTTGCAAAATTTGGTAGAGATCGGATGATTAGGCTAGTCGTAATTTGATTTAAGCTTTGAACATTTGTGTGGCCTCCATTACGTTTCCGTCAAGATGGCGGCGATATAAAATACGTCACTGAGGTGTCCTTTGCTAGTGCTACCTTTGTACCAAATTTCGTTCAATTCGCGTTCACCGTGTTCGAATTGATAGGGGGGGGGACAGACATTCAGAGTACACACACTCACACACACACACACACACCCACAGACTCACACACACACACACACACACATACACACACACACACAGACAGACACACTTTTTTCGCCCTTTGTTGATCTCATAAGTCTAGTTTCATTTTTTGCAAAAATCGAAAGTAGGCTAAAAATGCAAAATTATTGGCCCTGGCGCATACGCAGAATCAGCTTGGTTAATGACAGACATGGCGGATGTCCACCGCGTTTTAATGTAATAGTTTTTTTTTTTTACCCTCCAGGTTGGTGGAACCCACGGACTCAGCGAGGGAACTCACCACTACCGCCTCTACGGGCAGTGTCCTAGAGCTGGGAACATCGAATCGGAAGGGATACAACTGGTGAGGTGTGATTGGCACCTCGCCCAGGCGGCCTCACCTGCAAAGTGAACAAGGACCTCATGAGGGAAGGTAAGGGATGGGTAGGATGGATAGGCAAGGAAGAGGGAAGGAGGTGGCCGTGGCCTTGAAGAAGGTACCATCCCGGCATTTGCCCGAAGACGAAGTGGGAAACCACGGAAAACCACATCGAGGGTGGCTGAGGGGGAATCGAACCCCCTCTACTCATTTGGGCCACCCGAACCGGAGTAGACCCCGTTCCAGTCCTCGTACCACTTTTCAAATTTCGTGGCAGAGCCGGGAATCGAACCCAGAACCTCCGGGGCGGCAGCTAACTAAGCTGAAATGCAAGGGGTTCGATTCCCACCTTTGACATGTTTTTTTTTTGTTTGTTTCCGTATTCATTTTTCTTGCTCTTGGCATTACGTAGCCAATTCATACTTTTTTGAATATCATGATTACCCTCCAGGGTGGTGGCTCCTACGGACTCAGCGAGGGAACTCTCCCCTACCGCCTATTCAGACAGTGTACATCTAATCGGAGGGGATACAACCGGTGAGGTGAGATTAGCACCTCGCCCAAGCGGCCTCACCTGCAAAGCAAACAGGGGCCTTATGAGGAAAGGGAAGGGAAGGGAGGGGAAGATTGGGATGGATAGGCAAGGAAGAGGGAAGGAGGCGGCCGTGGCCTTACAGTAGGTACTGTGACCGTTTTTGTATTCCCGATTATAGATGTTTTGAGAGACAGTCTTGTGGCGCGGCGATATTCTTTTGTTACTTGAACTGACTATGTTCCAACATAATCACGGGGTCGTCGCCTCCCTGCTATGCTCGGAACGCAGGACTGTAGCCGAGTCAAGGTCGCATGACGTCAGGAACTCTCAGTGGGGAGGGTAATCTGGCAAGCTGTGAAAACGAGATATTCATTCTTGGTTGTTTGCCCAGAGTGGATCCGGGCCGTGCGATGTTCGCGCAGTGTAATTCGTTAGTTCCTGCAGGAGGACTTAGCTCGTCGTGGAATGGTGTGAACACATTATATCGCAGTACGTGAAAGTCGTTATACGCACACGAGGAGAACTGTTTGATTCAAACCTTCATAAAGTTTGTTTAAACTTCATTCATACATTGATTTAGCTCTGCTGATATTCTATACAGGCAACTTGCCATGGAAAACAGGACTGACGTGAACTGTGTGAATTAAACGCTGCTCGAACTTTATTCAGATTCCAACATGCATTCTAAGCGGTTGGCCAAAGGAACAAGATTTTGGTGCTTTTTCTACACGACAATGAACGCTTAAAATGGAACACAGGAACACGGTATGAACGAGTGGAGTTCTGACGTAATGAAGTAGCTGTGGAGTACATCTAGCCAGATATGTTCTTAGAGCATTTCCTGAATACCTTCTCCATGGACTGTAACTCACTCAAATTCATGGATGAGACGGGAATAAATTGCGGAAGTACTGTGAAGCTACTTTTGTGCTACCATATGAAGATCGTCAAGGAACAATAATGCTGTCTACAATACAGTGGCGGCCGACATACGGTTAGGCTAGGAGGGCGATCACAGTATTTTTCCCGAACCGTTTTTATAAGTTGACAGAGGAAAAAAAGAGTACCGGTAGGCCTAGAGTCAAGTTACTTTTATATGCAATGAAAATATCGCTACTCGATATTCTTGATGTCAGATCCTATGGCTGCCCTCATCACTTGTTTTATCATTTGGTACCGGTATTACAACAATGATTTCATAGGGTAACAACACTGAGAACCTGATGTGAAAATTACTCTCAAGAGAAAGTTTTCCCCTACTGTTTTTAAAATAGCATCCACAGAATTCATTTTGAAACGCAGAAATACTTAATCACACTGAGGCGTAAGCATAAAAAAGACAATCAAGCCTTAAGGAGTTTCATCTCTGGAGCACAGCCGTAACAAGAATTAAAAATTATGAGTATTATTACTTTTATTATTATTATTATTATTATTATTATTATTATATTTATTATTAGTCTATTATTATTATTATTATTATTATTATTATTATTATTATTATTATTATTATTATTTAGCACCGATAGAGAAATCATGAGAATATCACTTTCAGCACAAGCACTTCCAAACCACAGTCGCACCGGTAAATTAAAAAAACACTACTTAATGATTTACAGATTTTGTCATTTAGACTTTCACGGCCCGTGTTACTATTCATAATGTTGAATTTTGGGCTTATGCCGTGTATTATTATATTAAAATTCGACGCGTTTCGAAAGAAACCATGTCTTACATCGTCAGGAATAATCTGGAATACGACAATGTTGCTTAGAGAAAGCAACGAAGAACATATAGAAGGTGCCCAAAGATGGACGCCATTATAGCCCCATGTTAGGGACAACGGGAAGCAGCAGTGAATTACTTTCTCAGGGTTCTGATAATAGGTAGCCAGGATTCACTGATATTGTAGCCGGTGTCGCGGTTGAAATTATCTGGGTGTTGGTAATTCACTGCTGCTTCCCGTTGTCCCTAACATGGGGCTATAATGGCGTCCATCTTTGGGCACCTTCTATATGTTCTTCGTTGCTTTCTCTTAGCAACATTGTCGTATTCCAGATTATTCCTGACGATGAAAGACATGGTTTCTTTCGAAACGCGTCGAATTTTAATATAATAATACACGGCATAAGCCCAAAATTCAACATTATGAATAGTAACACGGACCGTGAAAGTCTAAATGACAATATTAGAAACCTCTATGGGGAGGATATTTTCCGACTGATGTCTAGATTTAGTAGGTTACGACGCAAGAAGGTGTGTCTAATCTCTTCACTCGCTTTTCTCCTAAGATGCCGGGATCATGATATTCTACCGAATTTTGTTATGTTGAAACATTCCTTCAGAACACCTAAGGCAACGAGAATCTATCGTCGTGCAAGCAAGGCGTTATTGATAGAGACGTTACAGCATACTCGTAAACAGTTGGATTTTATTTCGAGGGAGTTACTACAGCTACATCTACGCCTCTCAAACTTCGTAAGTGAGGAATTATGGAAGATCTTTGATCGTATTTCTTCAGTGCAAGCTAACAGCGTTCTAGATCAGGTGAGGGACAGACATATTTCCAAATATGATAGGTTATGTCAGTTGCAGAAATCTCAAGCCATTAGACTTGAAGCTAACAAGGTTGTCGTAAATTTGTCCAGCAAGCCCCTAAGTGATACCCAACAGGCAGTTCTCGCTAAAGGTCTCAATTTTGCTGTAGCGCCTAGAAGAATTCCTATTGAAGAACTTATTACATCCGTAGAATCCTCGGTACATCACCTCACACCTGAAGAGGCCGAGGAAGCCAGGCAAGAATGTTCCCGAGTTCTCAAGACCGCTAAGCCACCTAACACCAACTTAAAACAAGGCGAAAGCCGGGCACTTAAAGATCTAAGGGACAATTCTGATATTATCGTTCTCCCCGCTGACAAGGGTAACGCGACAGTGGTATTGGATAAGGTTGATTATGATTCCAAGATCTCGTCTTTGTTATCAGATCCTGTATATAGGATTAATAGTCGTGATCCTACTACTCGCTACTCAAATGTCACCGTCAAATTGATCAAGCAATCATCTATTCCAGCGGATGCAGCGAAGACTCTCCTTCCAGGGGATGATATTCCTCCTAGACTCTATGGTCTTCCTAAAATACATAAGGAAGATGTTCCTCTTAGACCTATTGTTAGTACGATTGGTTCTCCTACATATGCCCTTTCCAAATACTTAGGTAGACTATTTCAGCCGCTTCTGGGTAACACGCCTTCGTACATTAAGGATTCCACACACTTCGTGGAAAAGTTAAAAGCTATAACACTTCAGCCGGGTGATATTCTAGTGAGTCTCGACGTGGTGTCTCTGTTTACGAGAGTACCTATTGATGGTGTTATATCTCTCATTAATGGCTTTTTTCCTGAAGACATCACAAGACTTTTTTTTAATCACTGCATGACCTCCTCCTACTTTCTATGGAATGGGCATTTTTATGAGCAGACTGATGGCGTGGCCATGGGTAGTCCTGTCTCTCCTGTTGTGGCTAATTTCTTCATGGAGAACTTTGAAGAGAAAGCTTTGTCGTCAGCTCCTTTCAAACCGAAGATCTGGTGGCGTTATGTGGATGACACGTTCGTTGTTTGGACCGAAGGTGAGGAAAATCTTAGGCATTTCCTGGATCACCTTAATCTCCAGCACCCTTCTATTTGTTTCACCATGGAAAAGGAATCTGACGGCAAAATACCTTTTTTGGATGTTCTCGTCACCAAGAAAGAGGATGGATCTTTAGGACACAGCGTTTTTCGTAAGCCAACACACACCAATAGATATCTCCACGCAAGTTCTCACCATCACCCTGCCCAGAAACATGGTATCCTTACAACTCTAACTACCAGGGCTAGGAGGATTTGTGAAGTGTCTTCTTTACAAGAAGAAATTAACACCCCGCGAACCACCTTTGAGAGCAACGGTTATAGCAAGGCTTTGATTTCTACGGTTCTGAAACCCACAAATAATAATAGGTCGTCAGTTGAGAAAAGAGATGTAAGAGGAACTGCTTACCTTCCGTACATACATAACACAACGGATCGTATTGCTAAAATCCTACGTCGGTATAACATACGGACTGTATTTGGAACTTCTGTTAAGATTAGGCAACTCCTGCGACCAACTAAGGACAGTTTGCCTAAATTGCAACAACCGGGTATCTACAGAGTTCCCTGTACTTGTGGCAAGGTTTACATCGGGCAGACTTCGAGAACAAAATGCACTCGCATTAAGGAACATAATAGATGTATCAGGCTCATTCAACCTGATAAATCAGCTGTTGCCGATCATGCTTTAACACCTGGCCATGATGTCATGTTCCAAGGAGTGGATGTTCTTGCCCGTATAAAGCAATATCGTCCCAGAATCATCAGGGAGGCGGTTGAAATACGTAAACACCCAGATAATTTCAACCGCGACACCGGCTACAATCTCAGTGAATCCTGGCTACCTATTATCAGAACCCTGAGAAAGTAATTCACTGCTGCTTCCCGTTGTCCCTAACATGGGGCTATAATGGCGTCCATCATTGGGCACCTTCTATATGTTCTTCGTTGCTTTCTCTTAGCAACATTGTCGTATTCCAGATTATTCCTGACGATGAAAGACATGGTTTCTTTCGAAACGCGTCGAATTTTAATATAATAATACACGGCATAAGCCCAAAATTCAACATTATGAATGATTTACAGATTAATTATCACCAACATAGAGATTACAACTGCTAAATATTTCCACCGCACTCAAGACTCTTCAGCACGAAAGCGAAATAGCTGACTGGTGCCAACCTCTTCACTAACCGCAGGATGCTAGCCAGAGGTCCATGTTATACTTCACCATTGCAATATGTATCGAAATTCTTTTTTTCAGATGCTACACTTCAAATATAAGCAAAGGGCATACTGCTCATGGATTATTGTTACTTAAATTTAATTTTTATTATATGCAACCACGGAGATTTGATATATTCATTCATTTACTTTATTTGCTAATGGAGTGATTCCCCGGATAGGTGCATGCTCGTAGAGTAGCAAAGGGAGGTGACATATTTACCGGTGCTAAACAGCTGTACGGACTCCGCCCGGCTTAAAGACAACTGCCCGCACACCGCGTCCACCGAGTACCCCTCTGGCAGCCGACAAGCGCGCCAGTCTCCGTACTCCCCTTACGTCTCAATCCCCTCGCCTGGGCACAATCTTCGGTCGGAAAGCAAAGAGCCCATAACTCCATACTGACTAGTGAGCTGCGCGCTGAGCGTGATACCACCAAACACAGTCTTCCTGACTGATAGAGATACAGTTTTACAGTGACATGTAATTTTCTTAGCATTATTAGAGTTCAATTTTTGGTTGAAATTATCAAGAGGAAATGAAAATTCCTTTTCGTTCTCTAGGAAGGACACCGTCCTGGAGTCCTTATGGGCCAGCCGCTACTGCTACAATATTCGAGTAAGAACTTCTAGAAGATGCTGAATCGGGTGCATGGTTCCAGCCGAGGTGTGGCCATATGGAGACGTGGGTCCAGGGTCAATTTCAGGATGATGAGTAATTGTACCGAAGGCCAGGATTCTTATGGAAACAGGACTCGGGTAAATTTTGTCCCGAATGACGCCTATCCATCATCTGAAAATAAGGTATAAATCTGACAATCTTTGGTAGTAGTCGAGCATTTGCATTTGACGTATCCAGTTGCCAATTATTTGGGTAATTAGCTTATGTGATGACGGGATTTTAAGTCAGATAAATTATTGTCTTTCTTGATCCCAGTTTTTCCTTTCTTTATTGGGTTCGTTTGTCGAACAAAATTATTCCTGTCTTGACAGGATATAATATTTCCTTCCTTACTTCTGCTTTAATTTTCCGTTAGTCGTAATTTTCTTTAATTTTCAATCGTTGTGAAGATCATCATCTAGGAAGAAGATTTGCGTTTAATAATATGATATTTTAGCAAATTATTGCACCGTTATGGTTGTGTTACTGTAATTTCCAGTAAGTAAATTTTCCTACAGATTTAAATCGTTTGACGTTATAAAGAACTTCAGCATCATGGTTAAGTGATGGGTTTTTGATTGACATTTACTCTAAAATATTATTATGATTCCAAACTCAAGGATGTATATTTAAATCTTGGCGTTCTAACAGAAAGAGCTATTCGAAAATGTACTTTAGCTAAGCCATAAAGGAATTTGATCCTTGCATAATACTGATATAAAGATCTCTCTCGTTAATTAGCTGTAGAGTTAATATTATTATTGAAGTATAATTGATTGTGAAAATGAATTCGTGGACTATTGGAACCACGTGATACATTGTTAAGTTGTAGAAAGTTTTTTGGATCACTGTGAGAGTGATTATGATTATGGTATTTATAAAATGATTTTGATAGAAGTACAGTGTGACTGATAAGTGTTGGTTAATATGTAACTAAAATTTGCGGAATGTTTCGTCGAGTTGTAAAATACTTTAAGAAAGTATGTTGAAGTTTGATGGATGTACTTGGTGTACATAATTTCGTCTTGAGAGATTACGTCATCGAGTGATGTTTGTAATTATTGTATTTCAAATCAATTGGAGATAGTATCTCTAAGATATTTACTGTTGTATAACTTTATCTCCACTTCAAATCTATGAAATTTAATAAGACCTGTGGCGATTTTCGAGATATCTCTTAAGTACAGTAATATCCTTGTAATCTTTTTCAAATTTATTTGCATTTTCGTTTAACACGGTGTGAACATAATTATATTAAGCTGAGCTTTGCCACTTGGCTAAATTGCGGCTACAATGACGAATCCATAATGTATTTAACCAAATAGGATGGTGTATTAATAGTGAAAGTGGTTATTGGAGTTTGGTTCATTAAGAAACATTTAATATATATAAGTTATATGTGTACATTATTGTAATATAATTCAAGTTAGGTTATTATTCTATGTTTTGGATGAATTTCATTCACCGTTCTTTGTTCTCAAGAACGTGATGTGTTGTTTCGATTCCATGCAGGACAAACTCCTGCAAGGGTGTGTTTAGCACCATACAAGGCGTTTCTTAGACGCTTTAAAGTTTTTCAGTTTCGTCATTACTATTGGTCGGAAGGTGAGGGGATACCTTCAGTAACACTTTTATTGAATAAATATTTTATCTTACAGCAGTTCAATCCGAGAGTCATAATTCATAATAATTGCATAAATTGTGCCGGGAAGATCAATGTGTTTTTTTTCTTGTCTTAAATTTCTCACTACTCTCTGAGATAAGTCGTATCTTATTTGCGTCTCGTGTCACGTTTTGACCTGAGCTATGTTTTCTTTGTATGCACTTTGGTCTGTCTTTGCACAATTTCCTTCTCCTGTCGGTATGATCTGGGGGCGGGGGTTGTTCAGCCAGGCATCTTCAGATTCTATGATCCAGTGTTCCTCGTGGGATTCAACAGGTCTTGGTAAGTTATAAACAGGTACAGTACTGTACCCGATATCCGGATAGTAGGCTGTCAGATATCCGCCCCCTCAATCGGATTGCCAATAATCAAACGCGCCGGCATAGCTACATCAATGAAAATGGCACTGACAGATACTATCGAGATTAGAGCACAATAGTTAACAAGAAAATTATTGTGGAACACACCAAAATATACGGGGGTTATTACTTACCGTTACTTACCTCTTAAATATATCTCTCGGGGACTGGGTTGTCAACTGGATCACTTAAAAGTATGTCCTCACAATAACCTCCTCCATGATATTTAAAATGAACCAGAAACGAAGACGAGAAACTTTAAACTGCACAATAATTTATTTCACATAAAGAATGATATTTAACAAAATGAAACAACAAAATATACGTGGCAATCAGAAGCCATTTACCACATAACCATGTCCTCCTGTAGGACCTGTATTCTCTACATATAATGTTTTAGCTTTCTCAAGCTTATAGCAACGAAAATATAACAATGCAATGGGAATGGAAACGGGATTTGGGATGAGACACACATATCAATTGCTTTGCGTGTTTATATCCTGCACATTTTATTTATAGCCACAAGGCTATTATGAAACGCCCTTGGTCTCAGTAACACAGTTGTCCGGACCAGCTGCAAACACCTGTGTCGTCAAAGCGGACACCCGTTCGTTCAACCCTAGCATAAGCGTGCTACCTCAGAGCTCGGCTCTCTCCTTTAAACACTTAAATGTTCACATCTCAACTGAAATATTATCACGCAAATGTCTTACATGCTTCATTCAAACACCATTGGATTCCTCCAACAATCCCAAATCATGATTATTTGTTAAACCACTTGCTTAACTTGTATTGTTTAGAGTATAAAAAAACTCTAAATGTTAATAACAAAAGTTCATTAATTATTTATAACAATAACAAATTGTTTATAACAATGTCAAATGACCATTGAAAATTTAATACACGCTTCTATTAATCACTATCATTTTAAATTATTTAACAAAGATATTTACAAAATTATTTTACAATATTAATTGTTTATATTATTTATACAAGGAATACATTGAACCACACGTCTATCCGGTTGATAATTACTCAAATCGTGTTGATATAATCGACCAATGAAGGTTAGTTATATTTAACTTGTCAAATTCAGGTTTAATAATGTTTAATAATAATTATTAATATTTGTGACTGTAACCTCCATTCAAAATCTTTATCTCAAATTATTTAACACTCTTGTTAATTTTAACAGTATCTTCATATGAATAATCTTTCAAAGAACAAGAACAACATTCAGTGGGAAACTACTTCGCTCAAGACGCACAAAAATGTCACAACAATTGGCCCAAAATTCATCATATATCTTTATATATATGGCATAAAAATCTTCCAAACTACACACAAAAACCTCCACTATTAATTCATCAACTTCATTAATTATTGTGGGAACCTCCTTCATTATTCAAGGGCATTATTCAACAGCGACTTTTACACGTCCACTGAACTATCGATTATACATCCATTGTTCCTCTTTAAAAATTCTTATATTCATCAATTGTAATAATGACTGTTATTATTTAACCTTCGTGGGTTTCATTCATGAATCGATATGAAAAAAATTTGCCAATCACAAATAAATTTAATAGCAAATACGATTAGACACTCCTGCCGGGTCTATCAAAATTGAGATTAACATCTTCAAAGTAACGCAGTATAAAAAATACTATCTTCAAACAAAGATCAACTAAACTGCAAAATAGTCGAATAGAATACAATTAGATTGTGGAATGCAAACATTATTGTTCCAATCTAGAATTGAGAAAAACTCCTATCTTCATTATTCATTACTATAGTGTATTCAATAAATTGTAATTAACGTTCATATTTCATAAAATTGTCTATAATGCAATGATAAATGTCTATGTTGCAATCATGTTCATAAGACGACTAGTATTTCAAAGATCGTCGATATCGAAAAAGATTTTAACGCTCTAAAATCTTTTATTATTCTTCTTTCTTGAGGATGACAGAAAATTGGTCAAAGTAATTAACTGAATAGAATTACTTTAATAAAATGACACGCTGTCTGAATTTAAATCTGCAATAGCAAATCGTTAACTTTACAGTCAAATCGTGACTACAAAAATATGCAAATTACTGAAAGAATCTAATATCAGTCTCAACTGATCCAAAATTATTTAAGTATGCCAATGACATAACAATGTCTCAAAAATCGAAGAAAAAGGCATAAATCATCGAAGTGTACTGAGTACAAAAATATCAATCAATAAAATGGGGCAAAAGGTAGGACAGAAAATATGGGAAGAATGGTTGCTCAAATATCGCTACAAACTCAAATAATACAAGAAACGTTCACGACTACCTTATCTGCCGATTGACGTTCCAGAGGAAAATTCCCCAAAGAAGACTGCTGATGGATCCATTTCACCAACTTAAAGATGAGCTCCATCCTCGAAACAGGAATCAGCGTCCTCGGAGAATCGAACTGCTTCCTCCTCCGAAATGGCACTGCTCCGTGGATACGAGAAACATCCTTCCGGCAAAATTCTTCATTGTGCGCCGGGATAACCCTGGCCTCTCTTGAAAGTTCTCTGAAGTTCTTGCAGGAATTCGTCATGAAGTTTAATGTAGTTATTTCCGCAGAAATATTCATAGTTGTGGAGTATGAAAATATTTCCACTGTTATCTGGTATAATTCAGCGATGGATTAACGATGCATGAGTGTAGTTGGATGTTCACTACATGCTCGCTTTTGTAGAAAGACGATTAACGAAGTTCCATGCTGTTACTTTACTCCAATAATATATGTCCCAATTGCATCAAAGCCTTAGCCCTCCATCACAACTACAGTCATAATGATCAAAGGCACTGCAATATTATAATGTTCCATAGTCGAATGTATCGTTGTAATACCAAACTGTTGCACTCCACGTGTCAGCCGTAGTGTATAATGTGGAATATAAAAGTGTTTCTCCTGTGGCGAGAAAATCACTTTTGTTGGCAGCCTAAAAGTTCCAATATCTTTCGAAGTATCACTGTGAAATCGTTCAAATCTTGTATACACCTTAATGTTATACTGCCTAATAGAATTATCAAAAAGGCTGAAGTTAGCGCTTGATATCTTGACTGGTGGAAACGTTAATGTGCGCGTTTCAACTTCACCTAGTTTTGAGCAGCGTAGAATGGAACTGCCCCGAGTTCGTTCGATGCGGCAAGGTTTTCACCTCACGCTAAAGACACCTTACTTCACTGAATCACTTGAAAATAACTCTATATCACCAGAAATATAGATATGCGATCACAAGTATGAGATCTGAGCGTATCAGTATCCGTATGAGTATGAGTATGAGAGCTCCTCTCTCCTGTGCACGACCTTTTATCAACTTCTTAAGGGGCGTAACCATCCCTACCATAGCCTGTTGCTGCGTCATTGCTGGAAGTTTTAACTTTGGCTATACTTGACGGATTTTCAAAATTCAAAAACTCAAAATTAATTTCTTCAAAATTCCAAATCAATGCCATAACTGAAAATAGATTTCCACAAATCTGCATGCCAAAAGTAATCGAATATCGTAGTTTCAGCAATTTCCGTCTTCCTTCCAAACTATCGTTCATTGGTTCGCGTCTCTCCTCCAATAGCGTAGCTTCTTCCTTAGCACAATACCTTGTTTCCTGCGACTGTGTCGTAAATCTCGGATCTTTCTCGAAGAAAATCATGACGTCACCAAGAATCTCAGCTCAATCAGCCTACTGGCATGAATCCTACGTCATCCGTGCCTACGTCATGAATATCCACGTCATAACTATGACATCCATAACTTTACTGATATTTTCCAATACAGCCATCGTGGTCTCAATATAATTCAATTTCTGGGGGCATTCTCCCTTCACCACGTTTTAAAAACAGTTGCAAATTGTTTTTAAACTCTGTGTTATAAATATCTCAATTCACTTGAACACGAAATTGAATTATTATTGGCTTACTCTTCTATGATATTTCTACTATGTTCCTTAATCATAAGTCTCTTCTTCTCTGGGTTTGTGTGTGGCTAATGTATTCTCTCCTCTCTACTTTCTCTTCTGTCCTGAATTTCTGTTTTCCGAATTATGCTGGCTCGTAGAAGGCCCAGGATCAATCACAACATCCTGCCTTTTCTTTTGATTTTCGGCTTCTTTTCCCCGTAACTCCTTCAGGTATTGCTGGCTTTCCTTCTCTCTTTCCTGATACTGATCGGGTGTCATAACCTGACCTTGAGAATCCTGATTTCTATTTTGGTTCTGGTTATTTCTATTATAATTTCTGTTATAACCATTATTGTTGTAATATCGGCCTCTTCCATTGTTGTAATTGCCTCGATTATAGTTCCAGCCTCTTCTCTGTTGATACGGACGGTAACCTTGCGATCTGTTATTCCTAAACTGATTATTCCTGTGAGGACCTACATTGTCAGTTTTCTCTTCGTCTGGCTTGTCAGTTTGCTGAACTTGGTCCATATATACAGTATTTATTTCTTTGAAGTCATGCCTTTGACCTTTCTGTACCACGTTAGGCATTGGACTTGTGTAGTCTAATCTCCTCAGTAATTCGTCCATGCTGGTCAAATCCCTGATGTTTGACGAAATAATTAGTCTCCTCACCTCCACAGGCAGCATACGAGAAATCGCATCAATTAATTGCTCCGTTGACAATGGGGGTTGCAAAAATCTCAAGCGGGACAATTGACTCGTAAAGAAATCAGCGTACCGTGTTGGAAGAGTACCTGAGTATTTTCTTGAATAAACCTCCGCTCTTAACGAATTCTGCGCTTCTATGGACCAAAATCGTTTGATTAATGCCTCTGCAAACTCGTCAAAGTTACTGAAAGTGTATCTAAAAGCGCGAAACCATTCAAGGGGTCCTCCAATCAAAAATCTTTCCACTATCTTCATCTCTCTCTCTCTGGGAATGTGAGCTTCGATGAAATAATCTTTGAGGTTCCTGACATATTCTATAGGTGTTAAACTATCAGTGTTGCTGAATTTTTGCGGTTTGTCTTCAAAATTCCTGATGACCGTTACATTCCTCGGATATGAATCCGGGTAGTTTTTCCCACTATCTCGATAGTTCCACTCAGGTTCCCTATTCCTCTCGTCATCTTCCTCCCTGAATCTGGTTATTCGTTCTTCAGGAGTCACGTCTCTCTCTTCTGGATCTAGGTTATATCTTCTGGCATAATTCCTATTAGTTTCGCAAGCCAAGCCTTCTGTATCCTTGTCAGTGATTTCCGTTAAGACTTTCCTGATTAACTCTTCTTTGTAGGTCTCCATCAAACTAGCTTCTCCTAGCTTCAAATTCTGCAGTTTGCTCGTCGTTTCATTTACATCAGAGACAACTTTATGAATCTGATCCTCTAACGCAGATTTTAATGCTTGCACATCCTGACCTATTTGTGTTCTATCTTCTACTTGTCTCTCGGATAGCGAATCCATCCTTACGCTTAGATCTTTCCTAATTTGTACTACTTCATTGTTAATATCTATTTGGGTACTGGCAAGTTTTCTTTCAATACGTTCCTGAATTTGGGTTACATGTTCCCCACTTGACCTATTCCACTCGTCTTTCCATACTGCTACATTTGCCGTTAACATTTCTGCTATGTCTCCTTCGATATCTTCTTTGAGTAATCTATTATGGTCTAATACTTGGGTTCTCATGACCTCTACATCATACTTTAAACCTGCTAAAGACGCTGTCGTTCTAACTGACTCATCAACTAGCCTAGTCGTTAATGCACTCATATTACGCGTACAAAGTGTTTTCGAGTTTTCTATTTCTTCCCTGACTTTATTTACATCAGTTTGGACTTTAGCAATATCTACGAAAACTGTGTTGACTTCTACTTGAATCTTATTTATGTCACTTTGCATCTCATTTACATCCGAATGAATGTTATTAATATCAACCTGAACATTGGACACATCAGTTCTAACATTTTGGACTTCTCTTTGGACTTCCTCAACCTTGTCTTGGACAGTCGCAACATCATTTTTGACAACAACTACTTCAGCCCTAGCACAAGAAATATCACTCCGGACATTAGCAACATCAAGATTCAACATAGTAAGATCTTTTTGTACCTTAGACACATCAATTTTAACAACAGACACATCTTTATGTACATTGGACACGTCTGTGCGCATGTCAGTTACAGCATTCTCTATTCCTTGGGTATTAATCTGTAAACGCGACATATTATCCTCTAAGTTTGCAGAACTGGTCTGAATAACTTTCAAACTTTCATCCAGCCTGATAAACATATTAGCTGACAAGTTACTAGCATTCTCCTCCATTCGACTAATATTCCTAGCTTCCATTTCCTTTACAGTTTCATTCATGCTAGCTTTCAAGTTAGCAGACATATTACTAGCATTCTCCTCCATCATCTGCTTCATACTGCTATTCATGCTAGCTTTCATCTCCTCCAACATAATTCTCAGACTTTCATCTGCCATTTCAACAATATTCAATAATGAACTGCTTTAGGGACATACATCAAACAGAGTAAAATAACAACATCTGAGCAACATTCTTCACCATATATAAATTTGAGCAATTTTCTGTCTTAAATCTAACTTATAATTACCTTATAATTAACCTTCGTAGACATTTTATGTTGAAATAAACTCAAGCACATGTTCAAGTTTCTTTGGTTCATTTTAAAATATCCTAACACAAATAATTTACATTTATAATCCAAATAGTTTAATTTTATCTTTAATATGACTATACACGTCATAAGCCGGTCAAATAAAATAAGATTCCAGATCATAAGCGATTTTTCTAAGTTTCCTGCCTATTTAACCTCTTTCAAGTTGTATAAGATCTGATCTTTTCTGAGTGTAATTTTCCTAATACAACACAACATTTATTCCTATATAATCACACTCTCAAATTCTACAATTGGCTAAGACATCTAACAAAGAATCAACCTCTTTATTTGAGTCTTCACAATCCCTTTGACATCGATAACTTGGTAATCCAATGTTATTCGAACACTCCACAAAAATTGCGGTGTCAATTCTACTGCAATAACTTGGTAATCCAATTTTATTCAGTCGAACGTGCCAATCGAGACAATCGTGCCCCACCGAATTGCGGCAATCCTCCTGGTAATCCAGTTTTGTAGAACATGCCCCACGTTGGGCGCCAATCCTACTGTACCCGATATCCGGATAGTAGGCTGTCAGATATCCGCCCCCTCAATTGGATTGCCAATAATCAAACGCGCCGGCATAGCTACATCAATGAAAATGGCACTGACAGATACTATCGAGATTAGAGCACAATAGTTAACAAGAAAATTATTGTGGAACACACCAAAATATACGGGGGTTATTACTTACCGTTACTTACCTCTTAAATATATCTCTCGGGGACTGGGTTGTCAACTGGATCACTTAAAAGTATGTCCTCACAATAACCTCCACCATGATATTTAAAATGAACCAGAAACGAAGACGAGAAACTTTAAACTGCACAATAATTTATTTCACATAAAGAATGATATTTAACAAAGTGAAACAACAAAATATACGTGGCAATCAGAAGCCATTTACCACATAACCATGTCCTCCTGTAGGACCTGTATTCTCTACATATAATGTTTTAGCTTTCTCAAGCTTATAGCAACGAAAATATAACAATGCAATGGGAATGGAAACGGGATTTGGGATGAGACACACATATCAATTGCTTTGCGTGTTTATATCCTGCACATTTTATTTATAGCCACAAGGCTATTATGAAACGCCCTTGGTCTCAGTAACACAGTTGTCCGGACCAGCTGCAAACACCTGTGTCGTCAAAGCGGACACCCGTTCGTTCAACCCTAGCATAAGCGTGCTACCTCAGAGCTCGGCTCTCTCCTTTAAACACGTAAATGTTCACATCTCAACTGATATATTATCACGCAAATGTCTTACATGCTTCATTCAAACACCATTGGATTCCTCCAACAATCCCAAATCATGATTATTTGTTAAACCACTTGCTTAACTTGTATTGTTTAGAGTATAAAAAAACTCTAAATGTTAATAACAAAAGTTCATTAATTATTTATAACAATAACAAATTGTTTATAACAATGTCAAATGACCATTGAAAATTTAATACACGCTTCTATTAATCACTATCATTTTAAATTATTTAACAAAGATATTTACAAAATTATTTTACAATATTAATTGTTTATATTATTTATACAAGGAATACATTGAACCACACGTCTATCCGGTTGATAATTACTCAAATCGTGTTGATATAATCGACCAATGAAGGTTAGTTATATTTAACTTGTCAAATTCAGGTTTAATAATGTTTAATAATAATTATTAATATTTGTGACTGTAACCTCCATTCAAAATCTTTATCTCAAATTATTTAACACTCTTGTTAATTTTAACAGTATCTTCATATGAATAATCTTTCAAAGAACAAGAACAACATTCAGTGGGAAACTACTTCGCTCAAGACGCACAAAAATGTCACAACAATTGGCCCAAAATTCATCATATATCTTTATATATATGGCATAAAAATCTTCCAAACTACACACAAAAACCTCCACTATTAATTCATCAACTTCATTAATTATTGTGGGAACCTCTTTCATTATTCAAGGGCATTATTCAACAGCGACTTTTACACGTCCACTGAACTATCGATTATACATCCATTGTTCCTCTTTAAAAATTCTTATATTCATCAATTGTAATAATGACTGTTATTATTTAACCTTCGTGGGTTTCATTCATGAATCGATATGAAAAAAATTTGCCAATCACAAATAAATTTAATAGCAAATACGATTAGACACTCCTGCCGGGTCTATCAAAATTGAGATTAACATCTTCAAAGTAACGCAGTATAAAAATACTATCTTCAAACAAAGATCAACTAAACTGCAAAATAGTCGAATAGAATACAATTAGATTGTGGAATGCAAACATTATTGTTCCAATCTAGAATTGAGAAAAACTCCTATCTTCATTATTCATTACTATAGTGTATTCAATAAATTGTAATTAACGTTCATATTTCATAAAATTGTCTATAATGCAATGATAAATGTCTATGTTGCAATCATGTTCATAAGACGACTAGTATTTCAAAGATCGTCGATATCGAAAGAGATTTTAACGCTCTAAAATCTTTTATTATTCTTCTTTCTTGAGGATGACAGAAAATTGGTCAAAGTAATTAACTGAATAGAATTACTTTAATAAAATGACACGCTGTCTGAATTTAAATCTGCAATAGCAAATCGTTAACTTTACAGTCAAATCGTGACTACAAAAATATGCAAATTACTGAAAGAATCTAATATCAGTCTCAACTGATCCAAAATTATTTAAGTATGCCAATGACATAACAATGTCTCAAAAATCGAAGAAAAAGGCATAAATCATCGAAGTGTACTGAGTACAAAAATATCAATCAATAAAATGGGGCAAAAGGTAGGACAGAAAATATGGGAAGAATGGTTGCTCAAATATCGCTACAAACTCAAATAATACAAGAAACGTTCACGACTACCTTATCTGCCGATTGACGTTCCAGAGGAAAATTCCCCAAAGAAGACTGCTGATGGATCCATTTCACCAACTTAAAGATGAGCTCCATCCTCGAAACAGGAATCAGCGTCCTCGGAGAATCGAACTGCTTCCTCCTCCGAAATGGCACTGCTCCGTGGATACGAGAAACATCCTTCCGGCAAAATTCTTCATTGTGCGCCGGGATAACCCTGGCCTCTCTTGAAAGTTCTCTGAAGTTCTTGCAGGAATTCGTCATGAAGTTTAATGTAGTTATTTCCGCAGAAATATTCATAGTTGTGGAGTATGAAAATATTTCCACTGTTATCTGGTATAATTCAGCGATGGATTAACGATGCATGAGTGTAGTTGGATGTTCACTACATGCTCGCTTTTGTAGAAAGACGATTAACGAAGTTCCATGCTGTTACTTTACTCCAATAATATATGTCCCAATTGCATCAAAGCCTTAGCCCTCCATCACAACTACAGTCATAATGATCAAAGGCACTGCAATATTATAATGTTCCATAGTCGAATGTATCGTTGTAATACCAAACTGTTGCACTCCACGTGTCAGCCGTAGTGTATAATGTGGAATATAAAAGTGTTTCTCCTGTGGCGAGAAAATCACTTTTGTTGGCAGCCTAAAAGTTCCAATATCTTTCGAAGTATCACTGTGAAATCGTTCAAATCTTGTATACACCTTAATGTTATACTGCCTAATAGAATTATCAAAAAGGCTGAAGTTAGCGCTTGATATCTTGACTGGTGGAAACGTTATTGTGCGCGTTTCAACTTCACCTAGTTTTGAGCAGCGTAGAATGGAACTGCCCCGAGTTCGTTCGATGCGGCAAGGTTTTCACCTCACGCTAAAGACACCTTACTTCACTGAATCACTTGAAAATAACTCTATATCACCAGAAATATATATATGCGATCACAAGTATGAGATCTGAGCGTATCAGTATCCGTATGAGTATGAGTATGAGAGCTCCTCTCTCCTGTGCACGACCTTTTATCAACTACTTAAGGGGCGTAACCATCCCTACCATAGCCTGTTGCTGCGTCATTGCTGGAAGTTTTAACTTAGGCTATACTTGACGGATTTTCAAAATTCAAAAACTCAAAATTAATTTCTTCAAAATTCCAAATCAATGCCATAACTGAAAATAGATTTCCACAAATCTGCATGCCAATAGTAATCGAATATCGTAGTTTCAGCAATTTCCGTCTTCCTTCCAAACTATCGTTCATTGGTTCGCGTCTCTCCTCCAATAGCGTAGCTTCTTCCTTAGCACAATACCTTGTTTCCTGCGACTGCGTCGTAAATCTCGGATCTTTCTCGAAGAAAATCATGACGTCACCAAGAATCTCAGCTCAATCAGCCTACTGGCATGAATCCTACGTCATCCGTGCCTACGTCATGAATATCCACGTCATAACTATGACATCCATAACTTTACTGATATTTTCCAATACAGCCATCGTGGTCTCAATATAATTCAATTTCTGGGGGCAGTACTGAGACAGTATTTTGCTATTTATTGGAACCCTGATATGACAGCGAGACGTATTTGGAAGTTATTGCTTGACATTATTTTGACTGTGGACTTTGAGGCACAGTTTGTTTCATATGCTCTGAGGAGATGGTTAGACTACCCCGCCACACTCCTGATCACGTGCACAGCACATGCTTATGGACTTGACATTGCAACTAGTGGAAGGAAATATGAAATGATAATCGATTGTGTTCGATTGTCCACCTCGATACAGGTGTGATGCATCTTGGGAGACTTCCAGCTGAGTCTTGGATCAGCAGCTTTGAGACCACACACACTTGAGTACAGCTATCTATGCAGTGGACATGTTACCGTTCGTATAAGGAAGTTCCGTGTATTACGCGTTATACGAGTGCTTTCTACACGCACCGCGATTCGAACGAGTGAGCTTAGCCAACACATGGACTTTGTTAATACAGAATTCAATGAGGAAATCTGCTACTTATTGGTTTGAAATGCAAGAAAGCATTATTATCGACAACATTATGACTGGATATTCTTGTGAGAAACAAACTATTGGAGTAATGATGTGCTAAATATATCGTTCAGGAATGTAATGCAATAGCAGAGTTGATCATTTGGAATGACATCCTTTTGAACTCTACAATGAAGAGAAAGAAAATGTCGAGAACATTAGTTCTAATCCAGTGACTTTAAAGTAGCCAAGAATGAAGAAACTTCTCCGAAGAAAGGAAGCTACTTTACTGTTAACGTCGAGGGAGCCTTGTGCAAGCATTATGCGGGAACTCCGTTTCGTGGACAGTAGTTTTCGGGTTAGGAGGAAGTTGGTTCAACAACTTGCGGATCCAGCCACGAGCTTCTCAGGGACGATGGTTCGATTCCTGACAGGAATGTATATTCCTATACATATTCTTCAATTTCAACTAGAACTTCGCCCAAGGTAGCTGGAAATCTTTTCTTCTCTTGTAGACAGTAGAACTTGTCACCTTTAGTTTGATACTTTTCACCAATATTTCATTAATTAGTATGAATTTCATTCAAAGGCTAGATCTGGTTCTCTTTTACCATTTCTGTCGGAGAATGTAATTTTTTGTGTAGTTAACTGTAATCGTGATGCTATTTAGAGCATTACTTTGTTGCTTTTATTTTTCAAATTTTGGAAATAAAACCAAGCATTCAATTTTGTTGGGAAGATATTTGCAGCATAATTAGGAACAAGACGACGATATCTTTGTATAAGAATAGTAATTAGGAAGAAGATGGCAACATACTCGTGCACTTGAACTTTTCAAAAATATTTCAGTGATACTATTCGATTGAACTTTTGACATTCTAGTAGAAATTCTTTCTTTTAGAAATGATAGTGCATTCTCATCGTTATTTTCCATGCTTATGGATTTATGGAAATCGTCCGGCGAAAACAATTGTGTATTGATTGCCAAGGCATTTGCAGCCTACTTTCATATAAATTTTTGATTAAAGATTTTTCTTTAAATATTTTTGTTCAGTTTTTGCTTGTATTATTTCAATTCGTTTTTGGGAAGACTCTTGGATAGATCATCGTTTGATTTAATGGTTTGCGTGTATCTATTGATTTGATAATAGACTCCTTTCCATGATGTAAGTCTCACGTGTTTTCTTCTGAGTAGTTGAGCCATTTTTCGGATTTGGATAGGCGAAACTGAAACGACTATTTTGATAGTGTCTATTTACAAGTTTTCTATCACAGATAAGTCATTATAAATAAATATATATATATATATATAAATATATTGGAATTGTGAATCACATTTAACTACTCACAATATTATAACAGAATTTATCGTAGACTTTAAAGACGATTATTGTGGAAATGAATAATGCAATTTATCTAACAAATTGTTGCTTCTTGTTTAATGAAGTTAGAAAAGAAGTAATATGTGGCATTTCTATATTCGTTTATGAAGCGGGCATGATATTTTCAGAGCAATTTCTAAGTTTCAAGTTTAATAACGTTTGGGTTTAATTTTTGACAGCTTTGGAAAGCTTAAATGAGGTATTGCAATTTTGTGCATTCGATTTATTGTGTTAGTGCAGCTAATATTTGACATCATTGGATGGTCAATATTAATGCTGGATATTGTTCTTGTAGTCTTTTGAGAAGACGTTAACGTAGTTATTGCGTTTTAGTAAGAGTGAAATTAGCTTTTGGATTTGATGTTGTAGTTCTCGTGATTTGAAATCACGAATGTTTTTCTTATGCTTGTTTTATGCAAGTAGCCCTACGTTTTATTCTTGCCTAGTAGGATTTGCCGAAGATTAATTGTCTATATCATGACACCCATATTCAAGTAACACAGATACTTCTTAAATTACTTTAACTAATTCATGCAACATAATACATGTACTATTTCAGTAATTTTTGTAAAAATATACTGCATTCTTTGAAACTTATAAATAGTTAATGAACTATTTTCACAAAATGTAACACAATTTAATTATCTTAATTGATTGTTGAATTCATCGAATTAAGGAAATGATAACCATGAAACATACTTGTAAAATTAAATGAAGATAGGCAGCGTTGAAAACAAAATCCTAATTGAGGATGAAACTTGTATATAAAGTGTAAAATTTGTATAAATCTTTAAGGGTATAACATCAGTATATAATGTAACATTATTATATTTTTTCTTGTTATTTGTTCAGCGATTGATATGGACAATAAGATGGGGCCTTATTGTAGGCATTTGTTTAAAACCATATTTTCTTTATTACTTGATTTAAAGAAATTTTTCTTTAACTTCGTGTCTAATTGACGGACAGTCATTATTGATCAGTCAATAAATTGAATTTAATTTTAAAGAATATTAGAGCGACTAGTGTTTTGTATCAGAAAAGGGGAGTGCGTTAGGAGGACCAGTGGGTGGTTTTCTTTTGAGTTTGCTTAAACTTAACGCCCGAGATATTTTTATTTTATTTTAGAGTCTCTTGTTCGAGTTACTTTGAGCTTTGTTTCATCGTAATTTTATACACCACTGGCATCTTCGTACCGCATTCTTTTATATCGACGTATCCTGATCCCTGGTTGATCCTAGTTGGTAGGTTTTTCAGAGGTTATTTGAGCCGGGAACTTCTAGAATCTACGATCCAGCCTTCCATCGGATTGCAACAGGTAAGACCACGTTGATTACGGGTACATCTATATATGGCGACCCAATCTATGGGGCTATCGAATTGGCATTCTCGATTTCTCCAATGCTAAACCCATGTGTGAGAATCCATTTTTATGAGATTATTGAGTTTAGCAGTTTTCGAACGATGTAGTCGTTAGCAAAATTTTCTTTGGCATTGCTACGATTATACACGTCGAATTCGTTGGGAATTCACGTTTCTTCAAATCGTGAAGATGGGTTTACTCAATCTACCTGGCATACAGATAGAATTATCGCCATTGCTTAAATTTATTTGTTTTGTGCGTGCCAAGTAAAAATTAATTTGATTGATTACGACATGACCATAAAAGAGATTTCTAGGAAATTTTTATGGATCAGCGTGGTCAGATGGGACATGACATGGGGCCATTTTTCACTCCATACTTGTCGGCCATTTTGTGTTCGTTACCGGCGATGACTTTTAGGTCATCTGTAATAATAGAATCACTTTCTTTAATAATAATATAAATAATTCTTCATTAAAATTTTAATTTAAACCGTTTCTAATATAAATCACCGTCGTTGCATACCTCCTATTTTCTTATAGACTTAATTTATACAATAAGTTTAGAAGCAAAACAAAATTAAATGCTTGTATTGGTGAAAAGGGTCATTCTAAATGTGTCAATTCTGCTATTTATGTATTGCATTCCTGTGTTTTTTTGTAATAGTATTTACCATGACAGCTGTGTCAAACGAAGACATTGCCAATATGTTAAGGGCAATGCAGGAGAAAATGGGTAGTCACGCCCATGAATTAGCCGAGATAAGGAGTAATTGCCAAACCAGCTTTGACAATATCAACTCCGTAGTCAACAAGAACACTGATTTAGTTCAGGGATCTGTAGGGGATATTAATCAAATGCACTTGTCCCTCAAATATCTTCAAGACAGTAATCGTAAGATTGCAGCTAACGCTAAAGATATAAAGGAAAAGATAATTGATGTAGAAACAGGCATCGATAGTGTGACAGCCGATGTCAAGCTTGTTCAACTTGACATTAGCAGTGTTAATGTAGAAGTTGGTCATGTTAGGTCTAATGTTGCATCATTAGAAAGTAAAATTAATTCAACAGAAAGTAAAATTGATTCAGCTCAAGTTGATATTACTGCCACTCAGGCTAAAATTGATTCAACTGAAGGCAAATTAGATGCAATGCAGAGTAAGATTAATTCAACAGAAAGTAAAATGGATGCCACTCAGGCTAAAATAGATTCAACTGAAGGCATTGTAACTGGTATACGAACTAGTATTTCTACCATAAAGGAGGATGTTAGAAATATTAAGTCGGAACTAGATAGTAATCAGAAAGAAAACAAAATTAGTTTAGATGCATTGCAATTGCAGTTTTCAAACGAAGCAAGTGCAACGCAACAAACTCTAACCAAATTAGAGGGTGATATGGCCCAACTTAAAGAAAAGGTTGAAGATCACAACAAGGTCTTGAGAAAAGATATTGAGATCGATCTCAAAGCCATTGTTAACGATCAAGTGACCATCTTAAGGGGGGAGATCACGAAAATAAATGCTGATGTCATCAAAAGCATTAAGTCAGATCTTGAATTAAAGATTAATAGAACAGAATTAAGACTTAACCAAGATATTTCCCAGGCTAGAATAGACACTGATAAACGGATCGATTCAGTTCAGACTATGCAGGTCGAAAGCGTCACTGTTCTTAGAGAAGATTTGGAAACGCAGATTAAAGGCGTAACTTTAAAAATAGATCAAGTTAAGATAGATCTAAACTCAGAGCGTGAGATGAAAACATCCGAATTAAATGAAATTAGACAAGAGTTTCAAACGTTCAGGTTAATGGATCATATAGATATAAACAAATTAAGAACGGAAATTAAGTCACAATTGGAAACGTTGGGGAAACCTATAAATTCCGATGGGGAAGGAAAGGTACACCATTTCAGGGACAGGATGGATACCACAACGCCAGCTAGGAACTATTTAGCAAGGTTAAATAAGGCACATGAGACAGAACAAGGTCATGTTAGATCAGAGATCCCGAATGAGGCTACGTCAGAGATAAATCCCAGAGATTTTAGGATGTCAACGCCTAATGACAGATCTCATGTCACGATAGTGAGAAATTATGAAGAGAAAATTAAGAAGTTTTCAAATACGGAGGGTTTGACTCCTATAGAATTTATTAGAAATCTACAAGATCACTTTGCGGAACACCATGTTGCAAGGGATAGAGAACTGCGGATTGTGGAGAAGCATCTGGCAGATGCACCCTTAAATTGGTTCCGAGCTTTCCGTTATACTTTCGATAACTTCGAACAGTTTTCGGAAGCATTCATCAAAAGATTCTGGTCGATAGAGATACAACACGCAGTGAGAGCGGAAGTCTATTCGAGGAAATACAGTAGTACTGGAACCACCAGTTACTCTGAATTCTTCACATCTCAGTTAGCCCGCCTTAGATATCTTCAACCCCCATTGAGACAGGAGGAAATTCTGGAGACAATTTCACGCCAGTTACCGGTGGAGGTTAGAAGGAATTTAATTTCATCAGGCGTAGAGGATTTAGCGGCAATGGACGACTTGTTGCGTAGGCTAGACCACACTTCCATGTCACCTACAATAGTAAAAAGCGGAAGGACGGAAACTAAGGCCGTGAACGCTGTAGTCGTTGACCAAACTCAACAGACGGAAAGGTCAAATAAGACAGGATCTAGATGGGAAGGTCTGATGAGGAATAGTAGGACGTACACTCGTAGATTCGAAGATGGAAACAACCAACGACCATACGGAAACTACCAACAAAGATACGATCAAGATCGGAATAGACCAAACCAAACCGATCGTGCTCAAGAAAGGTATAGACCTTATGAAAATAGAAATAGGATTATGTACAGATATTTAAAGGGCTATATGGATGACTCAGATGATGATTATCAGGCAACTAGGAGATGTTCTGACAGATTCGCTCTCTGTGGAGAAGTTGTGTGTAAATATGTGGACAAGCACAAGAATAAACTTAGAATAGTAGTGCCTCCCAAGTTGACTGTACCTTTGATCTGGTTAACACACAATAGTATCAGCCATGGTGGCTTGGATAAAACCATGAAAACACTTCAGGAGACGTTCTATTGGTCTAAATTACGTCAGTCAGTTGCCAGGGTTATTAGGTCGTGTGACCGTTGCCAGCGGAGCAAATACCCTTCGGCATTATCTAAGGAGGAGCCGAGAGCTATTATTCCTTATAAACCACATGAATTGATGGCTTGTGACCTGTTTGGTCCCTGTCCAAAAGGCGCCAGGGGTAACCAGTTTCTTCTTGTTACTGTGGACGTGTTTTCGAAATTCGTCACCCTAGACCCATTGCAGAACGCAACAGCAGCTCAAGTTATTAGTCGCTTAACCAAGAGTGTATTCAGAAAAGCTGGAAAACCAGAAACAATTCTTTCAGACCATGGATCTCAGTTTACTTCCCATGAATTCAAAGTCGCTATGGAGAGATTTGGAATACGTCACGTATTCTCCAGCATCAGATATCCTGAGTCCAACAGTTCGGAACGCCTAATGTCAGAGGTTGCCAAATTTGCACGCTTATACTGCCCTCAAGATCATCCTAGTTGGGTAAAATATGTACCTCTGATGGAGACATGCTTAAATACGACATATCATGAAAGTCTGAGAGATATTCCAGTGTTAGTTCACCATAATAGAAAGCCAGAAAGAGCTTGGAATGAAATAACACAATTCTTAACCAAAGATACTGAACCGTCAGAGCAGGAAAGGGTGGATAATGCCCGAGAAAGCCTGATGGATGCGGCGGAAAAAGGCAGAAAAGAAATGAAGGAAAGCGCTACAACCCGCCTCTAGAATCTAATGACTTAGTCCTTGTACGTAAATCTACTAAAACTGATGCAGCGAAGAAGATTTACACAAAATTCAGTAGCCTGTACATTGGTCCCTTCAAGGTAGGCAGAGTGTACGGGAACAATAGTTACCAAGTCTTAGACATCCACACGAACGAGGAAATAGGAAAATTTAATGCAAAGAATCTCAGAAAGTACTTCAAGAAAGTGGAATAAAACGCAAAATTCTGTTCATTGACGAATACCTAGAATGGTGTAATAAAAGTATTCGCACACTTTTATTAGCTAGGTTGGGAGGAGGATGAGACAGTATTTTGCTATTTATTGGAACCCTGATATGACAGCGAGACGTATTTGGAAGTTATTGCTTGACATTATTTTGACTGTGGACTTTGAGGCACAGTTTGTTTCATATGCTCTGAGGAGATGGTTAGACTACCCCGCCACATTCCTGATCACGTGCACAGCACATGCTTATGGACTTGACATTGCAACTAGTGGAAGGAAATATGAAATGATAATCGATTGTGTTCGATTGTCCACCTCGATACAGGTGTGATGCATCTTGGGAGACTTCCAGCTGAGTCTTGGATCAGCAGCTTTGAGACCACACACACTTGAGTACAGCTATCTATGCAGTGGACATGTTACCGTTCGTATAAGGAAGTTCCGTGTATTACGCGTTATACGAGTGCTTTCTACACGCACCGCGATTCGAACGAGTGAGCTTAGCCAACACATGGACTTTGTTAATACAGAATTCAATGAGGAAATCTGCTACTTATTGGTTTGAAATGCAAGAAAGCATTATTATCGACAACATTATGACTGGATATTCTTGTGAGAAACAAACTATTGGAGTAATGATGTGCTAAATATATCGTTCAGGAATGTAATGCAATAGCAGAGTTGATCATTTGGAATGACATCCTTTTGAACTCTACAATGAAGAGAAAGAAAATGTTGAGAACATTAGTTCTAATCCAGTGACTTTAAAGTAGCCAAGAATGAAGAAACTTCTCCGAAGAAAGGAAGCTACTTTACTGTTAACGTCGAGGGAGCCTTGTGCAAGCATTATGCGGGAACTCCGTTTCGTGGACAGTAGTTTTCGGGTTAGGAGGAAGTTGGTTCAACAACTTGCGGATCCAGCCACGAGCTTCTCAGGGACGATGGTTCGATTCCTGACAGGAATGTATATTCCTATACATATTCTTCAATTTCAACTAGAACTTCGCCCAAGGTAGTTGGAAATCTTTTCTTCTCTTGTAGACAGTAGAACTTGTCACCTTTAGTTTGATACTTTTCACCAATATTTCATTAATTAGTATGAATTTCATTCAAAGGCTAGATCTGGTTCTCTTTTACCATTTCTGTCGGAGAATGTAATTTTTTGTGTAGTTAACTGTAATCGTGATGCTATTTAGAGCATTACTTTGTTGCTTTTATTTTTCAAATTTTGGAAATAAAACCAAGCATTCAATTTTGTTGGGAAGATATTTGCAGCATAATTAGGAACAAGACGACGATATCTTTGTATAAGAATAGTAATTAGGAAGAAGATGGCAACATACTCGTGCACTTGAACTTTTCAAAAATATTTCAGTGATACTATTCGATTGAACTTTTGACATTCTAGTAGAAATTCTTTCTTTTAGAAATGATAGTGCATTCTCATCGTTATTTTCCATGCTTATGGATTTATGGAAATCGTCCGGCGAAAACAATTGTGTATTGATTGCCAAGGCATTTGCAGCCTACTTTCATATAAATTTTTGATTAAAGATTTTTCTTTAAATATTTTTGTTCAGTTTTTGCTTGTATTATTTCAATTCGTTTTTGGGAAGACTCTTGGATAGATCATCGTTTGATTTAATGGTTTGCGTGTATCTATTGATTTGATAATAGACTCCTTTCCATGATGTAAGTCTCACGTGTTTTCTTCTGAGTAGTTGAGCCATTTTTCGGATTTGGATAGGCGAAACTGAAACGACTATTTTGATAGTGTCTATTTACAAGTTTTCTATCACAGATAAGTCATTATAAATAAATATATATATATATAAATATATTGGAATTGTGAATCACATTTAACTACTCACAATATTATAACAGAATTTATCGTAGACTTTAAAGACGATTATTGTGGAAATGAATAATGCAATTTATCTAACAAATTGTTGCTTCTTGTTTAATGAAGTTAGAAAAGAAGTAATATGTGGCATTTCTATATTCGTTTATGATGCGGGCATGATATTTTCAGAGCAATTTCTGAAAAGTTTCAAGTTTAATAACGTTTGGGTTTAATTTTTGACAGCTTTGGAAAGCTTAAATGAGGTATTGCAATTTTGTGCATTCGATTTATTGTGTTAGTGCAGCTAATATTTGACATCATTGGATGGTCAATATTAATGCTGGATATTGTTCTTGTAGTCTTTTGAGAAGACGTTAACGTAGTTATTGCGTTTTAGTAAGAGTGAAATTAGCTTTTGGATTTGATGTTGTAGTTCTCGTGATTTGAAATCACGAATGTTTTTCTTATGCTTGTTTTATGCAAGTAGCCCTACGTTTTATTCTTGCCTAGTAGGATTTGCCGAAGATTAATTGTCTATATCATGACACCCATATTCAAGTAACACAGATACTTCTTATTCTTGTTATTTGTTCAGCGATTGATATGGACAATAAGATGGGGCCTTATTGTAGGCATTTGTTTAAAACCATATTTTCTTTATTACTTGATTTAAAGAAATTTTTCTTTAACTTCGTGTCTAATTGACGGACAGTCATTATTGATCAGTCAATAAATTGAATTTAATTTTAAAGAATATTAGAACGACTAGTGTTTTGTATCAGAAAAGGGGAGTGCGTTAGGAGGACCAGTGGGTGGTTTTCTTTTGAGTTTGCTTAAACTTAACGCCCGAGATATTTTTATTTTATTTTAGAGTCTCTTGTTCGAGTTCCTTTGAGCTTTGTTTCATCGTAATTTTATACACCACTGGCATCTTCGTACCGCATTCTTTTATATCGACGTATCCTGATCCCTGGTTGATCCTAGTTGGTAGGTTTTTCAGAGGTTATTTGAGCCGGGAACTTCTAGAATCTACGATCCAGCCTTCCATAGGATTGCAACAGGTAAGACCACGTTGATTACGGGTACAGTACCATCCCGGCATTTGACCGAAGATGAAGTGGGAAACCACGGAAAACCACTTCGAGGATGGCTGATGTGGGAATCGAACCCCCTCTACTCATTTGGACCACCCGAGGCTGAGTAGATCCCGTTCCAGTCCTCATACCACTTTTCAAATTTCGTGGCAGAGCCGGGAATCGAACCCAGGACCTCCGGGGCGGCAGCTAACCATGCTGACCGCTACGCTAAGGAGGCGACCAAACCATACTTAACTTTTAAAATTCCCGTAAAGTAACGAATTCTCCGCTATTTACGTTGGCATCTATATATTTAAAACACAAAGCGGGTTTTTTTTTGCAAATCACCAACAACTCTCCACTGAATCGATTTTTATGAAATGTGATTTTGTTGAAAGGTACCTATATGTATATGTGCCATCACTATTGTTCTCTTTTTTTCAACTATTATTAGTATTTTATTTCATGAAATTAACTTGCTCATAATGCTATTCGCCCAAATACGACAATTATGATTTATATCTACCATCCGCCAGCGTCTTCTACCAGGCCAAATTCCATGCTGTATGCTTTAAATTAAAGATACATATTTCTACATTCCGCATCATTAAGTTTTATTTCCGTTTTACCATTGCATTCCAGCATGTGATCAAAAGAGCTTCCTGTTGTACCCACTATGCAGATTTAATATCTCACGGCCGACTGAATGCGAGCTGCGCTCGTATGAGCGCAGCTCGCATTCAGTCGGCCGTGAATATCTGCAATTAGTTCCAGTAACTGACAACAGATGGCAGTACCTAGCCCATATAGTTCCAGTAACTGACAACAGATGACAGTACATCGACCATATAGTTCCAGTAACTGGCAATATATGACAGTACCTTGCCCTTATACGAAAATTCAACAATCCGCCAGCTACCCTCACAATGTTAAAAACCCTACCTATGGGCAGTTATATGATTTAGAATTTTCCGAAGCTAACCAATTCCGTCTTGGAAATTCATCAAATAGCTCCTTCAGAGAAGATATTCTTGAAAGAATACTCCTGAGCTTAAATCATTGTAACCCTTACATTCGATATTACAAAACTATGCATCAGAAGATACGCGAGGAACCAGAAATAGTTTCCAGGCAAAATCGTGCCACTGCAAATTTAGTGATGTGCTTCTATCATGAACCTCAGTCAGATCCCAGGAGATATAACTATCCGACATGTTCTGAGGTAGCAGCTGTTTTCGAGTCATCCGATGGTGCTCCCCCCTCTCACAGACACATTGCCGTTAATGCTAAACAGAATGGCCTTACGCATATAGATTTTGACAGTATGCATTGCGATCTTATGACATACGTTCTTATTTGGCCATGTGTTGAGAGATAGGATGGCATATTTCAATGCCAGGTAGAGGAGAGCGGAAAACTAAAATTCGCCAGATTATCATTATGAAAGGATATATATTTCATACACTTAAGTCAGGGGTCATTCACCAACAGGATACTTTAATCCTGTTATTAATGCTGGGAAATTAACTCAACAATTGATTGTTGATTATGATTACTATTGTCGCATCGAAGGTGACAGGCTAAAATTTGTCCGTAACCAACAGACACGCAGGTTTATCAGACGCACTGCATGTACGAGCTGTAAACGAGAATTTAAGGGTTGGGCGTATGGTTATATTACCTTCTTCTTTTACGGGAAGACCTCGAAATATGATACAAAATTACCAGAATGCAATGTCAATGGTAAGAAAATTTGGAAAGTTCACTTGCAATCCATTATGGCATGAAATCACTACCAGTATAAACTCATATGAAACTCCCAACAATAGGCCCGATATCACCGTCCATGTATTCCATGCAAAAGTGAAGAAACTGTTACGTTTAATAAACCGGACATGAATATTTGGTGAAGTACGAACTTTTTTGTATACTGTTGAATTTCAAAAGAGAGGTTTGTCCCATGTTCATTTGTTGCTGTGCCTAAAAGAAAATTCTAAGCTCAGGGACATCGCAGATATTGACAAACTCATTTCGGCGGGATTATCCGATCCCAGTGATACTGCCTTATACAATGTAGTGAAGTCATATGGTGCATGGGCCTTGCGGTAATCTCAATCCCAAATCTATTTGTATGGTAAACGGAAAGTGTAGAAAGGACTTCCCAAAGGATTTCATTGCTGAAACAAAGGATAATGTGAATGGCTATCCTATTTATCGAAGGCATAACAACGGCAGAACTATTATCAAACGCGTTCAAGGTTATGACGTGAAAGTTGACAATCGTTTCATAGTGCCTTATAATCCTTTCCTTTTCAAGCTCATATTCATGTAGAGATTTGTGCAAGTGTTATGAGTATAAAATATATCCACAAATATGTCTACAAAGGACATGACTGCGCCAATCTACAAATAACAACAAAAGAGAGTTTACTTCACCATGATGAATTTATCTACCTCTATGAACAGTTGAACACCCGATATGTAAGTCTGAGTGAAACTGCTTATAGGCAATTATCTTTTCCTATCCTAAGCATGAGCAATCTCATATTGCACTGTAGTTCGCTTACCTGTTCATTTACAAGATGAACGGCAGGTGTATTTGTGTAATGACAATGCCGCTAAAACTCTACTTCGAGCGGAGTTGAAAAGCACAGAACTGATTGCATGGTTTAATGTAAGTAAGAATCCGGTGACGAAAAGTCTTTACATATACCCAGAAACGCCAGTTCATTATGTTTGGAAAAGTAACAAACGCGTCTGGAAAACAAGAGTAAAATCTGGAAAAGTACTAGGTAGAATGTTTAACGTTTCCCCAGTGGAATCAGAAAGATATCATTTCGATTGCTGTTACTTCACGTAGTAGGTGCCACCTGTTTTCAAGATGTAATCAATGTGTGCTGTTATTCATTCAAAGAAGCAGCAATGGAACGTAGATTAATTCAAGACGAAGCTGAATGGCATAGTTGTCTACGTGAAGCGTCAGTTCTTCAAATGCCATTTTAATTGAGACAATTAATTACCTTCGTTTTTATATTTCAACAACCATCGGATTCAGTTGAATTGTGGGATACTTTTAAGGATTCTCTTAATGCCGATTACTTACGTATTTACAACCAGCAAACAGCTTATAAAATGACTCTCCGCGATATCAGTAAGATTACAAAATTGCATGGTTTTCCTCTTTCAACTTTCGGGTTGCCACTTATCAGTGACTTACCACGTACTGAAAGGAATTAATCTTCCATACTTCCTGATACTGATAATGAATATGACTCAATTATTCAGAAAGCGAATGATGAGCAAAGATTCACCATGAATGAAATTATTAACTCTATGTTACAGAACACTACGAATAAAATTAATGCATACTTCATAGATGGTCCTGGTGGTACTGGCAAGACATTCGTGATCCAATGTCTCATAAAAAAGTGCACTGATTTGGGTTTCGAAGTAATACCAGTGGCGTGGACTGGAATTGCTGCCATGCTATTAACCAATGGCCGTAGGGTACACAGCAGATTTAAGAAACCGCTGAAAATACACGAAGCTTCCAGTTTCATCTTTAAAAATGAACAGTAAAGGAGCACATGATATCAGGTCAACAAGACTGATTATATGGGATGAAGCACCAATGGCTACCGTGCATGCCCTGATGTGCGTTAACAGACTTTTGCAAGAAATCATGGGTAATTCCATCTCTTTTGGAGGGAATGTTATTGTACTAAGTGAAGATTTTAGACAAGTTTTGCCTGTTGTTCCGCATGCTTCCAAATTAGCTGTTATTCAGAAATGTATAAAATTTTCTCCTCTTTGGTCAGAATTTAAAATATTTTCTCTGTTAAAAATGATGCGAGCAGGACCGAATTAGACTTGGCTGATTTTTTGCTGAAAATTGGTAATGGAGATTACCCTTCCGTGAATCAGGAATCGGCAGAGCAATCTGTTATTGATTTACCACCCTCTGTCATTGTGAAACAAGACATCGTCTCTAAAATTGACGGGAATAAATTTCAGTCACCAGAAGATGCTATACGATTCTCCAAAATTGACATTCTTGCCCCTAAAAACGAACACTGTAATCAAATCAATTCTAAAGTTGTAGATCTTCTATCCGGGGGGACCAGAAAGTACATCCGTGTAAATAAATTAATTACTGCCGATGAAAATGAAACTCTCCAATTTCCCATACAGTTTCTGAACAGCTTAGAATTAAGTGGCTTGCCTCCTAATGTCCTTAACTTAAAACCTGGAGCCATTGTAATGCTATTAAGAAACTCAGATGCTACACAGGGCCTTCTAAATGGAACAAGAATAAGTGTGCGAAATATGCCTGACAGTTGTTTAGATCTTGAAATCATTACAGGTTTAGGTGTGGGAAAAAGGGTTCTGATTCCTAGAATTGATTTAACACCTTCTATTTAATTTTAAAAAGACGCCAGTTTCCTATTCGCCCTGCATTCAGTATGACAATTAGCAAAGCTCAAGGACAGACTTAAGACCGTGTTGGTGCATATTTACTCCAGCCTGTATTTAGCCATGGCCAGATATACATAGCATTTGACAAATTGAAAGTACAAATAGTGCCGGCGAGCCATAGGACAATAAGGGCCGTATTCAGAGACATCACTTCAACTTAACTTTCACTTACATCTTACTTTCCCTTGTATAAAAGCCTGAGTTGGTATTCAGAGACCAAACTTATCTTACACTTAAGTGTGAACCTAGTCAAAAGTTAGTGAGATTCAAGATAGCTGAAGACCAACCTTAAACCTCACTTCATTGCTGCAAATTGCCTGAATAACACTGTGATAACATCAGTTCAATGCGATAAAGTTTAGTTTACAATTGAAATGGATTTCGATGATGATGATGATGGATTCCAAGAATTCATGGATTACGCCTACGAGAATAATTTGCCGGCACCACGAGTGTATGTAAGGAATGGTGGAAATCCCTTCAATACTCTCACAGACAGTGAATTTAAAAGACGATACAGGTTCTCTAAGGAATGCGTAAATAACATTATAATGCTGCTGGTGATACCAGAATACGTTGGAGATCAGAACATGAGAGGACTACCATTGCCAGTACATATTAAAGTATTGACTGCTCTAAGATTTTATGCAACTGGCAGTATGCAGGCAAGTAATACATGATATCATTACTTCTTTAAAATTATCAATAACTGTAATTATTAATATTTTTTCTGTATTTGGTCCCTAATTATTATTAGTCCTACTCGTTTTGTAGTTACACCTGGCCAACCATAACCTCTCAATCCTACTTCAGTTTTACTCTCACATTCCATTTGTATATCTGCTAACGCTATTATTAATATTATTATTATCGAGTATCGAGAAGTAACGGTTGCTCTGCGACCAATCATATCTATTGTGCTATTTCATGGGTTAGTAATGGTTGATGTAAAAGAATGGATGTATGGTAAGCTAAAATCTCAAAAACGATTTTTTAGTAATATGAATACCATTAATAAGACACAGTATTGTTTTTATTTTTTCAGATCGTATGTGGAGATCTCCGTTGTATTAGCCAACCTTCTGTCAGTAGAATTATTGCTAAAATATCAGAATGTTTAGCTAGACATCTGGGAAGATATGTAAAATTTCCATCAACCCAAGAAGCTATTACCCATAACAAAAGGGCATTTTATGATATAGCAGGGTTTCCTGATGTTATGGGGTGCATTGACTGCACACATATTCCTCTTAGGAGTCCAGGAGGCCCTACTGCTGAAATTTATAGGAATCGGAAAGGATGGATGTCTCTAAATGTACAAGTTGTGTGTGGTCCAAAAATGGAAATATTAAATATTGTAATTCGTTGGCCTGGATCAGCACATGACAACAGGATTTTTGAAAACAGTGCTCTTATGACTGCATTCGAGGAAAGGAGGTTAGGTGGAATTCTATTGGGTGACAGTGGATATGCCCAGAAACAATACCTTTTTACACCAGTACTTCACACACAAAATGAGGCTGAAAACAGGTACAACCGTGCTCATACAAGGACCAGAAATATTGTGGAACGATTTTTTGGTGTCTGGAAAAGAAAATTCTCATGCCTATCAAAGAAACTGAACACCAAACTAAGAACAACTACTCGTGTAGTAGCTGCTTGTGCTGTACTTCACAATATTGGTATAACTTATGGAAATGATGTTTACAATAATGTTGACTTTCCAGATAGAGTTGTGCCTGTCATGGCCTCAGAAGATAGACCCAGAGGGCAAGCAATCAGAGCTGCATTTATACAACGTCATTTTAATTAAATTATTTCATTAGCCTACATCTAATAATATATTAATGAGACAAGTTTTTCATCAACATTTTCTTTTCCAGTTCGTGTTTCTCTTTCATATGCTGCATTTCAAGAGCCATCTTTTGGCATGCCATGTCTGCTACCATCACTTTTGCTGCCATCTCTTTCATTCTTAGGGAATGAAGTTCTTTGTCTTGTAGTAGCAGTGCATCACACCTTTCTAGTCTCTTATCGGACTCCTTTATTATACCGGTAGCCGATTTTCTTGCCTCTCTGGTGGCTCCAGGGGTTGTCTTGTCTTGATCTCCTGGAACGAAGGAAATATAATTTAATTATGTTAATCATACATGTTCACATTACTGAAATAAAACTGCAAATAGGAAAAAGTAGAATTTTAAATTATCTTACTAATCTGTGCAGAATTCTCGAATTCCTCCTGTACATCTGCCTGCGACTGTTCTTCATCCATTCCCAGGCTACCGTCGCTCAGTAGAACGTAAGCTCCACTGTTACATTTGTTGGCCACCAACGCCAGCGTGTCACTGTCAATGGCATCTTGAACCTCGATATCAATTGTGTCGATGCCATCGATATTAGGATCAGTGCTTCTACTAGATCCTGGATATGGACCCCCACCTGTAGTCATCCTCTGCCTCTTTTCCTGAGCCAGTTCCTGTTTTCTTTTAGTTTTCATGTTTTCCCAGCATTTTTTAATTTGCTCTGCCGTTCTCTGGAATAAAAACAATGTAAAAATACGAAACATTCATTTTTAGGTAATACAGGTAGAATACACGATGTATCCGTGATGATGTTACAAACTGTTCGGGATGATTGAGGAAGGGAAATGCATCCATTTGTGATAAGGAGCCATAGTCCGGTAACGATCGAGTCAACAGTTATTAATAATCGCAGTTATTTAACGTCCGTCCTCAATTTTAGTTCTTAACAGATGCCAGGGTGGTGAAATTTCGTCCGGCAGGCGTTCCGTAACGTGCCAGAAGCCAACGAAATGGGGTTTGCACGTGAAAACACCCGTAAATGCCACAGAGCGTAGTTGGGTTTGACCCCGCTAACTTGTAATTAGTAGACCAACGCCACATCCACTGCGACTTGCAGTCAAAAGTTAAACCAAAAATCGGTTTGATACGTCCGACAGTGGAAAACATGTACTGTACTGTAATGTGGTACGATTGAAGGGTCGACACTCCCGACGAGCAGAAGAGGCTAAGAGGATAACTCAACTACTCCACTGCGTATTGACTGGATCGGAGTACGATGTCTGTACTGTAGAATTAAGTCTGTGTTGACGAGTTGAAGTGGTACGTGCATTGACGCATGGGGACGCCATTTTGTAGTTGTAGTTGTAGCCTAAATATAACAGCTTGTGAAACGTATGCAGGTAAACCGTATTAAATGAGGAGGATTTTGCTTATAACATGCGACTCGATCGTATCCGTACTATGTGTCAGTAGATTTACTGGCACGTTAAAGATCCCCTTCAGGGCAAAATTCCGGCACCCCGGTATCTCTATAAGCCTTAGTAGTTAAAAGGGACGTAAAATCAATAGCATTATTTTTATTATTTCCGTACTATGGTTCCTTATCTCACATTGATCCATTTCCCTTCCTCCATCATCCCTGAAAGTTTGTAACATCATCACGGATACACCATGTAGAATAATGCCTAGTGCAGTAACCCTCCCACCTTATGCTAATTAAGTGCCTCACATCATGACTTTTTAGTTTATAAATACAAAATTAACTGTTTCCTCTGAGTACATACTAATATCGAGATGATACTGCAAATGTGATTTTTGTTCATTCTCAATAGGATTTCTTCACTTTCATTTTATGGTATCAAAACAAACAATCTTTGTGGTAAATTATATCTACGGTTACCAATGTAACATTCTAGATTCAGTTCCTGGTACAGTATTATACACTTAAATGATTTAGAGATTGCACTAACCTTTGTATACTGGGAATTGAGATTGAACTCGTCAGTGATTTCTTGCCATTTCTTCTTCTTCATGGAAATCGACACGACATCCGATTTCTTACTCTCCACGACGTCCCTATATTTAATAGCGAGTTCTTTTACGTAGACTTTTTCGTCGGCGGTAAAATACAGCCTTTTCTTATTTTCTTCCATTTCAATTTATCTTACAGACGCTACCAAACAACAACAAGCAATACAGAACACTATCTTACAAGCAAAAGCAAACAACGATGAATGCCGTGTGTTTATGCCACCGCCTTCTCGATTAGAGGATCGAGACGGCAGTGGTTTACGCACGGAGCAGCTGTGCACTTGGAATATTGTGTCCCATAATGACGTCAGACACCAAGCACTAACTAGCTTTTGACTCAAATCGAACTTAGTCGAGTGAAAGTTAAGTTTCGTCTCTGAATACAAATTCGAAACTTCACTTCAAGTGGCCTTGCTTTTTACTTGACTATGTTAAGTAAAAGTTAAGTTGAAGTGATGTCTCTGAATACGGCCCTTGTTGTATTTAAGGAGGTACTCTAACACTACTGCATTTAAGAGACATTGAACCAAAATTTCTCTACAAATAGTTACTACACACTTCAGTCCATAAGTTAATTTCTGGAGTCTGATTCAGCCACGGCAAATTACATGACAAATGCTGTCACACAACAGTTTTAAGTGCCAGAGAAATGTACTTTACCGACCCAGAGACTTAGTATTCCGTTGAATTTCAACGGGTTCACCGTAGTATATATTTATATGTCGAGCGCCTTTTGACTAAACTACAAGGTCATCAGCCCAATAGTTTGCAGATGGCGGCCATGTATGTGAGCAAATCGATTCCCCCTATCAATTCAAACACGGTGAAACCGAATTGAACGAAATTAGGTACAGAGGTAGCACTAGCAAAGGGCACCTCAGTGTCATATTTCATATCGCCGCCATCTTGACGAAAACGTAATGGCGGCCACCCAAATGTTAAAAGCTTAAATAAAATTACGACCAACCTAATCATATGATCTCTACCATTTTTTGCAACATTATACCTTTATGTACGAACAAACTTTTCACCAAACTACAAGGTCATCAACCCAATAATATGCGGATGGCGGCCATCTATGTGTGAAAATCGATTCCCCCATATCTATTCAAACACGGCGAAACTTAATTGAACGAAATTTGGTACAGAGGTAGTACTAGCAAAGTGCACGTCAGTGTCATGTTTTATATCGCCACCATCTTGACGAAAACGTAACTGTGGCCACCCAAATTTTAAACGCTTAAATCAAATTACTACCAACCTAATCATCTGATGTCTATTTAATTTTGCAACAACATACCTTTATGTATGAATCATCTTTTAACCAAACGACAAGGTCATCAGCTCAATAGTTTGCAGATAGTGGCCATGTATGTGTGCAAACCGATTCACCATATCAATTCAAACACGGTGAAACCGAACTGAATGAAATTTTGTACATGGGTTGTACTATCAAAAGGCACCTCATATTCATGTTTAATATCCGTATAACACGTTGTATTTCAACAAGCTATTACAACCAACATTCAATTGGGAAGATGCGTAATTTTCAAAAAAAATATTTTTGAAAAGTACACACATTAAATAGTATGAAAACATATTGCATTGTGATAAGTTACTTTGTTTTCTGTCATTAAGGCTAAATGTCCCGTTTTTTAGTTTGCAATTCTGACACCACGTACCAGCACCAAAGTGAGACAATTTCTTTTCTCAGTTTTCTCTTGAACGAAAGCTCGTATTTGCGATCTGAAAACCACTATGTATACTAGACTGCAATTGAATTGATATTAATTCGATGAATTTTCCAAACTGTGAAAAACAAAAAAGTTACTAACAGTTTTTATATCTCTGCTTAAAATATGAAAAAACCTGGTAATACGTAAACGGAGATTTATATCCTGATTCCAATGCATTTTTTCAGAATTAAAATCGGGGGAATGGAATCGACAGCATTTGTTTGGGAATTATTTTCAAAAGGGTGGTAGGCGGCGCGGCTTCACAAGGTCTCTTGCGCAAGGAAACTGATAACACGCGGAGGGAGAATGGGACGATTTGAAGACAGGCAGGAGTTGTCTTCCTCTTGTCATAAATATTATAGTTCGGCGAGTGCATAGTCGTGGAACAATATCCGAGCAATAAAATTATACTGCAGTCGTGTCACGCTTAGCCTATGTCACGTCGACACAATGTGTTACGTTTCTTACTTCCACAAACATTCTTGTTGTTGTCGTTCTTGAAGATAATAATACATTGTAGGGGCTTGGGACATCTTGGTCATCAGTCCCTTTGCCTAGCTGCGTGGCTCAGTGGTAACTTTCTCGCATGCTGTCCCCAAGGTTGCAGGATCGAATCCTGGTGCAACCAGTTGGCATTTGAGGGTGCGCGAATGAGAGGGAGCCGTGTCATTAGATTTACTGGCACGTTAAAGATCCTCTTCGGGGCAATATTCTGGCACCCTGGCGTCTCTAAAAGCCACAGTAGTTTAAAGGGACGTAAAACCATTATTATTATTATTATTATTTTCATCATCAGTCCCGTGTAGTAGATTATGTGTGTAACTGTATTAGAGTCAGGGATGGGGCTCTAACTCCCTTTTTTTCCTGAGATCTGAAACGACTCCGTGAGGCCAATCACTATAACTTACTTCAATTTTCATGGAAGTAATAATAAAAGTTCATTTATGTAGGACATTTTATTACAATAAACAAATTATGAAAATGCATAACAAGAGCAAAATTATTATGTACATAATATAGAATTAAAGTTCCTAAGATATTCTCATCTGCCTATTGTTAGCACAGACACTAGTACAGCGTGCTATAAACAAACAAAACATATTATACCTAAGTATTTCCTGTTCTTGAAATCAATGCTTCAATTTTTTCCTTATCAAATATAACGTTTCATGATTTACACACACTAAGCACTATTTTACTTCACCTCAGGTTCTCTTATATCCATTGATCTGGTCATCCTGGGATCAATGATCTCAGGCAACAAGATTTTCTCTTAGCAGAATGTCAATTACATAAGCATTTCTTGTCTCCAGAACCTTTCGTCCCTCTTTATTGTTTCTATGTGAATGTCCTTAGGCGTCCATAACACAAAATACATATTTCCCGCTATGTTATTTTCAACTGGCTCTGGTTCTGGAAAAAAAAAATCATGTGAGTGTTCTCTTCTGAAAGGCACTGTTCTTGACATTCTCTAGGATTTTTTTCTCACTTACTTTATACCAAACAAAATCCCTTCAGCTTTTTGCAGGCTTCCAGTGTGGTCATATTCCGTGCAGAATAAGGGCACTTGACTTCGACTATAGCGTCGTCTCCTATTAATACGTCTGGGGAGGCTCCTAAAAACCCATAAGTTTTATGTACGAAAAGACCATATTCTTCGACTTTTCTATCGATTTCTCCTCTAAATTTCGTTTTGCAATTCGCTCATTATCACAGTCAAACTGCATTGCTTTTCAGTGAAATTCGCCGGACAGAATGTTCCTTGCTACTGGAGCCCATTTCGAAGTAGGTTTTCTCTTGCATACATATTCAAAATTGGATGCCGTAAGTCTGTCCTTTGAAGCTGTGTGCCACTTTTCATTTTCCTTTTCTACCCTTGTTTCCTTTTCCAGTGTTTGTATATGGCCTTTACTAAGTGTTAGTTGCTTGATCTTCTCATCACTAAACTCTCTCAACAGTACCTCATCGAAATCCAACTGCACTGATCGGTTTCCATAATCACGTGAGAGAGTACGTTTCATTTCATTAGACTGTTGTCGGGACATTCATTTCCCTTCTCGCGACGCAAATAAACTTTTTCGGAAAGCTGCTCTCCTTCTCTTTCTGCTGAGTGCTGTGTCCTTCACTATTGTGACAGTTATTTTTTCTAAACTGATTTCATTGTTTTATAGTGCCAGGATGGCCCAGACTGAAAGACCAGCCCGGCAGCTTTGGTTCTGTGAGTGAAGGAACCTCGTTTCCCTCGATTGATCTGTTTACCTCCCGTGAATTTTGTAACAAGGGACATATAATTGAGGTGCTCAGTGGAATAAGGGCCCATCCCAACCAACGGCCGATTTTGAGTTCTGTATGGCATCGGTATCTGGGAGCCATCTGCAGCCATTGTTCACAAGCTCGAACTTCAATCTTTACTGAATAGGTGGTGTTTGACATGTTCTTTGGAACAGTATGTTTTGAACTTTCCCTCGCGCGAGTGGAATAAAGGCCCATCCCAACTCCCGCCGTGTGACCGTGTGTTGCTGCAACAGTGCGAAGCATACCGCTCTCTCGTCTACAGCGCGCGGCAAAATGCCTCCTTCGCCTGATTCTTGTGTTAATGGCAGCGGTTCCCAAACTTTTGCGGTCATGGAACCCTTCAGAAGTCATGTTCATTCCGCGGAACCCGAACTCTATCCCTGATTTTTACTGAGCATTGTGAACCCACAACGTTCTTCCTGCTTTCATCTATTCTTATTGCCTGGGTGTTTTATATAGCCCAACGCTAACGTAGTAGCGAATGTGATTAATGAAATTGTTTCATTTTCGTTCCTAAAATAGTTTTGAAATAGGGCTTTATGTCTGACAGCTGAATACGTAAATCTGGGGCAGCATTCAACTTACTCCTGAATTTGTTTTTGGTGTAAGCATAATCAGAAAAGCCTGCTTCGCATCGATAGATGGACACGAAGGGGAGCAGAACTCGGATAGCCTTTTCTGCTACTGACTTGTATACGTTTATCAGTCCTCCCAAAAGTCATTCAGCGGCACTAATTCAAATTTCATTTTAAAAGTGGAGGTACATTGAATTTCAAGATATTCATTCTCATGCACGGACAAGTGAAGTTTATTTCGTTGGAAAATGGATTTTGCTGTGATAAAAGTCATAAAACGAAGTCCTAACGTTGGCGAATAGGTGTTTGGATATAAGACGAACTCCACCTACCTTCGCATTAGAGACAATCTCGTGTGGTTTTATTTTAAAATCATTTTTAAATTTGATTTTTAAGATTTATCGCGGAACCCAGTTTGGGAACCGCTGGTTAATGGTGATGTTTCAAAGTCTAAGAAGCGGAAAAGAAATGCGCAGCAGTGGCGTAAAACAAAGAAGGAGATTCTACGAAACCGTGGAGAAGAGTATGTGTCGGCATCTGGGAAAGTAATTCCTGGTCAACGCCTGGTAAATATTGAACAGTGTTGCCAGACTTTCTCAAGAAAGTAAAGAAAGTATATTTTTCAACTTTTACAAGTTACCTAGCTATGATATATCTATTTGGCCTCATAGGAAAGCATAAGTGCAGAAAAGTATACAAGAATGATAGGTTACATCCTGACTTTTCGCAACGGAATGTAACTTACAAGTACTACGTCAAGGATCCAAAAACTGGTTGTAAACTTCAGTTATGCAGGACAGCATTCTGTACAGCACATAGCATATACAGCGAACGTCTGAGAGTTGTAAGAGGTATGTAAATAATACTTTAGTTTTATAACGCATAATATACAGTATAGTCTATATATTATATTTCGGCCTAATGTTAATATATATTGTTATTTACTTCCGATTTATGATTACAGGTAATGTAAATGCAGAGGATTCCTCAGAAGGGGGTTTGTACACCCCCCTATGGACAAGCGTGGCCACCGTAAAAACAGACCCCATGCGATATCTGAAGAAAGAAAGGACGTCGTGAGAAAGACAATAGATAGTTTTCCCAAGTGCACTTCACATTACAGCCGATAATCTAATCCCAATAAGGCATATATAACATCTGTACACTCCATATCACAGCTCTACAAACTGTATCTGGAGAAGTGTGAAACTGATCATGAAAAGTCAGTGAAGGAGCATATTTTTCGTGATATCTTCAATACTGAATATAACATTGGATTTAAGCTCCCCTCAAGAGATACCTGTAGAGTGTGTGATGAGGCACAGCAAAAGAACCCAAAACCATCAAAGTATGAAGTGCATCTGCGGAAAGCAGAAGCAGCTTACGTGTCTCTCAAAAGAGACAAACTAGCAAGTAAAGCTACAGACAGTGATACGTTAGTTATTACAATGGACTTGCAGCAAGCCCTTCCAACTCCTCACTTGCCGACGGAATGTGTGATTTATCAACGACAACTGTGGACTTACAACTTTGACATTCACGTGTGCAACAGTGATACTGCAGTCATGTGTGTTTGGCCTGAGTCTGTTGCTTCCAGAGGTGCAGATGAAATCGAAAGTTGTTTGTTGAAAGGTATGCCATTGATTGAGGAAAGGGTAGGCAAAAGGAAACTTATTGTGTATAGCGACTCGTGTGTTGGTCAGAACAAGAATTTTGCAAAAATGGGACTATGGCTATATATGATTGATTGCGGATTGTTTGAGGAAATCGAACACAAATTTATTGTGCCAGGTCACACTTTCCTTCCTGACTTTGGTGTCATTGAAAAACTTAAAAGGAAAACCCAAGTGGTTTATACACCTGGACAGTGGTGTGATCTTATTAGGAAAAGTCGTGTGAAGAAACCTTTCACTGTTATTGAAATGGGGACTGAGGATTTTAAAGATCTCAACATCTTAAACAACATGTTCATAAAGAGAAATGTGACAGTGGAAAAACATAATGTAGTTATAAGAAAGATATCTCAGTTTCGGTTTGTGAAAGGAACCCATGCTATGCAAATAAAATTTTGTTTTATGGATTTGGCTTCAGAAGAAACAATAAGTCTACAAAAAGGGAAGGGGAAACCGCCTGTACTACGTGACGTTGTGCGGATCACAAAATACCCCTGTGGCAGAAAGTTAAAGTGGGCTAAGTATGAGGACATTATGAAACTTATTAAATTTGTACTACCTGTCCATCAAATATTTTACGGGGGCCTTAGTTCAGACAACAATGATAAGGATGCCTCAGTTGTTGAACACCTGCAATAATGAGCTGTAAATCATGTTTCTTGAATCATTTAGTCATAATATAATAATAGTGCAAACGTATACTACGCATTTCAATTCATGCTCCTATTATTAATTTCCTTACAGCATTTCCCCTTTCTTCGAATACCAAACATTGTATCGCACTAAACATTTGCAGTTAAAAGGGTCATTTTATGTAGAATATACATGCCAAATTTCATTTACGTGTGCTCTTTGCATTTTGAATCATGTTAAAACTAACATAACCCATGTTTTCTCAATACTTAGTCTGGTTGGGATGGACCCTTATTCCACTGAGGGTTCGGCAGCAATGCTGGTGGTGTTTGATACTAGCTGGGAACTTTTTGTAATTAGGGGCTGCAAGCAATAACGCATAAGTTTGGTTGCAGTTAGCTGTTTGTTTTCACCTTGCCCGCTGGTAGTTCAAAAGTTCTGATTGCAGTCTTTATGGATCCCAATCCAGTATTTCCGGAAACCAATTTTCCATTTTCACATTCGCTACCGTACGCCACACAACGCATTGTTTACATTTGAAGTCGAACTTGCTTCTCTGAAAAAAGTTGACACTGAATAGTTCGTGATCTTGTACTCCTACACTTATGTAGGCCTATTATAAGTAAAAACCAAACTACACCCGTGGCACGACAGCCCATGAAGGGCCTAGGCCTACCAAGCAACCGCTGCGCTGTTCAGCCATGTATCCTGCAGATTGCGGGGTGACGTTTAGTCATCCAACTTGTAGGCTACAGGTAAAATATAAGTGAAATTATAACTGCTCAGTGCATTACAGATTATCTAATGCAAGCGTAAAGAAATATATAATTTCAAATATAAACTAGGAAAAAAACTTACGGGTGTGAAGAGGTGTTTTTGATGTGTAACATCTTTCCGCTCGGTTACTGGATAGTTTTGTGGGAGCGACTTTGAAAATTGGTGACGGAAGTGGATCGGGACGATCGAGGTGGCAGTGGTGGATCGAACGGAAGTATGCACTGCCCGCTCGATCGGTGTACTAGCTGGCAGTGGTACCATGCAAAGGCAGCGTGATTTTTGTACAATTGAAAATGTGTGTGTATTTGAAACAAGGCAGTGTGTGCTCTGTAGCGCGAGAATGTTATGATAATACAGTAGGCAGTGCATTTAGCAGGCACTGGTTTGACGAGCACGGTGGCAAATGTTTCACCGAATTTCATTTGTCATTGAGCAGTTTATGAAGCTTCACTTTCAAGGTTGATTATCACATGGGGTAGGAAGTGAAAACTTGAGACTAATGTTGTTGAGTGTATGATAAAATAAAGACGACAAATGACATTTAAGTAAGCGGCATTATTGTCAAACTGTGGGTGAGTAATCAAATATTAAATGCATAACAGAATGTTGTTATATGAGTGAAATAAAAGCTGGATTTTCATCATTTGTGAGACTAGGTCATTTCATGATTGTAGGAAGCCATGTTTTGATTGTTTACGACGAATTGTATGAGAGCCTTGAGAATAATGAATGTTATAGTTACTGAGGAGTGTGCACACAGTATTTCAGAGTAGAGTCGACGTTGTGTGTCACTTTGTTGTTATGAATTATTCATGTAAAAGGAAGGAAGGAAGCTTGTGGTTTTGTGTGACCGTTAATCTCACGATCATGATCCATGGTACCTCCCTTTTACGTGGAATGCGAACCACAGGACATGGCATTTCTATTCGAAAATCTCTCATGTATTGACCGGGAATCGAACGCGGTCTACCTTGGTGAGAGACTAAGAGCTTGACCGCTGCGCCACAAGTGTGACTGTAGCATATCTCCAATTCAATCTATACATTCATCATAGTACCAGTATGAAAACGGAGCGTAAATTAACATCTTAAGAATGTCCAAGCTGTGTAGTATACGTGTAGGATAACATGTCAGATGTTACACATCATATGCGACTACTGTAAGGCTCGTATCCTTTTTTTTTTGCTTGGTTTCTTTTTCTTGGTACTTAGTCGCAATCTCCCCTGGGATTTAGTGGAACGCCCTTGAATCGGTTTTGGTGGTGGCTCCATTTTTCAACCAAAACGAAAAAATAACTCCACGTGATGATGACCGTAATGCTCTCCACCAGTCGTAGCCTACCTATATGTACATATATCTATTCTACCAGAAATACTGTCCAAAAAATAAAGTGCCGAAAATAGAACACCTAACGGGCTTTAAAAAAATAATACTGTTGCAGGTAAAATAAATTAAACAAAAAGTAACTAATGAGATCGATGAACTAAAAACAAGAAGTAGTAACTAGGAACTGGTAAAATATCAAAGGATCACTCAGAAATATCCAGACCTTGACAATAATTCAGAACTAACCAGCAACATTGAACTAGATGCTCGGGAATTCCTTACCGTCTGGCAAGGTTGTCGCTCTCTCAAATCACTCAAGCTCTGCTACTCTCCCCCCCCCCCCCAACCCTCCAGTGACCCGCTCTCCATGACGTTGTTCTACTGCCGCGCCTTGTTGCAAATATAGTAACACTTTTATTCACAAACTTCCCAAAGTGATCCCTACGATTCTATTCAACCGATTTAGGTTTTCGATGCGGCTTTGGAATCAGTGAGTAAAACTCAACTTTCGTATTACCGGTTTTCTTTCGAATTTTAATCATATATTTGAAAAACAAACAGCAACATTTCTGTTTTTGAAATTAAAAAGTAAGCAATGAATTAATATCAATTCTGCTACTAGACAGAGTACATAGCAATTTTCAAATCGCAGATCGGAGCTCCCCTTCGATACAAAATTAAATAAATAAATTCAGCTTCGCTTGTGCTGCCATCTGTTGAAATATATTCTTACCAAAGTGTCGGGTCATTTAGCCCTAATAGTGCAGGAATATTAGACAGAATTTGGGCAAAGTGAGGAAAATTAGTTTACCAAGCTAAAAATTGGTGGAGAGATTCCTTGAATAGCCTGGATCAAAATACTAAAAGTCCCAAAAATCCCACATGGGGAACATGCTGCCATCTTGGAAAAATGCCCGCCATCATGGATTTCGTATCCAGCATCGCATTGAACGTCATAACTCGGTACTTAAGGGTAATAGGGACATGCGGTTTGGTCAGGATAACTTACCAGAATGCAGGCTGTCAATTTTACACGACTTAACCTAGATAACAATCGAATTAGTTATTATAAATCACTCAAACAAACTCTCATAGGGTAGCGTTAAAAGCCATATTGATGTTCAATGTCGATTTTTCCCCTTTTACAGTCATGGGATTGAAAAACGTATTGAAATAAATGTTGCTAAGCACATCAAAACGCACAAAAATATGTAATCTGCACTTTCGTATACCAAAAATTACGGGTGTGAGAAGTTGTCAAACATGCCCATGCAACTCGAGGAGCGGCGCGCCGAGGAGGGGGGCTTCACAAAGCCGGTGCAACTAGTGATGTAAACATATTCTGTAGGCGCAACTATGCCCCTTTTTTAATGATAAGTAAAACTTTGACACTTTTATATCGAAGGATAGCACCTTATAACATAATAAATAATAATAATAATAAAAACAATAACTGCATTTGCATTGTGTTCAGAAGATGCTGCCTTTCCTGCACGCTGGTGGGCATATGAACTATGCGAAGTCTGCCCACGTCTATCTCCAGCAAATGGCGAACCTGGAGATGACCATGGCAACCAGAGATTTCGAGAAGTTTGTGGCAAGAGGATTCTTTACCGTGCGTAGTTCATCAAAATTCTGGAGTGGAATTTGGTCTGATATGACCATCGAACAAGTCCTGATGAAGAATTTTAAGACAACAATTGAGTTGCCTCGAGGGCTTGGTATATCTGATGCTATGCTTGCACGCTGGATACATGCAATGCCAGCTTCAATGAAGATGGTGGAAGCTTTGGAATCCTTTGCTGGCGTAAACACGAGCACGTCCCAGCAACACGTGGAACTTGGGCAAGCTTGCCAAAGGCGAGACTTCAAGCATCTCGAAAATTTCACAGAATCGCTACGTATACATTTTCCTTTCAACAAACCTCAAGATATTTTGTTGTCCGTATCAACCGGTGTTATAGGTGACGAAACGGTGTCCTGTGACTCAGCTTGGGAGATAGGAAACGCGACTTTGAAGAAACTGGAAGGGAAATCGTTCGCAATTTAAACTCCAACGAAAGGACAAAGTTGTCACTCTTGCAGCAATGAGCAATGTCGTTGTTGACCGAGGTGAAACCGTACCTGTAAATCCGAACCAGCTGTTTCATTGGATTGCGTGTGTCGCTTGCAATGAATAGGACCTTGAATCTTGCTTTGAATACGAGTTGGCTTTATTGCCGCCAGCGCTGTTCGATGCTTCATTATCAGAAAAGGTACAAAATCAACTTTACGGACATGATAGAGAAGTTGTGTGCACCAATGACCTGTCTTCCCGAAGACGTTACCTACGTGCTTGAAGGTGGAGATCTCCTGCACCGGGTGGTATGGCCGAAATTGGGAACCTTCGATGATGTTTTTAAGAACTACATTTCGTAGATCAAGGCGAACTATCAAGGGAAAGCTATTGTAGTGTTCGACGGCTATTCTGAAAGTATCACGAAAGACGTGGCGCACATGAGACGACGTGCCAAGGCGTCATCTTCTGAAGTTTTGGTGGATTTGGAAGTGCAAATGGTCTCGTCGCAGCATCAGTTCCTAGCCAACACTTCAAACAAATCAAGATTCGTCGCACTTTTAGGTCATTGTTTCGAAGAAAATGGGATTCCAGCTATTCATGCCAAGTCTGATGCTGATCGTCTCATCGTGACAACAGCGATCAAGGAAGCAGAGAAGGGAGGTCATGTGGCAATTGTTGGAGATGATACCGATTTGTTGGTACTTCTTTCGAGCCTTGCAGAACGCGATAGAAACGTCTATATGCTGGTGCCACCAACAAAAGCCCATCCGAAGAAACTCTTTGGCTCTACGGAATTGCAGAAGGCTCTTGGGGACATGACCGACAATCTTCTCTTCCTCCATGCCATGTCCGGTTGCGACACAACTTCGGCTCCCTACAGGAAGGGGAAAGTACACGCGTTCAAGACTTTAAACAATAACCCAAGTCTTCGCCAAAGAGTTGCTGTTTTAACAGTGCAGACGCTGCAGTGGAAGAGATCGTGAAGGCAGGGGAAGAATTCTTCGTAGCGTTATATAGAGGTAGAACTACAGATAGCCTTATCAAGACAAGGTATAGTCAGTACCTTAATACCATTGCCAAACGACGTCTCCATGCAGACTTCGACCTCTCAAGTTTACCACCAAGTGCAGGAATGGCGCGGAATCTCTCTTCCACCTACAGAGTGGGGATGGAAGAAGAACAGAATCGGCAAATTTTTACCGATTCCAACAGAATCTTCTCCCGCACCAAACTTCCTCCTAAACCTCATCAGCTGTGAGTGCAAGACAGGATGCGGCAGCAGATCTTGCGGTTGCCGAAGACAAGGTCTCTCCTGTTCAGCAATATGCAGCAATTTCACTGGTGATGGTTGTTCTAACAAGCCAGAGCCAGATACTCGACGATATGGCGAGTGAGGAACAGCAGGACAACCCCGAAGAATTGCCATGCAGATCATCGCCAACTCATCGCCGCAGAGTCGACTCTTCAGAAAGTTCAACCTTACCAAAGAAAATGCGTCAAGATTAAGGCAAGTGTCACGTTTTTTTTTACCAACACATGACCAATATTAAACGCGTACGATATAATTAATAGTTGGCTTTATTCCTTTACAGGCACACCGCACTACAGCGTCCCGTGGCAGCAGAATCTCCTCTTTTCCGTGTTTGTCGTGTTTGAACAAAAGAAATTGTAATGCGCTTAAACGTTAGTGTGTTTATGGTGTGGTATAAGATAGCAAATAAGCAAATAGCTGCTTAATTTATTTTCTAATAGTAACGTTTATCTTTCCTTTTCCATATAAATATAATAAACGTAGCTAAGAAAGAGAGTTTTAAAGCGCAAAGTTACTGTATTAACAAATTAATTATTGCTTTTTATTATTTATTAGGTTATAAGATGCTATCCTTCCATATTTTTTATTTATCATTAAAAAGGGGCATAGTTGCGCCTACAGAATATGTTTACATCACCAGTTGCACCGGCTTTGTGAAGCCCAACTCCTCGACGCGCCGCTCCTCGAGTTGCATGCGTATGTTTGACAACTTCTCACACCCGTAATTTTTGGTTTACGAAAGTGCTGATTACATGTTTTTGTGCGTTTTGACGTGCTTAACAACATTTATTTCAGTACTTGTTTCAATACCATGACTGTAAAAGGTGAAAAATCGACATTGAACATCAAGATGGCTTTTAACGGTACCCTATGAGAGTTTGTTTAAGTGATTTATAATAACTATTTCGATTGTTATCTAGGTTAAGTAGTGTCAAGGTGATAGCCTGCATTCTGGTAAGTTATCTTGACCAAACCGCATGTCCCTATCACCCTTAGGTACCGAGTTATGACGTTCAATGCGATGCTGGATACGAAATCCATGATGGCGGGCATTTTTCCAAGATGGCGGCATGTTCCCCATGAGGGATTCTTTGGGACGTTTAGTATTTTGATCTAGGCTATCCAAGGAACCTCTCCACCAATTTTTAGCTTGATAAACTAATTTTCCACACTTTATCCTATTCTTCTTACACTATAAAGAAATAGTCCCGTTCCGCAAGACGAGTGAAAAGACCTGTGACGTAAGCGGCGGGATGTGACGTCACCGTCTCGTACCGCAAGAAGCTTCGCCAGCCATCGTGCATCTGCTGCTGCTAAAAGCCGAATATCCATTATTCGTGATGGCGAAAAAATAAAAATTGATTTCAAAATGACAGAAGAAGGCTTTGAAAGAGCACAGTCTGACAATCTACCATGTGTGGATGCCATCATGGTAGCATCATTCTTGAAAACTAATGACTGTTTTGTGGCTGCAGAACTTCGCTGATCAAAAGCAAATAGGTAAGTGGATCATGTATATACGTTCTGTAACTCTTAGTGTTACGATAACAAGGAACGTGAAAATGAACAAATCACTCAAGTCACATTTCCCATATTTCTTTATAGATTGGTTCACATGTTAGAAAATACAATCAATTTTCACCATTACCAAGGTATAGAACGAATCAAGTCGGACCTAACACTAACATAACAAACAGCAAATTTAGGCCTAAAAACTTTTTAAACATAACTGTTATGCTTAGGAGTACAATTGTTGTACAATTTCAAAAATAAATGCTTCAATAATCGATCAATCCTGAAAATAGGTAGATTTTTAGTCGAGACAACTGCCCTCCCCCTCCAAAGGCCAATGAAAAGGAAACATTAAGTAACTTCAGTTGATTTCCTTCCACCTATATCGTACAATAAAATATAATACTGTTACAGTGCTGGCACAGAAAATTATGGTGACATCACTATACGGTATGTTCAAGTGAAGCGCCAAAGTGGGAAATGCATAGTAAAATGCAAAGATATGTCCTGAGTACAAGGTCAGATTCAAATTCTATATCTCTGAAACTATTAGCGGTATCACCCTGAAAATTTGTACGGAGATAAAGGGCACTACTGGAAGTTCATCTATAAGACTTTAAAAAATCGGTTAACTACAAAACGAACATGGCGGCCAAGCGAATTTGAAAATTTTAAATAGACCTTTCGCGCGATTTAATGATCCAAACGCAATGAAATCTGGTACAGGAAATGTTAATACATATTGTAATGCACTGGTATCTAATTTAGTTCAATTGTTTACATAACCTCAAGGTGGCGGCTGTGCGAATTTTAAAATTAAGTTTTTATTTCTTGTGTCGTAATCATGTGATCGATGTGAAAGTTTGAATAATGAACCTATGCAATAATTTTCCTTCAATGGTACATGACTCTATGTCCTATACATTTAACAATCCATCATGGCAACCATCCGAAATATTTAGACGGCTCTGAATATCTACGAATCTATCATAGCAATCAAACTGATTTTTTTCTGTTCATAGGCGCTATGAACTTAAGTTCACCTATAGGACTTTAACCTGGTGATCCCAAATCCAACATGGCGGAGACGCGAAGTATACATATTCACATGGACGTTTCTTGCAATTTAACCATCCGTGTGCAGAGAAACTTGGTACAGTAAATCCTCATACGAATATTAATCCACTGGCATCTAATTTATTTCCATTGTTTCCATAACCACAAGATGGCAGCTGTGCGAAATTTTTAAATCTCCTTGTTACTCCTTGTGTCCTAATCATGCGATTGAAATTTGAATGCTTCACGTACAGAATAATCTTCATGTAACTGTACATACGTCTAGAACCTACATATATAAAATCCAACATGGCCACCATCCGAAATATTTAGTCGGTTCTCTATATCTACGAATTTATTACAGCAATCAAACTGAAATTTTGTATGTTGATAGTGGCTGTTAACATAAGTAGGATATATGAAAGTAGGCTGTATAGTTCTTCACGGAACTACTTGTTTTTAATATACAACCACAGCCTATGGTTTTCTCTCCCTTTGCCCTTTTATATGTATATCCATATGTGTTGTCATTTTGATTTATTTCCATACAGTTGGTTGTAAACATGCAACAGCATTTCTCATGTGGGTGCATCGTCGAAGTGAGGAGAAAACTACGACATTTGTGAAGTGCTACTGGAAAAAATCAGAGCCATCTGCTGTTGGGACATCAAAGAAATGTATAATTGCAAAGTACTTGGGTAAATAGAAGCAAAGTACTGGGATAACATCAGACAGTAGTTCCTCTAATGCCAGCTACTTAAATGCTGTAGTTGTTGCAGGTAAAGAGCTTAAAATTGAAAATCAAGTGTGCAGACATTCCACAGAAAGTGACTGCATCTAAAAGCTGTCATTGCACATCTTGCAATTAAATTTGCAGAAAGAAGTGGAGTTAGTGATTCTTTTCTCACATTTGAAAAAGAAAACATGGACTTCGAGTCTATTTAGTTGGCAGAAAGGCAAACTTTGAAACAACACAATGATCCAGCTTGGCATACCGATAACTCAGATATATGAGAATCACAGCCTCCAAGCTCCATGAAGCACCTAGGTGCAGAACACCTGATTGGACATTTGTGGAACGAGTGATCGGTGCTGTGAAAACAACACAGACTAAGACAATGAAAAGGGGATGTACACTTGAAACTGAAGACCTAGCCACTTTTCAAACACTACTAGGCACCAAAATACAAAAGAGTGGTCTCCTGCTTTCTGCGTCTCATCCTGTAATGGAAGCTTCACCAGATGGCATTGGAAAGGACTTTGTTGTGGAAGTTAAGTGTCCTGCTAGGGAAGCTTCAGTAGGAAATTATATCAGCAATGGGAAAATAAGTGACAAGTTCCTACTGCAGATTCAAATGCAGATGAATTTTTCAAAAAAATGGGAAAGGGTGTTTTCAGTGTTGTTGATCCAACTTTTATAGCAACAAAGCGTATTTCTTATTTTTTTGGGTAGACTACGATGAGGAACTGCCTATTAGAGCCATTAATGAAGGTGGAAAGATCTGGAAAGAATGCATATTTCCAGTACTAATGAGGAGTGTTAAGCCCATAGCCTAAGTATTTAGTAGGCTGATCGTTGTTTATAGTTTGATTCATATTCTGAAGTTCCTTTTGTAGTAAAATAGGCCTACTATATTTCCCCATATGTACTCTATAAGATTATACCATATACTAAAATGGATTAACATGAGAATAAGAGGCCTAAATTGTTCTTCATGTATTACATGTATGTGTTAAAAGGCTCCACAGAAAACATTCCTAAGCCAAATGAAATAAGATTGCGCCATTAACACCAGTAAGTAAAATAAAGTAAATAGGCTTAAATTATTTCAAAATGTAACTAGCCTGTAAATACAATTACATACACATATATATGTAAGCCTACATGTGTATATAGGCCTATACAGTATCAAATGGTTTCATTGGTCCAATGAGTCTACTCGTGCACACAGTTTGAGCTTATCAAGAAAGAACAGTGTCTTGGTGGCATTAAGTCACAGAATATAGGAATGTATTTGGGTGCTGTGATTCTTAGCCTATTTTCAATTTTGAAAAAATAGGCTTATGAGATCACCTTTTGTCCGTGTGTGTGTGCGTGTGTGTGTGATTCGTGTGTGTGTGTGTCCCCCTAATAAAATCTAAACGGCAGGAGCGATTTCAATGAAACTCGGAAAGTTCATAGCACTATTCCCGGCGACCTCGACCGTGCCCTTCAAATTTTGTTACGACTCACCAATCCAACATGGCGGCTGTGCGAAATATTTCACCAGCAATCAATATCTCCGAAACTATTACCGATATTACCCTGGCATTTTCTATGGTGATAGAGGGGACTACTATAAGTTCACTTATGTGACTTTTGAAAACATGGTAACTACAAAACCAACATGGCGGCCAAGCGAATTTGCGACTTTTAAATAGACGTTTCTCGCGATTTGACCAACTAAACGCAATGAAACGTGGTACAGTATATGTTTATATACATTGTAATGCACCGACATCTAACTTCGTTCAATTGTTTACATAATCAGAAGATGGCGGATGTGCGAAATATTTCACCGGCATTCAATATCTCTGAAACTATTAGCGGTATCTCCCTAAAATTTTGTACGGAGATAAAGGGCACTACTGGAAGTCCATCTATAAGATTTTCAAAAACCGGTTAACTACAAAACGAACATGGCGGCTAAGCGAATTTGAACATTTTAAATAGACCTTTCTCGCGAATTAATCTTCCAAGCGCACTGAAACCTGGTACAGGAAATATTTATACACATTGTAATCCACTGGTATCTAATTTAGTTCAATTGTTTACATAACCTCAAGATGGCGGCAGTGCGAATTTTAAAATTAAGTTTTTATTTCTTGTGATGTAGTCATGCGATCGAAGTGAAAGTTTGAATAACGAACCTACGCAATAATTTTCCTTTAATGGTACATGACTCTATGGCCTATACATTTAACAATCCAACATGGCGACCATCCGAAATATTTAGACGATACTGAATATCTACGAATATATTTAACAATCAAACTGCATTTTTTAATGTTCATAGGGGCTATGAACTTAAGTTCACCTATAGGACTTTAAATAACCTGGTGATCACAAATCCAACATGGCGGTGACGCGAATTATAAATATTCACATGGACGTTTCTCGCAATTTAACCATCCGCGTGCAGTGAAACTTGGTACAGTAAATCCTTATCCGAATGTTAATCCACTGGCATCTAATTTATTTCAATTGTTTCCATAACCTCAAGATGGCAGCTGTGAAAATTTTAAAATCTCCTTGTTACATCTTGTGTCCTAATTATGCGATTGAAGTCTGAATGCTACACGTACACAATAATCTGCATGTAACAGTACATAACTCTAGGACCTACATATATAAAATCCAACATGGCGACCATCCGAAATATTTAGTCGGTTCTCAATATCTACGAATCTATTATAGCAATCAAACTGAAATTGTGTATGTCGATAGAGGCAATTTACATAAGTAGGATATATGAAAATAGGCTGTATAGTTCTTCACGGAACTACTTGTTTACCTTTTATTTATTTATTTACCCTTTTTTTCTTATAACTTGAACTAAGTTATGACAATATTTTTTTACTCATTACCATTATTTGTAGTATTTTGTATGTATTTTGTTAAAATTACTGTAGTGTGCAATTAATAAAAACATTTTCATTCATTACTGTTATTATTATTATAGAAGCCTCCGTGGCTTAGGCGGCAGCACGCCGGCCTCTCACCGCTGGGTCCGTGGTTCAAATCCCGGTCACTCCATGTGAGATCTGTGCTGGACAAAACGGAGGCAGACAGGTTTTTCTCCGGGTACTCCGGTTTTCCCTGTCAACATTTCATTCCAGCAACACTCTCCACTATCATTTCATTTCATCTGTCATGCATTTAATCATTGCCCCAGAGGAGTGCGTCAGGCCTCGGCAGCCGGCACAGTTCATATCCTCGCCGCTAGATGGGGGCTTCATTCATTCCATTCCTGACCCGGTCAGAGACTGGAAGCAGGCTGTGGATTTTCATTTTTTTTCACTGTTATTATTATTATATCCTATTAATCAGCATATTTCACTTATAAGACTTGTGACCACCCGAACTGACAATCATTAGTTTTTTACAGATGTTGCCTACACATGTTCTTTATAAATTCTTTTTCATGCAGTACATACTTTGCTTTTTGTTACAATAGGCCTATAGGCCCTAGAGTACTGGTATTTCGTTGTAGCCTAAATTTGTTTACAAAAGTCAGCTCTTCAATAACTACCTACCTACCTACCTACCTGTCACATGCCAAGATAAATTGGTATAAATTGAGTACTCAATTTGGATCATGAATCCTTGGTTTTTTATTATGACATGGAAAACTATAAGAGTTAGGTTAGGTTGGAGAATATTTTAATAATCTCCATTAACTTATGCACTGTTCATTACTTTCATATTTCAAAATGCAATTCAAGTATCAAAGATTCAAATTCAATATCACCAGAAAAGCAGACGTGGTTAAATGATTAAGAGCTCAAACTAATTCAACTTAGGCTACATTAAAATGATCTTCACAGCAATAAACTGTAGACTTCTCCGATATATCACTGACATTTCTCCGAAGTCACCAGGGCTGCCAAAATCCATTTCATCCTAGTTTTTGGGTCCTTTGGGACATTGATAAATAATTTATCTGGAGTAGTACCGGTATGCGATTTATTACTACACTTTGGAACTTTAGGCCTACACCATTTATAACTAACAGAGCTGAATTCATGCTACGTCCAAAACTTCACTCTTAGATATTACTCAACGCAATACTGATTGAACTGAAGTTAACTGGTCACTAAAATCTAAGAGAAATACGAGTACTGTATCCCTGTGTCTCGAAACACAACATGTGTTTATTTCGCCTCAAATACCATCAACATAGACCATGAAGTCAGACAGATAAGAACGTGTACTTGCGTCACGTGTCATTTGCGTAACTTAACTCGGATTTTTATCATGTTTGGAGTTATTACTCGTAGGCTAGGGTGACCAGATATTTTATGTCAAAAAACAGGACATTTCTGAAATATAGAAATTAATAAACAGGACAAAACGGGACACTAGTTACGAAGAAAATATGCTTCATATACGAATACACTGCTTTACTAACATGTACACACAAAATACATATACATTAATAACCTACTTAAAAACCTACTTATCATGACTCTACATCATATTATAGCTGATCAGGCTTTTAAAGAATTTAACAAAAAAAAATTGAAATATCGAGAAGCTCGTTGAATAACTCCTGACAAGTAGACAGTACACATCAACAACTTGCTGCATGTGAGCTTGTGGTTCTGAATCAGATATATCACTACCGTTGTTAACTCTGTACTTATCGGAAGACCTTCTCGCAGGAGCTTTGAATTGCACAACAGCAGGTTGTAAAATTCCTTACAGCTAAGGTCTTGAAAATGAGTCTTAACAAATACAATTGCTTGCATAGTTTCGGTAGTAAAACGGTTCTTTTCATCAGTCCAAAGGGAGTTCACAATTGGAAAAATTCTTTCCACAGCAGCATTTGTGCCTGGAGCAGCCACAACGAAAATCACAACCACCTGTATATTTTTACATGGAATGCCAACACTTTTAAATATGTGCAAGACATCACACCATTTCTTATCAATTTCCACATCAACTGTTTCCCATTCCTCTGTTTGTTTGGGATACAATATTGTTCACATGTTCTATCTCATCAAATAATTCATCTTCATCTAGGTGACTTGTTGAACCTGAATTTAATGCCTAAAGAATGTTCAGACATTTCAACACCTCATCCCAAGATTCAGAATTTTTCAACGTTATCCAATGTAATGATTTCAGAGGCTGATATGCAGTAGCCCACTTTTCTAAATAACTTAAAAAAGTGTCATAAAATAAATTGGTAATAGTTCCATATCTCGACTGGGTGAAAATATCTTCATATACTAAGTTCATTGAAATTGAAGAAATAACTGAAGTTTGAAACTTACTACTTTTCCTGTTGTTGACTTTTTCTTTAAGCAATTCTAATTCTTCAGCTACTTCAGTGGCTGAAATCTTGGTTCTTTCCAATTTTTCGATTTAATTTGTGAACATTTTCAGTTGGCTTTGTATGAAATGAAGCCAAAGAAGTGACTGAGGGTTCTCACAAAAATGATTTAGCAATGTGGGACACCTACCCTGAGACATGAAATAAGACTTTAGAGGTTCAAACATATCAATCACTCTTGTAACTCCTGGCAACAATGACAACCATCTAGTTTTAACACTACCCAGAACCTGTTTGTATTCAGTAGTAACAAAATCACAATATGATTTCAGTTCCTCCATACGCACGGAAATGTGAAAATATTGTATTATTTTGTTCACTACTGTTTATATGTCAATAGGAAGAATGTCTGCACTTGTTTGTACACCATTGTGTACCACATGGGATGCACAACCAATGCCTTGAATGTTCATTTTTGGCCCACTGTTCAATTTAGAATAAACGTTGTTTATTCCAGCCCTCTTGTACCCACCAAAGTTTGTGTTACAACTATCGGCACAAAACGCGACTATATTGTCAACCAAATTATGTTTTTTTTAAGATTTTCAGAACATAGGCCTAACTAGTTAATAATTCTGATGTTTCTCCGCCAATGTTCTGAAAACAGATTACTTTGCACTGAACACCTTTGGTAGGAATGAAATACCTAACTAGGATCGGCACTAATTTTAAGGTTTTGTGATTTGATGCATCAACCATCACAGACACATACTTAGTATTTTTAAGTTCTGATTGCATTTCATGCATTGCATACGGCGATAAAACGTTCACCAGAATTGATTCGCACTTTGTCCTGGAACACGTGAATTTCTTCTCAAATAGTTCTCTGATGATAACGGAAAGAATGGTTGTGTTTTGCAGTATGAAATGCAAACAGCCCTTCTTCAGCAGCGATACGTTTATCTTCCTCAGTTTGTAGTCCATTCGTACTTACATAGGAAGTTATGCTGTTGGAAGTTCTCGCGGAAACTGCCAACGTGTGTTTCTTCTTCTTAAAGTGCTGTGCAATATCGCCACGTCCCGCGTGCTCAATGGAAAAAACTGAAAACCATTGTGTACCACATGGGATGCACAACCAATGCCTTGAATGTTCATTTTTGGCCCACTGTTCAATTTAGAATAAACGTGTCTCCTTCGGAGACGGTGTGTTTTCCTTCAAGAAAGGAAACTCTTCTGTCAGGGTTGAGGAGAAAGTACACTTTCTTTTCCCCATAGTCATACGAACGTGTTTCCCCACCAAAGCGAACAACAGCCAATGGAGCAAGCACGCCTCTCCAAACATTAAAGCTGCTCCCTGGCGGTAGCTACCCGGAATGGGAGAGCTAGCGGAAACCAGAGATCTTTTTTTTTCTTCCTAGCCCCGATTGGGTTCCCTCGAGCATTCGAGTCCCATCTAGACCTCAGTAAAAAATCATAACAAACGAATGAGACCGAAATGACACAAATATAAATTAAAACACAAAACGAAGCGAAGAAAAATGACCAGGCTATTGCCAAGAACGAAAAAAGGGACATTTGGCGTCCCGTTAAAAGTTTGGCGGGACAACGGGAAACATATCGAAAAAAGGGACTCTCCGGTTAAAAGCGGGACGTCTGGTCACCCTATCGTAGGCCTACATTCTCACCACATTTTTTAATTCTGCATGAAATTTTGAATCAGATTAGCACATTTAAAATAAAAACCCCGGATCATGCATGTTCCCTATTATACTCTTTGAAAAGGACAAAGAGTTATAACAATTCCCACGCATTTAGGAGAGAGTAGGCTATATGTTCTTTACTAAATATCTTGTCATATATAAGATGCAACGAAATAGCCGGTCATCTGGCAAAACAAGCAGCTGGCAGCAAATACCTAGAAGTGGCTTTCGATAAAAATCCTGATAGTGTAGTGAAAAGGGTATTGCGTGAGAGAAATGTACAATTGTGGGAAGAAGAGTGGAGAGAAACTTCCAATCCCATGTCATAGATTTATGGCATGTTAAAGAATCTTCCACTAATTACACCTGTGTGATGCTAAATTGTATAGGTTAAGAATGTAAACAACGCTTATAGGTTCCTACGTTCGTTGCCAAGAGCCGACTGCGGTGACGTCTGGTGGCTAAGATCTGAACTAGTAGTCGTTGACGGTGGTGTTTGGCGGCAAAAGTAGGAACTACTTGAAAATTGATCGTCTGCAGTCCTTTCTTGAATTAAAACAGATACACACACTAATACAGTCATCACAATTAACACCGTTTATCCGACAGATTCTACACACAACCAAAGTACACGGGGCTACATGACCGCGTTGTCGCAGCCCCTAAACTTAAGAACCAACCAACCAAACTTCGAATGGATCCATGACAAAGAAATTCTTTCCAAGTGTTCATGCGAGTTGCCTCAAAAAATCTCATAAGCCATAATATGATGGTTATGATGACATGACATGGAAAAATAGGAACCTATCTGTACAGATTTAAAATCCAAGAGCATATGACGTACCGGTGTGGCGAAGAATCGCAAAGTGTGGACCACATCCTATATGAGTGTGAAGTACTAAAACACGAAAGGGAAAAAATGAAGACAAATGTAATCAAATCAGGAGGCCACTGGCCTGCAAGGATGAAGGAACTTGAAGATAAATATGTCAAATTCTTTAACCTATTTGTGCAGAGCATCAATTTTCATAACCTGATGTAGGGCATAATCGAGTCAAGAAAGAAAACTGAAACATATTACAGTATATCCACGCTAGACACACTACAATCAACTATGTAGATATAGCTTACGTAATTTAAAGAAAAGTTATATCATACTTACATATAAGATCACCAATGCATGTAGTATTATTTCAATTGTAATGGAGCATGCAATTAATGAATAAGATGTTATAATATATATATATATATAACTTACTAGCTGAACCCAGCATGCGTTGCAATGCCAATCAAAGGAAGTGTTGGCGTTGTAACTTTGTTTGCTGAAGTGCTTTTGGATTCCCAATATTTTTTTCATTTTCCGTTAACCACCTCTTTGTAAAATTGATATACCATCTCAAAGAAAAAAAGTCCTCTCGGCACGCCGGAAGGCGGAGGTAGATTTCACCGAACAAACTTGGGGATAGGCGAAAATAGGCAGAATATGCAGGTTTTCGTAGAAGGATCAGACCTCATTTATTGCGAGAAGGTATTTTATAATGGGAGCTTAATTAACTTTGGTTTTCGTCATTTTATGCTTATTTTAAACATTTTATTGTCTTATGGGAACGGTAACCTTCTTGTCATTTGGGGTCCATTTTTATACTTGTGGTCACACTGTCCTTGTGCAAGGTTTCGACACTGATGTGTAACTATGTAACGGTCTGTTACTTCTTCACGCAAAATTATATCTCCCGCAGAGATTTTGGTTGGTTCCTCAGTTTAGGGGCTGCGACAACGCGGTCATGTAACCCCGTGTACTTAGAGATGGCTGTATTAGTCTGTAATTCAGGTAAGGACTGCAGACGGTAAATTTCAAGCAGTAGTTCCTAATGTTGCTACCAGGTACTACCGTCAACGACACCTACCTGTGAACTTGGCTAATAGATGCCACTCGCAACGAACGTTGGAACTTCCCCTCCAAAGGAAAGCATACTGAGGGATTTTTAGCGCTCTTAGAAAATCCGACGACTTCGGCCGGCTTTGAACTCGCGACCTTGGGCATAGACATTCAGCATGCTTGCTACCAGTTACGTCACCGAAGCCGCTTCACACTTAGTCAGATGGAATTCTGAATCTGATCTCGTGCAAGTGCGTTGTCATGGCAACGTCTGATGGCTCATCCCTCATCAATTTAGTAGTGTTGCCATGGCAACCTCTGATAGCTTTTTCGAAAAAGTGAAATATTGCTATAACTCTCTTAATATGTGAAATATCGAATCCGTTCAACGTTTATACTATGTATCGGATAAAGCCCAAAAATTTATGTTTGAAGAGTTTTTTTATAGCACCAACCATTGACCAAAGGGGTGGGAAAAATTGGGTTTTTCGGGAAACATTAATCATATCTCTCTTAATAGGCACAATATCAAAACCGTACAAAATGGACAATATTCCCCTAATAATTACCTAAAACTTTTGTCTGAAAGAATTTTTGATATGACCCACCATTACGCCAAGGGATGAGAAAAATGATTTCGGAATTATAAGAAAATGCCAAGAGCTATCAGAGGTTGCCATGGCAACACTACTAAATTGATGAGGGATGAGCCATCAGACGTTGCCATGACAACGCACTTGCACGAGATCAGATTCAGTATTTCTATCTGACTAAGCCGGCCCCGTGGTCACCAACATGGTGACCATCCAAAATATTTAGACGGTTCTCAATAACTACGAATCTATTACAGCAATCAAACTGACAATTTGTATGTTGATAGAGGCAATTAATATAAGTAGGATATATGAAAATTGGCTATTTAGTTCTTCACGGAACTACTTGTTAGGTAGATTTCATTAGAAAGCTAACTATTGCAATGGGTCCCATGTTTCGACTTCCGAAATATTTCGACATAGCATTATTCACTTCATCAAAAACACTCTCCGACATATCATTAAATCGTGTAGGCAGAAATGTCTCAAAATTTTCACATACACAAAGTACTCGATCACCATATGCTGTTTTCAATTTCCGAATCTTGAAAATGCTGAACGGAATATGCGTTGACAATTCGCAGAGCTTCTTTGTCTCTAAGCCACATGCTTGTCCCACAGCATTCAAAACATTCATTGTAGTAGTCTATAAACAAAACAAAAGCATGTCTATTACACATTACAACAGCGTGTAATAATATTGTGCATATAGGTATTTTGCACTATGCATTGCTAATAAATTATACTATTTATGCAAGAAATGCCCTAACTATAGCGTTTCACATCCCCCAGACCCCAAAACCACCGTCAAAAGTTAATATATAATTTATGTATGTATGTATATATATGTATATCAGTTTCTTGTGGACACGATAACTGCCGTAATTTGGCACCAATCACTTTGAATTTTTTATCGAATATGTATACCTATAAAATCTCGGTCGTGTTCGTTACTGGGCTAAATCGGTCAAAGGGGGTGAAAATGGGGGGCTTTTTTCGATAAAGTGAAATATTGCTACAACCTGTACACATAATTTATGAAGGTTTTAAAAACAATAGGTGCATGGTTCGTTTTAATTAAATAAAAAACAAATGTGAAATAATAATGGAAAATATAAGTGATGACAATGGACTGAAGGAAAAATATGTGTATAGAATAATAATGTTTTAGCTTTTAGTATTGTCTTAAAAATATTATCATGAAACCCAAAAAAATTTATATAAAGTTTGTAAATAAATGGAAAATGATTTTACAATGATGTTTTATTTTATACAAAGTTGGAATGTTTAACATTGCAGAGTATACATGATTATGACAATAGATGCACACTGAATACAACTCTTTCTTTCTTTCTTTCTTTCTTTCATTACAATAGTCTGTTATAGTTTTTAAACACAAGGCTTGTTGTAGATCTTTTTATAGCAATGTCCATACACTGTTGTTTTCGAAAACTGGGGAAGCCGCAATGGTTTTTTTTGGCATAAAAGCCTTATTGGTATTACTATTTAGTCATTTTGATCCTCTTGCAATACTACCTTTTTGCATATCAAGAGCCGATAGCCTAGTTCTTCCACTCCTTAAAACGACAACAACAACACTATCACTTGCATAGTTTGTGTTGTTGATGGTTCTTGCGACGTGGAAAGTGGACACTTAAAACCTCACTATTTTTACTTTTTAGGTCACCACGACAATGTTGGGAACGATGTTTTGAACTATTGGAACAGGGGTTAAACGTTGCTCATTAAAAATTACACTATTTTCAGTAGCAATCTGGTTTTCTTGATTTTTTGTCGACGGCTACTGTGTTTAATGCAGTACACTACATTGATGATCACTGACACTTAAAACCTCACTATTTTTACTTTTAGGTCACCACGACAATGTTTGGAAGGTTGTTTTGAACAACTCCAAGTAACAGTTCCGTTTTTATTGGTTCGTTTCACAATAAATGAATATCCTTTATAGTATGCATAATGCTTACCATACCTAGTCACTGATACTTCCATGTCAACTGTCAAGCATGGACTAAACTCTAGTAAAGTCAACTTGGTAATAGAATAATAGTGCAATGTGAGAGCAAATATGGATCCAAAGTGTTCAGGTAAAAGTGGAAGCAAATAAGCAAATATAATAACCAAGAGTTGGGGTAAGAGTGGTCGCAAACTGGTAGACCAATTACACAATAATTTCAGCACGACGAAGCTGTTGTTCAATTTCATTGATTTCCCAATCGTGACCGATATGCCGAGCTTGTTGTAAAGCATGCAACAACTGTAGCCGTTGGACGAGCTTATTGGGATTGTGCCAGTATACACATTTAAGAAATGAATTCTTAGGTGTAAACAAAGCATTAACATTATCATCATCATCATTATTATGATTATGATCATCATGGTCATCATTATCATTATCATCATGACCATCATCACTATTACTCTATAGTCCTTTTGGATCCTCTTGCAATACCACTTCATTTATATTCTATGTGGACTTTGAAAGTGTTGAAGGTTTCTTGGACGTTGACAACTGTCCTAACATGACTTTTTGAGGACATGATAAGTCGTTTTGAACAAACACTGCATTATCTTTAGCCGCAATATTGTTTTCTTGAACTTGCTTTTTAGCATTTTTTTTGTAAACAACAACCGTGGTACGTTTGGAGCACTACATTGATGAACACTCACACTTAAAACCTTTCCATTTTTACTTTTCAGATTGCCTCGACATTTTGTTCACCTCTCTTTTGAGCATCGCCAGAATATTATTCCATTCACATTCTGACGATTATAGTTTTAAGAGTAGGCTTGATAGAGTGCACGTTGCCTACCTGTGTTGGTTGTATTTAGTTCCATATTAGTAACTGACCTGTCAGTACGATGTTCACACTACAAAGGTTACAACTGTTTTGGAGATGGAGTGACTTACCATAAGCTTATATATTGGCTTATGTGTTGGCTTTTGTGTTGGCTTATGTGTTGGCTTTTGTGTTGGTTTTTGTATTGGCTTTTGTATTGGCTTTTGTGTTGGCTTCAGTTGTATTCAGTGTGCATATATTGTCATAATCATGTATACTCTGCAATGTTAAATATTCCAACTTTGTATAAAATAAAATAGCATTGTAACATCATTTTGCATTTATTTACAAACTTTATATACATTTTTTTTGGTTTCATGATAATATTATTTTGACAATACTAAAAACTAAAACATTATTATTCTATACACATATTTTTCTTTCAGTCCATTGTCATCACTTATATTTTCCATTATTATTTCACTTTGGTTTCTTATTTAATTAAAACGGACCATGCACCTATTGTTTTTAAAACCTTCATAAATTAAGTGTGCAGGTTGTACAGCATTATTCACTTCATCAAAAACACTCTCCGACATATCATTAAACCGTGTAGGCAGAAATGTCTCAAAGTTTTCACATACACAAAGTACACGATCACCATATGCTGTTTTCAATTTCCGAATCTTGAATATGCTGAACGGAATATGCGTTGGCAATTCGCTGAGCTTCTTTGTCTCTAAGCCACATGCTTGTCCCACAGCAATCAAAACATTCATTGTAGTAGTCTATAAACAAAACAAAAGCATGTCTATTACACATTACAACAGCGTGTAATAATATTGTGCATATAGGTATTTTGCACTATGCATTGCTAGTAAATTATACTATTTATGCAAGAAATGGCCTAACTGTAGCAGATACTACTTTTCTGCATATAGCACAAGTGTTAAGTGCTAATGCACACTTGACACAGGCTATCAAGTGTCCACAAGGCAAAAAATACAACACCTAGTTCTTCTTTATAACAAATTTTACAAAATTGTTGGTCACATTTTTGTATCTGTTTGTGAGAAAAGTATTTTTTTTCAGCCTCATGTATTTGCTCCGCGTGTTCTGACTTTAAAGGCACTTTTATTTCTTGTGTTGCAATTACGTTTTCTTGACCACTAGTGTTCACAAATTCCTGACCTTTAAGCAACACCATGTATCTACAGTTAGGTAACCAACGAGCGTGTTCCACAAAAAGGTCATCAGTCATTTGCCAATCCTTTAAAGCTAATCCACAATGAAAACACATTGTTTTATCCCCCTCACCAGTATAAAAAAATCCAGCTTCACTTAGCTGTTTTATAAGGTGTTTTAATATTAATGGCCAAACATTTTTATAAATTTGTATATCTTTTTCAACAGAGCTGTACTCTGGGTGTGCTAGCACTTAAGTCTTGCAAACTCCCAATTTTTCAAAAGCACATGCCAATACAACACTGTCTATGGCATATGGACCACATATATTGACACTACCGTTGGTTGGTAATACATGATTATTATTATTTATTTGTGATTCAGCACCGTTAGCAGTGGCCAATGGCCTTGTGGTTCGGTAAAATGGATACACTGGTATGTTAACCTACTTGTTTTCCAAGCATGTAAGGACAACGAGGAGACCATCGCAAATGGTCTCTAAAGGGATTATACCCTTCTTCCCAGTGTGAATGTTCAATATCGCAAAACACACAATGCACAACATCTTATCGGTTCAAGTATTAAAAACCAGCTTCAGCAAGTTTATGTGTTGACAAAACGCCTACAGGCCAGGATTCAAATGTCAACCAACGGTCATTTTCTGATTTTAAATTTAACCCACGTGGTAAACCGACTTGCTCACATGTTGTATTTGGCACTAACGCCATGCGTTATAATAAAAAAAAATATTGCAAGTTATTAACGTTGCACAAGAGCTCAGAGTATTTTGAAGCACAATGTATGCTTGTTCACTGTCTGTTCACTACGTTAATGGCGCATGTCTACACCTAAAAACAAACTAAATAATCCATCACTCAATCAATAAATAAAACTTTAACGTAAATTGGCATTAATGAAAACACCATCAAAAATATTTAATAATAAACTGTATGTCGGCACTAACAGTAACCCTTGTACTTTTTTTTTTATAAAGCTGCAGTCATTTACATCTCCCTTTAACCAATATATAAACAAAAATGAATGTCATGCCATTTTGTTCAGATTATCATATTCAAACCCGTGGATATTCGTTGAGTCCATAGGGAACCGCCCATAAAATAAATTTAAATTTTTGTTTTTAGAAAATCCAACATGACCTTGTATTTTCCCAGTCAACAACCAATATGGTCTTGTACCGTTTGACAATACATGGCCATTAATCAAGAAAGCAATCATCGTCCCAGTCATGCACAGGTAATTAATTTTGTCTAGGGCTTTCAATTGTGGTAAAATGAGATTGCATTTTAAAATAGGCTTACTTGTGTTTTGAATAATTCACTGGCAGGCAATGATTCCACTTTGGTGCGTCTCGAGTTTTCAGCGACTGCTACAGCGGTAAAGCTTTTCTTTCCAAGTTTCTAAAAATAAATAAAATGAACCACCATAAATACATACATTCAGGTTAATACATACATTTCATAAAATAAAATAAAAATATCAAACAAAACAAGAAGTTCCGTGAAGAACTATACAGGCTACTTTTCATGCCAATGATTACTCTACAGTATATGAACTTATCTAGAAAAATGACGAAATTAAGTTGGTAATATCGAAATATCTAATTAGTTCAAAATATACCTGGTATAATGTAGCCTAATTGAGCACTACAGTTGGCAGCCCTGGTGACTGAATATATTCTTAGTTCCATCTCTTAAGGTACAGAATACAAAATTTGGTTGAAATCCAATGGACGTTACATGCAGTTAGACACTGGATCTATCAGTACGAGTAAAAGCATGTTGCCAACAATACCTCGCGTGTGCTGGTCAGAAATAATCTGAAATATTATGATATCTTGGTGTGCTAATTTTGGATGAAATTCATTTGTTAGTATAGAAGTTACATGTATTTTAAAATTGGACATATCAGCAGGCATAGAATCATGTTGACAGCACTGCCTTGTATTAATTACTCCACATTAATCTAGAATGTCAGGTGCTATACGGGTGCAAGGTATAGAGCTGTTGGCTTGCATACTTTCTGATATATTGATATTAGGGTAAAAAATTATATAGACAGCATTTATTAACAGTTGGCAGCCCTGATTGCTCTTAACAATACTTATAGTCATATCTGTTATGGTACACATAGCGCATACGAAATTGGGTCGAAATCCAACTGATAGTATAGAAGTTACATGTATTTAAAATTTGGTACTGTCAGCAGGCTTATAATCATGTTGGTAGAACTGACGTATATAAGTTACTCCAAATTAATCCAAAATGTCAGAATATACGTGTGCATAGTTTAAAGCTGTTGGCTTGCATACTTTCTGATATATTGGTATTTAAAAAAAATAGAGAGAGCAATTATTAACAGTTGGCAGCCCTGGTGGCTCTTAAGAATACGCTCAGTCATATCTGTTTATGCACAGATATTACCTACAAAATTTGGTTGAAATCCAATTGATAGTGTAGAAGTTATACGCATTTGAACATTGGACTTATCAGAAGGCTTAAATTTATTTTGGCAACACTGTCATGGTTGGCCTCCTGGAAATTAAACTGAAATAGTATTATCTACATATGTGCCAATTTTGGAATAGCTCCCATGCATACCTTGCAAGATATCCAACATGGAGCTCAATTTTCTAGTGCGTTTTTTCAGCAGTTGGTAGCACTGACTTCATTTTCAAATATGGCCGTGAGATATTCAGGTATAGATCTTTACTCCTACCAAATTTTGTTTCGATTGCTCCAGCCGTTTAGGAGTTGATAGGGGGGGGCACACACACAGCTAGCCAGACAGACAGACAGACACACATTTTCCCGGATCGATCTCATAAGTCTACTTTTTCCTCATTTTTGCAAAATGTGAAAAGTAGGCTAAAAATTAAACAAGTTGGTTTTAAAAAATCTCACCTTGACTTGTACAGGCTCCTTGCTGTTTCCTTTTAGTGGGCTCAAAAGTGCCATGGTTTCTTTTCTTTCAGTCATTTAAGGTATACAGGTTATCGGCAAACAAATATATTAAAAAATCATTAATTACCTTATCAATAACTACAAATTTAAGGTTCATTAGCCTTACATTATAAAAATAATCATTCATAGGTACTTACCGAAAACAAACAAAAAAAGGCATTTTCTTTCAAAGTTCAGTTTAGAGCTCTTCTGTATACGTCCGTTTACTAAAATGGCAAGTGCATCACTAACGCAATCCTTATCAGTCTGCTTAGCAACAGAGAGAGTTGCATTTTCTGAGCGTTTTGACCTTGAATGGTTGTCTGTTTCTCTTTCTCACATGTTCCCACGCCTCGGCACATTCCTCAAGCACCATATGATTCATATACCTTATACTTGTTTTATGTTTTTCATAAAGAATCAAAATGACTGCTTCTTGTAAATTGGTATTACTACTGCATAAGAATCAACATGGCAGCTGTTTAAACGCCAGACCTGCTCGCCTCTACCAGATAAGTAAGCTGATATCGCACTTCCTGCTGACGTAGACATTTCTGTCTTATCAGTAGCCGCTCTCACAAGGTCTCTTGCTAGGTATAGTATTCAGTCTCCAGCGAGCAGGACTATGTGTGTTAGCAATCAAAACGTGTGTGTCTTAAACAGTTTACTGTAATAATAACAATCATTAGCAAGTGGCCATCCTCAATACATGGCCATGTTAACCACATACTTTTACCACGCCCAAGAATCACTTTGTCATATCCTACAACCGTCTGCTGTGTCAGAGAGCGGTCTCGCTCATCGCCATTGACTAAAACGTTAAAGATCCGCTTCAGGGTAAAAATCCTAGCACACATTTTCAAATATTCGCCTCCATCTGTCATAGGAAATATCACAAAACCAACCGTAATAAGCGCCCCACCATCCCGCCAAAATAACAATTCATATCTTCCGGGCACGGTCACCGAGATCGCCATGAGGGATATTGAAATATTCACCTTCATTCATCTGTCATAGGAAAATATCGAAAAGCGTCTCCTCGTTCTATCGTTCTACCATACATAGCCCCGTCGAAATAGCCATTTCCTGTTTTCACCGAGGCCAGTCATAGCCTCGTTGTAACATACGTCAAGCGCTACCGGCTCTCTGTCTACAAACACTCTTTATTTAAAAAAAAATCAAAAGTTTCAAAATGCCTAGTTTTTGTCCTAGAGACTTGACATTTATTTTCTTGGTAGAGGGGGTAGGAACTTTTCATTTATGTCAAGCAAACTGTTTTGTAAACTTGTTAGTTTCCAAAATATAAGAATTTCAAAATTGGACTAAAAAACATAAAAAAATAAAAAAATATTAAAAATAAAGGTCATACAGACCGTTCGTTTAAGCCATTGAACAACGTTATATCATAATTAATTTAAAAACTATCGCCTACTTTCAAAAACAAATTTTTTTTTTAAATAGTTAAAGTCGGCCAGAGCAAAGCGCCCTTCAGCTCAAGTCCAACGACACCTCATTTGTTAAATTCCGACCATCCGTTCGCCAATTATCGCCAATGTTCTCGAGAAAGTAGGCTATCATTTTTTCCTCCTACACACGTCAAACTTACTGCCCACCTAGAGGGCATAGACACCTTTCATTAACGTCAAAGAAACTTTTTTCTCAACTTCACCGTTTCCAAAATAGCGTCAATGTCAAAAACAAAAATTAATAAAAAAAATTAAATACCAACACACATTCATAGCAAAGTGGACGTCACCACATTCCTAAATAACACATCGTTCCAACCTTACAACTTCATTATATATCAACAGAATGTCAAAAACGCAGGTTTACCTCAAATTGCGTTTCCAAATTCCACCCATTTTAAAAAATAACCTCACCATCAAATAGAGCGGAAAAAATACCTTATAAACGACCCCTCACTCGACCCTAGTCTTCGTCTACCACCTATTTTTTTTCCAGCATAGCCATACGTATTCAAGCACGCACGCGACTGCAAGCTGAACCGCCACTACCCCTCTACTCTTTTTGTATTTTTATCGTAGAGACTTAAGAAATTTATTTGGGGGGTAGGGGGGTAGGGACCTTTAATTTATGTCAAACAAACTTATTTGTAAACTTGTTAGTTTCCAAAATATAGGAATGTCAAAATTACACTCTGTTCAAAAAAATTAAAAAAAAAGGTTTTATTATAACAATCAAACATATAGAGACCGTTCGTTTAAGCTATTGCACAACGTTCTATCATGTTTGGTTTTTCAAACTATCGCCTACTTTAAAAACAAAAGTTTTCAAATTTTTTTTACAAAATCTAACGAGTCGTCCATAGGAAAGAGGACGTCAGCCCAAATCCTACGACACCTCATTTGTAAAAATTCGACCATGGGTTCACGGGCTATGACAAATATTACATGGCTGAGGCTTAGAAGTGGGGTGAGGTCGGTTCTAAATTGAAGCAGAAGCCCCACTACTCCCCTACTCGTATGTATGGTTTATGAACGTATAAAAGACGAACAAATAAACATCCTGTTCTATATATATATATACTAGCTGTTATGCCCGGCGTTGCCTGGGATCACAATTGGATATTAAGAGCTTGTATCTTTGCTCGCATTGTCGTATTGTGTGCAACCAGGACCAATGTTAATGTCTCTCAATGTCCTTGAGCGTGCTTTTTATAAGTGAGTACAACGGCTCTATACTGCTCGTAGCTTAAAGATTAAGCCTGAAATTTTGCTAATATAACTGAATATTTAAGGAGCCTACTTTAATCATTGTATGCATTATTAACTTAATTAATACATTTTAGGAGTCAATGATGTTCTTTTTCTAATTATATTAGGCTTGGGGGTTTTCTCGAACAGCAACATTTCAAGAGGATAATGGTAGCCCGAGGATAAACGCTTAGAATCCCAGCTTCATAATAATATATGCATTTGATTAGGAAAAAAAAAAGAATACCTAAAATAAAATAAAACATACTAAATATCATCTATGAATCTATATTGTGACCTTTATGCTTCTCTGATAGCATAAAGTCTACATATTATTCCAACAAAATTTAATTCATGTCTCAAAGTCGATGTGAGAATAGAAGTTGCTTGTGAAACTAGAATGACAAAAGGATGGTTCGTACGTGACTTGAAGCAGCTTTCTCCCAGAGCGGACAAAGGTAGCAGGAAAGAGAAAATCCACATCTGGACACCAAATGCGCCAGACAACGCGCGGAGGTCGTTACACTACGCGGGTAAATGCAGAAAACATCAACGATTACCTACCAAATAAACCCCGCCCATTTGAAAGGAATTAGAGCAGTAATTAGAATACAGAAACAGGAATTATACCATCGTACGGGGGATTATCCCAGCCTCTCAGAAATATCGTCAAAATTTAAATCGGATTATTCTGTGATTTTTGCCAGAATTAAAATGAAATGAGGGGGTGGATTTGAAACGACCAATGGCAGTGAGAGACGCTTGACGCGACCAAATCCCGCCGAAATTAAGGGACAATGAAGCAAATTACGGAGCTCATTATATAAGGATCCAACGATCGGATTTTGAATAAAAAGGAGTCATTGAGACATTGGAAATGAGGACGTTCTAAGGAGCTAGTTCGCATATTCATGTGAGTGTTATTTTGGAAATAAATTCTGAAACTCCCCTACTCCACGTCCCTTTAAGAGAAATCGTATAAATAATGGATCGAAACACAGCGAAGTCAGTCTACTTAGGGGCATCACGGGAGGCGGAAGCCTTGGCCCTGAGCGATCAGAAAGTATAGTGATTTTTACAAGTTCTATAAGTCTACTTAGGGGCATCACGGGAGGCGGAAGCCTTGGCCCTGAGCGATCAGAAAGTATAGTGATTTTTACAAGTTCTATAAGTCTACTTTGGGGCATCACGGTAGGCGGAAGCCTAGGCCCTGAGCGATCAGAAAGTACAGTGATTTTTACAAGTTCTATAAGTCTACTTTGGGGCATCACGGGAGGCGGAAGCCTAGGCCCTGAGCGATCAGAAAGTATAGTGATTTTTACAAGTCCTATAAGTCTACTTTGGGGCATCACGGGAGGCGGAAGCCTTGGCCCTGAGCGATCAGAAAGTACAGTGATTTTTACAAGTTCTATAAGTCTACTTTGGGGCATCACGGTAGGCGGAAGCCCGTGCCTCGAGCCCTCAGAAATTAACGTGATTATTACAAGTTTTATAAGTTCTTAATACGCGCTGTAGAGGCGAGAGCCTGCGATTGAGGCATAAGAATAATTAACATTTTTACAAGTTTATAAGTAGGAGCAAGTATACCTCCGAAATTAGAATATCGCTAAGTATTCGCGAGTGCGAAGTAGAACAGTGCATATCATAACAGTATGACGCAGTTGTAATGATAGCTATATGAGATAGGAGCTCCATGTGCGAGAACCGTGCATTGTGTTAATGGTAATAATTCACAGTGGACCTTTGTTTTGGTGAAATTCTGAGAAAACCCGTGTGTAAATTATCCTCCTATCAAGATGAACCAACTAATGAAGAAGACTGATATCAAGGACCAGAACCGCATCAGGAAATATGAGAGATAAGTAAATATTGTATGGGGCATGTGGGTCATAATGTTTCCCATTATTGGGGTCGGATAAGTTTATCTCGATCATAAGCAGTTATGATAAAAATAGATATTTTAGGCATACCGGGCATGTTTGTGTAGATTTGTGTGTTTATCAGTAATGAGTATTTTTGTGTGTTTTATAACGTAATAAGTATATGAGCATCAAAGTGTTATTTTAAATATGGTTTTGTTTGGGATGTCATTAATCTTGTCGAATGCACAGTCAAGGGAATATTTGTTTGATAGTGCTTATGCACAATGTGATTGTAAAAGCTAAATGGGGAAGACCGCTCGATATTGTGACAAGACCAGTAAGTGACACTGAAATTATGAGAGTAATAAGTATGGTAAGTGATTATCACGCGAAGGTAAGACAAGAATGGCTAGAGGGCATTGTGAGATATATTCAGGTAAGGCTATGAGTCGATCCTGGGTCGAGCAAAATTAAAGCGGAGGTGATATTCCCGCGTTCTTCGATGATATAGTGGTGAGTGAAAATAATAGCGGAGGTGATATTTCCGCATTCTTCGACGATATATAAATGGTAAGTAAAATAATTGAATTCATTATCTGATGAGAGTCCACTTTAGCTCCGTCGGTAAGGTATTGCATTGCTCGAACCAAAGGCAGGTAAAAGGGAGTCTTTAAGAAACAGGTAGAAATATGGTTAGCCGTCTGAATTCTAAAGAAGCCAGGAAGGTTGTGCCGGCCTGCTGGTTATTACGGTGAAAGTGTGTCTGTCACAAGGTCGAGTCTGTCATTGTATTCTGTGAAGGGAGGTAGTCCAACTTCCCGGGGTTTCTCTTTGTGTACCGCTTCAGGTAGCGATGTATTATATTTGTCATTATTTTTGGAGTGCATTCATTATGTTGTTGTTTATTAATAATCACGGCGCACCGGCCGCCGAAGTATTTATTTGGTGCTTCATGTATGTTGACTTGTTTATTTTACTATAATTAACGGAGTTATAGCTCTGAGTGAAGTAATTGTTTTAAAGTTATAAAAACACACATGCCCGTAACCTAGAATAAATCTATTGCCTTCATTATCTGACTCTTGTGAGGAAAGATGATGATTGTACGAGTAGACATGTCCGATTTCCCAAAGAACAAGTTTTGCAAGTTATAAAAATGAGTGCGCAATATTTATTGTGATAGAATGGCTGGTTCATTTAAGCCATAGTTATTTGAATTAAGTCTGTTGACAATAACTCTTGGACTTGAAGCAGTGGACTGCAGTAAAATAGACTATTTTCTATTCCTGGTTTCAGCCAGTGTGAAACATTATTTTTGCATTTTTTTGATGTTGTTGATTTCAGTAATTTAAGGGAGTTGATTTTGTTTTTATTTGTCTATGGTTGGGAGAAAAGGGAGATGATGTTTTTGTGAAATAAATTATTTTATATTAGGAGTTCTCTGACCTACTGATTTTAAGATAAGCCTCCTGTGATCCTGTGACTATATTCCTAGGATGTTTAGAATAAGTTAGAGCCACCCCGAACAGAGCACTACCCGAGTAAGAGTCGGCATCCTAGAAGAACGCAGAAGGGTATATATGGATTGGTGATAATGATGTAGTTATTCATGTCCATATTAGTTTTTCTTTTATTAATTAGTGGATCACAGTGATGGAGAGTGTCAGAGAGTAGCTAGCCGGAGCCTACTGAAGTCTATATGCCGCCTTGAGGTCATGTAAACAGATGTAGAGCATCCCCTGTCATATCACCCTGTAGTGGGGCTTGATGAGCTAGGTAGCATCATGGCGCCGAACGGTGTGGCCAAATTAACAAGTAATTCAGGGGAAAGTAAAGCCAGGAGTTTGTTTAAAGTAAATAATCGAAAATGCTGAGTTTATTTTGCATAGTTAGGTAGAAGCAGCGTTTTCGTGGCGCCCTGATATTTGAATAATTAGTAGCAAACTCCAAATGTATGTTCTAGGACGGCATGAACCGTAAGAGTGATGTCAGTACTTTATTGACAGAACTGGGAAGTTAAAATTAACAGAAGGGTAAACTGAAAGTTTATTCACAAAAGCAAACATCAAATAGGCAGCTCTTCAAGCATATTAAAGTCATTAATGGGATTAACGTAAATTGGGATTAAGCGACTCATTTTATGATTGCAAAAGGTGGGAACGTGAGGCTCCATGCCCCAGTCTTCTCAAATAAGTATTATATTGTGTGATATGGCGTCAGTGGAGGAAATTCGACTCATCATTGAGAGTTCAGTAGCTAGAACAATGGAACAGTTCGAACACTTTAAGAGGGAATGTAGGGAACAGAGTGAATTAAACAATGCACGTATTGCGGAACAAATTGCAGAACAGAGTGAATTAAACAATGCACGTATTGCGGAACAAATTGCAGAACAGAGTGAAATCAACAATGCACGTATAGCGGAGCAGAACGAAATCAACAATGCACGTATTGCGGAACAGTTAGCGGAGCAGATAACGGAACACAGTAAGACAAATAATGCACTACTCGCGGAACAAAATACAGTTACTAACACACAGTTAATGGAACAAATTGCAGAACAGGGTAGGCGGAATAATGAAGTATTAAAAGAGGAATTAACGGAACAAATTGCAGAACAGGGTAGGCTGAATAAGGAAGCATTAAAAGAGGAACTGACAGATAAATTAGCAGAGCAAATAGCTAAAATCACGCTTGAGACTACCACACAGTTAGGTCAAATGGGGACGAACTTAAGGCAATCAATAGCGTTCAGTGAAGAAAAGACGGCAGCGAAACTCATACAGCTAGAAGAAATATGTAACGCTATTACACAAGGGATAAAGATAGAACAATTAGCAATCCAAGCTACCATAAAAGGAGTAGACAACGAGGTTAAGTCTGCGGCAAAACAATTGTACAGCTTAGAAGGAGAGATCATAGAGATTAGAACGGAAATAGACAAGGCAGCTTTGACTTCAGCAGAACGATGGAGCATTCAGGTGAACGAGAATGATGCACTTAAAGAGAGCATCCGTGAAAGCAATTAGATGATAGGAGGCAGGCTCGATCAGCTGGAAAGCGAGAAGAAAGAGGGAAAGAGAAAAGAGGAAAATAGATATGAGGCAATAAGAGTGGAAATAAACAAGACATGCCAACAAATTGGAATTGACGGGAAAGAGGATAGAAAGAAACTCATAGAACAAATGGAAGAAAACCAAAAGAGGATAAAGGAGGTCGAACTGCAGTTACTTGGGAAAATGGAGGTACAAGAACGAAAGATTATTAAGACAGAAATACAGTCTTTGCAACAGCAGGAAATGCTTCTGGAACTAAAAGCCCACAATAGCAGCAAAGGGACAAGCAGTGTGGTTAATCATTTCAACACAAGCCAGACTCAGGTAGAAGGAATGAATGAACTTAGTCCGGGCCGTGCGACCACAGGTAGCGAGAATAATGAAGGGTTTCAAACATTTAGAGGACTTGCTTCAACACCTCAACAGCCGACTGGCAATAATAATAACAATAGCCCAACTACACAGTATGTCCAAATAATTAGAATGCAGGAGGATCGCCCACGAAAATTTAACAATGATGGTTCACAAACGCCGAAAGCTTTTCTAAAAGACTTAGAACACTACCTTACAGACAATAACATTCCTGAGAATAAGAAACTCAGAATAACAGAGAAATTACTTGCGGATAGCGTTCTGACGTGGTTCAGAAGTTTTCGCTACACCTTTGAAGATATGGACACCTTCAAGCATGCATTTTTACGTCGTTACTGGAGCATGTCTATACAACATAATTTAAGGATGGAATTATATAGTAGGAAGTATCATGCGTCACAGCCAACACGTTATTCAGAATATTTTTCGGCTCAGCTACTCAGACTGAAGGATGTGGATATTTTACCACCGGAGTCAGAACTGGTGATGACAATTGGAAAGCAGCTTCCGTTTCCAGTACAACAGTTTTTAATTGCGGCAAACGTCTCGAGCGCACTGCAAGCAGAGGAGGTGTTACGTCAGTTGGATGAGACGTCATTAAATAATCAAAATAGACACGTCAGAGCGAGTGACAGCGCAGCGCTGGTACACCAAGCCGAGCTAGTCAAAACTAGAGAGCAGAGCACCAACACGAATGTTAGCCATAGGAGCGGGAATAATAACGGAAGGTCAGACTCGCCGAAAGAGGAGCAAAGGAGATATGAACCAAGGAACGAGAGGAACTGGCAGCCACAACAGTACAGGAGAGATGAATGGAGAGGGCGTGGTCGCGAAGGTCCATATCAGCATCGCAGATATGATAGAAGAGATAATAGAACGTGGAACCGAGGACGAGATGAGAACCGAGGATATACGGAAGACAGTCGACGGGAGTTGCAAAACAGGCATGAGGCATCACAACGATACCTAGATGAGTTGCATCGCAACCAAGAGACGGAAAAGGATCGCTGGCGAAGGACGATGGAGAATCGCGAGAACCCAGATATGGAAATCACTGGAACAGAGAGTGAATTAGCGCAACAGCATCGCGAAAGCCAAAATGAGAAGAGGAACACAGGGGCTATTAAAAATAAATGTATTAGAGGGTGAAGAAGATAGGCTATATTTCACGCAAGATAAGACACAGTGGTTGATAGCGAACATCGAGGAATGGGTCGCAACTCCTGAGGATTTTACACGTGAAATAATTCAACCGGAACAACATTGTTTGTGGAAATTACCAGTCATCATTACGAGGATAGAAGGACTAAGAGTAAAAGGATTAGTGGATACAGGGGCACAGCTATGTCTAGTATCAGAGGCATTAATTAAAGCTCTAAGCGAGAAACAGAGAATACCTACGATTCCAGTACCACAGGTCAAAATTAGAGGAGTAATTCCCGAAAAATCAGCCGTATGCAAATTTCAGGTACAACTGGATCTAGAAATATTAGGACACACTTTCTCACACGTATTCATGGTGATGAACAAGATGAATGTAAATTTGATTCTGGGGGCGGATTTCCTATATGAGCAACAAGCAGTGATTGACCTGCGCAACAATGTAATTAAATTCAGAAATATGGAAGGATTATCAGCAGTGGGATTGAACATGAATAACCACGGCTTAGATAGAGACGTTGACATTTGGAAGCTGGAGACCATTCCTGAGGAAGAAGAAGAAGAAAGTCAAGCAGATGAAGAGGACTCGAACACAGGACTCCTGGAGGGAAAGCAAGAATTGGAAGATGAAATGTGGTCCATGGCAGTAGAAGAAGATGGCAACAAAGACAGTTTTGAGGCACTTTTGAAAGAAAAATTAAGAGAGGCAAAGCTAAATGATGATGAAAGAAATTGCTTGGCACAAACGCTATGTAAACACTCAGCAGCATTTGATACATTACCGGGAAAAATATTAAATTTCAAGTACGCTATGCAGGTAGATGACTGGACACCATTTAAGAGCCGACTCTACCCAATTCCAGAAAAGCAGCGTGCAGCAGTTAGAAAAATTATAGGTGAGATGCTTGGAGGGGGCATAATTAAGAAAGCTCCAACCCCATATTTGAACGCCATATTAGCGGTGGCGAAGCCAAATGGTTCAGTGAGGTTGTGTCTCGATGCTCGCACCCTCAATGCCAGATTAATAGATGAAACCGACCGGGCACCACTAATTAAGGATGTACTCAAGAAGTTCCATAAGAAGAAAATATATTCGTCTGTCGACCTTGCGAATAGCTATTGGCACATCGAGTTAGAAGAGAAATCACAGCTGTTAACTGGATTTCTATTCGACAATCAGAGTTTCACCTGGTGTCGTTTACCATTTGGAGTTAAGACAGCCGGATCTGCACTAATCCGAGCATTGGATCGAAATTTAACAGAAGAAGTGAAAGACATGACTGTCAGATATGTCGACGATATCTTACTAGCATCAGAGAGCAATGAGGAACACATGCAAAATTTAAGCAAGTTGTTAGAGAACCTAGAAAGGGCAAATTTCAAGATCAATCTAAAAAAATCACACTTTTTTCAGCACGAAATTTTATATTTAGGACATATTGTTGATGGAGAAGGGATCAGGCCCAATCCAGTGAAAATCGAAGCCATTAAAAATTTTCCTCGACCAACCAGAGTCAAGCACATAAGGATGTTCTTGGGAGCCACCAACTTCTTTCGTGAAAACTGTCCAGGATACACCGAAGTAGTAGCACCATTACAAGAGATGCTAAAAAAGAACAACCGTTGGTTTTGGAACGAAGAGTGTGAGAGGTCATTTACAGCCACGAAGGAATTACTGTCAAATAACATCAAACTGGGTTACCCAGATTTTTCGAAGGGGTTTATAATTCAAGCAGATGCATCTTTAGTGGGCATCGGAGCAATGCTTTTCCAAGAAGACGCAGAGAGAACAGCAAACCGCTCATACCTAGCATTCATCAGCAGGAAATTAAGAAAACATGAGAAAAGTTATACCATCTCAGAGCTGGAGCTTTTGGCGATCATATATGCGCTACAACAATGGCGTCGTATTATCTATGGTTTCTCCATAACTATCCGCACTGATCACAAGGCGCTGACTTTCTTATTTAAGACCACCATGGTAAGTGAACGCATCAACAGATGGGCCATTTATGCGCAGCAGTTTGATATACAAATTGAGCACATATCAGGAAAATTGAATGTAATCCCGGATATTTTGAGCCGAAATCCAGAAGAAGAGGCACAGCAGGAGGAAATGTTAGTGCAACACATTGAGCTGACAAACGAAGATCAAGATTTCTTACAAGAACTGAAGAGATTACCGCAGGAACAAGAAAAGGAGCCATGGATGATGCAGATGATTAAATTCCTCAAGAGAGAGATAACACCTGATACCCCAGCATATCGAGAGATTGAAGCTCAAGCGAGAAGTTATTCATACTTCAATAATATGCTCCATAAATTTATAGATGAGGATCATGTCAAGTTACGGATATTGTTACCAGCTTCGTTACAGAGGAAATTAGTGTGGCATACTCATTATACGCTTGGTCACATAGGGTTAGACAAGACACAAGCAACAATAGGTGAAGCTTTCACTTGGCCACGGATGAGGATTACTATACGCGATGTCCTGAAGACATGTGATATTTGCCAGCGCGCAAAACCCAATAACTTCCTCATGAGACAATACCCAAAGCCAATACTGCCACAGAAACCGTTAGAGCTCATTGCTACGGACTGTCTTGGTCCATTGCCAAAAGGACGTAGAGGAGTGCGACATGTCCTTGTATGTGTGGACGTCTTTTCTAAATTTGTTGTTCTATGTGCTATCCAGAAAACAACTTCGAAACAGGTCCTGAGCCGCATCAAGAATCGAGTTATACCTATAATGGGAAAGCCTGAATTTATCCTTTCTGATCATGGAAGTTATTACACATCAGCAGAATTTAAGCGCGGATTAAATGAGCTAGATATCAAGCATGTACTATCTAGCATACGCCATCCACAGGGAAATCCGAGCGAAAGAGTCTTACGTGAGGTCTCGAAGCACATACGCATGTTCATACCTACAGAACATCACCGTTGGGCCGATACATTGAAAAATATTGAGATTTGCATCAATATGACACGTCATGAGTCAACTGGACAAGTACCATACACGTTACACTTGAACCAGCAACCACCGAGATCTTGGACAACAGTACTAGATTGCCCAAGAGATCCGCAGCCAGCACCACAGCTGAGAGTCGAACGGACGATCACCTACATGAGAGAACAAGCTGACAGGAGGCTGAGAAGATTAAAAGGAAAACGCTTTCACAGGGAATTGAACGTCAATGAACTAGTTTTATTGAAGAGGCCACCTATCTCTGATCCAGCAAACAAAGTATTTCATAAATGGTGTTTCCCATACATAGGACCTTATCGGATCATAAGAAATTTGGGGAATAATGCATATAAGATACAGGACGCAAACGGCGGAAGCACATCAGTTGTAAATTGCTCAAACCTCAAATTATATTACAAAAGGGAACCGTTTGATCAACCACGGAATACCGCGGGTGTCAACATTATGGAAATCGAATAAAGATGAGCCAAATGCACGTGGAACGAGGAAGTACCCAGTCATAAACGGACTCGGTGTTTACAGTGGAAGACCGTGAAGCAAGAGGACTGGGCGAGACAGGCGGACAATAGCTAGCTACCTGCAACAGACAGCCGAGACACTAATCTTAGCAAGAATGTGGAGAGGGAGACAAGGATCGTACCAAGGGAATCCCTGCGTGCGACAGCAGTGGCGAACGAAATAAACAATATAAGGAGTGACGACGGAACCTTGCAGCATCCGTGAGGCGGATCGAGATTGAGAAAAAAATCATACGTTCCATATCGATTTTTTTCCTTTGCAGAAGGGCAATGTGACCTTTATGCATCTCTGATAGCATAAAGTCTACATATTATTCCAACAAAATTTAATTCATGTCTCAAAGTCGATGTGAGAATAGAAGTTGCTTGTGAAACTAGAATGACAAAAGGATGGTTCGTACGTGACTTGAAGCAGCTTTCTCCCAGAGCGGACAAAGGTAGCAGGAAAGAGAAAATCCACATCTGGACACCAAATGCGCCAGACAACGCGCGGAGGTCGTTACACTACGCGGGTAAATGCAGAAAACATCAACGATTACCTACCAAATAAACCCCGCCCATTTGAAAGGAATTAGAGCAGTAATTAGAATACAGAAACAGGAATTATACCATCGTACGGGGGATTATCCCAGCCTCTCAGAAATATCGTCAAAATTTAAATCGGATTATTCTGTGATTTTTGCCAGAATTAAAATGAAATGAGGGGGTGGATTTGAAACGACCAATGGCAGTGAGAGACGCTTGACGCGACCAAATCCCGCCGAAATTAAGGGACAATGAAGCAAATTACGGAGCTCATTATATAAGGATCCAACGATCGGATTTTGAATAAAAAGGAGTCATTGAGACATTGGAAATGAGGACGTTCTAAGGAGCTAGTTCGCATATTCATGTGAGTGTTATTTTGGAAATAAATTCTGAAACTCCCCTACTCCACGTCCCTTTAAGAGAAATCGTATAAATAATGGATCGAAACACAGCGAAGTCAGTCTACTTAGGGGCATCACGGGAGGCGGAAGCCTTGGCCCTGAGCGATCAGAAAGTATAGTGATTTTTACAAGTTCTATAAGTCTACTTAGGGGCATCACGGGAGGCGGAAGCCTTGACCCTGAGCGATCAGAATGTATAGTGATTTTTACAAGTTCTATAAGTCTACTTTGGGGCATCACGGTAGGCGGAAGCCTAGGCCCTGAGCGATCAGAAAGTACAGTGATTTTTACAAGTTCTATAAGTCTACTTTGGGGCATCACGGGAGGCGGAAGCCTAGGCCCTGAGCGATCAGAAAGTATAGTGATTTTTACAAGTCCTATAAGTCTACTTTGGGGCATCACGGGAGGCGGAAGCCTTGGCCCTGAGCGATCAGAAAGTACAGTGATTTTTACAAGTTCTATAAGTCTACTTTGGGGCATCACGGTAGGCGGAAGCCCGTGCCTCGAGCCCTCAGAAATTAACGTGATTATTACAAGTTTTATAAGTTCTTAATACGCGCTGTAGAGGCGAAAGCCTGCGATTGAGGCATAAGAATAATTAACATTTTTACAAGTTTATAAGTAGGAGCAAGTATACCTCCGAAATTAGAACATCGCTAAGTATTCGCGAGTGCGAAGTAGAACAGTGCATATCATAACAGTATGACGCAGTTGTAATGATAGCTATATGAGATAGGAGCTTCATGTGCGAGAACCGTGCATTGTGTTAATGGTAATAATTCACAGTGGACCTTTGTTTTGGTGAAATTCTGAGAAAAACCGTGTGTAAATTATCCTCCTATCAAGATGAACCAACTAATGAAGAAGACTGATATCAAGGACCAGAACCGCATCAGGAAATATGAGAGATAAGTAAATATTGTATGGGGCATGTGGGTCATAATGTTTCCCATTATTGGGGTCGGATAAGTTTATCTCGATCATAAGCAGTTATGATAAAAATAGATATTTTAGGCATACCGGGCATGTTTGTGTAGATTTGTGTGTTTATCAGTAATGAGTATTTTTGTGTGTTTTATAACGTAATAAGTATATGAGCATCAAAGTGTTATTTTAAATATGGTTTTGTTTGGGATGTCATTAATCTTGTCGAATGCACAGTCAAGGGAATATTTGTTTGATAGTGCTTATGCACAATGTGATTGTAAAAGCTAAATGGGGAAGACCGCTCGATATTGTGACAAGACCAGTAAGTGACACTGAAATTATGAGAGTAATAAGTATGGTAAGTGATTATCACGCGAAGGTAAGACAAGAATGGCTAGAGGGCATTGTGAGATATATTCAGGTAAGGCTAAGAGTCGATCCTGGGTCGAGCAAAATTAAAGCGGAGGTGATATTCCCGCGTTCTTCGATGATATAGTGGTGAGTGAAAATAATAGCGGAGGTGATATTCCCGCATTCTTCGACGATATATAAATGGTAAGTAAAATGATTGAATTCATTATCAGATGAGAGTCCACTTTAGCTCCGTCGGAAAGGTATTGCATTGCTCGAACCCAAGGCAGGTAAAAGGGAGTCTTTAAGAAACAGGTAGAAATATGGTTAGCCGTCTGAATTCTAAAGCAGCCAGGAAGGTTGTGCCGGCCTGCTGGTTATTACGGTGAAAGTGTGTCTGTCACAAGGTCGAGTCTGTCATTGTATTCTATGAAGGGAGGTAGTCCAACTTCCCGGGGTTTCTCTTTGTGTACCGCTTCAGGTAGCGATGTATTATATTTGTCATTATTGTTGGAGTGCATTCATTATGTTGTTGTTTATTAATAATCACGGCGCACCGGCCGCCGAAGTATTTATTTGGTGCTTCATGTATGTTGACTTGTTTATTTTACTATAATTAACGGAGTTATAGCTCTGAGTGAAGTAGTTGTTTTAAAGTTATAAAAACACACATGCCCGTAACCTAGAATAAATCTATTGCCTTCATTATCTGACTCTTGTGAGGAAAGATGATGATTGTACGAGTAGACATGTCCGATTTCCCAAAGAACAAGTTTTGCAAGTTATAAAAATGAGTGCGCAATATTTATTGTGATAGAATGGCTGGTTCATTTAAGCCATAGTTATTTGAATTAAGTCTGTTGACAATAACTCTTGGACTTGAAGCAGTGGACTGCAGTAAAATAGACTATTTTCTATTCCTGGTTTCAGCCAGTGTGAAACATTATTTTTGCATTTTTTTGATGTTGTTGATTTCAGTAATTTAAGGGAGTTGATTTTGTTTTTATTTGTCTATGGTTGGGAGAAAAGGGAGATGATGTTTTTGTGAAATAAATTATTTTATATTAGGAGTTCTCTGACCTACTGATTTTAAGATAAGCCTCCTGTGATCCTGTGACTATATTCCTAGGATGTTTAGAATAAGTTAGAGCCACCCCGAACAGAGCACTACCCGAGTAAGAGTCGGCATCCTAGAAGAACGCAGAAGGGTATAATATTGTTGCGTGCCACCCCCTAGTGGCACTTTTGTTAACTGGATTACGGTGGGTAGGAAGCACAACACCAATTACTGCTTAAAGAAGTATTTAACTTTATTGCGGCCAGAAAATTACACTAATCAGCAAATACAAGCAATTAGGAACCTTACTCCAGTTTACAAAGTCTCTTGCTTGTGGAGAGCTCTTGCCCCTTTCACTTGTCAACAAACCACAGAAGTTAATTCTGCCGCTAATGAGCCTAGTGGCCTTGACAGAACTACATGCAACTTCTTTCTAATGTGCGCCTACTACAGTACTTACGAGCACTTGCTGCGCGCTGTTCACCAGCTGGGAGAAACAATGTCACTGGATTTCGACACCATAATATCTGACACTCAGTGAAAGCACACTTACTCAGAACACGGCAGTCCCCTGTATGTTCCTCACTTCGCCGCTACACTAGGGGTTTCGCAAGTCACCACACTTCTGTCGCTCAGAATAAACGCTCTCACTAGCTCGTAAAACACAACAACAACAACTGCTTCACGGGTCACTCTTATATAGCAGGCCGGTGACTCAATAAATGGTTCTAGATCCATCCAGGGTCCACGGCTTCTCGAGGTTTCCATCGCTGGTCCAGTCACGAATCTTCTGGACTATCCCTTTGTCTGTAGTAGCCCTGTTGCATAAGGCGCGCGCAATACGGGAGGCGGCCACAGCCCAGCCCAGCCCTGGGGCAGTTGTGACTCATGCGATGAGTGATGACACAAACTCACAGCCGTAACACCACCCCCTTCCTAAAAAGGCTGATCGTCCCGATCAATCATTGGTCCGTCTGTGTCCCTCCGTAGGCTGCCAGGCGATCTCGATGCACGATCTTCATCTTCGCCCTCGGGCTCCGCTGGATCCTGTAGACGACAACGTTGATCCGTTTCACGACTCGGTACGGGCCCTCCCAGGACTTCTGCAGTTTGGGTGACAGGCCTTTCTTCCGTAATGGGTTGAAGAGCCAGACCAGGTCGTCCTCGTGGAATCCGCCGGCATCCGTCTGCTGGTCGTATCGGGTCTTCATTCGGTCGGTCTCGATCCGCAGTTTCCTCCTCGCGAACGCGTGTACGTCCTCCAGTTGGTCGACCAGTTCTTGACAATACTGGCTTACCGGGATCGGATCATTCCCAGGTCGGCCGAAGGCAAGATCGACAGGTAGACGGAGCTCCCTCCCAAACATGGCCCGGGCTGGTGTGCACCCGGTGGCTTCATGCACGGCGGCGCGGTAGGCCAGGAGAAATAGTGGAAGATGCTTGTCCCAATCCCTCTGGTGCTCGCTGACGACTATTCGGAGATGGTTCTCGACGGTGCGATTGAATCGCTCTACCATCCCGTCGGACTGAGGGTGTAGCGGCGTTGTCCTTGTCTTCCGGATCCCCAGCAGCTGGCATAGGTTCTGGAACACTTGCGACTCGAAGTTCCTCCCTTGGTCGGAGTGCAGCTCCAGGGGTACTCCGTACCGGCTGGCGAATTCCTTCACCAGGGTCTCTGCGATCGTCGCGGCTTCTTGGTTAGGGACCGCATACGCCTCCGGCCATTTGGTAAAGTAGTCGCTGACGACTAATATGTAGCGGTTCCCTGCCTCGCTTAACGGGAATGGCCCAGCAACATCGATGGCCACTCTCTCCATGGGGCCGCCCACGTTGTAGGTCTTCAGTGGATCCCATCGTCTTCGTCCTGGGCCCTTGCTGGCTGCGCAATCGTGGCACCTCGCGCAGTGATTCTCCACGTCTGTTCGGCATCCGATCCAGTAGAACCGCTCTCTCAGCTTCTCCAGGGTCTTCTTTATCCCTAGGTGTCCACCAGATGATCCTCCATGCACTTCCTTCAGGACTTCCTCCGTCATAGCCTTTGGAACGACGACTTGTTCCCGAGATGTCTTCTCGTCGGTGCTCTCCCAGGTACGGCAGATGAGGCCATACCTTACAATCAGCGACTCCCACTGTGCCCAGTAGGACTTAAACTTTGGGCTGCAGTCACTCACAATGTTCCACCCGGTTCTGGGGACACAGGCCCTCTTCCATTCGACTATCAGTCCCAGGTCATCATCTTCCGCTTGCGCCCGCGTGAAAGATTCGCGGCTCCAGCTCCCTTGAAGTTCCACGGTAGTCCTTCGGCACTGTATCCCGATGTTCTCCTCCCTTCGGGCACAGAAGGTGCAGTCTTCGGGGCACGGTCTTCGTGACAGGGCGTCGGCGTTAGAATGCAGTTGGCCTTTCCTGTGCTGAATCTCAAAGTTATACTGTTGAAGCCTCTCTAACCACCGCGCGAGTTGACCCTCGGGCTGCTTGAAGTTCAGGAGCCACCGCAGGGAGGCATGGTCGGTCCTGATGAGAAATTCTTGCCCGTACAGGTACTTGTGGAAGTGTTCAATTGTCTTCACGATGGCGAGCAGCTCCTTCCTGGTGACGCAGTAGTTCCTTTCTGGCTTTGACAAGGCCTTGCTGAAGTAGGCCACTACTCTCTCCTCGCCGTCCACTACCTGCGACAGGATTCCCCCTATGCCAAAGTCGCTGGCATCGGTATCGACGATGAACCTTGTTCCAGGTCTGGGGTAGGCCAGAATAGGCGCGGTGCACAGAGCCTGCTTGAGTTGTTCGAAGGCACTGTGACATTCTGCTATCCACGTGAAGAGTTGGTCCTTCTCAGTCACGCGATGTAAAGGTTTGGCGATGTCGGCGAATCCCCTCACGAAGCGACGGTAATAAGTGCAGAGTCCCAGGAAGCTTCGTAGTTGGGACTTGTCCTTCGGAACTGGCCACCCCCTCACAGCTGCGGTCTTCTCTGGGTCGGTGCGCACCCCTTCCTCGGAGACGATATGCCCAAGGTACTGGACCCGCTTCTGGAAGAGCTGACACTTCTTGGAGCTCAACTTCAGCTGGGCAGCCCGTAGCTTCAACAAGATCTCCTTCAGGTTGCTGTAGTGCTCCTCGAAGCTTCTCCCCAGAACGATGACGTCGTCTAGGTAGACCAGGCAGGTCTTCCAGTGTAGTCCCCTCAGAATGGACTCCATTAGCCTTTCGAAGGTCGCAGGGGCGTTGCACAGACCGAATGGCATGACGGTGAACTGCCAGAGCCCGCTGCCCACAGAGAACGCCGTTTTCTCGCGGTCCTTACGGTGGACCTCCACCTGCCAGTAGCCACTCTTCAAATCCAAGGTGGAGAACCATCTTGACCCTGATATGGTGTCCAGCGTGTCGTCGATCCTGGGTAGAGGGTAGCTGTCCTTCTTCGTGACGTCGTTCACCCGCCTGTAGTCCACGCAGAACCTGGTGGAACCGTCCTTCTTCTTCACAAGCACGACCGGAGAACTCCAAGGACTATGTGATGGCTCGATCACCCCTTGCTCCTTCATCTCTTCTACCATCCGGTCGACTTCGGCTTGCTTGGCGAGCGGGACACGTCGGAATGGGGCCCTAATCGGTGCGCTGTCCCCAACGTCGATTCTGTGCTGGACCAAGCTTGTCCTGCCGAAGTCTTTGCTCCCCACGGAGAAGACATCCTGGAATTCGCGTAGCAGGTCCTGAAGTTGGCGTGATTTTTCCTCGTCTAAATGGTCCTGGGATCCTTGGTACAGCTTCTGTAGTTCTTCTGGGAGTGTGCGTCTTCTTCGGTTGTCCGTCTGCAGGTGTCCGTCCGTCGTGTCGGTGATGCGGGCAATCCAGGTAACGGGCTCGCAGACTCCTAGGTTGGTGTCCCGGTGAACCGTAATGTCGTAGTCGTTCAGGTTGGACAGGCGGACGTACGGCCGAGACGTCGTGTTGATGAGGGTCTTGGCAACTAGCAACCCTTTTGTCTGGATGTCCTCATATTTTGGCTCGATGACAGCCGCCACTCCCTCAGCAGTTCCGTCGACAATTACGGCAGCGCTGACTTCCATCCTGGCGGGAACGGTGACGTCTTCTCTCAGCCTTACTCGTCGTGCGGTGATGGACTCGTGCGCAGGTTGCAAAGCAAGTTTCTCACCTCCGAAGTGCAGAGTGTTGGTACTCAGATCCAAGATGATGTTGTTCTGGTCCAGGAAGTCCAGTCCGATGATCACTTCATTTGATACGTCAGCCACAAGCACTGGATGCTTTATCGCCCGTCGACCAATGACGAACTCCAGTGATGCTTCGCCATGTACTGGTGCGGTCTCTCCGGTCGCGGTTATTAGCTGGAGGTTCCTTTGTGTGGGTTGCACTCTCCACTTCGGGATCACGGTGGGATTGACGATGGTCCTCGACGCTCCCGTGTCGATCAGCAGGGGCCAGCTCTCTCCGTTGACGACTCCGTCGACCATCAGGCTGCTATTGTCCCTCCGTAACTTCGTCACACGAACTTGGACTGCCGGGGCTTGACGACTGTCACAAGCCAACCTTTGCTCCCCTAGGCTGGCTGATACTTGCTTTCCTGGGCCGCGCGGTTTCTCTACGACTGACTGTCCCGACGGAAACCCTTGGCGGCGGCGATCACCGCAGTCCTTGCTCAGGTGGCCTCTCTTACGGCAGGTCCAGCAGGTCGGTAGTCCTCTTCCAGGCCGCCTCTCCGGTTGTCCTTCGGCTGCGTTTTTGTTGGTGGTACTGCGATTCTTGAAGAAACGGCTTAGCGCCTCCATCAACTCGTCGGCCAGGGGCTTGGTCTCGTCGGTTTTTACTGGTTCGTCGACGTCCACTTGACGCACCCGCGCGCGCATTCTAGATACCTGCTTTGCCGTCTCGAACTCTAGTGCGTGGCTCAGCGTATCTGCCAGGGTCTTATTGCGCGCGAGTCGCAGCGCCTGTTGAGTGTCCGAGTCCCGTAGCCCGTCGGTGAAAGTCTGCGTCGCTATCTGCTCCAGAAAGTCGGCCGGCGCTGTTGGGTAGGCGAGCCTTACGAGGCGTGCGATGTCCATCTCGAACTCCTGCAGGGTTTCCGCGTTCTTCTCTACCCGGGTCCGGAGCTGCATCTGGTAAGCCTGCTGAAGATGGCTATCTCCATATCGGGACTCCATATGGGCGATCAGTGAAGCGTAGTCCTGGGATCCAGTCGGGATGGCCAGAAGGACGTTAAGGGCGTCACCTCTCAGCGCTAGAATGTGAGCTGTAGCCTTTTCTGTGTTGTTCCAGTTATTTATGGAACAGGCCGCCTCGAACTGACGTAAGTAGGTGCTCCACGGGACCTTTCCGTCGAAGGTTGGGGGCGTCACTCTGCTATGTCCCGTTCCTGATATTCCCGGTGTAACGGCGGGCGGGCGTTGGCGCAGCTCGGCAACTTCCTCTTGTAGGGCTTTGACTCTCTCATCCACCCCGGTCTGCGGGCGTCGGCGCAGCTCGGCGACTTCCTCTTGTAGGGCTTTGAATCTATCTTCCATCCCTGTCGGCGGGAGTCGGCGCAGCTCAGCAAATTCCTTTTGTAGAGCGTTGAATCTCTCTTCCACCCCCATCAGCGGTCGTTGGCACAGCTCGGCAACTTCCACTTGCAAGGCGTTGAATTTCTCCTCCACCCCCATCAGCGGGCGTTGGCGCAGCTCGGCAACTTCCACTTGCAAGGTGTTGAACTTCTCCTCCACTGCCGCGACTTCCTCACGTAGGCCCTGTTCTAATTTCCTTTGGCTCTCCTCTAATTTCGTCAGCAGACACTCTTCCAGATTTTTCTGGCCATCCAGAAATTTGGCGGTTAGGTCCTCTGCTAACTTATTCTGGCTGTCTTCCATCTGCTTCAGGTCCTCCGCTAACTTATTTTGGCCTTCTTCTAATTTGGAAGTTAGGTCCTCTGCTAACTTATTTTGGCTGTCCTTCAGGTCCTCTGCTAACTTCTTCTGGCCATCCTCCATCTTCTTCTGGCCATCCTCCATCTTCTTCTGGCCGTCTTCCATCTTGGTTTCCATGCCATTTAACTTTCCTAGCAGTGCTGCCAATTTCTCCTCCATTTTAGTTGTTTGTCTTGTAAAGGGCATGCACTCACAGGAAAATTAGAGAAAATGACCTGCTCGGGTTTTGAAACCAGGACCGTCAGGTGTTGTGCTTGAGTTCGTAATCCCACTTCTGACACCAGTTGTTGCGTGCCACCCCCTAGTGGCACTTTTGTTAACTGGATTACGGTGGGTAGGAAGCACAACACCAATTACTGCTTAAAGAAGTAATTAACTTTATTGCGGCCAGAAAATTACACTAATCAGCGAATACAAGCAATTAGGAACCTTACTCCAGTTTACAAAGTCTCTTGCTTGTGGAGAGCTCTTGCCCCTTTCACTTGTCAACAAACCACAGAAGTTAATTCTGCCGCTAATGAGCCTAGTGGCCTTGACAGAACTACATGCAACTTCTTTCTAATGTGCGCCTACTACAGTACTTACGAGCACTTGCTGCGCGCTGTTCACCAGCTGGGAGAAACAATGTCACTGGATTTCGACACCACAATATCTGACACTCAGTGAAAGCACACTTACTCAGAACACGACAGTCCCCTGTATGTTCCTCACTTCGCCGCTACACTAGGGGTTTCGCAAGTCACCACACTTCTGTCGCTCAGATTAAACGCTCACACTAGCTCGTAAAACACAACAACAACAACTGCTTCACGGGTCACTCTTATATAGCAGGCCGGTGACTCAATAAATGGTTCTAGATCCATCCAGGGTCCACGGCTTCTCGAGGTTTCCATCGCTGGTCCAGTCACGAATCTTCTGGACTATCCCTTTGTCTGTAGTAGCCCTGTTGCATAAGGCGCGCGCAATACGGGAGGCGGCCACAGCCCAGCCCAGCCCTGGGGCAGTTGTGACTCATGCGGCGAGTGATGACACAAACTCACAGCCGTAACAATATGTCCGTCTTTAAATAAGAACTGCTCATACATTAAGCACACTTACAATGCTAGATTAAACGTGAAATCACTTTTTTCATTTTCTTTGGCCTTTTAGTTCTTTAAGTGGTTGGCAAAATAACCTTTCTTAAATATTGAACACCCATCGTTTAACGTCCTCATACTACTGTACATTTAAAAATGAACAATAGTATGGTAAAAATACATCAAACTTGGTAGCAAGTGTCATATCCGCAGTAAGTAATATTGTGCAAAATACGTATCATGCCATGATTAAGAGTAAATTAACCAAACAAACTGTAATCATTTCAAGTAATAATAACAAAACAATTTTAAACACATCATTTTTTTTGTCGGCTTTGGTGGCGTAGTTGGTAGCGTGCTGAGCTTCTATGCCCAAGATAGCGTGTTCAAACCCGGCCGAAGTCGTCGGATTTGTTAAGAGCGTAAAATATCCCTCAGTATGCCTTCCTTCGGAGGGGAAGTAAAGCCGGCGGCCCCATTTCATAGATTTATGGCATGTTAAAGAATCTTCTACTAATTACACCTGTGTGAAGCTAAATTGTATAGGTTGCTAAGAGCCGACTGGGGTGGCGTCTAGTAGCTAAGTCCTGAACTAGGCCTAGTAGCCGATGACGGCAAAAGTACGAACTAATTGAAAAATTCAAAGTTGCAGTCCTTACTTGAATTAAAAAAACAGATACACACACTAATACAGCCATCACAATTAACACCGGCTATCAGACAGATTCTACACACACCCAAAGTACACGGGGATACATGACCGCGTTGTCGCAGCCCCTAAACTGACGAACCAACCAACCACATCAGTATTTCTAAGTTTATGCCGTATCTTGTGAGGGGTTTCGCCAAGCAACACCGAGATGGGTAACCGGCAAGCTCTTGTTGTCAATTTGGGAACCCAAAAAGTCCTATCGAATGGTGCTCTACCTAAATCATGATCTAGTGCACCTGCGGTACTTAACTACGAGAGGTAAACGCTCAACACCTTTCACCTCCCTATAAAGGCATCCAAAAAGATTGTATATTGGCAATCATGGCCATGCAATTAAAATTCAGGTACATTTATAGGTTAACGCTGTGTCTTGTGCGGGGTTTCCTTGGTCGTGAATGAAGAATACCAATTTTATTCAAATATGTTAGCACAATTGACCAGTGAGATTTATAAGGCAAACTTAATAAACTAATGGGAGAGTCGGTAGAATACGTCACAGTAGTCAGTGAATTTAGGTTGCACATAATAGTAGAACACGACAAAAAGCAGTTAATAATTTGCAAAGAGAAGAATTCAACTAACAAAAAAAATCTAAAAACAGTCACATACAATGAGCGACGCAGGGACTATAAAATTAGACTCAAAATCACAATCGTTCTCACCCCCATAATCCACCTATATGAATAAAATAGTTCATGTTCGCGTGTAGCAATGCAAGGAGCAATATTCGGTGGGAACGACGAATCCCGCGTTTTAAGGCCCTAAAACGGACGGTTTTCGAGATATTGCATGAATACTATACCCGCTCTGTGAAATTGATAAACGTTGTCTTACCAACGCCATTTCACGAGGTCTCATTCTGCTTTCATTCAGTCTCTGTAAGAGATAATATTTGCATGAAGGAATAACAGACTGTTAAACAGATAGACGTCAGTGTCGAGAATTTCATCCGTATAAAAGAAAAGAGCCTAAAATATGGTATTGATTCTGACCGAAAAAGAGAAAAATCGTGGGAAATAATTACTTCTTCGTTACTGGAAGTCATGAGATTAAACTTGCTGTATAGAGCTATAAAAGACCTTTCGTACGACATATCACACGAGTAAATCGAAGGTAAATATAATAGGGCACCCACTGGTCCCCTTAAGCGCATTGGATGTTTTGTTGAAATGTACATCCTAAAATGATTCCGGGATATTCTTATAGCCATTTGCAAATTTTGAACGAAATCTGTCGATCCGTTTTTAATTGATGGAGGAACAAACAGTCAGACAGAAGGATAAAAGTACAATCGCTATATATAAAAAAATGAAAGTTTGTCTGTTTTTTCTGAATTTCCACGGAAATTTGCATTATTTGCTCGTTTCGGACTGTTTATTGACGGTTGCGCACAAAAAGAAAATTTCTGTCTGTCTTCTGTCTGTCTGTGTGTGTGTCTGTGGACAACTATGAGTCCTTATAACTTGAGAACGGCTGGGTGGATCAACGTAAAACATGGTACTGATATCCATCAGAGGCAAGACACTAATCATTGATGTAACTCTTCTCTGTACCTCTCATAAAAGAGGGCCTACCCCTTAAGATGAAAGCTGAAATGGGCGTAGAAAATCGAGGCAAAGCTCATTTTTAGCGTCTCAATGTGAGAAACAAAACTCGGGAATCCTACGGGCCCCGAAAACCACATTTTAAGGTCCTAAAACCAACAGTTTTTGAGATATACCCAGAAAAATAATTTCATTTATTAAGCTACTAGCAGAAATACCCGTTCTTCGAACGGTGTTATATATTAACACCAGACATAATCAATTGAGCTACTGTTGCAATGGTTAGCGGTGTGTCATTCCTTCATAAGTTTATCAGAACGAAGTTAGTTTTCTGGGAATATCACACACACTGTTAATTTAAGGGCCTTATTTTCGGAGACCCCTTATTGACTCGCGAATTTTGTGTCTCGCAACGAGAAGCGCAACATAGGCTTTAATCGTCCTTCTAGGATAATTTTTATATTTCGCCTATTTTAGCATGTATTTTGAGAAGTGTTTCCCTATATCCACCCTTCTACTGGATGAAAAGTACGGTGATGAGTTTTATAAATGATTGGTGTATTGACTCGTGTTTACCATACCTAATTTTACGATGCACCAAGCATCCGAACACGATTTATAGGCGTACATAAAGATACACAGAAAGACAGACAGACAATTCTATTGTCTACAACATATCACCCAGATATCCAAATATGGGTATATCTGCCATACAGTATCAAACAAAATCATCCTTACGATGAACCCGTATGTCGACAAAAAAAAAAAAGATTGGTTAAAATGTGCTCTCAAACTAAATTCACCTAACGTGTACTTTCTGACTTGAAATAGAATTGTAAGCCTTGTAGACGAAACGCAATACACGTCACATAAAAACTAACCCTCTACGTTGTGTTAGGTCCCCATACACAGGAAGACCTCTTTCATAAATTATAAAGGCTTGTGGTGCATGAATATTCAGGTTCATTAGCCTCAAATGGCCCAAATTCTTAAAAGCCGCAAAAATGCTGATTCAATTCAGGATTTTTTGAAAATAATGTTGCTGTTTGGAGATATAATAGACTTTCTGTACTATATGTCGCACGTGAAATTGCATGAAAAAATTCTAGGTTACCCCTTGACCCCCTTAATTGCATTGACGAATTATACAGTCTACGTTGGTTCCGTGATAACCTTATAGCCATTTGCAAACTTTCACAGAGATGTAATAAATGGAGTAGCCTAATAATAATATCGTATGGCCTCGGTGGCCGGGTGCAAGCGTCGTAATTTGACACCCAGAGGGTAGCTTGCATGTCGAAATTTCGTTGTTCCTTGAATCACTATGAAAGTCAAGGAGGGTAGGTATCTAAGCTCCTTGAAAACTATAGCACTTTCTAGTAGAGAAATTAGGAAATTTAGTGTTGGCGGAAACTGCTGAGATTAATTTTGCCATTATGAACACGGCCTACTGAATTCAAATGGGTTCTTTGACATGCCAACATCGTATGACATGCGAGTCGTATTTTTGCCGCCTTTCAAAAATCACTTACCACGGCCAGGAGTGAACCTGCAATCTTGGGGTTAGTACACCGACACGCTATCCACTCACCCACCGTGGCAAGGTATAAATGGAGTGGAATTGCTTCTTACAGAAATAGATGTAAAGTTGGATGCCACTCCTTGATATAATGTTGTCATGGTTACCGATTTCCATTCCTTCATTAGTTTGTTAAATTAAATTAAATTAGTTTTCAGGGAATATTTCAGAAACTGTTGGTTTTAAAGCCTTGTAATGTAGTTTTCGAGGCCCCCAAGTTTTGTTTCTGGCACCGAGGGGCTTTGTCTCCTCGTTGTACGCCATAATATAATACTAATAATAATAATATAATATAGGGATAGGAATATAATAGACCTGCCGTACCACACCCGCAGGTGTAAATCGCGTGAAAAAAATCTCGTGTACCCCTTGACCCCCTTAAGCGCATTATACGTACTGATGAATTTTACAGCTTAATTTCTTTCCGTGATAACCTTCTAGCCGTTTGCAAACTTTCACACCAATGTAATTAATGGAATTGCATTGCGTCTTACAGCAATAGATGGACCTCTGAGAATCTGTTGCCATGGTTACCGGCTTGAATTCGTTCATTAGTTTATTAAATGAAATTAGTTTTCTGGGAATATCTCAAAAACGGTTGGTTTTAGGGCCTTAAAATGTGGATTTCGGGGACCCTTTAGGGCCCCCGAGTTTTGTCTCTCACATTGAGGGGCTGAAAATGATCTTTGTCTCGTCCTTCTACTCCTATTTTAGCATGTATTTTAAGGGAGTAGGCCCTCTTTTATGAGAGGTACGGAGAAGGGTTACATCAATGATTAGTGTCGTGCCTCTGATGGAAATCTGTACCAAATTTTACGTTGATACACCCAGCCGTTCTCGAGTTATAAGGGAACAAAGTTGTCCACAGACAAACAAACAGACAGATAGACCAAAAAATTATTTTCGCGCGCATCCTTAATAAAACAGTCTGAAACGCGTAAATAACTCAAATTTCCGTAGAAATTGCGAAAAAAAAACATACAAACTTTAATTTTTATGTATGTAGAGATATACTGCACCGCTCGGTGTTGACCGTGTTTTATTGCACAAATTTAGGTTTTACTCGCTAACCGTTGGAGATACACGAAAAGTGATAAGGACCTTTTGGATAGCAAATTAAATGGTAAATCTTGTGTATGGATCAAAAGTTTGTTATTTCTTAGCGTTCTCGTTTTATTCGATATGGAACTATGAAATTTTGAAACCAAAGGGTGTAGTGACGTTACTAAAATGGTCGCCATTTTTTAATAGTGCAAAATATCGAAATTAAAAGTATCCTATATGTAAACATGGTAAATCAGCTACATCCATGCAAAATGTCATTTAAATCGGACCAGTGGTTCTTGCGTTATTGAGTAACACACAGACAGACAGACAGACAGACAGACAGACAGATAGAAAGACAGACACACACCATCTCATTTTTATATATTAGTACTAGCAGAAGTACCCGTTCTTCGAACGGTGTTATATATTAACACCAGACATTATCAATTGAGCTACTGTTGCAATGGTTAGCGGTTTGTCATTCCTTCATAAGTTTATAAGAACGAAGTTAATTTTCTGGGAATATGACACACACTGTTAATTTAAGGGCCTTAAAATGTGGTTTTCGGAGACCCCTTATAGACTCGCGAATTTTGTGTCTCACAATGAGAAGCGCAACATATGCTTTGATCGTCCTTCTAGGATAATTTTTATATTTCGCCTATTTTAGCATGTATTTTGAGACGTTTTTCCCTATATCCACCCTTCTACTGTATGAAAAGTACGGTGAGGAGTTTTATAAATGATTGGTGTATTGACTCATGTTTACCATACCTAATTTTACGATGCACCAAGCATCCGAACACGATTTATAGGCGTACATAAAGATACACAGAAAGACAGACAGACAATTCTATTGTCTACAACATATCACCCAGATATCCAAATATGAGTATATCTACCATATGTATCAAACAAAATCATCCCTACGATGAACCCGTATGTCGACAAAAAAAAAAAAAGATTAGTTAAAATGTGCTCTCAAACTAAATTCACCTAACGTGTACTTCCTGACGTGAAATAGATTTGAAAGCCTTGTAGACGAAACGCAATACACCTCACATAAAAAATGACCCTCTACGTTATGTTAGGTCCCCATACACAGGAAGACCTATAAAGGCTTGTGGTGCATGGAAATTCAGGTTATTTAGCCTCAAATGGCCCAAATTCCTAAATGCCGCAAAAAATGCTGATCCATTCAGGAATTTTTGAATATAATGTTCCTGTTTGTTGATATAATAGACTTTCTGTACTATATGTCGCACGTGAAATTCCATGAAAAAATTCTAGGTTACCCCTTGATCCCCTTAATTGCATTGACGAATAATACAGTCTACTGTATGTTGGTTCCGTTATAACCTTATAGCCATTTGCAAACTTTCACAGAAATGTAATAAATAGAGTAGCCTAATAATAATAATATAGTATGGCCTCAGGTGCCGGGTGCAAGCTTCGTAATTTGACACCCAGAGGGTAGCTTGCACGTCGAAATTTCGTTGTTCCATGAATCACTATGAAAGTCAAGGAGGGTAGATATCTAAGCTCCTTGAACACTATAGCGCTTTCTAGTAGAGAAATGAGAAACTTTGTGTTGGCGGAAACTCCTGATGTTAATTTTGCCATTATGAACACGGCCTACTGAATTCAAATGGGTTCTTGGACATGCCAACGTCGTATGACATGCGAGTCGTATTTTTGCCGCCTTTCAAAAATCACGTACAGGCCGGACGTTTGTTTTAGACGATTTCCCTTGACCTTGAAGCCTGCGGGTGAGCCTGTACACAGTCACTCTCTCACCTTATCACTTCACATTTGTCACCACCGATCTGATGTAATGGAATTCCAGATTTGAGCAGACAGTACAGTCCACGTCGAAGTATTGTGTGACACGGAGTACACGTTACGTAGTTACGAACAGAACTTCATTATATTTGCCAGTGACTATACTTCAGCAATAGTGTGAAACAGCTTTATCAATCATCGGAGCGCTTGGGGCAGCTGATAACAACACAGGTACTGTAGAAACTCGCCTCCAGGCTTCCATTATGATTTTTCACTCGTTTAAAACAAACGTCCGGCCTGTACCACGGCCAGGAGTGAACCTGCAATCTTGGGGTTAGTAGACCGACACGCTATCCACCCACCCACCGTGGCAAGGTATAAATGGAGTGACATTGCTTCTTACAGAAATAGATGGAAAGTTGGATGCCACCCCTTGAGATAATGTTGTCATGGTTACCGATTTCCATTCCTTCATTAGTTTCTTAAATTAAATTAAATTAAATTAGTTTTCTGGGAATATTTCAGATACTGTTGGTTTTAGAGCCTTATAATGTAGTTTTCGAGGCCCCCAAGTTTTGTTTCTGGCACCGAGGGGCCTTGTCTCCTCGTTGTACGCCATAATATAATACTGATAATAATAATATAATATAGGGATAGGAATATAATAGATATAATAGGTGTAAATCGCGAGAAAAAATTCTAGTGTACCCCTTGACCCCCTTAAGCGCATTATACGTATTGATGAATTTTACAGCTTAATTTGGTTCCGTGATAACCTTCTAGCCGTTTGCAAACTTTCACACCAATGTAATTAATGGAATTGCATTGCGTCTTACAGCAATAGATGGACCTCTGAGAATCTGTTGCCATGGTTACCGGCTTGTATTCGTTCATTAGTTTATTAAATGAAATTAGTTTTCTGGGAATACCTCAAAAATGGTTGGTTTTAGGGCCTTAAAATGTGGATTTCGAGTTTTGTCTCTCACATTGAGGGGCTGAAAATGATCTTTGTCTCGTCCTTCTACTCCTATTTCAGCATGTATTTTAAGGGGGTAGGCCCTCTTTTATGAGAGGTACGGAGAAGGGTTACATCAATGATTAGTGTCGTGCCTCTGATGGATATCTGCACCAAATTTTACGTTGATACACTGAGCCGTTCTCGAGTTATAAGGGAACAAAATTGTCCACAGACAAACAAACAAACAGACAGACAGACCAAAAAAATATTTTCGCGCGCTTCCATAATAAAACAGTCTAAAACGCGTAAATAACTCAAATTTCCGTAGAAATTGCGAAAGAAACATACAAACTTTAATTTTTATGTATGTAGAGATACACTGCACCGCTCGGTGTTGACCGTGTTTTATTGCACAAATGTAGGTTTTACTCGCTAACCGTTGGAGATACACGAAAAGTGATAAGGACCTTTTGGATAGAAAATTAAATGATAAATCTCGTGTATGCATCAAAAGTTTGCTATTTCTTAGCGTTCTCTTTTTATTTGAAATGGAAATATGACATTTTGAAACCAATGGGTGTAGTGACGTCACATATGTGGGTTTTACTCGCTAACCGTTGGAGATACACGAAAAGTGATAAGGACCTTTCGGATAGGAAATTAAATTTTGAAGCTCGCATGTGCCATCAAAAGTTTGCTATTTCTTAGCGTTCTCTTTTTATTTGATATGGAAATATGAAATTTTGAAACCAAAGAGTGTAGTGACGTCACTAAAATGGTCGCCATTTTTTAATAGTGCAAAATTTCGAAATCAAAAGCATCCTATATGTAAACCTGGTAAATCAGCTACATCCATGCAAAATTTCATTTAAATCAGACCAGTGGTTCTTGCGTTATTGAGTAACAGACAGACAGACAGAAAGACACACACCATCTCATCTAATATATAAAAGTGAAAGTCTGTATGTATGTATGTATATATGTTGGTTCCGTATACAAATCTACACCGTTCCACCAATCTCAACCATATTTTGCATACACATAGTTTAGGACCCAGAAGGAACCGCTGGCTGCATGCATTTTCGATAGTCTTTCTCATTCTTCTGATTTCGGCCCTTTTCACTCAAAAACAGGCTAATCAAATCATAAAATATACTCATGAAGGAATGGCAAGGCAGATAGTTTCCATGGCAACATAGCTCAAGTCGAGACACGGCCGACTTGATGCCAATTGCGCCTAGCACTACCGGTATAGAAAATGAGGATCTTTACTTGAAATCCCGTTAGTTACTCAACTGCTCACACAGCACTGTCAACCGAGTTTAGCATAACAAAGACTTGACACTATCTTCTTTCTACTATATATTTGTCAAATACCACTCACTCACTCACTCACTCACTCATTCATTTATTCATCACGAAATCTCAGAAACCACCGAACGGATTGGAATGAAATCTGGTATGCAGCTTCCTCAAGGGCCGCAAATGCCCACTAAGAGAGAAATTTTGGCTATTCAGACTCTAAAGGGGTGTTAAGGGGGTAGACCTGCATTTAATTGAATAGCAATATCTCCCGATTGGTTTCATGGGGGGATGTGATACTCGGCATATAAACTCATCATTAAAAATAAGAAGACATGTGTCTGAGGGTTTTTCGATGCGGTGTATATTATGATGTGAAAGGGGTGAAAATTGGGGATTAAAAGATTCTTAACGGAGCGTGTGTCTCTTAAACGACATAAGCGAGGAGTATGAAACACAGCGAAAAAAAAATCAACATAAAAAAGATGTAAATATGTGTTTGACAGTTTTTTCATAAATCCAATTTAAGGGGCCCATGGGGAGAGATGAAATTCTGGGGGGGGGGAACAGGAAAGAAAGTGTAATAACTGATTGACTGACTGGCTCACTCATCAAACTCAGGGGGGAAAAGCTGCTTTAAAGTAAGTAAATAGATGTTCGACAGTTTTTTTTCATAAATCAAATTTAAGGGGTTCATGGGGAGGGGTGAAATTCTGAAAAAAGAAAATTGAAAGAAAATGTCCAGACTCACTCACTTACTCACTCACTCATCATCGCCTAGCCAAAATTATTGAAGTTAGAAACATGACAGTTTGGGGATATGTTCATTGTATGTCAAAACCGTCTACTAAGGGAGGATTTTCGGATATTCAGGTTCTAAAGGGGTCTTAAGGGGGTTAAACCTGCATTTCATTGAATAACAATATCTCCCGATTGGTTTCATTGGGGGATGTGATACACGGCATATAAACTTATCATTAAAAATAACAAGACACGTGTCTGGGGGTTTTTTGATGTGTTTATGAGGTTAAAGGGGTGAAAAGTGGGGATTGAAAGATTCCTAACGGAGCGTGTATCTCTTAAACGACATAGGCGAGTAGTTTGAAACTCAGCGGGAAAAAAATCAGCATAAAAATAAGTAAATATGTGTTTGACCGCTTTTCCATAAACCCAATTTAAGGGGCCCATGGGGAGGGGTGAAATTCGGGGGGGGGGGACAGGAAAGAAAGTGTCCTAACTGATTGACTGACTGACTCACTCATCAAACTCAGGGGGGAAAAACTGCTTTAAAGTAAGTAAATAGTTTTTCGAAAGTTTGTTTTTCAATCAAATTGAAGAGGTTCATCGGGAGGGGTGAAATTCTGAAGAAAAAAAAAATGAAAGGAAATGTCCTGACTCTTTCACTCACTCATCATCGCCCAGCCAAAAATATTGGAAACATAACATTTCGGGGATATGTTCGTTGTATGTCAAAACCGTACACTAAGGGAGGTTTTTTGGATATTCGGGTTCTAAAGGGGTCTTAAGGGGGTTAAACCTGCATTTCATTGAATATCAATATCTCACGAGTGGTTTCATTTGTGGATGTGATACTCGGCATATAAACTAATCATTAAAAATACGCAGACATGTGTCTAAGCGTTTTTCGATGTGGTGTATTATTATGAGGTGAAAGGGCTGAAAAGTGGGGGTTGAAGGATTCCTAATGGAGCGTGTAGGCCTATCTCTTAAACGACATAGGCGATAAATTTGAAACTCAGCGAAAAAAAAATCAGCTTAAAAAGTAAGTAAATCGGTTTTCGACTGTTTTTTCATAAATTAATTTAAGGGGCCAATGGGGTGGGGTGAAATTCTGGGGAAAAAAGGAGAGAAAGTGTCCTAACCGACTGACTCAGGAGAAGAAGACAGCTTAAGAAATAAGTTAATAGGTGTTCAAGCGTTTTTTAATCAATCCAATTTAAGGGGCCCATGGGGAGGGGTGAAATTCTGGTAAAATAAATGAAAGAAAATGTCCCGTCTGACTCACTCACTCATCACGCCCAGCGAAAACTATTAAAGTTGGAAACATGAAATTTTGGGAATATGTTCGCTGTATGTCGAAACCGTTAACTAAGGAATGATTTTTGTTTATTCGGGTTTTAGAGACGTGTCAAGGGGGTAAACGTGCATTTCATTGAATAACGATATCTCATGAGTTGTTTGTTTGGGGATGTGATATTCGGTATATAAACTAATCATTAAAAATAATCAGACATATGTCTAAGGGTTTATCGATGTGGTGTATATTATAAGGTGAAAGGGGTGAAAATTGGGGGTTGAGGGATTCTTGACGGAGCGTGTATCTCTGAAACGACATAGGCGTGAAGTTTGAAATTCGGTGGGAAAAAACAGCTTAAAATACAAGTAAATAGGTGTTCGAACGTTTTTTCATAAATCCAATTTAAGGGGCCCTTGGAGAGGGGTGAAATTCTGGGGGAAAAAAAACAGGAAAAAAGTGTCCTAACTGATTGACTCACTTACTCACTCATCAAACTCAGGGGGAAAACAGCTTTAAATAAGTAAATAGGTGTTTGACCGTTAGTTTCATAAATCCAATTTAAGGGGTTCATGGGGACGGGTGAAATTATCAAAAATAAATGAAAGAAAATGTCCTGACTGACTCACTCACTCATCATCGCCCAGCCAAAATTATTGAAGTTAGAAACATGACATTTTAGGGATATGTTCGTTGTATGTCGAAAACGTCCACTAAGGAAAGAGTTTTGGATATTCAGGTTCTAAAGAGGTGTTAAGGGGGTAAACGTGCTTTCCATTGAATAACAATATCTCACGAGTGGTTTCATTTGGGGATGTGATACTTGGCACATATAATAATCATTAAAAATAAGCTGACACATGTCTAATGGTTTTTCGACGTAGTGTATATTTTGAGGTGAAAGGGATGAAAAGTGGGGGTTGAAAGATTCCTAACTGAGCGTGTATCTCTTAAACGACATAGGGAGGAGTCTGAAACTCGGAGGAAATCTATCAGCTTAGAAATAAATAAATAAATGAATAAATAAATAAAATAAATAGGTGTTCGACCGTGTTTTCATAAATGCAATTTAAGGGGCATATGGGGAGGGGTGAACTTCTGGAAGAAAAACGTCCACTAAGGAAGGATTTTTGGATGTTTGCTCTCATTGACCAACCAAAACTATTAAAGTTAGAAGAATGATATTTTGGGGATATGTTTGTTGTGTGTCGAAAACGTCTACTAAGGAGTGATTTTTGGGTATTCAGGTTCTAAAGGGGTGTTAACGGGGTTAAAACTGCATTTCATTGAAAAACAATATGATACGACTATGACGCGAGCGAAGCGAGGCTAAAATTGAGATGGTGTGTGTCAGTGTATTACTCAATCTCGCAAGTACCACTGGTCCGATTTACGTGAATTTTACATGGAAGTAGCTGATTTACCTGGTTGACATATAGGCTACTTTTGATTTCAATACTTTGCACTATTTAAAATGGCGACCATTTTAGTGACGTCACTACACCCTTTGGTTTCAAACTTTCATATTTCCATTTCAAATAAAAAGAGAACGCTAAGAAATATCAAACTTTTGATGGCATATGCGAGGTTTAAAATTACATTTTCTATCCGAAAGTTATCTGCAACTGTTAGCGAGCAAAACCTAAATTTGTGCTATAAAACACGGTCAACGCCGAGCGGTGTAGTTGGACAAAATGTTCCATCCTTAATCTCCCTCTGCGCAGCACCTCGCCTATCCCCTGTTTTAACTGTCACCTTCACATTTTAATTTATTTATGACGCGTAGCGAAGCACGGGTACTTCAGCTAGTTTTTATATATTGGTATGATGATTGAAAGAATGCAAGTCGGTAACCATGGTAACACAATTTCTGAAGTCCATCTATTTCTGTAAGACGCAATGCCATTCCATTTATTACATTACTGTGAAAGTTCGCAAACGGCTATAAGGTTATCACGGAACCAATTTAAGCTGTAAAATTCATCAATACGTATATAATGCGCTTAAGGGGGTCAAGGGGTACTCCTGAATTTTTCACGTGATTTACACGGGCCGGTGTGGTACTAAAGGTCTATTATATCGCTATCCCTATATTATTAAATTATTATTATGATTATTATTATTATATTATGACGTACAAGGACGAGACAAAACTCATTTTCAGCCCCTCGGTGGCTCGGAGGCTATTACATCTGTCTGTCTGTTTGTCTGTCTGTCTCTCTGTGGACAAAGTAGTTACCTTATAAGTCGAGAACGGCTGGGTGGATCAACGAAAAATTTGGTACAGATATCCTTCATAGGCACGACACTAATCATTGATATAACTCTTCTATGTACCTCTCATAAAAGGGGGCTTACCCTCTTAAAATTCTTGCTGAAATAGGCGTAGAAGGGCGAGACAAATCTGATTTTCAGCCCCTCAATGTGAGAAACGAAACTACCACATTTTAAGGCCCTAAAACCAACAGTTTTTGAGATATTTCCAGAAAACTAATTTCATTTACTACAATAACGGAAGAATGCAAGTCGGTAACCATGGCAACGGAATCTCACAGGTCCGTCTATCGCTGTAAGACGCAATACAATTCCATTTATTAGCCTACTTTCGATTTTTGCAAAAAAATGAAACTAGACTTATGAGATCAACACAGGGCCAAAAATTGTGTGTCTGTCTGTGGGTGTGTGTGTGTGTGTGGGTGTGTGTGTGAGTGTGTTAGTGGACTCTGAAAGTCTGTCCCCCCCCCCCCCCCCTATCAATTCGAATACGGTGAATCCGAATTGAACGAAATTTGGTACAGAGGTAGCACTAGCAAAGGGTACCTCAGTGTCATGTTATATATCGCCGGCATCTTGACGTAAACGTAATGGCGGCCACCCAAATATTCAAAGCTTAAATAAAATTACGACCAACCTATTCATCTGATTTCTACCAAATTTTGTAACGTTATACCTTTATGGATGAAGAATCTTTCGACTAAACTACGAGGTCATCTACCCCTATAATTTGCGGATGGCGGCCATGTTTGTGTGCAAATTGATTCCCCCTATCTTTTCAAACACGGTGAAAAGGAATTGAAACGAAATTTGGTACAGAGGTAGCACTAGCAAAGGGCACCTCAGTGTCATGTTTTAAATCGCCGCCATCTAGACGTAAACGTAATGGCGGCCACCCAAATGTTGAAACCTTAATTCAAATTACGACCAACCTATTCATCCGATCTCTACCAAATTTTGTTACCTTATACCTTTATGTTCGAAGAATCTCTTGACCAAACTACGAGGTAATTTGCCGTATAATTTGCGGATGGCGGCCATGTTTGTCTGCAAATCGATTTCCCCTATCTTTTCATACACGGTGAATCTGAATTGAATGAAATTTAGTACAGAGGTAGCACTAGTAAAGGGCACCTCAGTGTCATGTTCTATATCGCCGCCATCTTGACGTAAACGTAATGGGGGCCACCCAAATGTTCAAAGTTTAAATCAAATTACGACCAACCTATTCATCTGAATTCTACCAAATTTTGTAACATTATACCTATGTGTATGGAAAATCATTTGACCAAACTACGAGGTCATCTGCCCAATAATTTGCGGATGGCGGCCTTATTTGTGTGCAAATCGATTCCCCTTATCTTTTCAAACACGGTGAAACGGAATTGAACGAAATTTGGTACTGAGGTAGCACTAGCAAAGGGCACCTCAGTGTCATGTTTTAAATCGCCGCCATCTTGACGTAAACGTAATGGCGGCCACCCAAATGTGCAAAGCTTAATTCAAATTACGACCAACCTATTCATCTGATCTCTACCAAATTTTGTAACATTATACCTTTATGTATGAAGAATCTTTTGACCAAACTACGAGGTAATCGCTCAATAATTTGCGGATGGCGGCCATGTTTGTCTGCAAATCGATTCCCCCTATCTTTTCAAACACGGTGAATCCGAATTGAACGAAATTTAGTACAGAGGTAGCAGTAGTAAAGAGCACCTCAGTGTCATGTTTTATATTGCCGCCGTTTTGACGAAAACGAAATGGCGGCAACGCAAATGATCAAAGCTTAAATCAAATTACGACCAACCTATTCATCTGATCTCTACCAAATTTTGTAACGTTATACCTTTATGTACGAAAAATCCTTTGACCAAAGTAAGAGGTCATCTGCCCAATAATTTACGGATGGCGGCCATGGTTGTGTGCAAATCGATTCCCCCTATCTTTTCTTACATGGTGAAACCGAATTGAACGAAATTTGGTGCAGAGGTAGCACTAGCAAAGGGTACCTCAGTGTCATGTTTTAAATCGCCGCCATCTTGACGTAAACGTAATGGTGGCCACCCAAATGTTCAAAGCTTAATTCAAATTACGACCAACCTATTCATCTGATCCCTACCAAATTTTGTAACTTTATATCCTTATGTATGAAGAATCTTTTGACCAAACTACGAGGTCATCTGCTCAATAATTTGCGGATGGCGGCCAAGGTTGTGTGCAAATCGATTCCCCCTATCTTTTCAAACACGGTGAATCCAAATTGAATGAAATTTAGTGCAGAGGTGCCACTAGCAAAGGGCACCTCAGTTTCATGTTTTATATCGCCGCTATCTTGACGAAAACGTAATGGCGGCCACCCTATGTTCAAAGCTTAAATCAAATTACGACCAACCTATTCATCTGATCTCTACCAAAGTTTGTAACAGTATACCTCTATGTGTGAAGAATCTTTTGACAAAACTACGAGGTCATCAGCCAAATAGTTTGCAGATAGCGGCCATGTATGTGTGCAAATCGATACGCCATATCAATTCAAACATGGTGAAACCGAATTGAATGAAATATTGTACAGATATAGCACTAGAAATGGGCACCTCATATTCATTTTTAATATCCGTATAGCACGTTGTGTTTCAGCAAGCTATTACAACCAACATTCAATTATACTCCTTGATAAGGACAAAGAGTTATATCAATACCCATGCATTTAGGAGAACGTAGGCTGTATGTTCTTTACTGAACATCTTGTTACATTACTGAGATAGTTTGCAAACGGCTATGAGGTTATAACGGAACCAAATTAAGCTGTACAATTCATCCATGTCATATAAAGCGCTTAAGGGGGACAAGGGGTACTCTAGATTTTTTTTCACGCGAATTACACTTGCGGGTGTGGTACGGAAGGTCCATTATATCCCTATCCCTATATTTTTATATTATTATTATAATTATTATTTTTATACTACGGCCTACAACGACGAGACAAAGCTTATTATGAGCCCCTTGGTGTCAGAAACAAAACTCGGTGCCCCTAAATAGCCGTAAAGCGTCCCCGAAAACTGCATTTTAAGGCTCTAAAACTAACAGTTTCTAAGATATTCCCAGAAAACTAATTTCATTTAATAAACTAATGAAGGAATGCAAGCCAGTAACCATGACAACATTCTCTCAAAAGGTGACATCCAACTTTCCATTTATTTCTGCAAGAAGTAAAGCCACTTCATTTATTAAATTTCTGTGAGTGTTTTCAAATGGCCATAAAGTTATTACGGAATCAACTAAAACTATAAAATTCATAATATGCTTAAGGGGGTCAAGGGGTACCCTAGATATTTTTCACACGACATAAATGTGCGATGTATCGTACAGAAGGTCTATTATATTTCCAAACAGAAATATTATTTTCAAAAATTCCTGAATTGAAACAGTTTTTTTTTAAAGAATTTGGGCCATTGGAAGCTAAAAAAAACTGAATTTTCATGCACCACAAGCGTTTGTAATTTATTAAAGGGGTCTTCCTCTGTATGGGGACTTGACATAACAGTGAAGATCAGTTTTATTTGACGTGTATTGCGTTTCGTCTACGAGGTTTTCAATTTTATTTTCACGTCAGGAAGTACACGTTAGGTAAATTTAGTTTCAGAGCATATTTTAACTATTCATTTTTCTTTGTCGACAAACAGGTTCCAAGCCTCTAACCATTGGAACAGTAGCTCAATTGATTACGTCAGGTTATTAATACCGAAGACCGTTCGAAGAATGGGTACCTCTGCTAGTCATTTATAAAACTCTTCACCGTACGTTTCATACAGTAGAAGGGTGGATACAGGGAATAACTTCTCAAAATACATGCTAAAATAGGCCAAATATAAAAATTATCCTAGAAGGACGACCAAAGCATATGTTGCGCATCTCAACGTGAGACACAAAATTCGGGAGTCTATAAAGGGTCTCCGAAAACCATATTTTTAGGCCCTTAAATTAACAGTGTGTGTGATATTCCCAGAAAACTAACTTAGTTCTGATAAACTTATGAAGGAATGACAAACCGCTAACCATTGCAACAGTAGCTCAATTGATAATGTCTGGTGTTAACACCGAACACCGTTCGTAGAATGGGTACTTCTGCTAGTTTTATATATGTAGGGATTATGATCATGCGTGTTGTTTAGAGTCACCAGGGCTGCCAAATATTGATAAATATGACCTACTAGGCAAGGTGAGAAGTGAGGGAGTTTGCCATTGCTTTCCTCACTGAGCCTTACGAGAAGAACCTTTCAGAACATCCACAGGCTCTGGTTGTGCCCTGAAGGCCATTACTGAACACCAATCATACCTCAGTAGCTTCCACATATACGCAGCCATGAATAAAATTGACACATTGGTGAAAAGCAACTGACAATTTAGGATTATTTAATTCGGAGACACTAATATTCACATTATTAATAAGGTTAATGATCGAAGGAATGCCGTTATTTAAGTTTTATCATATGCGAAATACAAACGTCGTAAGTTTTATAAATAAGTCGATACACCAACTATAGGTCGCTAATATGACATAATGATTGATGGATCGAACCCGTCCGATAAACAACATTTAAAATATAATAAAATAATCACAAACCAAAATATTTGCTCATCAAACTGCTTCAATTCATTAATTTTAGCTGTCATTGAATCATAAGGCATCTAGAACTAAACTTTTATTTTTGGTAGTTGACACGAGAACTACTCTAAAAGTTATCACTTATAGAATGGTACATTGCACCTATTTCGGAGAGTTAAAACCTTCGCATGACGGATTAGAGAACCCTTTTTGATGGAGATGGATACGTGAGCCATCTAAGCTAAGCTTAACGGATGTAATGTAGACTAAGACGATAATAGTGGTTCATTTTTCTATCTTTCACATAGTTTTCGAGAGGTATACATACAGTATATTTTACGACGTAAATCATAACACACGTCATTTATCACACTAAAGGCAACATTACAGAATAATGTACAATAACGTAGAATTATATCTGAGGAGATAGTGCTAAATATTTTTTTAGTACATAAAACATATTTATTTCTTTATCGTATGGCGTATACATGAGCTACAGATCTATATTTACACTATTTACATAGTTAATCGCTTGTGGCGTCCCCAGGAAAAATTCTCTTCTATCTCCGTCGAAACGGCTCAGTGGGCATTCTTGGGTGATGTGCTTCACAGTTTGCCTCTCAGCACCACAGTCGCAACAAGATGATGACTTTTTCCTCCATTTGTATAGCAGATCTGCACACACACCATGGTTAGTTCGGATCCGGTTTAGCTTGGACCATACTTTCCGAGGTTGTTCAAAGCCAGGTACCTTCTGTGAGATGCATGGCATTTCCAAAGACTCTGCTGGGGCGAATTGTCTCCATTCATTAGACCATTTCTCAGTGAGGTTGAAATTACTCATTGCCAGGTTCTCCGCCGTGCAGATGGGTGGATGTCTTGACTTCAGTCTATCTATATGTAGATGGTGGATATCCTCATGAATGGGCAATCTTTGATTAATCTGGATCCTCTTGTATTCATTCATCAAAGCATTGCATCTGCGGAGGTGGGGTGGGGGAATATGGCTTAATACAGGCAGCCACTGAATAGGAGTTGATCTTATCGTGCCTGTGATCATTCTCATTGTGTCATTTAATTTAACATCCATTCTCTTCACATGAGGGCTGTTTATCCAGACAGGGGCACAATACTCTGCAGTAGAGTAAACCAGGCCAAGAGCTGAGCAACGTAAAGTAGTTGCACTTGCACCCCAAGTAGTACCACATAGTTTTCGAATGATGTTGTTGCGTGTCTGAATCATGGCAGCACTCTTTCTCAAGTGTTCTTGGAACGACAGTGTTCTATCGAGTGAAACACCCAGATATTTGGGGTGTCTATTGTGGCGGAGAAGGGTGTTATCGAAGTATACCTTGAGATCCCTTTAAGCCATTCGATTGTTCAGATGAAAACAAGAAACTTCTGTTTTACTCATGCTTGGTTGGAGTCTCCATTTTCGGAAGTAGTTTCCTAAAACAGCGAGATCTTTTGTCAGCGTTTCCTCTATCTCCTCGAAGCATAGGTCGTTAGTGGCAAGTGCCCAATCATCTGCATAACCAAATTTCCTGGATTTTGTGGGGGGTATATCTGAAATATATAAATTGAACAGAAGTGGGGCAAGCACTGATCCTTGTGGAAGTCCATTGTTTAGTTTGCAGGATCTGCTGATTTCACTTCCCATGACTACGCGAAATGTTCTGTCACTCAGCATGTTGTTTATAAGGTGAGCCAGACTCCTGCATGGAAACACTTTAAGGAGTTTACTGATAACGCCTTCTCTCCACACTGTGTCGTAAGCTGCCTTTAGGTCTACAAATGCTACCGAAGTCTTTAGTCTTTGTTGAAATCCTGCTTCGATGAAGGTAGTTAATGACAGGACTTGATCGGCACAACTTCTTTGTGGTCTGAATCCTGCTTGTTCAATAGGGATCGTTTCGAACACTTTTGTAGCAATTCTATTCAAGATTAGTCTTTCTAGTAGTTTATAGCATGCACTGAGCAATGCTATTGGTCTATAGCTCTCTGGTGTTTCACTAGGCTTTCCTGGTTTTAGGATTGCAATGACTTTACTCATTTTAAATAAGCGAGGTAGGTTGCCTGTTCGAAGAATGTAAGTTAGAAACCTAGATAACCATAGTTTCGTATTTTCTCCACTATTAATCAGAAACTCAGGGTGAATCCCATCAAATCCCGGCGCTTTACCAGATTTCATATCTTCTAAAGCTTCATCGATATCGTGCACACTAAATGGTCTAGTGTATTCCGAATGAAGGGGGCTTGTGGCCTTGAGACTGGTTAATTGCTTTTTGATATTTCTTGTATGATTTCTGTCTCTCTGTGTCCTAGACAAAGCAACTATATGAGCAGCAATTTGGTTTGGAGTAACTGCAGGATTTTTACGAACAATGGGAGTGGCCGCACCAAGCTTCCGTAACAATGACCATGCCTTTCTGCTCGATTCTCTGAAATTCATAGATGTTACAGTTTCAATCCATCTTTATCTTCGGGCATTATCAAGATTATGAAGCAGTTCATCCCCGATTTCTTGTTCGCCACTGGAAAGGAACTCTTGGTATAGCTTTTCATTGTCATCAGTCCATCCAGGAATGTATTCCTTTCTGTAACCTCTAGGAATGTGTCTTTTTGCTGTGGCAATTACAGCACCCACAAATCACTCATAGTTGTTGCTTGTTGGCGGTATCCATCTGACACATTTATCAAGGTCACTCGAGAACGCTTTCCAGTCTGCTTTCCTGAAGTTCCATCGTGGGCGAGGATAAGAAGTTACCAGAGGTATCTGCATTCCAACCTCAAGACGCACAGGACGATGTTGACTACGTGGGAAATCTTGAAGTACTTTCCGTGAAGTAAACAGAGGTTGTTTATTTTGATCACTGGAAACAAAACATAGGTCTGGGTTGAACTCCTTTTTCCATGCGGCAGATCTAAATGTACCTCTATCTTTTGCATCAAATATAAGATGAATATCATGTTCCTCGACCCAATTCATGAGAGTGCCTCCATTAGAATCGGTGGCACTATAATTCCATTCTACATGGTGACTGTTGAAATCTCCCACATAGATGGCTGGATGGTTTTGTACCTGAATCATCTGGGAGGGCCACGGAGAAAGTGGAGGCTTGTAGATGTTTGTAATGATGAAATCTCCAACTTTGATGACAACAGTGTGAATGTCATATTTAGAGCTAGATGTGAGCAATGAAGCATTTTCAATGGTGCTGCGAACATATGTAGCAGTGCCATATGCATGGTGGTATGTCGCACCTACGATATCATATCCTAATATTTGCCCTCTGGTTGGTAATTGATGTTCGTCCACCACATGTGTTTCCTGAATAGCAACCACATCGATGTTTTCATCTCGTAGGATTTTTGACAAGTAATGGCATTTGGATTTACTTATGCCTTCTATATTTAGATGAAGAACTTGAAGCGTAGGCCCGAAGGTCTTTGCCTGTTGGTTCTGAAAAGAACCATTTGAATGATTTTTCATTTTCATGTACAATAGCCAGGAGATCGCTAAGATAGTCTGGCAGCCTGATCACTGTTGCTCGTTTAGCACCACCCAGGGAGCACGTGTAGGGTAATTTCAGGTTAAGGCCTACGGACGTGAGCAACTCCACTCCCCATAAAACATATAAATAGAACGTATTATTCGACTAAGCCATTATACAATTTTAAGAAATAGTAATCAATGATATGCGAGCCACACGCAAGGTTGCACATTTTAGTGGCATTTGTGATCGCTCTTTCTGCTCTCTATCAATTCGATATCCTATTTCGACATGTCTTTATCACATTGAAACAATAAAACTAAATAATTGTAAATTTACAGGTTAAACAAATGAGTAGGAATTGAAAGGAAATTCATAAAATGTATTTCTGATTTTTTAAAACTATGTATATTGTAACGGAGGCCCAGGGTTCGATTCCCGGCTCCGTCAGGGATTTTAGAAACTGACGTGAGGGCTGGAACGGGGAGCACTCAGCCTCGTGAGGACAATTGAGTAGCTGTCTGACAGTGAGGCAGCGCGGCCGAGGGGACCTGATGCGCTGATCAGCCGTAATCCCAATATCCGCAGGCCAAATGGCTGGGCAGCGGTCGCTTGGTAGGCCTATGCCCTTTACGGGCTGTAGTTCCAGGGGTTTTATATTGTAACGATATTTAATAATAATAATAACAACCTGGAAAAAATGGTTTGCTGAGCAGAAGAAGGAACATTCCCAGATAATGAAGAGATTTTGGCAATAAAAATGGGAAAACGCCCGAAGATGAAATCGTGAATTCAAGTTCAATTGCTCTCTTAAAGGGGAACAATCGATTAAATAAATAACACGTAATAATAATACCATTAACAAATTCATCCACATCAGAAATGAAACCCTTTACCAATGGACAGAAAAACGCAATCAAAAAACGACGAATTGATTTGTATGGACACATCCTCACACTCACAATGAACTTAAATAGACTAACCAAAATAAATCTTTGAATACTTCCCTAAGAAAAGAACCAAACCACTTTGGCTTAAGGAAACGGAGAAAGACTTCATAGAGCTCCAAATCGCAGAAAATATTCTCATGGATAAAACAGCCAAAACCATAACAAAGGACAAGAAACAACGGTTCCAAGTCAAAGTCAAACCCAAGCGAACGATCCTAATTTATGACGAAGAAAGGAAAGCAATTTCTCAAAGAGTGAAACAACACTGGGCTGTAAGGAAAACACAGAACATTAAAAAGTGATTGATTTAATGTACTCCAAAGCTGGAGAAACGGATAAAAGAAGGATAATAACGCAAAGCAACATCCTGACATTGACCAATAGTTGGTAGAAAGGGAAGGTGGACGACTACCAGATCCCAAACACACCAATGCAGATGAGCTTCTACTGGTACTTCGAGAATCTCTTCGGTGGTGATGAGCTTGGGAGATTCTGCAAACCCCCCAGGGGCTCACATCTAGTGGGACATGGGTTAACGACCACGGGGCCTCAGCTGAGTCCGGCATTGCTTCCACTTACTTGTGCCGGGCTCCTCTCCGTCGTCTTTCTTGTCGACCTCACTTGGTCAACTCTTGTTCTCTTCCTACCCCGAAGGTATTAGGGTATCCGAGGCCGAGGGAGTCTCTTCCTTTCCCGCCTTAATTGGCCCTTGTCTCATCTTTTCTGATACCCTCCTTCTGCGAGGGGTCAGCCTTATTTTTCTTTTCATATTATCTCCTGCCTTCTGCTCAAGGCCCTCAAGGAGGCAGGGTGTATGTAGCCCCCACCACTTCTGGTGCACCCTGGATATTGCTACACCCTCAGGGGCTCACGGCTGGTGAGTTTGGGAGTTTGCGTCCCAAGAAATTCCTAGGCTGGGTCCGGTTTTCCCCCTTTTATCTATTACCTCTGGGGCGGACCCTCCCCTCTTTCACTTTACTATCTGCCTTTCATAGCTCTCCTTCCTTCCAAGTCCCTCAATCTACATTCTTCGAGGGTTGAGGGCATTTCTTTTCCTCCTGTCTTTTAAATGCCTTATTCTCCTTTTGTTTTCCATTTCTTCTTCTAGTATCTAAGTTAGTTGTTAGTTTGAGTTATAGTTTACACTACATTTCATTTTCATCTTCACGATCACCCAAACCATTAGGGGCCGATAACCTTGATGTTAGGCCCCTTAAAACAACAATTATCATCATCATTAGATTCTACAAACTATTTCCTGAGTGTAAACTGGAAAATAATCCGAAATGAAACACTCCCATCGCTGGACAGGATCTTTTCTAAGTTCTGCAAGGATATGGTTAACAGTAATAAAGAATGCTTTTCAGTCGGTCAACACAAATTGGGTCCAATTACATTAGGCGGACAGCAAGTATTTGCATACCGGTACCATACAAACCAATAGGTATTGGAAAATAAAAAACTTTTATAATTTTAGACGACAAAAGTTAAGTGCTTTTCAGTCGTTCAACACGAATGTTCCCAAAAGAGCTGGGTTATGCCCTAATCCTGAAATAAATTACATCAGATTAATAAATACACTAAGATGAGTAGTTTCGATCGTCAAGAGATCATCATCAGATCCATTACACTTAGGCTATAAAATCTACATTTGAAAATGCAGGTGAAAATATTTACAGTATGTACAATTATTTAGTGACAAGCCTCCGTGGCTTAGGCGGCAGCACGCCGGCTTCTCACCACTGGGTCCGTGGTTCAAATCCTGGTCACTCCATGTGAGATCTGTGCTGGACAAAACGGAGGCAGACAGGTTTTCTCCGGGTACTCCGGTTTTCCCTGTCAAAATTTCATTCCAGCAACACTCTCCACTATCATTTCATTTCATCTGTGATTCATTTAATCATTGCCCCAGAGGAGTGCGTCAGGCCTCGGCAGCCGGCACAGTTCATATCCTCGCCGCTAGATGGGGGCTTCATTCATTCCATTCCTGACCCGGTCGGAGATTGGAAGCAGGCTATGGATTTTCATTAACATTCACAATTATTTAGTTGCAGTATTGGAAATGTAACTTTTAGACGATTAATATTTTTAGAATTATTTATATAGCAACTTCCGATGTAGTAAATTTGTTAAAATAATGTAAGTTCTTGCACCATTTCTTATTATAACTTGCGCTGAGGAAGGTCACAATGTGGCCGAAACCGGTACAGCATTAAAAGTACATCATAATTGAATCAGTGTCTTTTGAAAGGGCGTAGGTGAACGAAAGGAAATTGTTGGGAAACTATATAAAACTTACCCAAAGGCTCAATTTTTAATTTAATTTTTATTTTAATGGATTTTGTGACTAACATGCTTTTATGGAACATGTTCCACTCTCTAAAATAATTTTATAAACTTTTGTCCGGAAAAAATGCGCAAAAGGCAATCGTGCAACTACGCTCTTTCAAAAAAAATCGAATAATTAGACACAAAAATGTTCATTAAATTGTTCTAAAATGCAATCTATTTGTTAGAGACAGATGTTTACACAAATATATAGCAAAGATGGACACAAAATATAATGGATCATTGTCAAATATCAGTTTAGGACTTAAATTTTTTTTTTTTGCAATACTAAGAAATTACTGCAAATCTAAAGCACAGACATTGTGTTCAGATGGAACGGATTGCAACAAATCTGAAGCACAGAGAAACACTTACAACATAAGAAAGTCATTGTTGGTCGGTTCCTTAATTTAGGGGCTGCGACAACGCGGTCATGTAGTCCCGTGTACTTTGGGTGTGACGCACATCCGTCCTTGAAAGAAAAAACTCAATATTTATGAACATGCGTTTTATACGGAAAGAACGCTTGCACAAGCGTCCTTTCAATGGAAACAGATGGCTCTATCCAAAAGGAAAACAAAACGCTAAAAATTTACATAAGGTTTTACTGTAATCTTCTTATTATAATATACTGTACCTTTTTAATAAGGAACAGGGAAAATATGGTCATTTTCATGTCCTTTCATAAAAATCGTGTTAGATTGTAGGGCATGTAAATCCTTGTACCCGCCTAATGTATTGTAATTGGGTGGGTATTTGTACATAAAAAGCGTGTTAGGTTGTAGGGTATGTAAATACTTGTTCCCGCCTGATGTACTGTAATTGGGTAGGTATTTGTACATAAAAATCGTATTTGATTGTAGGGCATGTAAATACTAGTTCCCGCCTAAAGTAATTGGGTTGGTATTTGTACATAAAAAGCGTGTTAGATAGTAGGGTATGTAAATAAATGTTCCCGCCTAATATAATTGGGTAGGTATTTGTACATGAAAAGCGTGTTAGATTGTAGGGTATGTAAGTACTTGTTCCCGCCTAATGTACTGTAATTGGGTAGGTATTTGTACATAAAAAGCGTGTTAGATTGTAGGGCATGTAAATACTTGTTCCCGCCTAATGTTCTGTAATTGGGTAGGTATTTGACCACAAACAGCGAGTTAGATTGCAGGGTATGTAAATACTAGTTCCCGCCTAATGTACTGTAATTGGGTAGGTATGTGTACATGAAAATCGTGTTAGATTGTAGGGTATGTATATATTGGTTCCCGCCTGATGAAATTGGGTAGGTATTTGTACATGAAAATCGTGTTAGATTGTAGGGTATGTAAATACTAGTTCCCGCCTGATTTAATTGGGTAGGTATTTGTACATAAAAATCGTGTTAGATTGTAGGGTATGTAAATACTAGTTCCCGCCTAATGTACTGTAATTGGATAGGTAATTGTACATTAAAAGCGTGTTAGATTGTAGGGCACGTAAATACTAGTTCCCGCCTAATGTCTCTGTTATTGTATACACAACCGGGTGAGTTAGCCGTGGTCGTTACGGCATGACTGCTGGCAGTCGCTCACATCCGGGAGGCGAGGAGGTTCGAATCCCCCCGCCGGCAACCTTGAAGATGGTCTTCTGTGGTTTCTCATCTTCCTTCCAGGCAAATGCCGGGGTTGGTCCCTAACTATAGGCCACAGCTGCTACCTTCCAACTCCTCGTCCCTACATTCCCACTTTCCTCCCCAACGGTACTTGTAGCTCACCCATTGGGTGTCCGTCTCGAAGCAGCTACAAAAAAAAACTGGCGAGCCGAACATGTCCTCGGACACTCCCGGCACTACAAGTCATACGCTAAACAATAAAAAATAAAAAATAAATTGTATACACATTGCAGACTTATATGCTACTTATGAAGTAATATAATTCTTCTTCTTCTTGTACCGTATGGGCCAACTACGGACAACGACATTCAACTATTGTGTTTGGAGTGGGTCTTGGTGTTACGCATTCTCTGACCGTGTTGTTCCTTTCTCTCCTTTGTCTAGAGACCACCTGACTTCTTCATTGGGGGTTTGTCCTGGAACTTCATTTGCTTCAGTTTACTCCTGAGAGACATTCCATCTTTTATGTCTCTTTCTGTAATTCCCAGCTCCAACAGATCTTTGTCTACTTGTATCAGCCACGGTGACTTGGTCTTCCTTCTTTGCCAGTATGTGAGAAGCTGGTTGGTCAGCCTGTGTGGATGCATCCTGGAGACGTTTCCATAAAATTCTAGACGTCTCTTCCTGGCCACGTCTGTAATTCTTTCAGAGTATTTCTGGCGATGAGCAAATACTGTATGTAGGCACTGCATAGCCTATCATCTTGTAATTAATCAAAGACCCGTTGAAAGAGTCCGGAAATACACATATCTCGGAACCATCGTTAACGATCAATGGGATAATTTAGATTAGATGAAGTGAAGTCCCGAATCGGTAAAGCTACTACTGTGTTCAACAAAATGTGTAAACTTTTTAAAAGTCGTGAGTTAAAATTAAACACAAAAACGAGACTTCTTCACTTCTATTTTTTTTATTACGAAGTAGAAACAAGGACTTTAACAAAGTCACTCAATGCGAAATAGAGGCCTTTGAAATGTGGCTCTATCGACGGCTGCTACGAGCATCACGGACAGATCATATCACAAATGCAGAGATCCTTCGAAGAATGGGAAAGGATATGGAAGAAATAGCCACTGTAAAAACGAGAAAGATGCAATAACTCCGTCACATTATGCGCAACAGAAACATGTACCATATACTACAAGAAATTCTGCAAGGAAGAATACCCAGAAAAAGAAGACTGGGAAGGAGATGAATCTCCTGGCTAAAAACCCCAGAGACTGGACTCTCAAGACATCGGAAGAGTTAACACTAACGGCTCAGAACAGAAATTTCACAGCCAAGATGGTTGCCGACATCCGGAACGGATGGGGACTAGAAGAAGAAAATCTATTGTACAGTCCCCCAGGGGTCTGCACCCCCTGGAAGCCATCCTCCATCATCTATTTAAACCACCCCTAACTGGCAAATCTCGTAAGTCCAGAACAGTATCCTTTATACAGCAAGGGCAGCTAGCCAGCCTGGAAAGCTTGCCAAATACTTGCATCACACCACAAACAGCTACACATAATTAACTGGGGCCTCTATGCCAGTGGAATGCTGACAGCACAACACCAAAGCTTAGTACACTGACCTGTACACAAAGGTTCATCCCCCAAATCACACTTACGTCCTTATAGGAGCATCCCCTAGCATCCTAACACTAAACAACACTCTACACTGGTCAGCTTACCCAGCTACGGGAAGCTACCCCCTCCTAGGCATCACCTTATAAATTAGTACATTAACACATCCGTTTTAGATCTAACTACCCCCAACTAAGGGATCTAAAACAGGTTGGTGGAGGCCGGGTACCACGCACAGTAAAATAGGGCTCATACAACGAGTTCTCGTGGTCAAAACGGCCCGTACCGCATACAGCCAAGCGAGACTGGGGAAAAAAAAATTTTGATCTCATATTAGGTCACACATTTTTTTATTACATAGGAGTTGGTATTATTACACCCACCCCCATCCGCCCCATAGTGCAAAGTCGGTGGAAATTAAATGTCCACATTTAGAACCACACTAAGAGACTTTGCGCACCATTTATCGGCTAGTACAACTCCACTCCTGCCGAAGCAAAAAATTAAGAACAGTGACTTAATAACTGACCAGACTGCAGTACAACTTCGTAGGGAACTCGAATTCAAGACATCAGAGATCCGCGCTCAACACCCTGCAGCGGCAGCACAAGTTATACACGTTACACGATCCCAGGCCAGTGAACACAGACAAGAGTCACCAATATCCAGCGCTAGTGAAGTAGATTGCCTGCCAACACTCCATCCCCTATTGTTGCAGCAACTGCAAATCACAGAGCAGAAAACTAATAATCTGCTCGAGCGCATTACAGAGCTACTAGAGACAGACACTATCAAGTCAGATAATCATACGACAGAAGCAGTTCTAGACATCCACACTATTCTGGAAACTGTGAAACAGGATTTAGACAGAACTGTACACGTAGTCAAATCCACACAGTACGACAACACACCATCCATCAGTACCGATATATCAGGTGACGAGCCACCTGGTAACGTAACACAAGTGTCGTACACGGGTAGCGAGGCTAATTCCCCTCTAAATAACTCAAACACCTCGGCACACGATAGCGGTGCGAACAACATAGACAGATCGCAATCACTAAACAGCCAACAAGAAATAAACGAACACGACATGAATAGACACACAGAATATCCCATGATCCACCCCACAAAGTTCACGGGGGAAGGCCAGGATCCCGAGGAATACCTCAAGGCCTTCAATAGAACGGCCCGGATCAATGGTTGGAGCGAGGAAGTTAGGAAACGGCTCCTTCCGGCATACCTCACGAAGGCGCCCATGACATGGTATGAGCTCCATGAGGACACACTAGAAGCTGCCACATGGGAGGAAACCACTTTACTGTTGAAAAGTGAATTCCAGCTCATACCAGATGATGACGATCTCTACGACCATATTAGACAGAGGTCACAGGGACCCAAAGAAAGCGCCCAGGCATACATCAATGTAAAGTTGATAATGTGCGACAAGTATAACGCAGCTATGACAAACAAGCAAAAAGTCAAGCTGTTAATGCAGGGCCTCAGACCATCCATAGTGGAAAAGTTGTGTATCATGAACAACCCCACGGTCCAACATATGTTGAACAACATAAAGACCATAGAGGAAGGGAGAAAGATCACGGAAAAAGCTACGGAAAAAGCCGTGGATCTGCACTTTCAGACACAAAAGGACGACACTAATCATAAAATGGACGAATTAGTGGACAGGATGGAGAAGTTAACCATAGCTGCCATCCAAGCAGGCGGGAGACCGCTAAGGGATGAACACATAGACACACAAGAGCGCTATTATCCTGAGAGGGACAGGGGGTACACAGAGAGGAGACGCTACGGGAGGGAGGAAAATTACTACCCTCCACAGCGGCCAACAACACCTCACGCACAGGATAGGCCACACTACCCTTCTCGGTATTCACCGGTATCGTACACGGACACAGAGCCGACATACCCCTCACGGCGATCACCATCCCCGTACACACAGGAGTACTACCCTGAGGAGTACGAGCACACCATCCCCCGACGAAACAGCCCGCCCCCAAGCGGGCAAGGCTATGCAGCCCCGCAGTACAGGGGAAATGGGGAATATCGGGAGAACCCGCCCCCGCGCAGGCAAAACTATGCACCCCCGCAGTACAGGGGAAATGGGGACCGGCGAGGAAACCCACCCCCGACCAGACAGGGGTATGCAGCTGCCCAGTATAGGGAAAAGGGGAATCGACGGGAAAACCCGCCCCCACAGCAGCAGACATACACCCCACCCTGGCGGAGACAGGGAAACGGACCACCAGGCAATAACCGCCAGGGAAGAAAACCCACAAGAGGACGGGACAATATAGATAAATACACAAAGGGCCCGGAACACTACCCCCTCCCCGACGAACACCCGAGGGAGTTCAGGGATGAGACACCCCGCCGGACAGACAGGGGGGCAATACTCCCCACACCTAGCCACACACCGCAGGCGGGGAGCTGGCGCAGCCACCCCGAGGGGGGGCGCACATACAGTACAGGCAGGCGTACACCTACGTTCCAAAAAACGCCTAGACGGGGAGGTTCGGCTAGCTGATGAAGCAGCTGAGGTTCCTCCCCCAACACAACACCAGAAAGGCCCTTCCCCCAAGCAAACTCGTAAGAGTAAGGGGAAGAAGCAGCCAGCTAAAGGTAAGGCTGACGATCCGCCCCCGGGCCGTTTCCAGACACACCCCGTACAAGGAGACGGCAACTGCCTGTTTAGGACTATTAGCTTCCTGGTTCGGCATAACGAGGACCATCATAAGGAATACAGGCAGGAATCGGTCAAACATGTCCTGGCCAACTGGAAAGAGTACCGAGACTTTGTGTCGGACGAGCGGGAAAACCCATTCCAGACCGGGGAAGATTACAAGAAATACATAGGTAGGGACGGCACCTATGCCAGTGCCGTAGAGGTGACCGCTCTCGGCAAGGTGCTTAAAGCCAATATACACGTATACACTGACGTGCACTCGCCCCCTCTATTTTCAACTGCGGGATTTGACAGGGACCTGCATATACTTTTTACAGGGGACCCTAAGGCGGGACATTATACACCCCTCATAATTGCGCACAAACAGACTGAGAACACACCCACACCCTCCAAACAGAAAACCATACCCCCTACACCACTACGAAGGGTAGGAACTGACCACACACAGGCGCAGGACGCGAGCTCGCTCGGCATTGGGAAGCCAGCAACAGGAGTCGAACTCGCGACCGCCTGGAACAAAAAACGGGGTAACAAGGGCAAGCTCAGTGTCACGTTCACAGACACACCTTCCCGAGAGGAAGAAAACAACAACAACACAACTACACAAAGGCTGGGAACGATTAATACATTAAACGTTCGCCAGCAGACTTCTACTCTAACAGCAAGACCGGTTAAGAGAGCTGGCAATGTACTGGGTGAGCGCACTTTGCTGACCGAGGCAAAGCACTCAGGACAGGAAGCAAGCCGAGAAGCTAAGCGTGCCCGGTACGATAAGCGGCCCGCTCCATGCCTTCCCAGTACAGGTGTCACTCCGGTAACAACAACAACAACAACATATACCCTACACAATACATCGGTGCGGGGCAATGGATTTCAGGTATCGGCCCTCACGATACACGCCAACATAAATGGGCACAGAGTGCAGGCCCTAATTGACACTGGGGCAGCGGTAAGTTGTGTTAATAGAAGACACGTTACCGAAGGCCAAATACACGATGTCACGGGTGACATCCGGCTGGTAGCGGCCAATGCTCAGACGCTAGAAAATGCGGGGGTGGCAAACATACATCTTAGGCTAGACCATTTTGCCACAGTACACCCCATGTTCGTTATAGAACATCTTTCTGCGTCAGCCATAATTGGCATGGATTTCCTCGCTAAATATGAGGCTAGCATAAATTTCGCTAGCGGTAAGATGCTTTTAAAGCACGACCAGAGGCTCACCACACATCCCATGATATACACCAGGAACACAGATGGGATTCGAGCGGAGCGAGAAAATCACGAGCATCAGGCCTCTACACTGCACACTATCAGCCAGCACGCACACACACACACACACAGATAAGGCGGCCAAACACCCCCACGGACAGGACCTGACTCCGGAGCAAAATAAAAGGCTCGCGGAGCTCCTGGAGACCAACAGGGATATTTTTGCCCATTCAATGAAGGATATCGCTGTGACAGACCTCATTGAACACCACGTCACACTCACTAGTGACCGGCCAGTACACCAGCCTCCCTTCAGAGTGAGCCAGAAGGAGAGACACGCCATCGACGCTCAGATCTCAGAGATGCTCGAGGCAGGAGTCATTGTTCCCGTTATTTCAAGTTACAGCTCTCCAGTTCTGCTGACCAAAAAACGGGACGGATCTCACAGATTTTGTACTGACTACCGTAGGCTCAATAAGTTAGTCGAAAATGATAGTTATCCACTACCAAGGGCAGACACCTATTTGGACGCCCTTGGCGGAGCTAGCTGGTTCAGTTCGATGGATTGCTATAGTGGATTCTATTCAATCCCCGTCTATGAACCAGATAGGCACAAGCTGGCGTTCGTTACAGAGAACGGGCTATATACCTACACAAAGTTACCAATGGGCCTCCGGAACGCCAGCCAAACCTTCCAAAAGCTAGTGGATAAGACATTTTCAGGTCTTAAGTGGCGTTCCGTATTAGTCTACGTGGACGACATAACGGTTTATCCCATACCTTTGACGAACATATCGTACATTTGGAGGAGGCTTTCGCAAGGATCAGAGAGGCCAAGTTAAGGCTTAAACCTGCGAAATGTCAATTTGCCAGACAGCAGATTAACATATTGGGCCACATTGTAAACAGAGAGGGCATTATTCCCGACCCAGCGAAAACTGACGCAATAACGGGCATCCCAATGCCCACAAATTTGAAACAATTGCGCAGTTTTATTGGGCTGGCGTCGTATTACAGGAAGTACATCTACAGGTTTGCACACATCGCCCATCCCCTAACTGAGCTCACACGTGAAAAAACGCCCTTCAGCATCAAGCAGGAACACATAGATGCCTTCAACACACTGAAGCAACTATTGACCTCACCACCATTACTGCAACACTTCCACAGCGATAGGCCCACATTTTTACACGTGGATGCCAGCCTGTATGGGCTGGGGGCGGCCCTATTGCAGGAAGACGCAGAAGGGCGCATACGGCCTGTCGCTTTCGCTAGCAGGAAGCTAACGGCCGTTGAGACTAGATACTCTGCCACAGAGCAGGAAATGCTGGCATTTTCGTGGGGAGTGGACTATTTTAGGGTATACCTCTACGGTATCCAGTTCACGGTAGTGACTGACCACGCGAGCTTGCTTTTTTGGGACAAATTTAAAAACCCAAATTCGCGGCTCAACAGGTTTATGTTCCGCCTGTATGAATATGACTTCGTGGTCAAACACAAGAAAGGCGCTATACACCTAGACGCAGATGGGTTGTCTAGGCTGCCAGTAGCCGATCCCCCGGATGACAGTAAGGACCACGACTGGGACGACATGCCCACTTTTGCCCTGACGGTGATTAACATCAAACAGGAGCTAGAAAGTGATCCGTACTTGAAACAGATTCTATTGGCACTAGAAAACTTGGATAAAGTGGACTCCAAGACAGCACGGCTGTCTAGGCGATTTTTCCTAGACAAAGACGGGGTACTGAAATTTTTAAGCCCACAGCCATGCACGATAACGCACCTATAGCGGTTCCGGAATCATTGAAAGAAAATATCATGATCGGACACCACAATAGCCCACTGGCAGGGGCACATTTAGGTACGCATAAAACATACCTTAGAATCCGAGACAAGTACTATTGGGTAAACATGAAGGCCGACATAGATACCTTCGTAAGGACATGTCACACTTGCCAGCGATTCAAGACAAGGCCTGGCAAGCCTCATGGATTACTCAACCCAATTCCCGTAGGTGAGCTATTTCACAGAGTCGGGATAGATGTTAAAGGCCCCATTACGACAAGTCAGAAAGGCAATAAATATATCCTGGTTGCCACCGAGTATCTCACCCGATACATGATTACGAAGACTGTTCCCAAAGCAGACATGAACAGCATAGCCGAATTCTTATTTGACATAGTTACACGATATGGCCTATTCCAAACCTTACTATCCGACAGAGGTACTATTTTCACTTCGAGAGTGCTCCAACAGTTTTTGGAGATACTCAGGATTAAGGCATACACTACCACGAGTTTTTCCCCGCAAACCAACGGACTCACGGAGAGTATGAATAAAATACTCGGAATAGCGTTGGCTAAATTCACAGGGGACGTAGGGACAGACTGGGATGATTATCTGCAGCCTATCACTTTCAGTTATAACACTTCTATATCCACGGCTACGAAACACTCTCCACACTTCCTACTGCACGGATACACGCCCAGAAGTCCCATTGACAATATATGTATCCCACAGGACACTTACACAGACAATGCCGCCCGGCTAGAGCATTTGCAGATAGCGCGCATGAACGCTAGAAAGAACATAGCCGCGGCGCAAAAGAAACAAAAAGAACGGTACGATCGGCATTGGAAGACCGTGGAATATACACCCGGGCAATTGGTCATGGTCTCCAATTCTGCCCGTAAGAAAAATGTGTCTGAGTTCCTCCTGCCACGTTGGTCAGGTCCCTTCAAAGTCTGCAGGACGGTATCTGACCTAAATTACATAGTCAGCGTGCGCCATGGGAGAAAACTCATTAAAGACACTATACACGCCCGCCGGATGAAGGCATATCACACCCGCCAAACAACACCTACACGTACAGGCGGGAACACTATCAAAAGAAAGGGAAGTGATCCCACTGGCAGACGTGGAAAGAAGGCCAAGAAATAGCCTTCGGACCTCGCTGACCGCACCGGGATACGACCCTAACACTTGACAGAACTGTCCGGAGACACAGCCTAGGATGGCACCAGAAACAATTACTCTGGTTAAAGACGGTCTCAAAACCCGCAACCTTCTGAATACCAGGAATGTAAGGTCGGGTAGCTATCCAGTTGCAGGAAAGGAAACTAAGGAATCTAAAACAGATTGGTTGCAGGATAGGAAAGTAGGGGATCTAAAACAGATTGGGACAGTTCTACTAACAGATGTTCATAAGCGGAAAACAACAAAATCACCTCCGGCACCTAGTCACCAAACACGCGACTAGCGGCCCGGAGACACGCGTGCATAACGACATTTAGCACCATTAATAGGGATATATTCGACCCACGCTACATTAACACAAAATTTGGGGACACGAATGTAGGTAATGAAAGGTTCTTTTGTATTGCGGAAAGCCCCACTCGCAATTACAGAGATAGCACTCAAGTTCACACATACACGTGCCGGAAACACGGAGCATTGTCAAGCAAGTAACAAGATAACGCACAAGTCAATGAAACTCGAGACTATCGCCGTCAGCGATAACACACGCCTCGTGAGCGACCTTTGCTGGCACAAACAGACAACAATATGCAGGCAGCTCTGGAAGCGGGACATACACCTTCATTCATGCCAAGTCCAGAACCCTATAACTCCCCAAATTACACTACGAGGAGAATTCAAAAACACACAAACTCTTCACGGCAATGCGTACTTTCATTTGCGCATTGCAAATACACGATACATGTGCCATGGTATATACGGCATAGATATCGTCATACCAAGGCCTTACAGCAAACCGGGTCCGAACTCATAACCACACACCACACTCGTACCAAAAACTAACTAACCAACGGTATTTTTGATACGAGAGACAGAAGCAAAAACCACACTGAGGACACCTAAATCCCAAAAACACAACGCAGACATAGAACACAGAGAATGACATGAGATCACGGGTCCAAATGCCCAGTAAAAATCGGACACCGTGGAAAACAACTATCCAGGCTTCCAATCACACCGAAATTGGCCCATACAAGTACATAAAAAGGTAATACCACATTTCCTCCGGTCAAACACCATGCATAAATTTCAATTACACCTGACATAGAAAATAGATTTCCCAGACACAGGTATAGAAATTTAATAAGGCAAAAAGTCTTATGGAATAGTGTCCACACAAAAGTACTAGCAAAAACAGGACAGATTGACACATTGGTCCGCCCGGAATCTAAAACAGTGACAACACTCACATACTGGCGAAAAGTCACGTACACAAACAAATGAAAGCAAAACATGACGAAAATACTGACTTGCAGATTTCGCCGTATTGCCACACTGCCGACGACAGACACTATTGTTATATCAGAAGTGCACATGAAATCACAAACACAAAGCAAATATAATGCCACACATTTTTCAGCACTGCAAAAACAATTGTGACATTTAGCAAGGTATAGACATAGTAAACCGGACTTACCTTAGGGCCACAGGGACATATCTCAGAGATGTTGACAAGTTGCACGCGCCATCTGACACGCCGATAGGACTTAGCCGATAACAGGCCACCCGCCCGCATTGCGTAGCGGAGCATAGTCTCACACATACGCGCTCAATAATCAGGGGCGAATATAGACAGGGGCTCTGAGGGAACAAGACCTCCCCCTAATAACTTCTTTTTTCGATTTTATTTCTAAAAAAAATCATTACAGGCGATTAGGACATGGCCAGTCGCACTACGACCACTGGCCACATTAACACTACAAATGGGAGACCAGATTAGGTCGTGACGTCAAAGCGTCAGCACGCTTTACTATCCCAAGAAGCGGATAGAAAGCAGACATGGACCAAGGGAGAATGACAGGAGCATAGGTGGATAATCCCACCGGGATTACTGATATACCACCCATGGGCTACCATTTCTTACACCTTACTCCCCTCCCATAACCTTCCCAATTACAACATTAGCCAACACAGACATACGAACACGATGAAAACAGCTACACTACAGGACAAAGTATACATCGGGGTTGATAGACTTCATGCTTTTAAATAGAGGGCTTTCTACGCCCTGGATCTCAATGCTAACACCCGAGTATTAGGGGTGTGTCGGACAACGACAATTAGGCGTAATGCGCATCTCTAAGTAAGAGATGAGGCCAAAGTTATATATTAACAAAAAAAAATTTTATTAAATAATCCCGCATGAAGGGACATATTATTATTACGCCTCACCCTATACCTATCCTTACATGAGTGTGGATATGCCTCATATCCAGATACATGCATGGAGTATCCCATCCATACACCAAGGGTTATCACTATCAAACCTGCATGGAATTTTTATATTTTTGCAATCCCGGGAAATACCTGCCCCCGTCCACTCATTGTAAGAGCAATCCTGGTAGCATCACCGGCTTCAGGCCACCATTTACATGAAGCCCAAAGATGCACAACCCCTTCCTACCATGCTTTCAGCCTACTCTACAAATAATACCCCCAGATCCTAATAACAGGGAACCTAATGTCACAAACCCTACTAACGCCTCCATAAAAGTTAACAAGGCATTATCGCTGGAAATCCGACGTAGCAACAGTAGACCTAAAGTAGTCTATGCACTTAGAAGTCTCCACAACCCCAAAACACTTGAAAAATTTTACATTTTATACACAGCAAATTATTTACAGGTTACACTATATTTTTACATATATAGATGACACAAAAAGGAATCTGATAACACGCTGATTGGTGATAACAGCGTAAGCTGAAGGCCAGAGGCACCACACTGGAGCAGAGCGGGGAAGGCGATGTTCAGCCTACCCTAGTTAACTTAACGACTAGACCAAAAAGACGAACCACGTAAGGTTGAGGCATTCACGGCCTGGCACGGGCAAGCTTCGGAATCCCAGGGGGCCTAGCCTGTTTCCGGGACGAAGAGATGCTACACCCACTATGTGCCACGGTCGTCGAAGCCAAGACCTGCAGGGGAGACTTTCTGAGGATGGTGGGAGAAATAGCTAGCTCCACGCCGGACTCAGGAGTTGACCCTAGGGACGACCAAATTAGGACTAGACTTTTAGTTAAATATAAGTAGGTAGGGCTTCTACAGCGTGAAGCGAGACTCCTATGCGAGGGAGCGAATTATTATTGCGGCCAACAAAGGCGAAGAGATTACTATTACTGCCAACAAAGGCGAAGAGGATACTATTGTTGCCAACAAAGGCGAAGAGAATACGATTATTGCCAATAAAGGCGAAGATGATACCATGCCATTGGACGATGTCCAATGCCCACATAAATGGCGACGCATCGGGCAGCCAAGGGCATTAAATGAGGGGCATCGCGAGCAACTCACAGGGGTTAAAGTGGGCAGACCTAACTACGACTACATACGCAAAGGCAAAGGTAAAGAGCAGGAAGATACAGCGGGCGAGACGGTTTGCTTTGTGGCACCGTAAGCCGCCTGCGACTATATTAGTACTAGTTAGTAAGACCTAGAATAGACGTCGACAACTAGTATTAAGGGAGCGGAATCCGGCGTTTCTAGAGACAACCGGTGTTTCTAGGATACGTACGGGTGGTGATCTGGGGAGTTAACGCTGCCCCGGGCGATCGCCCTGGTCAAAATTGTAGCTGTAAGACAGTTGCATTTGACACGCAACTTAGGATTAAGCAAATTTACTAACCGCTGTTGCCAAATAATGGCACAGCACATTTCGGCAATAGAATAAGGCCACCCATTCGGATTATAGATAGCAAATATTTTTTTACCATAATTAAGATAAATGGTATTAAGATAATACATTAAAATAAGCATAATTAAGGTAGAATATCTCGGCACCCGGTAACCAAAATTCCGCTGCCGGGGTAAGTCCGACAACATATTAAGACAACATAGTAAGATAAGTGGTATTAAGGTAATACATTAAGTAGATTAACTAGATTAATTAAGTTTTATAAACACCTTGAGAATAAGAAACAATATTACGCCACCGTGTAGGGTAAGCCCGGTCATACATCAAATTAACACTAATCATGCTATTTTTTTTTCAGAGAAAGAAGAGCTTCAGCCAGTAAAAACACTGACACAGGAAGCGACATAGAGAATATGCCATACTAATATGTTTTTTTTTAACCTCTCCACTTTTCAGGCGGCGTCACCAGATATAGGAAACTGGTGACAGGGATTTCACTGCCATATAGCAGCACCATATTATTTGCGGCATGCCATGATTATGTACTATTTTTATACGTCAACTTGCACTAATCATAACACAATCTCACATACTCACCACATTTTTTACAGCTACACCCCAAAAATCTGCACAGCAGGGCTGATACCTGTGGGGTATCAGGCTCGCTGGCAGATCAACGTAAACAGAAGAAAGTAAAGCGTCAAAATGCGACGCAACTTACGGCAATGAGGGCGCAACCGACTTGTGGCGGCGACTCTCATTGTCAAGCGTGAAGGCATTCGCCCACATGGAATGCTTCACAGAATAGGGATATATTTCAAGCGGCACGACCACTAAACCATACCAGGAAATGGCCGTAAAGGAGTAGCCGTCAGACGGCACATACATACAAAGGGGTAGTGTGCACGCGAGGTACCATATAAACTAGGATCATAGAAAATTAGCGCGCTTAAGTTACATCGTAAGTTAATTGTAATTGATAATTGTAAGATTGTAACTTAACACAAATTGAGGCGCCCACGGGCAATTATTCTACTACAAATATATAAATAATACTTCGCACCCCCACAATGTCTGCGGAGGTGATAACTGATATGCCTAAACCCTAATATATGCACATCCCAAAATCACATATTAAACGGTATACTCTTCTTAAGATCACATGTACACCATGTTTATGATTTGTTTTCTTTCATTTCCTTTCTTCTAAATTCCCAATTTGTAAAGGTGTTCCGTTTTATCCCAACTCAATCAACACATTTTAAATATTTCCCCTAACGTATACTCTGGAACACCTATTTTTTCTACTTCTTCTATCTTTCTCATTGCAGGGAGCAATTTTTTCCCCAAGACAGAGGAGGACGGAACAATCATCCGTCCAGCCCTGGGTTTTTTCCTCCCTGCACAACAATATATCGCATAATTATCAAAACCATGTATTTTTTTGTGGAACTTTCAATATGTCAATTTTTTCTCATGCACTATTTTACAATGTTAAATATATATATGTGTATCCCATAACTCACTCCTCTGAACACGAGTTGATCTCACACCTATACATCAACACGACATCACTACATCCATACGACGAAGAAGACACCAACAGGAGATACAAGGAAGATTCAAGAACAAACTACTACATCGACACCCCAACCTCACGTTCCGTTCCCGTTCGCGGGGACGCGAACTAAATAGAGGAAGAGGCTTGTACAGTCCCCCAGGGGTCTGCACCCCCTGGAAGCCATCCTCCATCATCTATTTAAACCACCCCTAACTGGCAAATCTCGTAAGTCCAGAACTGTATCCTTTATACAGCAAGGGCAGCTAGCCAGCCTGGAAAGCTTGCCAAATACTTGCATCACACCACAAACAGCTACACATAATTAACTGGGGCATCTATGCCAGTGGAATGCTGACAGCACAACACCAAAGCTTATAAGAAGAGGACCTTAAGGAGGACGGCCTTTCTCTCGATTACCAGTCATACAGTGCGTCCGCCGGAGGCCCTAGCTGTTATCATCAGGTGAGTCAGCAGTGTTCAGAGATCCTATATTTTGTGACCTACCCCACAAACTTGTACGCTCAAACTTGTAACATTCATCACACTTCCCTAAAAGGGACATATTATTTCATACATCACTGACCAATAAAATACTTGGTCAGTAAACTACACCTTGTATTCGTAATTACACGCCTCTTCACATCCTAACGCCCTTCCTGTATTCCGTCACGAGTAAGCGTGACAATAGTAGCAAATAGTTGCTAGCTCAAGCTTCATTGTACTTCCTGCAGCGGCCCGACTGTCTAAACAGCGAGCCGCCCACACGTAGCTGACGCACGCACGTCGGTTATATAACTCTCTCTCTCCAACCAGCTGATAGGCTAGTACACTGACCTGTACACAAAGGTTCATCCCCAAATCACACTTACGTCCTTATAGGAGCATCCCCTAGCATCCTAACACTAAACAACACTCTACACTGGTCAGCTTACACAGCTACGGGAAGCTACCCCCTCCTAGGCATCACCTTATAAATTAGTACATTAACACATCCGTTTTAGATCTAACTACCCCCAACTAAGGGATCTAAAACACTATAGTGCTCCCGGTTCGGTCGTCTTTTGTATTCACTCCCTTCCTTGACTGGTCCCAATATCTTCCTCATTATCTTCCTCTCTTGGATTTCAAGTTTGTTCGTTCTATTAATACATTAAGATAAATTTATACATGAAAGGCTGTAGCCTCCGCTCTCGACTCATTGTCTTATCTCTCCTTTAATGGAGAACTAATGTAAATGTAACAAATTTGTGTTATTAATAAATTTCATCGGAATAAAACTCGTGATGTAGCAGTTTGCATTCTTCACTCTCACCCTGAAGATCCGGGTTCGATTCGTGGATCTACCAAGAAATGTAATTCTGGTCTGAGGACTGTTACGGGGTCCACTCTACCTCACGAGGCAAAACTGATAAATGTTTGGTTCGATTCCCACTTCATCTGTTTCGGAAATAGTTTTTCGTGCATTCCCACATATCCTTCAGGTAAATGCCGAGGTTGTTCCTAAATAATGGCCACAGCCGCCTCCTTCCCAATCCTCACCTCCTCTGAGAAGGAAATGTAAACAAAGTGAGTAATATTGGCCAGGGCTTGCCATTGAAGAAGCCCATCACCTATCAGACAAGAATACAAACGTAATTGCTGCTGGCAAAGGCTTGAATTTCCATTTTTCGCCTCACAAAGGAAAATGTATAGCAGTATTATGAGTACATACTGGCGAATAGCTAGCGGCGGAATCGCGATAAGCTTTCATGTAGTGAATGGCAAGAGGCTATTAAATTGAGTGCTAATGTTTCCACTTTTTTAAGGGGTACATATGATTAGTGTGATATATAGGGACCAGATGATTAGATTTTGAAAGTTGTCGTTTTAGGTTTTCAAAAATTCCTCTCGGCACGCCGGAAGGCGGAGGTAGATTTCACAGGGCAGAATATGCAGGTTTTCGTAGAAGGATCAGACCTCATTTATTGCGAGAAAGAATTTCATAATTGGAGCTTAATTAAATTTGTTTTTCGTCATTTTATGCATATTGTAAACATTTTATTGTCTTACGGGGACAGTAAGCTTCTCGTCATTTTGGGTCCATTTTTAGCCTATTTTCAATTCTGAAAAAAAAATTGGCTTATGAGATCACCTTTTGTCCATGTGTGTGTGCGTGTGTGTGTGTGTGTCCCCCTAATAACTTTTAAACGGCTGGAGCGATTTCAATGAAACTCTGTAAGTTCATAGCACTATTCCGGACAACCCTGACCGTGCCCTTCAATTTTTATTACGTCTCACCAATCCAACATGGCGGCTGAGCGAAATATTTCACCACCATTCAATATCTCCGAAACTATTACCGATATCACCCTGGAACTTTCTTACGGTGGTAAAGGGAACTACTAGAAGTTCACCTATGTAACCTTTGAAAAACTGGTAACTACAAAACCAACATGGCGGCCACGCGAATTCGCGACTTTTAAATTGACGTTTCTCGCAGTTTCAACCAATCTAACGCAATAAAACTTGGTACAGTATATGTTTATACTCATTGTAATACACCGACATCTAACTTGGTTCAATTGTTTATATAACCACAAAATGGTGGATGTGCGAAATATTTCGCCGGCATTCTATATCTCTGAAACTATTAGCGGTATCACCCTGAAATTTCGTACGGAGATAAAGGGCACTAATGGATGTTCACCTATAAGACTTTCAAAAACCTGTTAACTACAAAACGAACATGGCGGCTAAGCGAATTTGAAAATTTTAAATTGACCTTTCTCGCGATTTAATGATCCAACCGCAATGAAATATGGTACAGGAAATGTCTACACACATTGTAATACACTGGTATCTAATTTAGTTCAATTGTTTACATAACCTCAAGATGGCGGCTTTGCGAATTTTAAAATTAAGTTTTTAATTCTTGTGTCGTAATCATGCGATCGATGTGAAAGTTTGAATAATGAACCTAGGCAACAATTTTCCTTTAATGGTACATGACTCTATGGCCTATACATTTAACAATCCAACATGGCGACCATCCGAAATATTTAGACGGCTCTGAATATCTACGAATCTATTATAGCAATCAAACTGATTTTTTAATGTTCATAGGGGCTATGAACTTAAGTTCACCTATAGGACTTTAAATAACCTGGTGATCACAACACCAACATGGTGGCGACGCGAAGTATAAATATTCACATGGACGTTTCTCGCAATTTAACCATCTGAATGCAGTGATACTTGGTACAGTAAATCCTTATACGAATGTTAATCCACTGGCATCTAATTTATTTCAATTGTTTCCATAACCACAAGATGGCAGCTGTGCGAAATTTTAAAATCTTCTCGTTACTTTTTGTGTCCTAATCATGCGATTGAAGTTTGAATGCTACACTTACACAATAATTGTCATGTAACAGTACATAACTCTAGGACCTAGATATATAAAATCAAACATGGCGACCATCCGAAATATTTAGTCAGTTCTCAATATCTACGGATCTATTACACCAATCAAACTGAAATTTTGTATCAAGATAGAGGCAATTAACATGAGTAGGATATATGAAAATAAACTGTATAGTTCTTCACGGAACTACTTGTTATATTTGTGGTTACACTGTCCTAATGCAAGGTTTCGACACTGATGTGTAACTATCTAACGGTCTATTACTTCTTCATGCAAAATGTTATCTCCCGGAGAGATTTTGGTTGGTTCCTCAGTTTACGGGCTGCGACAACGCGGTCATGTAGCCAAAAATTTATGTTTGAAAAGTTTTTTGATAGCACCAACCATTGACCAAAGGGGTGGGAAAAAATGGTGTTTTTTTTGGGGGGGGGGGGGGGAGAACATTAATCATATCTCTCCTAATAGGCAAAATATCAAAACCGTACAAAATGGACAATATTCCCCTACTAATTACCTAAAACTTTTGTCTAAAAGAAGTTTTGATATGACCCACCATTACGCCAAAGGATGAGCAAAATGATTTCGGAATTAGAAGAAAATGCCAAGAGCCATCAGAGGTTACCATGACAACGCTACTAAATTGATAAGGAATGAGCCATCAGAGGTTGCCATGACAACGCCATTGCACGAGATCACATTCGGTTTTCCATCTGACTCTGTGGGAAGCGGCTTCGGTGACGTAACTGGTAGCATGCTGAACTTCTGTGCCCAAGGTCGCGAGTTCAAAGCCGGCCGATGTCGTTGGATTTTCTAAGAGCGCTAAAAATCCCTCAGTATGCTTTCCTTCGGAGGGGAAGTTCCAAAGTTCGTTGCAAGTTGCTCGTTGTGGTGGCATCTAATAGCCAATTTGTCAGCAAGGTGCCCTTGAAGGTAGTATTTTGTAGCAAAATTAGGAACTACTACTTGAAATTGACCGTCCGCATTCCTTACCAGAATTACAGACAAACACATCCATCACAATTACCACCGTTTATCAGACAGATTCTACACACACCCTGAGTACAAGGGGTTACATGCCCGCGTTGTCGCTGCTCCTAAACTGAGGAACCAACCAACATCTCCGCGGGAGATAAAATTTTACGTGAAAAAGTAACAGACCGTTAGATGGTTACACATCAGTGTCGAAACCATGCATAAGGACAGTGTGACCACAAATATAAAAATGGACCCCAAATGACGAGAACGTTACCGTCTCCATACGACAATAAAATGTTAAAAATATGCATAAAAAGACGAACAACTAAGTTAATTAAGCTCCAATTGTAAAATACTTTCTCGCAATAAATAAGGAAGGAAGGAAGCTTGTAGTTTAACGTGGCCGTTAATCTCGCGATCATGAGCCACGGGACCTCCTTTTTACGTGGAATCCGAACCACAGGACATAGCATTTCACTTCGAAAATACCGACAGTAGTGGCTGCGCAGGCTAAAGCGCAGCGTTAGGTCAAGGGGCCAAGCTCTCTGCTGACTCGGTAGACGCGTGGGTTCGAGCCCCACCGTCGGCTGTCCTTGAAATGGTTTTCCGTGGTTTTCCATTTTCAACACCAGGCAAATGCTGGGACAGTACCTTCTGACAGGCCACGGCCGCTTCCTTCCACATCCTTGCCCAGTATCATTCATCTTCATCCATTCCATCTCTCATCCCGACGCGCAGGTCGCCGACGGGCGTCGACTAGAAAGACCTGCACTCGGCCTCTCAGGAGGCTACACGACAAAAAAAACTTCGAAAATAAATAAATAAATAAATAAATAAATAAATAAAATCTTTCTACGAAAACCTGCATATTCTGCCTATTTCCGCCTATCCCCTAGTTTGCCCGGTGAAATCTACCTCCACCTTCCGGCGTGCCGAGAGGAATTTTTAATAGGTTTTTATGGTTAAACTAGTAGAAGTACCCGTTCTTCGAACGGTGTTATATATTAACACCAGACATTATCAATTGAGCTACTGTTGCAATAGTTAGCGGCTTGTCATTCCTTCATAAGTTTATCAGAACGAAGTTAGTTTTCTGGGAATATCACACACACTGTTAATTTAAGGGCCTTAAAATGTGCTTTTCGGAGACCCCTTATTGACTCGCGAATTTTGTGTCTCACAATGAGAAGCGCAACATATGCTTTGATCGTCCTTCTAGGATAATTTTTATATTTCGCCTATTTTAGCATGTATTTTGAGAAGTTTTTCCCTATATCCACCCTTCTACTGTATGAAAAGTACGGTGAGGAGTTTTATAAATGATTGGTGTATTGACTCATGTTTACCATACCTAATTTTACGATGCACCAAGCATCCGAACACGATTTATAGGCGTACATAAAGATACACAGAAAGACAGACAGACAATTCTATTGTCTACAACATATCACCCAGATACCCAAATATGGGTATATCTACCATACGTATCAAACAAAATCATCTTACCATGAACCCGTATGTCGACAAAAAAAAGATTAGTTAAAATCTGCTCTCAAACTAAATTCACCTAACGTGTACTTCCTGACGTGAAATAGATTTGAAAGCCTTGTAGACGAAACGCAATACACCTCACATAAAAAATGTCCCTCTACGTTGTGTTAGGTCCCCATACACAGGAAGACCTCTTTCATAAATTATAAAGGCTTGTGGTGCATGAAAATTCAGATTCTTTAGCCTCAAATGGCCCAAATTCCTAAAAGCCCCAAAAAATGCTGATTCATTTCAGGAATTTTTGAAAATAATGTTTCTGTTTGTAGATATACTGTAATAGACTTTCTGTACTATATGACGCACGTGAAATTGCATGAAAAAATTCTAGGTTTCCCCTTGACCCCCTTAATTGCATTGACGAATTATACAGTCTACATTGGTTCCGTGATAACCTTATAGCCATTTGCAAACTTTCACAGAAATGTAATAAATGGAGTAGCCTAATAATAATATCGTATGGCCTCGGGTGCCGGGTGCAAGCTTCGTAATTTGACACCCAGAGGGTAGCTTGCATGTCGAAATTTCGTTGTTCCTTGAATCACTATGAAAGTCAAGGAGGGTAGGTATCTAAGCTCCTTGAACACTATAGCGCTTTTTAGTAAATAAATGAGGAACTTTGTGTTGGCGGAAACCCCTGAGGTTAATTTTGCCATTATGAACACGGCCTACTGAATTCAAATGGGTTCTTTGACATGCCAACATCGTATGACATGCGAGTCGTATTTTTGCCGCCTTTCAAAAATCACGTACAGGCCGGACGTTTGTTTTAGACGATTGCCCTTGACCTTCAAGCCTGCGGGTGAGCCTGTACACAGCCACTCTCTCACCCTATCACTTCACATTTGTCACCACCGATCTGATGTAATGGAATTCCGGACTTGAGCAGACAGTACAGTCCACGTCGAAGTATTGTGTGACATGGAAGTACACGTTACGTAGTTACGAACAGAACGTCATTATATTTGCCAGTGATTATAATTCAGCAATAGTGTGAAACAGCTTTATAAATCATCGGAGCGCTTGGGGCAGCTGATAACAACACAGGTACTGTAGTAACTCGCCTCCAGGCTTCCATTAAGATTTTTCACTCGTCTAAAACAAACGTCCGGCCTGTACCACGGCCAGGAGTGAACCTGCAATCTTGGGGTTAGTAGACCGACACGCTATCCACTCACCGTGGCAAGGTATAAATGGAGTGATATTGCTTCTTACAGAAATAGATGGAAAGTTGGATGCCACCCCTTGATATAATGTTGTCATGGTTACCGATTTCCATTCCTTCATTAGTTTGTTAAATTAAATTAGTTTTCTGGGAAAATTTCAGATACTGTTGGTTTTAGAGCCTTATAATGTAGTTTTCGAGGCCCCCAAGTTTTGTTTCTGGCACCGAGGGGCTTTGTATCGTCGTTGTACGCCATAATATAATACTAATAATAATATTATAATAAAGCGATAGGAATACAATAGACCTGCCGTACCACACCTGCAGGTGTAAATCGCGTGAAAAAATTCTAGTGTACCCCTTGACCCCCTTAAGCGCATTATACGTATTGATGAATTTTACAGCTTAATTTGGTTCCGTGATAGCCTTCTAGCCGTTTGCAAACTTTCACACCAATGTAATTAATGGAATTGCATTGCGTCTTACAGCAATAGATGGACCTCTGAGAATCTGTTGCCATGGTTACCGGCTTGTATTCGTTCATTAGTTTATTACATGAAATTAGTTTTCTGGGAATATCTCAAAAATGGTTGGTTTAGGGCTTTAAAATGTGGATTTCGGGGACCCTCTAGGGCCCCCGAGTTTTGTCTCTCACATTGAGGGGCTGAAAATGATCTTTGTCTCGTCCTTCTACTCCTATTTCAGCATGTATTTTAAGGGGGTAGGCCCTCTTTTATGAGAGGTACTGAGAAGGGTTGCATCAATGATTAGTGTCGTGCCTCTGATGGATATTTGTACCAAATTTTACGTTGATACACCCAGCCGTTCTCGAGTTATAAGGGAACAAAGTTGTCCACAGACAAACAAACAGACAGACAGACAGACCAAAAAAATATTTTCGCGCGCATCCATAATAAAACAGTCTTAAACGCGTAAATAACTCAAATTTCCGTAGAAATTGCGAAAAAAAACAAACAAACATTATTTTTTTAGGTACTTAGAGATGTACTGCACCGCTCGGTGTTGGCCGTGTTTTATTGCACAAATTTAGGTTTTACTCGCTAACCGTTGGAGATACACGAAAAGTGACAAGGACCTTTTGGATAGAAAATTAAATGTTAAATCTCGTTTATGCATCAAACGTTTGCTATTTCTTAGCGTTCTCTTTTTATTTGAAATGGAAATATGAAATTTTGAAACCAAAGGGTGTAGTGACGTCACATATGTGGATTTTACTCGCTATCCGTTGGAGATACACGAAAAGTGATGAGTACCTTTCGGATAGGAAATTAAATTTTGAAGCTCGTATGTGCCATCAAAAGTTTGCTATTTCTTAGCGTTCTCTTTTTATTTGATATGGAAATATGAAATTTTGAAACCAAAGGGTGTAGTGACATCACTAAAATGGTTGCCAATTTTTAGCCTATTTTCAATTTTGAAAAAATAGGCTTATGAGATCCCCTTTTGTCCGTGTGTGTGTGCGTGTGTGTGTGTGTGTGTGTGTGTGTGTGAGAGGTGTGTGTGTCCCCCTAATAAAATCTAAACGGCTCGAGCGATTTCAATGAAACTCGGTAAGTTCATAGCGCTATTCCCGGCGACCTCGACCTTGCCCTTCAAATTTTGTTGCGTCTCACCAATCTAACATGGCGACTGTGCGAAATATTTCACTAGCATCCAATATCTCCGAAACTATTACCGATATCGCCCTGAAATTGTGTACGGTGATAAAGGGCACTACTAGAAGTTCACCTATGTGACTTTTGAAAAACTGGGGAACTACAAAACCAACATGGCGGCCAAGCGAAGTTGAGACTTTTAAATAGAATTTTCTCGCGATTTAACTATCCAAACGTAATGAATCTTGGTACAGCAATTGTTTATACATATTGTAATGGACTGGAGTCTAATTTAGTTCAATTGTTTACATAACCTAAAAATGGTGGCTGTGCGAAATATTTCACTGACATTCTATATCTCCGAAACTATTACAGATATCACCCTGCAATTTTGTACGGTGATAAAGGGTACTGATACAAGTTTACCTATGTAGCCTATATTTCATAAATCTGTAAAAATACAAAACAAACATGGCGACCAAGCGAATTTGAAATATTTTAATAGGCTTTTCTCGTGATTTAACTCTCTGAGCGCATTGAAATGTGGTACAGTAAATGATTTTGCAGATTGTAATGCACTGCCATCTAATTTAATTCAATTGTTTACATAACCTCAAGATGGCGGCGGTGCGAAATTTTAAAATTAAGTTTTTATTTCTTGTGTCGTAATCATGCGATCGAAGTGAAAGTTTGAATAATGAACCTAGGCAATAATTGTCCTTGAATGGTACATAACTCAATGCCTATACATATAACAATCCTAAATAGCGAGCTTACGAAATATTTAGACGGTTCTCAATATCTATGAATCTTTTATAGCAACCAAACTGAATTTTTAATGATCATAGAGACTATGAACATATGTTCACCTATAGGACTGTCAGTAACCTGGTGAGCACAAATCCAACATGGCGGCGACACGAATTATAAATATATAAATGGACGTTTCTCGCGAATCAACTATCCGAGTGCCGTGAAACGTTGCACGCTAAATGCTTATACAAATATTGATCCACTGGCATGTAATTTATTTCAATTGTTTGCATAATCCCAAGATGGCTGCTGTGCGTAATTTTAAAATCTCGTTTTTACTTCTTGTGTTCTAATCATGCGATTGAAGTTTGAATACCACACGTACACAATAATCTTACTGTAATAGTACAAAAATAAAAATCCAACCTGGCGACCATCTGAAATATTGGCCGATAACCTAGATGTTAGGCCCCTTAAAACAACAACAACAACATCTGAAATATTTAGACGGTTCTCAATATCTACGAATCTGTTACAGCAATTAAACTGAAATTTTGTATGTTGATAGAGGCAATTAACATGAGCAGGATATATGAAAATAGGCTGTATAGTTCTTCATGTAAATACTTGTTAATAGTGAATAATATCGAAATTAAAAGTATCCTATATGTAAACATGGTAAATCAGCTGCATCCATGCAAAATTTCATTTAAATCGGACCAGTGGTTCTTGCGTTATTGAGTAACAGACAGACAGACAGACACACACCATCTCATTTTTAGCCTATTTTCAATTTTGAAAAAATAAGCTTATGAGATCACCTTTTGTCCGTGTGTGTGTGCGAGTGTGTGTGTGTGATCGTGTGTGTGTGATTCGTGTGTGTGTGATTCGTGTGTGTGTCCCCCCTAATAAAATCTAAATTGTTGGAGAGATTTCAATGAAACTCGGTAAGTTCATAGCTCTATTCCGGGCGACCCCGACCGTGCCCTTCAAATTTTGTTGCGTCTCACCAATCCAACATGGTGGCTGTGTGAAATATTTCACCAGCATTCAATATCTCCGAAACTATTACCGATATCACCCTGGAATTTTGTATGGTGATAAAGGGAACTAATAGAAATTCACTTATGTGACCTTTGAAAACCTGGTAACTACAAAACCAACATGGCGGCCAAGCGAAGTTGCGACTTTTATAAGGACGTTTCTCGCGATTTAACCAACCAAACACAATGAAACTTGGCACAGTATATGTTTATATACATTGTAATGCGCCGACATCTAACTTCGTTCAATTGTTTACATAACCTCAAAATGGCGGTTGTGTGAAATATTTCACAGGCATTCAATATCTCCGAAACTATTTATGATATCAACCTGATATTTCGTACATTGATAAAGAGCACTACTACAAGTTTATCCATGTAACTTTCAAAAACCTGTTAACTACGAAACGAACATGGCGGCCAAGCGAATTTGAAACATTCTAATACATTTTTCTCGTGATTTAATCATATAAGCGCATTTAAATGTGGTACAGTAAATGATTATACATATTGTCATTCACTGGCATCTAATTTAGTTCAATTGTTTACATAAACTGAAGGTGGCGGCTGCGCGAAATTTTAAAATTAAGTTTTTATTCTTGTGTCGTAATCATGCGATCAAAGTGAAAGTTTGAATAATGAAGCTACGCAATAATTTTCCTTTAATGGTACATAACTCTATGGCCTATACATATAACAATCCAAAATGGCGAGCATCCGAAATATTTTGACAGTTCTCAATATATAAGAATCTTTTCCAGCAATCAAACTGATTTTTCTTATGTTCATAGAGGCTATGAACATAAGTTCACCTATATGACTTTCAGTAACCTGGTGAGCACAAATCCAACATGGCGGCGACGCGAACAATAAATATTTAAATGGACGTTTCTCGCGATTAAACCATCTGAGTGCAGTGAATTTTTGCACGTTAATGCTTATACAAATGTTAATCCACTGGTATCTAATTTATTTCAATTGTTTTCATAACAACAAGATGGCAGCTGTGCGAAATTTTAAAATCTCGTTTTACTTCTTGTGTCCTAAAAATGCGATTGAAGTCTGAAAACCACACGTACACAATAATCTTCATGTAATAGTACATAAATAAAAATCCAACCTGGCTACCTTCTGCAATATTTAGTCGGTTATCAGTATCTACGAATCTAACATAGCAATCAAAATGAAATTTTGTATGTTGATAGAGGCAATTAATATGAGTAGGATATATGAAAATAGGCTGTATAGTTCTTCACGGAACTACTTGTTATATATTAGTATGGTTGTAGCAAAATTAAATTGTAGCAAAAGTTGACATAAACTGCGCACAGCTTAACATTAATGCCTAATTGTTAGTAGAAGAACTGATTGTTACGAGAGTTGTGGTGTTTGAAGCCATATTTTCAGTGTTGCCTTAGTAAACAAGAGTTTAGTGCTTTTCAGTCGGTCAACACGAATGTACCCAAAAGAGATGGGTTATGCCCTAATCCTGAAATAAATTACATGAGATTAATAAAACACTAGGATGACCAGTTTCGATCGTCAAGCGATCATCATCAGATCCAATACACTTAGGCTATAAAATCTATGTTTGAAATACAGGTGAAAATATTTACAATATGTACAATTATTTAGTTGCAGTATTGGTACTGCAACTGTCAGTGTATGCTAAATGCAGTATATATGTTAGGTGAAATGCTAAATGGTGATGGCTATCCGGAGATTGTACTTTAGAGAGATTATATGGTTGTAAACTATGGTTAAACTATAAAATTTTAGGCTAACTACTTATCTGATTGTCTTCCGTACTACAGCTATTCGCAGTTTCCGTGCTCACTTGAACTCGCTGTGCGGTCGACTGCGGTGGTTATCTTAACGACTGGTTTTTCCCTGCCTTCCCCCCCTGTCCCTACGTGCTGTGGGGAGTGATCGCGATGTGTTTATGTGAGGTGTTGCCAACCTAGATAAGATGTATGTTATTGAATGAGGTGGATCTACAACTATTAAAGACCGTGGATTAGTCCTCGCCACGCGTGGAGCATAACCCATTCGAACTAAGCGTTGACGGTCTTATGAGGACGTCCCGGCACCTTTAATACTGCCTCTAATATGGGCCTTGGTTTATTGCAGAAGAAAAGTACATCGTACACCTGATCCAGATAACATTTACCTATTAAAAACCCCCTAATTTCCCCCCATATTAGAGGCAGTATTAAAGGTGCCGGGACGTCCTCATAAGACCGTCAACGCTTAGTTCGAATGGGTTATGCTCCACGCGTGGCGAGGACTAATCCACGGTCTTTAATAGTTGTAGATCCACCTCATTCAATAACATACATCTTATCTAGGTTGGCAACACCTCACATAAACACATCGCGATCACTCCCCACAGCACGTAGGGACAGGGGGGGAAGGCAGGGAAAAACCAGTCGTTAAGATAACCACCGCAGTCGACCGCACAGCGAGTTCAAGTGAGCACGGAAACTGCGAATAGCTGTAGTACGGAAGACAATCAGATAAGTAGTTAGCCTAAAATTTTATAGTTTAACCATAGTTTACAACCATATAATCTCTCTAAAGTACAATCTCCGGATAGCCATCACCATTTAGCATTTCACCTAACATATATACTGCATTTAGCATACACTGACAGTTGCAGTACCAATACTGCAACTAAATAATTGTACATATTGTAAATATTTTCACCTGTATTTCAAACATAGATTTTATAGCCTAAGTGTATTGGATCTGATGATGATCGCTTGACGATCGAAACTGGTCATCCTAGTGTTTTATTAATCTCATGTAATTTATTTCAGGATTAGGGCATAACCCATCTCTTTTGGGTACATTCGTGTTGACCGACTGAAAAGCACTAAACTCTTGTTACGAGAGTGTAAATATTTTACATATTCATACGTCTTTTATCAAATTATGACCGAGAACTTCACACTTTTATGCAATATTTGCTCTCATTAAATATGTTAATTATTCAAATTCTATAAAAGCAAGTATGCCGCAAGTATGCCAGAGGTGATTTTCACACTCTAGCCCGTTTAATTTACTTTGTTTATTTTAGAATATAGGGAACTTGGAAATAATAAGAGATGTATCCCCACTTCCCAGACAGTAAATACCCAAACAATAAGATGTAATCTGAAATGTGCTGAATGTATTTGAATTTCCTGGCAGGTAGGATTTCTCTCAATCAACTGGAGCTAGGAATAAACGCTGTCTTGTGGTTTACTTTTAAGAATTATGGACTAAAGATTTGAATATACTACAAAAAATAAACAAAACTGCAATTAGATTTTTTAGGTACTCGCGTAACATTTAGTTTTCTTAGGTACTAGAGAATTCAGTATTTTTGTATTTAGAAGTATGGAAAATATAGGTAAAGAACTAAGAATCCGGTTCCTAGTGATGTATCATAATGAGGCAATTCATATGGACAGGTGATCCAATAAATAGTGTCTGGCAATGAATAAAGTAGAAATTAAGCTATCAGTATTCAAGAATGATGCCACGGCGCCAAAGAGTGATAAATACAGGAGGTTATTACAGAATGCTGACAAATATAAAAGAGCTTTATTTGACCCTATACTTCACAGATTTCTGGATAGGTCTCCAGACTTGAGCCTCTGCAGGAAGTACCTCAGAGAGATAGAAACCCTTACAGACGTCCAGGGAGCTTACCCGCTTGGAGAGGTTGTGCGGAACGCCAGACACCATCCGATACCGTCAACAATAACTGATACACGGAGAGGAAAATGCTTCCAGGTTTTCGAACAAGTAGGAGACACTCAGTTAAACCCTAATATTATTGGAGTTGTTATTAAATATGATACATTAAATTTAAGGAAAGGGTTTCAAAATTTTAAATGGAAATTAAATTACAACATATTTGTGACAAATTGTGTCCTTAAAATGTCATCTGGCATGGGTTATCTAAATCAATGAATATCGCTTTCGAATAAATGTTTGACCTATTTTTGTATTAGTGGTACTAGGGCTAAATCCGCGATAACGTGCTACCACCACCGCAAAAATGCATCACTGAAATACATAAGATTTACAAATAATACTTCACAAACAAAAAGTTCACGTGACGGTTTTAGACCGATCAGCTCCGGTTTCGGAGTAGTACAGAGGACAGTTGGTGAGACTCAGTAGGATACACAATACATCCAACTATCCACTTTAAGAGCTACAGCGGACAGCCTGCCGATATCATGTAGAAAAAAGGAGAATGTACGAGCCTACAGTTCCTTATTACCGGAAGAAATTCGGCTTCGGTGGCGTAGTTGGTAGCATGCTGAACTCCTGTGCCCAAGTTAGCAGGTTCAAACCCGGCCGAAGTCGGATTTTTTAAGAGTGTTAAAAATCCTTCAGTATGCCTTCCTTCGGAGGGGAAGTCAAGCCGGCTGTCCCATGTCATAGATTTATGGCATGTAAAAGATTCTTTCACAGACTAAACTTGTGTAAAGCTAATTTGTTTGGTTAGATTTCGTCGGGACGCTCTATCAAAGTTCCAACGTTCACCACTAGGTATCATTGATATCTGGTAGCGAAAGTTGGAACTACTTGAAATTAAACGGAACTTGTAGCTCACCCTAAGGGTGTCCGCTGGAAGCAGCTACAGACTCAGGCGAGCCGAACATGTCCTCGGACACTCCCGGCACTAAAAGCCGTACGATAAATAAATAAACCGGAAGAAATATAACCCGAGGAAATAATAGTCATTGGCTTGATGGTGGAAGTGAGTGAAACTATTTCGGATATCTTCGCGAAATATTTTGATCTTTCTCCTAAGAATCAGCGGCTTTAAAGAAGATCGGAGTGATGGCCCTGAAAGGCCCATTTTCTAGAATCACTGCAACTGAGGAGAAGTAACTACAATAATAATTATTATTATTACTATTATTAATGTTATTATATTCCAAAATTTTATCTGAACTCCTTTTCCGTACACCAATAATATTGTCAACCAACAACCCAGAAATCTGGGAAGTATAGTGTCAAATAAAGCTTTTAAATATTCGCCATCATTCAATAACAACGTCCTGTATTCATCACTCCTTGGCGGCGTGTCGTCACTCTTGCGTACTGAAAGCTTAATATAGTTTTTATCCTACATATCCATTGCGTGACTCTATTTATTGGATCTCCTGTCCATATGAATTGCCTCATTATGATACATCACACTCATCATTAAGTGCTCCTCCAAAATACGTGATACCTTCTCGCAAATCAAGCTTAGCTTGCCACTTATCTTCACTTTATATTCTCCAGCCACAACATAAAATATATTGATGATATTCGCTGACAAATGTGTATCGTAGATCTCGCGTTCTGGGCTATTGATATAGTCTACGGCAGTGGTGGCCATCTTTGTATGGACTGAGGGCCACATTACTGAAGGAAACATGTCGGCGGGCCAACACTCACAATTTATTCGAATCTGACGTGATGATTTTAGAAGTAGGAATATATATATATATATATATGATTTACGTATGTTGATAGCTTTCAGGCAATATTTATTGAATAAGAACACAAACACTTTATTGATGTGTAACATCTTTCCGTTCGGTTGCTGGATAGTTTTGTGGGAGTGATTTTGAAAATTGGGGACGGAATTGAATCGGGCGGAAGTGGATCGGACGGAAGTGAAGACGCACTGCCATAAAAATGGGACGGAAATGAATCGGGCGGAAGTGTATCGAACATAAGTGGATCGGACGGAAGTGAAGACGCACTGCCAGCTGGATGTACAATTGAAAATGTGTGTATTGGAAACAAGGCAGTGTGTGCTCTGTAGCGCGAGAATGTTATGGCAATACAGTAGGCAGTGCATTTAGCAGGCACAGTGGCAAATGTTTCACCGACTTTCATTTATCATTGAGTAGTTTATGAAGCTTCACGTTCAAGGTTGAATATCACATGGGGTAGGACAAAGACGACAAATGACATTTAAGTAAGCGGCATTATTGTCAAGCTGTGGGTGAGTAGTCAAATATTAAATGCATAACAGAATGTTGTTATATGAGTGGAATAAAAGCTGTATTTTCATCATATGTGAGACTAGGTCATTTCTTGATTGTAGGAAGCCATGTTTTGATTGTTTACGACGAACTGAATGAGAGCCTTGAGAATAATGAATGTTATAGTTACTCAGGAATGTGCTCACAGTATTTGAGCGTACTGTCGACGTTGTGTGTCACTTTCTTATTATGAATTATTACTGTAAAAGGAAGGAAGGAAGCTTGTAAGTAGGATATATAGGCCGAAGCTGGGGCAGGGGCTAATGGGCAAGATGGCCGCCGCGCGCAACTGCCCTATGTTATTCCTATGGAGAGGTCAGTCTTAGCTGGGGCAGGGGCTAATGGGCAATATGGCTGCCACGCGCTACCACACTCTTTAATGGCGGGCTTTTCAAATCATTATTTATTTGTTTTTAATTTTTACATTTTTATGTATTTAATATTTAATTTATTATTTTTTAGGACAGGGCTAATACACAAAATGGTCACTGCACACAACCACTTACACATATAACATGCTAACCTAACCTTACCTAACCTAACCTAACCCAACCTAACCTAACTTCACCTAACCTAACCTAACCTAACCTAACTTCACCTAACCTAACCTAACCTAACTTTACCTAATCTAACCTAACTTAAAAGTGCGAGCAAAAAAAGGGAGAGCAAAAAGTGTGATCAAAAAAGTGAGAGCAAATGTGAGAGAACAAATAATAAACTTAGTTATAACCTAACCACACCTAACCTAACCTAACCTAACCTAACCTAACTTCACCTAACCTAACCTAACCTAACCTAACATAACCTAACGTCAAAGTGGGGGCAAATATGGGAGCAAAAAGTAACAGCAAAAATTGGGAACAAAAAAATTGAGAGCAAAAAGTAAGAGCAAAATAGTGGGAGCAAAAAGTGAGAGCAAAAAAGTGGGAGCAAAAAGTGGGAGCAAAAAAGTGGGAGCAAAAAGTGGGAGCCAAAAAGTGAGAGCAAAAAAGTGGGAGCAAAAAGTGGGAGCAAAAAAGTGGGAGCAAAAAGTGAGAGCAAAAAAAAAGTGGGAGCAAAAAGTGGGAGCAAATAAGTGGGAGCAAATAAGTGGGAGCAAAAATGTGAGAGCAAAAAAGTATGAGCAAATGGGGGAGCACAAATTATAAACTTAGTTATAACCTAACCTAACCGAACCTAACCTAACCCACAGAAACCTCATTTAAAGATTTAAGATTTTACGTTTTAACATTATACATTTTATCATTTTAGATTTTGATTTTTTCATTTTACATTTTTTAGATTTTACATTTTTGATTTTTTGTATTTTTTTTTTTTAGATTTTACATTTAAGTTTTTTGATTTTAGATTTTACATTTACCGAAAAGAGTAAACTACAAGGTCACATACCTAACCTTACCAAACCTAACTTTACCAAACCTAAATTAAGCTAATCCAAACACAAAGTATATAAGGGCACATGCAACTATACTTATGCTAGTCTTATAGGCTACTGTAAAACATGATCACTACCCCAACCGGGTATTTTTTTTTCATTTTGTTGTTTACACATTTGTCAATTTTCCAATTTCCCGTTTTCAGTTTTTTTAATGCCAGTTTTAAGTTTTTCAATTTCATAATATGGAAACATGGAATTTGCATTTTGTTGTTTACACATTTGTCAATTTTCCAATTTCCCATTTTCAGTATTTTCAAAATGTCAGTTTTTAGTTTTTCAATTTCATAATATGGAAACATGGATTTTTGCTTTTGTTGTTTACACATTTATCAATTTCAAAATATTCCATTTACAGTTTTTAAAATGTCAGTTTAAAGTTTTTCAATTTCATGATATAGAAACATGGATTTTCCAATTTGTTGTTTACACATTTGTCAATTTACCAAATTCCCATTTACAGTTTTTAAAATTTCAGTTTAATGTTTATTCTATTTTATCATTATGGAAACATGGATTTTCCAATCTGTGTTTTACATGTTTGCATTTTGCATTAGGAGTGGGGAGAGGCGGGTAGTAATTAGAAATGTACAAGCAGTGGCCATAAAATATTTTTATTTTAAATACATGTACACTATTTACACATAATACATTTTTATATATATTCTTTTTTATTTTGTTTTCTATTTTATTTATTTTTGATTATGATTACTATTTTTTATTTTTGTTTTTATTTTTATTTTTGTAGTGCTATTGTTTTATTTCCTAAATTGTTTTGTTTTATGTATTTGCTAGTTGCAGGCAGAAGATTTTGATATTCATAACTTAACTCTTTAAACATGGTCAATGATTGAGTAATGACCATAGGCATGTGTACCTATACCATCAGCATCTATCACTCTTTTATCATCACCAGGACACAAAGCAATTTTGTTTAGTCTTATAGATGATATGTCATGTTGTTTAGAAGCGATAATGTTCATGGGTATTCTTTTTACATTGTTTTTCATGACACAATCCTTATAATCTTGAAAGCTTATACAATTTTTGACAACACCTCTGTTAATACCTTTAATCTTTTTGATTTCTTTATCATTTATGTCTAAAGCGTACATTTTAGCTCTAAGTCCAACAAATGCTTTTATAATTTGTCCACAAGCCTCGTCTTTAAATTTCCCCAACGTTTTCTTGTTTGATGTAGAGTAACATATGTGATTAGTAGGATAATCTGATGTGTCCAGGTGTTCTAGGAAATCCAACTTGTCTTGATATACATCTTGGGTGTTAATCAAATAAATGAACGAGTCGGTATCCATATACATGAGTTTAAGATTGTTCATTCCATAATAGGGTAGCAGGACATCATAGTGGTGGGAATACATGAGAGTTTTTGAAATATCCAGTATACACATTCCAATATATATAGGCTTATTGAATACAATGTTACGTTTAGCCATGTGGAAAGCAGCTAGGTTAGGACCATAAATGGTTCTGTCAATAAATGTCGGCTTTGCTATTAGCTTTTCTGCCTTTTTGCTGTCAGTCACAAGACGTATGTCTATTCTTTTACGGATATTTTCCATTGTTTTTCCAAAAATAGCATTGTTGAATAATTTGTACAGATTTTTCTCAAAATCATTTTTGGCTTGTTTTCGAAGGTTGTTATTAAAATCAACGTATGCCTTTAACCAAGGTCTTTGCTTAAACTTTAACACACGATGAATTTTTATGAATTTTATTCCATGATCTAAAGCCTGTTTTAATGCCATGTAGTGAACAACATATCGCCTTCGATTTCCAAGATGAGGAATTAGTTTTTTCAGAGACGAATCCTTAGGTTGTGTACACTCAGGTAGGAAAGGTAAATCGTTGTGTAGATCATGAAGGTCAGATGAGTAATCAACATCAACGTCTAGAATGTATCCCACAGGATCGTCTTCCTTTAGTTTTTCTAGATCAACAGTATCTGGAGAAACCCACTGAAATCCACCATAAGGAAGGGAGTGGCACATGGCCCACCCGTATTGGTTGTTGGCATCATCATAGGTAATAAACTGCGATGGTTTCTCAGAATCATAGGTTTCCATGTATTTATTGTTAACTTCAGCATACCGATGAGACACCTGGCATATGCCTCCGCGTATTCCAGACTCGATTAGAAGAATCTGATCGTAATCCTGTATCAATTCCAGTTCAATTCCGGTGTAAAGGAGCATTGCCTCGAAACTTAAACCAGGCGAAGTAAAAAAGTGTGCAGCATCCACTCGGTGTGTTTCTAGAGTTTTGTTTCTAAACGTTTCAAAGCTGTCTGCAAGAAGGAGTACATCTGAACTTAGGTAGAGGTCACTATATTCCCCTAGAGTTTTAATGTTGAACTGTTTCCAGACATTTTTGGCATGTTCATAGTCTTCTTGACTAACATTTTCTTGACTTAATTTGTTAAAGAATGCCTCTTTCGGAGGTAAACACGTTTCACTTAACTTTTCCCATGAGTCAATGTAGTCATAACAAAATACCCCTTTACGAGTCATGAGCATTGCATTTTCTTTTCCAAAGTACTTGTCTGTTTCAGGGTATGATGTTAAGTTGGAAACTAAGTTTTCCAAACTACTCGGCATTAACCGAAACGTGTCCACAAATCTAAGCTTAACATTTCCTACATATTTGGTGAAGGAAATGTATTTTTCCTTGGAGTTAGCGATAACATCCACTCTCTCAGTAGTACATCCTAATTGCTTTACAATGAAATTTGCGTCGTAGCCACTCATATTATGTAGAAATACAGGAACGGGGTTACGTGTTTTACACCTCAAATTACAGTTATTGTGAGCACTTCCACGGTATTCCCCTGTAATATGGCAATGGTCTCGAACATTCCAATCCTCTTTGGTATACGGTTTTTGACACAAATAACAGGTTTCAGAACATTGGAACTCTGCTTCTTGATCCTCAGTTAAAGCCTTTGGAACATTTAAGCTGTAAAGGCGATCAATTTCATTAGCTATTGAAATCAAACAGTCCATAAACTTTTCTGCAGCGTCAGGTCCACGATAAATAAGAGGTTGGCTTGGAAGGTTTGTCTTTATGTGTTCCACAGCAGGTGAGGGTTTAACGTATATACCAAAGCTCATGGGAACATGACTCTGGTATGGCACTGTATAACTTGCTTCAGGATTGGGTAGACATGTTTGATAGGGTAACAGTATACTTTCAAAATCAGCATAGATAACGTAAGGTATTCTCAGCATTTTTTCCACGTTTAAAAATTTGACAATGGGGCTTTTAATAGGCATTTCAACCCTAGCAATGTCATGCTGGACGCACAAAGCTCTATGTTCTTTCAATTTTTCTATTCCTTGTTGAACATATCGATTATCGAAGTGAGTAAAACACCGTTTACACGTATATATCTTATGTCCATGGTGAGTAATCTGATGTCCTACTAGTTTATCAAAATCTTTGATAAAGACGTAGTGGTTCTGGCCGGATGATGAACTTAGCAGAAGGAGGTCGCGATGGTCTTGCAGCTCTTGATCCACAACCTTTAGAGGGAACAATTTGTTGTCTTGTTCCAATCCAAATACATTAATGGATATATTGTTGGCTTTTTCAAATTTGGGAATGTCAGCTAGCGATGTAGGAAATGATATTACTGAAAAATCATACTTGTTTTCCAGATCCTTGTATTTACTAACGCGTTTAGCATCAGTTTTAACCAGTTTTGCTAAAATGGCATACATAAAACACCTCTCGTCCTTAAAGTTTTGAGGATTAATGCAGGCTTTTCTTGCTTGTATAGCTGCTGGTAATGGAACATATGTGCTACCACGCAAGGGATTGTACTTATTTATTTTCAATCGTACTCCTTCCACTGCTAACAAAGCCCAATTACTGCCTTTTAGCTCAGATTCTTCCATTTCCGTAGTTAACTTTGTAAATTGTGTTTCCAAGAAACTACTTAAGTCCGTTTCCAAAAATAGGGCCTGATTTCGTGTTTTAAAAGCACGATCTGTAATTTCATTGGTAGATGTATGAATGAATCTACATTCAGCCACAAGATTAACTTTTATCGACTTGTGCATTGCTAGTTCTTTCTGCATAGCTTGTATTATTTGCTGTTTAGACTCTTTAAGGTATGAATTTAAATCCCTACACGTATCACAACGAATGAAATAGGATTTAAGTCAACCTTCAAAAGATGTTTCATATTCAATAAGTCCACTTTTGTCAGGGACCAATGACAGTAGGTAATGTTTTGTAGGCTCTGCTTTTTGTCTTTTAGCTGCCGACACAACATTACAACATTCTTCATGCCGACGTCCATTGTACACATTGTTGAATGTACTACCACTGGTCTTGCACTCATGGAATTCACCACACGATACTTCATGTCGCTTCCTATGATAGTCTCGAAGAAAAGTCTTCCCACACTCTTTACACATATAGCTAGGAATGGCTTCTTTCATTATGAATGTTGATTTCTGCAAACAGCTGCTTACTGCGTATCACAAGGCTAGAGGTTGGTCAGTGAGACGGTCTTTCACGATGTGAACACCGTGAGAGGTAGTAGTCAACTGGTGATATTCTTGTGAAGGGTCCTCTAATATACCCCTAGTCTAGACCAACAGCTCTTTACAGCGTATGACAAGGCTGTATACTGGAGAGTGAGACGGTCTTTCACGATGTGAACACTGTAACAAGTAGTAGTCAACTGATTATATACCTGCTATGGGTTCTCTAATATACAATAGTCAAGACCAACAGCTACTTACTGTGTAGTACAAGGCTGTACAATAGTTGTTTTGTCAATCTTTCACGATGTGGTCACTGTGAGTAGTGGTAGTCAACTGATGATATTCTTGCTAAGGGTCCTCTAATATACCCCTAGTTAAGGGTAACAGCTGCTCACTGCTTATGACAAAGCTAAAGACTGGTTGTTTCAACGGTCTTTCACAATGTAAACACTGCGACCACTTCAACCCTCCGACGTCACATTTCGGGGCGGGGCCAGAAACCGCCTCACCCCACTACTGTTATTTTTTGTCCTAGCGACTTGAAATTTATTTTGGTGGTAGATGGGGTTAGGGGCAGTCATTTACCTCAAACAAACTTTTTTGTTGAGTTCCTAGTTTCCAAAATATAGGATTTTCAAAATTGAACTTTTTTCAAAAAACTCAAAAAATAAAAAAGTTTTATTATAAAAATTAAAGGACATAGAGACCAATCTTTTATGCCCATAGAACACTTTTTAGAAAGTTTGGTTTTAAGAAAAATCGCCTACTTTCCCAGTTGAACTTTTTTCATTTTTGTCCTACAGACCAGGGACTTGGTTTGCAGGTATAGGGGATAGAGACCTTTCATTTATGTCAAACAAACTTTTTTGTAAAATTCCTAGTTTCCAAAATAGTGACCATTTGTTCAAAATTCATTTTCTTTTGTCCTAGAGACCTGAGACTTGGTACGGGAATAGAGGGGGTAAAGACCATTAATTTATGTGAAACAAACTTTTTTGTAGAAATCCTAATTTTGGAAATATTGCCCATTTTTAAAATTTTATTTTTTTGACCTGGAGACCTGAGACTTGGTATGGGTATAGAGGGGGTAAAAACCATTGATTTACGTCAGACAAACGTTTTTGTAAAATTCCTAATTTTGGAAATATAAGCCCATTTTCAAATTTTTATGTTTGTTGTCCTAGAGACCTGGGACTTGGTACGACGGTAGAGGGGACAATGGCCATTCGTTTGTCAAACAAACGTTTTTGTAAACTTTTTAATTTTGGAAATATAACCCATTTCGGAAATATGTTTTGGAAAATTTGACAAATACACTATTTTTGGACTGAGAGTGTTATAGAGGTAGGTGTTGGAGTTAACATATGTCTTTTCAGGATTTTTAGATTAATGACATAGCCTACTTTCCAAATATTTATTGAAAATTTTGAAAAATACACTAATTTTTTGACTATGCATGGGATAGAGGTAAGTGTAAGAGTTGAGAGTCATTGATAAACCTTAGAGTACTTTGTTTTTTTTTTTGGAATTTTGTGTGTTGTTGTTGTTGCTGCTGCTTACAAACATGGCTGTAAGCATTTTGCAGCCATAAAAAGGACTGACATACTTTCCAAGACCAAATAATAAGCCCCCACAAGCAAGAGCAAATATGAAAGAGCTAATACAAAAGCCAACAAAAGCCAACAAAAAAGCCAACAAAAGCCAACAAAAGCCAACAAAGGCCAACAAAATAGCCAACAAAAACTGACCAAAAAAGCCAACAAAAAACTGACAAAAAAAAGCCATGTAGCATGTTGGTAGTTGAGTGAGTTGTCATATTGACCGATAGATAGCAGGCTGGTAGTTGAGGAGTATTGCTATCGACCGCTAGATAGCATGCTGGTCGTTCAGTGAGCGAGTGTTGAAATGGAGCGCTAGGTAGTATGCTGGTCGTTCAAGTAGTTCTCATAGTCACCGCTAGATAGCGGCAACATACTTTGCGTGTTGCATTTGACTATTTGGTAAAGCTTTACCGAGTGAAAACGTGCTCGTATATGCTGTGTATTTAAATTTATTATACAATTAACCACTAAGTGTTTAGAACTAAGATGTATTGCCTTGTGTAGGGAATATAGAGGGCATATAGCAAAAAAAAAAAAAAGTCTGTCTAACACATGAGGGTACAGCCTTTTGATATGCAGTAAGTACCTGATAACCTTGAGTATGGTGTAAGAATATGTTCAGTTGACTACTACCTGTCGCAGTGTTTACATTGTGAAAGACCGTTGAAACAACCAGTCTTTAGCTTTGTCATAAGCAGTGAGCAGCTGTTACCCTTAACTAGGGGTATATTAGAGGACCCTTAGCAAGAATATCATCAGTTGACTACCACTACTCACAGTGACCACATCGTGAAAGATTGACAAAACAACTATTGTACAGCCTTGTACTACACAGTAAGTAGCTGTTGGTCTTGACTATTGTATATTAGAGAACCCATAGCAGGTATATAATCAGTTGACTACTACTTGTTACAGTGTTCACATCGTGAAAGACCGTCTCACTATCCAGTATACAGCCTTGTCATACGCTGTAAAGAGCTGTTGGTCTAGACTAGGGGTATATTAGAGGACCCTTCACAAAAATATCACCAGTTGACTACTACCTCTCACGGTGTTCACATCGTGAAAGACCGTCTCACTGACCAACCTCTAGCCTTGTGATACGCAGTAAGCAGCTGTTTGCAGAAATCAACACTCATAATGAAAGAAGCCATTCCTAGCTATATGTGTAAAGAGTGTGGGAAGACTTTTCTTCGAGACTATCATAGGAAGCGACATGAAGTATCGTGTGGTGAATTCCATGAGTGCAAGACCTGTGGTAGTACATTCAACAATGTGTACAATGGACGTCGGCATGAAGAATGTTGTAATGTTGTGTCGGCAGCTAAAAGACAAAAAGCAGAGCCTACAAAACATTACCTACTGTCATTGGTCCCTGACAAAAGTGGACTTATTGAATATGAGACATCTTTTGAAGGTCGACTTAAATCCTATTTCATTCGTTGTGATACGTGTAGGGATTTAAATTCATACCTTAAAGAGTCCAAACAGCAAATAATACAAGCTATGCAGAAAGAACTAGCAATGCACAAGTCGATAAAAGTTAATCTTGTGGCTGAATGTAGATTCATTCATACATCTACCAATGAAATTACAGATCGTGCTTTTAAAACACGAAATCAGGCCCTATTTTTGGAAACGGACTTAAGTAGTTTCTTGGAAACACAATTTACAAAGTTAACTACGGAAATGGAAGAATCTGAGCTAAAAGGCAGTAATTGGGCTTTGTTAGCAGTGGAAGGAGTACGATTGAAAATAAATAAGTACAATCCCTTGCGTGGTAGCACATATGTTCCATTACCAGCAGCTATACAAGCAAGAAAAGCCTGCATTAATCCTCAAAACTTTAAGGACGAGAGGTGTTTTATGTATGCCATTTTAGCAAAACTGGTTAAAACTGATGCTAAACGCGTTAGTAAATACAAGGATCTGGAAAACAAATATGATTTTTCAGTAATATCATTTCCTACATCGCTAGCTGACATTCCCAAATTTGAAAAAGCCAACAATATATCCATTAATGTATTTGGATTGGAACAAGACAACAAATTGTTCACTCTAAAGGTTGTGGATCAAGAGCTGCAAGACCATCGCGACCTCCTTCTGCTAAGTTCATCATCCGGCCAGAACCACTACGTCTTTATCAAAGATTTTGATAAACTAGTAGGACATCAGATTACTCACCATGGACATAAGATATATACGTGTAAACGGTGTTTTACTCACTTCGATAATCGATATGGTCAACAAGGAATAGAAAAATTGAAAGAACATAGAGCTTTGTGCGTCCAGCATGACATTGCTAGGGTTGAAATGCCTATTAAAAACCCTATTGTCAAATTTTTAAACGTGGAAAAAATGCTGAGAATACCTTACGTTATCTATGCTGATTTTGAAAGTATACTGTTACCCTATCAAACATGTCTACCCAATCCTGAAGCAAGTTATACAGTGCCATACCAGAGTCATGTTCCTATGAGCTTTGGTATATATGTTAAACCCTCACCTGCTGTGGAACACATAAAGACAAACCTTCCAAGCCAACCTCTTATTTATCGTGGACCTGACGCTGCAGAAAAGTTTATGGACTGTTTGATTTCAATAGCTAATGAAATTGATCGCCTTTACAGCTTAAATGTTCCAAAGGCTTTAACTGAGGATCAAGAAGCAGAGTTCCAATGTTCTGAAACCTGTTATTTGTGTCAAAAACCGTATACCAAAGAGGATTGGAAAGTTCGAGACCATTGCCATATTACAGGGGAATACCGTGGAAGTGCTCACAATAACTGTAATTTGAGGTGTAAAACACGTAACCCCGTTCCTGTATTTCTACATAATATGAGTGGCTACGACGCAAATTTCATTGTAAAGCAATTAGGATGTACTACTGAGAGAGTGGATGTTATCGCTAACTCCAAGGAAAAATACATTCCTTCACCAAATATGTAGGAAATGTTAAGCTTAGATTTGTGGACACGTTTCGGTTAATGCCGAGTAGTTTGGAAAACTTAGTTTCCAACTTAACATCATACCCTGAAACAGACAAGTACTTTGGAAAAGAAAATGCAATGCTCATGACTCGTAAAGGGGTATTTTGTTATGACTACATTGACTCATGGGAAAAGTTAAGTGAAACGTGTTTACCTCCGAAAGAGGCATTCTTTAACAAATTAAGTCAAGAAAATGTTAGTCAAGAAGACTATGAACATGCCAAAAATGTCTGGAAACAGTTCAACATTAAAACTCTAGGGGAATATAGTGACCTCTACCTAAGTTCAGATGTACTCCTTCTTGCAGACAGCTTTGAAACGTTTAGAAACAAAACTCTAGAAACACACCGAGTGGATGCTGCACACTTTTTTACTTCGCCTGGTTTAAGTTTCGAGGCAATGCTCCTTTACACCGGAATTGAACTGGAATTGATACAGGATTACGATCAGATTCTTCTAATCGAGTCTGGAATACGCGGAGGCATATGCCAGGTGTCTCATCGGTATGCTGAAGTTAACAATAAATACATGGAAACCTATGATTCTGAGAAACCATCGCAGTTTATTACCTATGATGATGCCAACAACCAATACGGGTGGGCCATGTGCCACTCCCTTCCTTATGGTGGATTTCAGTGGGTTTCTCCAGATACTGTTGATCTAGAAAAACTAAAGGAAGACGATCCTGTGGGATACATTCTAGACGTTGATGTTGATTACTCATCTGACCTTCATGATCTACACAACGATTTACCTTTCCTACCTGAGTGTACACAACCTAAGGATTCGTCTCTGAAAAAACTAATTCCTCATCTTGGAAATCGAAGGCGATATGTTGTTCACTACATGGCATTAAAACAGGCTTTAGATCATGGAATAAAATTCATAAAAATTCATCGTGTGTTAAAGTTTAAGCAAAGACCTTGGTTAAAGGCATACGTTGATTTTAATAACAACCTTCGAAAACAAGCCAAAAATGATTTTGAGAAAAATCTGTACAAATTATTCAACAATGCTATTTTTGGAAAAACAATGGAAAATATCCGTAAAAGAATAGACATACGTCTTGTGACTGACAGCAAAAAGGCAGAAAAGCTAATAGCAAAGCCGACATTTATTGACAGAACCATTTATGGTCCTAACCTAGCTGCTTTCCACATGGCTAAACGTAACATTGTATTCAATAAGCCTATATATATTGGAATGTGTATACTGGATATTTCAAAAACTCTCATGTATTCCCACCACTATGATGTCCTGCTACCCTATTATGGAATGAACAATCTTAAACTCATGTATATGGATACCGACTCGTTCATTTATTTGATTAACACCCAAGATGTATATCAAGACAAGTTGGATTTCCTAGAACACCTGGACACATCAGATTATCCTACTAATCACATATGTTACTCTACATCAAACAAGAAAACGTTGGGGAAATTTAAAGACGAGGCTTGTGGACAAATTATAAAAGCATTTGTTGGACTTAGAGCTAAAATGTACGCTTTAGACATAAATGATAAAGAAATCAAAAAGATTAAAGGTATTAACAGAGGTGTTGTCAAAAATTGTATAAGCTTTCAAGATTATAAGGATTGTGTCATGAAAAACAATGTAAAAAGAATACCCATGAACATTATCGCTTCTAAACAACATGACATATCATCTATAAGACTAAACAAAATTGCTTTGTGTCCTGGTGATGATAAAAGAGTGATAGATGCTGATGGTATAGGTACACATGCCTATGGTCATTACTCAATCATTGACCATGTTTAAAGAGTTAAGTTATGAATATCAAAATCTTCTGCCTGCAACTAGCAAATACATAAAACAAAACAATTTAGGAAATAAAACAATAGCACTACAAAAATAAAAATAAAAACAAAAATAAAAAATAGTAATCATAATCAAAAATAAATAAAATAGAAAACAAAATAAAAAAGAATATATATAAAAATGTATTATGTGTAAATAGTGTACATGTATTTAAAATAAAAATATTTTATGGCCACTGCTTGTACATTTCTAATTACTACCCGCCTCTCCCCACTCCTAATGCAAAATGCAAACATGTAAAACACAGATTGGAAAATCCATGTTTCCATAATGATAAAATAGAATAAACATTAAACTGAAATTTTAAAAACTGTAAATGGGAATTTGGTAAATTGACAAATGTGTAAACAACAAATTGGAAAATCCATGTTTCTATATCATGAAATTGAAAAACTTTAAAATGACACTTTAAAAACTGTAAATGGAATATTTTGAAATTGATAAATGTGTAAACAACAAAAGCAAAAATCCATGTTTCCATATTATGAAATTGAAAAACTAAAAACTGACATTTTGAAAATACTGAAAATGGGAAATTGGAAAATTGACAAATGTGTAAACAACAAAATGCAAATTCCATGTTTCCATATTATGAAATTGAAAAACTTAAAACTGGCATTAAAAAAACTGAAAACGGGAAATTGGAAAATTGACAAATGTGTAAACAACAAAATGAAAAAAAAAATACCCGGTTGGGGTAGTGATCATGTTTTACAGTAGCCTATAAGACTAGCATAAGTATAGTTGCATGTGCCCTTATATACTTTGTGTGTTTGGATTAGCTTAAGTTAGGTTTGGTAAAGTTAGGTTTGGTAAGGTTAGGTATGTGACCTTGTAGTTTACTCTTTTCGATAAATGTAAAATCTAAAATCAAAAAACTTAAATGTAAAATCTAAAAAAAAAATACAAAAAATCAAAAATGTAAAATCTAAAAAATGTAAAATGAAAAAATCAAAATCTAAAATGATAAAATGTATAATGTTAAAACGTAAAATCTTAAATCTTTAAATGAGGTTTCTGTGGGTTAGGTTAGGTTCGGTTAGGTTAGGTTATAACTAAGTTTATAATTTGTGGTCCCCCATTTGCTCATACTTTTTTGCTCTCACATTTTTGCTCCCACTTATTTGCTCCCACTTATTTGCTCCCACTTTTTGCTCCCACTTTTTTTTTGCTCTCACTTTTTGCTCCCACTTTTTTGCTCCCACTTTTTGCTCCCACTTTTTTGCTCTCACTTTTTGGCTCCCACTTTTTGCTCCCACTTTTTTGCTCCCACTTTTTGCTCCCACTTTTTTGCTCTCACTTTTTGCTCCCACTATTTTGCTCTTACTTTTTGCTCTCAATTTTTTTGTTCCCAATTTTTGCTGTTACTTTTTGCTCCCATATTTGCCCCCACTTTGACGTTAGGTTATGTTAGGTTAGGTTAGGTTAGGTTAGGTGAAGTTAGGTTAGGTTAGGTTAGGTTAGGTTAGGTGTGGTTAGGTTATAACTAAGTTTATTATTTGTTCTCTCACATTTGCTCTCACTTTTTTGATCACACTTTTTGCTCTCCCTTTTTTTTGCTCGCACTTTTAAGTTAGGTTAGATTAGGTAAAGTTAGGTTAGGTTAGGTTAGGTGAAGTTAGGTTAGGTTAGGTTAGGTTAGGTGAAGTTAGGTTAGGTTGGGTTAGGTTAGGTTAGGTAAGGTTAGGTTAGCATGTTATATGTGTAAGTGGTTGTGTGCAGTGACCATTTTGTGTATTAGCCCTGTCCTAAAAAATAATAAATTAAATATTAAATACATAAAAATGTAAAAATTAAAAACAAATAAATAATGATTTGAAAAGCCCGCCATTAAAGAGTGTGGTAGCGCGTGGCAGCCATATTGCCCATTAGCCCCTGCCCCAGCTAAGACTGACCTCTCCATAGGAATAACATAGGGCAGTTGCGCGCGGCGGACATCTTGCCCATTAGCCCCTGCCCCAGCTTCGGCCTATATATCCTACTCTTGTAGTTTTGCGTGTCCGTTAATCTCACGATCATGATCCACGGTACCTCCCTTTTACGTGGAATGCGAACCACAGGACATGGCATTTCAATTCGAAAATCTCACATGTATTGACCGGGAATCAAACCCGCTCTACTATGGTGAGAGACTAACAGCTTGACCGCTGCGCCACAAATGTGACAGTAGCATATCTCCAATTCAATATATACATTCATCATAGTACCAGTATGAAAATGGAGTGTAAATTAACATTTTAAGAATATCCAAGCTGTGTAGTATACGAGGAGGATAACATGTCAGATGTTACACATCATATGCGACTACTGTAAGGCTCGTATCTTTTTTATTATTTTAATACAAACATTGTGTTTTTTTTTTACAATTTTGTAACAAAGATTTAAAGTCTACTTCCATGTGTTATGTAGCAATCTTAGTGCACGGCACAATACAGAGTCAGTCATACGGCTTCTCATCTTGGACTTAATATGTTTCATAGCTCAAAATTGAGCACTGCTTTAGGGCCCAGATCCTTAAGAGTGAGTAACGTTCTGGAGACAGTGATTTTCAGATCTCAACCCCAGTTGCGGTTGTGTTGTTGCGAGATGGGTCACACTGTAACTCACACAACTCTAATTGCAATTGTTCAGGTCGAGGTTCTAGTGTACTCTTCATAGGGTTATTAAAGAGTTTCATTTCTTGTCGCAGCTTCTCAAAATCTTGAAATGGGTGGTTAAATTCAAATAGCAATAGCTCAATATGTTCAATGTACTTATCAAAAACAACTTCGTATTTTCTGGATGGAACAGCGAAACCTTAGTTAATGCAGATTTAATGAATTGTAACTTCCTCTTAAAACCATTAACATATCCCATCATTTCAAAAATAGTCTGATTTTTCCCTTGAAGCTGCAAGTTCCAAACGTTCAAATATAGGGTGATGTCTGTTAGGAATGCTAAGTTTTGTGTAAAGTCAATGTCTCCGAGTTTATATTGGAGATCAGCTGAGTTAGGAACATGTTGTTGTAGGAAGGCAAGTATTTCATGCCTCAGTTCCCAAAATCTTTCTAAACATGTCCCCGCAATGAGACACCTTATGTCAGAATGAAGCAGCAAGTCCCGTAAGCACTGTCAAGTTCATTTAAGAAAGAAATGTATTTCCTATGAGTTAAAGACCTGTTTCCCCCACTTATTATGTTTGTGTTTTTTGTCACAGTCGCCATAGTGTCACATAATTTAACAGATTTTCTACACAGAACCTCTCGATGAGCAATGCAATGGAAATCTCGCACATTATCTTGTTTTTGTTTTAAAAGACCGATGAAACCAGTACTAGATCCAACCTTAGCACCATCTGTAAGTACAGCAGTCATCTTATTAAATCCGCCATACCCTTCTACAGCTGACTGCACTGCGGAAAATTTGTCATGTCCTTTACTTGTCCTATGCAAAGAACACACTTTCAGCAATTTTTCATGACGGTAAAGCTATTCTGAATTAACTTCATAAACACCAGGAGCTGATTTGTGTCTGTTCTGTCTACACTCTCATCTAAAGCTAGGGAAAAATACGGACAGTTCTCAATAATTGAGTTCAGGTTAGCTGACAAATGAGTACTGATGTCTTCTATTCTTCTTGTCAGAGTTTGTTTCGAAAGTGGTACAGACTGGAATTATTTTAAAACATTATCTTCCTAGAAGGCCTCAGCCATTCTTTGAGAACATTGTTTAACGATCTCGCCAACAGTGAATGGTTTCTTAGCTTTGGCGAGCTCATAACTGGCCATATAGGACGCTAAAACAACCGATTCCTGTATTTTAGTCACATCACTAAATAACTTTTTTGTTAAGTTAGCTTCTTTCTCAGCTGCTCAAGCACTATTTTATAGATAGATAGCAGCAGTCGTTTCATTCCGCTGCATGGCTCTTGCCTCTGCGGCGGTGGGCCCCCTTAGACGGTTTCGCCGTCTCTTCGGGCCAGGGGGGTTAGGGTTTTTAGGAGAGGTGTATTATTTTGATGGTGGGTGGGTTTGGATTTGGGATTTGTTAGAAAGTGTGTGGGAATTTTTAGCTGGGGCTTGGCGGTGTAATTTGGTGAAGGGCGGGGAGAAGTATTGCTTCGGAGAAAGGAGAGGTGATGCAGGAATGGCGATGAGGGGGGATAAGGATGGCTGCGTCTGTGCTGTAGTTATATTTTTAATCGTCAAATTTTTTCGAAGAACAAGGAAACATGGAAACCATCGGTGCAACTGCCAAAAGTAGATGGGATAACTGGTATTGCTCGGGGATTTGTATGCATTTGGTTGTTAGAAGTAAGTAAGGGTGGTGAAAAAGAGGGCTGTATTTACGTCCAGATCATAAGGTCGAGGTAAAGATAATGTGGGGATGACATATAAGTCGATGTAATGTGGATGATGTTAGATGGTAGGAAGCATTGCTCTGATCATGTAGGGTTGATTTGGAGCTGGAGGATTTTTTTTTGTAGTGGAGATGAACAATGTCGATGAGAAGGGGGTAATGAATGATGTTGGTTGAGATGAGAAGGAGACTGATATTATAGAATAGAGAGAGAAAGAAAAAGTAAGAAAGAGAGAAAAGGATAAAAAGAATAGTATAGCTGGTGATATGAAGACAGTGACGAATTAATAAGTTGGGGTGGGGGGAGTAGTAACGGATGAAATGAATGAGTAGTTGAAGAGTTATGATGTCAACGGTGTGAGATGTGCGTGATGGAGATGTTGAAAGTTTCAACCATTGGTTGCTACTTGAGCCGTTGGTCGGTGCTAGAGCCGTTGGTTGATGCCTATGATTCAGTGTGTTTAGAGGGGAATAGGAGTTGGTTCTTAGGGTGTTATACGATAGCTGATGTAGGCTATGGGGCATTTACGTAATAGAATTGGGTGATTATTATGGCTGTAATCTTAATAGAAGCTCTTTGGTGTTAGGTGATGGATTCCGTTGTGTGAGTTACTGTATTTGAATGTGATTGCGGTGAGAAACTCTGAGGAAAGACTGTAGTGGACAGGTTTGTGGCACCATTGAGTTGACCATCGCTATTCTCATTCAGGTGCCGGAAGCAATGCCAGAAGGCTGTGGATGCCCAGTTTAGTGCGCACCGGGGCACTATGTGGTTGTTGGAGTAGCGACGTAACCACCGGATTGCCAGTTCGTTTAGCTCGCAGGAGATATCTGCGGTGCCGGAGGTCGATGTAAGTTGTGAGCGGTGGCAGTGGCATTCGGTCTAGCAGGTCTGCCGTTCGATAGGTGAACGGCAGCCGCATGGCGACCCTGACGAGACTGCGCTCGAGTGCAAGATAGGGACGGAGGGGGCATTCAGGGAATCCTGCCCATGCCGGATGTCCATACACTAAGGAGGTGCGAATAAGGACCTTGTATGTATACAGGAGTAATCTTTCGTTGAGGTCCCAGGTGGTACCCGCCAATTGCCTCAGGAGATATGCGCGCTTGCGTGCGTCGGGGAGTTTGAGTTTGAAGTGAGGGCGGAAGGTGAAGAACTCATCAAAGATCAAGCCAAGGTAGCGAACAGTTCGGGCGGGGACCAGTCGACGGTTGTGAAGTCGGAGGTTGAGGTTGTCGAGATTTCGAGTTGGCACAGAGGCCCGCCGACGGGGACGAAAGAGGATGGTCTGGGTCTTCGTGGGGTTTAATCGCAGGTGCCATCTGCCACACCAGAAGGAGAAAACATCCAGATAGGATTGAACCTGGGTGTTAATGTGAGTGATCGTGGGAAGCGGCGCGACTATTGCAGTGTCGTCGGTGAACTGCAATAGTTGCATTGGGGGAGATGGTTGAGGAATGTCGGCAACGAAGAGGACGTAGAGAAGTGGGGAGGGGACGGAGCCCTGGGGGACGCCCTGTTCGAAACGGATAGGGCGGGAGTAGTGGCCATTGATGTGGATTCTTGCGGTGCGGTGGCGGAGAAAGGTGTTGAGAAAGCGGATGCAGGTTTGGGGGAGATGGAAATAGTGTAGTTTTAGGACGAGTGCGTCGTGCCAGACGGTGTCGAAAGCCTTCTGAAAGTCCAAGGCGATGAAAAGGGTGGGAGCAGGGCGGTTGTAGTTACCGGCGATTGAGGTGGAGAGACGAAGGAGTTGATCTTGGGTGGAGAGGTGGGGACGAAAATCACATTGGGAGAGGGGTAGGAGCCGGTGTCGGAGAAGATGAGCATGGATACGCTTGGTGAGGATTCTCTCGAAGGTTTTGGAAAGGACGGTGGTCAAACAGATGGGACGGTAGGAATCGGGAGAGGAAATTGGTTTGACGGGTTTTGGGAATAGTAGCATCGTGGCTTGTCGCCAGGGGGTAGGGTAATAGCCGGTGCGAAGAAGATGGTTATAAAGGTGGGCTAGGGCGGTGAAGAAAGGAGGGGGGGGGGAGGGGGGAGGGGGCTTCCTTGAGATGGCGGTATCTGATGGAGTCGGGGCCAGGGACAGTGTTGGTGGTGTGGGAGAGAGCGATGGTTATGTCCATGGTGGTGATGGGGTCGTCGAGAGGATGAGTAGAGAGGGCATGGGTAGGTGAGGACTGAATATAGGGGCGTTGAGGCACTGTAGAGATGAACTCGTCATCGTCGTAAGTAAACGTTGGGTCCGGTGGATCCCAGAAGACTCGGGCGAAATGATTGGCAAATATGGCAAGTTAAGCCGGATCGTCAGGTGTCGCAACGTTGTTATAGACGATCGGAAATTGCGGAGTGGAGGTCTTGCCGGTAAGGCGGTTGAGATGTCTCCAGAAGCGAGATAGGAATGGGGAAAATACTCCGTTTAATTTTGAGCAGGTGTTGTGCCAGGAGCGCCGCTTGTGTTCCTCGATGTATGATTTCACCTGGCGGAGAGTCTGTCGATAACGCTGTAGGATGTAGCGGTCACGTGTGCGGAGGTAGGAGTTATGGTAAGAGTGGGAAAGTGCTAGAAGGCGCCTAGCTTTGGGTGGGATAGGGGGTCGGTTAGGGGTCGATGGGGTAAGGGGGATATGACGTTGTGCCGCTTGTTGGAGTGTGTCTTGTAGATAGGTCGTGTAGGCATCGACCATTTCCTGGCCGAACAGAAATTTTGTATCATACGGGGGGATTTAGGTGAATTACGAATGGGGATTTGGAAAGACAATAAGATGGGGGCATGATCGCCTCCAATATGCGGCAGGACTGAAACGTGGAGGAGGTGGAGTAGGGAATTATGCCTTATGATGGCATCGGGAGTGGTTTGGGAGGATGGACGCGTAGGTTGTGGAATGGGGACTAGGGAGGCGTTTATATGATTTACGTAAATGTCGAGGCTCCGGAGTTCGAGAGCCGTGCGATCATGTAGATTGAGATCTGCCATGATGATGAAGTGAGGGAAGGTTTCAGCCACATGGGCTATGAAGACTTTTGGAAGATGATGTCGAGGACGGGTGTATATTTTAGCAAGATGGAGAACTCGGGAGGGGAAGTATACTGTTGAGATGAGGCTTTCTGGAAAGTGAAGAGGGGGAGGGGGGTATGGGGGCGGGTGGGGTAGCGTGGTCGGTAAGCGAGTGCAGATCCGCCACGGCCTAGGTCATGGGGACGGTCCGCTCTTAGAAGGGTGTAGCCGTGAAGTAGGGCGTGGTGATCGCTCCGGAGAAAAGTTTCATTTAGAAGAGCCACGTCTACGTGGTGGGTGGATAGGGTGTGGCTTAGTAGTGTGCGGCGGGCGTTAAAGGAGCAGACGTTTTGATAAAGGATGGTGATGTTATGGGGAGTTCGGTTCCGTGTTCTTTGTTGGGCCATTGTTGTTTAAACTGCGGTGACGTGGGGATAGGGGAAGAAGGTGAAATGAGTTAGTGGGCCCGAGAACGACGGATGAATTTGCACCCCGAAGATCTGCTGTGCCGCATATTGAAGTTGGGTCAGGATGAGGGGGCGATTATATGGCAGTATGTTCTGGATGGAAATGACCATAAACCGGATCAGATCCTCGATGGTGGGGGGAGGGAATTGGGAATGAGCGGGGGGCTGTGGGAGGGTCGATAGACTTAACCGGGGCAACGGTTTCGGGACGGTTGGGAAGTGGTGCAGGCTTTGCCTTGCACTTGTAGGAGTAAGTAGGATGTGACTCGTGGCATTGATTGCAACGAGGGGGCTGGGCGAGGTTTGGGCACCGTCCGGTGATGTGTGCAGGTTAGGAGCAATGACCGCAGCGCGGGGGTTCCCCGGCATTGGTCGGTTGGATGAGCGTTATATTGTAGAAACCTATTACAACGAAGGGCCACTGGGGCCGATGCTTTGGAGGGCTCAACGCGGTGGTAATAACGATAGAGATAAACCCCAGTGGTAAGAAGGCGGTCGACCTCTGCCTGGGTTACCAGGAGGATACGGACCATCCAGGTTGGACCGTCCGCATTTCATATGTGAAAAGCCTTCTTCGCGTCAATTTGCTCAAGGTGAAGTTCCTGGAGTATCGCCTCCTCGGTGAGTTCGGGGTCCACACCCCGGATGACGCACGAGAAGTGGGGTTGGCGCTAGGGAGGGGGTAGGACTGCGGGGCGTTGGCGGGCGTGAAGAGGCTCCGGGTGACGTTGGGGCCAAGCTCGCGAATGATATCCGGGCTGTGTAGTACTGCGGCTGTGGCGTCGTCGTCTGTTTTGGCGTACACGTACGCGTACCCCCACTCCGAACACTGTTATTTACCCATATTTATTTATCGTATGGCTCTTAGTGCCGGGAGTGTCCGAGGACATGTTCGGCTCGCCAGAGGCTGTAGCTGCTTCTAGCGGACATCCATAGGATGAGCTACAAGTTCCGTTCAATTTCAAGTAGTTCGGACTTTCGCTACCAGATGTCAATGATACCTAGTGGTGAACGTTTTAACTTTGATAGAGCGTTCCAACGAAATCTAACCTAGAAATTTAGCTTCACACTAGTTTAGTCTATGGAAGGATCATTTACATGCCATAAATCTATGACATGGGACCGCCGGCTTTACTTCCCCTTCGAAGGAAGGCATGCTGAAGGATTTTAACGCTCTTAAATAATCCGACGACTTCGGCAGGGTTTGAACCCACTATCTTGGGCACAGCAGTTCAGCATGCTACCAACTACGTCACCCCAAAACACTGTAAAAACCCCACATCAATTCCTATTCTAGAATTATACATACCACTCATAATTTGGCTTATACTGAAGAAACGCAAGCAGTATTTATCCTGTAATAATTTTAAACACTATAATTTCTCGCTAACTGTTATAAACCTCAATAACTGTGTATATGATTTTGAACAATGCGAACTAATCACACACTTATGCAACCCTCGATTAAGTTGATGTACTGTGCCCAACTCTAGGAATGGGTATTCCAAGTTTCAGACACCTAGATATCAAGGGAAAGGCTGTAGCCGCTTTTGAAAGTTCAGATATTTGAATATCGCGCTACATTGCTTCTCGAAGCATTTCGAAGGATTTTACCGATAGTTGGATGGCAAGTGACGTAGCGAGTAACAGCAGAGGTGGAGGCTATTTATTGATTAAATAGTTAACTACGGAGTAGAGACTTGAGACTGGGATCAAATTACTGGCACTGCCAAATGAAAGAGAACGCAATTAGTATCAAGTAAATCGGACCAGGGATTCAAGAGATATGAGGATTTCCAGATATCAGGCGATGACGCGTGACCCTGAGCGTTTTGAATAAAAGCCAGCTGGAGCAGGCATGGGTAGTTCATTCTAACACAAGCACTTGGCAAGCAAGTTGCGTCTACGCTGAGCCAAGGCACATGGTTGCCGTATCTACGCAGAAGTTCTTTTCAAATCGTGATAGTCACGAGAAGTGCTGCGCAAACGAGTTGGAACTTAGTAAGTTTCTGGTGAGGAGAATCACTGAGGTGATTGATTTCTACAGACATTGGTGGAAATATTTATATTTCCAAAAGGACATATGCTAGACTCTGTCTAGAAAATAGTATTTTGTCACAGTCCAGTAGTAACTTAATTCTTGGATGTTTAAATCCATTTCAAGTCAGTTTTCATTTTTGTAACTAGTTAACCACTTCGATCTGTCAGTACATTGAAGACTAGTCTATAACGGTAGCGTTCATTAGTCTACGCAAGGGAAACTGCAAGTTGTCTAGCGCATGGCAGATGGTGATATTAATAAACCATGCCCAGGGAACGATCTTCAGAACAGCCGTTAACTGCTTAGACTGTCAACGTTTTTCTTGTACTGATGAGATAACAGTGAGTTATGTTACAACTGACATATTTAAGAAGAGATCACTTAGATCTGACCCTATTTCAACAAACTGTTATGGCTTTGATAGAAGCCCATATTAAAATGGAACCACAGTTTATTCAAACGTCGAAAGATACTACCACTATGTCTGACTAGACGAATTGTGGGTCTACAATGGCGGCCGATACAAGGATTATACGTGCTTGTCCGATAGGGCATGTCTACGGATAAATCTGGTATAGACCAGGTTTACTGCACTTCAAGACCATCAAGAAATGTAAGCCACATTTGAATTATATTATGCTTAGCTAATTGGAACAAACTATTTTTCTGCAGATGACCAACACATTTTTTTCGTCGTATTTAAAGCTTGTAATGATTTACGCAAGACTTGTTAGAGTTATTCTGAGCATTTTCAGCACTCAGAACAGTTTAGGATCGATGACCGAGCATTTCAAGCATTTATTTGAATTTTTCATATTTTTGGGAAATCACGGTAATCAGCCGATGTAACTGTAAAAGTTAAATTTATTTTTGTTGAGGAATGGATATTTTTTCCATATTCGAAGGTTCGAACATGTGGATTCTCACATAATGAGATGATAATTAAATAATAGAACGAATAATAATAATAATAATCCACTAATAATAATAATAATAATTTTTATAATTTTTCTAAATAATTCTTGGATATTATATTTTCTAATAATCATATGTATTGAGAAAGAGCCTATGAAGTAGTTTAAACATTTCAAGTTTGGAACAGGAGATTTTACGAAGGAGAGTGGTTAGCGCAAGCCCGCATTCAACCAACATTTTAGTTCTGGTTGAACAGTTGATATTTGCAATGAGCAAAGTATATGTTTCAGATAACACGGAGAGGCATGAAACGGGAAGCAAATGATATTTGTATCAAATAGGATATTGTTGTATTTATATAAAATCATGACGTAAATACACTCGAAAGTGAAATAAAGCTTTTCATAAGTATGGTAAAGTCACGGGTTAAACTGAATGGTAAAATAAAATAAACTTGTCAGTTTATTAATCTTCCAGTGTTGATAACAAGCAGAGGCTTGATTTATTGTATAAATTTTGGGAAGATAATTTATGTGTGTGGAGTAGTTGAAATGCCATTCCCAGGTGCGCATGTTAAGTCGCAGGAATGAAGGTTTTTTCGAGCATCAATCAAATAGCAGGTTCGATGGCTCAGGTTTATAGTAGGAGTATTGGAGCCACACATTTCGTCGTATGAATAACCCGAAGGTTATTTCTTTGAAACCATCAGTTCTTATTTCAACCTTGTTTACGAATTCCATTTAGACTTTGATTTTGCTAGAACCCGGATTTGTCATGATAGTAGTTTATTCTTCTTCAGAGGAAGACCTTTGCCGTTGTTGTTGTAATATTGTGTTCTTACACAAATAATAGAATGGGCCACTGCCAATTAAAAATAATTCTTTAACCACGAATAATTTGAAGGATATTTTCAATCCTAGTGCCATGAACTAAATGAATTCATTATAAAACTACAATTCTTATTTCCGCATTCTGTCGAAGAATTGCAAGTTGTGAAAGTTACTAGAAATGGCCATGAATATAAATATTTTTATAATATTGTTCCCAAGTGGATAATCTAATAGTTGAATGGTTCAACCATTTATTGATCTAGTTGATGATTCAGAAATCATATATTTTGTTTGGAACTTGAAGTTCATAATCGAGTCACTTTTCGAATGTTTAATGTCAGAAGAACAATTAATTGTTGTTGTGCTTCGCACAGTTCTTCGATGCTATGCTCAAGGTCAAATACTTTTCAGATGTTATTAATATGTATAAATAATTTGTATTGCTTCAAGGATGATAATATTTTTCGACGATTATATTTTTGAAACTGGAAAAACAAGTGAAAATCTAAAAATTCTATAAACATTTATTCTACGAGTGTTAATATCATGTAAATAGTCAAACAGTGATCAACGTTAATTCCAGTATGGACAATTAATTTTGAACTGGAATTAAATATTAATAATTTTGGAACACAGTCCACAGGACTATTAATCGGACTTGTGTTTCCAGAAAGATTGTCAAATGTGTTTGGAAAATTTCTGTATATTGTGTGTAAATAAGGGTGTGGATCGCCACACGTGGAGTGATGCTGCTTTGAGCATCTTTGCAGTCAGATTTTAACTTTAAAATAAACTGAGATAATTTTACCAGATGTGTTTCACCCAATTAAATCTCCTTCTATCCTTATCGTTGCATTGAGCCAAATATCAGTAAAGCATTTTTTATAAATTTGATGTCGTTTTTGCGATTTGCTTTAACCCATCTGGCGCTCCGGGATATTTTGACTCTCGTGCTGACTGATTATTGGTAAAATGCATATGTGGTCGTGCGGACTCCGGTCTAAACGGGCACAGTACAGGGTGCTTCAAAATGCCCATTACTGACTCTTAATGAAACATGCCGACTTATTACTGGTTGTTTGAGACCAAAATCATGAGATAGAATCTACTGTTTGGCTGGAATCGCCCCACCAGATATTAGAAGAGAAGTTGCAGCCAGGACTGAGAAAACCAAAGCAATTACCTCATGCGCACACCCATTGTACGGATATGAACCTGCCCATCGACGACTGAGGTCTAGGAGGAGTTTCCTGAGTACAGCAGATCTACTTGAATCTGCTAAGTCGACAAGGTTAAGATTATGGAAATCTAGAAATACTGAACTTAATGGCTGAATGCTACCAATTGAACATCTCCCTCCAGGACATGAGGAACACTGGTCTACTTGGAAATCATTGAACAGGCTTCGCACTGGTGTTGGTAGATCAAGAACTAATATGTTAAAGTGGGGTTTTAATGGCACATCCAGGCTATGTGATTGTGGTGAAGTCCAAACCACAGTCCATTTCATGAACTGCATTAAGTGTCCTTCAAGTTACACAATGGAGGACTTGATGGCTGCGACACCTAATGCCCGTGACTTGGCAACATTCTGGACAGAAACGATTTGATATGTGCATTGTTAAGTACCATATTTTTATCTTATTTTTTGCGGCTTCGGTGGCATAGTTGGTAGCATGCTGAGCTTCTATGCCCAAGATCGCGGGTTCAAATCCTGCCGAATTCGTCCGATTTTTTAAGAGCGTAAAAAATCCTTCAGTATGCCTTTCCTCGGAGGGGAAGTAAAGCCGGCGGTCCCATGTCATTGATTTATGGCATGTTAAAGAACCTTTCACTGATTACACCTGTGTAAAGCTAAATTGTATAGGTTAAGAATGTAAACAACGCTCTTAGGTTCCTACTTCGTTGCCAAGAGCCGACTGCGGTGGCGTCTGGTAGCTAGGTTCTGAACTAGTTGTCGTTGATGGTGGCGTTTGGCGGCAAAAGTAGGAACTATTTGAAAAATTCAAAAGTCTGCAGTCCTTACTTGAATTAAAAAACAGATAACACACACTAATACACTCATCACAATTAACACCGGTTATCAGACAGATTCTACACACACCCAATGTACACGAGGCTACAAGAGCGCGTTGTCGCAGCCCCTAAATTTAAGAACCAATCAACCAACCATATTTTTAGTCTACTTTTCACATTTTGCAAAAATGAGGAAAAAGTAGACTTATGAGATCGGGCAAATGTGTGTCTGTCTGTCTGTCCTTCTGTCTGTCTATCTGGCTGTGTGTGTGTCCCCCCCCCCCCCTATCAACTCCTAAACGGCTGCAGCAATCGAAACAAAATTTGGTAGGAGTAAAGATCTATACCTGAATATCTCACGGCCATATTTGAAAATTATGTCAGTGCTACCAACTGCTGGTAATAAATACTGCCTCTATTTCTGTTACCCTAATATCAATATATCAGAAAGTATGCTAGCTAATAGCTCTAAACTTAGCACACGTATAGTACCTGGCATTTTAGAATAATTTGTAGTAACTAATATAGGCCTACGCCAGTGCTGCCAACATGATTCTAAGCCTGCTGATGTGTCCAACTTTAAAATGCATGTAACTTCTATACTAACTAATGAATTTCATTCAAAATTGACACAACAATAGATCATATTATTTCAGAATATTTCTGACCAATACATGTATGTCATTGTTGCCAACATGATTTTACGCGTGCTGTTAGATCCAATGTTTAACTGCATGTAACGTCCATGCTATCCATTGGAATTCAACCAAATTTTGTATTCTGTACCTTAAGAGATGGAACTAAGAATATATTCAGTCACAAGGGCTGCCAACTGTAGTTCTCTATTAGGCTACATTATGCCATGTATATAGTATTTCGAACTAATTAGAAATTTCGATATTACCAACTTAATTTCGTCATTATCCTAGATAGATCCATATAGATTAATCATTGGCATGAATCTTAAATTTTAAGAAAAGTAGGCTCTTTAGTTCGTCATGGAACTTCTTGTTTTAATGTAAAATGTATACTTCTGATACGAATAAATAAATAAATTACAGACTTTGAGGGCTTACAGTGGGGTCCAAGACAGTTAGGTTTAGCACAGGAACTTGTGTCTGGAAACGTACCTTCTTCCCGCTGCCCGCAATAAAACACCACAGCACATGTTCTAATCTCCCGCATTTTCGGCGTCACTAACTAGAGTACGTACATCATTGTACGTTCACCTGTGTAACCCCAACCTTCTTCAATGAAATGTCAGGGGTGCGGCGAACTTCATATTCCTTAGAAGACGTACAGCAGGAGTTCTTAGACGATGTGCCACTATATGTGCGTCAAAACAGGGGATTCAGCACGATGGCATACCACCACATTTTTTACTTGCGGTCTGAGATCATCTGTACCACAGATTTGGGCCTGGTGGTGGCCCGACTCCTTGGCCTGCATGTTCACCGCTAGAGTTCTACCTGTGGGGTCTTATGAAAACCTTAATTTACGAGACTCCTGTGTAATCCAAGGGGGACGTGGTGGCTCAGCGGTCTAGCTGTATGCCTCTCACCAAGGCGGTCCGGGTTCGATTCCCAGTCAATGCATGTGAGATTTTCGAAGTGAAATGCCATGTCCTGTGGTTCGGATTCCACGTAAAATGGAGGTCCCGTGGCTCATAATCACAAGATTTACGGTCACGTAAAACTACAATCTTCCTTCCTTCTTCCTTTGTAATCCGAGGAAGACCTACTGGCGCGGGTTATGGATGCGGCGGATGTTGGAGGACCAGGGTTTGGTGATCGTGTGTACCAGAAATTGGTACGGAGGTACCGTGTCTGTGTTTACGTCGGTGGTCGTCACATCGAGACCCACCTGTACTGTAATTGGACCCAGACGACAAACAGCAGAGCGCCGAAAATTCGGGAGCTGTGAACGTGCTGTGGTGTTTTTTTGCGGTACGTTTCCAGACAAGTTCCTATGCTAAACGTAACCGTCTTGGTCCCCACTACTGTCGACCAAAATATTATGTGTACTCGAGTTTGAAGGTTCTTTGTGAAGTAAACAATAGACCTACATAAAATCCAATAACATCATCATTTTCGTCGTTCTATTTTACGTTAGTTCATGTAGGTTTGGAATTTTTAATTTATAATTTAATATTTTATCGCAGTTGGAATACAAAAAGTGCCCGATTTTAAGCGTGTTTCAACCATGCGTCATATTTTAGAATTATTATCTCACAAGACCGTCATCAGATCGAATCCAAATTGTAATACAATATACATTGGAATGTTGTATAACTCGTTTATTAATTTCAACATTTTGTGTGTCCAAGAAACAAAGTTGTTATCATTTTTATAAGGTACCTTTTTATCGGCTCGGGGTGGTTGGAAATTGTAGTTCTTGGTGGCGTTGTAATCCTTATACATCAAAAAGGTATGCTGTATGATTGTGAAATATGTATATTAATTCACTCATTTTATATCGGTTTGTATTTGTACGGGGAATTAAGACATGGTTCACCAGTTAGCCGCTCCGGTGAAAGCTGTACAGCGTTGTCAAGATGGGCTCTATCACGCGTCATGGCGCCAGAACCGCATTCTTTTAATATCTCATCCCATTACTACTTTTTGCAAACACCTAACAATCATCAGACCTCTAAGAGAATTTTCAACAGATACTAAAGCCAAGAATAATCTTCAATACATCGCCCACTATAAGTGTTTTTAGACTGGATGGAAGGGGCAAAATAGCAGTCTCTGAGAAATGTGCGTAAATCGCGCCCAGTCTATACAATTGTCCTCGTGACAATTAACACCGGTTATCAGATAGATTTTACACGCACACGCACCCCAGACCCCCTTGCTTGTAGTGCAATCAGTAATTTTCCTCCAGACAGTTATCTAAACAAGTAGCGACCTATGATTTCATATAGACCAATGGTTTCGTCCAGACAGTCGTCTAACCAAGGTTGGTTGGTTCCTCAGTTTAAGGGCTGCGACAACTTCGGTCGGGTTTGAAGTAAGAAAACGGAATTGGTTGAATGTTCGGGATGATTATTGAATTGTGTCTGCTGAATGATAGAAAGAAATAAAAGGATGGTTATATTTATAAGAAATGTGTTCCTCGTGGTAATCAAATACCACCACACCCCGAAAGAGAAGACGTATGGTTACAATACGGTACTTATTATTGGCTGCGAGTGGAGTGAACGGGAAGAGAGGGGGATGCGATCGACATTTTACAATATATGGCCTTTGTGCTAATAATGAGTGGAGCAGTACTGCGGCGATGAAAACTTGTCCGAATTATCCGAATTCCAAATTAGTGAAACCTAAACTAGAGAAGGTTCACTGTATTCTAAATAGTTTATAATGTAATAAGTATTTTGGATATTTAACATAATTATTTTCATATCATTACCGATCTGAACCACATTTCGTATACCTGCCCTTTGGAACCCTGTGGGTGACACTGTCCACTTGGTATTTCGGATAGACCACTCCATTCCCTGCATTTAGGTCCTTTGGCATAAATCTACCCCGTTTCACCGATCTGAACCACATTTCGTATACCTACCCTAGGAACCCTGTGGGTGACACTGTCCACTTGGTATTTCGGATAGACCACTCCATTCCCTGTATTTAGGTCCTTTGGCATAAATCTACCCCGTTTCACCGATCTGAACCACATTTCGTATACCTACCCTAGGAACCCTGTAGGTGACACAGTCCACTTTAAATCTCGGACAGACCACTCCATTCCCTGCATTTGGGCCCTTTATAACAAATCGACACCGTTCCTCCTCATTGCACCAAATTTTACATACACTTTGAAACCCAGCTGGTAACACGGTCCACTTGATATTTTGGACAACGCTCTCCATCCCCTACATTTAGAATAACTGACATTGAAAACCACGTATTAAGGTCCTAGAGCCAATTATGCCCATAGTAGTGTAACTGTAAGAGTATTTTAATACGTGTATTGTTGACTGGCAATTCGGACTGCATCACGTCGCCCCTACCAGTGTTCTGGTGCAGAATTGCGAAAATAGCTAAATCTTTCGCTGCTTATAAATTGCAGTCACGGGGAGTAATTAGTGCAAAAAGATTTTTTAGGCCCCTTAAAACAGTTAACATCATAAAAATATTATGCCTCTGTATAAGTGCAATGGTGTTGGTGCAGTATATTGAGGTTATCAACTGCAATAAGCATTGGTGCTTTCAAATTTACCTTCATTTATTCCGAACCTTATCGTTGAGCACTATGTGGCGATAAATGATACTATTGCTACCTCAGGAGCTCGGGACAGCCGAAGTTTTCCAGAGTGTTCTGATTATTTTCCTACGGCTCTAGGCGACAAAAGACGACACTATTGGTCTCTACATTTCTAATAGCCAATGAGATATAGGCCCCATGCAGTGTCTCTTATTTCACTTACTCCAATTTCTAATCATTTTTTAAAATTCGTTTGTAAATTACATGTGACAGTGCTGTAGTTAGTAAATAGCCGTTTCCCTATTTTCCCTATTACTTATTATCATTATTAGCATTACGGGAAAATGACCTGAATGCTATGTCCATTAAACTGTACTACTTATCACCCCCACTACAACCACCACCACCAACACCACCATCACCACAAAAAGTTATATTTTTAAAATATTTTTTCTGTTGGAGTTGAAGTATCAAGTGCCACTTCTGTAGTAGTATTCATTATCATTATCATCCATAAAACAAATAAATTCACCGGGCGAAGCCGGGCACTACTGCTAGTCAAAGTATAAGCGGCTAATGTCCGCAATGCCCAAGCCCCTAAATGAAAGGAAAACTAAACTGGAACTCTGAATTGCGCAGCTGTCAGACACTGTGGCGGTGGGCAAAACAAGTTGCACTTCTGATATCTGATGGAGTGTTGACTAGAGATTGATCTGTAACCCAGACGACCACTCCTCACGGAAGTTCTCCTCCAACGTGCCGGCACGAAGCCACTTTTCAAGACATGTTTGCCTCCGAGGCTACAAATGCTCTACTTTACGCCAGTTATTTATGAAAACTGTACGTTGTTCTAAATTGTTTAACCTCCTATCTGATCCACTTTGATCCTCTCCCTAAGTTATTTCATCACACTAATTCACACGTTTTTATCTTAATTGTCGCTAGATATAGTCGGTGAGCGTGTCGTATTAATCACAACTGTGAGATCGCCGACAGGTTTTTAGGAGGATCACAGTTCATGTTACCGACGGATGACTCGGATTTCGTAACTCAATATATGTCAAGTATACTATTTCTAAAGACACGAGCTTACAAAATGTAGCCTATGTTCCAGTTCCAGATGGGTATTTTTGGGGCCAGTCCGGTTTCATTACTAAGAAAACAATGACCTGAAAGAGTTTATATTCCCGATTTTGTTGTAAGATTCTCTAACATTAATTTTTAGCCTACTTTTCACATTTTGCAAAAATGAAGAAAAAGTAGACTTGTGAGATCGATCCGGGCAAATGTGTGTCTGTTTGTCTGTCCTTCTATCTGTCAACTCCTAAATGACTGCAGAAATCGAAACAAAATTTGGTAGGAGTAAAGATCTATACCTGAATATCTCAATGCCGTATTTGAAAATGATGTCAGTGCTACCAACTGCTGAAAAATCGCAATTGAAATTTGAGCTCCATGCTGGATATCTTGGAAGGTATGAATGGGAACTATTTCAAAATTGGCACACGTATAGATAATGTTATTTTAGTTTAAGTCCCAGGAGGCCATACATGGCAATGTTGCCAAAATGATTCTACGCCTGCTGATAGGTACAATATTTAAATGCATATAACTTCTACACTATCAATTAGATTTCAACCAAATTTCGTATGTGCTATGTGTACAAAAACAGATATATCTGAGCGTATTCTTAAGAGACATCAGGGCTGCCAACTGTTAATAAATGCTCTCAATTTATTTTATCCAAATATCAATATATCAGAAAGTATGCAATCCGACAACTTTAAACTATACGCACGTATAGTACCTGACATGCCATATTAATTTGGAGTAACTTATATACATCAGTGCTACCAACATGATTCTAAGCCTGCTGAGAGGTCCAACTTTAAGTACATGTAACTTCTATACTATCATTCGGATTTCAACCACATTTCGTATGTGTTACAGTATGTGTACCATAACAGATATGACTATGCGTATTCTTAAGAGCAACCAGTGCTGCCAACTGTTCATAAATGCTGTCTCTATTGTTGTTACCCTAATATCAATATATCAGAAAGTATGCAAGGCAATAGCTCTAAACTTTCCACTCGTATAGTACCTGGCATTCTAGATTAATTTGGGTTAACTGATTTACGTCAGTGCTGCCAACTTGATTCTAAGCCTACTGATAGGTCCAATGTTAAAATGCATGTAACTTCTATACTAACTAATGGATTTAATTCAAAATTGGCACAACAGTAGATCATATTATTTCAGATTATTTCTGACCAATACACGCATGACATTGTTGTCAATATGATTATACGCGCGCTGTTAGATCCAATGTTTAACTGCATGTAACGTCCATGCTATCCATTGGACTTCAACCAAATTTTGTATTCTGTACCCTAAGAGATGGAACTAAGAATATATTCAATCACCAGGGCTGCCAACTGTAGTGCTGTATAGGCTACAATATGCCAGGTATACAGTATTGCGAACTAATTAGAAATTTCAATATTGCCAACTTAATTTCGTCATTATTCTAGATAGATCCATATCGATTAATCATTGGCGAACCTTAAATTTTAAGAAAAGTAGGCTGGGTTGGTTGGTTCTTAAGTTTAGGGGCTGCGACAACGCGGTCATGTAGCCCCGTGTACTTTGGGTGTGTGTAGAATCTGTCTGATAACCGGTGTTAATTGTGATGACTGTATTAGTGTGTGTTATCTGTTTTTAATTTAAGTACAGACTGCAACTTAGAATTTTTCAAATAGTTCCTACTTTTGCCGCCAAGCGTCACCGTCAACGACTACTAGGCCAAGTTCAGAACTTAGCTACTAGATGCCACCGCAGTCGGCTCTTGACAACGAACATAGAAACCTAAGAGCGTTGTTTACATTCTTAACCTATCCAATTTAGCTTCACACAGGTGTAATTAGTGGAAGGTTCTTTAACATGCCATAAATCTATGACATGGGACCGCCGGCTTTGTTGTTTTACTTTACTGGATCATAAATTGGGTACTTGTTTCACCTCATTCAGTCTTTTCAATCACGTCACGACGTGTAGGTTGACTGCGGGCTCCAAATCGAAAGACCTGCACCAGGTCTCTCCGATGGCCATGAGCCATTATTATTATTATTATTATTATTATTATTATTATTATCATGATTACCATATTAATATAGCAACTTTTCAGTTGGTCAACACAATAGACCATAATCCCAATTACTGAGACATGCGAAAAAGACTTAAACAAATAGTTCCGTGAGGAACTTAAGAGCCTAATTTTCTTAAAATGTAAGATTCATGCCAATCTATATAGACCTATACAGAATAATGACGAAATGAAGTTGGTAATACTAACATTTGTAAGTACTGCAGATTGAAATACGCCTGAAATAGTGTAGCCTAAGAGAGTACCTTACTACATTTGGCAGCCCAGGCGACTCTGAATATATTCTTAGTTCTATCTCTTAAGGTATAGAATGCACATACAAAATTTGGTTGATGTCTAATGGATAGTATGGACGTTACATGCTGTTTGATATTATATTTATCAGTGCGCGTAAAATCATGTTGGGAACAATGTAATGTATGTGATGCTCAGAATTGTTCAGAAATAATACGATTTATTATAGTGCCAATTTTGGATAAAATCCATGTGTTAGTACAGAAGGTACATGTAATTAATGATGAAACTACCAGAAAGCTTAGAATCATGTTGGCAGCTCTGAGGTAAATTAGTTACTCCAAATTAATGTAGAATATCAGTTACTATACGTGTGCAAAGTTTAGAGCTGCTGGCTTGCATACTTACTTATATATTGATATTAGGGTTAAAACATAGAGAGAGCATTTATTAACAGTTGGCAGTCTTGGTGGCTCTTTAGAATACGCATAGTCATTTCTGTTGTAGTACACACAGTACATACGAAATGTGTTTGGCACTTAGCACTCTCTCTCAGAAACACCCTATTTATATATATATATATATATATATATATATATATATATATATGCCTATATCCATTTTATGACAAAAAATAGGCTTATGAGATCCCCTTTTGTCCGTGTGTGTGCGTATGTGAGTGTGGATGTGTGTCTTCCCCCCTCCCCCCTAATAGCATCTTAAGGGCTGGAGCGATTTCAATGAAACTCGGTAAGGTTATAGCAACACTACGGCCGACCCTGACCGTGCCCTTCAAATGTTATTATGTCTCACCAATCCAACATGGTGGCTGTGCGAAATATTTCACCAGCATTCAATATCTCCGATACTATTACTGATATGACCCAGACTTTTTGTAGGGTGATAAGGAGAACTACTACAATTTCACCTATGAGTCTTTTAAAAACCAGGTGACTACAAAACCAACATGGCGGCCAAGCGAAGTTGAGACGTTAAAATAGACTTTTCTCGCGATTTAAGCCTTTAAACGCAATGAAACTTCGTACAACAAGTGTTTATGCACATTTTAATCCACTGGCATCTAATTGAGTTCAATTGTTTTCATAACGTCAATATGGCGGCTGTGCGAAATATTTCACCGAAATTCTACATATCCGAAACTATTTCTGATATCACCCTGAAATTTTGTACGGTGAGAAAGGGCACTGCTACAAGTTTACGTATGTACCTTGAAAAAACCTGTAGAGTACAAAACGAACATGGCGTCCAAGCGAATTTGAAACATTTTAACAGAGTTTTCTCGCGATTTAACCATCTGAGCGGAGTGAAATATGGTACAGTAAATGATTATACATATTGTAATGCACTGGCATCTAAGTTAGTTCAATTGTTTACGTAACCTCAAGATGGCGGCTGTGCACAATTTCAAAATTAAGCTTTTATTTCTTGTGTCGTAATCATGCGATCGAAGTGAAAGTTTGAATAATGAGCCTACGCAATAATGTTCATTTAATGGTACATAGCTATATGGCTTATACATATAATAGTCCAACATGGCGACCATCCGAAATATATGGACGGTTCTCAATATCTACGAATCTTTTACATCAATCAAACTGAATTCTTAAATGTTCATAGAGGCTATTAAAAAAAGTTCACCTATAGAAATTCCAATAACCTGATGAGCACAAATCCAACATGGCGGCGACGCGAGGAATTCATATTTAAATGGACGTTTCTCGCGATTTAACAATCCGAGTGCAGTAAATCTTGGTGCGGTCAATTCTTATACAAATATTTATCCACTGGCAACTAATTTATTTGAATTGTTTTCATAACCACGAGATGGCAGCTGTGCGAAGTTTAAAATCTCGTTTTTACTTCTTGTGACCTAATCATGCGATTGAAGTTTGAATACTACACCTACACAATAATTTTCATGTAATAGTACATACCCTGGCACTACAGCCCGTAAAGGACCAAGGCCTACCAAGCGTCCGCTGCCCAGCTATTGGGCCCGTTAATCTTGGTTTTCGTGATCGGAGCGCTGCCTCACTGTGAGACAGCTACTCAATTGTCCTCACGAGGCAGAGTGCAGCCCGTTCCAGCCCTCACGTCTGTTTCTAAATTCCCTGACGGAGCCGGGAATCGAACCTGGGGCCTTCGGGTGAGAGGCAGGCGCACTACCTCAACATCACTAGGCCGGCCCAACGGTTCTCAATATCTACGAATCTATCACAGCAATCAAACTGAAATTTTGTAGGATGATATAGGCAATTAACATAAGTAGGATATATGAAAATAGATTTTAGTTCTTCACGGAACTACTTGTTTCCATCTGTGGATAGGCTAACAATAAATACTCAAGAAAATACAGAACCAATTATCCACGTAGTTAGACTGAATCTTATTATTTACCAACAGATGAAGTTAAATATATCGTGCACTACGTAAATATGTTATTTTCAGATTCCACAAGTGGAATGAGAATTAACAATGCTATTGGTCTTTCGTCCCTTTTACAACTTCGGCAATTAGAGACACCGGGCTGTATACTGTAGTTCATCACGGAACTACTTGCTATTTAAATGAACAACTTGTACGATAACCAGTGTTATTGTGGTGTCTGTATTAATGAATGTATTTCAATTAAGGCGAGGATTGAGATGGAGGCGGCTGTGGCATTATGTTAGGAACCATCCCGGCATTTCCCTGGAGTAGAAATGAGAAACCACGGAAAACCACATCTAGTATGGCTGAGGTGGGAATAGAAATCACCTCTAAACATGGTTGTCTCACGCGAGTGAGTGTACTCCGTTCTAACCCCAAAACCAAAATTAAATTTCTTGATAGAGCCGGGAATTAAACCCGGCCGTCTGGGGTGGCAGCCACGAATGCTAGCCGCCACACGCTACGAGGTGCGCTTTCTGTTTTTAAGCAAGTTGAATGCCAGGATGTAGGATTATCAACGATTTCGGTCAGTAATATTTGTTTCCTACCTTATGAAGTAGGGAGTTGCGTGGCGCAGTCGATAGAGGCGCTGAGCTTTTAACTGAAAGGGAGTGGGTTCAATCCCCACCCAGGTAGTGGATTTTAGAAACAATACTACCACTTTCGGAAACGCAAATTGTCCTGGGGATTACTCAGCCTACACCAGAAATGAGTACCAGGGTAATTCCTGGGAGCAAAGACGGCTGACCACTCCATCCCATTTAGTGCCGATGTCACAAAAAGTGTAAGCCTCTACCTTCCACTACTCCCAGGACCTCCATGGCCTGTACGGAGTTGGCTTTGCTTTGCTTTGCTTACCTTATGAAGTAATAATCTCAGTAACGGCTGATCATTGTACGCCTACTACATAGCAGCATCCATCCATACTTCCATCCGTCCATAATATACACACAGAGACGTATCTAGAGTATGGCACACATGGCAGGTAACATGGGCACCACTACCGGGTGAGTTAGCCGTGGTCGTTACGGCATGACTGCTGGCAGTCACTCACATCCGGGAGGCGAGGAGGTTCGAATCCCCCCGCCGGCAACCTTGAAGATGGTCTTCTGTGGTTTCCCATCTTCCTTCCAGGCAAATGCCGGGGTTGGTCCCTAACTATAGGCCACAGCTGCTACCTTCCAACTCCTCGTCCTTACATTCCAACTCCCCCCCAACGGTACTTGTAGCTCACCCATTGGGTGTCCGTCTCGAAGCAGCTGGCGAGCCGAACATGTCCTCGGACACTCCCGGCACTAAAAGCCATACGCTAAAAAAAAGGGCGCCACTCACAAGGAGCGCAATTTAACCTTCCACATTTGAGAAAAAAGTTGTATGATTTATTTTTCAATTATGGAAATAAACACAAAAGGTGAAATAAAGTAATATTTAGCGGCTACGGTGGCATAGTTGGTAGCATGCTGAGTTTCTATGCCCAATATCGTGGGTTCAAACCCAGACGATTTCATCGGATTTTTAAGAGCGTTAAAAATCCCTCAGTATGCCTTCCTTCGGAGGGGAAGTAAAGCCGGCGGTCCCATGTCATATATTTATGGCTTGAAAATGAACCTTCCACTAACTACACTTTTGGAAGCTAAAATTTGTAGGTTAGTTTGATAACGTTATATTACTTCCAACGTTCGCCAACTGCTGACTGCGATTGCATTTAGTAGCCACGTCCGAAGCTAGGTGTCGTCGACGGTAGCATTTGGTAGCAAAAGTAGAAACTAATTGAAAAAAAAATCGGCTCAGTCCCTCTACCTGAATCACAGATAACACACACTAATACAGCCATCACAATTAACACCGGTTATCAGACAAATTCTACACACACCTAAGGTACACGGGGCTACATGAGCGCGTTGTCACAGTCCCTAAACTGAGGAACCAACCAAAGTAATTTTTTTTTAAGAAATAAGTTTAAATTGTTTTAAATATGGAATGAAGGTTTACTTTATATTTACCACACTCCAACATTGTAGCTTATTTAATTAATTAAACTAGATGTTCAGTAAAGAACATATAGCCTACTTTCTCCTAAATGCATGGGTATTGTTATACCTCTTTGTCCTTTTCAAGGAGTATGATTGAATGTTGGTTGTAGTAGCTTGTTGAAATACAACGTGCTATAGGGATATTAAACATGAATATGAGGTGCCCTTTGCTAGTGCTACCTCTGTACCAAATTTCGTTCAATTCGGTTTCACCGTGTTTGAATTGATAGGGGGAACCGATTTGCACACATACTTGGCCACCATCTGCAAACTATTGGGCTGATGTTCTTGCAGTTTGGTCAGAATATGTTTCCCACATAAAGATATGGTGTTGCAAAATTTGGTAGAGACTAGATTATTAGGTTGGTCGTAATTACATTTTAGCTTTTAACATTTGGGTGGCCGCGATTACGTTTCCGTCAAGATAGCGGTGATATAAAACATGACACTGAGGTGCCCTTTTCTAGTGCTACCTCTGTACCAAATTTCGTTCATTCGGTTCCACCGTGTTCGAATTAATAGGGGGAATCAATTTTGACATAAAGATGGCCGCCATCCGCAAACTATTAGGCTAATGACCTATTCGATTGGTCAAAGGATGTTCCCTCCATAAAGGTATGTTGTTGCAAAGTTTGGTAGAGATCGGATGGTTATGTTAGTCGTAATTTGATTTAAGCTTTGAACATTTGTGTTGCCGCCATTACGTTTCCGTCAAGATGGCTGCGATATAAAACATGACACTGAGGTGTCCTTTGCTAGTGCTACCTTTGACCAAATTTCGTTCCATTCGGTTCCACCGTGTTTGAATTAACAGGGAGAATCGATTCTGACACAAAGATGGCCGCCATCCGCAAACTATTAGGCGAATGACCTATTAGATTGGTCAAAGGATGCTCCCTCCATAACGGTATGTATTTGCAAAATTTGGTAGAGATCGGATGATTAGGTTAGTCGTAATTTGATTTAAGCTTCGAACATTTGTGTTGCCGCCATTACGTTTCAGTCAAGATGGCGGCGATATAAAACATGACACTGAGGTGCCCTTTGCTAGTGCTACGTCTGTACCAAATTTCGTTCCATTCGGTTCCACTGTGCTCGAATTAATAGGGGGAATCAATTTTGACACAAAGATGGCCGCCATCCGCAAACTATTAGGCTAATAACCTATTAGATTGGTCAAAGGATGCTCCCTCCATAAAGGTATGTTGTTGCAAAATTTGGTAGATATCGGATGATTAGGTTAGTCGTAATTTGATTTAAGCTTTGAACATTTGTGTGGCCGCCATTACGTTTCCGTCAAGATGGCGGTAATGTAAAACATGACACTGAGGTGCCTTTTATTAGTACTACCCCTGAACCAAATTTCGTTTCATTCGGTTGCACCGTGTTCGAATTAATAGAGGGAATCGATTTTCACACAAAGATGGCCGCCATCCGCAAACTATTACGCTGATGACCTATTAGATTGGTCAAAGGATGCTCCCTCCATAAAGGTATGTAGTTGCAAAATTTGGTAGAGATCGGATGATTAGGTTAATCGTAATTTGATTTAAGCTTTGAACATTCGTGTGGCCGCCATTACGTTTCAGTCAAGATGGGGGCGATATAAAGCATGACACTGAGGTGCCCTTTGCTAGTGCTACCTCTGTACCAAATTTCGTTCCATTCGGTTCCACCGTGTTCGAATTAATAGGGGGAATCAATTTTGACATAAAGATGGCCGCCATCCGCAAACTATTAGGCTAATAACCTATTAGAATGGTCAAAGGATGCTCCCTACATAAAGGTATGTTGTTGCAAAGTTTGGTAGAGATCGGATGGTTATGTTAGTCGTAATTTAACTTAAGCTTTGAACATTTGTGTGGCTGCCATTACGTTTCTGTCAATATGGCGGCGATATAAAACATGACACTGAGATGCCCTTTGCTAGTGCTACCTCTGTACCAAATTTCGTTCCATTCGGTTTCACCGTGTTTGAATTAATAGGGGGAATTGATTTTCACACAAAGATGGCCGCCATTCGCAAACTATTAGGCTAATGACCTATTCATTTGGTCAAAGGATGCTTCCTCTATAAGGGTATGTTGCTCCAAAATTTGGGGGGACAGACATTCAGAGTACACACACTCACACACACACAGACACACACACACACACACACACACACAGACTCACACACACACATACACACACACACACACAGACTCACACACACACATACATACACACACACAGACAGACACACTTTTTTCGCCCTGTGTTGATCTCATAAGTCTACTTTCATTTTTTGCAAAAATCGAAAGTAGGCTAAAAACTGTTCGCCTCCACAAATCTGTCGATGAATGCCAAACTAAGACACTATAACGCAGTAGTCATACCATCCATCCTCTACGCACCTGAGTGCCTGTTCCTAACAAAGAAGGGTCCTCGAGGTACAGAAAAGGAAATGCTTGCGGAAAATAGTGGGACCTAGGTTCTTACCAGATGGAAGACGATGGTACAAACCAAATTGTGAACTCTACAAACACCAGGAAAACGTCGCCGATGCCTTCAGAAGAAGACGCCCGGCTTTCTACGTCCACCTGTATAGAGTGGACCACCACGGGCTGTCCTATAAGATCTTCAAGGTAGCCATGAAGAGTAAAGCAACTGGGTCCTTGTGGATCAAACAAATTGAGAATGATCTTGATGAACTTAATATTCAGCAAGACACAATAAATGACAGGAGTCGATACCGTCTGACGCCTTTCCTCACATCCATTACAGAAGCTCATCACAACGCGAGCTTACCACGGTGGGTGACTGGTCAACGTGTCGGTCTACTAACCCCAAGCTTGCACGTTCGCTCCTGGCCGTGGTAGGTGATTTTTTATAAAGGCGGCAAAAATTACGACACCTTGTCATACGATGTTGGTATGTCAAATAACCCATTTGAATTCAGTAGGCCGTGTTCATAATGGCAAAATTAATCTCGGGAGTTTCCGCCAACACAAAAGTTGCTCATTTCTCTACTAGAAAGCGCTATAGTGTTCAAGGAGCTTAGATATCTAACTTCCTTGACTTTCATAGTGCTTCAAGGAACAACGAAATTCGACATGCAAGCTACCCTCTGCGTGTCAAATAACAAAGCTTGCACCCGGCACCCGAGGCCATACGATATTAATTAATTATCACAACGCGTCCAGGAAATGGTCCGAGGAACATAAGTTAGACTTCAGCAAGAAAATTAACGATTACTAGTTCAATAGAAAGGATCAAATTTGAGCACAAGAACAGCTGCCAAACAGTCCACCAGAAACACCAGAAGTGGGAAACAACAGCTAAAGCACAAGCACCGTGGTCCATAGGTGGCCCAAACGACCAAAGAAGAATACACAAATAAACAAATACAGTAAATAAATAAATAAATAAATAAATAAATAAATAAATAAAGAGGGAAAGAAATTAATAGTAGGCCTAAAAACATGGATTGTTGTTATCTGTTTATTATCCGAAATCCTAAAACTGAAGAAAAGTAAATTCTAAAGATACCTTTTTATGAAGCCGTTTGTTAGCATTCAGAATCTTATTCATTCTAATGTGTACCGGCTAAAATAATTAACAACGACCCTAGGCCTCTTTCACACGGGGCCACCATGGCCGCGCCACCACGTCTGAGCCAGTCTTGAAATTGAGGTGGAAGAAGCAGCACTTGCTGTTTTTCTATATATCAGGTTGCGTAAGCGCCGAAAATGGGGAAATAGAAGATTTTGGGTTCACCCACTTTTGCAGGATCGATCAACAAAAGGTATATTAGATACTCTGTATATTGATCTTAGACTATCCAGTCAAATTTTTCACCTTCCTAGGAATGAACATTAATTCATCTTATGATGAGCTACTGCAGTATTCAAAAGATCAACAGACCGGTGTGGACACAAATATGAGAGATAGTGCACCTCCAGAGAAAGAACTCCTAGTGACACTGAGGTAAGAAGAATTTGCACATTTTCGATTTACAGTGTACTCCCGATAACTCGTTACATTATACTTTCACGGAGATAAACATATAAACAAGTGAATGGAACGCAATTACAGTATGTGTAGTCATGGTTACAGCCGGACACGGACATTTGTTTATCTTTTCCACAGGGTGAGATAATCACAAGATATACTAAATGTATTCATCAGCCGGGAGAAGCCTCCGTGGCTTAGGCAGCAGCACGCTGGCCTCTCACCGCTGGGTCCGTGGTTCAAATCCCGGTCACTCCATGTGAGATCTGTGCTGGACAAAACGGAGGCAGACAGGTTTTTCTCCGGGTACTTCGGTTTTCCCTGTCAACATTTCATTCCAGCAACACTCTCCACTATCATTTCATTTCATCTATCATTCATTTAATCATTGCACTAGAGGAGTGCGTCAGGCTCCGGCACAATTCATATCCTCGCCGCTAGTTGGGGGCTTAATTCATTCCATTCCTGACCCGGTCGGAGACTGGAAGCAGGCTGTGGTTTTTCATTTTTCATTCATCAGCCGGGAGATAAGAGCCAACTCAAAGCGAATTTAATCAAAAGTAATTTCGTTACAGTTATCGTTAGTTACCAAAAATAGTGACAGGATTACCATTACGTTTGTCAAAGTAACAAATAGTTACTTTTTCGTCAGTTAATTTTTATTTAAGGGGCGGAACAGCGAGGACATGGCCTTTACGTTTTCGTTACTTTCTATAAACATTTATTTGCCTAATAACATTTTTAACCCGCTGCTGGCCTGGCCGCACAGAAAGTCGCGTCTCGTGTGAAAGGCTCCATTTGACTCAATGTAAACATGTTTAGGGGCGGAAATTCAATGCTTGCCATGGGCGCCTGAATACCTAGGTACATCTTATATGTACACATCATAAAGAAGACATCACATATCGTGCTGAATGCTATTTTTCAGTCTTGCCTTCGTAATCGAAATCACATACATATCAACTTCAATTTGTCGCGTAATATTACTTCCTTATTTGTTTAAGTGAATACTTTTGGCTCGATAACCCTTGACTATAATGACAGTTGATTCCAATGAAATGAAATAAGGCTTCTGGGTTACATGGCAGGAAGTATTTCGTCATAAAAAGTATCCTGGATGTTAAAGAAACGCCCACAAGAATGTGTCTAATGATATACTTAAAGACCGGAAAAGACAGTTCTTTTTCTAAAGCCATATGGCCAACTCAGCGATAATTTAAGGAAGTAAGACCATTTAAAGGCGCCTCCGTAGCGTAGCGGTCAGCATGGTTAGCTGCCGCCCCGGAGGTCCTGGGTTCGATTCCCGGCTCTGCCACGAAATTTGAAAAGTGGTATGAGGACTGGAATGGGGTCTACTCAGCATAGGGTGTTCCAAATGAGTAGAGGGGGTTCGATTCCCACCTCAGCTATCCTCGATGTGGTTTTCCGTGGTTTCCCACTTCGTCTTCGGGCAAATGCCGGGATGGTACTGTACCCGATATCCGGATAGTAGGCTGTCAGATATCCGCCCCCTCAATCGGATTGCCAATAATCAAACGCACCGGCACAGCTACATCAATGAAAATGGCACTGACAGATACTATCGAGATTAGAGCAAAATAGTTAACAAGAAAATTATTGTGGAACACACCAAAATATACGGGGGTTCATACTTACCTTTACTTACCTCTTAAATTTATCTCGGGGACTGGGTTGCCACTTAAAGTATGCCCACACAATAACCTCCACCATGATATTTAAAATGAACCAGAACGGAGACGAGAAACTTAAAACTGCACAATAATTTATTTCACATAAAGAATGATTTTAACAAAAATAAACAACAAAATCCACGTGGCAATCAGAAGCCATCGACCACATAACCATGTCCTCCTGTCGGACTTGTATTCTCTACATATAATGTTTCAGCTTTCTCAAGCTCATAGCAACGTAAAATAATAATGCACTGGGAATGGAAACGGGATTTGGGATGAGACACATATATCAATTGTTTTGCGTGTTTATATACTTCACATTTTATTTATAGCCACAAGGCTATTATGGAACGTCCTTGGCCTCTGTAACACAGTTGTCCGGGCCAGCTGCTATGCACCTGCACCGTCAAAGTGGACTCCCTTTCGTTCAACCCTAGCATAAGCGTGTTACCTCAGAGCTTGGCTCTCCTTTTTCAAACACGTAAATGTTCACATCTCAACTGAAATATTATCACGCAAATGTCTTACATGCTTCATTCAAACACCAGTGGATTCCTCCAATAATCCCAAATCATGATTAATTGTTCAAACCACTTGCTTAACTAGCGTTGTTTAGAGTATATAAACAAAACCCTAAATGTTAATAGCAAAAGTTCATTAATTATTTATAACAATAATAAATTGTTTATAACAATGTCAAATGACCATTAAAAATTTTATACACGCCTGTATTAATCACTATCATTTTAAATTATTATCAAAGATATTTACAAAATTATTTTACAATATTATATTGTTTATATTATTCATACAAGAAATACATTAAACCACACGTTTATCCGGTTGATAATTACTCAAATCGTGATGATATAATCGACCAATGAAGGTTAGTTATATTTAACTGTCAAATTCAGGTTTAATAAGGTTTAATAATAATTATTAATATTTGTGACGGTAACCTCCATTCAAAATCTTTATCTCAAATTATTTAACACTCTTGTTAATTTTTAACAGTATCTTCATATGAATAACTTTCAAAGAACGAGAACAATATTCAGCGGGAAAATACTTCGCTCAAGACGCACAAAATTACACAACAATTGGCCCAAAATTCATCATATCTTCATATATATGGCATAAAAATCTTCCAAACTACACACAAAAATCCTCCACTTATAAATTCATCAACTTCATTAATTATTGTGGGAACCTCCTTCATTATTCAAGGGCATTACTCAACAGCGACTTTTACACGTCCACTGAACTAACGATTATACATCCATTGTTCCTCTTTAAAAATTCTTATATTCATCAATTGTAATAATGACTGTTATTATTTAACCTTCATGGGTTTCATTCATGAATCGTTATGAAGTGAAAATTTGCCAATCACAAATAAATTTAATAGCGAATACGATTAGACACTCCTGCCTGGTCTATCAAAATTGAGATTAATATCTTCAAAGTAACGCAGTATAAAAATACTATCTTCAAACAAAGTTCAACTAAACTGCAAGAATAGTCGAATAGAATACAATTAGATTGTGGAATGCAAACATTATTATTCCAATCTATAATTGAGAAAAACTCCTATCAAATGTTCATTACTATAGTGTATTCAATAAATTGTAATCAAATTTCATTTTTCATAAAATTGTCTATAATGCAATGATAAATGTCTATGTTGCAATCATGTTCATAAGACGACTAGTATTTCAAAGATCGTCGATATCGTAATAGATTTTAACGCTCTAAAATCTTTTAATCATTCTTCTTTCTTGAGGATGACAGAACATTGGTCAAAGTAATTAACTGAATAGAATTACTTTAATAAAATGACACGCTGTCTGAATTCAAATCTGCCATAGCAAATCGTTAACTTTACAGTCAAATCGTGACTACAAAAATATGCAAATTACTGAAAGAATCTAAATCATCAGTCTCAACTGATCCAAAATTATTAAGTATGCCAATGACATAGCAATGTCTCAAAAATCGAAGAAAAAGGCATAAATCATCGAAGTGTACTGAGTACAGAAATATCAATCAAGAAAATGGGGCAAAAGAAAGGACAGAAAATATGGGAAGAATGGTTGCTCAGATATCGCTACAAGACTCAAATAATACAAGAAACGTTCACGACTACCTTATCTGTTGATTGAAGTTCCAGGGGAAAGTTTTCAAAGAAAACTGCTGTTGGTTCCATTTCACCAGCGTGAAGATGTGCTCCGTCCTCGAACCTGGAATCAGCGTCCTCGGAGAATCGAACTGCTTCCTCCTCCGAAATTGCACTGCTCCGTGGATACGAAAAACATCCTTCTGGCAAAACTCTTCTTTGTGCGCCGGGACAACCCTGGCCTCTCTTGAAAGTTCCCTGAAGTTCTTGCAGGAATTCGCCATGAAGTTTATTGTAGTTATTTCCGCAGAAATATTCATAGTTGTGGAGTATGAAAATATTTCCACTGCCATCTGGTATAATTCAGCGATGGATTCACGATGCATGAGTGTAGTTGGATGTTCACTACATGCTCGCTTTTGTAGAAAGACGATTAACGAAGTTCCATGCTGTTACTTTACTCCAACGATATATGTCCCAATTGCATTAAAGCCTTAGCCTTCCATCTCAACTACTGTTATAATCATTGAAAGCACTGCAAGATTATAATGTTCCATAGTCGAATGTATCGTTGTAATACCAAACGTATTCTCCAATATCACTGTTGCACTCCACGTGTCAGCCGTAGTGTATAATGTGGAATTTTAAAAGTGTTTCTCATGTGGCGAGAAAATCACTTTTGTTGGCAGCCTTAAAGTTTCAATATCTTTCGAAGTATAACTGTGAAATTGTTCAAATCTTCTACACACCTCAATGTTATACTGCCCAATAGAACTATAATACAGGCTGAAGTTAACGCTTGATATCTTAACTGGTGGAAACGTTAATGTGAGCGTTTCAACTTCACCTAGTTTCGAGCAGCGTAAAATGGAACTGCTCCGAGTTCGTTCGATGCGCCGGGCTTTAACCACGCTAAAGTCAACTTACTTCACGGAATCACTTGAAAATAACTATATATCACCAGAAATATATATGCGATCTGACATATGAGATCTGAGTTCTGCGTTCTGAGTTCTGAGTTCTGAGAGCTCCTCTCTCCTGTGCACGACCTTTTATCAACTTCTTAAGGGGCGTATCCATCCCTTCCATAGCCTGTTGCTGCGTCATCGCTAGAAGTTTTAACTTTGGCTATACTTGACGGATTTTCAAATTTCAAAAACTCAAAATTAATTTCTTCAAAATTCCAAATCAATGCCATAACTGAAAATAGTTTTCCACAAATCTGCATGCCAAAAGTAATCATATATCGTAGTTTCAGCAATCTCCGTCTTCCTTCCAAACTCTCGTTCATTGGTTCGAGTCTCTCCTCCAATAGCGTAGCTTCTTCCTTAGCACAATACCTTGTTTCCTGCGACTGCGTCGTAAATCTAAGATCTTTCTCGAACAAAATCATGACGTCACCAAGAATCTCAGCTCAATCAGCCTGCTTGCCTCAAGTCTGCGTCATCCGTGCCTACGTCATGAATATCCACGTCACAACTATGACATTCATAACTCTACTCATATTTGCCAATACAGCCATCGTGGTCTCAATATAATTCAAATTACGGGGGCATTATCCCTTCACCACGTTTTAAAAACAGTTGCAAATTGTTTTTAAACTCTGTGTTATAAATATCTCAATTCACTTGAACACGAAATTGAATTATTATTGGCTTACTCTTGGATAATATCTCTTCAAGTTCCCAGCATTGAACTTGCCATAAACGACATTATTCTCATCATCGTATAGTTCATAACAGTTGTTTCCATAAGCATTCGTAATTATGAACGGACCCATGAATACTATTCCAAACTTGGGATAGATTTTCTTACCTACGTCAGCCTTGACAGGTCTGCGTAATAATACCAGATTTCCAATTTCTAAGGGAGCACCAAAACGTTTTCCAGCTACTCTTTTCAGTCGTTTTTGTGCTGCTTTCTGGAGTTGTTCTTTCGCTCTGTCTATTCTCTGCTGCCTTCCTAAGTCGGGATCTCTAGGAACGTGGTTAAAAAGATTATCCCACGGCCTTTCTGGGTTTCTTCCTAGATGAAGTCTCATTGGCACCTCTCCTGTGCTCTCCTGCACTGTAGAATTTAGACATTCCTCAATAAGGGGTACAAATCTCACCCAACCAGAATGATCATTCGGACAGAAAATTCGACAGAATTTCGAAAATTCAGCCATATATCTTTCCGAAGAATTCGATTCCGGACATCGCACGCTTGAAAATATGTGCTTAATACCAAGCCTTTCCATATCTGCAGCAAATTCTAAGGACGTAAACTGAGCTCCATGATCCGAAAGTAGATATTCTGGTTTACCAGCTTTTGGAAATACAGCATGTTCCAGTCTGCTTACAACGTTCCTCGTGTTAGCTTTTTGCATGGGACTCATTGTTACAAATTTTGAGAAGACATCCACGGTAACTAACAGATACTGATTACCCTGATATCCCTTCGGACAAGGACCAAATATGTCTGTCGCCATGAGTTCATTCGGTTTAGAGGGAATCATCGCCTTAGGTTTTCCTTTCAATAGAGCGGAAGCATACTTTGCTCTTTGACATTTATCACATGAACGAATGACATTAGCAATGCTGGAACGCATGTTAGTCCAAATAAACCTCTCTTTAAGAGTATCAAGAGTTTTATCTAAACCCGCATGTCCAGTTGCGTGATGAGCTACCCACACTAAATTGACAACAAGTTTAGGTGGCACGACTATTCGAAGCTTTGTATGCGCAGAGTCAGCATACTTACATACAATGTCTCCACTCAAGACAAAGTGCCGTGATTCTCTCTGTCTAGCTGCATAGTCAACATCAGTATTGTCCATGTAACCCTTAAGAAACCTGTACATTTTCCTGATTGGAGCGTGTCTCTTCTGTGACACACCGATTCGGGCTAACCTCCTAACGGTCTCTTGATCTTGCTGCTCCAATTGTACATGGTGTATCTGCACATTTTTGATAGGGTTACGTGATAAAGCATCAGCCAGTAAGTTATCTTTCCCAGGCTGATGGACGATAGTGGCGTTAGACTGTTGGGTGAACAAAGCCCAACGTGTCAATCTATCACTAGACATGTCAGTTTGCAGCATAAACTGAAGTGCTTTGTGATCTGTAATAATGATAACCTTATGTCCCAGCAACATTTTTTTCCAAGCTTGCAAAGCTGTTACAAAAGCTAACGCTTCTAGTTCTGTCGTAAAGTAATTTTCCTCGTGTTTCTTTAACTTCCGACTAGTGAACGCAATGTAGTGCTTGTTGCCTGCCTCGTCTTTTTGGTATAAGACTGCACTAATGCCTATTCTTGATGCATCAGACTCTATATAGAACACCTTCTCAAAGTCTGGGTACTCCAGTTTGACGTTGTTTCTGAGCATCTCCTTTGCTTTCTCAAAAGCCTCGTCTGCTGCGGTACTCCATTTCCATCTATTATTTTTCTTGAGTAAATCATACAGAGGAGCCATAATTTCAGAGTATCTCGGACAGTGGCTGCTAATGAATTGGCATGCGCCTACAAATTCTCTGACTTGTTTCACCTTAGTTGGCTTTGGGAATCTTGTGATCGCATCTACTTTCTGCAAGTTTGGATGATATCCATCCTTATCAATGGTATGCCCCAAGTAATTGATCTCCTTCTTCAAGAATTGACATTTTCCAAAATTGACCTTGATATTGGCTTCCCTTAAATTTTCAAACAACTTTCTCAAGTGCACTAAATGTTCTGCGGCGTTGGGTGAAGATACAATTAAATCGTCAATGTAACAGATTACATTCTCCTTTACTTCGTCAGTGAGCTTGCTATCAAGTGCTCGAATGAGTGCTGGTCCACTGTTGACCATTCCAAAAGGCATTCTCACAAAGACCCATGACGTCTGATCAAATAGGAATCCAGTGTACTGCATACTTTCTTCCTCCAGTTGAACTTGGTAAAACGAAGATGTCAAGTCAAGAACACTGAAACATGCTCTCCCTTTGAACTTTCTAAGCAGATCTCTGATCTTAGGTGGTCGGTCATTTTCTGGAAGAATCTTCAAGTTGATGGTCCGAGCATCGAGACAAAGACGTATCTGACCATTACTTTTCTTCGCCACAGTGATGGGGTTTATGTAAGACGACGCCTGTTTTTTAATAATCCCGTCTACCTCCATTTTTCTGATCAACCCTCGTACTTCTTGATAGTATTTCTCAGGTATAAGGTATATTCTCTTTTGGTAAGGGGTTTCATCGGTCAGCCTTATCTTATACTTATAGTCTTTAATCAATCCAGGCTTTTCATCAAAAATATCTTGGAATTCCTTTATCAAATCCTCAAATTCCCCCTGAATTTCTTCAAATCCTTCAGTTTTTCTACTGGGTATTTCTGTTATATTCTCTACGTCGTTAATAATGGTATTTAAAATTTCTTCCCTAAGGTCTATCTCCAGACTGTTTTTCACGTCCTGTTCTTCGATCTCTTCTGTGATCCTGTACCCATCATTAAAGCTAATACTTCTATTCTTCATATCAATAATGGCTCCAACTTTCGATATAAAATCGATTCCTAGCACAATATCGAAATGGATCTTGTTAACCACAATGAAGATCTGTTCATACTTCCTTCCATTAATTTCAAAGTTCAACAGCACTTGGATCTTGCATTTCACTGCCTTGTCTTGGAAAATTCCTCTCACTTTGACGGTAGAAACTGGTAAAACTGTCATGTTTTCTCCTTTTAACAGACTTTGATAGCATTCATCAGAAATGATAGAAATAATTGCACCAGTATCCATAAGAACTTTATACTGTTGGCCATCTATCAGTACAGAAATAATAGGTAATGCACATGGTCTTTCCTCTTTGACGATTCCCCTCTCTTCTAATAAATCCTCATCAGTTACTTCGTAAATTTCGTTAATGGTAATCAGGTGTGGTGTGGCAATGTATTCATGGTTTCTCACTGTCGTTGAGAAATCGGCGTTTTTTTTGTGTTACCAATCTCAAAGTTCCCCTGCTGACTTGTAGAAGGACCAGGATCGATCACTACATCCTGTCTTTTCTTTTGATTTTCAGCTTCCTTTTCTCGTAATTCCTTCAGATACTGCTGACTTTCCTTCTCTCTTTCTTGATACTTGTCGGGTGTCATAACCTGACCTTGAGAATTCTGATTCTGATTCTGGTACTGGTTATTTCTGTTATAATTTCTATTATAACCATTGTTGTAGTATCTACCTCTTCCGTTGTTGTAATTCCCTCTATTATTATTCCAGCCTCGTCTTTGCTGATATGGACGGTAACCTTGGGATCTGTGGTTGCGGAAATAATTATTCCTGTGAGGACCTACATTTTCAGTTTTTCCTTCCTCAGGCTTATCAGTTTGTTGCACTTGATCCATGTAGACCGTATTAACGTCTTTGAATTCGTGCCTCTGACCTTTTTGTACCAAATTTGGCATTGGACTCGTGTAGTCAAGCCTTCTCAACAATTCGTCCATGCTTGTCAAATTTCTAATGTTTGACGATATGATCAGTCTTCTTACCTCCACAGGCAGCATACGTGAAATCGCATCTATCAACTGCTCTGTTGACAATGGGGGTTGCAAAAATCTCAAGCGTGATAGTTGGCTCGTGAAGAAATCAGCGTACCGTGTTGGAAGAGTACCTGAGTACTTCCTCGAGTATACCTCGGCTCTTAGTGAATTCTGAGCTTCTATTGACCAGAATCGTTTAATCAGTGCCTCTGCAAATTCGTCAAAATTGCTGAAAGTGTACCGAAATGCTCTAAACCATTCGAGGGGTCCTCCAGCTAGAAATCTTTCTACGATTCTCATCTCTCTCTCTCTCTAGGAATGTGGGCATCTATGAAATAGTCTTTAAGATTCCTGACATATTCGATTGGTGTGAGACTATCAGTGTTGCTACATTTTTGAGGTTTGTCTTCAAAATGCCGGATGACTGTCACATTTCTCGGATATGAATCCATATAATTCCTCCCACTATCACGATACTTCCATTCGGGTTCAATATTCCGATCCTCTTCTTCTTCTCTGAATCTGGATATACGTTCCTCAGGACTAATATCTCTCTCTTCTGTATTAAGGTTACCTCTTCTCACGTAATTTCTCTCCTCTTCACCAGTCAATCCTTCGGTATCCTTGTCTGTGATTTCCGTGATGACTTTCCTAATCAACTCTTCCTTATAGGTTTCCATCATGCTAGCTTCTCCTAGTTTCAAATTCTGCAGCTTGCTCGTAGTTTCATTAACATCAGAGACAACCTTATGAATTTGTTCCTTTAATGTTTGCACGTCCTGACCTATCTGTGTTCTATCCTCTACCTGCTTTTCGGATAGCGAATCCATCCTTACATTCAAGTCTTTCCTAATCTGAACTACTTCGTTATTAATGTCTACTTGTGTACTGGCAAGTTTTCTTTCAATTCGTTCCTGAATCTGATCTACATGTTCCCCACTTGACCTGTTCCATTCATCTTTCCACACTGTTACATTTGCAGTTAACATTTCTGCAATATCTACTTCGATGTCCTCCTTAAGTAAACGATTGTGATCTAATACTTGGGTTCTCATGACCTCTACATCGTATTTTAAACCAGCTAAAGAAGCCGTTGTCCTAACAGACTCGTCAACTAATCGAGTTGTTAATGCACTAATGTTACGAGTACAAAGTGTTTTTGAAGTTTCAATTTCCTCCCTAACCTTGTTAACATCAGTCTGAACTTTAGCAATGTCTACAAAAACAGTATTGACTTCTACTTGTATTTTATTGATATCGCTTTGCATATCGTTAACATCTGAATGAATATTATTGATGTCTACTTGAACATTTGACACATCAGTTCGAACATTACTAACCTCTCTTTGAACTTCTTCTACTTTGTCTTGTACAGTAGCAACATCATTCCTAACAACAATTACTTCAGCTCTAGCACATGAAATATCACCCCGGACATTAGCAACATCAAGATTCAACATGGTAAGATATTTTTTTACCTTAGACACATCAATTTTAACATCAGACACATCTTTATGCACATTGGACACGTCTGTGCGCATGTCAGTTACAGCATTCTCGAATCCCTGGGTACTGATCTGTAAACGCGACATATCATTTTCTAGGTTTGCAGAACAAGTCTGAAGAACTTTCAAACTTTCATCCAGCCTAATAGACAAATTAGCTGACAAGTTACTAGCATTCTCCTCCATCATCTGCTTCATACTGCTATTCATGCTAGCTTTCAAGTTAGCAGACATATTACTAGCATTCTCCTCCATTCTACTAATATTCCTAGCTTCCATCTCCCTCATATTGTTGGACATCTCCTCCAACATTTTCTTAATACTTTCATCTGCCATTTCAATAATATTTCAATAATAAACTGCTTTAGGGACATACATCAAACAGAGCAAAATAACAACATCTGAGCAACATTTTTCACCATATATAAATTTGAGCAATTTTCTGTCTTAAATCTAACTTATAATTACCTTATAATTAACCTTCGTAGACACTTCATGTTGAAATAAACTCAAGCACATGTTCAAGTTTCTTTGGTTCATTTTAAAGTATCCTAACACAAATAATTTACATTTATAATCCAAATAGTTTAATTATATCTTTAATATGACTATACATGTCAAAAGCCGGTCAAATAAAATAAGATTCCAGATCATAGGCGATTTTTCTAAGTTTCCAGCCTATTTAACCTCTCTCAAGTTGTATAAGATCTGATCTTTTCTGAGTGTAATTTTCCTAATACAACACAACATTTAATCCCTATATAATCACACTCTCAAATTCTACAATTGGCTAAGACATCTAACAAAGAATCAGCCTCTTTATTTGAGTCTTCACAATCCCTTTGACATCGATAACTTGGTAATCCAATGTTATTCGAACACTCCACAAAAATTGCGGTGTCAATTCTACTGCAATAACTTGGTAATCCAATGTTTTGCTGATCGTGCCCCACCGAATTGCGGCGCCAATCCTACTGTACCCGATATCCGGATAGTAGGCTGTCAGATATCCGCCCCCTCAATCGGATTGCCAATAATCAAACGCACCGGCACAGCTACATCAATGAAAATGGCACTGACAGATACTATCGAGATTAGAGCACAATAGTTAACAAGAAAATTATTGTGGAACACACCAAAATATACGGGGGTTCATACTTACCTTTACTTACCTCTTAAATTTATCTCGGGGACTGGGTTGTCAACTGGATCACTTAAAGTATGCCCACACAATAACCTCCACCATAATATTAAAATGAACCAGAACGGAGACGAGAAACTTTAAACTGCACAATAATTTATTTCACATAAAGAATGATTTTAACAAAAATAAACAACAAAATCCACGTGGCAATCAGAAGCCATCGACCACATAACCATGTCCTCCTGTCGGACTTGTATTCTCTACATATAATGTTTCAGCTTTCTCAAGCTCATAGCAACGTAAAATAATAATGCACTGGGAATGGAAACGGGATTTGGGATGAGACACATATATCAATTGTTTTGCGTGTTTATATACTTCACATTTTATTTATAGCCACAAGGCTATTATGGAACGTCCTTGGCCTCTGTAACACAGTTGTCCGGGCCAGCTGCAATGCACCTGCACCGTCAAAGTGGACTCCCTTTCGTTCAACCCTAGCATAAGCGTGTTACCTCAGAGCTTGGCTCTCCTTTTTCAAACACGTAAATGTTCACATCTCAACTGAAATATTATCACGCAAATGTCTTACATGCTTCATTCAAACACCAGTGGATTCCTCCAATAATCCCAAATCATGATTAATTGTTCAAACCACTTGCTTAACGAGCGTTGTTTAGAGTATATAAACAAAACCCTAAATGTTAATAGCAAAAGTTCATTAATTATTTATAACAATAATAAATTGTTTAAAACAATGTCAAATGACCATTAAAAATGTTATACACGCCTGTATTAATCACTATCATTTTAAATTATTATCAAAGATATTTACAAAATTATTTTACAATATTATATTGTTTATATTATTCATACAAGAAATACATTAAACCACACGTTTATCCGGTTGATAATTACTCAAATCGTGATGATATAATCGACCAATGAAGGTTAGTTATATTTAACTGTCAAATTCAGGTTTAATAAGGTTTAATAATAATTATTAATATTTGTGACGGTAACCTCCATTCAAAATCTTTATCTCAAATTATTTAACACTCTTGTTAATTTTTAACAGTATCTTCATATGAATAACTTTCAAAGAACAAGAACAATATTCAGCGGGAAAATACTTCGCTCAAGACGCACAAAATTACACAACAATTGGCCCAAAATTCATCATATATCTTCATATATATGGCATAAAAATCTTCCAAACTACACACAAAAATCCTCCACTTATAAATTCATCAACTTCATTAATTATTGTGGGAACCTCCTTCATTATTCAAGGGCATTACTCAACAGCGACTTTTACACGTCCACTGAACTAACGATTATACATTCATTGTTCCTCTTTAAAAATTCTTATATTCATCAATTGTAATAATGACTGTTATTATTTAACCTTCGTGGGTTTCATTCATGAATCGATATGAAGTAAAAATTTGCCAATCACAAATAAATTTAATTGCGAATACGATTAGACACTCCTGCCTGGTCTATCAAAATTGAGATCAATATCTTCAAAGTAACGCAGTATAAAAATACTATCTTCAAACAAAGTTCAACTAAACTGCAAGAATAGTCGAATAGAATACAATTAGATTGTGGAATGCAAACATTATTATTCCAATCTATAATTGAGAAAAACTCCTATCAAATGTTCATTACTATAGTGTATTCAATAAATTGTAATCAAATTTCATTTTTCATAAAATTGTCTATAATGCAATGATAAATGTCTATGTTGCAATCATGTTCATAAGACGACTAGTATTTCAAAGATCGTCGATATCGTAATAGATTTTAACGCTCTAAAATCTTTTAATCATTCTTCTTTCTTGAGGATGACAGAAAATTGGTCAAAGTAATTAACTGAATAGAATTACTTTAATAAAATGACACGCTGTCTGAATTCAAATCTGCCATAGCAAATCGTTAACTTTACAGTCAAATCGTGACTACAAAAATATGCAAATTACTGAAAGAATCTAAATCATCAGTCTCAACTGATCCAAAATTATTAAGTATGCCAATGACATAGCAATGTCTCAAAAATCGAAGAAAAAGGCATAAATCATCGAAGTGTACTGAGTACAGAAATATCAATCAAGAAAATGGGGCAAAAGAAAGGACAGAAAATATGGGAAGAATGGTTGCTCAGATATCGCTACAAGACTCAAATAATACAAGAAACGTTCACGACTACTTTATCTGTTGATCGAAGTTCCAGGGGAAAGTTTTCAAAGAAAACTGCTGTTGGTTCCATTTCACCAGCGTGAAGATGTGCTCCGTCCTCGAACCTGGAATCAGCGTCCTCGGAGAATCGAACTGCTTCCTCCTCCGAAATTGCACTGCTCCGTGGATACGAAAAACATCCTTCTGGCAAAACTCTTCTTTGTGCGCCGGGACAACCCTGGCCTCTCTTGAAAGTTCCCTGAAGTTCTTGCAGGAATTCGCCATGAAGTTTATTGTAGTTATTTCCGCAGAAATATTCATAGTTGTGGAGTATGAAAATATTTCCACTGCCATCTGGTATAATTCAGCGATGGATTCACGATGCATGAGTGTAGTTGGATGTTCACTACATGCTCGCTTTTGTAGAAAGACGATTAACGAAGTTCCATGCTGTTACTTTACTCCAACGATATATGTCCCAATTGCATTAAAGCCTTAGCCTTCCATCTCAACTACTGTTATAATCATTGAAAGCACTGCAAGATTATAATGTTCCATAGTCGAATGTATCGTTGTAATACCAAACGTATTCTCCAATATCACTGTTGCACTCCACGTGTCAGCCGTAGTGTATAATGTGGAATTTTAAAAGTGTTTCTCATGTGGCGAGAAAATCACTTTTGTTGGCAGCCTTAAAGTTTCAATATCTTTCGAAGTATAACTGTGAAATTGTTCAAATCTTCTACACACCTCAATGTTATACTGCCCAATAGAACTATAATACAGGCTGAAGTTAACGCTTGATATCTTAACTGGTGGAAACGTTAATGTGAGCGTTTCAACTTCACCTAGTTTCGAGCAGCGTAAAATGGAACTGCTCCGAGTTCGTTCGATGCGCCGGGCTTTAACCACGCTAAAGTCAACTTACTTCACGGAATCACTTGAAAATAACTATATATCACCAGAAATATATATGCGATCTGACATATGAGATCTGAGTTCTGCGTTCTGAGTTCTGAGTTCTGAGAGCTCCTCTCTCCTGTGCACGACCTTTTATCAACTTCTTAAGGGGCGTATCCATCCCTTCCATAGCCTGTTGCTGCGTCATCGCTAGAAGTTTTAACTTTGGCTATACTTGACGGATTTTCAAATTTCAAAAACTCAAAATTAATTTCTTCAAAATTCCAAATCAATGCCATAACTGAAAATAGTTTTCCACAAATCTGCATGCCAAAAGTAATCAAATATCGTAGTTTCAGCAATCTCCGTCTTCCTTCCAAACTATCGTTCATTGGTTCGAGTCTCTCCTCCAATAGCGTAGCTTCTTCCTTAGCACAATACCTTGTTTCCTGCGACTGCGTCGTAAATCTAAGATCTTTCTCGAACAAAATCATGACGTCACCAAGAATCTCAGCTCAATCAGCCTGCTTGCCTCAAGTCTGCGTCATCCGTGCCTACGTCATGAATATCCACGTCACAACTATGACATTCATAACTTTACTCATATTTGCCAATACAGCCATCGTGGTCTCAATATAATTCAAATTACGGGGGCAGTACCTTCTTCAAGGCCACGGCCGCCTCCTTCCCTCTTCCTTGCCTACCCATCCTGACCATCCATTACCTTCCCTCATGAGGCCCCTGTTCGCTTTGCAGGCGAGGCCGCCTGGGCGAGGTACCAATCACACCTCACCAGTTGTATCCACTCCGATTAGATGTTCCCAGCTCTAGGACACTGCCCGTAGTGGCGGTAGTGGTGAGTTCCCTCGCTGAGTCCGTGGGTTCCACCAACCTGGAGGGTAAACGACTAAGAAGAAGTAGAAGAAGACCATTTAAAAATTAATTCATTCATGGTGAGAAATGTTCTATGTGCATGGGTCACAAGTGGCTCCAGTCTGGACCAATATTCCGTAGAGCTTCTGGATTACCTCAAGTAGGGCTCTTCAATGAGCTGGTGATGGTACCAAGGAAGGCTGCTAGGTTTGTGCTCAACGATTTTAATCCTAGAAGAGGTGTAACTCGAATGATAGAAAAACTAGAGTGGGAATCACTGGAAGATAGAAGGACGAAATCCAGACTATACGCTATGTTTAACACTTCGGCCAGTATGGGGAGAACTAAGCAAACATCTGAGAAATCCCAACAGTGCAGATCATCCTCATAAAGTTAAGGGCCGACAACAGCGTGCAAATTATGGGAAATATTATTTCATTAATCGTGGTATTGATAATTGGAACTCATTGCCTACCACAGTCTTAGAGCCTTTCCCCAAACATATTGGTGTGTTTAAATGAAGACTGTAATTTTGTGTAAATACTACCATGTAATTACTATAATAACCGACAGCAGTGGCTACGCTGGCTAAAGCGCAACGTTAGGACATGGGGCCAAACTCTCTGCTGACTCAGTAAACGCGTGGGTTCGAGCCCCACCGTCGGCCGTCCTTGAAATGGGTTTCCGTGGTTTCCCATTTTCAACACCAGGCAAATGCTGGGACGGTACCTTCTGATAGGCCACGGCCGCTTCCTACCACATCCTTGCCCAGTTCCATTAATCTTCATCCATTCCATCTCTCATAACGACGCGCAGGTCCCCCACGGGCGTCGACTAGAAAGACCTGCACTCGGCCTCTCAGGAGGCCACACGACAAACAAACAAAAAACCAACAAAACTTTCCAAATCACGATTTGCGTACCGTATATTAAGTGTTGGTTGGTTCCTTTGGGTGCGTGTAATATATGTCTGATAACCGGTGTTAATTGTGATGACTGTATTAATGTGTGTTATCTGTTTTTTCTTTGTTTTTTTTAAAATTCAAGTAAGGACTGCAGACTTTGATTTTTTCAAGTAGTTCCTACTTTTGCCACCAAACGCCACCGTCAACGACTACTAGTTCAGAACTTGGCTATTAGACGCCACCGAAGTCGACTCCTGGCGACAAACGTAGGAACCTATGAGCGTTGTTTACAGTTTAACCTTTAATTTAGTTTCACACAGGTGTAATTTGCGGAAGGTTTTTTAACATGCCGTAAATCTATGACATGGGACTGCCGATTTTACTTCCCCTCCGAAGGTAGGCAAACTGAGGGATTTTAACGTTCTTAAAAAAACGACGAATTCGGGCGGGTTTGAACCCGCGATCTTGGGCATAGAAGCTCAGCCTGCTACCAACTACGCCACCAAAGGCTCACACCCTTTTCTTTAGACATAGTCATCCAAAAAGGAAATCAGGTGAATTAGGGTAGAAACTTTTCATATGCTGACGACACGCTGAGAACAGTGTTGTTATTCCACTTTGATCAAGAAGTGACGAGATTACCCCACCTAGCTCTATAACCCATAATCTGCATATTTCCATTTAGCATACCAAACATTTTTGATGTGTACCATCTTTCCGCTCGGTTGCTGGATAGTTTTGTGGGAGTGATTTTGAAAATTGGGGACGGAAGTAGATCGGAACGATCTAGCTGGCAGTGGTGTATCAAACGGAAGTATGCACTGCCCGCTCGATCGATCAAACGGAAGTGTACTAGCTGGCAATGGTGGACAACGGAAGTATGCACTGACCACTCGATCGATCAAACGGAAGTGTACTAGCTGGCAGTGGTGGACAACGGAAGTATGCACTGCCCGCTCGATCGATCGAATGGAAGTGTGCCCAAGCTGGCTGTGGTGGATCGAACGGAAGTATAAGACGCACTGCCAACTCGATCGATCGATCCAGCTGGCACTGGTAAGAGAAACAATCAGCGCGCGGTGTCGAAAATTGATACCATGACGCACTCTCGGCCATGTGGAATGTATATGACATACTGAACGGAAAACGCTTATGCGAACTCTGGTGTCAAGTGATTTAAACAAATGACATGGTACATGTTCGAAGTCTTCGTATTGTGCCCGCTTCTCCAATGGGACAGGCGATCACCCGGCTAGCACCCCGGCCCCATTAGAAGAAACAGCCAAGGGAGTGGGTACAAAAAAAATTAGGGCATGAATCTTGGTTCATACAGACAAGACTATGAAAAGCTCCAGTGAGCTAGAGACAAAGGGTCTCGGGTCGTTTACGGGTTGGGATGGTAAATAGACTGAACCAGGATTCACAAGCAAAACCCTAACTTGAATTGACAAACAGAAAAGAAAGTAAAAGCCCTCGTAAAATCACATCTGCTCCTTTATTGGCCAAAGGATAAATAAGTATGCAACCTGCCTATCACGCACGAGTATAATGTTATGGTGGGACAAAGTCCGGAAAAGAAATAAAGTTCATAGTCCCTAAACAAAGAAAAGAAAATTACGCTTATTCAAACTCGTGGGTGTCCTCTCTTAAAGTTCCGACTGGGAGATCGTCTTTCAAAAAGCTAAATTAACCATAATTTATCGGTGCACACGCATGTAAACATCACTAGCCCAATCAACATAAAGTTCACCTGCGGCAAAAAAACTCTTAAGAAAATATCGAATGTCTATATAAATTACAACTGTCTACCCTTATACAGTATTGGACGGATCTCCTCTATCGAACTGCAAATGAATAATTAAAGAGCATCATGTTACATCAAATAGCACACAAACATCGACTCAGCTTCACATAAGATGACATTTCAACAATTAATTATAGCCTATCATAAATTATTAACACACCCAGATTGTGCTTACATATTTACACTACTAATTCTTATTATTATTATTAATTTATCTTCCTCTTTCCAACAACCTAGATCCACATGGTCATATTTGTCCTTGTAATTAAATTATAGCATTGTCAAATGTTTATGAAAGGTTAAGAACCTCGCAATAAGGCGCCCTAGCGTATTTCATACTCACATAACCAACATTTAATCGTAACCCTTCCGCCGAACACTCTGTGTGAAGATCCAAACAACCTGACCGTCGAGCGCACCATCAATTACACCCCTGCGCTATTCAATACAACTCATCAATGAACGTGGCACGTTCGTCAAGAGGACCCTGTCCTTACAACTACAATTCCACGGACATCCGTCGCCCCGTGAATAATCTCGTCACATTTTGACGGAAAAATACCATATCTAATTACCACATAATTATCACATAAACTTTACACAACATCATTACAAAATAAATCAGGCATTATCAGCATGTGTCAAGAACCCACACTAACAGAGCGTATCAACTTTATCGGGACCACGAGGTCGTATGATAATATGGCATCCTATCCAAGGAACCTTATCCGGCAATCTTCAACCATATTCATTGCTATAAAAAAAATCTGTTCATTCCGTGACAAACCTTTCAGAATAGAATTCGAATAATGACCTCTGAAATCGACGTGCTAGGATCTCCCAGCAAAATGGGCATCTCTTATTATGGTTACCCAATTTCAAATTATTATTATTATTATGACTCAGAGACTAAATACATGTCTTACTCCCACCATTGATGCTGTAAATTTATATAGGTCAAATGACCCGAGAAGAAAGACAAAAAAACATCTGCACGACCCTATGAAAAGAAAAAAAATGATGCTCTTATTCAATCTGGAATAAATTATTATAAAGGGCGTTAAGTTACACGATCTCAGGTTATCTCATGGCATGGCTATTCGAGGTAGAAGTTCTCTTCTTTCTGATGAACAAGGATGGAAAGGAAACGTCTTACTTTATATCTGGCGTCCTCGGAAATCCATGGCGTCGGCGTCGTCATCGTCGGCGGCGTCAGGGCGGCGGCGTCCCTCCAGCGTCCCCGCGATGTGGTCTCCCAGCGTACTGGCAGAGGTATCCGCCTCTGGCAACTCCCGATCTCCTGGCGACGCCCATGTCTGCCCACAGGTTGTCCCCCGTCACCTTCATCAGCGCCGTGGATCGACGTCCCAACCATGGTCCACTCGTCCACCTCGTTGAGACCGTTCACCCCATTATGGCCCCTTAGCAGTTCAGTGCAGCATAATTCGCGTGTTAATATGCATGTTGATGCCCAGAATATGTGAGTCCATGGCTAATAAGTTCATGCTGCCGTGCGGCAATATACACCTCACTATATCAGAGCACATTTATGCTCGCACACTAAAGCGTCTAGTTCCTGGTTCACTTGAGTCATATGTTTTCACTTCCTTTAGCCCGGTGACACACTTCCTTCCACGAGGAGCTATTTCGAGCTGGCCTTGACCGACATATCAAGTTGCCTGCGGCCCGTAGTCTTCCAACCCAAGCTTAAAGTAGATGTGGCCTCCCTTACTGCGTTTTCACTACGTGTCTTAAAACGCCGTACTGCTATGCTATTTCCGAATGAATGTCAGTTAAAAGATAGGGCCTCGCGATAATGTTTCGCCTCGACTATCCTTATATAGTTCTTCCCCTGATACTCGTAAATTTAAACACCTCCTGGTATCAATCTTTAATGAACATAAATTGTCGGCATAAACGGACTTCCTTTATCAGTTCTAACTGTTTCCTCACATACTAGCAGGTCCGATATCGCCTAGAAATTCACACTGTTCGACAAACAAACTGACATGCTTCACTGAAAAAAAAACTCACTGGCAATATATGCACGCTAGTTTCAGGCTTCATGGCCTGCTGGTTACTCACAAAAACCATTCAAGTTCCCGATGTAAAATCACTGTCTACATGACATGGGCTAATCTTCCGTGCTCCGCTGTGTGACATTCTCGTCCACGCACTACTGACTCACATACTGCTGATTCACATACTAAACATTCCGGAACTCCGTCCTTCTTCGAGAAAAAGAAAGTGGGAGGGGTTGGAACCTTCTGGAGCATTCCCCTGCTCTCGCCGCGTCATGCCATGACGTCATACTGACTCTCCGAGTTCCTTCATCTTCTGTCATCCGGGGCTGGTGATTGACCCTGACTGGATCGGTCACATCTCTCCCGCGGCCTTCAAAATATAAGCGGTGGGAACATAGCTTATGTTTTTCCTCAAGTGATGCATGTGAACGATCTTTTTCAGTCATCTCCTCAATGCTGACTAACGGGCTTGCCGGTGATACTTCCGCAGATTCGCAGCATTGAAATTCCCAACAAGTGCATTCGTGACGTTGTCAACCACCCTATAGCAATTGTTGTCCATCACTCTGGCAACCCTATGGGGTCCCGAAAATGGGCGCGCAAATTTCCCATACACTCTGAGTGGTAAGTTTGATGACGTGGGTTTTCGAATCAGCACTAGGTCATTGACTCGAAGTGGCTCGCGAAAACGGCGGCCAGCCTTCCTTCTCTCCCGTTTCTGCGCCTGTAGCTGCATCCTCTCCCGAGCCAGTTCGTTTCTCCTTTGCACCGACGGCTCAATCTCTGGGGGTGCCTGTATAACAGCATGCCAAGGTCTACTCGGTTTTCGTCCATGGTGCAGAAGGCAAGGAATTTGTCTGGTACTCTCATGTGTTGTAGAATTCAAGCAACGTTCAATTATGGGTACCACTTCCATCCATCGATGATGCTGTTCATGACAGTAAATCCGGCAGTACTTTCCAATCTCCGCATTTACTCTTTCAACAGGATTTCCTTCTGGGTATCTTATGGAGCTCAAGATATGCCTTATGCCGAGTCGTGCCATAGCTTCTTGAAATTCAGCGCTCGTAAACTGCGTTCCGTGATCGCTCAGAAAGAACTCTGGCTTCCCTGCAGTTGGAATCACGCCGGTCTCAATCCTGCGAATCACGTATCGGGATGTTGCCTTCTGGATAGGGTGCAACATGACTAATTTGGTAAACACATCCATCGTCACCAAGATGTATTGGTTACCCCTGGTGGACCTCGGAAGGGGGCCATACAGGTCCGTAGCCATTAATTCATTCGGACGAGTCGGTATCCTGAAATATCTCTTGAATTTCTATCAGTTCGGGAGGACCAAGGTTTGAGGAATTTCTTAATTTGAAGTTTTTTTTTGTTGCTCTGACCGACTTGTGTCAGGTGGTCGGTCAGCTTCCCCCGGTGGTGCGGATGGATTACTCCGTAATTGTTGTAAATATTCCTGGCTCTCTCGATGTCTTTCCGTATAGCTCGGCCGCGACCCCTGCGAACGAGAATCCCTATAGGCATTCTGTCTTTGATAATATTGATTTGACTGTCTTCGTTGATATTCACCATATCGTCCCTTCGTATTGTTGAATCGGGATCTCCTACGTTCTTCATACGGTTTATTCCTCCATCTGGGTCGCTCGTCTGTTCCACTGTAGCTCCTATCTCGGCTCCGATAGTACCCCGTGTCCCTTGGCCTGTCCGTCTCCCGCGGCGTTCGCTCTTCCGTCTGCGCAATTTTGTCCATCACGACCGTGTTCACATCTCTATTTTCCTGTCGTCCGGACCTCGCCTGTAACTGTGCGCTAGTGTGGTCCAGTTTTCGAAGAATCTCTTCACATCCCTCTAAAGTCTCGGCTCCTGACGCTATTACACTCTTCTGGACCTCTACAGGTAACTGTCGAATAATAGCTTGGACCAATTCGTCCTCCGGCACTGGTGGAGTCAAATACTGCAGCCTGGCGAGTTGCGACGCGAAGTACCCCGCGTACCTAGTCGGATTGGATGTCGCATACCGCTTAGCGTATAGTTCCGCCCGTATGTTCAATTGTTCTTCAGGGCTCCAAAAACGTTTGATTAATAATCGTTCGAACTCATCCGTGCTCGTGAACGTGTATCGAAATGCGCGAAACCAAGTTAATGCCGTCGATTCCAGGGACCTCTCAATAACTCTTAGTTCCCTCTCACGTGGTATCTTATTTTCCGCCATGTATTCACGGACCTCCCTCATAAATTCGATAGGTGTGACGTTATTAGTCCCATTGTTCCCCGAGAATTTCCTCGGCTGGTGGTCTATACTTCTAATGATAGTTAGGTGTCCCGCGGGATTTGCACTCCGTATTCTCGGCGTTGCATCTACCTCACCCGCCTTTCTAGAAAATGGGGCGTTTTCACTTTCCGTCCCGTTAAGATGTGGCGTGGTTTCAATTTCGGACCATCTAACCCTTTCTGACTCCGATTTGTCTTTTATCTGCGTCATTTCCGCCTCTAAGTTGCCTAATCGAGTGAGCTGCCTTCCCTGTTGAATAATGATCTTCTCCTCCAACTCAACAATGGAAGTGTGGATAGATTCTCTCACATGTTCGATTAATGTCGTTTGTGAATGAGTGATTTTCCTGTCATACGTGTCCTGGAATGATTCAACCTGTATCTGCATGTTTTTCACGTCCTTCGCAACCTCTTCTTTCCAACCTGACACGTCCTGTTTCAACTTATCCAGGGTTTCCTCGCTAGACTGACCAATTTGCTCAATTTTTGCCGTCAAATCTTGTCCCATGCATTTAATATTACTGTTCAACTTCTCCTCAAGTCCTTCAATATTCCCCCGAAGCGAACTCTGAGTATCCCTGATTTGCCGTGCCATAGAATCTTTGAGCTCCGCGGTGAGCACTTGGAATGTAGTTTCTACCTTTTTATCGAGTAGATTAATCTTATTGTCTATAGCCTTTCCTGATAGCCTAAGATTACGTTCTACAGCATCAATGTTTTTCTGCAAATGAGATTCTAAACTCTTAAGATTAGATCCCATGACTTCTAATAAGTCGGTTCTGAGACCATCGACTTTATCACTAACATCCTTTTTTATTCCTGCTACCTGAATACCGACACCCTCTTGTGTCCTCTGTACCTCTGCTACCTGAATGCCGACACTCTCTTGTGTCCTCTGTACCTCTGCTACCTGAATGCCGACACTCTCTTGTGTCCTCTGTACCTCTGCTACCTGAATGCCGACACTCTCTTGTGCCGTCCATAAGCGATCCATATCGCTCTTCATGTTTGTTTTAATTGACCCAACACTATCCTTAACATTATTAATTTCAGTGGTTAGACCAGTTAATCCAACTTGGATTTGTTTTAATATATCAGCAATATTTTCTGTGGTTACTACTTGTGACATCTTACAATACAACTTAAATATAGGGGCCTACATGGGAATGTAGGTCGTCGAGTATAGCCATAACCTGAGATCGTGTACCAACCCTGTCAAATGGTTCACTAAAGGCTCAGTGTGATACGAGGTTAATTTTACACAAGAATTACACATGGCAAGTATCGCGCTCCCATCAAAGGCACGAATCTGACCACACAGTATACTCCCATCACCACAACAAATGATTGAGTACAAAAAAAACATGCCCATGACGGAAACGAAACACACCATCGTCGTCGAGCCCAACACGTTGGCGGCGCCACTTCCCCCCCCTGTGCCCGCTTCTCCAATGGGACAGGCGATCACCCGGCTAGCACCCCGGCCCCATTAGAAGAAACAGCCAAGGGAGTGGGTACAAAAAAAATTAGGGCATGAATCTTGGTTCATACAGACAAGACTATGAAAAGCTCCAGTGAGCTAGAGACAAAGGGTCTCGGGTCGTTTACGGGTTGGGATGGTAAATAGACTGAACCAGGATTCACAAGCAAAACCCTAACTTGAATTGACAAACAGAAAAGAAAGTAAAAGCCCTCGTAAAATCACATCTGCTCCTTTATTGGCCAAAGGATAAATAAGTATGCAACCTGCCTATCACGCACGAGTATAATGTTATGGTGGGACAAAGTCCGGAAAAGAAATAAAGTTCATAGTCCCTAAACAAAGAAAAGAAAATTACGCTTATTCAAACTCGTGGGTGTCCTCTCTTAAAGTTCCGACAGGGAGATCGTCTTTCAAAAAGCTAAATTAACCATAATTTATCGGTGCACACGCATGTAAACATCACTAGCCCAATCAACATAAAGTTCACCTGCGGCAAAAAAACTCTTAAGAAAATATCGAATGTCTATATAAATTACAACTGTCTACCCTTATACAGTATTGGACGGATCTCCTCTATCGAACTGCAAATGAATAATTAAAGAGCATCATGTTACATCAAATAGCACACAAACATCGACTCAGCTTCACATAAGATGACATTTCAACAATTAATTATAGCCTATCATAAATTATTAACACACCCAGATTGTGCTTACATATTTACACTACTAATTCTTATTATTATTATTAATTTATCTTCCTCTTTCCAACAACCTAGATCCACATGGTCATATTTGTCCTTGTAATTAAATTATAGCATTGTCAAATGTTTATGAAAGGTTAAGAACCTCGCAATAAGGCGCCCTAGCGTATTTCATACTCACATAACCAACATTTAATCGTAACCCTTCCGCCGAACACTCTGTGTGAAGATCCAAACAACCTGACCGTCGAGCGCACCATCAATTACACCCCTGCGCTATTCAATACAACTCATCAATGAACGTGGCACGTTCGTCAAGAGGACCCTGTCCTTACAACTACAATTCCACGGACATCCGTCGCCCCGTGAATAATCTCGTCACATTTTGACGGAAAAATACCATATCTAATTACCACATAATTATCACATAAACTTTACACAACATCATTACAAAATAAATCAGGCATTATCAGCATGTGTCAAGAACCCACACTAACAGAGCGTATCAACTTTATCGGGACCACGAGGTCGTATGATAATATGGCATCCTATCCAAGGAACCTTATCCGGCAATCTTCAACCATATTCATTGCTATAAAAAAAATCTGTTCATTCCGTGACAAACCTTTCAGAATAGAATTCGAATAATGACCTCTGAAATCGACGTGCTAGGATCTCCCAGCAAAATGGGCATCTCTTATTATGGTTACCCAATTTCAAATTATTATTATTATTATGACTCAGAGACTAAATACATGTCTTACTCCCACCATTGATGCTGTAAATTTATATAGGTCAAATGACCCGAGAAGAAAGACAAAAAAACATCTGCACGACCCTATGAAAAGAAAAAAAATGATGCTCTTATTCAATCTGGAATAAATTATTATAAAGGGCGTTAAGTTACACGATCTCAGGTTATCTCATGGCATGGCTATTCGAGGTAGAAGTTCTCTTCTTTCTGATGAACAAGGATGGAAAGGAAACGTCTTACTTTATATCTGGCGTCCTCGGAAATCCATGGCGTCGGCGTCGTCATCGTCGGCGGCGTCAGGGCGGCGGCGTCCCTCCAGCGTCCCCGCGATGTGGTCTCCCAGCGTACTGGCAGAGGTATCCGCCTCTGGCAACTCCCGATCTCCTGGCGACGCCCATGTCTGCCCACAGGTTGTCCCCCGTCACCTTCATCAGCGCCGTGGATCGACGTCCCAACCATGGTCCACTCGTCCACCTCGTTGAGACCGTTCACCCCATTATGGCCCCTTAGCAGTTCAGTGCAGCATAATTCGCGTGTTAATATGCATGTTGATGCCCAGAATATGTGAGTCCATGGCTAATAAGTTCATGCTGCCGTGCGGCAATATACACCTCACTATATCAGAGCACATTTATGCTCGCACACTAAAGCGTCTAGTTCCTGGTTCACTTGAGTCATATGTTTTCACTTCCTTTAGCCCGGTGACACACTTCCTTCCACGAGGAGCTATTTCGAGCTGGCCTTGACCGACATATCAAGTTGCCTGCGGCCCGTAGTCTTCCAACCCAAGCTTAAAGTAGATGTGGCCTCCCTTACTGCGTTTTCACTACGTGTCTTAAAACGCCGTACTGCTATGCTATTTCCGAATGAATGTCAGTTAAAAGATAGGGCCTCGCGATAATGTTTCGCCTCGACTATCCTTATATAGTTCTTCCCCTGATACTCGTAAATTTAAACACCTCCTGGTATCAATCTTTAATGAACATAAATTGTCGGCATAAACGGACTTCCTTTATCAGTTCTAACTGTTTCCTCACATACTAGCAGGTCCGATATCGCCTAGAAATTCACACTGTTCGACAAACAAACTGACATGCTTCACTGAAAAAAAAACTCACTGGCAATATATGCACGCTAGTTTCAGGCTTCATGGCCTGCTGGTTACTCACAAAAACCATTCAAGTTCCCGATGTAAAATCACTGTCTACATGACATGGGCTAATCTTCCGTGCTCCGCTGTGTGACATTCTCGTCCACGCACTACTGACTCACATACTGCTGATTCACATACTAAACATTCCGGAACTCCGTCCTTCTTCGAGAAAAAGAAAGTGGGAGGGGTTGGAACCTTCTGGAGCATTCCCCTGCTCTCGCCGCGTCATGCCATGACGTCATACTGACTCTCCGAGTTCCTTCATCTTCTGTCATCCGGGGCTGGTGATTGACCCTGACTGGATCGGTCACAGTATCAGTATTTAAATGGTAAAATGCGTTAATAACAAACATTGTAAGTAGTCGGCATTGCATTGGCATAAGGCATTTTAAACTCACTGTCACTCAGGAACATTATCGAAACAAGCAAAATATAAATAAAACTTAATTCCGCAATGCAGTATTATTGGAACGTGGAAATGAGTCACCATCTTGTGTATAATAGCTGCGCAGTCGAAATAGCCGTGGGGTTATTGCGTATGACTGTGAATCTAGAGACCTTGGGTTCGAATCCTGGCCGGGTTAGATATTTTCATTTAAAACGATATTTATCATATCAATATGACACATTTTAACAGAATCCATATGAAATTACGTGTTGGTCTGTGAATCAAGAGGTCCTGTTTATAAGGAATTTAAGGTTATGAGCGGTGTCGCGTCTATTAATCTAGTTGATCCATATCGTATTCTTTATTTAGGCTAGTGCTGGTGGAAGCTACAAATCATCTAATAAAATGAGCTCCGTATTATAAACTACAATATCTGTAAAACACTCCCTTTTTCAATAGATTAATATTTGTGCCAATAATACTATAAAATACCGGTGTATCAACAATTTCACGTGAGGTTTCTTCGATGTCAGATGTTACACATCATATGCGACTACTGTAAGGCTCGTAACTTTTTTTTAATATTACACAACCGTTCGCGGGCGCTACCTCGTGTCTCCCAGGTATCGGAAGAGCGGGAATTCGAGTCCCACCTCAGCCGTCCTTAATATGGTTTTCCGTGGTTTCTCATTTTCACCCCCAGGCAAATGTAGGGATGGTTCCTTTCAACAGGTCCACGGCCAACTCCCTTCCCTGACATTTCCTTCTTTAGACTAAAGCTGCTGACAAATAGACTATACCATCATTCCTAGGATGTTTGAGGTGGGGACTGACTCTGTCTCTTCTCAATTTTGCCTCACGAGTCTGAGTGTACTCCATTCCAGCCCTCTGACCAAATTACATTTCTTGGCAGAATTGGGAGTCAATTCAAAATTCAATTTCTACTTTATACTCTACTGTAGTATGTTTGATTCTAGGTTTGCCCTAACTAGAATGTATCATTAATTGTCAAGAGTAAGTACTCCTCCCTTTTCATAACTTTCACAAGGTAGATTATTGAAAATATATCATTTATGATTCACATACCTACTGTATTTGGGAGTTGTTAGATGTTGATTTCAAAGTCAATTGTCACTGCTGCACCGCAAATATTTGTTTTATTACATAAATAAATCATTTTTGTTCGTGTTCATTTTACGATCAGCGCCATGTTACATTGACGTCAGACAGTACGTTTCCAACATGTCCGTTACAACATACACCTCACGACACACGTAACTTTGTAATAATAATAATAATAGTAAAATAATATCGTATGGCCTCGGGTGCCGGGTGCAAACTTTGTTATTTGACACCCAAAGGGTAGCTTGCATGTCGAATTTCGTTGTTCCTTGAAGCACTATGAAAGACAAGGAGGTTAGATATCTAAGCTCCTTGAAAACTATAGCGCTTTCTAGTGGAGAAATGAGGAACTTTGTGTTGGCGGAAACTCCCGAGATTAATTTTGCCATTATGAACACGGTCTACTGAATTCAAATGGGTTCTTTGACATGCAAACATCGTACGACATGGTGTCGTAATTTTTGCCGCCTTCCAAAAATCACTTACTACGGCCAGAAGCGAACCAGCAAGCTGGGGTTAGTAGACCGACACGTTGACCCCTCACCCACCGTGGCAAGCTACTTTGTAATTATGTGAATAAAGAAATAAAAGGCCAATATTATTGGTGTTTATGTTATACCAAACGACGCACGTAACTTTGTAATTAGGTTAGGTTAGGTTAGGTTAGGTTAGGTTAGGTTAATTTGTCGGCAGTCTATTGTTTTTCTATACCGGGTGCGAAATAGTACCAAATGCGTGGGGTTGGCATTATTGACTCCTTGACAAAGATGGCTGTCAGAGCTGCAATTTCAACTATATAAGTCGTGATCCTAATTGGGATGGTTGGGAGGGTCTCAAGACAGCGGAGGAGTAAACATATATTACTTCAGCTTCTCCAGATATTTTCCCGACTATTCAGTCAAGTAATGTGCTTTATAGAATGCAAACACATTTACCATTGAAAACAAATGTTTTCAAATATCCGTATTGATGTGAGAATTAAACGTTTAAATTATACGCCAAATCAATACATAAACAAATATATATTTTTATATATTGGAACATGTTTCGACCTACATTGGGGTTATCCTCAGTCTAAAAAGAAAATCAATTAAGAATAGAAAACTAAAATAGCATATGTGACTTAAATCTAAATTAAAATGAAAAATTAATGATAATAATTGTAATAAATAAAATATAGTATTAAAATGGATATCCTTACAAATGTAGTATTAATTAAATAAATATAAAATTGGTCTTTCAACAATAATTTTAAAAAAGTAGTTAGAAAATAAGAAATATTTTAAACGTTTAATGTGCTTTATTTCAGTATTTTCAGATTTTTTACAGAAAGGAGTACCTACTCTTGATTTCTACTAGTGTATCTCTTTCCTTTGTGAGTAAACTATTGTTTGTTGGTTGGTTGGTTCCTCAGTTTAGGGGCTGCGACAACGCGGTCATGTAGCCCCGTGTACTTTGGATGTGTGTAGAATCTGTCTGATAACCGGTGTTAATTGTGATGACTGTATTAGTGTGTGTTATCTGTTTTTTAATTTAAGTACAGACTGCAACTTAGAATTTTTCAAATAGTTCCTACTTTTGCCGCCAAGCGTCACCGTCAACGACTGCTAGGCCAAGTTTAGAACTTAGCTACTAGATGCCACCGCTGTCGGCTCTTGACAACGAACATAGAAACCTAAGAGCGTTGTTTACATTCTTAACCTATCCAATTTAGCTTCACACAGGTGTAATTAGTGGAAGGTTCTTTAACATGCCATAAATCTATGACATGGGACCGCCGGCTTGACTTCCTCTCCGAAGGAAGGCATTCTGAGGGATTTTTAACGTTCTTAAAAAATCCGACGACTTCGGCCGGGTTTGAACCCGCGATCTTGGGCATAGAAGCTCAGCATACTACAAACTATGCCATCGAAGCCGCGTGAGGAAGATGAATAGGAGTGTAAATAGTCAGTACTAATACTTTTAAGTTACTTTTAAAGTAAATGTTCATCAGCCTAGTTCATCTGATGAAATATCTCGGAGCTACCCTGCTAGCAGGAGGCCTTTGCCCGTTCTGGGATTTACCAATGGCTCATAATAATAATAATAATCTTCTTCTTCTTCGGCTTTTTCCCAATTAATTGGGATCGCCGGAGCCAATCAGGCTCATTTTTTTTGGTTTTGGCCGGGGATTTAAGGCCGGATGCCCTTCCTGACGCCACGTGATTTTTCAGGTGAAAATTCCACCCCGCTGTCACCGGGATTCGAACCCCGGCCGTCCGGGTGAAAGACGAGCAGCTAAGCCACTGCGCCATCACGCTCCCCAATAATAATAATAATAATAATAATAATAATTATTATTATTATTATTATTAATTTGGATGTGTAACATCTTTCCACTTGGTTGCTGGATATTTTTGTGGGAGTGATTTTGAAAAATTGGACGGAAGTGGATCGGAAAGATCGAGGTGGAACGGAAGTGTGCTCGAACGGAAGTGTAAGTCGCACTGCCAACTCGGTCGATCGATCCAGCTGGCAGTGGTAAGAGAAACAATGAGCGCACGTTGTCGGAAATTGATACCATGACGTACTCTCGGCCATGTGGAATGTATATGACATACTGAACGGTAAACGCTCATGCGAAATCTGGTGTCAAGTGATTGAAACAAAGCACATGGTACATGTTCGAAGTCTTCGTATCAGTATTTAAATGGTAAAATGTCTTAATATCAAACATTGTAAGTAGTCGGCATTGCCGGTATTATGTTTCTGCACAATAGCTATTCAAATATTAACCCACATAACGGTAATGCTGTCATCAATATAATATAATCGTTGTGGTTATACGAGAATTGAGCAAGCATTCATGAACTATTGCTGAATACATTCTCTTTACTCACAAGTGGGCCTATTCATAAGGCATTTTAAACTCAATTTCACGCAGGAACATTATCGAAACAAGCAAAATATAAATGAAACTTAATTCCGTAATGCAGTATTATTGGAACGTGTAAATAAGTCAGCATCTTGTGCACGATATTTGAGTATTCGAAATAGCCGTGATGTTAGCGCTTATGACTGTGAATTTAGAGATCTCGGTTTCGAATACCGTGCGGTGTAGATATTTTTGCTACCAGATTATCATTTTAAACGATATTTATCATATCAATATGACTCATTTTAACAGAATCCATATGAAATTACGTGTTGGCCTGTGAATCAAGAGGAACTGTTTATAAGGAACTAGCAGTAGTGCCCGGCTTCGCCCGGTGGATTTATTAGTTTTTTGGATGATAATGAATACTACTACAGAACTGGCACAGGATACTTAACTAACAGACACCAATATTTTAAAATATATATTTTTGTGGTGGTGGTGGTGGTGGTGGTGGTGGTTGTAGTCGGGGTGATAAGTAGTACAGTATAATGGACGTAACATTCAGGTCAATTTCCCGTAATGATAATTATGAATAGGGAAACAGCTATTTACTAACTACAGCACTGACACATGTAATTTACAAACAAATTTACAAAAAAATATAGAAAGAACAGTAAGTGAAACAAAAGACACTGCCTAGGGCCTATATCTCATTGGCTGTTAGAAATGTAGATACCAATAGTGTCGTCTTTTGTCGCATAGCGCCGTAGGAAAATAATCAGAACTCTTTGGCAAACTTCGGCTGTCCCGAGCTACTGAGCATTTATCGCCACAAAGCGCTTAACTATAAGTTTCAGAATAAATGAAGGTAAATTTGAAAGCACCAACGCTTATTGCAGCTGATAACCTCAATATACTGCACCAACACCATTGCACTTATACAGAGGCATAATATTTTCATGATGATAACTGTTTAAAGGGGCCTAAGAAATCTCTTTGCACTAATTACTCCCCGTGACTGCAATTTATAAACAGCGCAAGATGCAACTATTTTCGCAATTCTGCACCAGAATGCTGGTAGGGGTGACGTGATGCAGCCCGAACTGCCCGTCAACAATAGACTTATTAAAATACTCTTACAGTTACACTACTACGGACATGAATGGTTCCAGGGCCTTAATACGTGGTTTTCAAGTTCATTTTGTCTGTTATTCTAAATGAAGGGAATGGGGAGCGTTGTCCAAAATATCAAGTGAACAGTGTTACCAGCTGGGTTTCAAAGTGTATGTAAAATTTGGTGCAATTAAGAGAAACGGTGTAGATTTGTGATGAAGGGCCTAAATGCAGGGAATGGAGGGGTATGTCCAAAATTTAATGCAGACAGTGTTACTCGCAGGGTTCCAAAGGGTAAGTATACAAATTGCCATTCAGATCGGTGAAACGGTATAGATGTGTTCCAAAGGGCCTAAATGCAGGGAATGGAGGGGTCTGTCCAAACTTTTATGCAGTCAGTGTTACTCGCAGGGTTCCTAAGGGTAAGTATACAAATTGCCATTCAGATCGGTGAAACGGTATAGATGTGTGCCAAAGGGCCTAAATGCAGGGAATGGAGTGGTCTGTCCGAAATTTCATGTAAACTGTGTTACTCATAGGGTTCCAAAGGGTAAGTATACAACTTTTGGTTCAGATTGGTGAAAGGGTGTAGATTTGTTCCAAAGGGCCTAAATGCAGGGAATGGACTGGTCTGTCATAAATTTCATGTAGGCAGTGTTAATCGCTGGGTTCCAAAGGGTAAGTATACAAATTTTGGTTGAGATAGGTGAAACGGTGTACGCATCACTAACCATAACGCCTGCGCATGCGGATAGAGCTGTTCGGGAGCACTTGTTTTACCGACTTACTGAACAAAAATCAATCTTGAAGGTCACCTGAGAGGTGTAGCCTAATGCTACATAGCCTAAACTATTCCTCTTGAATCAGGCTATCATATAACAAAGAATTTTTTGAATCGGACTGGTAGTTCCAGAGATTAGCGCGTTTAAACACATAAACACACAAACTCTTCAGCTTTATTATATTAGTATAGATTTAAGGTTATGAGCGGTGTCGCGTCTGTTAATCTAGTTGATCCATATCGTATTCTTTATTTAGGCTAGTGCTGGTGGAAGCTACACATCATCTAATAAATGAGTTCCGTATTATAAACTACAATATCTGTAAAACACTCCCTTTTACAATAGATTAATATCTGTGGCAATAATAGTATAAAATACCGGTGTATCAAAAATTTCACGTGACGTTTCTTCGATGTCAGATGTTACACATCATATGCGATTACTGTAAAGCTCGTATTTTTTTACGAGGGAAATGGAGAAATCTTGCATAAGACCTTGAGAAGGGTCCGCACTCCTCAAGAGTGTCGGATTCTTACCCACTAAAAAAACACACCCTGTCCTCTTGACAAAACCCATCCCGGGACCACTTTCGTATTACTTCAGGATGGAGCCATTTTGTTTGCTTCACAAGCACCATCTTACTTCTCAATTCATAGTCCGCGGATCGCAGACTTAATCAACTAAATCGAGCAAGTCCCCATCCGACTTCTTCTGACGAAGGACCACCTCAACAAAGAAAGCAACCGTATCCCTGCTGAGCTCGTTCCTCAGGATAATTCCAACTGTATTGTCCGGCGTTATTGAACTAACCTCAGCTTCAAGTCGTTGTTTTTCCGCTGCCCAACGATCGCAGACGAAGAACGTATGATATACGTCATCTCGTTCGTTCTCGCAGTAAATACATACTGGACTCCTTACTTTGGCCATACGATGAAGGTAACACTGAAAGTAGCCATGACCTGTCAACATCTGAGTCAGAAAGTAATTATTTTCTCCATGTTTTCTACTCGTCCACTCGACCAGACTCGGTATCAGCCGAGCTGTCCAACTTCCTCTGAGATCGTCATTCCACCTCTGCTGCCAAAGCTCTATCTTGCGTGCTACGGCTTCCATCCGGGCTTGAGCTTTGCCCAGTTCTACTCGTCGGAAGTATACGTCTTTACGTTCTATTAATAATAATAATAATAATAATAATAATGATAATAATCATCATCATCATCATAATAATAATAATGATGATAACGAGAGAGCAACACTTGAGGAAATGTATTCATTCATTCATTCATTCGTGTCAGAAACGCGTACAGTGTGAAATTGAATATACAATAAATACATAATATTATATACAAAATTTTAGTTTTCAAATTGTTCAATCTGTAGCCGCCCAGAAGTTGGCGACCTCTATGGCATTAGGTGTTGCATGTAACAGGTCTTCTAGTGTACAGTCATGTTGTTCGGCACTGACTGCACTGAAGCAGATGGTAGGACGTCTGCGTTTATTCAACATTCACAAAACGGTGACTCCACATGGAAACCCCATTTCATTAAGTAGCTTTTCCATCTTGTGACCTCCGACCGAAGTCTCCATGTACTACATTTCTCTGTGAAACCCGCTGGTAGTTTTTCAGAGGGTGGAAACCATTGTTCAGAGCTGTAGAACCTAGCACGCCACAAATTGGTTCTGGATTGTTGTGAAGTCCCGACAAGAGCTTCTGTTGTTCTGAGGAAGCTTTTCCTAGATTTTAGTCGGGGTTTTGCAGGTCAATGTCCAAACAGAAGATGGGCTTCAGAAGTTTCTGCCCTTTTTCAGATTTTTTTGCCGCTACCTCTCGGCGGATGTCAGAGGGTGTGATACCAGCAAGGGTGTACAGCTTGTCCAGCGAAATGGGCTTGAGGCACCCAGAAATAAGGATCGTTAAGTGCAACATCTACCACTTTAGTATGACTGGATTTGTACCACACTGAGCTTGAGTATTCCCCGGAAAGTAACATAACGCAAGAGAAGAGGTTCTCACAGTACTAGGATGTGCTCCCCATGTTGTGCCTGTTAACTTCCTTATTATGTTATTTCTGGCTGCCACTTTTTGCTTGTTGTTCAAACAGTGCTTCCTGTAAGTGAGAGCGCGGTCAAGGGTAATTCCTAGATATTTTGGAAACGAACAATGCTCCAGCGTGGATCCTTCCCAGTTAATTTGTAGGGTTCTAGCTGCTTGTCTGTTTATAAGGTGGAAAGCACAAGTCTGTGTTTTACTGGGATTTGGTCTCAATTGGTTCTCTCTATAGTAAGCAGACAATTCTATTAATGTCTTGGACAACTTCTGTTCTACATTATCAAAGCAGTCATCTTGGGCAGTGATGGCACAGTCATCAGCCTAGATGAAACTCTTTGTTCCCTCTGGTAGTGGCTGATCATTAGTATAGATATTAAACAACGTAAGAGCAAGAACACTTCCCTGGGGTAATCCATTTTTCTGCGATCTCCATCTGCTTCTTTTTCCCTGAAATTCAACAAAGAACCTTCTGTTTATAAGTAGATTCCTATAAAAAAAACAGGTTAGTTGATAATCTTTGGTGGCATCATACAGTTTCATAAAAAGCCGTCTGTGATTAACTGTGTCATAAGCTGCAGTAAGATCCATAAATACAGCTCCTGTGATCTCCTTCCTTTCAAAACCATCTTCGATAAGCTGTGTTAATTTCATCACTCGAGATGTGCAACTCTTCCCCGATCTGAATCCAGCCTGCTGTGGTATAAAGATTGTCTCCAGTTTATCTATTAGTCTATGTAGGATGGGTCTTTCAAGGACTTTATACATATGACATAAGAGAGATATAGGGCGTAACCTTTTGGAGCACTCTGGTCCTTGCCTGGCTTGCGAATAGCTGTAACTTTGGCTTTCCTCCATAGTTTAGGAATCTTACAAGACTGGACACATTTGTTCATAAGCTCCCTTAGCCAGCACTTTGTTATCGGCCCAAAAATCTTAATCTGTTCCACTCGTATATCATCGAGACCAGCAGCTTTGCCATTTTTGCATTTATTAAGGACAAGATCTAGCTCTGCCTGAGTAAAGAGTTGTAGAAAAATATTGGTTTCATGTCTTCCTACCTGGCCTGGTTGTGTAAGGTGTTTTCCCATTTTGTATGAGCTGGTGAGCTATTTGATCAGCTCGGACATGCACATGCGTATTAGCCTGTGAGGGGTCATTACTTAAGCGTTTGAGAAGTCTCCAAGCTTCTTGGCTACTCCTTCCCATATCACAATTTTCCATCAGATCCACCCACTGTACCCTCTTTGCCTCAGAAATTGAGGAGAGAACGGATCTTCCTGTTTGGGTTGTTTCCTCAATAAATGGATTTTCATCATACCGGGCATAATATTCCTCCAGTAAAACGGCTGTTTCTGAAGTCACACCTTGAATATAGGTCGTTCGGCAACCTCTTGGGATGCATGCTCGCGAGCAGAGTTTAACAAGCTGGACAAAGTGTCCATACTCTTCAGGCACAGGAGCAATTGTTTGAACCTTTTCATCCAGCATTCTGGAGAACTTCGGCCAGTCTGCCTTCTTGAAATTATACCTTCGTCTAAAACCAGTTTCTTCGGGCCTGATAATCGGGAGACGTCGACACATTATTGGTCTATGCTGTGTGTTGGGGATAGGGAAGCACACTGATTTATGGCATTGTTGTACTATATCACTGCCAAAAAGGAGATCAGGGTTGTATCCTCGTAGGTTGCCATCTACCACTGTTAAAGAATGAGGGGGCTGCGTGGCGCAGTCGGTAGAGTCACTGAGCTCCTATCTGAAGGGGAGTGGGTTCGATCCCCAACCACGTAGTAGATTTTAGAAACAGAACTACCACTTTCTGAAACGCACTCAGCCCACACCAGAAATGAGTGCCAGGGTGATTCCTGGGAGCAAAGACGGCCGGGCATGGAGGTGACAACTTCATCCCATCTAGTGCTGATGTCACAAAGAGTGGGAGCCTCTACCTTCCACTACTCCCAGGGCTTCCATGGCCTGTATGGAGTTGGCATTGCTTTTATTTTTACTGTTAAAGAATGGAGGTAGTATACTGTCATGAATGAGGGAGAGATGGTTGGATTCGGCCCAAGATATAACAGCTTCTCCGTTTTCATCCTCATAATTATGTGTAACCCCATGCATGACTGTGGCCCTATTACTATAGATATCTTCCCAGAATCGAAGTTACCAAGGAGAATTCTTCTGAACGAGGCTTGTACACTGAGGTGATCGCACAATTACTAAGCTCCAAGGTTATAATCTCGATGTTATACTTGTGTGTGCAATGGGCACTCACGATGCGGATTCCTGGTTTGGCAAAAATTGCACTTCCGTGTTTAGTAAGAGGTATTTCTGCAACTAACTGTAGACCTGGTACATTAGGTCGTCTCTGTTGGGAGTCTCGGTGAGTTTTTTGGATGCACAGGACATCACACTTCTGTTCACGGCAAAGTTCAAGTAGCAGCTGTTGTTTAGATGGTGAGATGCCTTCAATGCTCACGGATATAACTGTCAGAGTAGGTTCTGAAAATAACCGTTTATTTAAACACATGTTTATTCATAAGTGATTTTGGAGTGCTGTCGTTCAGTTCAGTACTGGAATTCTAGTCAAGTACCTAAACAGGGGCACCGCGAGCAGGAATCAGTTTTTATATTTATATTCTGGAGGCTTATTTCTACGTATTAGCCACGCCTTCGTGGATTAGCTTAGAGGAACGAGGGTGACCGCTTAGGAGTGATTTGTGATTTTTCATCCCAGCAGTTTTGTAGCTATTACAGGGGAAAGTACTGCTAAGGAGCCAAAATAATTACTACTCGTGTTTTAATATTATAACTGTGCCTGGTATAGATATTGTACAACAATTGTATACATTTCCAAAGAATCACACACATCTTTCTACTGTTAGTGCAAAAGTTTTAAATTTTCAAAATTGAAATCGTTACTATTTGTGTACATTTTTCAAACATTTGGTTCTTGATTTGTGCTGATCTTCACCTTTTTCCCTCATATCTCCCAAGTTTATAGAAATGATTGGATTTTTCCTTTCTTAAAGTGTCTGTTAAACCTTCAGCTTCAAAATGAAACTCAATCAAAACTTTCTGGCTATAGTTAAGTTATTCTAGAAAACGTTAAAATATATTTTTGAGTTTGCTTAGAATAGAAATGAAATAATACCGCTTAGTTAATTAATTAAGAGGTGTCCCTGATAAGCTGAGTAAACCAGCGGAAGGTTGGGTAGCCAATCCCAGCAGGAAGCTGGGTCAGCGAGCCGATTAGTGCTGGGGGAAAACTTGACGGCTCACAACCGTAGTTTTAACTTCGAGTGGTCTAAAGCTACTCCCCAAAACTTTCAAGTAACCTATATGCATGTTGCAAACTTAATGAAATACTACTCCAGGTGGTAACCGGAAACGAGAATCCACCACGGCACGAAGCCGTGCAACTGGGTCTGAGAATTCTGGATTTCTGGAGAGCCCAAATCAACGTGCGAGAATGAGTCGGAGCATTCTACTGGGAACTCGACAGTCAAACTAAGACCGAAAAGAAGATACGGTTTTGGTACTCTCACTATTAATTCACTTCTCAAAGTGGGAAAATTGAAAGAAACTAAATTCTAGATTATCAGCAAATTGTAAACGAGGAAACGAGGTATATCGACGATAGGACAATAGACTCAGAAAATTACCGGTTATATAAAGGAAAACGAATATTGAAGAATGTCCCGCATCTTGGAACTGCTTCCGTAGTTAACGCGAACATAGTGGAATCAGTAAACCATTATCATTCCCCTTCTGACCGGTTATCTTTTTTGACAATAAGATAAATAAAAATTACACGTTGATTAATGTTCATGCTCCCATCAATGAAGATAACAAGAGAAACCCATATAAAGTAGAACCCTTAGAAAACGAAATTCATAAAATTCCAAAGGATCATATCAAAGTGTTAATTGGTGATTCTAATACGCAAATTGGAAAAGAGAAATGTAACAGAAGGATTGTTGGAGATTTCCCGGCTCATAGGAGCACAAACAAGAATGGACTACGCCAAATTGAACTGTGTAAGGCCTTTAACTTGCAATTGACGTCAGAAAAGTTGGTTGGCGCAGCCATGCGGCAGAATGTTGAAGCTGTAACATTGTGACTGGTGAGATTTATTTAGATGGTGAAGCATTGACGTCGTGATGGGAACAGAAAGAAATTTGTCAAATTCGAGGAGGTACTGCTCTGTATACGGTTGCAAATCGTATAAAACGACTACGAAATATCTTCACTACTTTCCTGCACAAAAAGTTCAGAGAGAAAGATGGGCTTCGGCGCTGTCAATTGGAAAACGTGTTGCATGTTACATGACAGTGTGCAGTCTGCATTTTTGTGAAGACGACTTCTTTCCACCGGTACTGTTGATTATTGATAGTTATTGTCTCTAACTTGTATTCACATGGATTTAGCTACATCAAAAATACTGATAAACTTATAGCCTATTACTTCTGTGCCGTACAAACAAACAAAACAATGCAGTTTTAAACAATGTTTTAAAGAATGTAATCCGCTCTTCGTAAACTTATTTTAGGGGTTCTTCCGATTGACAATAGCCGAATGGTTAGAAAACTTAAGAAAAATGCTGTTCCTAGCCTTAATTTGCCAGAGAATTTATATTCTTGCCTTTGAACAGCAAGTATGTAGGTCATTGAAGTATGATTTGGCTTAAATTGTGTTTTTGGCTATGATATCCCTACTGTTGAATTTAGTTAATTAAAATGTAAAATCTTAGTTTTAAGTACCGTTTTGGTGACCCATCATCCCAGGCAGGCCGGCAACACCTATACTACTCAGGCAGACAGGTCACTTAGCCGTAATTTTGAAGTTATAGTGATGTTAAGTATACATATGCGGTAATGTAGCAGGAGACCGGATCGGCCTAGGCTATTCTAACTTTAATTAGTTCCCATTTCAGGGTTTTACAGTTTTGAGTGCGAATAGTTGGTTTGAAAGTTGTACAACAGTAAGGAGAGTATGTTTTGTATAGGTTTTAATTGGTATTATGGTTTATGTCGAGCTGAGGAGTGAATTTGGTTTGGCTTAAAGTGTAGTTTTTGATCTGTTCCGTTTGCTTATGACAAGTTCAAATGGAGACTCCAGTTTTGTTAAATATCTGTATTTTAAATATTTAATTAAATATATTGATTAAGAGGATGTCTCCTTTTTAACTTGCCTGTGGCAAGAGATTAATAAATTCACATTCTTGCCATTGAACAGCAGGTATGTAGGTCAATATTTGCAATATTGAAGTATGATTTGAAGTATCTTTGAACCCAAAACATTCATGCAAATTCAGGGTTGTCTTGATTCAATTTATTATCAAGGAGTCGTCCTTTGTGTTATGTGATATATATATATATATATCTATATATATATATATATATATATATATATATTGTGAAATTAATAAAAAAAAATCGATACCGCTATGCTCCCAAGTACAGGCTTCATATATGTAACAGCAGACAGTAATTTAACTATCTACATGTGGGTAATATTTTTAACTGGTAGTAATTAGGCACTGCATTTAAATTGATTATAAAAATATTTCTATCAATGAAAGGAAATATGTAGTATTTTGCCATCATAAATTTGAAGCCATAACAAACGCACACCCAATTACTTCACGTCACTACATCGCCGCCATATTGCAAACAGCTGACCGTAAGCTCCTCCCCCGTTTCGGACGTCAATAGGGATGTAGCCGGAGAAAGTTCGCGCCAGATAGCGCCCGCGTAGTACTGGGTAAGCGCATGGCGGTCGTCCTATGTTTCCCCCAGTCAGCCGCGAGGAATGTATAGATTGTGACCAGGTTTTCTAAGCTAAAGTAAATTATTCTTCTCCAATTTTACTCCAAGACTATATTAATTAATTCTATACGTATATACCCTAATATATTTGGACGATTTTCAGCGTTTCAACGTTTAACAGCTGCAAGATGAGCTACGGACTAGAGGCGCTAAAACTAGTGGGAGGAAGGAAGAATTAATAGGCTACAGCGGTAATAACAAAATTCTAATACGCTTTATTATTCAAATAATGAATAGGAGTCAGCATGCTTTCTCCTAAAGATTACAAATAGGTACTTGAGAATTTTAGGCCTATATTGATAAATATACCTCAGTAAGACTTAAATCATAAATAGAGATTTAAATATTCACTTGCTCCCCTTGCTTAGAAACTTCGATTCATGTCTTTTTTTAGGTTGATAGCTTACATGAAACTGTCATGTTTTAAGGATTATTTTATTTATTTATCGTATGGCTTTTAGTGCCGGGAGTGTCCGAGGACATGTTCGGCTCGCCTGAGTCTGTAGCTGCTTCCAGCGGACATTCTTAGGGTGACCTACAGTTCCGTTCAATTTCAAGTAGTTCCAACTTTCGCTACCAGATATCAATGATACCTAGTGGTGAACGTTGGAACTTTGATAGAGCGTTCCGACGAAATTTAGCTTCACACAAGTTTAGTCTGTGGAAGGATCTTTTACATGCCATAAATCTATAACATGGGACCGCCGGCTTTACTCCCCTCTGAAGGAAGGCATACTGAAAGGATTTTAACGCTCTTAAAAATCCGACGACTTCTGCTGGGTTTGTACCCGCTATCTTGGGCACAGGAGTTCAGCATGCTACCAACTACGCCACCGAAACCGCTATGTTATAAGGTAACAAGAAGTTCCGTGAAGAACTATACAGCCTACTTTTCATGCCAATGATTATTCTACAGAATATGAACCTATCTAGAATAATGACGAAATTAAGTTGCTAATATCGAAATTTCCAATTAGTTCGAAATACTGTATACCTGGCATAATGTATCCTAATAGAGCACTACAGTTTGCAGCCCTGATGACTGAATATATTCTTAGTTCCGTCTCTTACGGTACTAAATACAAAATTTGGTTGAAGTCCACTGGATAGCATGGACGTTACATGCAGTTAAACATTGGATCTAACAGCGCGCGTAAAATCATGTTGGCAACAATGTCATGCATGTATTGGTCAGAAATAATCTGAAATAATATGATCTATTGTTGTGCCAATTTTGAATGAAATCCATTAGTTAGTATAGAAGTTACATGCATTTTAAAATTGGACCTATCAGCAGGCTTAGAATCATTTTGGCAGCACTGACGTATATTAGTTTCTCCAAATTCAACTAGAATGCCAGGTACTATACGTGTGCAAAGTTTAGAGCTATTGGCTTGCATACTTTCTGATATATTGATATTAGGGTAACAAAAGTAGGGACAGCACATATTAACAGTTGGCAGCCCTGGTTGCTCCTTAGAATACGCATAGTCATATCTGTTATGGTACACATAGCACATACGAAATTTGATTGAAATCCAAATGATAGTATTGAAGTTTCATGTATTTAAAGTTGGACCTGTCAGCAGGCTTAGAATCATGTTGGTAGTACTGACGTATATAAGTTACTCCAAATTAATATAGAATGTCAGGTACTATACGTGTGCATAGTTTAAAGCTGTCGGCTTGCATACTTTCTGATATATTGGTATTTGGATAAAATAAATTAGGAGCATTTATTAACAGTTGGCAGCCCTGGTAGGTCTTAAGAATACGCTCAGTCATATCTGGTTATGTACACATACAACATACGAAATTTGGTTGAATTCCACTTGATAGTGTAGAAGTTATATGCATTTAAAAATTGGACCTATCAGGAGGCTTATAATCATTTTGGCAACACTGCCATGTTTGGCCTCCTGGAAATTAAACTGAAATATTATGATCTGTACGTGTGCCAATTTTGAAATAGCTCCCATTCATACTTTCCAAGATATCCAACATGGAGCTCAAATTTCTAGTGCGTTTTTTCAGCAGTTGGTAGCACTGACATCATTTTCAAATATGGACGTGAGATATTCCGGTGCACATCTTTACTCATACTAAATTTGGTTTTTATTGCTGCAGCCGTTTAGGAGTTGATAGGGGGGGACACACACACAGCCAGACAGACAGACAGAAGGACAGACAGACAGACAGACAGACAGACAGACACACATTTGCCCGATCTCATAAGACTACTTTTTCCTCATTTTTGCAAAATGTGAAAAGTAGGCTAAAAATCAAAGAAAGTTGATACCGGTAATGTATACCTCGAAAATTCATCGCGACGTTTGGTTCTTATGTCATTTGGTCAATTTCTCAATAAGAATCGTTCCCATACCCCTTGGAAACGACTTAGGGGTACAATTTTTAAAAAGTTTGAGAATCCCTGCTTAAGGGCTACGAACTGTTTCCATTAATCTGACTATGTCTCAAGAATGTAGAAGTCGGTCGCTACCACATTCTCCGTAGGGCAGATGAAAGTTGACGATTAATTCTGATTTCAAGAAACCAACCATAATACGTTTGTGATTTTTAATGTAGCGACATTTATTCTTGAAGTATTTGTCCGAGTATTGATGTCTTTGAAAATGGGAGTCACAAATGTTACATTCACTTCTTTATGTATATTGACGATTTCTCCCCGTACTTCAATGGAGATGATTTCTGCAGATTCAGATATAGTAGGCTTATCATAGTACTCCGACAATTGTCTTGTGTATGGCCTCTTCCTTATTTTTGTTGTGTTTGTGGTCCACGGAAAAAGCGATGGAACAGTGGCCGGTGTTAATCTTGCTCTCTCACCTTCAAATACAAACGCATACATTCAGTGGTTGTTATCGAAATGTCTAATCAATTTATAGGTACAAAATATGAATTATTTCCCTTTGTAAATCACAGTTACCCAACGCAGTTTTCGTGAAGTCATCGGGTTGAAAATGGTGGGAACACACTTTAATATTTTCGGTCAGAGTTTTCTCTCCGAAATTTGTCCTTCTAATAGCATGTTACCATTCCTTCCTAATTTCTTTATTTTGTGGAAATTGGTGAAACGAAAACGGGCTTGCCAGATTTTTGCAAAGAGGAACACTGCACAAGCTCGGCATAGTCACGAAAATAACAATTTAATCAACTTAAATTCGTGGATATTAGCGGCATGACAACATAGGAGACAAATGAAGATCGCCTTGCGCTTACCCAGTACAACAGCAGTGCGCTCTATCGGTGCTAGTTCTAAACATCCCTATTGATGTCCACCTACTTAATGAAAATAAGTAGAAAGAAGAAAACATGGCGGTCCCCTAATCCAAAGCTAGGAGAGTTCCAAATTGATCATGTGGCTATTTCTTCTAGGAACAGAAAATAAATTCAGAATGTTAAAGTAAAGAAAGGGGCCAATATTTACAGTGACCATTACCTCACGACCATCAAAATGAGATTCATTCCACTAAACATACGCAAAGAAAGAATAGCCTAACTAAGAAAATTAGATTTTATGTTGAAAATTTGAGAAATAATAAGGCGGTAAACAAAGAATACAAGGAAATAATTAGAAAATGGCCATACAAAAAAATTGGAAGGACTTAAAAAGGAAAATACAGAACGTTGCACAAGAACTCTGTCCTCTAAAACGAAACACCCAGTTTCAACCAAGCATGCAAGGTGAATAGACGTGCAGTGAAATGTAAGGAAGAATGGGAATCGCTTTCAGCGGTAGCGGGCGGTCATCGGCCGCTGGCAGGCTAGAGTGAAGTGCGATTTCGGTGTCGGGAAGCTGATAGTGGGCAACGTCACTGAACAGATGGGGGTTTTGGCGATGGGGATGGTAGCGCTGGTTGTGGCGACGCTACTATTAATTGGAGGAGTGGAGTCAAACCCAGGGCCTGGTCAGCTGGGATGGCAAGAAATGGAAAAAACAAGATGTTCAGTAAAGAACATATAGCCTACTTTCTCCTAAATGTATGAGTATAGTTATAACTCGTTGTTATTATCAAAGAGTATAATAGAACTATTCTTTGTTGAAGACCTTAGAAACGATTTACCTCTACCAAACGCCACAACCTAGATAAAAACTGCTACCATCATTGAAGAAAGAAAGATAAGAAGTATATCAAGAATGTTATGGATCTGGAGACATAATCGACCGGACTGGCTGCGTGGCTCAGCGGTAACGTTCTCGCTTGCTGGGCCCTAGGTTGCAGGTTCGTATCCTGGCGCAGTCAGCTGGCATTTGAGGGTGCACAAATGCGAGGGAGCCGTGTCAGTACATTTACTGGCACGTTAAAGATCCCCTTCGGGCCAAAATTCCGGCGCAGTCAGCTGGCATTTGAGGGTGCACAAATGCGAGGGAGCCGTGTCAGTACATTTACTGGCACGTTAAAGATCCCCTTCGGGCCAAAATTCCGGCACTCCGGTGTCTCTAAAAGCAGCAGTAGTTAAAAGGGATGTAAAACCAATAACATTATTATTATTATTATTATTATTATTATTATTATTATTATTATTATTATTATTATTATTATTATTATTATTATTACATATACGACCTGCCGTGGGCAACATCCAACTTTGAGTTGAGGCATGTCTTTACACGTCTGGTTGTGCATGGCTTTCACAACCCTAATTGAATTAACAAATCTTTCCATGACCCTACAGAGACGTGTGTATACAAACTATGTGGATATTTTCGATTGCTATTTGCCTGAAATAAAACTAACACCAACGGCTTCAATTCAGTTACTATGTGAAATCGTTTTGTTCTTTACTTCAAATAACATTTTCTAGTAACGCAAAATAGGCTGTTACAAACCCTTTAAAATAAAAAGTAAAAATGTATCGTAGTATCATCTTGTCATTCTTCAAATTCGATGCGCATAGAATGCCAATGGTAATCAATGGAGCCCCACGTAGACTAGTCGTGACATCTAGTGATGAAATATAATCCTATAATCCTATATAATCCTAACAGAGCGAGTGCATTCTAGCGGCCAGAAGAAGAAACTTTTCAATAAAATCTGGAAGTTAATAAGTACCTTTTTGGCAGCTAGATGTCTCGAGTAAATCTGCTGGCGAATTATGTTTTAATTAAATATATATATTTTACACCATAATATGCACAATATAACGCTTAATTTTAAAACATCTGAGTCATTACAAAACAATAAACATATAACATTTCAAGCAAAAAACCTAACTCCGATCGGGTTTGAACCATAGGCATTTGAGCGATAGGCTAACGCTCTACCACTGAGCTAATTGTGTCAACGAATATCGTTCTATATAAAATGACTTACATAGAACTTGTTAGCAAATAATGATTTATACTAAACGATTTCATCACTGGAGTATATTATTTATATATAAAGCATTTCATACAAAGTTTATTTATTTTGTATCAGTACGCTATAGTGCATGCAATACTCAAATTAGTGAAATATAAGTCAGGCACAAGATATCCACTGCCAACTTGTCTTATTACTGAATTAGCTCAGCTTTTTAAAATCACGTCTGCACTATAGTATTACAAAATAAACTTTTAATTTTGAACGTGCCTCTTCCTTTAGAACAGTTAAAACGATTCTCGGCTCGATAATCGGAACTGGTGGGTCCCATGATATGGATTATAAAGTTTGCATAATTCGCACGGCCGCCATCCTGAAATGGTATGGCGGACGACCTTGTAGGTTGGTCACAAGACGCATCCTATACGAAGGTATGTTGTTACCAAATTTGGTAGAGATCGGATGATTTGGTTAGTCGTTATTTGATTTTACGTTTTGAACGTTTGAGTGGCCGCCATTCAGGTTTAGTAAAGATGGCGGCGATATAAAACATGACACTGAGGTTTCCTTTGCTAGTGCTACCTTTGTACCAAATTTCGTTCAATTCGCATTCACCGTGTTCGAATTGATAGGGGGGGACAGACATTCAGAGTACACACACTCACACACACACAGACACACACACACACACACAGACTCACACACACACATACACACACACACACACAGACTCACACACACACATACACACACACACACAGACAGACACACTTTTTTCGCCCTGTGTTGATCTCATAAGTCTACTTTAATTTTTTGCAAAAATCGAAAGTAGGCTAATAAGGGAAATTGTAAAGGAAGTGTCACAAAATAACCAGATCCGGCACATTCTTCGTGAGCAATGTAAGGAATTCAAGGAGATGAAGACATGTATAAGAGAAGAGATGGGAATAGTGACAGAAAGGCTGACCGAGAATAGTAGAGAGATAAAAGACCTAAGAGAAAAGGTGAAGATATTAGAGGTGGAGGTAAATGAATTAAGGAAGACCAAGCTGGATGAGAGAAAGAAAAACGTCTTCATTTACGGAATACAGGAAGATGCCAAGGAAAGCACCGAGGATTTAACATCCAAGGTGCTCCGAGTGATTAGTGAAGGCATGCGGATAAACATTGGATTTTCAGAGATTGACAATGTGACCAGGATAGGGCGGGGAAAGGGCACGAGGCCCGTGAAAGTGTCATTAGTTTCTTCGCTGATGGCTCACAGAATTCTGGCGAACACAAAGAACCTGAAAGGGGAGAGGATATGGGTAAGGAGAGAAATGAGTAAAGAAGAGGCAAGCGAGCAACGGACCTTGCAGTTTCATTTAAGGAAGGCAAGAAACTCGGGTCTCAAGGCTTATGTAAAGGGCAATAGACTGGCGGTTAGCGGCAACAACTGGGATCGGGTTTGGACAGTGGCATAACTCCAGGATATGGAGAAGCAATAGCAACAGGAGACAGTTAGACCTAGCAACCAGGTGGAAGCAGCTGTCGGTTCAGAGGGGAGTGCGGTGATGATTCAACAGAGAGCATCGACCTCCAAGTCCAACACGGAAGTGGCGCGAGCAGGAACGACTAACGTCAGCGCCAGGAACACCGGACAAGTGCGTGGTTTGCAGAAAGGTGAGACTGGCAAACAACGAGTTACTAGTCTAAAAGAACTTTGGGGCAAGAAAACCTTGACAGAGCAGTTTAATGTGGAGAAGGAGGTCATTCCTTCTCCAGGTGGCAGTATACTAGAGCTAGAGAAAGCTAGAGTTACTAGAAGTAAAGCCACCGCCAGCGAAGAGTGTAGGGGTAAAAAATAACTAAACTGGAATATTGCTAGCGTAAATATAGAGGGTTTTTTAAATAAGAGAGGGAACGATGTAGTTTTGACCCTAATAGAAGATATGCAGATTGTAGGATTTGTTGAGAGTTGGCTCCCTGTAGGTTGCGAGGTTAAAATATATGGCTTCAATATACAAAATCTAAGATTAGGAAAGCTCGTACCGGTAGGTTCCCGGGGGGAATTGTTGTTTTAATTAAAGAAGAGGTGAGGGAATTATCAGAATTTATTAGTTCAGAACTGGAAGAAGTAGTGTGGGTAAAAGCAGATATTAGGGGGAGGGGGAAAGGAATGGTATGTTTCGGCTTTGTCTACAACACTCCGGAGAATTCCCCATATGCAAGAGAAAGCTTTCTCGATGAGTTAACTATTGAAATAAACAGAATTCAAAATATATATGAAGAGGCAGAGATTGTGCTTTTAGGGGACTTCAATGCGAGGGTTGCAGACAGAAAGCCCCTTTACAGCAAGGGGGTTGCCGAGGCCGTATGTGGGGATAGGCACAGCAAGGACAAGGAATGTAACAAGAACGGAGGAAAGATTTTGGAACTATGTGGTGCAGAAGAGCTATATATATATTAAATGGTGTCTGTGTGGGGGATGAAGGAGGTAACCTGACGTATATAACAGAGATTGGAGGAAGTGTAATAGATTTAGCAATATGTTCCAGAGGAGCACTAGCCCTAATTAAGAGGTTCACTGTTGAAGAATGGGGGGAATCACACCACCTACCAATTGTCGTCTACATGCAGGGAGCGGTGACAAAATCAAAATCAAAAGGGAACCCACAAGTTAAAGCTATAGAGAGAAAAGTAAATAGATTCAGATGGAGGGAGGAAAACTGCAGAGAGTTCCAGAACTACTTCCAGGGAGAAAACTTTGAGCTGATAAAGGTAGGGATAAGTTTAATGATCAGTAATGATGAAGTTGAAGGGGTAATACGTATGATTGAGAATGCAATTATGATGGCCGGGCGGAAAATGCGCGTGAAGGCTAGGGGAGAAGCAGGGAGAATTAAGGGATGGTACGATGAATCTTGTAGAAGGAAGAAAACCGAAGTTATTAGGGCTCTGAAGTTATACAAGAGAGGAGGTGATGATACGATGAGAGTAGAATTTTGTCGTCTAAGGAAAGAATATAGGGAACTGCTCAGCAAAATGAAAGATGAATGGCAAGGTAAGGAAGCAACAGCACTAAATAAGGATTCTAAAGCTAACGACTGTAGCAAAGTGTGGAGCAGGATAAATTCTTACTGAAGGGGGCGCAGAAGTGGTGGGGGGAGTTCTATTAGTGATGAAGTATGGATTGCATATTATGAGAATCTGTTAAATGCTGAAGATAATTGGAGGAAGAGGGATGAGTTTGGCGTCCCGAGGGGGCTGGAGGCCGCTCTGCCTATGCTGGACCAAGTCATATCGATAGAGGAATCTACGGAAGTAATAGCAAAAAGTAAAGGAGGGAAGTCAGGTGCTATTTCGGGGATAACAAATGAATTTTGGCAAGAGTTGAGTAACAATAGGTTCATGATGGACAGCTTGGTAAAAATCTTTAACAAAATCTTTGAAGGAGGTAGATTTCCGAGGGCGTGGCTAGAGGGGATAATTTGCCCAATATATAAGAAGCGTGGGGACAAACTAGACCCAGGCAACTATAGAGGCATAACTTTGCTTGATAATTTGAGCAAAATGTACACCGGGGTCTTATCCAAGCGTTTAATATCATGGGCGGAGGGCTGTTAGGTGTTCTCGAGACTCCAGACTGGGTCAGAAAAGGGATGAGGACCAGTGACAATATAATGGTGGTGAAAACGATGATGGTCAAGTATATAAGAAGGAAAAGAGGTAAGCTGTATATCACAGCTATTGATTTGGAGAAGGCGTTTGATTCAGTGAGCAGGGGAGCTGTCATGTCTAAACTGGGAAAAATCGGGGTGTCACATCAAATGATAAGAGCAATTGAGAATGTGTATTCCGAAGTGAAATGTGCAATTAAAACTAAAGATGATGTAATTGTAGGAGAGATAACGTCTAATATAGGATTAAAACAGGGATGCAAATTATCCCCGGTGCTTTTTTTTTGCTAATTATCAACGATATTTTCGATTCAAAGGGCTTTGAGCAACGGTCCAACCCTTGCTTGGACAATTATGATATCCCGGGCCTAGCTTTTGCTGATAACATCCTTCTGCTTGCTCTAACACCCCATAATATGCAATATAGTATTGACGAGATTGTGAAATACTGTGAGAACTGGAACTTAAAAATTAACCCGAGTAAGACCAAAGTTATGGTCTGCAAAAAGGGAGTTAAACTGGCTAAGAATGAAAAGTGGGTCATGCATGGGTCACAGTTAGAGACGGTGAAAAAACTTGAGTATCTAGGGACGATAATGGCGCTTAATGGTAAATGGACCGAACAAATTAAAAGGGCAAAATCGAAAGGGCTAGCGGCATTGGCGAATGTTAAAGTGTTAGAGCGTAAGTTACCGAATCTTGACTACAAAGTGTATAAGAATGTGTTTAACGCACTCATCGTTTCAAGAGCACTTTATGGAGTGGAAGTATGGGGTTTAGAGGAAGGAACGAAAACCCTGGACAGTATTGTAAGTAGGTTTGCCAAGATAATTTTGGGGCTACCTAGTTGCACTGCGAATTGTGGAGCGAGAATGTTGTGTGAGGATGTAAGCATTAGACAACATATCATAAAAAAGGTCATAAAGTCTTGGATTCGTTTAAAAGCAGGTGGAGGGGGGAAATGCTTCAGGTAGCCTACGTGCACCAAATGAAGCATCAGCAAGAGGGCTACTGGGTGGACGGGGTAAGAAGTGTACTGGAAAGATTAGGAATGGGTTATCTATGGGATAGGGACTTACAAAGAGAGGAATGTAGGGTGTGTAAAAAGTGTGTAGAAGGGTTAATGACGTAGAGTTGCAGGTGCTAAGAGAAGAGTGCACCAGTAGGAGAACCTTAACGGAGTTCTGCGAAATAAGGAACTTTATGAGCATAAAGCCTCAATGCCTAATGAAAAGAGAAATGAGAGGGATAATTTGGTGGTTAATGGGGGTGTATAAGAACGAAGCGTTGAGAGAAGTAGGAAAAGAGGACATTTGCCTGTTTTCTGGGAAGGTTATGGGTGCAGCGCACCTGATCAGGGAATGCAAGGAAATTAAAATGATAAGAGCAAAGTTTGTAGACAAAGCAGATCTAAACAGAATAGAAAATGAAAATGAGTATCACACTTTAATTAAATTACTAAAAAGGGAATGGGGGAAAGCAGGTCAATTAGCAAAATATTTTAATACCATCAGGGCAATGTGGAATAAGAAAGCGTCGGATGAGATTCAGAACAAAGATGCATGTAAATTAAGCATTACAGGAGATGGCTTCCTAAGCTATAAATCTTGTTAAAGCCTAGGAGAGCCTATCTGTATTAACTAGGATACGATTACTACAGTACAGCCACATATTGCTGTCTGTAGATTTTGCCTGTGAGTTTGATGATTTTTTTCCTTACTACAAAACTTATCAGACTCTTACAGTCAGTAAGGGCTCGATAGGGAAATAAAAGTAATTCTTTCTGTGATGTGTCTCCCATGGAGAACTGTCAAAAAATGAAGAACACTGTGTCCACATTTATGATAAAGAAAGAACTTTGTGCAGTCTCCATCAGAAAAGTTGCCCAGTGATATTGTGAATGAAGACAACTACTGCAAAGCATTATTAAGTTTTGAAATAACTAGGAAGCAATGAAATGCCGAATGAACATTTGGTTTAATTATCTAACGCCATACTGTAAATTTATGTTATCTATGTGTTTATTGTCTGTATGTCACGATATGACTCTCTGAGTTAAAGTGACAATTAACAAGTAGATTTGGTTTAAATACACAAGGTTGTTTTTTTTTAAACGAAACAGGAAACATAGATGGTGGAATGAGATATGTGAAGAAGCTATCACGGAAAGACTGGATTCATGGAAAAGGTGGCACTCATGTAAAACAGATGATAATTTTGAAAGGTTTAAAATAACCTGGAAGCAGGCTTCCAACACTATAAGAGCTATCACGAGGAAGTACGAAAAAAGCCGACTTACCCAGATTGCGGAAGATTTAGCCAAAAATATACAAGAAATTTTTATAATACCTTTAAAGAGGAAATGAAAAAATAGCTATCTCCCAATCTTGTATTTAGGGATGAGAAGGGGAAAATCGGACTCAATAATATGACAATTGTGATATTTTGGCATGATATTTTGAAAAACTCTTGAATTGCAAAGAGCCTGAAGAAATATTAACATTCAATCAAGCACAAATAAATAGCAGAGATTCGGACCCACCTGATGAGATGGAAATGGATGCCATAATTCAACCTCTAATAATAATAATAAGGCCAAAGGAGAGGATATGATTGTGGAGGACCTGTGGAAGGAAACTGGAAGTCGAGCAAGAGAAGAACTGAGAGACATACTAAGAGAAATTTGCCAGTCGGAAAAAAATCCAGAAGATTGAAAAAATTGCATTGATACACCCATTAAACATAAAAAAGGTGATAAGAAAATTGTGAACAATTACAGAGGCATCTCCCTGGTACCAGTTACATATAAGATCCTTTCCAAAGCTCTTCAAAACAGGATTGAGCCTATACTTCATAAACAAATAGGAGAATACCAAGGTGGGTTTAGAAAAGGTAGGTCGTGTATGGAACATATATTTAATTTGAAAACAATTATTACAGATAGAATGATCAGGAACAAGAACTACGTCATAATATTTGTAGACTTCCAAGAAGCCTATGATTCAATTGATAGAACTTCATTATTCAATGTGTTAGAGGAATTTGGAGTAGACTCGAAGTCCATCAACATCATCAAAGATACACTTACTGATACAAAATCCAAAGTGAAACTTTTGGGAGAGGTCTAACAGGAATGTTTAATTAATACCGGTGTGAGACAGGGAGACGGACTGTCTCCAATTCTTTTCAACTGTGTTCTAGGAAAGGTACTAAGGGAGTGGGAAGAAAGGTTCAAGGAAAGAGGAGTCTATCATGAAATAAGTCTTGGGTCGAAATTTAAAGGGGTAGGTATTAATTGCTTGGCCCCTGCTGATGGCATTGCCGTTCTTTCAGAAAATATACAAAGAGCGTGTGTCCAAATAAACCTTTTGAGAAAGTTAGCAGAGAAAGTTGGACTTCAGATATCTTTTGAGAAGACCAAATTTATGACTAATATTAGAAATTCTCCCACAGTTTTAATAACAGACTCCGGAAAAATTGACAAGGTAGAAAATTTAAGTATTTGGAAGAAATGATTCAAATTAAAGGACTAAGAAGCAAATAGAGCAAGAATACGAACATTGGAACAAGCTTTTCAACTGACGAAGCATACCTACTATAGAAAAACTCTTTCTGTTGCAACTCAAATCCAAATAATTACAATACGGTAATTAATCCGGAAAGTTTCTATGCTTCAGAATGTGCTCAAAGTTTTCCATTAAAAAAGGCGAAATAGTAGAGCTAGAGAAGAAGGAAAGAAGGATACTTAGAAAAATATTGGGACCATTATAAACAGAAAGAGGAGAGTTCAGATACAGAAAAAATTACGACCTCTACAAAAATAAAGACATTGAATAAATCTACGAAATGATCAGGAAAATGAGGGTTAATTTCTTTGGACACGTAATGAGGATGAATAACACCAGACTCACAAAGCAAATTTTCAGTCATGTACACAAAAGCAAGAATGGTAATCAATGGGTACAAAGTATAAAAAGGGATATGGAAGAGATGGAAGTAACAATTGATATTATTCAGAACAGACCACTTTTCAGAAATACCATCAAAAATGTCAAAGGTTTCCAGGAGAAGGAAAAGAAGAAGCGGGTTAACATCTAGACGGAAGAGAGAAGAAGGAAACAAAGAGAAGTAATGAAGAACTACTGGAAGGAAAGAAAGGATAAAGGAAATACGAGACAGTGAATGCAATGGATTATTTTACGCGGTTGAAATATGGCCAAAATCGAGGAAAAAAGAAGAAGAAGAAGAATGTGTAAATGAGTGAGGAGCAGATTGAATAGTAAAATTGCGAATGTTTTAACAGAACAGCAGGGTCATCTGCCCCTAGTTTAAAAAGTAGTCTTAAAAATGAACCATGAATAAATTAATGTACCGTTAGAAAGCCAAGGGTCTGTAACTTAATATCAAACAAGAAGTTCCGTGACGAACTAAAGAGCCTACTTTTCTTAAAAATTAAGATTCATGCCAATGATTAATCTATATGGACCTATCTAGAATAATGACGAAATTAAGTTGGTAATATCGAAATTTCTAAATAGTTCGAAATATACCTGGTATAATGTAGCCTACAGTTGGCAGCCCTGGGGATTGAATATATTCTTAGTTCCATCTCCTCAGGTACAGAATACAAAAGTTGCTTGAAGTCCAATGGATAGCATGGACATTATATGCAGTTAGACATTGGATCTATCAGCGCACGTAAAATCATGTTGGCAACAATGTCATGCACGTGTTGGTCAGATATAATCTGAAATATTATTATCTCTTTTTGTGCTAATTTTGGATGAAATCCATTTGCTAGTATAGAAGTTACGTGTATTTTAAAATTGGACCTATCAACAGGCTAAGAATCATGATTGACAGCAGTGACGTATATTAGTTACTTCAAATTAATCTAGAATGTCAGGTACTGTACTATACTAGCACAATGTTTAGAGCTGTTGGCTTGCATACTTTCTGATATATTGATATTAGGGTAAAAATATAAACAGCATTTATTAAGAGTTGGCAGCCCTGATTGCTCTTAAGAATTTGCATAGTCATATCTGTAATGGTATACATAGCACATACGAAATTTGGTTGAAATCCAATTGATAGTATAGAAGTTACATGTATTTAACTTAAAAATTGGTCCTATCAGCAGGCTTAGAATCTTGTTAGTAGCACTGACATACATTATTTGCTCCAAATTAATCTAGAATGTCAGGCACTATACGTGCGCAAAGTTTAAAGCTGTTGGCTCGCATACTTTCTGATATATTGGTATTTGGATGAAAATAGAGAGATCATTTATTGACAGTTGGCAGCCCTGGTGGCTCTTAAGAATACGCTCAGTCATATCTGTTTATGTACCCTTAGTACATAAGAAATTTGGTTGAAATCCAATTGATAGTGTAGGATTTATATGCGTTTTAAAAATGGGACTTATCAGTAGGATTAGAATCATTTTGGCAACACTGTCATGTATGGCCTCCTGAAAATTAACTTGATGTATTATTATCTATATGTGTGCCAATTTTCGAATAGTTCCCATGCATACCTTCCATGATATTCAACATGGAGCTCAAATTTCTATTGCGATTTTTCATCAGTTTGTAGCACTGACATCATTTTAAAGTGGGACATTGAGATGTTTCGGTGTAGATCTTTACTCATACCAAATTTGGTTTTGATTGCTGCAGCCGTTTATGAGTTGAAAGGGGGGTACACGCCCACAGACAGACAAACAGACAGACAGACACACATTTTCCCGGATCGATCTCATAAGTCTGCTTTTTCCTCATTTTTGCAAAATGTGAAAAATAGGCTAAAAATATGAACGAATTTTCTAAAATTTTGAAGATTTTCGGCATTCCGGAGCCCATTAAATAATTTTAAGGTCATTTTTGAAGTTGATCATAAATGCATTTAGTGTATTTTTGGGTAATAATAATAATATCGTATGGCCTCGGGTGCCTGGTGCAAGCTTTGTTAATTGACACCCAGAGGGTAGCTTGCATGTCGAATTTCGTCGTTCCTTTCAACGCTATGAAAGTCAAGGAGGTTAGATATCTATACTCCTTGACACTACAGCGCTTTCAAGTAGAGAATGGAGGAACTTTGTGTTGGCGGAAAATCCCGAGATTAATTTTGCCATTGAACACGGCCTACTGAATTCAAATGGGTTCTTTAACATGCCAACAACGTATGACATGAGTATCGTGATTTTGTCGCCTTCAAAAATCACTTACCATGGCCAGGGGCGAACCTGCAATCTTGGGGTTGTTAGTCCGACACTATAACCACTCACCCACCGTGGCAAGCTATTTTTGGGTAATTAATTGGCTAACAATGTCATACTCCAAGTTCTCACAATTCATTATTCTATGTAACTCTTTATTAGTACAGGGGAAATGAACGACTCAGGAAGCATATTATTTATTTAGCGTATGGCTTTTAGTGCCGAGAGTGTCCGAGGACATGTTCGGCTCGCCAGAGGCTGTAGCTGCTTCTAGCGGACACCCATCGGATGAGCTACAAGTTCCGTTCAATTTCAAGTAGTTCCAACTTTCGCTGCCAGATGTCAATGATACGTAGTGGTGAACGTTGGATCTTTGATAGAGCGTTCCAACAAAATCTAACCTAAAAATTATCTTCACACCAGTTTAGTCTGTGGAAGGATCTTCTACATGCCATTTATTTAATCGTATGGTGAATTACATAAAAACAAATCACAAATCCAAGTTCAAGTTTTGGAGCCATTCCACAGTACATTCTCGAAGATGAAACAGATCACTAGGGCTCCCGGAGTAGGCGTGTAGAGGGCAGCGCTGGATGATATGGTCCATGGTCTGTTCCTCCTCATTGCATTGACACAATGGGAATCTATCCAACCCCACTTATGGCATAGGTAATTGCAACGGCAGTGCCTGGTTCTCAGTCTATTGAGGCGACACCATAATTTTCTAGGAAGGTCAAATCCTTGTATTTTCACCGTTGGGTTGATCTCCTGGGCACTAGTTCCAGACGTTGAGTTTGACCATTCGTCCTGCCAGCATTGGTTTAGGTTGAATCGATTTGCCAGAAGTTGGTCGGCCAATAAACTGGTTGGTCTCCTCGAATGAAGTCGCTTCGGTGGTGGGTGGCAGAATTCCTGGTGTATTGGTAATGAGGGAGAAGCATAGATCTTCTTTGCATCTCTGATCAGAGCTTCCTTCCTCCTCAGGTGAGGTGGTGGAATGTGGCTGAGTACTGGTAGCCAGTGGCGAGGGGTTGATTTTATGGTGCCGGTTATGCAACGCATAGTGTCATTCAGCTTGGTATCCACTTTATGCACATGTGCACTTTCCAACCATACTGGAGCACAGTATTCCGCTGCAGAATAGACTAGACTGATACCCGTTAATCTTAAGCAGTCCGCCGTGGCTCCCCATGAACTACCGCAAAGCTTGTGCAGGATGTTATTTCTGGTGGAAATTTTGTGAGAGAGCTTGGTGAGGTGTTCTTTGTAGCTCAGAGTTCGGTCCAGCGTGACACCTAGGTATTTCGGGAAAGGGTTGTATTTCAGTTTTTCACCACGAAATACAACATTTGGCTTGTAGTTTGCTAGTCGGTTGGCAAGATGGAAGCATGAAACCTCTGTCTTAGACATACTTGGGATCAGTCGCCAGGACTTGAAGAACGTTGACATTTTCTCCAGATCGGTTGTAAGAGTGCCTTCTGCATCTTCAAAAGTTCTGCTTTGAGCTACCAGTGCAATGTCATCTGCGTAAATAAACTTAGTAGCTGTTGTTGGTGGCAAGTCATGAATGTACAGATTGAATAGAACTGGGGCCAAAACTGATCCTTGGGGTAGACCATTATTTAGTTTCCTTTTGCGACTTTTAGCATCATCTAGAAATACTACGAACTCTCTTTCACAAAGCATGTTAGAGATACGATTTGCAATTTCCAAACAAGGGATAGCTTCCAGCACTTTGAGGATCAGTCCATGTCGCCAGACAGTATCATATGCGCTAGTCAGGTCGATAAAGACAGCTGTTGATTTTAGCTTCTTTTGAAACCCTGCTTCAATGTGAGTGGTGAGGGCCAAGACTTGATCAGTACAGCTTCGGTTTTTCCTGAATCCAGCTTGTTCTGGTGGGGTTACAGCTTCAATGAGTGGTGCTATCCTGGCAAGAAGGACTCGTTCTAAAAGTTTATAAATGCAGCTAAGAAGTGCTATTGGACGGTAGTTTTCAGGTCTCTGCTCCGACTTGCCAGGTTTAAGAAGGGCGATCACCTTTGACCGTTTAAACTGCTTTGGTAGATTGTTAGTCTGAAGGATGAAAGAAAAAGTGAAGTAAGCCAGCTGATGCTATGTGGACCCATGTCTCGCAGGAATTCTTTATAGATGCCATCTGGACCAGCAGCTTTACCAGTTTTCAACATCTTGATAGCGGTTTCAACTTCCTGAACAGAAAATGGCCTAGACAGTTTCTCATTCTTCTGAGTTCTACGTTTGAGTTCGGTGAGCTTTTGTTTCACTGTTTTCGTGTGACATTTATCTCTTTTGGATCGTGTAATGTCCACCATTCTATTTGCAATGGCATCTGGGCTCAAGTTAGTATACTGCTTTTTGGAGACATGTTTTCCAGTAAGACGATTTAAGACTCTCCAAGCCTTTCTGCTCGATTTCGCGAAGTCCATGTTTTCACTGTTTCTTCCCACTTTTGTTTCCTATTCTTTTTTTATAGTGATTGTAGCAGCTTCGAACCAACTTCATGATTGCCTGTTGTTAGATATTCTTCGTATAGCGCCTCGCTTTCAGGGTTCCAGCCTGGCACATAGTCTTTTCTGAAACCTCTAGGGATGTTTAATTTAGCAGCTGAAATTAATAGGTTAACGAAGTCATCATAGTTATTGGCAATTGGCTCTAGTTTTGAATCAAATAGCTTCCGATCAAGATCTTCAGAGAATTTGTCCCAATTTGCACGGTTGAAATTCCACCTGGGTAGAGGTACTGAGTTCACCAGGGGTATCTTCGTGCCAGTTTCCAGAAGAACTGGTCGGTGTTGGCTGTTTGGGAAGTTAGACAGTATTTCACGTGCAGTGTTAAGAGGCTGATCAAGACAATCTTTGGACACAAATGTTAGGTCGGGATTGTAGTCTCTTCCCCAACGAGCATAAATCTATGACATGGGACCGCCAGCTTTACTTCCCCTCCGAAGGAAGGCATACTGAAGGATTTTAACGTTCTTAAAAAACCGACGACTTTGGGCGGGTTTGGACCCGCTATCTTTGGCTCAGCAGTTCAGCATGCTACCAACTACGGCACCAAAGCCGCTAGGAAGCATTTAATTTGTGTTAAGGGCAGATTACCTCGCTGTTCCGCCCCTTAAAACAACAATAACCATAACTAACATTTAAATTGTATGCACTTCAAATGAAGTCAGTAGGTCTATCATATTCCCACTGTGATTGTGTGTGTTTGTGTGTCGAGATTTCGTGGCGTGGATGCAGTATTTTGCTATTCTTTTCCTGTTACCTAATAACGCCCACATTTATGGTGAATAAAAGAAAAAGAAAATTGTTAAATTTGGGTCATTTTGGATAATTCATTGGTCATCTAATATCTCACCCCTTGTCCTCACAATAACACGGGTTATCAGAAAAAGTCTATACATATCAATAACACCACAAAGTACCAAGCCTCTGCAAGAAATAACAACAACAACAACAACAACAACAACAAACAAACAAACAAACAAACAAACAAACAAACAAACAAACAAACAAATAAATAAATAAATAAACAAATAAACAACCAAACAAATCAACAAACAACATTTAAAGTTTTCCTTGCATATCTTATGTCAAGTCTCACGAAGGTTGATGGCATCAAGTGTGAACTAGCAATACTTAGAAAGAGAGGAATAGAACCGGTCGTCAAACGCCTGTAAATTCACAAAGTTCCAGGCAGTCACTAATTTCTCTAATAAGATAATTAAGGAGGTGACTGAAGAAGATATTGATATGCTACAATCAAACTACTGCAGATTTTGGCTTCAAGATTGGAACTCTGGTATCTTAAAGGGTATCTCAGCAATTATCGTACCTCAAGCTAATTTAATATTCATGCAAGATTTTAATAGATATTATCGAACAATGTATGAAACATATAGCCCAAAGACTGACCATAAGATCAAACAGGTTTCTACATATATCATCATTAATGGTTGCAGAATTTGATTGTCCCACGCACTGAAGACAAATCGTATTTCAAAAAAGGTTTGCCTCGTTGTTATCACATAAACCATAGCTATTTTGTATAACTGTGTTTCTCAACAAATTCTGGGCCCTTTTATTAATTTTATAGGGCCATGGGTGGTCTAACGAAATGCAGCAACATATTGACAATTGAAAGAAAATAATTTGTCAAAAACTCATGATATTCAGTGATATGTTACAAAAAAAATGCATTAAAGTTGTTCAATTCATGAAATTGAAGCATATTTTATTGACAGTTACACCCAGTATCAGGAGAAAGTGACAACGGGCTCTCCTACTTCTCCATCAGGATAGCTGTAGATTTCCTAGATATGTAGTCATGCTACAACTTCGGACATCGTATCTGAAAGACCTGTGTACTTATTGCATGCGATATATGACTCAGATAAAAGTGGTAGGGTGCGAGGACCATATTAATAGGCTGTTGGAAACGTATTTGGTGGTAAAAGAGCCATTGGGGAGACAAGAAAGCTCTTTTATGTCGAATTGTCAGTATTACCGAGGTATATGTCAGAAAACTGCAACATAATGAAGGTCATTATAGTACTATTCTTCATTATGAAACAGTTTCTCCAGCCAATCAGAGCTTATTTATTGACCAATTAGGTAAGGGTAGCTTCGCTCATGCGCTCAAAATCCAACATGTCGGACATGAGTTACATGATTTGAAAGTTCAAATTGGATATCGGATCAACCATTGTAGTTACAATCCCAAACACAAAAGACAAAATCAGCACGAACCTTTACGGTAACAAGAAAATACTATGACATATGCAATAAATTTATGAATCTACGTCCGGAAGTTAGGATCACAGCATCATTCTATATAAATTACCGACATGGAAAGTGCTCCGTCCCATATGTTCGCGTAAATAAACTGGCGAATATGAGACAAGAAATAGCACTGTACCTTAATATCCCCAACTCCAAATTCTACACAACGCATTGCTTTCAAACGACTTCGGTGACAATGTTAGTGAATGCTAGTTCTGATCGGCACTAGACATTATGGAGACTGTAAGCAATAGCATTGCCAAACAAAGTAAATGGTCTCTGCTTTCGAAATTCCTTGACCCACGCATGCGCTCTGTTCAATCAGCAAACCACCGACGCATGCGCTCTGTTCAGTCAGCAAAGCCAGCGCGCCCTGTTCACTAACTGAAGTTACTGAATCCCACAGATATTTATGAATATTTATGTTAAAACATATAATAAAGTTATAATTATCGTCGAACATAAACAGTCGTATGCAATTCGCCTATAATGGTAATTAAGACACTCGTATGGAAATTATAAAACTCACTACGCTCGACCCGGCCGAAGCCGTCGGATTTTTAAGAGCGTTAAAAATCCATCAGTATGCCTTCCTTCGGAGGGGAAGTAAAGCCGGAGGTCCCATGTCATAGATTTATGGCATGTTAAAGAACCTTCCACTAATTACACTAGTGTGAAGCTAAATTGTATAGGTTAAGAATGTAAACAACGCTCTTAGGTTCCTACGTTCGTTGCCAAGAGCCGACTGGGGTGGCGTCTAGTAGCTAAGTTCTGAACTAGGCCTAGTAATCGTTGACGGTGAAGTTTGGCGGCAAAAGTAGGAACTATTTGAAAAATTCAAAGTTGCAGTCCTTACTTGAATTAAAAAACAGATACATACACTAATACAGTGATCACAATTAACACCGGTGATCAGTCAGATTCTACACACACCCAAAGTACACGGAGCTGCATGACCGCGTTGTCGCAGCCCCTAAACCGAGGAACCAACCAACCATCGCTACGCTCGTTTTATAAACATACTCGTGTTTTAATTATTGCCATTATAGTCTCGTTGCATAATGTACTATTATGAAACATGCTTATAGTGTGACATTTTGGTTTGAACAGACTTCCCTTTGGTCTATCACATTGTGCCAATTGTATTGGTTAATTTCCTTAATGATTCTTTGTGTTGTTAATTTATTATTGTCACCTCCATTAGGCAGCTTCGTTGGCGTAGCTGGTAGCATGCTGAGCTTCTATGCCCAAGGTCGCGGGTTCAAACCCGGCCGAAGTCATCGGATTATTTAAGAGCGTTAAAAATCCCTCAGTATGCCATTGGAGGGGAAGTAAAGCCGGTGGTCCCATGTCATAGATTTATGGCATGAAAAAGAACCTTCCACTAACTACACTCGTGTGAATCCAAAATTTGTAGGTTAGAATTGATAACGCTCTATTAAATCCAACGTTCGCCGCCAGGTGCTGACTGCGATGCCATCTAGTAGTCAAGTCCGCAAGCTAGGTGTCGTAGACGGTAGCATTTGGTACCAAAAATAGGAACTACTTGAAATTATTGTCTGCAGTCCTTACTTGAAGTAAAACAGATAACACACACTAATACAGCCATCACAATTAACACCGGTTATCAGACAAATTCCACACACACCCAAAGTACACGGGGATACTTGACCGCGCTGTCACAGCCCCTAAACTAAGGAACCAACCAACCAACAACACCTTTATTATGCTATGAGTCATTTTAGTATGACCATTGCCACTGGGTTTGATAATAAATAAATAAATATATAAATAAATAAAACAAGATGTTCAGTAAAGAACATGTAGCCCACTTTCTCCTAAATGTATGAGTATAGTTATAACTCTTTGTCATTATCAGGAAGTATAATAGAATGGTTGGTTGGTTCTTAAGTTTAGGGGCTGCGACAACGCGGTCATGTAGCCCCGTGTACTTTGGGTGTGTGTAGAATCTGTCTGATAACCGGTGTTAATTGTGATGACTGTATTAGTGTGTGTTATCTGCTTTTTAATTTAAGTACTGCAACTTAGATTTTTTAAATAGTTCCTACTTTTGCCTCCAAGCGCCACTGTCAACGACTACTAGGCCAAGTTCAGAACTTAGCTACTAGACGCCACCGCAGTCGGCTCTTGGCAACGAACGTAGAAACCTAAGAGCATTGTTTACATTCTTAACCTATGCAATTTAGCTTCACACAGGTGCAATTAGTGGAAGGTTCTTTAACATGTCATAAATTTATGACATGGGACCGCCGGCTTTACTTCCCCTCCGAAGGAAGGCATACTGAGGGATTTTTAACGCTCTTAAAAAATCAGACGGCTTCGGCCGGGTTTGAACCCGCTATCTTGGGCATAGAAGCTCAGCATGCTACCGACTACGCCACCGAAGCCGCCAGTATAATAGAATCATTTCTTGTTTGAAGACCTTAGAAACTGTTTACCTCTACCAAACACCAGAGCCTCGGTAAAACTACTAACATCATTGACGAAAAAGAGATAAGACATACCTCAAGAATTTTATGGAACTGGAGATATGATAGATCGGACGTGGGCAACATCCTACTTTGAGTTGAGGCATGTGTTTACACGTCTGGCTGTCCATGGTTTTTCACCACCTTAATTACCGGATGAGTTAGCCGTGGTCGTTACGGCGTGCTGTAGGCAGTCGCTCACATCCGGGAGGTGAGGAGGTTCGAATCCCCCCGCCGCGCCGGTAACCTTGAAGATGGTTTCCTGTGGTTTCCCATCTTCCTTCCAGGCAAAATGCCGGTGTTGGTCCCTAACTATAGGCCACAGCCGCTACCTTCCAATTCTTCGTCCTTACAATCACACTTTCCTCCCCAGACAACACTCCACACACGACGGTACTTGTAGCTCACCCCATGGGTGTCCACATAGAAGCAGCTACAAACTCTGGCGAGCCTAAGATATCCTCGGACATTCCCAGCACTAAAACCCATACGCTAAAAAAAACAACTTAATTGTATACACAAATCTTTCCATGACCCTATAGTGACGTGTGCATACCAACTATGTGGACATGCATGTGGACGATACCACTTAGAGCTCTAGAGTAAAAGAAAACAATCAATCAAAGACTATGCAATTCAAATCACTAGAGCACAATTTTAGTGTACAAATTTATTCTTTATTTTCGATTGCCATTTGGCTACAATAAAAGTATTAATTAATATCCAGAACTAGCACCATCAGATAGAGTACAGGTACTATGTGGGATCGTTTTGTCCTTTAGTTCAAAACACATTTTCAAATAACACACAATAGGCTGTTACAAACGCTTTAAAATTAAACTTTATGTTCGACCCTGACTATTATATAAGAAAACTGTACTATAATGATGCTCATTATAACACTATTTTAGCCTATTTTCAATTTTGAAAAAATAGGCTTATGAGATCACCTTTTGTCCGTGTGTGTGTGCGTGTGTGTGTGTGTGTGTGTGTGAGGTGTGTGTGTGTGTCCCCCTAATAAAATCTAAACGGCTGGAGCGATTTCAATGAAACTCGGAAAGGTTATAGCACTATTCCCGGTGACCTCGACCGTGCCCTTCAAATTTTGTTACGTCTCACCAATCCAACATGGCGGCTGTGCGGAATATTTCACTAGCATTCAATATCTCCGAAACTATTACCGATATCGCCCTGAAATTGTGTACGGTGATAAAGAGCACTACTATGAGTTCACCTATGAGACTTTCAAAAACCTGGTGACTACAAAACCAACATGGCGGCCAAGCGAATTTGAGACATTTAAATAGGCTTTTCTCGCGATTTAACTATCCAATCGCAATGAAGCTTGGTACAGCAAATGTTTATACACATTGTAATGCACTGGAGTCTAATTTAGTTCAATTGTTTACATAACCTCAAAATGGCGGCTGTGCGAAATATTTCACTGACATTCTATATCTCCGAAACTATTACAGATATCACCCTGCAATTTTGTACGGTGATAAAGGGTACTGATACAAGTTTACCTATGTATATTTCATAAACCTGCAAAGTACAAAACGAACATGGCGACCAAGCGAATTTGAAATATTTTAATAGACTTTTCTCGTGATTTAACTCTCTGAGAGCAGTAAAATGTGGTACAGTAAATGATTTTGCACATTTTAATGCACTGCCATCTAATTTAATTCAATTGTTTACATAACCTCAAGATGGCGGCTGTGTGAAATTTTAAAATTAAGTTTTTATTTCTTGTGTCGTAATCATGCGTTCGAAGTGAAAGTTTGAATAATGAACCTAGGCAATAATTGTCCTTGAATGATACATAACTATAGCCTATACATATAACAATCCTAAATGGCGAGCTTCCGAAATATTTAAACGGTTCTCATTATCTATGAATCTTTTACATCAACCAAACTGTTTTTTTTTTATGTTCATAGAGACTATGAACATATTTTCACCTATAGGACTTTCAGTAACCTGGTGAGCACAAATCCAACATGGCGGCGACGCGAAGTATACATATTTAAATGGACGTTTCTCGCGAATTAACTATCCGAGTGCCGTGAAACGTTGCACGTTAAATGCTTATACATATGTTGATCCACTGGCATCTAATTTATTTCAATTGTTTGCATAATCACAAGATGGCTGCTGTGCGTAATTTTAAAATCTCGTTTTTACTTCTTGTGTTCTAGTCATGCGATTGAAGTTTGAATACCACACGTACACAATAATCTTAATGTAATAGTACAAAAGTAAAAATCCAACCTGGCGACCATCTGAAATATTTAGACGGTCCTCAATATCTACGAATCTGTTACAGCAATTAAACTGAATTTTTGTATGTTGATAGAGGCAATTAACATCAGCAGGATATATGAAAATAGGCTGTATAGTTCTTCTCGGAACTACTTGTTCATTATGAAACAGTTTCTCCCACCAATCGGAGCTCAAGAAACAGTTGTTTGACCGATTAGATAATTTGATGCGCTGAGTTCCACGGCCTTCTAATTTAAATTTCACTGCCTGGCCTAGTGTCATAGTAGGGTAATAGAGGACGCCATGGTCAACTACAAGGCATTATCTGCGTCTCATGCGCTCTGTTCAGTACATAAAACTGGCGAAATCTCGACAGATATTTATGAATGTATATGTTCGAACATAAAATAGTTATAATAATTATCGTTGAACATAAACAGTCGTATGCAACTCGTCTATAATGGTTATTAAGACACTCGTATGGGAATTATAAAACTCGCCTACGCTCGTTTTATAAACATACTCGTGTCTTAATGATTGCCATAATAGGCTCGTTGCATAATGTATTATTATCGTATTATCAACTCACCATTCTTCAAATTCGATGCGTATAGAATGCCAACGGTACGCAAACCAATTGAGTCCCACATAGACCAGTCATGACATCTGGCGGAAAAGTTGCGCATCATATAATCCTAATAGGGCGAGTGCTTTCTAGCGGCCATAAAAGGAAACTTTTCAATTACAGCTGTTCCAACGTCCAGGCTGGTGCAAAGCTCGCAACCAGTTGGCCGTGACTGTCACCCTACTAGTTCATCTGGTTGCTCTTAGATGTCTCTCGTGCAGATCCGGTGGTGAATTCTGTTTTGGAACTCGTGTTGTATACCTTGCCCGGTGCAATTAAAATCCGAAAATTTTTCTATAGAAAAGGCCAATGCTACTAATATACAGGAGTTGAATATTTTATCGCTAGAGCGCGTTACTGTATTTTTCCAGAGTGCCAACATTATTGTTTCCAGACCAATATTTTCATCTAGGCTAATACAGGCGGGCCGCGTTAGGCTAATATAAACACCCCTGGTTTTTGTCACGCACAGTGAGGGTAGTCACGCATCAGTAATCTTTATCCAGACCAATGGTTTTGCCTAGTAGTACAATCAGTAAGTTGGCAGCATTACGTAATCAAACATGGCGACGTGCTTTTTGATAAGTTTATTACTTGAAAATTACTGTTGACAATTTCCTTATTTTGCAAGTGTTTACGCGGTGTTTGTTAATGGCAAATGGCTTTAATAACGTGGCAGAGTAATTACAAACCATTTTCAGAGCGCTACTAAGTAAAATAACGCACTTTCGAAACGGACAACGTATACTACACGAGAGCCTCTGTTTTAATTGAATATATATATATATATATATATTTCCATTGTAATATGCACAATATAACGCATAATTGTATAACGTGTGAGTAATTATAAAACAATAAATATAAAGAAAATCAAGCAAGAAAATCCAACTCTGATATGATTTGAACCCCAGCCAAACGGGTAAAAAGACTAAAGCTTTACCACATAGCCAAACATTTCCACCGAAATTCGTCGATATCAATCAACTTACATACAAGTTCTTAGCTAATAATGATTTGGACTAAACGATTTTTTCTGTGGAGTATATCTTTATTCTAAAGCATTTCATAAAAAAGTTTATATTGTTTCTATCAGTAGGCCATATTCCTATTCCATGCAATACTCAAGCTAGTGAAATACAGGTCAGGTACAAGATATCAGTTGCCATCTTGTCTTGTAATCGAGACGGCTTGGCTTAAGGCCACTGCTACCATGTAATATTATAATATGAACTTAAAATATTGAACGGGCCACGTCCTTTAGGACAGTTTAAACCATTCTTGGTTCGATAATGGGAACTAATGAGTTCAAAGTTATTAATTATAAAGCTTGCATAATCACACGGCCACCATCCTGACATTGTACGGCTGATGACCTTGTAGTTTTGGCGCAAGACGCGTCCCGTATGAAGGTATGTTGGTACCAAATTTGGTAGAGATCGGATGATTAGGTTGGTCGTAATTTGATTTTAAGATTTGACTGTTTGAGTGGCCGCCATTCAGTTTCGGTAAAGACGGCGGTGATATAAAACATGACACTGAGGTGTCCTTTGCTAGTGCTCCCTCTGTACCAAATTTTGTTCAATTCGGTTTCGTCGTGTTTGAATTGATAGGGGGGCAGGCATACACACTCACACACATACACACAGACATGCAACGTTTAACCTGTGTAGATCTCATAAGTCTACTTTCATTTTTGCAAAACTCGAAAGTAGGCTAAACTTATATAAATATCATTCATCAGTCAGTGTTATTAGACCAGGAAGCGTAAGGAGACGCAGAGACTTCATGACCTGGCGAAGCCGGGTACTACTGCTAGTGGTTTACATTCCACGGTAACAGAGGGTTATGACTTGGCACGTGCAGTGGCTTCAGTGACCCTTGCTCTTACTGTAGATTAACACTGCCGACAACACCGGGGATAAGGAATTCCGGATTCTCACTCAGTGACGGGACGTGACCTTGATAACTCCTTGAAAGGAGGCGGTATTGGCCATAACGAACTTGCAATACCGAGCGGAACTAACGCTATTTTGTCCGGCTCTAATTAGTGTATCCGAGGCACAGAGATTCTTTATTTCCCGTGTTAATTTGTCCTTTGTTTATTAATTTATTAAGACGCGCTCGAAAGAGCATTACACCTAAATCTAATACATTGACATTTAGTTTTCACTACCTATATTATCTCATTGTATTTATTCTTTTGCCATAGAGTATTAGATGGTAACGGTCGCACTTCCTGTTGCACAATGAGCATATACAGTCTTCACCAAGTTGGTGAAACCTTTGAGTTTGGCAGATTTTATGGTGGAAGCCATGGGTAGTAAGTCTGGTTACCACATGCCTTGGTCTTGCCCAGACTCTGTCCATTGTCAGTCTATCATTGCGCTTGTGCCATAGCAATCGGGATCGATATCCATCCTATTCATCCATCGCAATTCGAGTAGCCATTGGAATGGGCCTGTAGATGGTAACATGAACTGAAGTCTTAAGTCCTCCACGAAGAAACTTTCCATTACTAATTCGTACACTATCCTTGAGGGTGCATATATCCCAACTCCCAGAGCTCTCTTCAGGTATCTTGCTTTCACACTTTCCAATCTTGTGAGATCGCTGTGTGTTAAGTGCGCCCATATGAGGCTATTGGTGAAACGACTGCCTTAAATAAGGTCATTGCAGTAGACAATGAAAGTTTGCTAATATTATGTATTCTGTGAATGGCTTTTATAGCTGCTGAGACTCTCTCTTGAAAGTGGACCCTGTAGGAAGACATGGCTGTTTGTAAATACACTCCTAAGTATTGAAATTTGTTCACTGTTGTTAGCGTAACACATTGCCCTTTGTTTATTCTTTCTTGATACCTTCATTCCTCCAGAGGTCAGACCTCTTTTCCTTTTGCATGTTATCTCCTGCCAAATCTAAGAAGCCCTAAAGGAGGAAGATTGTATGTAACCCAACCACATGGGGTTCACCCTGGATAGTGCTACACCCACAAGGGCTCTCCGCTGGTGAGTTCGGGAGTTGGCGACCCTGATGGATTTCTGAGCTGGGTCAGTTTTCTCCCCTTATTCCATCGACGTTCAGGTGTACCATATCCTCTTTTCCTTTCCTATCTGCATTTTACGGGTCTACTCTCTTCCGAGTCCCTCAATTCTCATTCTTCGAAGGTTGAGGGCATTTCTTTTCCTTATTTTTGCATTTACCTTATTCCTCTTTGTTTTGTCCATTTCTTTATTTTTCATATTCACTAGCATTGTTACCATTTCATTAGGGGCAGATGATCTAGATGTTTCAACTCTTACAACTATCACCACTATACCCCAGGACCATTTGTTTTTGAACAGCTCATGCAATTCTCCTTCATTGTACAGCACTCCCTCTGTAAGCCGGCGTCTCAGCTCTCCGGCACTCCCAGTAATTCGGCGTTATGTATTCGAGTACGAGCTCAACACTTGATTTGATAATGCGTCCCCAATACTGTATTCGTGGATTCACCGGATAACGCATTGACAACTGATGACGTAGGCGTGTGGCTTACAGGTGAAGATGACGAAAACAACCAGTTTATGACAGAAGAAGACATCATAGAGGAGTGGCAAGAGAGGAAGAGGACGAGGAACAGGTCGAAGGAGAAGTGACAGAGGCTGAACAATCAATCTCTCACGATGCGGCCATCGCCTCGTCAATTGCCTGGGGGGAGGAAAATGGCGTCTCTGCTAACGATGTCTTAGTTTTAAAAAGGTTACAGGAACAAGTTCTCAAAGTGTCTCTCAACCGTAAAAAGCAAAAGAAAATTGATGCATATTTCCAGCCGTCTACTTCCAAGGAATAACGTGAGTTATATGATGTATTTTCGTACTTTTTTACTTTGTATAGTACAATGTAATTAAAACTGATTTTGGAATGATATCTGCGTTTTTCTCGATATTTTCCAGTAATCCGGCGTTTTCGGTAATCTGGCAGTGCTCTGGTCCGATATCTGCCGGATTACCGAGAGAGCACTGTATTACAATTTTCCTGACGAAAAGTTTAGAATGTACAAGGATGTGTTTGATCAAATTTCGATCGTGCCGATAATCATCCCAGAAGGCGGGTGTGCTCGGAAGGTCACTGCACAATTACCCCACTATAATATCTGCCAATTCTATCGTCATTACACCATTTCGAGCTGATTGACTGGCAACGAAAGATGGCTACTACGATTGATTCTCCCCCAAGTGTGACTTGCGTAGTGTAATTTGGTACCTTCAAGGAGAATGGAATAGTGAAGTGAAAATTCATCAGAGAATGAGTTTTTCTTATTCATGATAACACCAGTTCACACAGTGCTGTTGTGACCCAACAGCTTCGTCAACAATTTGGATGGGAAGATTTTGAACACCCGGCGTATATCCCCCACACAACGCCGAGTTAATTCCACTTCTTCTCTGAACAGATAAAGTGGCTAGGAGGGCAAACGTTATACAGCAATGACGAGTTTCAGAACAGCGTTAAGGCACATTACAACACACTGGCTGCAACATTATAGGAAGAGTGGATTCGAAAGCTCGTCCACGGATATGACAAAATATCTCAATCTTCACGGTGATTTTGTCTTATAGTGGATTCGGTGGCATAGTTGGTAGCATGCTGAACTGCTGTGCCCAAGATAGCGAGTTCAAACCCGGCAGAAGTCGTCGGATATTTTAAGAGCGTTAAAATTCTCCAGTATGCCTTCCTTCGGAAGGGAAGTAAAGCCGGCGGTCCCATGTGATAGATTTATGGATGTAAAAGATCCTTCCACAGACTAAACTTGTGTGAAGCTACATTTCTAGGTTATATTTCGTTGGAACGCTCCACCAAAGTTCCAAAGTTCACCACTAGGAATCAGTTACATCTGTTAGCGAAAGATGGGGCTACTTGAATTTGAACGGAACTTGTAGCTCACCCTATGGGTGTCCGCTAGAAGCAGCTACAGCCTCTGGTGAGCCGAACATGTCCTCGGACACTCCCGACACTAAAATCCATACGATGAATAAAGAAATAAATAATAATAACTATGCTTATATAAGGAGTGTTCAAAAAGTTTCCGTTTGAGGCGTTGAATGACGAACAAAACGCACTCCTGTTATCTGTTTGACTGCAGCTATGTTTCAATGTTGAAGGCAACGGAAACTGGTGCTACCGCTGGGAACCGGAATCGAAATCGTCGACCATCCAGTGGTTTTATCCATCGTCCTCTCGTGCCAAGAAGTTCAAGAGCCAACCGTCAGCTGGAAAGGTGATGCTCACCCTAGTCTTCGATTACAGGGTCTTAAATATTCAGTAAGTTGAAACCTTAAGTCAATAAATAGTTGTACTAAAATCACATTAGATAACTCAATTTCTTCTATAATAATTTCACAGTCACATTATATATTGTGTCTTTTAGCCTATTTTCAATTTTGAAAAATTTGGCTTATGAGATCACCTTTTGTCCGTGTGTGTGTGTGTGTGTGTGTGTGTGTGTGTGTGTGTCCCAATAACTTCTAAACGGCTGGAGCGATTTCAATGAAACTCAGTAAGTTCATAGCAGTATTCCGGACGACCCCGACGGTGCCCTTCAAATTTTGTTACATCTCACCAATCCAACATAGCGGCTGTGCGAAAATTTCACCGGCATTCAATATCTCCGAAACTATTCTCGATATCACCCTGGAATGTTTTACGGTGATAAAGGGAACTACTAGAAGTTCACCTATGTGACTTTTGAAAAACTGGTAACTACAAAACCAAAATGGCGGCCACACGAATTTGCGACTTTTAAATAGACGTTTCTCGCGATTTAACCAACCAAACGCAATAAAACTTGGTACAGTATATGTTTATACGCATTGTAATGCAACGACATCTAACTTGGTTCAATTGTTTACATAACCACAAGATGGCGGCAGTGCGAAATATTTCACCGGCATTCTATATCTCTGAAACTATTAGCGGTATCACCCTGAAATTTTGTACAGAGATAAAGGGCACTACTGGAAGTTCATCTATAAGGCATTCAAAAACCGGTTGACTACAAAACGAACGTGGCGGCCAAGCGAATTTGAAAATTAAATAGACCTCTCTCGCGATTTAATGTTCCAACCGCAATGAAATCTGGTACAGGAAATATTTATACACATTGTAATACACTGGTATCTAATTTAGTTCAATTGTTTACATAACCTCAAGATGACGGCTTTGCGAATTTTAAAATTAAGTTTTTATTTCTTGTGACGTAATCATGCGATCGATGTGAAAGTTTGAATAATGAACCTACGCAATAATTTTCCTTTAATGGTACATGACTCTATGGCCTATACATTTAACAATCCAATATGGTGACCATCCGAAATATTTAGACGGCTCTGAATATCTACGAATCTATTATAGCAATCAAACTGATTTTTTTAATGTTCATAGGGGCTATGAACTTAAGTTCACCTATAGGACTTTAAATAACCGGGTGATCACAAATCCAACATGGTGGCGACGCGAAGTATAAATATTCACATGGACGTTTCTCGCAATTTAACCATCCGAGTGCAGTGAAACTTGATACAGTAAATCCTTATACGAATGTTAATCCACTGGCATCTAATTTATTTCAATTGTTTCCATAACCACAAGATGGCAGCTGTGCGAAATTTTAAAATCTCCTTGTACACAATAATCTTCATGTAACAGTACATCACTCTAGGACCTACATATATAAAATCCAACATGGCAACCATCCGATATATTTAGTCGGTTCTCAATATCTACGAATCTATTACAGCAATCAAACTGTAATTTTGTATCTAGATAGAGGCAATTGACATAAGTAGGATATATGAAAATAGGCTGTATAGTTCTTCACGGAACTACAGGACTTGTTTAAATCGAGTTCATCCTCCAGAGTGGTGGAACCCACGGACTCAGCGAGGGAACTCACCCCTACCGCCCTCTCAGGCAGTATCCTAGAGCTGGGAACATCTACTGTAATCGGAGTGGATACAACTGGTCAGGTGAGATCAGCATCCCGCCCAGGTGGCCTCACCTGCAAAGCGAACAGCTGCCTCATGAGGGAAGGGAGTGGAAGGCTAGGATGGATAGGCAAGGAAGAGGGAAGGAGGCGGCCTTAGCCTTACAGGAGATATCATCCCGGCATTTGCCCGAAGACGAAGTGGGAAACCACGAAAAACCACGGAAAACCACTACGATGATTGCTGAGGTGGGAATCGAACCTCCTCTACTAATTTGGGCCACCCGAGGCTGAGTAGACCCCGTTGCAGTCCTCGGACCACTTTTCAAATTTCGTGGCAGAGCCGGGAATCGAACCCAGTACCTCCGGGGTGGCTGCTAACCATGATAACCGCTACGCTACGGAGGCGACCACATTATATTTACTGTATAAAATATATTCGCTCACATACATGTTCACGTCGATCGTATAACCTACAAATTTTCCATTCACATTTAATAACCACATCACTGCTTTAACTTCAAGCTGCTTTTTATCAATATTTATATATTTCATTTTATAACACATTGTAACAGATCTGATTTTTTTTAAAATTTTTAGGCGTTTCTTCAGCCCTTAGACTATTAGCATTTTAATTAAATACTTTGATAACAACTTTTGATAAGGAAATTTTTGTATATAAGTCTTGCTTTTTTTCGTATTTTATATAACGTTGAAGAAGGTATCAACGTGGCTGAATCCGGTACAGTGATTTAAGTACAACTATTTATTGACTTAAGTTTTAAACGTAATGAATATTTAGCCTTCGTCAATAAGGACAAGAGCTGCCATGGTTATATTCTTGGCTTTTCTTCCAGGAGCTCATTGATTACAAGGAACCTGGTGTCTCCATCTCTGGGGAACGGTACTGCACAACACTCGAGAAATTACAGAGTGCAATTAAGGCGAAACATCTGGAAAAACTGCGACGAGGGGTGCTGCTGCTTCATGATAACGCCCGTCCCCAAACTGCAAAGGTCGTAACACAGACGATAGGTCTGATCCCTTCTCATGAGATTAAGATGCCTTCGGTTCCTTAAAAATGGCATTGGGGGGTCGACGATTCCTGTCGAACGAGGATGGGCAGCAAGCGGTCATGGACTCCTTCACGCAGCGTCGGTGGAATGAACGCCACAATGCACACGGTGGTTTTGCCTGATAAAGTGAAACTTTTTGATCACGTCTTATATTGTACATCTGTTTTGGTAATAAATTTACATTGTTATTTACACTTATCCGTTACAATTTGAAGTTGAAAGGAAAAAAAAAAGCCTCCGTATTATGACTGGAATATCGGGCTTCAAATACATGATCAGTGATCACAAATCCTTGCGAGATGTGTGTGATTTGCAGTATTCATTCTTTTTTCTTTTTCTTCCATTACCTTGTAAGGGACTATGATTCTTGTGGCACCAATTATACAGATATTACAGACTTCTTGCCTTCAGGACTGGTAACCCTGCAGTTGATCTTTCCCCATCTTCATCGCCAATAAATTGAAGAAGTGACGTCTTAACCGGCTGTTTCCTGCGGGTATCAATACTAATCAAGGGGGATTACGTAGTCATCAAGATGAATTACTGACCCATTTCAAAACTCCGTTATACAGTATAAACTGTAGTGGACAATCGTGACTCTAAATAGAGCCACGGTTTGGCTAACAAGACTGTAACTAACTTGTCACTATGAAAACAAAATGCGATCATACTACCAAACATACAACGACGAAACAGCTCACCGACACCAAAAACATGTCACGATTAGTGCGGATCCACTGTTCTTTAGTAAACAGGGGATTAAGCCACTAATGAGAAGATTAATTTTTATAGATTTAATCGAATCGTACTGCAAACAGAGAAAAATAGGCTGGATGAAATTGAGGGGTTCTTCCTCTTCAAGACCAGCTCTATGTATAGATATTATTGCTGTGTCCAAAAAGCAGACAGGTCGGATTATATAGGAGTGTGAAATATTGGGGTTTCTACAAAAATAAGACAAGTCTAATGCTTTTCAAGATAATTAATTACCTGGAATGTTTGGCATTCAATAATTAATGATTTGTACTTTGTTAGCATTTACATAATACATAATCGTATTTGAGGATTCAAATATTTTTCATTTTAGTATTCAACTTAGATTTCAGCAATAGCCAGACTGGTCAATTTTTTGTTTGTTTAGGTTTTCTCAACTTTCCTCATAAAAAAATCCTTTATGTGCAATGTGAAGCTGTTAGTGAGACAATAGTAGATCTAAAAGCATTTTTTTTTATCATTCAGAACAAATAAAGCTCTATTCGATTTTTTAGTTTCTGAACAATTTAATTGTTGGACTTGTCTGGTTCATGGTACAATTCAATAAGAATAAGGTGATATTAACATTCAAGTACACGTTCGCGTTCGGAGCACAATGGTGCTCTAGGATTCGTGTTTGTACAAGCCTAGATAACTTTTAAACATAACTCCTATCAATACCAAATTTTGTAATGATATGCGTTATATTTTAAAAGTTAACTATTATTACTCAATACGCCAGATATCAAGCAGTTCCTAACATGGTAAATGTTATTGTACTCAATGTACTCCCGAGGGTCTCTCCAGTTGATCATTCACTCTGTTCGTCCTCCTAAACAATCGTTGTTCTAATAAAGATAACCAAATAATATTTGGTTTACAGAAACATTAACACTTCCACAAGAATTAGTTTCCAAAATGAGTGAAAGATTCATTCATCTGCTCCTTTGACAATATAAATTGTCCTTTTGTTAGGTGGTTAATATAATTTCCACTAACCTACAGGGTCTTTCACTCAAAGTGCGGCCAGCCCAGCGCTCTAGGTAGAACGTGCAGCTATAAAGGTCAGACGAGCATATCGCAGCGCGCTGCTGTCACAGCATATGCCATAATTAAGATAAGGAAGGAAGTGCTGTTGGATTGATGCTCCAGACTCTCGACACTAAGCTCAGCGAGCTGCCTCTACGCGCCGCGCTGCCGGCATGAAAAAGAACCTTCCATGTACTACACTTGTGTGAAGCCAAAATTTGTAGGTTAGAAATAATTGAGTTAGTTAGTTAATTAAATTAAATTAATTGATAACGCTCTATTAGTTTCAACTTCGCCGCCAAGTGCTGACTGTGATGCCATCTAGTAGCCAAGTCCACAAGCTAGGTGTCGTGGACGGTAGCATTTGATAGCAAAAGTAGGAACTACTTGAAATTATTGTATGCAGTCCTTTACATGAATTAAAACAGATAACACACACTAATACAGCCATCACATATTAACACTTGTTATCAGACAAATTCTACACACACCCAAAGTACACGGGACTATATGACCGCCGTGTCGCAGTCCCTAAACTAAGGCACCAACCAACCAACCTACAACAATCATCATCCATTGTCATCTTATCCGTTCTTTTTGGAATAAACGAAATCATAATTTAACAACCAGTATTAAGCAATTTTAAATGAAATCCCTTTTCTAACGGAGTGATATTTTATTCAGTTTTTAAATTGACGAGTTGATGAAGGGGTAACTCCGAAATATAGGGGATGAATAACACAAAATTATGAAGTGAATATTGACAAGGGAGATCGTACAGTATATTAATAACTTTACATTTTTTTACCAGAGTATACTGTTTAGTCCTTAGTACTGTTTTTGTTTAATTTAGTGCTTCTCGCTCATTTGAAATACTTTCGTACGTTTCATGTCACGATGAACGATTATTTCTTTAACTTTCTGCTGCTAAGTGCTATTTTTTTAACATTTACATGTTGTTTTAGGACTGTGGTTTAAAAACCGACACGGATATCCGGTGGAAACCATGGCAACGAGTCTTCGTCATCCAGGCCTGTGCCTTCTAGTTCAGTAGAGACATCTACAGTAGCCTATATTTGATATAAGAGCATCTTAGTTAGTTAGTTATTGTTTTAAGGGTCGGAACATCGAAGCTCTCTGCCCCTAATATCTTAGTTACTACTGTAGAAAATCAGTGCGTCTGGTGACTAATTGGTCAGAACGCTAGCCTTTGGCCCAATGGGTTCCGGGTTCCAATCCCGGCCAGATTAAAGGGATTTTAATTCCCCTGACTCAGTGACTGGGTATTTGTGGCACCCCTATTAAAAAATAAATGCAGAAACAATGTAGGCCTATGTAACAAAAGTAAAAGGATTTTTAAACAAGTAGTTCCGTGAAGAACTATACAGCCTATTTTCATATATACTACTTATGTTAATTGCCTCTATCAACATACACAATTTCTGTTTGATTGCTGTAATAGATTCGTAGATATTGAGAACCGACTAAATATTTCGGATGGTCGCCATGTTGGATTTTATATATGTAGGTCCTAGAGTTATGTACTGTTACATGCAGATTATTGTGAACGTGTAGTATTCAAACTTCAATCGCATAATTAGGACACAAGAAAAAACAAGGAGATTTTAAAATTTTGCACAGCTGCCATCTTGAGGTTATGGAAACAATTGAAATAAATTAGATGCCAGTGGATTAACATTCGTATAAGGATTTACTGTACCAAGTTCCACTGAACGCGGATGGTTAAATTGCGAGAGACGCCCATGTGAATATTTATAATTCGCGTCACCGCCATGTTGGATTTGTGATCACCAGGTTATTTAAAGTCCTATAGGTGAACTTAAGTTCATAGCCCCTATGAACATTAAAAAATGCAGTTTGATTGCTAAAATAGATTCGTAGATATTCAGTATCGTCTAAATAATTCGGATGGTCGCCATGTTGGTTTGTTAAATGTATAGGCCATAGAGTCATGTACCATTAAAGGAAAATTATTGCGTAGGTTCATTATTCAAACTTTCACTTCGATCGCATGACTACATCACAAGAAATAAAAACATAATTTTAAAATTCGCAGTGCCGCCATCTTGAGGTTATGTAGGCTAAACAATTGAACTAAATTAGATACCAGTGGATTACAATGTGTATAAATATTTCCTGTACCAGGTTTCAGTGCTCTTAGAACATTAAATCGCGAGAAAGGTCTATTTAAAATTTTCAAATTCGCTTGGCCGCCATGTTCGTTTTGTAGTTAACCGGTTTTTGAAAGTCTTATAGATGGACTTCCAGTAGTGCCCTTTATCTCCGTACAAAATTTTAGGGAGATACCGCTAATAGTTTCGGAGATATTGAATGCTGGTGAAATATTTCGCACAGCCGCCATGTTGGATTGGTGAGTCGTAACAAAATTTGAAGGGCACGGTCGAGGTCGCCGGGAATAGTGCTTTGAACATTCCGAGTTTCATTGAAATCGCTCCTGCCGTTTAGATTTTATTAGGGGACACACACACACACGAATCACACACATACACACACACACACGCACACACACACGGACAAAAGGTGATCTCATAAGCCTATTTTTTAAAAATTGAAAATAGGCTAAAAATCAGTAAAAAAAGGGAAAGTTATAAAATTAAACCCGTAGTGCTGGATTAAGTCCCCAAATCACTAGCACTACAAGAGTGTTTTTTCATTTCATTTCAAATGATCTTTTCGACTTCATCGTTATGCTTTGGTCTACCGTTATGCGTTACGGTTACGGCGTGTATGACGTCATCATGTTGCTCAGTGCATATGCACCGAGTCTGGGTTTACTCCTGGAGTCTTGCGTTATGCGATACGGAGATGGCGAGTGCGTGACGTCATGTAGTAGACTGCACCTCCCGCTCTTCGTTCCCCACACGGGAAGCCTATGTTAAGGGGCAATGGAGTCTGTTGAGTCTGAGTTTACTCTTGGGGTCTGGCGTTATGCGATACGGAGACGGCGAGTGTGTGACGTCATGCAGCAGAGTGCACCTCCCGCTCTCCGTTCCCCGCGCGTGAAGCCTAAGTTAAGGGGTAATGGAGTATGTTGAGTCTGAGTGTACTCCTAGGATCTGGCGTTATGCGATACGGTGACGGCGAGTGCGTGACGTCATGCAGCAGAGTGCACCTCCCGCTCTCCGTTCCCCGCAAGGAAAGCCTAAGTTAATGTTTAATGGAGTCTGTTGAAAGAGTCCTGGGGCTTCGAGCAAAGCGAGAAGCCCTCCTGAGCCTTTCTAGCATGTGTAGCATTTGTAGTATGCTCATTTGAAATGATATTAAGTCTAGTATCTCAGACTGACTGTATCTTATTTTAAATAATATTTCAGTTTTCTTACTGTTTATTTTTCGTTTTACCTCAAAATTAATAGTTAATTCATATATATTTTTAATATTTTATTCAGCACCGTAGTTCATAAACAAACCAATATAATATTCTGTGTTCAGAAATACTAAAACTTCCACAGGAAAACTGCTTAAAAAGGGGATAAAAGTTTAAACAATTAGCACATTTGATACTATACATTGTCCTTATTATAGGCATATAGATGGTTGGTACATAGACCACTATCAATCAAAGGGTTAAATATGTGCTCAGATATAAAGTTTAACATTTTATTGGTAAATTATAATATATTATGAAAATCAATACCCTAAAACAATAAAATGTACTTTTAATTATAGTGTAGTGGTTCGGCCACATTGTGACCTTCCTCAGCAGAAGATAGATAATACAAGTCGAGTTGCAGGTCTTACACTTAAAAAATGTTCATAACAAAGGTTGCTTTCAAAATCATTTCTAATAACAAGAAGTTCCGTGAAGAACTATACAGCCTACTTTTCATGCCAATGATTATTCTACAGAATATGAACCTATCTAGAATAATGACGAAATTAATTTGGTAATATCGAAATATCTAATTAGTTCAAAATATACCTGGTATAATGTAGCCTAATAGAGCACAACAGTTGGCAGCCCTGGTGACTGAATATATTCTTAGTTCCATCTCTTAAGGTACAGAATTCAAAATTTGGTTGAAGTCCAATGGACGTTACATGCAGTTAGACACTGGATCTATTAGCACGCGTAAAAGCATGTTGCCAACAATACCATGCGTATGCTGGTCAGAAATAATCTGAAATATTATGATATCTTGTTGTGCCAATTTTGGATGAAATCCATTTGTTAGTATAGAAGTTACATGTATTTTAAAATTGGACATATCAGCAGGCATAGAATCATGTTAGCAGCACTGCCTTGTATTAATTACTCCACATTAATCTAGAATGTCAGGTGCTATACGTGTGCAAAGTATAGAGCTGTTGGCTTGCATACTTTCTGATAGATTGATATTAGGGTAAAAAATTATATAGACAGCATTTATTAACAGTTGGCAGCCCTGATTGCTCGTAACAATACGTATAGTCATATCTGTTATGGTACACATAGCACATACGAAATTTGGTTGAAATCCAACTGATAGTATAGAAGTTACATGTATTTAAAAATTGGTACTATCAGCAGGCTTATAATCAAGTTGGTAGAACTGTCGTATGTAAGTTACTCCAAATTAATCTCAAATGTCAGAATATACGTGTGCATAGTTTAAGGCTGTTGGCTAGCATACTTTCTGATATATTGGTATTTGGATAAAAACAGAGAGAGCAATTATTAACAGTTGGCAGCCCTGGTGGCTCTTAAGAATATGCTCAGTCATATCTGTTTATGTACAGATACTACATACAAAATTTGGTTGAAATCCAATTGATAGTGTAGAAGTTATATGCATTTAAACATTGGACCTATCAGAAGGCTTAAAATTATTTTGGCAACACTGTCATGGTTGGCCTCCAGGAACGTAAACTGAAATAGTACTATCTACATGTGTGCCAATTTTGGAATAGCTCCCATCCATACCTTGCAAGATATCCATCATAGAGCTCAAATTTCTAGTGCGTTTTTTCAGCAGTTGGTAGCACTGACATCATTTTCAAATATGGACGTGAGATATTCCGGTGCCCATCTTTACTCATACTAAATTTGGTTTTGATTGCTGCAGCCGTTTAGGAGTTGATAGGGGGGGGGACACACACACACAGCCAGCCAGACAGACAGACACACATTTTCCCGGATCGATCTCATAAGTCTACTTTTTCCTCATTTTTGCAAAATGTGAAAAGTAGGCTAAAAATACTAGTTATCTAAAAGCGAACAAGTTGTTCCATGAAGAATTAGATAGCCTATTTTTATATATCCTACTTATGTTAATTGCCTCTATCAGCATACAAAATATCAGTTTGATTGATGTAATAGAATCGTAGATATTGAGAAGTCTAAATATTTCGTATGGAATTTATATATGTAGGCCTTTAGAGTTATGTACTCTTAGATGACGATTATTGCGTAGGTTAATTATTCAAAGGTTGACTTCCATCACATGATAAGGACACGAAACATAAAAAAATCAATTTGAAAATTTCGCACAGCCGCCATTTTGAGGTTATGTATACAATTCAACTAAATTAGATATCAGTGCATTACAATGAATACAAACATTTACTGTACAAAGGTTCCCTGCGGTCGGATGGTTATATAGCGAGAAAAATCTATTTAAATATTTCAATTTCGCTTGCCCGCCATATTCGTTTTGTACTTAACAGGTTTCTGAAAGGCTCGTAGGTGAACTTTTAGTAGTGCTCTTTATCGCCGTACAAAATTTCTGGGAGATATCAGTAATAGTTTCGGAGATAAAGAATGCTGGTGAAATATTTCGTACAGTCGCCATGTTGGATTGGTGATACGTATCAAAATGTAAATGGCTTGGTCGAGGTTGGACTAGATAGTACTATGTCCTTACCGAATTTCATTGAAGTTGCTCTAGTCGTTTAGATTTTATTTGGGGTGCGGGGTGGGGGGGGGGGGGGAGGGGGCACACTCGCGTACGCACACACGTACACACACACACACACACACACACACACACACACACAGACACAGACACGAATAAAAGGTGATCTCATAAGCCTATTTTTTTTTTCATAAATGAAACTAGGCTAAAAATGCGTCAAAATTCTAAAATAGCAAATCTGTTACAAGTATAGATTAAAGGTGACAGATATACCTCTTGAATGAAAACAGCTAGAAGTTGAAAGTATCAGTAAACTAAATAGAAGAATACGATTGAAATGAGATCATAATTATAGTAAGAAAGAAGAGGGAAAATGTTAAACGTTAGAACATTTATGTGGATATTATATATTAATGCATAGAAATGTTAAGGTTGGGATTGATATCATTATGTGTTTACGTGTGAACAAATATCTTTATGAAGATGTTGCCTGTGTGAAGAGAAACAAACAATATAATTTGTATTTAGGTGTTCGTGAATTTTAATTCACTAAAGCTGAAAAAAAATACTGTGAAAAAACATAATCCTGGAAAAGTGAGTATTCATAAGGTAATGTTTGGGCAAGGAATACATTGTTAGGAAATCATCTTGGTAAAAGACCACCCAGAAATTATTTTTAATTTATTATTGCCAAAATTCCTCCAGTTTATATACGTAGAGACTGTGATATTAATTTCAGAAAATAGAATACCTTGTCTTGAGATTTCATCACTAGTGTTGATGCACCAAGTAGGAAGCAAGTTCACACACGAGGTATGTGTGTATGTGCGGTCTAATGTGACCCCAATTACATCACCATTGGCGTAAGTAGGGCAAGAGATGTGTTCAACAAATGAGTCATTGATGTACCGTTATCTCCACATACCGTTTTACAGCATTTAAGCCATAAAATTATTTAAATGTTTATTTGCTATACGTTTGCACACAGTAATTGATGCTATAAACTCAACCTAAGTAATGAGAGAAGTCCTACATACGTAATTATTTTGCTGGGGCTTGTTAAGTCTTACATTACAGGTTACTAATTGTGAACCACTTAGCGGATATCACAGTGGGGGCGTGATGGCTCAGCCATCAAGCTCCTTGTCGCCCACCAAGGAGGGCCTTGTTCGTTGTTATGGGATGCCATATTCAGTAGTTCTGTGATGATGATGATCATGATGATGGAGATGATTGTTGATAATGATTTTGATGATAATTATTGTTGTTGATGATGATGATGATGATGATGATGATGGTGGTGGTGGTGATGATGATGATGATGATGGGGTGGTGATGAAGATGATGGTTATGATAATTATGATGATTATGATGATCTTCATGATGATGATGATTATTATTATGAATATGATGTTGACAATTTTTATAACACATCATCATGAGTTGGCCTGTTTGCCATCTCTTGATGAGTGCAGTACATTTCCTTTTGTCTGTTGGCACGGGCTAGAGTAAAATGTGGCTTTTCACCGATGTCTCAGTCTCACTCATGGCTGTGATTATATGGAAGCTACTGAGGTATGGGTGGTGCTTAGTAATGACATTCAGGGCACAGTCAGTGCCTGTGGAAGCTGTGAAAGGTTCTACTCATAGCGTTAGTACTGTTATACTGACTCAGTGAGGAAAGCAATGGCAAACTACCTCACTCCTCATCTTGCCTAGCTCGCCTCAATATAGTGCTGCCTTGTTTTCTTTTTGTGTTTTTGTGGGTATCTACCCACATAAGCTAACGGTGGTACTTTTTGAGCATCCAACCAGCCTTCGGGCTGACTACCTAACAGACATATCATGACGAGGAAGAAACCAATAATAGGTCGTAAGTGCATCATATGCATACACTGACCATTTAAAAAAACAGATTCGCTAGCTAGCCTCCGAGCAAAACAGCAGCTACTGAACAGAGATCCCACCACGATCAGCGAATGCTACGAGTATTGATGTCAATTGATGATCCACCATCCGACGAGGCTACGAGGGCTACCATCTAGCCCTACCCGACCATTAACCAATTTCCTCCCCGCCCTGCCTATTTCAAGCAACAATACCTTCTCCCAACCGTTACCGCAAAGCTTATTGCACCTACCCCACATTTAACCATCCACGTCAAGCATTCCTATTACCCTCGAGCTCACCGAAGTAACTCATCCCTCTTACCTGTCAGCAGCCAAATTAATTAATTATTTAAAAATCTTTGAAGTCTGTTCGCGCATTGTCACGGCTTCCAACCGTTAAAACTGGATAACCTTGCGCGACAGACTACTACAGCTCTTCTTGGTCGAGGCATAATCTTCCCCATTTTATTATTAGGCTATATTCGGGTCTGCCATCTGCATTTGACCCTTTACCTATTTATTTATACTGTTCATACACACATTCAGATACACTTACACTAACATGGCGTACTCTTCATGGTTACCCGAATCACTACAGCAGTCACTTAAGTCACCTACACCAAACCCTGAGTACCTCAGGGACTCATCACCTCCACCAACACCGGTCCATGGAACCTTTCCTGAGTTCGACTACGGGGAGGCTCTATGGTACGAATCGCCAACACGCCGCTCACCTAAAAGCACGCTAATTGTCGTGCGCCCAGCGGGCGTAAGACAATTGCCCGCCACTCACGAGGCAATAATTGGCGTGCTTAGATCACTTGCCCATTTCATCACCAACATCGAGGAACTGGTTAACCATCACATAATAATTACACCTACCAGGGACTACCGCCTCAACACGATCGCAAAGGCTCTACTGAGTCATCCCTACATCCCCTCTCATATTCTCATCTCATTCAAACACCGACTGTAGTGGCTACGCGCGCTAAAGCGCTGCGTTAGGTCAAGGGGCCAAGCTCTCTGCTGACTCGGTAGACGCGTGGGTTCGAGCCCCACCGTCGGCTGTCCTTGAAATGGTTTTCCGTGGTTTCCCATTTTCAACACCAGGCAAATGCTGGGACAGTACCTTCTGACAGGCCACGGCCGCTTCCTTCCCCATCCTTGCCCAGTTTCATTCATCTTCATCCATTCCATCTCTCATCCCGACGCGCAGGTCGCCCACGGGCGTCGACTAGAAAGACCTGCACTCGGCCTCTCAGGAGGCTACACGACAAAAAAAAATCTCATTCAAACCAACAGAAACGTAGGAAAGCTCAGAAACAGACCTCACATCACAGCCATCTAAACTCACGGTCAAAACAGGCTCAAAATCTACTCAGACGATCCCGATTCCACCTCCCCTGCCAACATTCATTTCAGTAAAACATGCTCAAACATGCGCTACTGAAATGCTTCATGAACAAACGCAAACAGTCCCAGACACAGCCGAGACATGGTCTCAAAATTCTTTTGCACACATACTGTACGTCCCAAGCGCAAACATAAAAACACTCAATTCACCAGCCCAATAACTCAAACTATCACTAACACTCAAACAGGCTCCTCACAAATTACTCTGCCAAATGAATCAGAACACGAAGGCCCCCAAACAACGGAAAACTCAGCTCACTTACGAGCAGTCGCTTCTTCCTCAAAAGACGATGCTGCACCTGGCCCTTAGCCCCTCCCTCCCCAATCTAAACCTGCAAAAACACTGGCGCCCACCTCCTAGACCACATCCAACACTAATTATACAATGTTTCAATTGCCAACGCTTGAACCATATGCAGGAGATTGCAAGAAGGAAGCCCGGTGTAATCGCTGCGGTGGTTCCCACCGGCATGCTGATTGCAAAGTGCCAAAGGACTCCCCTCCTTGCGTAAATTGCGGAGGCAAGCACGCAGCTTCCTTCCCAGGGTGCAGGTACATAAAAAGCGTCACCAAACAAAGGCAATTGATAAACAAACAACAGGCAAAACATATTCCATCTCTTCTCTCCCTACAGCTAACCCCCCACCCTGCCCCCTCATGCTCATGCTCCACATGCCACTGCACTTACACAACTGCTGAGTCTGCTCCAGCAGCTCTCAGCTATCACCATGTAGGTACAACCAAATGCACGTGGCTAACTCATCAACACAAGACCCTGACCTTATGGTTTAATCTGCCTGGGGAGTAAAAGGCTATGCCAGCTCGCCCGGGATGATGAACCAATGTCCAGGTAACACAAATTAAACCAATATTCATCGATAATTCGTACCCAGTCCTTCACATGAAGCCTGGTCGAAGGCGATCAGCCTCAAACGACTGACATTCGTTTCGACTGGTATATAGCCTATAATTTCACTCTGCTCGCATCAAAATCAATAAAATACAGTAAAACCACTCCCCATTAACAATAAACAATCATAAATCAATAACATTTTCACTTGAAAATACTTTTAAAACTATTTCAAAGCAGCCAGGCACAGCCATGCTCTGATTGGCTACCAAAATACCCGAGCGGCCAATCTGGGAAGAGCGGTTCCAAATTCAAACTCCCCGTTACAAAACATCACATCTCAAAGCAATAACACAGTCAGATAACTCCTTACATTGTTTTACTCGTCTCGCGGCTTCGCAGGATACCTGCCCGTGAGGTTGGCCACGGCCGACGTACTCGGGATGGTGCCCTGTGGGCCATGGGTTCGATTAGAGCAGCACGCATTCAACACATACAGCCAATCCATTTTTAGCCTACTTTTCACATTTTGCAAAAATGAGGAGAATGTAGACTTATGAGATCGGGCAAATGTGTGTGTGTCTGTCTGTCTGTCCTTCTGTCTGTCTGGTTGTGTGTGTGTCCCCCCCTATCAACTCCTAAACGGCTGGAGCAATCGAAACAAAATTTGGTAGGAGTAAAGATCTATACCTGAATATCTCACGGCCATATTTGAAAATAATGTCAATGCTACCAACTGCTGAAAAATCGCAATTGAAAGTTGAGCTCCATGTTGAATATCTTGGAAGGTAAAAATGGGAGCTATTTCAAAATTGGCACACGTAAAGATAATAATATTGCAGTTTAATTTCCAGGATGCCATACATGGCAGTGTTGCCAAAATGATTATAAGCCTGCTGATAGGTCCAATTTTTGAATGCGTATAACTTCTACACTATCGATTGGAATTCAACCAAATTTCGTATATGCTATGTGTACCTAAACCGATATGACTGAGCGTATTCTTAAGAGCCTCCATGGCTGCTAACTGTTAATAAATGCTCTCAATTTATTTTATCCAAATACCCATATATCAGAAAGTATACAAGCCGACAGCTTCAAACTATGCACTCGTATAGTACCTGATATTCTATATTAATTTGGAGTAACTTATATACGTCAGTGCTACCAACATGATTCTAAGCCTGCTGAGAGGTCCAACTTTAAATACATGTAACTTCTATTCTATCATTTGGATTCCAACCAAATTTCATGTGTGCTATGTGTACCATAACAGATATGACTATGCCGATTCTTAAGAGTAACCTGGGCTGCCAACTGTTAAAAAAGCTGTCTCTATTTTTGTTACCCTAATATCAATATATCAGATAGTATGCAAGCCAATAGCTCTAAACTTTGCACACGTATAGTACCTGGCATTCTAGATTAATTTGGAGTAACTAATATAGGCCTACGCCAGTGCTGCTGCCATGATTCTAAGCCTGCTGATAGGTCCAATTTTAAAATGCATGTAACTTCTATACTAACTAATGGATTTCATTCAAAATTGACACAACAATATAGATCACATTATTTCAGATTATTTCTGACCAATGCATGCGTGTCATTGTTGCCAACATGATTTTACGCACGCTGTTAGATCCAATGTTTAACTGCATGTAACATCCATGCTATCCATTGGACTTCAACCAAATTTTGTATTCTGTACCTTAAGAGATGGAACTAAGAATATATTCAGTCACCAGGGCTGCCAACTGTAGTTCTCTATTAGGCTACATTATGCCAGGTATTCAGTATTTCGAACTAATTAGAAATGTCGATATTACCAACTTAATTTCGTCATCCTCCATAGCGTAGCGGTCAGCATGGTTAGCTGCCGCCCCGGAGGTCCTGGGTTCGATTCCCGGATCTGCCACGAAATTTGAAAAGTGGTACGAGGACTGGAACGGGGTCTACTCAGCCTCGGGTGGCCCAAATAAGTAGAGGGGTTTCGATTCCCCCTCAGCCATCCTCGAAGTGGTTTTCCGTGGTTTCCCACTTCGTCTTCGGGCAAATGCCGGGATGTTACCTTCTTCAATGCCACGGCCGCCTCCTTCCCTCTTCCTTGTCTATCCATCCTAACCATCCCTTACCTTCCCTCATGAGGCCCCTGTTCGCTTTGCAGGTGAGGCCGCCTGGGCGAGGTGCCAATCCCACCTCACCAGTTGTATCCCTTCCGATTCGATGTTCCCAGCTCGAGGACACTGCCCGTAGAGGCGGTAGTGGTGAGTTCCCTCGCTGAGTCCGTGGGTTCTACCAACCTGGAGGGTAAACGACAAAAAAAACGTCATTATTCTAGATAGATCCATATAGATTAATCATTGGCATCAATCTTAAATTTTAAGAAAAGTAGGCTCTTTAGTTCGTCACGGAACTTCTTGTTCATAACTTTATTTCCCCAAATCAAAGAGGCTTATTATAAAGAACTATTATTTCAATCAAAAACATACCTCAGGTCTGTCTTCTCCTTTCAAACTTAAAAATCAACCCACTAGTGGTCTCTCTTAGTTCCTAAAGAATCAATTTTAAAAACTTAACAGATTCAGATCTTGTCCATTATTATACAGGGTGTTTCAAAAATAGGGGGCAGAATTTCAGGTATGTATTTGGTATAGACAATCAAAATAGGTCATTACAACATGTGTCCGGAAATGCTTCATTCCTGAGTTATGGTCTTCACAACAGTGAACTTCACCGGAACGTTTTTCTTTCCGCAGGTCGTTACCGTGATAGGAGACATTAAGAGGACACTCTGACGGTTCATTCTGAGGCGAAGGTTAAATTCAGTGTTGTGTTTGGCGTTCGTCTGTGCGTCATGTACTCAAATCTGCATCTGGCTGAGATGCACTTCATGTGCGGTAAGGTGGACGGCAATGCTCGTCGTTTGTTCCAGGAGAGGTCAATGAGACATCAATGTGAGGTCTGTATTCAAGCAGGAGGTGGACATTTTGAACATCTTCTGTAATGACAATGAAAACAAAGGTAAGCTAATATTCAATATGGACACGCTAAATTCCATGTAGTTATTTATGGGTTAAACAAATTCAAGCTAAGTACTAAAATAATATAACTGGTTGGTGTATGGTTATCAATTTTTTTCAGTGCTTGGTACTGGAATTTGTTTCTTGCATATACGAAGTTCCATTTCGGGGGCTTCTCGTTAAAGTAGCCTATATCACAATCTATATATTTAAAACGCTAAGATGATTTTTGTTACAGCGAGATTGAGATAAAGTCTTAACCGATTGACTTCGTAATACATTCTATCAAGTGCTCTTGGCATATAGATTTGCAGAGTGTCTTTAAAATGAAAATATATGTTAGGGTATATTTTTAAATTATTAAAGAAAAATGTAATATTTGTCGCTCCCACGCTTGCGCACAATGGCTCTATTTCACCAGAGAAATGGCGCATCCCGTCACGTGTTACTGAGATCTTTGTTTATGAGAATTAAAAAGGAGGGAAATATTGTTGTGGCTCTATGGCTCAAACTTTTATAGTAGGTTTACGTGGAGGCAAATCACTTAATGGGCAGAGAGCTATAATTCTCCGACTTGATTTATCATCTTCCGATAAAACACTTCAATTATTCCAATTTCCATTTCGCTTTGCGTACTTTATCACAATCAATAAAGCTCAAGGGGAAACTCTCGAACATATAGGTCTCTATTTGCCTCATCAAGGTTTCCGTCATGGCTATGTTGCGAAGTCGATCTCTCGACGGCCTTAAAGTTGCAACAGTGCCAAAAAGTAATCGTTCAATAAATTCATATTGTATAAAAGAATCATTCAGTAAATATTTTCACGGTAGGTGAGTGGTTAACGTGTCGGTCTACTAACCCCAAGCTTGCAGGTTCGCTCCTGGCCGTGCTAAGTGATTATTTTTTGAAAAGGGGGGGGGGGAGGTACGAAGTGTAGACAACCTCCAAGATGGTGTACCCTGGGCAACGGACTGCAAGAGCAGGACGGCAGAAAGTCTTCACAAGCGGTACCCGAACTAGATCTCGTATCTCTCCCGGTTTTTATGATCTACAACATTTTCCAAAAGGTTCTTTTAAGAGCCAAAGCACACAGAACTCAAAATGCATTGGGCCTTGTGCTCGTGTCCTACAACTGAACATTGAAGGTATATCCAAAGATAAATGTGAGTACCTAAGTAAATTATCCAAAGAACATCAAATTGATCTCATTGCTCTTCAAGAAATTCACCTACCAGATGATCAGGTAGACTCTAGAGCCAGAATTTCCGGATATAAAATTGTAGGCATGCTTGGATCAGAGATTTGTGGTTCTATCTTGTACATTCGCCAGGCAATTTCCAACTACAGTGTTAATTCTTGCTGTCGTCAAGGTAATATTGAAATCATCTCTGTCAACTTAATGGGAACAACAGTATCTGCAGTGTATAAACCACCACATGATCATTGGCCAGATCCCCCTCTTCCAGCCATACGTCATCCAGGTGTCAACCTTGGCGATTTCAATAGTCATCACACTTCATGGGGGTATGGCAAAAATGATGAAAATGGAGAAAAGCTGTCAGAGTGGATGGACCAGATCCAGCTTCACCTATCCTACGATGCAAAAGACAAAAAATCATTCCATTCCGCCAGATGGCAAAAAGACACCAATCCTGATCTCTGCCTAATAACAATGGATGCTAACCATATTCCTTTGCCTCACACAAGAACTTGACTATCAGGTTTTCCACGCAGCCAGCATCGTCCAACTATTTTAACCATCGGTTTTCAAGTCCCATTAATCAGAACAAAACAGAAACCCAGATGGAACTTCAAGAAAGCACAATGGATTAAGTACTCTTATGAGGTTAATTCTCATCTTCGCTGGATTCCACCTAAACTAGAGAATTATAAGCGATTTGTTGGAACAATTATTGGAGCAGCAAAACGTAGCATACCTCGAAGGGTATAGAAGGGATTACATTCCTTGCTGGAATGAAGAGACTGAAGAGCTTGATAAAGCATGCGAAGAAAGCGGAAATCCTGCCTTGGGCAGTCAGATTCTTCAATCCTTGAACACTCAAAGAAGGGAACACTGGCATAGCACAACTAACGGTCTTGATTTTACTCACTCCATTCGCAAAGGTTGGTCACTTCTCAGAAAGCTTGGAGCAGCAACACCGCTGCCGAATACCGGACCTGAACTTAATCCATCTTCTATCGCACAACACATTAAAAAGAGGTCAGAAAATGTTCCAATAGATGCCTGCCAAAAGAAAAATGTGCAAGAAAGTCTTAAAGCAATCAGCGATCAGTTGGATGATAACCCGTTCTATTCATCCCCTTTTACGAGTGCTGAACCTAATCAAGCAATTAGATCTCTGAAAACTGGAAAAGCAGCTGGTCAGGATGGTATATTTCCGGAATTTATAACTCACCTAGGAAGAAATGGCAGGAAGTGGCTCAGGAATTTTTTCTCAGGTATCCTAGCCAAAGGACAAATACCACCAGAATTCAAAATAGCAAAAATCATCGCAATCCTTAAGCCTGGGAAACCAGCAGATGACCCGGCAAGTTATCGTCCGATTTCACTCCTCAGTGTTTGCTATAAAGTTCTGGAACGCCTAATTTACAATAGAATTTACTGCACATTAGCCAGCAGAATACCACCAGAACAGGCTGAATTCAGGGAAAAACGAAGCTGTTGTGAGCAAGTCTTAGCTCTAACATCCTTTATAGAAGCAGGATTCCAAAGAGGACTAAAACAACTGTGGCTTTCCTCGACATAACTGCTGCCTATGATACAGTGTGGATTGGTGGATTAATGCTGAAGTTAAAACAAGCACTTCCGTGCAGAAGACTCATTGCCCTGTTATCCACCATGTTAAGGAATCGTTATTTCAGAGTATGCTCAGGCGACAAGATGAGTAAGTCGTACACCATCAAGAACGGCCTCCCTCAGGGATCTGTCTTAGCCCCATTATTGTTCAACCTATATACAAGCGTTGTACCAGCAACAGTGTCCCATAAGTTCTGCTATGCTGATGACTCTGCCATAGCATTCCAAACCAAATATCTGGATGACGGGGAAAAATCCTGACACAGGACCTGCAAAAACATGAAAACTATTTCAAACAGTGGAGGCTTTGCCCAAACCCATCAGAAACTGAGGTCACAGCTTTTCACCTTAATAGTAGATTCTCCAAACAAGAGCTGAACATTACATTCTGCGGAAGGAGGCTGAGAAACAATCCCAACCCCAAATACCTAGGAGTAACTCTGGACCGTTCTCTGACCTACAATAAACACCTTGAGAATACTGCAGGAAAACTTAATACCAGGAACAATATCATCCGCAAACTGGCTGGCACAAAATGGGGTGCCCATGCATGTACTCATCGTATGGCAAGCCTTGCGCTAGTCTACTCTGTTGCCGAATATTGTGCACCGGTATGGTATAGAAGTGCTCATGTCCACAGAGTGGATACTCAGCTCAATGAGTCCCTAAGGATTATAACGGGCACATTAAGATCAACCCCTGTGCCATGGTTGCACGTCCTGGCAGGCATTCCTCCTTCACAACTGAGACGACAACAAGCAGCTGCCCACGCTTGGAAAACTTACATCAGTTCTGACTTCAAGCGCATTCCGGTTCACTCAGTACTGAGTAATCCTCCACCCATGCGCCTGAAATCCAGGAATCCTATTTGGAGTGATGACATTTTTAAACAGCCAGAGCCTTACAACATCAGCAAAATCTGGAAGGAAAGGTGGAGAGATTTTTCTTCACCTCACCAAATCCACTTAGATCCACTTATTTTCAATTTTGAAAAAATAGGCTTATGAGATCACCTTTTGTTCGTGTGTGTGTGCGTGTGTGTGTGTGTGTGTGTGTGTGAGGTGTGTGTGTGTCCCTAATAAATTCTAAACGGCTGGAGCGATTTCAATGAAACTCAGTAAGTTCATAGCACTATTCCGGGCGACCCCGACCGTGCCCTTCAAAATTTGTTACGTCTCACCAATCCAACATGGCGGCTGTGCGAAATATTTCACCAGCATTCAATATCTCTGAAACTATTACTGATATCGCCCTGAAATTGTGTACGGTCATAAAGGGCACTACTAGAAGTTCACCTATGAGACTTTCTAAAACCTGGTTACTACAAAACCAACATGGCGGCCAAGCGAAGTTCAGACTTTTAAATAGACTTTTCTCGCGATTTAATTATCCAAACGTAATGAAACTTGGTACAGAAAATGTTTATACACATTGTAATGCACTGGAGACTAAGTTAGTTCAATTATTTACATAACCTCAAAATGTCGGCTGTTCGAAATATTTCACTGACATTCTATATCTCCGACACTATTACAGATATCACCCTGAAATTTTGTACGGTGATGAAGGGTACTGTTACAAGTTTAATTATGTAACTTTTATAAACCTGTAAAGTACAAAACGAACATGGCGGCCAAGCGAAGTTGAAATATTTTAATATACTTTTCTCGATATTTAACTTTCTAAGCGAAGTGAAATGTGGTACAGGAAATGTTTATACACATTGTAATGCACTGGTATCTAATTTAGTTCAATTGTTTACATAACCTCAAGATGGCGGCTGTGCGAATTTTAAAATTAAGTTTTTATATATTGTGTCGTAATCATGCGATCGAAATTAAAGTTTGAATAATGAAGCTACGCAATAATTTTCCTTTAATAATACATAACTCTATGGCCTATACATTTAAGAATCCAAGGTGGCGACCATCCGAAATATTTAGACGGCTCTGAATATCTACGAATCTATTGTAGTAATCAAACGGAATTTTTTAATGTTCTTAGGGGCTATGAACTTAAGTTCTCCTATAGGATTTTAAATAACCTGGTGATCACAAATCCAACATGGCGGCGACGTGAAATATAAATATTCACATGGACGTTTCTCGCAATTTAACCATCCGAGTGCAGTGAAACATGGTACAGTAAATCCTTATACGTTTGTTAATCCACTGGCATCTAATTTATTTCAATTGTTTCCATAACCACAAGATGGCAGCTGGGCGAAATTTTAAAATCTCCTTGTTACTTCTTGTGTCCTAATCATGCGATTGAAATTTGAATGCTACACGTACACAATAATCTTCATGTAACAGTACATAACTCTAGGACCTACATATTTAAAATCCAACATGGCAACCATGCGAAATATTTAGTCGGTTCTCAATATCTACGAATCTATTACAGCAACCAAACTGAAAATTTGTATGTTGATAGTGGCAGTTAACATAAGTAGGATATATGAAAAGAGGCTGTATAGTTCTTCACGGAACTACTTGTTTATTTTTTTATTTAGTCAATTTACCCTCTAGGTATGTGGTTCCCACGGACTCAGCGAGGGAACTCGCCACTACCGCCTCTATGGACAGTGTCCTGGAGCCTGGAACATCTGGTCGGGATGGATACAACTGAGGAGGTGTGATCAGCACTTCGCCCAGGCAGCCTCACCTGCAAAGCGAACAGGGGCCTCATGAGGGATGGGAAGGGATGGAAGATTGGGATGGATAGGCGAGGAAGAGGGAAGGAGGCGGCCGTGGCCTTAAAGAAGGTACTGCCCCCGTAATTTGAATTATATTGAGACCACGGTGGCTGTATTGGCATATGTGAGTGAAGTTATGGATGTCATAGTTATGACGTGGATATTCATGACGTAGGCACGGATGACACAGATTTCATACAAGCAGGCTGATTGAGCTGAGATTCTTGGTGACGTCATGATTTTGTTCGAGAAAGATCTTAGATTTACGACGCAGTCGCAGGAAACAAGGTATTGTGCTAAGGAAGAAGCTACGCTATTGGAGGAGAGACTCGAACCAATGAACGATAGTTTGGAAGGAAGACGGAGATTGCTGAAACTACGATATTTGATTACTTTTGGTATTACAACGATACATTCGACTATGGAACATTATAATCTTGCAGTGCTTTCAATGATTATAACAGTAGTTGAGATGGAAGGCTAAGGCTTTAATGCAATTGGGACATATATCGTTGGAGTAAAGTAACAGCATGGAACTTCGTTAATCGTCTTTCTACAAAAGCGAGCATGTAGTGAACATCCAACTACACTCACGCATGGTGAATCCATCGCTGAATTATACCAGATGGCAGTGGAAATATTTTCATACTCCACAACTATGAATATTTCTGCGGAAATAACTACAATAAACTTCATGGCGATTTCCTGCAAGAACTTCAGGGAACTTTCAAGAGAGGCCAGGGTTGTCCCGGCGCACAAAGAAGAGTTTTGCCAGAAGGATGTTTTTCGTATCCACGGAGCAGTGCAATTTCCGGAGAAGGAAGCAGTTCGATTCTCCGAGGACGCTGATTCCAAATTCGAGGACGGAGCACATCTTTACGCTGGTGAATTGGAACCAAAAGCGGTTTTCTTTGAAAACTTTCCTCTAGAGCTTCAATCAACAGATAAGGTAGTCGTGAACGTTTCTTGTATTATTTGAGTCTTGTAGCGATATCTGAGCAACCATTTTCCCATATTTTCTGTCCTATCTTTTGCCCCATTTTCTTGATTGATATTTCTGTACTCAGTACACTTCGATGATTTATGCCTTTTTCTTCGATTTTTGAGACATTGCTATGTCATTGGCATACTTAATAATTTTGGATCAGTTGAGACTGATATTAGATTCTTTCAGTAATTTGCATATTTTTGTAGTCACGATTTGACTGTAAAGTTAACGATTTGCTATGGCAGATTTGAATTCAGACAGCGTGTCACTTTATTAAAGTAATTCTATTCAGTAAATTACATTGACCAATTTTCTGTCATCCTCAAGAAAGAAGAATGATTAAATGATTTTAGAGCGTTAAAATCTATTACGATATCGACGATCTTTGAAATACTAGTCGTCTTATGAACATGATTGCAACATAGACATTTATCATTGCATTATAGACAATTTTATGAAATATGAACTTTTATTTCGATTTATTGAATACACTATAGTAATGAACATTTGATAGGAGTTTTTCTCAATTATAGATTGGAACAATAATGTTTGCATTCCACAATCTAATTGTATTCTATTCGACTATTTTGCAGTTTAGATGAACTTTGTTTGAAGATAGTATTTTTATACTGCGTTACTTTGAAGATGTTAATCTCAATTTTGATAGACCAGGCAGGAGTGTCTAATCGTATTTGCTATTAAATTTATTTGTGATTGGCAAATTTTTACTTCATATCGATTCATGAATGAAACCCACGAAGGTTAAATAATAACAGTCATTATTACAATTGATGAATATAAGAATTTTTAAAGAGGAACAATGGATGTATAATCGTTAGTTCAGTGGACGTGTAAAAGTCGCTGTTGAATAATGCCCTTGAATTATGAAGGAGGTTCCCACAATAATTAATGAAGTTGATGAATTAATAAGTGGAGGTTTTTGTGTGTAGTTTGGAAGATTTTTATGCCATATATATGAAGATATATGATGAATTTTGGGCCAATTGTTGTGTAATTTTGTGCGTTATAAGCGAAGTATTTTCCCGCTGATTGTATTGTTCTTGTTCTTTGAAAGATTATTCATATGAAGATACTGTTAAAATTAACAAGAGTGTTAAATAATTTGAGAGAAAGATTCTGAATGGAGGTTACCGTCACAAATATTAATAATTATTATTAAACCTTATTAAACCTGAATTTGACAGTTAAATATAACTAACCTTCATTGGTCGATTATATCACCACGATTTGAGTAATTATCAACCGGATAAACGTGTGGTTTAATGTATTCCTTGTATAAATAATATAAACAATTAATATTGTAAAATAATTTTGTAAATATCTTTGATAATAATTTGAAATGATAGTGATTAATAGAGGCGTGTATAAAACTTCCAATTGTCATTTGACATTGTTATAAACAATTTATTATTGTTATAAATAATTAATTAACATTTAGAGTTTTGTTTTTATACTCTAAACAACGCTAATTAAGCAAGTGGTTTAAACAATTAATCATGATTTGGGATTATTGGAGGAATCCACTGGTGTTTGAATGAAGCATGTAAGACATTTGCGTGATAATATTTCAGTTGAGATGTGAACATTTACGTGTTTGAAAAAGGAGAGCCAAGCTCTGAGGTAACACGCTTATGCTATGGTAGATCGAACGGGAGTCCACTTTGACGATACAGGTGCATTGCAGCTGGCCCGGACAACTGTGTTACAGAGGCCAAGGACGTTCCATAATAGCCTTGTGGCTATAAATAAAATGTGAAGTATATAAACACGCAAAACAATTGATATATGTGTCTCATCCCAAATCCCGTTTCCATTCCCAGTGCATTATTATTTTACGTTGCTATGAGCTTGAGAAAGCTGAAACATTATATGTAGAGAATACAGGTCCTACAGGAGGACATGGTTATGTGGTCGATGGCTTCTGATTGCCACGTTGATTTTGTTGTTTTTTTTTGTTAAAATCATTCTTTATGTGAAATAAATTATTGTGCAGTTTAAAGTTTCTCGTCTTCGTTCTGGTTCATTTTAAAATATCATGGTGGAGGTTATTGTGTGGGCATACTTTTAAGTGATCCAGTTGACAACCCAGTCCCCGAGATAAATTTAAGAGGTGAGTAAAGGTAAGTATGAACCCCCGTATATTTTGGTGTGTTCCACAATAATTTTCTTGTTAACTATTGTGCTCTAATCTCGATAGTATCTGTCAGTGCCATTTTCATTGATGTAGCTGTGCCGGTGCGTTTGATTATTGGCAATCCGATTGAGGGGGCGGATATCTGACAGCCTACTGTTAGGATATCGGGTACAGTAGGATTGGCGACCCTAAAACGTGGGGATTGTTCTACAAAACTGGATTACCAAGTAGGATTGGCGCCGCAATTCGGTGGGGCACGATCAGCAAAACATTGGATTACCAAGTTATTGCAGTAGAATTGACACCGCAATTTTTGTGGAGTGTTCGAATAACATTGGATTACCAAGTTATCGATGTCAAAGGGATTGTGAAGACTCAAATAAAGAGGTTGATTCTTTGTTAGATGTCTTAGCCAATTGTAGAATTTGAGAGTGTGATTATATAGGAATAAATATTGTGTTGTATTAGGAAAATTACACTCAGAAAAGATCAGATCTTATACAACTTGAGAGAGGTTAAATAGGCTGGAAACTTAGAAAAATCGCCTATGATCTGGAATCTTATTTTATTTGACCGGCTTATGACATGTATAGTCATATTAAAGATAAAATTAAACTATTTGGATTATAATGTAAATTATTTGTGTTAGGATATTTTAAAATGAACCAAAGAAACTTGAACATGTGCTTGAGTTTATTTCAACATGAAGTGTCTACGAAGGTTAATTATAAGGTAATTATAAGTTAGATTTAAGACAGAAAATTGCTCAAATTTTATATATGGTGAAAAATGTTGCTCAGATGTTGTTATTTTGCTCTGTTTGATGTATGTCCCTAAAGCAGTTTATTATTGAAATATTATTGAAATGGCAGACGAAAGTTTTAAGAAAATGTTGGAGGAGATGCCCAACAATATGAGGGAGATGGAAGCTAGGAATACTAGCAATATGAAGCAGATGATGGAGGAGAATTCTAGTAATATGTCTATTAGGCTGGATGAAAGTATGAAGGAGATGGAAGCTAGGAATACTAGTCGAATGGAGGAGAATATGAAAGTTCTTCAGACCAGTTCGGCAAACTTAGAAAATAATGTGTCGCGTTTACAGATCAATACCCAGGGAATCGAGAATGCTGTAACTGACATGCGCACAGACGTGTCCAATGTCCATAAAGATTTATCCAATGTGCATAAAGATGTGTCTGTTGTTAAAATTGATGTGTCTAAGGTACAAAAAGATCTTACTATGTTGAATCTTGATGTTGCTAATGTCCGGGGTGATATTTCATGTGCTAGAGCTGAAGTAATTGTTGTTAGGAATGATGTTGCTACTGTACAAGACAAAGTAGAAGAAGTTCAAAGAGAGGTTGGTAATGTAGACATCAATAATATTCATTCAGATGTTAACGATATGCAAAGCGATATCAATAAAATACAAGTAAAAGTCAATACTGTTTTTGTAGACATTGCTAAAGTTCAGACTGATGTTAACAAAGTTAGGGAGGAAATTGAAACTTCAAAAACACTTTGTACTCGTAACATTAGTGCATTAACAACACGGTTAGTTGACGAGTCTGTCAGGACAACAGCTTCTTTAGCTGGTTTAAAATACGATGTAGAGGTCATGAGAACCCAAGTATTAGATCACAATCGTTTACTTAAGGAGGACATCGAAGTAGATATTGCGGAAATGTTAACTGCAAATGTAACGGTGTGGAAAGATGAATGGAACAGGTCAAGTGGGGAACACGTAGATCAGATTCAGGAACGAATTGAAAGAAAACTTGCCAGTACACAAGTAGACATTAATAACGAAGTAGTTCAGATTAGGAAAGACTTGAATGTAAGGATGTATTCGCTATCCGAAAAGCAGGTAGAGGATAGAACTCAAATAGGTCAGGAAGTGCAAGCATTAAAAACTGCGTTAGAGGAACAGATTCAAAAGGTTGTCTCTGATGTTAATGAAACTACGAGCAAGCTGCAGAATTTGAAACTCGGAGAAGCTAGCATGATGGAAACCTATAAGGAAGAGTTGATTAGGAAAGTCATCACGGAAATCACAGACAAGGATACCGAAGGATTGACTGGTGAAGAGGAGAGAAATAACGTGAGAAGAGGTCACCTTACTACAGAAGAGAGAGATATTAGTCCTGAGGAACGTATATCCAGATTCAGGGAAGAAGAAGAGGATCGGAATATTGAACCCGAATGGAAGTATCGTGATAGTGAGAGGAATTATATGGATTCATATCCGAGAAATGTGACAGTCATCCGGAATTTTGAAGAACAAACCTCAAAAATTTAGCAACACTGATAGTCTCACACCGATTGAATATATCAGGAATCTTAAAGACTATTTCATAGAAGCCCACATTCCTAGAGAGAGAGAGATGAGAATCGTAGAAAGATTTCTAGCTGGAGGACCCCTCGAATGGTTTAGAGCATTTCGGTACACTTTCAGCAATTTTGACGAATTTGCAGAGGCACTGATTAAACGATTCTGGTCAATAGAAGCTCAGAATTCACTAAGAGCTGAGGTATACTCGAGGAAGTATTCAGGTACTCTTCCAACACGGTACGCTGATTTCTTCACGAGTCAACTATCACGCTTGAGATTTTTGCAACCCCCATTGTCAACAGAGCAGTTGATAGATGCGATTTCACGTATGCTGCCTGTGGAGGTAAGAAGACTGATCATATCGTCAAACATTAGAGATTTGACAAGTATGGACGAATTGTTGAGAAGGCTTGACTACACGAGTCCAATGCCGAATTTGGTACAAAAAGGTCAGAGGCACGAATTCAAAGACGTTAATACGGTCTATATGGATCAAGTGCAACAAACTGATAAGCCTGAGGAAGGAAAAACTGAAAATGTAGGTCCTCACAGGAATAATTATTTCCGCAACCACAGATCCCAAGGTTACCGTCCATATCAGCAAAGACGAGGCTGGAATAATAATAGAGGGAATTACAACAACGGAAGAGGTAGATACTACAACAATGGTTATAATAGAAATTATAACAGAAATAACCAGTACCAGAATCAGAATCAGAATTCTCAAGGTCAGGTTATGACACCCGACAAGTATCAAGAAAGAGAGAAAGAAAGTCAGCAGTATCTGAAAGAATTACGAGAAAAGGAAGCTGAAAATCAAAAGAAAAGACAGGATGTAGTGATCGATCCTGGTCCTTCTACAAGTCAGCAGGGGAACTTTGAGATTGGTAACACAAAAAAAAACGCCGATTTCTCAACGACAGTGAGAAACCATGAATACATTGCCACACCACACCTGATTACCATTAACGAAATTTACGAAGTAACTGATGAGGATTTATTAGAAGAGAGGGGAATCGTCAAAGAGGAAATACCATGTGCATTACCTATTATTTCTGTACTGATAGATGGCCAACAGTATAAAGCTCTTATGGATTCTGGTGCAATTATTTCTATCATTTCTGATGAATGCTATCAAAGTCTGTTAAAAGGAGAAAACATGACAGTTTTACCTGCTTCTACCGTCAAAGTGAGAGGAATTTTCCAAGACAAGGCAGTGAAATGCAAGATCCAAGTGCTGTTGAACTTTGAAATTAATGGAAGGAATTATGAACAGATCTTTATTGTGGTTAACAAGATCCATTTCGATATTGTGCTAGGAATCGATTTTATATCGAAAGTTGGAGCCATTATTGATATGAAGAATAGAAGTATTAGCTTTAATGATGGGTACATGATCACAGAAGAGATCGAAGAACAGGACGTGAAAAACAGTCTGGAGATAGACCTTAGGGAAGAAATTTTAAATACCATTATTAACGACGTAGAGAATACAACAGAAATACCCAGTAGAAAAACTGAAGGATTTGAAGAAATTCAGGGGGAATTTGAAGATTTGATAAAGGAATTCCAAGATATTTTTGATGAAAAGCCTGGATTGATTAAAGACTATAAGTATAAGATAAGGCTGACCGATGAAACCCCTTACCAAAAGAGAATATACCCCATACCTGAGAAATACTATCAAGAAGTACGAGGGTTGATCAGAAAAATGGAGGTAGACGGGATTATTAAAAAACAGGCGTCGTCTTACATAAACCCCATCACTGTAGTGAAGAAAAGTAATGGTCAGATACGTCTTTGTCTCGATGCTCGGACCATCAACTTGAAGATTCTTCCAGAAAATGACCGACCACCTAAGATTAGAGATCTGCTTAGAAAGTTCAAAGGGAGAGCATGTTTCAGTGTTCTTGACTTGACATCTTCGTTTTAACAAGTTCAACTGGAGGAAGAAAGTATGCAGTACACTGGATTCCTATTTGACCAGACGTCATGGGTCTTTGTGAGAATGCCTTTTGGAATGGTCAACAGTGGACCAGCACTCATTCGAGCACTTGATAGCAAGCTCACTGACGAAGTAAAGGAGAATGTAATCTGCTACATTGACGATTTAATTGTATCTTCACCCAACGCCGCAGAACATTTAGTGCACTTGAGAAAGTTGTTTGAAAATTTAAGGGAGGCCAATATCAATGTCAATTTTGGAAAATGTCAATTCTTGAAGAAGGAGATCAATTACTTGGGGCATACCATAGATAAAGATGGATATCATCCAAACATGCAGAAAGTAGATGCGATCACAAGATTCCCAAAGCCAACTAAGGTGAAACAAGTCAGAGAATTTGTAGGCGCATGCCAATTCATTAGCAGCCACTGTCCGAGATACTCTGAAATTATGGCTCCTCTGTATGATTTACTCAAGAAAAATAATAGATGGAAATGGAGTACCGCAGCAGACGTGGCTTTTGAGAAAGCAAAGGAGATGCTCAGAAACAACGTCAAACTGGAGTACCCAGACTTTGAGAAGGTGTTCTATATAGAGTCTGATGCATCAAGAATAGGCATTAGTGCAGTCTTATACCAAAAAGACGAGGCAGGCAACAAGCACTACATTGCGTTCACTAGTCGAAAGTTAAAGAAACACGAGGAAAACTACTTTACGACAGAACTAGAAGCGTTAGCTTTTGTAACAGCTTTGCAAGCTTGGAAAAAAATGTTGCTGGGACACAAGGTTATCATTATTACAGATCACAAAGCACTTCAGTTTATGCTGCAAACTGACATGTCTAGTGATAGATTGACACGTTGGGCTTTGTTCACCCAACAGTTTAACGCCACTATCGTCCATCAGCCTGGGAAAGATAACTTACTGGCTGATGCTTTATCACGTAACCCTATCAAAAATGTGCAGATACATCATGTACAATTGGAGCAGCAAGATCAAGTGACCGTTAGGAGGTTAGCCCGAATCGGTGTGTCACAGAAGAGACACGCTCCAATCAGGAAAATGTACAGGTTCCTTAAGGGTTACATGGACAATACTGATGTTGACTATGCAGCTACACAGAGAGATTCACGACACTTTGTCTTGAGTGGAGACATCGTATGTAAGTATGCTGACTCTGCGCATACAAAGCTTCGAATAGTCGTGCCACCTAAACTTGTTGTCAATTTAGTGTGGGTAGCTCATCACGCAACTGGACATGCGGGTTTAGATAAAACTCTTGATACTCTTAAAGAGAGGTTTATTTGGACTAACATGCGTTCCAGCATTGCTAATGTCATTCGTTCATGTGATAAATGTCAAAGAGCAAAGTATGCTTCCGCTCTATTAAAAGGAAAACCTAAGGCGATGATTCCCTCTAAACCGAATGAACTCATGGCGACAGACATATTTGGTCCTTGTCCGAAGGGATATCAGGGTAATCAGTATCTGTTGGTTACCGTGGATGTCTTCTCAAAATTTGTAACAATGAGTCCCATGCAAAAAGCTAACACGAGGAACGTTGTAAGCAGACTGGAACATTCTGTATTTCCAAAAGCTGGTAAACCAGAATATCTACTTTCGGATCATGGAGCTCAGTTTACGTCCTTAGAATTTGCTGCAGATATGGAAAGGCTTGGTATTAAGCACATATTTTCAAGCGTGCGATATCCGGAATCGAATTCTTCGGAAAGATATATGGCTGAATTTTCGAAATTCTGTCGAATTTTCTGTCCAAATGATCATTCTGGTTGGGTGAGATTTGTACCCCTTATTGAGGAATGTCTAAATTCTACAGTGCAGGAGAGCACAGGAGAGGTGCCAATGAGACTTCATCTAGGAAGAAACCCAGAAAGGCCGTGGGATAATCTTTTTAACCACGTTCCTAGAGATCCCGACTTAGGAAGGCAGCAGAGAATAGACAGAGCGAAGGAACAACTCCAGAAAGCAGCACAAAAACGACTGAAAAGAGTAGCTGGAAAACGTTTTGGCGCTCCCTTAGAAATTGGAAATCTGGTATTATTACGCAGACCTGTCAAGGCTGACGTGGGTAAGAAAATCTATCCCAAGTTTGGAATAGTATTCATGGGTCCGTTCAGAATTACGAATGCTTATGGAAACAACTGTTATGAACTCTACGATGATGAGAATAATGTCGTTTATGGCAAGTTCAATGCTGGGAACTTGAAGAAATATTATCCAAGAGTAAGCCAATAATAATTCAATTTCGTGTTCAAGTGAATTGAGATATTTATAACACAGAGTTTAAAAACAATTTGCAACTGTTTTTAAAACGTGGTGAAGGGAGAATGCCCCCGTAATTTGAATTATATTGAGACCACGGTGGCTGTATTGGCATATGTGAGTAAAGTTATGGATGTCATAGTTATGACGTGGATATTCATGACGTAGGCACGGATGACGCAGATTTCATACAAGCAGGCTGATTGAGCTGAGATTCTTGGTGACGTCATGATTTTGTTCGAGAAAGATCATAGATTTACGACGCAGTCGCAGGAAACAAGGTATTGTGCTAAGGAAGAAGCTACGCTATTGGAGGAGAGACTCGAACCAATGAACGATAGTTTGGAAGGAAGACGGAGATTGCTGAAACTACGATATTTGATTACTTTTGGCATGCAGATTTGTGGAAATCTATTTTCAGTTATGGCATTGATTTGGAATTTTGAAGAAATTAATTTTGAGTTTTTGAAATTTGAAAACCCGTCAAGTATAGCCAAAGTTAAAACTTCCAGCAATGACGCAGCAACAGGCTATGGAAGGGATGGATACGCCCCTTAAGAAGTTGATAAAAGGTCGTGCACAGGAGAGAGGAGCTCTCAGATCTCATATGTCAGATCGCATATATATTTCTGGTGATATATAGTTATTTTCAAGTGATTCAGTGCAGCAAGTTGTCTTTAGCGTGGTTAAAGCCCGGCGCATCGAACGAACTCGGAGCAGTTCCATTTTACGCTGCTCGAAACTAGGTGAAGTTGAAACGCTCACATTAACGTTTCCACCAGTTAAGATATCAAGCGTTAACTTCAGCCTTTATTATAGTTCTATTGGGCAGTACAACATTTAGGTGTGTACAAGATTTGAACAATTTCACAGTTATACTTCGAAAGATATTGGAACTTTAAGGCTGCCAACAAAAGTGATTTTCTCGCCACATGAGAAACACGTTTAAAATTCCACATTATACATACACTACGGCTGACACGTGGAGTGCAACAGTGATATTGGAGAATACGTTTGGTATTACAACGATACATTCGACTATGGAACATTATAATCTTGCAGTGCTTTCAATGATTATAACAGTAGTTGAGATGGAAGGCTAAGGCTTTAATGCAATTGGGACATATATCGTTGGAGTAAAGTAACAGCATGGAACTTCGTTAATCGTCTTTCTACAAAAGCGAGCATGTAGTGAACATCCAACTACACTCATGCATCGTGAATCCATCGCTGAATTATACCAGATGGCAGTGGAAATATTTTCATACTCCACAACTATGAATATTTCTGCGGAAATAACTACAATAAACTTCATGGCGATTTCCTGCAAGAACTTCAGGGAACTTTCAAGAGAGGCCAGGGTTGTCCCGGCGCACAAAGAAGAGTTTTGCCAGAAGGATGTTTTTCGTATCCACGGAGCAGTGCAATTTCCGGAGAAGGAAGCAGTTCGATTCTCCGAGGACGCTGATTCCAAATTCGAGGACGGAGCACATCTTTACGCTGGTGAATTGGAACCAACAGCAGTTTTCTTTGAAAACTTTCCTCTAGAGCTTCAATCAACAGATAAGGTAGTCGTGAACGTTTCTTGTATTATTTGAGTCTTGTAGCGATATCTGAGCAACCATTTTCCCATATTTTCTGTCCTATCTTTTGCCCCATTTTCTTGATTGATATTTCTGTACTCAGTACACTTCGATGATTTATGCCTTTTTCTTCGATTTTTGAGACATTGCTATGTCATTGGCATAATTAATAATTTTGGATCAGTTGAGACTGATATTAGATTCTTTCAGTAATTTGCATATTTTTGTAGTCACGATTTGACTGTAAAGTTAACGATTTGCTATGGCAGATTTGAATTCAGACAGCGTGTCACTTTATTAAAGTAATTCTATTCAGTAAATTACTTTGACCAATTTTCTGTCATCCTCAAGAAAGAAGAATGATTAAATGATTTTAGAGCGTTAAAATCTATTACGATATCGACGATCTTTGAAATACTAGTCGTCTTATGAACATGATTGCAACATAGACATTTATCATTGCATTATAGACAATTTTATGAAATATGAACTTTTATTTCGATTTATTGAATACACTATAGTAATGAACATTTGATAGGAGTTTTTCTTAATTATAGATTGGAACAATAATGTTTGCATTCCACAATCTAATTGTATTCTATTCGACTATTTTGCAGTTTAGATGAACTTTGTTTGAAGATAGTATTTTTATACTGCGTTACTTTGAAGATGTTAATATCAATTTTGATAGACCAGGCAGGAGTGTCTAATCGTATTTGCTATTAAATTTATTTGTGATTGGCAAATTTTTACTTCATATCGATTCATGAATGAAACCCACAAAGGTTAAATAATAACAGTCATTATTACAATTGATGAATATAAGAATTTTTAAAGAGGAACAATGGATGTATAATCGTTAGTTCAGTGGACGTGTAAAAGTCGCTGTTGAATAATGCCCTTGAATTATGAAGGAGGTTCCCACAATAATTAATGAAGTTGATGAATTAATAAGTGGAGGTTTTTGTGTGTAGTTTGGAAGATTTTTATGCCATATATATGAAGATATATGATGAATTTTGGGCCAATTGTTGTGTAATTTTGTGCGTTATAAGCGAAGTATTTTCCCGCTGATTGTATTGTTCTTGTTCTTTGAAAGATTATTCATATGAAGATACTGTTAAAATTAACAAGAGTGTTAAATAATTTGAGAGGAAGATTTTGAATGGAGGTTACCGTCACAAATATTAATAATTATTATTAAACCTTATTAAACCTGAATTTGACAGTTAAATATAACTAACCTTCATTGGTCGATTATATCACCACGATTTGAGTAATTATCAACCGGATAAACGTGTGGTTTAATGTATTCCTTGTATAAATAATATAAACAATTAATATTGTAAAATAATTTTGTAAATATCTTTGATAATAATTTGAAATGATAGTGATTAATAGAGGCGTGTATAAAACTTTCAATTGTCATTTGACATTGTTATAAACAATTTATTATTGTTATAAATAATTAATTAACATTTAGAGTTTTGTTTTTATACTCTAAACAACGCTAATTAAGCAAGTGGTTTAAACAATTAATCATGATTTGGGATTATTGGAGGAATCCACTGGTGTTTGAATGAAGCATGTAAGACATTTGCGTGATAATATTTCAGTTGAGATGTGAACATTTACGTGTTTGAAAAAGGAGAGCCAAGCTCTGAGGTAACACGCTTATGCTAGGGTAGAACGAACGGGAGTCCACTTTGACGATACAGGTGCATTGCAGCTGGCCCGGACAACTGTGTTACAGAGGCCAAGGACGTTCCATAATAGCCTTGTGGCTATAAATAAAATGTGAAGTATATAAACACGCAAAACAATTGATATATGTGTCTCATCCCAAATCCCGTTTCCATTCCCAGTGCATTATTATTTTACGTTGCTATGAGCTTGAGAAAGCTGAAACATTATATGTAGAGAATACAGGTCCTACAGGAGGACATGGTTATGTGGTCGATGGCTTCTGATTGCCACGTTGACTTTTTTTTTTTTTTTTGTTAAAATCATTCTTTATGTGAAATAAATTATTGTGCAGTTTAAAGTTTCTCGTCTTCGTTCTGGTTCATTTTAAAATATCATGGTGGAGGTTATTGTGTGGGCATACTTTTAAGTGATCCAGTTGACAACCCAGTCCCCGAGATAAATTTAAGAGGTAAGTAAAGGTAAGTATGAACCCCCGTATATTTTGGTGTGTTCCACAATAATTTTCTTGTTAACTATTGTGCTCTAATCTCGATAGTATCTGTCAGTGCCATTTTCATTGATGTAGCTGTGCCGGTGCGTTTGATTATTGGCAATCCGATTGAGGGGGCGGATATCTGACAGCCTACTATTAGGATGTCGGGTACAGTACCATCCCGGCATTTGCCCGAAGACGAAGTGGGAAACCACGGAAAACCACTTCGAGGATGGCTGAGGTGGGAATCGAACCCCCTCTACTCATTTGGACAACCCGAGGCTGAGTAGACCCCGTTCCAGTCCTCATACCACTTTCCAAATTTCGTGGCAGAGCCGGGAATCGAACCCAGGACCTCCGGGGCGGCAGCTAACCATGCTGACCGCTACGCTACGGAGGCGACTCATTTGTACCATACGAAATAATAATAATTTTTGAAAGGTTGCAAAAATTTACAACACGCATGTCATACGATGTTGGCATGTGAAAGAGCCCATTTGAATTCAGTAGGCCGTGTTTACAATGCCAAAATTAATCTCGGGAGTTTCCGCCAACACAAAGTTCCTCACTTCTCTACTAGAAATCGCTATAGTGTTCAAGGAGCTTAGATATCTAACCTCCTTGACTTTCATAGTGCTTCAAACAACAACGAAATTCGACATGCAAGCTACCCTCTGGGTGGATAATAACACAAGCTTGCACCTGGCACTCGAGGCCATACGATATTATTATTATTATTATTATTATTATTATTATTATTATTATTATTATTACCGTCATGTTTTGGGTATGCCTCCATGGCTTAGACGGAAGCACGCCGGCCACTCACCTCTGGGTCCGTGGTTCAAATCCCGGTCACTCCATGTGAGATCTGTTCTGGACTAAACGGAGGCAGACTGTTTTTTCTCCGGTTACTCTGGTTTTCCCTGTTAAAATTTCATGGGCCTCGGCAGCCGGCACAGTTGAAATCCTCGCCGCTAGATGGGGGCTTCGTTCATTCCACTCCTGACCCGGTCGGAGACTGGAAGCAAGCTGTGGATTTCATTCACCGTCATGTTTTGACGGGTATCAACTAGTAGACTACATTATTAAGATGTTGTCGGTCCTTGGAGGTTTAGTGTTGGAGGACTGTAGCCGTTCATAACTTTTTATGTAGGCCTAACTATTTTCAGGTTGTATCACATTTCCCAATAATTGGCATTGTACTCGTGTTTACGACTGGTACTTTCAATCGATTATTTTGAGTTCTCGAATAATCGATTAATTGAATCAGAAAAAACGATTAATCTATTGTGCGTTTAGTTGATTTATTTGATTGGTCGTTTTATCAGTTGGTCGAATAATTGATTAATTGTATTGTCGATTAATCACTGTACATCGCTCTTTTCCCTACGCTCTCACAAAAACGAAACAGACATTTAATGAATGTATTATAAATAATTTTAAATAATGTAATTTCTTTGTGAAAACTAGGCTAAAACAAAGTAAAACAAAAATGTTCCTGTCCTATATTGTAAACATTAAGTTAAACAAGAATTCAAAATCTTTGCTGAAAACTCTTCGTTTTTCTTTTTCGATACCCTTCCCAATTCGATTGATGACTGTCCTTCCACTGCCACTTACACTTTTTTGGTTATTGGTGATATAAGCAAGGAAGGACACTTTTATAAATTTCTATACATTATTCCGAAAACAAGTGTAACTCAACTTAAGCGATGATCTACCATTTAAACTTATTTTCTTATCTCGTGTCCAGTAATCAATTAATCGATTCTTCTGTTAGCCAATTAATCTATTATACGGTTAATCGAATAAACGGTCAATCGATTATTCTATTAATCATTTTCGATTAATTTCAAATTATTCCATTAATCTATTTCTCGTGTTGACCGACTGAAGAGTTGCAATATAAAGTATGATGCTAGTCATTAGAGTTGTCACCACGGGTGAAGATGACAAAATGGATGATAACAAGACGTTCCGTGAAGAACTACAGAGCCTACATTTCTTAAAATTTGAAATTCGTGTCAATGATTAATCTATATGGACCTATCTAGAATAATGACGAAATTACGTTGGTAATATCGAAATTTCTATTTTTGATGTGTGACATCTTTCCGCTCGGTTGCTGGATAGTTTTGTGGGAGTGATTTTGAAAATTTGGGGACGGAAGCGAATCGGGCGGAAGTGGATCGAACGGAAGTGGATCGGACGGAAGTGAAGCGCACTGTCAGAAAAATGGGATGGAAGTGAATCGGGCGGAAGTGAATCGGACGGAAGTGGATTGGACGGAAGTGAAGAAGCACTGCCAGCTGGATGTACAATTGAAAATGTGTGTATTGGAAACAAGGCAGTGTGTGCTGTGTAGCGCGAGAATGTCATGGCAATACAGTAGGCAGTGCATTTAGCAGGCACTGGTTTGACGAGCACAGTGGCAAATGTTTCACCGACTTTCATTTGTCATTGAGCAGTTTATGAAGCTTCACGTTCAAGGTTGAATATCACATGGGGTAGGACAAAGGCGACAATTGACATTTAAGTAAGCGGCATTATTGTCAAGCTGTGGGTGAGTAGTCAAATATTAAATGCATAACAGAATGTTGTTATATGAGTGGAATAAATGCTGTATTTTCATTATATCTGAGACTAGGTCATTTCATGATTGAAGGAAGCCATGTTTTGATTGTTTACGACGAACTGTATGAGAGCCCTTTTGAATAATGAATGTTATAGTTACTGAGGAATGTGCTCACAGTATTTGAGAGTACTGTCGACGTTGTGTGTCACTTTGTTATTATGAATTCAAGTCAACCCCCCGTCCCCCTGGCACTATCCAGCCCATGACGGGCTAAGGCCGATCAAGCGACCGCTGCCCAGCCATTTGGCCTGCAGATATTGGGGTGACGCGTGATCAGCGCGTCGGGTCCCCTCGGCCATTAATCTTGTTATTCGTGATCGGGGCGCTGTTTCACTGTCAGACAGCTACTCAATTGTACTCACGAGGCTGAGTGCACCCCGTCCCAACCCTCACGCCAGTTTTTAAAATCCCAGATGGAGCCGGGGATCGAACCCGGGGCCTCAGGGTGAGAGGCAGGCGCGCTACCCCAAAAGGAAGGAAGGAAGCTTGTAGTTTTGCGTGTCCGTTAATCTTACGATCATAATCCAAGGTACCTCCCTTTTACGTGGAATGCGAACCACAGGACATGGCATTTCAATTCGAAAATCTCACATGTATTGACCGGGAATCAAACCCTGTTTACCTTTGTGAGAGACTAATAGCTTGACCGCTGCGCCACAAATGTGACAGTAGCATATCTCCAATTCAATCTATACATTCATCATAGTACCAATATGAAAATAGAGTGTAAATTAACATTTTAAGAATGTCCAAGCTGTGTAGTATACGAGTAGGATAACATGTCAGATATTACACATCATATGCGACTACTGTAAGACTCGTATCTTTTTTTAAAGTCAATTTTACCCTCCAGGTTGGTGGTTCCCACGGACTCAGCGAGGAAACTCATCACTACCGCCCTTCCAGGCAGTTTCCTAGAGCTGGGAACACCTGGTCGAATTGGATACAACTGAGGAGATGCGATCAGCACTTCGCCCAGGTGGCCTCACCTGCAAAGCGAACAGGGGCCTCATGAGGGATGGGACGGGAAGGGGAGATTGGGATGGATAGGCATGGAAGAGGGATGGAGGCGGCCGTGGCCTTACAACAGGTACTGCCCCCGAAAAAAGAATTATTTGGGACTAAATTGAGATTATTTTTGTAGCCCTTGATATAATTTAATATGGCAATATGAATCCTGGAACTTGACACAAACGAGTCGTGTTAGTGTGTTGAGCAAGAAGGGAGATCCCATCACGTGACTTGGAGAGGGGACTGCAAGCAACAGGTTTCTTATTCCTGCAGACTTCGAAGAGTGAACATCACTGATCTCTATACATGGATGGCTGGTAGCTAAGGCAGCAGTAAGCCGAATAGACGATGACAGGTATAGCAAGATGGCAGCGAGTGCATGGTGCAATATTGCGAATCCGGCTCTGTGTTTGGTTACTGGTAGTTTGATGTTATACATGTATTTATACTGGCAGTAAATATTTAGTGTTTCTTGTAGTTGTAAAATGGGCTGAATTTGGTTATTTAAAGCGTAAAATCTTAGTTTTAAGTACCGGTTTGGTGACCCATCATCCCAGGAAAGCCGGTAATACCTTTACTTCTCAGACAGATAGGTCACTTAGCTGTAATTTGGAAGTTATTGTGAAGTTATAAGTATACATATGCGGTGGTGCTGAAGCAGACGTGATCGGGCTAGGCTATTGCGTGTTTAAATTTGATCCCATTTCAGGGTTTTTCGGTTCTGGGTGCTAATAGTTCGCTTAATAGTTGTAAAACGGTGGGGAGAGTATATTTTGAGTAGGTTTTTAATTGTGTTAAGTTTTATGTGGAGCTGAGGAGTGAAATTGGTTTGGCTTAAAGTGCATTTTTGGCTTCGATCTACTTCCCGTTATTATTAAGTTTATTGTGCTGCTAGCGTGATTAAAAGCTGTAGTATTTGATGTAGAGTGCTGGGATTACTTGGGGGAAGTGTTGGTTATTTCATGGAAACAGGAATTCATTACCAAACACCGATTACGATATGTCGAATCTAGGCGTGTATAGTGAGCTACGTTTATAGGTACATCACTTGAAGAATGAATAATTTCGTGGCATATATACGCGTATGCCGTATATACAATTTACAAGAATGTTTCCAGAAATTGTTCTTCACTCGTTACTCTGTTACTGATCGCTAATTGCGTGTACTCAGCCCCTAAGTTGATATTTGTCAGCCGTTATTATACATTCATTTTTATTGATATTCCGGATATTTACTGACCTCGGAATGACGTGTCAGTGATCCCAATGCCCTTATGCTATGAGTGAACATATCTCTATATTTTTATTTGCTCCAAAGCACCATTAATTACGATTTAAAATTGACTTGATTATCATTGCTTCCCCATAAGGAGAGCCCGAGAATGGGTACGCCGACATGGCGAACCGCGCGCTCAACCTTGCGTACTTTCTCGTGCAGCGGAGAGCTGCCATCAGCGATCCATGTATAGAGATCAGTGGTGAACATGCATAGTCCTGGAGAGTCGAGTTCCCGAATGTAATAGCCGAGTGCGGAGTTTTAACCACTCGTGGAGACAGCGCCGTTGCAGGGTAGATAGTGGCGATCGCCCGTGCTTACGAATTGAGTGAAGTTATGAAGAGACTTAACATTGCAATTACTAAGTATTCTTTGAGAATATATCAAAGTAAATTAATACAGTATATAGCTCCCAACGCATAGTATCATTATATAAAATTTCAACGTCACAGAGAGAAGACTTTAGCGGATATTGACTATTTAGTAGTGCAAAAGAAAAGTGACGGACTCAGAAGCTGAAAAGCATTTTAGTTTCAACGAGATTGCAGCGAACACAGGTTCACTATACGAAGTCCATGTTTGTAACAGTGTGATTGACTTTAACATTGAAGCAGTACAGTATATTATTACGACATAACTATGACTGCTAATATTCATCAAGAAGAAGTGTTATTTGACATTTATAATATGTTTGAGATGATGAACTAAAGACTTTTATGCGCAAGGGATATGTTTGAAACAGAGTATTAGATACAATATGGAGCCTCGTTAACAAGATTACTTCTGGATGTCTACGAATCAAGTATAGATGAACTGATATGTACAACTCCATCTCGTGCATTAACGTAACTTCATGGACTTGAACTTAACATCTCCGAGCTACATAAATATTTCATAGACCATCTTTATGAATATTTCTAACAACGATTGTGGTCCAGCACGTCCTTTACAAATTTTAATGTATCCATGAAGCTGAACCAACAACATTGCTCGATAATGGCATGGAAACTCTATCAACGACGGACAATGAAGGTTCGTCATAAGAAAAGTCAAGATGCCAGGGTGGACCCGGCAACAATGAAGGTCTATGAACGAGAGGTTGCAGTTCGATTCCAGGCGGAGATTGGTGTTTGCCGGAGGGGAAATTCCTTCCTTCTCCGAGGTCGATGGTTCAAGGAAGCGGACTGGGGTCCAACTTAGTTTCTTGGAAAGAGGAAACACCTAAGTATTTTCCAAATACTTAACCAGATCTTCGAGAGTCTTCTGTCAAGGTGTAAGTGTACATTATTATGAAGTTAAAGCTTTTTAGTGACATTCAGAGCAACCTTTTCTCCATATTTCGATATATATTTGTACTTCATGTTTGTAACAATATTTTATTCCACAAGACCATGTGAGGTGATCGTCTTTCGTCATTTTCACCTATTAATTCTACGATTCATTTTCTGAACTGAGATGTCAATTTGTTTAATGAATTAGTTTTCCATTTCTTTATTTTAGATCAGTAACTTTAACTTTCGACGTTTTTCGATTCATTTTGAATAGAGGATTCAGACAGTTTGTCTTGGAAGCCAATTAAATTCCTTTTAGTAATTTAATTTGGGCATCTTAATTGTAATGAAGAAACGTCAAGTACAGAAGAAACCACAAGTGATATATTGGTATAATATCACAATTACTATGAACTATACGCCGATCTGACAAGAAATATTCGTCATGATTATGATAGGAAGTCATATACTCATAGGCATTCTTTGTATAGAATGGAAACACATTCCGGAATTGACAATCCTTATTTTACTAGAGAAAGCTAAGATCTTTCGTCAATTTAATCTTTATAAGAGATATATATTCTTGGAAGATACTTTCATCCGACGTTAGGGAAGTCAAAGCTAGTCTATCCCAGTCGCGATTGATTTTATTGGACACTTAAATAACATTTGTGGTTATTTGTACACAATATGTAATCTCACCTTACATTGTGGACGTAACATTGCAAGACGTGTAATTTTGAAGCCAGATAAGTACGGTGGAATATAATTATATTTTTATTAAATGTATATGTAACAGTTTAGTCGACAGCCAAGTAACATTTTAGAGTAAACCCATGGTGGTCATCCACAATAGGTCTAAGGTCGTCTTTAAGAATGAAGGTAACATTTAGGAACAAAAGTAGCTGTTCAGGATGCTAGCTGTTGATTGTTGCAACGCTGAGGAAAGTGCCAATAATGTAATTGCAAGTTTAATAGAAGAGGTGTTGGTAACAATTATTTTGAGGAATAGAATTATTCAAAAGATAGTAGAGGAGAGTTTATTACCGTATACAGAGGTATATGAGGCTACGTACAGAAATGTTTGCGTAAATGCGAGGCAGTTTCCGCATTAAGAGAAGTTATTGCAGTGTAGTACTGTTTTTGGTAAGAACATGGCATTATAATAATGGAGTCGAGTTGTTAAGAACTCTTATGTGTGAATTTACGACTTAGAAGTGGAGGCAAGGGCGTATGTGCGGGATAGGAATGGAAAAAATGTTTGTCAACTTCTGTTTACTAATACTGTTAACTAACTTTTTTATTAAACACGGATCTGCGTAAATACGTGTGTTTGATCTTTGTTGATTGAATACATCAGACTGATAACGACTACAAACCTAAATATGACATGGTGGTGTATTATTTCATGAAACAGACGGAGATCTCTATATGAGTATCACATTTAAATATGTAGAAATATAAACTTTGTACTAGAGATAAGGCTCAGGGATATAACGAGTTATTACCGCGATAAGAGTAAACGTGACCGATAACGAGTGTAGATACTGTAAATAAATTTTCATACTTATTTTATTAAGGGCATAATTTGATAGTAATTATTTGACCGTATGTTTTTAAAATGTATTGTATTTGAGGGTAAATATATTTGGAACGAATGTTTTATCATGTTAAGTGTGAATGAGACAACTTCATCAGTCATGAATGATGCAAGGGAATGCATGGAACTGTATGTTAAAGTTTGAAGATATTTGAGAAAAGGATGACTGTTTAATAGAAAGATTTGTTAAGAGTGAATGATACAATTTGAGACATGTAACTTGGAGTGCAGTGACGCATTCGCTGAATGCAGACCAGCGATGTGGACTGGCCGGTTGCAAGGGAAGGCAGGCAGCTCCGTTAAAAATTCAAGGCCAGAGCATTATATAACAGGGAGATAATATAAGCTGTTACATTGATGAATGAAAGCTGAATGAAAGCGTGTCGATACAGGGCACGAGTATGCAGGTGTGTTGCGTACTTTTGACGTGATCAGGAATGTTAATCCTTTCTATAGGAATGCTAAACAAGCAAGAAATTAACGCAAATTGTTTTATTATTTATGATTGGCGGAGGCCAGTAAAAATGTAATTCATGTGTTACTGGAGACATAGTAACTTCAGTAGCGTGTGTGTTGAGAGGGATGAGTGTGTATAAATTTATTAATTCATTTATTAAGATAGGGAATTTTTATTTGTTTAGTTTTTAGTTTACAATTGTTAATAAACTTAGTTAGTTCGTTTTCTACGTCGTGTTTCGAGTGACTTATCTAATATATAAAAGTGAAAGTCTGTATGTATGTATGTATGTATGTATGTATGTATATATGTTGGTTCCGTATACAAATCTACACCGTTCCACCAATCTCAACCATATTTTGCATACATATAGTTTAGGACCCAGAAGGAACCGCTGGCTACATGAATTTTCGATAGTCTTTCTCATTCTTCTGATTTCGGCCCTTTTTCACTCAAAAACAGGCTAATCAAATCATAAAATATACTCATGAAGGAATGACAAGGCAGATAGTTTCCATGGCAACATAGCTCAAGTCGAGACACGGCCGTCTGGATGCCAATTGCGCTCTGCACTACCGGTATAGAAAATGAGGATCTTTACTTGAAATCCCGTTAGTTACTCAACTGCTCACACAGCACTGTCAACCGAGTATAGCATAACAAAGACTTGACACTATCTACTAGATATTTGTCAAATACCACTCACTCACTCACTCACTCACTCACACATTCATCACGAAATCTCAGAACCCACCCAACGGATTGGAATGAAATTTGGTATGCAGCTTACTCAAGGGCCGCAAACGCCCACTAAGAAAGGATTTTTGGATATTCAGGTTCTAAAGGGGTGTTAAGGGGGTAGACCTGCATTTCATCGAATAGCAATATCTCCCGATTGGTTTCACTGGGGGATGTGATACTCGGCATATAAACTCATCATTAAAAATAAGAAGACATGTGTCTGAGGGTTTTTCGATGTGGTGTATATTATGAGGTGAAAGGGGTGAAAAGTGGGGGTTGAAAGATTCCTAACGGAGCCTGTATCTCATAAACGACATAGGCGAGGAGTTTGAAACTCAGCGGGAAAAAATCAGCATAAAAAATAAGTAAATAGGTGTTTGACCGGTTTTTTTTTTCATAAATCCAATTTAAGGGGCCTATGGCGAGGGGTGAAATTCTGTGTAAAAAAAACAGGAAAGAAAGTGTCCTAACCGATTGACTCACTCGCTCTTCAAACTCAGGGGGAAAAACTGCTTAAAAATAAGTATAACTTATATGTGTTCGTCAGTTTTTTTGATAAACCAAATTAAGGGGTTCATCGGGAGGGGTGAAATTCTGAAGAAAAAAATTGAAAGAAAATGTCCTGACTCACTCACCCACTCATCATCGCCCAGCCAAAAATATTGAAGTTGGAAACATGTCATTTTCGGGATATGTTCGTTGTATGTCAAAACCATACACTAAGGGAGGATTTTTGAATATTCAGGCTCTAAAGGGGTCTTAAGGGGGTTAAACCTGCATTTTATTGAATAACAATATCTCACGAGTGGTTTCATTTGTGGATGTGATACTCGGCATATAAACTAATCATTAAAAATAAGCAGACATGTGTCTAAGGGTTTTTCGATGTGGTGTATTATTATGAGGTGAAAGGGGTGAAAATTGGGGGTTGAAGGATTCCTAACGAAGCGTGTAGGCCTATCTCCTAAACGACATAGGCGAGAAATTTGAAACTCGGCGAAAAAAAATCAGCTTAAAAAATAAGTAAGTCGGTGTTCCACCGTTTTTTCATAAATTAATTTAAGGAGCCAATGGGGCGGGGTGAAATTCTGGGGGAGGGAAAGGAGAGAAAGTGTCCTAACTGACTGACTAACTCACTCACTCATCAAACTCAGGGGGAAAAGACAGCTTAAAAATAAGTTAATAGGTGTTCAAGCGTTTTTTCATCAATCCAATTTAAGGGGCCCATGGGGAGGGGTGATATTCTGGTAAAAATAATTGAAAGAAAATGTCCTGTCTGACTCACTCACTCGTCACGCCCAGCGAAAACTATTAAAGTTAGAAACATGAAATTTTGGGAATATGTTCGCTGTATATCGAAAACGTCAACTAATGAATGTTTTTTGTTATTCGGGTTTTAAAGAGGTGTTAAGGGGGTAAACGTGCATTTCATTGAATAACGATATCTCATGAGTTGTTTCTTTGGGGATGTGATATTCGGTATATAAGCTAATCATTAAAAGAATCAGACATATGTCTAAGGGTTTATCGATGAGGTGTATATTACGAGGTGAAAGGGATTCTTAACGGAGCGTGTATCTCTTAAACGACATAGGCGAGAAGTTTGAAATTCGGCGGGGAAAAACAGCTTAAAATATAAGTAAATAGGTGTTCGACCGTTTTCTCATAAATCCAATTTAAGGGGCCCTTGGAGAGAGGTGAAATTCTGGGGGAAAAACAGGAAAGAAAGTGTCCTAACTCACTCACTCATCAAACTCAGGGGGGAAGAACAGCTCAAAAATAAGTAAATAGGTGTTCGACCGTTTTTTTTTTCATAAATCCAATTTAAGGGGTTCATGAGAGGGGTGAAATTCTGAAAAATAATTGAAAGAAAATGTCCTGACTTACTCACTCATCATCCCCCAGCCAAAATTATTGAAGTTAGAAACATGACATTAAGGGGCTATGTTCGTTGTATGTTGAAAACGTCCACTAAGGAAGGAATTTTGGATATTCAGGTTCTAAAGGGGTGTTAAGGGGGTAGACTTGCATTTAATAGAATAACAATATCTCCCGAATGATTTCCTTTGGGATGGGATACTAGGCATATAAAATCATCATTAAGAAGACACATGTCTGAGGGTTTTTCGATGTGGTGTATATTATGAGGTGTATGTGTGAAAAGTGAGTGTTGAAGGATTCTTAACGGAGCAAGTATCTCTTAAAAGACAGAGGGAAAAAGTAAGAATCTCAGGGAGAAAAATCAGATTGAAAAAGTAGTAGATAGGTGTTCGATCGTTTTTTCATAATCCAATTTAAGGGGCTCATGGAGAGGGATGAAATTCTGGGGAAAGAAGTTCACTAAGGAAGGATTTTTGGATATTCACTCATCATCCCCCAGCAAACCTATTGCAGTTAGAAAATTGAAATTTTGGGGATATGTTCGTTGTTTGTCGAAAAAGTCCACTAAGGATGGATTTTTGGATATTCATGTTCTGAAGGGGTGTTAAGGGGGTTAAACTTGCATTTCATTGAATAACAATATCTCACGAGTTGTTTCATATGGGGATGTGATATTCGGCATACAAACTAATCATTTAAAATACGCAGACATATGTCTAAGGGTTTATCGATATGGTGTATATTATGAGGTGAAAGGGGCGAAAATTGGGGGTTGAAGGATTCTTAACGGAGCGTGTACTGTATCTCTTATTCAACATAGGCGATAAGTTTGAAATTCAGCGGAAAAAGCAGCTTGAAAATAAGTAAATAGGTGTTCGACCATTTCTTCATAAATCCAATTTAAGGGGCCCATGGGGAGGAGTGAAATTCGGGGGGGGGGGGGGTGAACAGGAAAGAAGGTGTCCTAACTGATTGACTTACTTACTCACTTATCAAACTCAGGGGGAAAACAGCTTTAAATAAGTAAATAGGTGTTCGACCGTTTTTTTTTCATAAATCCAATTTAAGGGGTTCTTGGGGAGGGGGTGAAATTCTCAAATATTAATGAAAGAAAATGTCCTGACTGACTCACTCACTCATCATCGCCCAGCAAAAATTATTGAAGTTAGAAACATGAAATTTTGGGGATAAGTTCGTGGTATGTCGAAAACGTCCACTAAGGAAAGAGTTTTGGATATTCAGGTTCTAATGAGGTGTTAAGGGGGTAAACGTGCATTTCATTGAATAACAATATCTCATGAGTGGTTTCATTTGGGGATGTGGTACTTGGCATATATACTAATCATTTAAAATAAGCTGACACATGTCTAATGGTTTTTCGATGTGGTGTATATTATGAGGTGAAAGGGATGAAAAGTGGGGGTTGAAAGATTCCGAACGGAGCGTGTATCTCTTAAACGACATAGACGAGGAGTTTGATTTTCTCCGAGTTCCAATCACCTTAAAAATTAATAAATGAATAAATAATTTAAATAAGTAGATGTTCGACCGTTTTTTTTTTCATAAATCCAATTTAAGGGGCATATGGGGAGGGGTGAAATTCTGGAATAAAAACGTCCACTAAGGAAGGATTTTTGGATGTTCACTCTCATCGACCAATCAAAACTATTGAAGTTAGAAGAAGGGGATATGTTTGTTGTGTGTCGAAAATGTCTACTAAGGAGGGATTTTTGGATATTCAGGTTCTAAAGGGGTGTTAACGGAATTAAACCTGCATGTCATTGAATAACAATATGACACGACTATGACGCGAGCGAAGCGAGGCTAAAAATGAGATGGTGTGTGTCTGTGTATTACTCAATCACGCAAGAACCACTGGTCCGACTTACATGAATTTTACATGAAAGTAGCTGATTTAACTGGTTAACATATAGGCTACTTTTGATTTCAATACTTTGCACTATGGCGACCATTTTAGTGACGTCACTACACCCTTTGGTTTCAAACTTTCATATTTCCATTTCAAATAAAAAGTGAACGCTAAGAAATAGCAAACTTTTGATGGCATATACGAGGTTTAAAATTACATTTTCTGTCCGAAAGGTATCTCCAACGGTTAGCGAGTAAAACCTAAATTTGTGCTATAAAACACGGTCAACGCCGAACGGTGTAGTTGGACAAAATGTTCCATCCTTAATCTCCCTCTGCGCAGCACCTCGCCTATCCCCTGTTTTAACTGTCACTTTCACATTTTAATTTATTTATGACGCGTAGCGAAGCACGGGTACTTCAGCTAGTTTTAGATATAGATGAAATGATATTATGGAGCCCCATTTCAGGTTTGGAGCTGATTCCCCTTAATAAAACCCCGAGATTTAAGGTATGTGTTCACTTAAGCCCAGTGTATTTAGTTCATAATGTCATTGTAGACTACTGTGTATGTTTCCAAAGACCTTGTTGGAGCAATTTTTGATGGTATATTTGGCCGGATGCCTTCAGAATTTTGCAATCGAGCTTTGCTGTGTATTTCCGGCAGGCATCTTCTGGATATTTACGGGTACAGTACCATCCCAGCTTGCCACGGTGGGTGAGTGGATAGCGTGTCTGTCAACTAACCCCAAGATTGCAGGTTCGCTCCTGGCCGTGGAAAGTGATTTTTGAAAGTCGGCAAAAACACGATGCGCATGTCATACGATGTTGGCATGTCAAAGAACCCATTTGAATTCAGTAGGCCGAGTTCATAATGACAAAATTAATCTCGGGGGTTTCCGCCAACACAAAGTTCCTCATGTCTCTACTAGAATGCGCTATAGTGTTCAAGGAGCTTAGATATCTAACATCTATCATCCTTGACTTTCATAGTAAAGGAACAACGAAATTCGACATGCAATCTACCCTCTGGGTGTCAAATAACAAAGCTTGCACCCGGCACTCGAGGCCATACGATATTATTATTATTATTATTATTATTATTATTATTATTATTACAGTACTGAAACAGTATTTTGCATTTAGTTTGAAATAGGTTAAGTTGGCAATAACACTTATGGCATTCCTGCGGCATTCTTTAAAATGCAAGTGCGCATTGAGACTAATGCTGGGTTAGGAGCGGCCAGAAACCCGCCTTACCAGGGGATGAACATGTGTGAGACCTCTGTAATAGATGTATTGACTACAAAATGGAGGCAGCACTACAGTCGTTCAGATGTACACTGTTGTATGGTAATACACACTTTGCAGTATGAAACAAAGATAGGGAAACGCACTGTATTGACAAAGGAAGATACTTGAGAACATTTAAATGAGTATAAATACACGCAATGACATATCATGTGATTATCGAACTAGGCAGTGTCTATATCGATTGTCAACATCGATAAGAGAACGAGGTGCATTTTGGATCAACTTGAGACAGTCTGGAATTAGAGACCGGGTGAACGGGACATTGAGAATACAATCTACAGCTGTGGAGGGGTAGATCTCTCCAGTTTGAGCATAGTGCGTGCGTTTCCAAGAAAACATGTACTTAAGCAGCGCGGAGTCGAACCTACGCAGGGGAGATGCAGTACGAACGCGATACAATTGTTCGTCTGAACTTGTTACAGTTCTAGATAGTGATAATCTTCAGTTTGAACACGGTGAACTTGCTTCCATTTAGTATAGCCACTTCACAAGCCATTAGCATACAATTCTATTCTACATTGCAGTACAAACTAGACAGTATAAACCATGACTATGGTTAATGAATTGAGAGAAGAGAGATATTGCTACACTATGAGAGTGTCGATTATGGGCTGAATATAGACAAGGAATGTGACACAATAGCAGCATTGACCACGCAGAGTGATTGCTAGAACCAAATATGAACATATACAGCAGAAAAATGTATAGAAGGAGATTGAAGATACTCTGAAAGTTCGAACGACAATTCGTACTGCTACATAATGGAATTACTATGGCATGTTACGTTGTACCCGATACCTATTTTAGGCTATCGGCTACGCCAGCAGACATTAAGCTGTAGTTGAGGTTTTGGAAAGGATTAAGAAAAGATAGCGCACCGATCGCGTCAAGAAGAATGCCAAGATGACGTAGGAGGTCAAGAATCAAGGAGGCATTGAAATCTGTGAGAAGATAGAATTATGAATGGAGATGTGAAGCTTTATTGAAACATATATGGAATTATAGCAATTTAAACAACTTAGAAGAGGATATATAACATGCATTATATGTGGAAATGATTTTATGGAAATAAGTTATTTTATAACAGAACAGCCGAGAGGATTCGGGTTCGAGACTATGTTCATGACGTAAGAGCACAGTGGTGGGAGAACAAGCCACGTGCCGCGCGGAGCACATAAGCCGAAACACAGCGCTAGCAAGCCAGTTGAGCCCAGGAAGACGGGCAGTTCAGAGCAGCTCTATAGCACAGCGAGACGGACATTGAAGGTCACGCAACGTACGGAAACCGTCACGGCATAAGTGTAGGCGACATTTCTCGCATCGCCGAGCAGCCAAGGCCGAGGGGGTCGTTGATCCAGGCGGGCTGGCCGAGGAGACAATTGTAGACAGCCGGGGTATTTCAAAATCACACTGCTCGTATTTGAAGACTTTATTTCAAGCTTCATTTCGACGCTGTTCAAACACAGGCTTTTACGAATAACCTTATAACCATGCTGTTATATAACACATTCAAAGCGACTTTTACCATTCCAAGTAAACTGAATGTTTAGCATAGGCTCTGATGAACATTATATCGTGCATTTATAAGATTTATATCTTATACAATTTTCATGAGTTACCTATTACGAACAGATACAGGGTGTATCGTAATCTTGAGCTCTATCAAGTAAAATTTTATTTTACTCAAGTGGAACTTTGCAGTAAGTTGAGATTGGACTTACAATACTCAAACTCAACATTTAAAGGAACAGTGGCGTATATTAGAAGAGGAGTAAGGGGGTCCGCTGTTTCCATGAACTTTTCGAGAAGGAGTTGGACAATATCCGCTATGGGTAATCCGAGGTTCAACATGACCGAGTAAACGTGAATAGAGACAAGATGGCACCACAGAGCGATGGATTCGATTCCTGACGAGAGGAGTCCACCAGCTGATTCGCTTGGAATTTCGAAGGAAATCGTCATTTCATGGATGAAATGATATTCACGCCGATCTTACGAGAAATTCTTTATGTAGGGAAAATCGACGATCTTGGAAATTATATTACAACTGATAATGAAAGGTATTGTAAGAGTTCTAACTACCTGATACGATTATTTTCATGAATACTGGGCACACATGTATATTTTTCTAATAGGAGTGATATGATTATTAAGACATGGTTTGAATTTATATACTTCGAATTTGCTAGAATATGGAGTGACCATATGATATGGCAGGCATCATTATACGAAATTCTCACCGTTGTTTGGCTTTATTAAGCAGATGTTTGGTCTTTTAGACATTTTTCCAGCTAGGATATTTTTCATGAATAGTTTTTTTTGTGTAACGAGTATTTCGAACTCGTGATCTGCAATTGATTATCTAAAATTACTTCGTCAGTTCATTGCATACTAGCGAGTGTGTATTATTCATCAGTAGGGATTTTTTTCCATTGGATTGTTTGGAGATATTAAGAAGTTATTCACTTTAGTGAATGAACATCGCTTTTATATGACAACTAGAAACTTGTTGATTCCTATCTGATACATTCACTCATATAGTCTACGAGGTGGGGTCCTTCGTATTTATACGATTGTATGGTGGCTACTCACCTTACCCATCGTTTAGGGAACTATCATCCAAGCCGACGGGGCGAGGTCTTTCGTATTTATACGACTGTACGGTGGTTACTCATCTTACTAGCCATTGAGGGACTCATTTTTATCATCCGAATGTACACGAGATGTAAGTGAATTAAACAAGGAACTACTAGTCACATATCAGTCGAAATTTTGTTAAATAAAGTAACGATAAATGTCAACAGGATTGCATTTAGTAATTCTTGTTTGCCAATCCAATAATTTGTTGCTATACTCTTTTGAGAGTAATTTCAGTTTAACAGCTATTACAGCTGATGCTTTGATGATTTTTATAATTGTGTTTGATACCTTTGAGAAGGATTTAAAGTAATTGAATCTTGTAAGATTAATCATTAATGGTCATAATTATTTTAAGGCAGATCAGTAGTGCAGATTTTGATATGAGAGATTATAACACATTGGTGTTTTTCTGCGATGTGAATTTATGAAGAATTTGTAAAAGAGAATTTATGCTATTTGAAAGCAAATCTTAAATTACTGAAGTAATATTTTTCCAATTGTTTAAGGAGTTGTCTAGATGTGATCAGAGTAATTACAGTCATTGGAGATTATGTGCGTTGATAATTTGAAGCCATTTATATATTTTTTGTAGATCATGCAACATGGTTAAGTGCAGTTTGTGATAGGCATTTTGTGGAATTTGCCATGTGATAGTTGCAACGTTGATAATGTATTTTGAAGCAGACATGAGGTCGTCGTACCCAGTCTAGCGTAATTGTTGAGATTCATGCTGTATGTGCTGAATATTTATGAAGTTTTTGTGGAATAATTCTTATATTCAAATGTGATATTTGAAATATTGAAGAAATGTAATGTCGTTGTGGATAGTTAGATCCAACGTGATGTCGTGGAGACAATCATATTTTTTGGCATGATAATTAAATACGAGATATAACTTGGAAGTGATAAAACTGTAAGACAACGTTCTATAAACCTTATTAAACAATTTGTTAGGAAATTAAACAAATAAATGAAGTTGATAATACAAGATTTTCTGAAAATAATAATTAACGAAATAATAATCTGAGATTTAGGCATATTAATGATCTGACCTAATGAAATAAAAATCAGAATCACTAGATGAAATAATAAAAATCTAAATAACCAGATGATTGAAATTTAAATAAGTTGATAAATTAAATTTTGAAATAAATCGATGAATTAAATAAAGTGGATGAATTAAAGATTGATAAATAAACTGATTGAAATGAATTAATAGACGATTGTAATGACGATGAATAACTGAATTAGAAGGTGATAATTAATTAAAGAAGCTGATGATTAATGAATTCATATGGAATTAAATAAATTTAATTGAGAGATAATGTAAAGGAATTGCAACTTGAGTTGAGAATTTAAATGATGTAATGGTGATGAATTAACGATTCTAACAGGAAGATGTAGAATTTTGAAGTGAGAATTAATGTGAGAAATATTTGATTTTGATGATGACGATGATGATAACCAAATGATAATTTGAATTTTCAGTAATTCACAGATAAGTGATTGAATGACGATGTAAATAGTGTAAATTAATTATTCAATGTTTAGGAACATTTGATTGACAAGTTCTATGTTCAAATTATACCATGCAAACCATAATTTATGTGATATTTAATATGAGTGATTATTATATGTGTATGTTTAGGCAGATTAATTACTTAATTAAATCCACATTGATGTTAAATTAAAGAGAATTAGGTCTCAGGTTTCACAAATGTCAGTGACGAAAGACATAGTGCTACAGTGATCCTGAGAATCCAAGAGAACTTTATACATTTTTCTTGTTATGTGGATTAAGATAATTTTGCATTAGAAAGGAGATGGTTCGATTTTTGGACAATGACAATTTAACTTTGCATTCGACCATACTCTTAGGTAGGAATTATATTTAAAATGTCTGTCTGACTTTCAAAGTAAAATAAATTTGTTTTTATCTTAGTTGTGATCTGATGATGGTGTGATGTTCCTTTTTCTTTCCTTGTCTTGAGTAAGGCTTATCCGGAAAGGAAGTGGTTTGCTAGGAATTCAGTTGATGGCGCCCATTTATATTTTAATTATTTTTATTAACTTATGCCCGTAACGACCCTAGAGATACTTTGTCTCGTGATACCCACTGCTTTTTCGATAACTCAGCTGAATTTCCGACACATTCCTTATTTGACTAGAGGTTCATTTAACTCCGCTCTGTCCCGGAACTCCAGGAATGCGATGTTATAGCAGATGGGTCATCGCATCCCCAGGACGAACGGGTACAACGTCAAGGCAATCGTGTTCTTTAGAAAGTGATAGAACAATGAACATTGTCAAACGAACAGCTGTTAGCTTCATCTCGCTCGCGATCGGTACTCGGGTCTTCATGATTTCCAGTCGTTTCGTGATCGGTGCAGCTAAGCAGATAAGGGTTCGATCCTTGGCAGGAGCATGCTTATTAACATTCTCACTACATTCATCTGGAACTTCAACAAGGTAGCTGGCAGCCATTTCTTTTCGTAGACAGTATGGATTTGTCATGCTTTTGAGTGCTCCCTTTCACCAATTTTGATTAAAGTAGTTAGGAAACACATCCGAGGGCTAAGGTAATTCTTTAATCATTTCTGTCCGAACATGTATTTCACTTTGTAGTTCAATTTAGTAGTAACTGTAATGTTATTTTTGAACATTGCTTTGCTTTTATTAAAATATTTTGGGAATAAATAGAAGAATATTGTTTGTTGCGAAAACAGCATAAGAAGATTTAGGCTGAAGACTACGGTAAAATTATATAAGAATAATTTAACTCAAGCAGACGTCCCATAATCCTCCGAATACTTAAAATCTATTTAAACAAACTCTCAGGACTTTTTGAATGTGATAGCGACTATTTTGAAAGCTCATGCAAGTTTATTCGATAGACGTGTAGGTCTATTTTTCATCGAGTTGAGCATATAAATGGAACAAACTGATTTCTAGTATGTTTATTTACGATTTTATGGATACATTTTTGGTAATCCAGATTTTTGAAATTTCTTTTTGATTTTGACACTTTTTGAGTTCGTTCAGTTTTTAAATTTTTCTGATTCGTTTGGGAAACTCCAACTTGGTCAAGCGTTCAAGTCTAATGGTTAACTTGTACCTTCATAAGATAGGCTCTTCTCCATGGTGTACATTTTGACGTGTTTCCTTAGAGGAGGTTCTCCAGTTGTTGTTTTTTATTAAGGCGAAAACTGAATCGTTCTTTTCACAGTGGTCAGTCGAGAAATATTGAGAGAAATACTTTGTTTGTGAAAGTAAAATAAATAATGATATGGAAGGAGAATATATAAATGTAAAAATATGTAAGTCATAATCGAGACGACGATTTTGAAAATCCACACACACAGTTGTTTGATCATGTGAATACACTATATATTTATCGCTGTTCTGATAAAGATTGTTCAAGACACTTAAATTTTTGGCTAATTTGAAGCAGAATATTTATCGGTGATTGCATAAAAGCTTTTAAAAATCTTAGAAATATTTGGAGTTTATTTAGAACTGTTGAGAGCTAATAGGTTAATAATGTAATTATTGTCTGCGTATTTGAATCGCAATGAAGGAGATATTAGACATCAGTGGATGGTCGATATCAAGATTTTCCAGTAATGATTTAGCTATTGAGCAATTACTGAGTGCACTTCGGCGTAAAATTTTTGAACGTGAAGTTGAGTCACGATCCTAGCTAGTGGAAAGCTAATGTACCATTTTGAATCCAACATTTAAGATACCAAGCATTGTAACAACATCGAAGATGAATTGTTACAAATTTAGTAACAATCGTTTTAGAGTAAGGTTCTAATTGGAAAGACTGTAATAATACTATTTGTATAAACCTGTGACAATAATAACTGAAGTATTGAGAGATAGTAACTCAGATATTTGTGAAGAAGTTAAATGAATTATAATCAGTAAAATGAAAAACAATACGCTGGATTAGCTTAATTGTTTGTCGGATAGGACTGAACAGACAGGTAATTAAAAATCACTTCCATGAAAATGAATGCAGTTGAATAATAGAGATGAATAATACAAGGCGTAATTCAATCTCAGAAATGAAATGTAATTATGTAAAATTATGTATATATCGTGTTACAATTTAATAGGGTATTTATCTTTGTCAAATAGGCTCTTGATCATGTTAGAATTTTTGTGAAAATTATCTGAACGTCATTAATAATACTGCAACTATAAGCAGTATGTAAAGCCTAGTTTAAGGCGAATGTCACTTAGACATTATCATGCTTCAGCAGAGGCATATATATATATCTTTGTTTAGTGGAGAAGTATTCCACAATATGGCAGTTTCAGTCAATAAACTGTTGTTGAATTTTAAACTTCTACGGATGACTTTCTGTTTTATATTACGACCAGGATTTGCTACGAGGACCAGTGGGTCATTAGCTAGGATGTTTAGTCATGCGCTCGAGATTAATTTAATTATTTTTAAGAGTCTTGCTAGTTCACTTTGAGCTATTTTTTCGTTTTTATTTCGTCGACCACTGGCATCTTCTTATCACATTCTTTAATAATGAGGTATCCCTATCCCTGGTTGATCCTAGTTGGTAGTGTTTTGGGGATTATTTCAGCCGGGGCTTCCAGACTCTACGATCCAGCATTTCCTTCGGATTTCAACAGGTAAGACCACGTGGAATCGGGTGCACATTAATATGGCACCCAACGTGGGGTATTCGAATTAGCATTCTCGGATACTATAATGGAAGGTCATCTTCGTCTGAGAACCCATTTTTCATGCGGTTAATGTGTTGGCATTCTCGAATATCTTAGTCGTCAGAATTTGTCTTTGGTACTGCTACGATTATAGAGTTCGTTGGGAATTCGCGTTTCTTAGAAACGTGGATTTGAGTTTACTCAACCTACCTGGCATACAGATAGAATTATCGTCATTTAATTTAAATTCATTAGATATTTCAGTTGTGCTTTAAAACTAATTGTACATGATTACGGCTCGCTCATAAGATACATTCTTGGAAACTTTTATGGATCAACGTGGTCATATGGGGCAGGATATGGGGTCATTTTTCACTTCATGCATGTCAGCCATTTTATGCTTGTCACCGGCGATGATAATTGGAAGATCATCAGTCATACTAAATTCATTTCTATTTAATAATAAATGTAATAAGCTAGACTTGCGATTGTAACTTTCATTAGTTTTAATATGAATCACCATGCGCATATACCTCCTATTTTCTAATAGATTTAAATTAGTTAGTACGTATAGATGCAAAACGAACTATATTGTTCATATTGGAGAAATGGGTCATTCTGAGTGTGTCAATTCTGCTATACATGTGTTGCATTCTTGTATTTCTCCATATAGTATTGTATAATGTCAGGTACGGCGACAATGGATGATGTCGTGGCATTGTTGCATGCCATGCATTAGAAGCTAGGCAAGCAGGAGCAGGACTTAGCCGATATTAAGTCAAATGCTCAAACTAGCTTGACCAATTTAAATGAAACAGTGACTAAGAATACAGATTCAGTCCAGACTGACATGTCCCAGCTTCACTTATCCCTTAAGCGTTTACAGGATAGTAACCGCAAGATTTCTGACAGATCCAAAGAAATCAAAGAAAAAACAAATGATGTAGAATCCAGTGTAGATAGTGTTTTGGAGACCGTAAGGCTTGTACAATTAGACATAAGTAATGTAAATGTAGAGGTTAGCCACGTACGCTCTAATGTAGCCACAACTGAGGCTAAGCTTGATTTAGCACAAAATGATATCACTGATACTAAAAGTAAAATCATTAGCACTGAGGGGAGAAACATAAGTACTGAGGTTAAGCTTGATGCCACTCAGCAAAGAATCATTAGCACCGAGGAGAGAATCATCAGTACTGAGGTTAAAATTTTAAACACAGAAACACTTGTAACCAGCATGCAGTCTAATATTTCTGGCATTAAGGAGGATGTCAGAAATGTTCGACTGGAACTGGAAAACAATCAGAAGGAGAATCAAACTAGCTTAGATGCCCTTCAGTTACAATTTTCTAACGAGGCTAACATCACACAAGGAACCTTGTCAAAATTAGAGGGTGACATGGTTCTCTTGAGAGAAAAAGTCGATGGTCACAACAAGGTTCTGAGAAAGGATCTGGAAATCGATCTCAAGGCCATTGTGGATGAACAAGTAACGATAATAAGAGGTTAAATTACAAAGATTAATGAGGATGTCATTAAAAATGTCAAATCCAAGTTTGAATTAAAAATTGCTAAATCCGAAGTTAGGTTGAAAAAGGATATTTCTCAGGCAGTCCAGTTAACGTATACCGATTGCATAAATGACCTTAGGGAATATCTTGAGTCTCAGGTTAAGAACGTAACCCACAAATTGGATCAAGTAAGGATAGATGTAAATTCTGAGAGAGAAAACAAGTAGTTCCGTGAAGAACTATACAGCCTATTTTCATATATCCTACTTATATTAACTGCCACTATTAACATACAAAATTTCAGTATGATTGCTGTAGTAGATTCGTAGATATTGAGTACCGACTAAATATTTCGAATGGTCGTCATGTTGGATTTTATATACGTAGGTCCTCGAGTTATGTAATGTTACATGAAGATTATTGTGTACGTGTAGCATTCAAACTTCAATCGCATGATTAGGACACAAGAAGTAATAAGGAGATTTTAAAATATCGCACAGCTGCCATCTTGTGGTTAAGGAAACAATTGAAATAAATTAGATGCCAGTGGATTAACATTCGCAAAAGGATTTACTGTACCAAGTATCACTGCACTCGGATGGTAAAATTGCGAGATACGTCCTTTTGAATATTTATACTTCGCGTCGCCGCCATGTTGGATTTGTGATCACTAAGTTATGTAAAGTCCTATAGGTGAACTTAAGTTCATAGTCCCTATGAACATAAAACAAATCAGTTTGATTGCTATAATAGATTCGTAGATATTCAGAGCCACGTAAAAATTTCGGATGGTCGCCATGTTGAATTGTTAAATGTATAGGCCATAGAGTCATGTACCCTTAAAGGAAAATTATTGGGTAGGTTCATTATTCAAACTTTCACTTCGATCGCTTGATTACGACACAAGAAATAAGAACTTAATTTTAAAATTCGCACAGCCGCCATCTTGAAGTTATGTAAACAATTGAACTAAATTAGATACCAGTGCATTACAATGTGTATAAACATTTCTTGTACCAGACTTCATTGCGTTTGGAACATTAAATCGCAAGAAAGGTCTATTTAAAATTTTCAAATTCGCTTGGTCGCCATGTTCGTTTTATAGTTAACCGGTTTTTGAAAATCTTATAGGTGAATTTCCAGTAGTGCCCTTTATCTCCGTATAAAATTTCAGGGTGATACAGCTAATAGTTTCAGAGATACAGAATGCCGGTGAAATATTTCGCTCATCCGCCATCTTGTGGTTATATAAACAATTGAACCAAGTTAGATGTCGGTGCATTACAATGTGTAGAAACATATACTGTGCCAAGCTTTATTGCGTTTGGTTGGTTAAATCGCGAGAAACGATATTTAAATGTCGCAAATTCGCGTGGCCGCCATGTTGGTTTTGTAGTTACCAGTTTTTCAAATGTCACATAGATGAACTTCTAGTAGTTCCCTTTATCACCGTAATAAATTCCAGGGTGATATCGCTAATAGTTTCGGAGATATTGAATGCTGGTGAAATATTTCGCACAGCCACCATGTTGGATTGGTGAGACGTATAACAATTTGAAGGGCACGGTCGAGGTTGCCAGGAATAGTTCTATGAACTTACCGAGTTTCATTGAAATCTCTCCAGCCGTTTAAAAGTTATTAGGGGACACACACACACACACACACACCTCACCCACACACACACACACACACACGCACACACACACACGGACAAAAGGTGATCTCTTAAGCCTATTTTTTCAAAATTGAAAATAGGCTAAAAAGACTTCAGAGTTGAATGAAATCAGGCAGGAGTTAACCAAATTTAACTTAAGTGAACATATATACATAAATGCTTTAAGAAACGAATGTAAGACACAATTCGAGACACTAAAAAGCACTATGAGTTCCGATAGGGTTGGTATAGTTCAGAATTCTAGCGATGGGTTAGATACTTCGTCTCCAGCTAGGAACCTCATGACTCGTTCAAATGGGACAGGAGTTGTGGAACAGCCTAGACAAAGGATAGAAGTCCCCAGTATGAGTACTCCCGAATATGCTCCTAGAGACTTTAGAACGTCGACACCCAACGACAGGTCTAATGTCACAATCGTGAGGAGTTATGAGGAGAAAATTAAGAAGTTCTCCAATACAGAGGGCTTAACTCCGGTCGAGTTTATACGAAATTTACAAGACTACATTGTGGAACACCATGTAGCTAGAGACAGGGAGCTACGAATTGTAGAAACTCACTTAGCGGACGGTCCTCTAAATTGGTTTAGAGCGTTCCGTTACACGTTTGACAACTTCGAGCAGTTTTCAGAATCGTTTATAAAGCGATTCTGGTCAATCGAAACCCAACATGCTGTAAGAGCTGAGATATACTCGAGGAAGTATAGCAGTACTGGTCCTACTAGCTACTCAGAATTCTTTACATTGCTATTAGCCCGCCTACGTTTTCTCCAACCACCTTTGACCCAGGAGGAAATTCTAGAGATCATTTCGGGACAGTTACCGGTAGAGGTCAGGCGCAATATTGTTTCGTCTGGGGTAGCCGATTTGGCCACGATGGACGATCTACTTCGTAGGCTGGATCATACATCCATTCCACCCACGATTACCAATAGCGGAAGAACGGAAGCTAAGACAGTGAACGAAGTGGTAATGGACAGGACCCAACAAACCGAAAGAACAGGTCAAAATGAGTCGAAATGGGTAGGTCCCAATAGGAACAATAGATATTATGACCAACAGAGAGATTATAGGAATAATCAAGAGCCATATAGGAATTACCAGTCTCGTTATTATCACGGTCAACAAAGGTCATATCAATCCAATAGAGACCAAGATAGATATAGACCCTCACAAGACAGGGAAAGGAATGAACGATTCAATAATAGATATTCTGACAGAGAACTGAATCAACAGAGGAATAATAGATACCAAAACCAGAATACTGAAGGAAGATTTTTCTTAATGAAGATAGACAAGGGTATTTCCAAAGGCAACAAAATAACCAACAGGGTTACTCAAGGTGCAAAAACTACCGTGACAGGAATTATCAAACACAAGAAGAGAAACAACAGTCTAGAAAAGACAGAGAAAAAAGGGAAGAGAGAAACAACAAACGAAGGGACACGGAAAGTGATCAAGAACCAGGGACAAGCCAACAAGCTGAGAGGCAAGAGAGGCGTCCCGATGAAAAACAAGATGTTCAGTAAAGAACATATAGCCTACTTTCTCCTAAATGCATGGGTATTGTTATAACTCTTTGTCCTTTTCAAGGAGTATGATTGAATGTTGGTTGTAGTAGCTTGTTGAAATACAACGTGCTATAGGGATATTAAACATGAATATGAGGTGCCCTTTGCTAGTGCTACCTCTGTACCAAATTTCGTTCAATTCGGTTTCACCGTGTTTGAATTGATAGGGGGAATCGATTTGCACACATACTTGGCCACCATCTGCAAACTATTGGGCTGATGTTCTTGCAGTTTGGTCTGCATATGTTTCCCACATAAAGATATGGTGTTGCAAAATTTGGTAGAGACTAGATTATTAGGTTGGTCGTAATTACATTTTAGCTTTTAACATTTGGGTGGCCGCGATTACGTTTCCGTCAAGATAGCGGTGATATAAAACATGACACTGAGGTGCCCCTTGCTAGTGCTACCTCTGTACCAAATTTCGTTCCATTCGGTTTCACCGTGTTCGAATTGATAAGGGGAATCGATTTTCACACAAAGATGGCCGCCATCCGCAAAATATTAGGCTGATGACCTATTAGTTTGGTCAAAGGATGCTCCCTCCATAAAGGTATGTTGTTGCTAAATTTGCTAGAGATCGGATGATTAGGCTAATCGTAATTTGATTTAAGCTTTGAACATTTGTGTGGCCGCCATTACGTTTCTGTCAATATGGCGGCGATATAAATCATGACACTGAGATGCCCTTTGCTAGTGCTATCTCTGTACCAAATTTCGTTCCATTCGGTTTCACTGTGTTTGAATTAATAGGGAGAATCGATTTTGACACAAAGATGGCCGCCATCCGCAAACTATTAGGCGAATGACCTATTAGATTGGTCAAAGGATGCTCCCTCCATAAAGGTATGTAGTTGCAAAATTTGGTAGAGATCGGATGATTAGGTTAATCGTAATTTGATTTAAGCTTTGAACATTCGTGTGGCCGCCATTACGTTTCAGTCAAGAATGTGGCGATATAAAACATGACACTGAGGTGCCCTTTGCTAGTGCTACCTCTGTACCAAATTTCGTTCCATTCGGTTCCACCGTGTTCGAATTAATAGGGGGAATCAATTTTGACATAAAGATGGCCGCCACCCGCAAACTATTAGGCTAATAACCTATTAGATTGGTCAAAGAATGCTCCCTCCATAAAGGTATGTAGTTGCAAAATTTGGTAGAGATCGGATGATTAGGTTAATCGTAATTTGATTTAAGCTTTGAACATTCGTGTGGCCGCCATTACGTTTCTGTCAAGATGGCGGCGATATAAAACATGACACTGAGGTGCCCTTTGCTAGTGCTACCTCTGTACCAAATTTCGTTCCATTTGGTTTCACCGTGTTTGAATTAATAGGGGGAATTGATTTTCACACAAAGATGGCCGCCATCCGCAAACTATTAGGCTAATGACCTAGTTGTTTGGTCAAAGGATGCTTCCTCTATAAAGGTATGTTGTTGCAAAATTTGGTAGAGATCGGATGATTAGGTTAATCGTAATTTGATTTAAGCTTTGAACATTTGTGTGGCCGCCATTACGTTTCCGTCAAGATGGCGGCGATATAAAACATGACACTGAGGTGCCTTTTGTTAGTACTACCTCTGTACCAAATTTCGTTCCATTCGGTTGCACCGTGTTCGAATTAATAGGGGGAATCGATTTTCACACAAAGATGGCCGCCATCCGCAAACTATTACGCTGATGACTTATTAGTTTGGTCAAAGGATGCTCCGCCCATAAAGGTATGTTGTTGCAAAATTTGGTAGAGATCGGATGATTAGGTTAGTCGTAATTTGATTTAAGCTTTGAACATTTGTGTGGCCGCCATTACGTTTCCGTCAAGATGGCGGCGATATAAAACATGACACTGAGGTGTCCTTTGCTAGTGCTACCTTTGTACCAAATTTCGTTCAATTCGCATTCACCGTGTTCGAATTGATAGGGGGGGACAGACATTCAGAGTACACACACTCACACACACACACACAGACACACAGACACACACACACACTGACTCACACACACACATACACACACACAGACAGACACACTTTTTTCGCCCTGTGTTGATCTCATAATTCTACTTTCATTTTTTGCAAAAATCGAAAGTAGGCTAAAAACGCTGATTTTAGATTCCAGGAGGAAGTAAACTATTATTCATCTCCAATCAACATTGTAATTCATGACGTCTACGAGGTAACAGACGAAGATCTGTTGTATGAGGAAAAGGAAGGATTTGTTGAACACAAAACGGAATTACCGATTATCGAAATCTTCGTGGGAAATCAACAGTTTAAATTTCTCATCGATACGGGAGCGGTCATTTCAATGATGTCCGAAGATTGCTTTATTAAATTAGAGAAAGAACAGCAATTCGAGACATTACCGGCTTCGTCAGTCAAAATCAGGGGATTATTCCAGGACAAGTCAATAAAATGCAAACTGCAAGTTTTACTAAAATTCAAGATTAATGAAAGAGTATTTGAACACATCTTTGTTGTAATAAAGAACATAAATTTTGAGATCATTCTGGGAATTGATTTTATCACTCGAGCCAGGATGGTCATATATATGGATAAGAGGATAATCAAATTCCAGGAGAAAGCTATAAGGAAGATAGCATCTGTAGATATGGATCCAGAATATGATGTAGAGAACTTAGTGTGAGAAAAGATTTTGGACAATATGATAAATCAGGTGGTGCAAGAGAGAGAGCATTATGCCCTTCACGCCGAGGGATTTGCAGAAGTAGAGCAGAAGTTTTATGACTTGATATAGGAATTTACTGATATATTTGACGACAAGCCAGGCCTGATTAAGGACTTCAAGTATCAGTTAAGATTAATCGATGATTCCCCTTATCAAGCGAAATTATACCCTATACCCGACAAATATTATGAGGAAGTCAGGGATATCATTAAGAAAATGGAAACTAAGGGTATAATTAAGAAACAGACGTCATCGTATTTAAACCCAATCACCGTGGTTAAGAACAGTAATGGACAGTTACGCCTTTGTTTCGACGCCAGAAAAATTAACACACGTATTCACTTAGAAATGGACCGACCTCCCAAGATCAGAGATTTACTGAGAAAATTCATGAATAAAGCATGCTTCAGTGTTCTGGAAATGACAGCGTCGTTTTATCAAGTAGAGCTTACTGAAGACAGCCGGCAATACACAGGGTTTTTATTTGATCAAACAACCTTCGTGTTCTGTCGTGTTCCATTTGGAATGATCAATAGTGGTCCGGCTCTCATCAGGGCACTTGATGACAAATTGTCAGATGAGGTAAAACGCAGTGTCACGTGTTACATTGACGAGCTCATAATTGCAACAGCTAATGTTGAAGAACATTTAGCTGACCTCAGGAAATTATTCCTAGAGTTACGTGAGGCAAATATCAAGGTCAACTACGACAAGTGTCATTTTGTAAAGGAAATGGTCAATTTCCTAGGTCACACCATTGATCAGTTCGGCTACCATCCTAATCTCAAGAAGATTGATGAGATAGCGAATTTTCCTAGGCCAAAAAGAATCAAGCACCTACGCCAATTCCTAGGTATGTGTCAATTTTTGAGTAGTCACTGTCCAGGACACTCCGTGACCATGGCACCATTGTATGACCTGCTTAAGAAAAATAATCGATGGAAGTGGTCGGATATAACTGAACAGGCCTTCGAGAATTCAAAGACTATGCTGAAGGAATGTGTAAATTTGGAATATCCAGAATTTAGCCGCACGTTCTATATAGAATCTGACGCCACCAGAGTAGGTTTGAGCGCGGTCCTGTATCAGAAGGATGAACAGGTAAATAAGCACTACATCGATTTCTGTAGCAGAAAGCTAAGACCTCACGAGGAAAAATACTTTACGACAGAGCTTGAGGCTTTAGCCTTTGTCTCAGCTCTGCAAAAGTGGAGAAAGGTACTTTTGGGACACCAAATTGTATTTTTAACGGACCACAGAACTTTGCAATTTATGCTCCAATCAGATTTGTCAAGCGATCGTCTGACACGATGGACGTTATTTATCCAACAGTTTAACGCCACCATCAGACATCAGCCTGGCAAAGACAATCTCCTTGCAGATGCTCTTTCAAGGAATCCATGCAATAAATTGGCGGTAAACATTGTACAATTGGAGGGGGATGATGAAGTGACCCTGGAAAAGCTACGCAAGTTAGCTGTGTCACAGAAAAGACACACTCCAATAAGACTTATATTCAGGTATTTAAAACGCTACATGGATAACTTGGATGAGGACTATCTTGCCACCAGACGAGGTGCTGATCGTCATGCTCTCTGTGGAGAGGTAGTTTGCAAGAACATAAGAACAAGCTCATGATATTAGTGCCTCCAAAGTTAATTGTGCCGTTAATTTGGCTAACGCACAGAAGCATATGCCATGGTGGGTTAGACAAGACCATGAAAACCCTCCAAGAAACGTTTTACTGGCCTAAGCTACGCCAATCTGTTGCGAGAGTCATAAGGTCATGTGACAGCTGCCAGAGGAGCAAGTATCCTTCTGCTATCTCTAAAGAGGAACCTAGGGCTATTATTCCCTATAAACCACATGAACTGATGGCCTGCGAACTGTTCGGGCCGTGTCCGAAAGGTGCCAGAGGGAATCAATTTTTACTTGTAACAGTAGACGTATTTTCGAAGTTCGTGACCCTACATCCCATGCAGAACGCAACATCAGCACAGGTATTCAGTCGCTTAGTGCAGAGTGTTTTTAAGAAAGCTGGAAAGCCGGAAACGATTTTATCGGATCACGGAACCCAGTTCACCTCACAAGAGTTCAAAGTTGCCATGCAAAGGTTTGGAATACGCCATGTATTTTCCAGTGTTAGATATCCAGAGTCCAACCATTCGGAACGCCTAATGTCCGAAATTTCCAAATTCGCATGCCTATAGTGCCCTAATGATCACCCCAGTTGGGTAAAGTATGTACCTCTGATGGAGACTTGTCTGAATACGACGCATCACGATAGTTTAGGAGATATTCCGATGTTAGTCCACCACAACAGAAAGCCAGAGAGATAGTGGGATGACATAATGCAATTCCTAACTAAGGATGCCGAACCGTCAGAGCAAGAAAGGGTGGATAATGCCCGAGAAACCTGATGGATGCCGCGGAGTGAAGGCAGAAAAGAAATGTAATAAAGTGCTCTAATCCGCTTCTAGAACGGAATGACTTAGTTCTCGTACGCAAGTCCACTAAAACCGATGTAGCGAGGAAGATATACACGAAATTCAGTAATCTGTATATTGGCCCCTGCAAGGTAGGCAGAGTGTACGGAAACAACAGCTACCAGATTCTAGACATCCTTTCTGATGTGGAAATAGGAAAGTTCAACGCGAAAAAACCTAGGAAATATCATAGAAAGTAGAACAATGACAACATACTGTACATATTGAGAATGTCTAGAAAGATAAAATAAAAGTATTCACACACTTTTATTTGTTGAGTTGGGAGAGAGATGAAACCGTATTTTGCATTTAGTTGGAAATAGGTTAATTTTGCAATAACACTGATGGCATTCCTGTGGCATTCTTGAAAATGCAAGTGCGCATAAGACTGTGGCTGGGTTAGGATTAGCCAGCAACCCACCTTACAAGAGGATGAACTTGTGTGAGACCTCTGTAATACATGTATTGACTACAAAATGGAGGCAGCACTACAGTCGTTCAGATGTACACTGTTGTATGGTAATTCACACTTCTCAGTATGAAACAAAGATTGGAAAATGCATTGTATTGTCAAAGGAAGATACTTGAGAACATTTAAATGAGTATAAATACACGCAATGACATATCATGTGATTATCGAACTAGGCAGTGTCTATATCGATTGTCAACATCGATAAGAGAACGAGGTGCATTGTGGATCAACTTGAGACAGTCTGGAATTAGAGACCGGGTGAACGGTACATTGGGAATACAATCTACAGCTGTGCTCCAGTTTGAGCATAGCGCGTGCGTTTCCAAGAAAACGTGTACTTAAGCAGCGCGGAGTCGAACCTACGCAGGAGAGATGCAGTACGAACGCGATACAATTGTTCGTCTGAACTTGTTACAGTTCTAGACAGTGTTAATCTTCAGTTTGAGCACGGTGAACTTGCTTTCACTTAGTATAGCCACGTCACAAGCCAGTAGTATACAATTCTATTCTACATTGCAGTACAAACTAGACAGTATAAACCATGACTATGGTTTATGAATTGAGAGAAGAGAGATATTGCTACATTATGAGAGTGTCGATTATGGGCTGAATATAGACAAGGAATGTGACACAATAGCAGCATTGACCACGCAGAGTGATTGCTAGAACCAAATATGAACATATACAGCAGAAAACTTTATAGAAGGAGATTGAAAATACTCTGAAAGTTGGAACGACAACTCGTACTGCTACATAATGGAATTACTATGGCATGTTACATCAAGGCAATCGTGTTCTTTAGAAAGTGATAGAACAATGAACATTGTCAAACGAACAGCTGTTAGCGTCATCTCGCCCGCGATCGGTACTCGGGTCTTCATGATTTCCAGTCGTTTCGTGATCGGTGCAGCTAAGCAGATAAGGGTTCGATCCTTGGCAGGAGCATATTTATTAACATTCTCACTACATTAATCTGGAACTTCAACAAGGTAGCTGGCAGCCATTTCTTTTAGTAGACAGAATTAATTTGTCATGCTTTTGAGTGCTCCTTTGCACCAATTTTGATTAAAGTAGTTAGGAAATACATCCGAGGGCTAGGGTGATTCTTTAATCATTTCTGTCCGAATATGTATTTCACTTTATAGTTCAATTTATTAGTTACTGTAATGTTATTTTTGAACATTGCTTTGCTTTTATTAAAATGTTTTGGAAATAAATAGAAGAATATAGTTTGTTGCGAAGACAACATAAGAAGATTTAGGCTGAAGACTACGGTAAAATTACATAAGAATAATTCAACTCAAGCAGACGTCCCATAACCCTCCGAATACTTAAAATCTATTTAAACAAACTCTCAGGACTTTTTGAATGTGATAGCGACTATTTTGAAAGCTCATGCAAGTTTATTCGATAGACGTGTAGGTCTATTTTTCATCGAGTTGAGCATATAAATGGAACATACTGATTTCTAGTATGTGTATTTACGATTTTATGGATTAATTTTTGGTAATCCAGATTTTTGAAATTTCTTTTTGATTTTGACACTTTTTGAGTTCGTTCAGTTTTTAATTTTTTCTGATTCGTTTGGGAAACTCCAACTTGGTCAAGCGTTCAAGTCTAATGGTTAACTTGTACCTTCATAAGGTAGGCTCTTCTCCATGGTGTAGATTTTGACGTGTTTCCTTAGAGGAGGTTCTCCAGTCGTTTTTTTTATTAAGGCGAAAACTGAATCGTTCTTTTCACAGTGGTCAGTCGAGAAATATTGAGAGAAATACTTTGTTTGTGAAAGTATAATAAATAATGATATGGAAGGAGAATAAATAACTGTAAAAATATGTAAGTCATAATCGAGATGACGATTTTGAAAATCCACACACACAGTTGTTTGATCATGTAAATACACTATATATTTATCGCTGTTCTGATAAAGATTGTTCAAGACACTTTAACTTTTGGCTAATTTGAAGCAGAATATTTATCGGTGATTGTATAAAAGCTTTTAAAAATCTTAGAAATATTTGGAGTTTATTTAGAGCTGTTGAGAGCTAATAGGTAAATAATGTAATTATTGTCTGCATATTTGAATCGCAATGAAGGAGATATTAGACATCAATGGATGGTCGATATCAAGATTTTCCAGTAATGATTTAGCTATTGAGCAATTACTGAGTGCGCTTCTGTGTAAAATTTTTGAACGTGAAGTTGAGTCACGATTCTAGCTAGTGGAAAGCTAATGTACAATTTTGAATCCAACATTTAAGAAACCAATCATTGTAACAACATCGTAGATGAATTGTTAAAAATTTAGTAACAATCGTTTTAGAGTAAGGTTCTAATTGGAAAGACTGTAATAATAATATTTATATAAACCTGTGACAATAATAACTGAAGTATTGAGGGATAGTAACTCAGATATTTGTTAAAAAGTTAAATGAATTATAATCAGTAAAATGAAAAACAATACGCTCGATTAGCTTAATTGTTTGTCGGATAGGACGGAACACACAGCTAATTAAAAATCACTTCCATGAAAATGAATACAGTTGAATAATAGAGATGAATAATACAAGGCGTAATTCAATCTCAGAAGTGAAATGTATATATATCGTGTTACAATTTAATAGGGTATTTAACTTTGTCAAATAGGCATTTGATCATGTTAGAATTTTTGTGAAAATTATCTGAACGTCATTAATAATACTGCAAATTTAAGCAGTATGTACAGCCTAGTTTAAGGCGAATGTCACTTATACATTATCATGCTTCAGCAGAGGCATATATATATATATATATATCTTTGTTTAGTGGAGAAGTATTCCACAATATGGCAGTTTCAGTCAATAAACTGTTGTTGAATTTTAAACTTCTACGGATGACTTTCTGTTTTATATTACGACCAGGATTTGCTACGAGGACCAGTGGGTCATTAGCTAGGATGCTTAGTCATGCGCCCGAGATTAATTTAATCATTTTTAAGAGTCTTGCTAGTTCACTTTGAGCTATTTTTTCGTGTTTATTTCGTCGACCACTGGCATCTTCTTATCACATTCTTTAATAATGAGGTATCCCTATACCTGGTTGATCCTAGTTGGTAGTGTTTTTTTTTTTCAGCCAGGGTTTCCAGACTCTACGATCCAGCATGTCCTTGGGATTTCAACAGGTAAGACCACGTGGATACGGGTGCAGTACCATCCCGCCATTTGCCCGAAGACGAAGTGGGAAACCACGGAAAACCACTTCGAGGATGGTTGAGGTGGGAATCGAACCCCCTCTACTCGATTGGACCACCCGAGGCCGAGTAGACCCCGTTGCAGTCCTCATACCACTTTTCAAATTTCGTGGCAGAGCCGGGATTTGAACCCAGGACCTCCGGGGCGGCAGATAACCATGCTGACCGCTACGCTACGGAGGTGACATCTGGCATAATGTAGCCTAATAGAGCACTACAGTTGGCAGCCCTGATGACTGAATATATTCTTAGTTCCATCTCTTTCGATACAGAATACAAAATTTGGTTGAAGTCCAATGGATAGCATTGACGTTACATCCAACCCCTGAGCCAAAGGAATTAATACTTCATAGTTAATAACATCACAACCCAGCCATGAAGAAAGTCCAGGTCACTTTGCATTAACGTCTAGCGTGCTGTCCACTAAGGGACGAGTTGGTCGTTATTTGAAAATAACTTAATGATAAATTACAGCCTAATAGAAATTTGTTTTATGGGTCGTAAAAGAGCCAATGTGAAGTCAATGATGTAGAACGAAACGTTTTAAGCGAAATGCAGGCATTCGGGAACACGGAAATGCATCATCGCATGTCTATTAGCTGCAGTCCCCTGTGGAGGACACTACCTCAGAAATAACTGAATATGCGGTATTATGGGTAACTACCAACACGCAAGTGTTGTCTATGGAATGGAATGAGGAGGGAATGCTAGGGAAACATTTGATTTACAGTAAGTTCATAGACCATGAAACCGTCAGTAATTAATCAACAGTCACGCTCTAAGACATTCTTAACGAGGTTATGTCTTAGATCTCCCGGTCTAACCGTGTTTAGCTTGGACAATAAACCGACACGGATATCCGGTGGTTACCATGGCAACACGTGTTCATCATCTAGGCTTATACATTCTAGCTCCAATTTCAATTTAAATTTAAATTGGCTTCGGTGGAGTAGTCGGTAGCTTGCTGAACTGCTATGCCCAAGATCGTGGATTCAAACCCTGCCGAAGTCGTTGGATTTTTAAAAGCGTTAAAATCATTCAGTATGCCTTCCTTCGGAGGGGAAGTATAGCCCATGTCATAGATTTATGGCATGTAAAAGAACCTACCACTACAATTGACAGTACGTAGCTAAATGCGTAGTTTATTTGGTTAGAAACGCTCTATCAAGTCCCAACGTCCGCCGCTAGGCGTCAGTGACTATGGCATCTCTGGTAGCCAAAGTTGGAACTACTTGAAATTGGACTTGATGGGGGAGCCTAGGGGTGTTCAATTACAATACCCTCCTATGGCCATTGGCTGCAATTCAAATATAATAATTAAAGTTTTCAAGCGTATGTTTACTCTTTTTTGAAATTGTGAATTTCTGTTCCGCCCCTTAACGCAACAATATTGGATCCAACCGTGCGTTTTGTAACCCATGCCGAGCAGCCAGATGAAGTGAACAAAGAAAAGAAGGATATTTACGAGCCTACAGTCCCATTCTACAAGGGAAAATGCCACCTTCAAGAAATAGAAGATATTGGGTTATTTAGTGGGGGCCCGGGGAACAATACCTTCTCTTTTTGCTGCAACGTGTAGAAAATTTCGTATCTTAAATGCCACCATTAATACCATAGCAGTAACAGCCCTTAAAGGATCCATTAGTATTTTGAGAAATCACTTATCTTCGTAAATTATGAGTATTTTAAGGCTGAAGAGCTAATTTAATTATTTATTTTTAGTTGCGGTTTGCCCACTCTTCAGTTCGTTAATTCTAATTTATATGTATGTCATATATTTCATAGTTCATTAGTCGTATTTTGTTAACCTTCTAAATTTTCTTCTTTCAGCTCATAAACTTTGTATATTAGCAGCCTTGTAATTCGAGGAAGCATAAGAAATAAGATAATATTAATAATAATAACAACAACAGGCATTCGGTTCAGTAGACATCTTCGAATATGTTGTTACAAGAACATCTTTCAAAGTTAGTACGACTATCGGTCACGAGATAGTACGAATTTGTAATGTTGGACTAAATGTCCCTAGAGTGAATAAAGGACATTCAAAATTTCGATTTTTCTTCTTCTAGCATCTCTGAGTGACATTTTTAATTTTAAAATGCTTGCCACGGTGGGTGAGTGGTTATAGTGTCGGACTACCAACCCCAAGATTGCAGGTTCGCTCCTGGCCATGATAAGTGTTTTTTGAAAGGCGACAAAAAACACGACACTCATGCCATACGTTGTTGGCATGTTAAAGAACTCATTTGAATTCAGTAGGCCGTGTTCAATGGCAAAATTAATCTCGGGATTTTCCGCCAACACAAAGTTTCTCCATTCTCTACTGGAAAGCGCTGTAGTGTCAAGGAGTTTAGATATCTAACCTCCTTGACTTTCATAGCGTTCAAAGGAACGTCGAAATTCGACATGCAAGCTACCCTCTGGGTGTCAATTAACAAAGCTTCCACCAGGCACCCGATATTGTTATTATTATTATTATTATTATTATTATTATTATTATTATTGGGATTATTGATTGTTGTCGTACTGAGCGGTTGGTGCGTCTTGGCTTTCGTGGTTTAAGTGAGTTTGACGGTATATTTCAGTGACTATATTAGTTGAAAGGGTTGAGTTTTGTGTGGCAGAGCCTCTTCCGCACGACGAAGTGATTTCTCTACCTGAGGGGTGGCTGGGTGAGTAATTCTTCCATCTGTTCAGGAATTGTGTCCACGTCGCTTGTGGAAAGTAAGGTTATGTCCAACAGAAGAGAAGAGATCGGTGTCATGGAGAGATTGTGTGTGGAATCCACCGAGATTGTAAGCGGCGCAGATACCAGCGCTCAGGCCCAAGTGGGAGATTCTAATGGCGCGCGATGTGTGGCGTCTACAAGAACTACTTCATCTAGGGAGCTGGACGTTGCATCTAATGTCATGGCGGGGCAGAGTACAATAATCTCGAGTGAGAATGGAGGTTCAGATGAATTGAGGTCCACTGCGGACAAAGGTAAATGTCGAAATGAAATAGACATAAAAGAAGAGTCAGAGATTCTGAAAGGAATAGGATTACTGAAGATCATGATGGCAGCTACCAAAACTCAAAGAAATGTGAGTAATAATATCAAGAATAGCCTAGCGCAGTTAGTAGAGGTTTTTGATGTCCTCGATCACTGCCGCAAAACTAGATTGGCAACAGAGGTCACTGCCATCACTCGACCTAGAACTCCCATATGCGAGAAGGCTGCAAGTCAAGGAGAAACAATGATTACTGTAATTGAGAGCAGTGTCAATTCCGAAAACATATCTGCAAATGAAATTGTGGTCATTGAACCTCCCGTGGAGAAGTTAGCAGAAGATGCCTGGCAAACAGTTCGAACAAGGAAACACAGGGGTCATAGCGGTAAAGTTATTCTGGAGGACGAAAAGGGAGAACTTAGAAGTAATCATTCTCTACATCAGAAGGGAAATAAAACGAAGGATAGAAGACGCAACGAGGCAATTGTTATCAAGCCTACTGAGGGGAAGACATATTCAGAAGTTCTTCAATCATTGCGTCAGCAAGCAACATCTGATTGCAGTGGCGTAAACCTTAAATCGATTCGCAGAACGTCGACTGGTGCGGTGCTCCTTGAAATGAAAGGGAAAAATGGAGATAAATCTAAGTTCAGGGAGATGATTTCCAAAGCCGCTGAGGGTTTGGGTGAAGTTAAAATGTTGGCTCCTACCATAACCTTGGAAATTAGGGATTTGGACTGTCTTACAACAGCAGAGGAAGTCCAGGCAACATTAGAGGACCGGCTTAAGGATAACATGGGTGAAATAAAAGTTACTATTACCAAGCCCAATTCAAGAGAACAGCGTATGGCCATAGTTGTGGTAAACTCCAATGCGGCAAATGAGTTGCTCCTTGATCAGCATATTAAGATAGGCATGGTTAGCTGCCGTATTCGGAAAAGGACCAATGTGCTGAAATGCTTCCGATGTATGGGCTATGGTCACATGGCAAGACAATGTACGGGTCCTGACAGGTCGAAGTTGTGCTACAGATGCGGGGGAAAGGAGCATAAAGCTACTCACTGCACGTCTGCCCCAAAATGCTCGATCTGCGCGTGTGAAGGCAAGAATGACGACCATGTGATCGGGTCAGGTATGTGTGCTGTCTTTCGACGTGCATTGGAGAGTGCTCAACAGTCAAAATGCTAAGATTTCTACAAGGCAATATTCATCGTAGCAGGGTGGCTAACGATCTCCTAGTTCAGTTTGCCGCGGAAAAGAATATTGATGTTGTGCTTATTAGCGAACAATATAAGAACAGGGATATTCCATCGTGGTACTCTGATGAAAGTGGGACGGCTGCTATATGGGTAGCGGATCCAAGCAGAGTTTTTATTGAAAAGTTTGGTGCTGGAAATGGATTTGTCTGGGTCAAGAGCAGAAATATTTCTTATGTAAGCTGTTACTTAACACCCAATGAATCAATTCGGCAGTTTGAGACCCGACTATCTGCCCTTGAGGATTTCCTAGGTACAGTAACTGGGGGTATTCTGGTGGCCGGTGATTTTAATGGTCGAGCAGTTGAGTGGGGCTTGGCTCATACAAACGGGAGAGGCCATAGAATTTTGGAGATGGCTGCTAGGTTGGACTTGGTGCTGCTAAATAGCGGTGATGTTCCAACATTTTGTCGGCCTGGGCAAAACGAAACCACACCAGACCTAACGTTTGCCTCTGCAGATCTTGCTGCTTGCATTGCAGACTGGCATGTAATGCTAGATTATAACAACAGTGATCATCGATACATCCTTTTTAATACTAGGCCTCGAGGAGGCCTAGTCCATGAAATTCCGATACCGTTTAGATGGAACGTTGATCACATGGATGGTGAAATTCTTCTTGCAGTAATAGCACAAGGGAAACAAGTTCTGGAGGATTTGTTTCAACATAGCCCCGCGAGCTCTGCAGAAACCCTGGTTAGGTCGACCATTGATCTCATTGTTAAGGCTTGCGGAGCATCCATGCCCAAGAAGAAGATTTTTCCAAACAAACGGCCAGCCTATTGGTGGAATGTTGAAATAGCAGAGGCTCGACGATTGTGTTTTCGATTAAGGAGAAGGGCACAAAGGCTCTGCAGAGATTCTCTAGAGTTTGCAAATGCGATAGAAGAGTGTAGAGTAGCGAGGAGGGCTCTCAAACGGGCCATTGCTCAAAGTAAGGCACATAAATGGAACGAGCTCATTAACGATCTGGATCAGGACCCATGGGGTCTGGGCTACAAAATTGTCAGTAAGAAGCTCGGCGGCATTATGGTGTCTACTGCTGCTATGACGGCATCCCAGAAGGAAGCTATTATAGATGAGCTATTTCCTAATCACCCAGAGAGATTTCCCGATCACATGCCGGTGATGCTAGATGATATTCCGCTATTCACTAGGGAGGAATTACAAACTACAGCACGATCTTTTCAGAATAAGAAGGCACCAGGGCCGGATGGAATTCCTGCTGAAGTGTTAAAGATGATATCCGAAGAGGAACCAGATGTTTTGCTGAATATGTATAATTGTTGTTTACTACAGGGAGTCTTTGCGACCCCGTGGAAAGTGGCCAGGCTTGTGCTCATGCCTAAAGGCAAAGGAGATCCCACTACTGCTTCAGGTCAGAGACCTCTATGCATGTTGGACATGGCTGGCAAACTGTTTGAGAAGATGATTAAAGGAAGGCTTCAGGCAGCGATTGTTGCTGCAGGAGGTCTGTCCCCCAAACAATACGGTTTTGTGAAGGGTAAGTCCACCATCAGCGCCATTGAAGAAGTGGTGATGGCTGTCAGATCCATTGAGCATGGCAACCATTTCTCTAGAAAAATGTGCTTACTGGTTACTCTGGATGTGAAAAATGCCTTCAATTCTGCCCGGTGGATTGACATAATAGCTGCACTTGAAACAACATTTAACATTCCTCGCTACTTGGCGTCTGTTCTGAGGAATTATCTTTGTGATCGTTGGATACAGTATGACACAGATGAAGGAGTCAAGTGTCGCAAGGTAACAGCGGGGGCGGCTCAAGGCTCGGTGTTAGGTCCTGATTTATGGAACGTAAATTATGACAGTATTTTACGGATGGAGATGCCAGAGGACACTTCTTTGGTGGGATATGCTGATGATCTCGTTGTGCTCATTATGGAGCGCTCCATGGAGGGTCTGCAACTTAAACTGAATCAGGTAATGCGGAGAGTTTCCACCTGGATGAATGAACATGGTCTCCAACTAGCAGTTCATAAAACAGAACTAGTCCTTGCTACTAAGAAGAGAGTTCCACGAGTTGTACCCATGCTAGTAGATAATCAAGTGATAAAAACAGCTCCTGCAGTTCGTTACTTGGGTGTTATGATTGACAGCAAGTTAACATTCTGGAATCATATCAGCAAGATTGCTGATAGGGCTGCAAGGATTGTTAACAACTTGTCGCGGCTCATGGCTAATATTGGCGGCCCTTCACCATTGAAGAGGAAACTGCTGATGAGAGTGGCGGAATCAGTTATTGTTTATGGTGCAGAGATTTGGTCAGTAGCTCTTGGCTCTGAGATGTATAGGAAGCGGATAAACTCTGTTCACAGAAGAGCTGCCCTCAGAATAACTTCTGCCTATCGTACAGTGTCTGGACCGGCAGTGCTAGTAATAGCTGGGGCGATACCCATTTACATCCTGGCCAAGGAAAGGCGCCGTATATACTTGCGCAAAGACGAGCATTCTAAGATACGCGTGAAGAGGGAGGAAAGAGACAGATCTCTTCTGGAATGGCAGGAAGAATGGGAACGTGAAAATCGTGGCAGGTGGACCGCTAGGCTCATCAAGCAACTGAAGCCATGGTTGTCGAGGGAACATGGTGAGGTTAATTATTACATTACCATGTTTCTCTCTGGCCATGGTTATTATGAAGCATACCTCCATCGAATGGGAATTTCACCGAGTTCACGTTGTCGTTATTGTGATGATCAATGGGACGATGTTCAGCACACATTCTTTGCATGATTGAGGTGGAGAAATCTTCGAAGGCTTCTGGAGACAAAAGTAGGTGTCATTACACCAGACAATGTGGTGGATAAAATGCTCAGCAGCAGAGAAAGTTGGGCTCAGATTGCAGTCTACATCTCTGAGCTGCTGAAAACGAAAAAAGAAGAGGAACCGAGAAGATTGGTTGCTGAAGACAGTGAAGATGATGATGAGTAATTTCATTATCATCACATTTAATGAAATTGACTGAGACTTCTGGTCGTAACAGAGGCTCCACCCTGAAGTAAGGCTGAACAGGCAGTTCCGGGGTGGCCTTAAGCCAAGTATAGGGTTTGTGGGTTTTTAGTAGGTAAGAATCCTGCACAGTTGTAAGTCCGGAAGCTTGCAATCTGTCTTTTGAAGATTTCCCCACGTTTCCCTCGAAAAACTAAAAAAAAAAAAAAAAAAAAAAAAAAAAAAATATTATTATTATTATTATTATTATTATTATTATTATTATTTTAAAATCTGTGCTACCAACATACAATTTTTGTCACAACAAAGAAATCCCTAAACATTTACTAAATATCAGTTTCTTAGAAAGAATTACTTTTAAGTGCGCGTGTGATCCAGGCCTATATGGTTACCAAGGCAACAAGGCTGTTAAAATAGGCCATTACTATGAATTACATCAAATATTTCTACTCTCATGTAGAAAAGATCACGGACACCATTCGTAAGAGAAGGATAGTTTTCTATGACAACATTGCTCGTATGAGTTCTACAAGGTTTTGCAATAAAATCTTCAATTTTTTTCTTAACAAGAAAACCAAGGCGGCGTGGTTCATCGAAGTAGAAAAAGACTTGCGTGAAGTGGGAATAACCCTGGAGGATATCCAGAAACGTGTTCCACTAAAATCGAAACTCCAAGAACATCATGGATTCCAAGAAAAGACAAAACTAGAAACTGGCAAGACATGGACTGAAGCGAGGAAGGAACAGCATAGGAAACGAATGCGGGAATTCTGGGCGAACGTTAAGGCCCAGCCGCAAAGACATGAAAAAGGGCAGTTGAAATAGCGTGGTCCGTCGATGGCCGAAACGACAGCAAGAAGAAAAGGAAGAAGGAGAAGAAGAAGGATAACAATCTCTATCTCTATAAATATAAGAATGAAAGTTTGTCTGTTTTTTCTGAATTTCTACGGAAATTTGCGTTTCTTACGCGTTTTAGACTGTTTTATGACGGATGCGCGCGAAAATGAAATTTTTGTCTGTCTGTCTATCTGTTTGTTTGTCTGTGGACAATTTTTTGTGTCCTAATAACTCGAGAACGGCTGGGTGGATCAACGTAAAATTTGGTACAGATATCCATCAGAGGCAAGACACCAATCATTGATGTAACTCTTCTCTGTACCTCTCATAAAAGGGGGCCTATCCCCCTAAAATACATGCTGAAATAGGCGTAGAAGGGCGAGACAAAGCTCATTTTCAGCCCCTCAATCTGAGAAACATTTTAAGGCCCTAAAACCGATAGTTTTTGAGATATTCCCAGAAAATTAATTTCATTTAATACAATAATCAAAGGAAGCTAGCCGGTAACCATGGCAACAGAAATTCACAGGTCCATCTATTGCTGTAATATAAGACGCAATACAATTCCATTTATTAGCCTACTTTCGATTTTTGCAAAAAATGAAAGTAGACTTATGAGATCACTACAGGGCGAAAAAAAGTGTGTCTGTCTGTGTGTGAGTCTGTGTGTGTGTGTGTGTGTGAGAGAGTGTGTGTACTCTGAATGTCTGTCCCCCCCTATCAATTCGAACACGGTTAAACCGAATTGAACGAAATTTGGTACAGAGGTAGCACTGGCAAAGGGCACCTCAGTGTCATGTTTTATATTGCCGCCATCTTTACCAAAAGGTAATAGCGGCCAATCGAATGGTCAAAACTTAATAATGCATTACGACCAAACTAATCATCGGATCTTTACCAAATTAGGTAACAACCTACCTTCATATGGGACGCGTCTTGTGCCCAAACTACAAGGTCATCAAACGTACCATTTCAGGATGGCGGCCGTGTGAATTATGCAAAATTTATAATCCATAACATGGGACCCACCAGTTCCGATTATCGAACCAAGAATCGTTTAATCTGTTCTAAGCGACGTGGTTCGTTCGAAATTAAAAGTTTATATTGTAATATTATAATCTGGAAGTGACTTTAAAAATCTGAATCGTCTCGGCTATTTGACAAGATGGCAGCTGATCTCTCGTTCTGACCTATATTTTACTAATTTCAGTATGTTGCATGCAATATAACCTACTGATAAAAATTATATGAACTTAATATGAAATGAACTCGGTTTGAAATACACTCCAGTGAAGAAATCTTCAGTCCAAGTGATTATTTGCTAATACAGTACGTTATATGTATTTAATCGAAAACGCGTGAGTTATGAGTGTACGATTGGCTGTGTGGTTAGAGCTCCCGTCTCTCATGTGGCTGGCCGGGGTTCAAATCCTATCAGAGTAGAACTTTTTTGCTTGATTTTTTAGCCTACTTTCGATTTTTGCAAAAAATGAAAGTAGACTTATGAGATCAACACAGGGCGAAAAAAGTGTGTCTGTCTGTGTGTGTGTATGTGTGTGTGTGAGTCTGTGTGTGTGTGTGTGAGTGTGTGTACTCTGAATGTCTGTCCCCCCCTATCAATTCGAACACGGTGAATGCGAATTGAACGAAATTTGGTACAAAGGTAGCACTAGCAAAGGACACCTCAGTGTCATGTTTTATATCGCCGCCATCTTTACTAAAACTGAATGGCGGCCACTCAAACGTTCAAAACGTAAAATCAAATAACGACTAACCAAATCATCCAATCTCTACCAAATTTGGTAACAACATACCTTCGTATAGGATGCGTCTTGTGACCAAACTACAAGGTCGTCCGCCATACCATTTCAGGATGGCGGCCGTGCGAATTATGCAAACTTTATAATCCATATCATGGGACCCACCAGTTCCGATTATCGAGCCGAGAATCGTTTTAACTGTTCTAAAGGAAGAGGCACGTACGAAATTAAAAGTTTATTTTGTAATACTATAGTGCAGACGTGATTTTAAAAAGCTCAGCTGATTCATTAATAAGACAAGATGGCAGCGGATATCTTGTGCCTGACTTATATTTCACTAATTTGAGTATTGAATGCAATATAGCGTACTGATAAAAAATAAATAAACTTTGTATGAAATGCTTTATATATAAATAATATACTCCAGTGATGAAATCGTTTAGTATAAATCATTATTTGCTAACAAGTTCTATGTAAGTCATTTTAAATAGAACGATATTCGTTGACACAATTAGCTCAGTGGTAGAGCGATAGCCTGTCGCTCAGATGCCTATGGTTCAAACCCGATCAGAGCTAGGTTTTTTGCTTGAAATGTTATATGTTTATTGTTTTGTAATGACTCAGATGTTTTAAAATTAAGCGTTATATTGTGCAAATTATGGTGTAAAATATATATTTAATTAAAACATAATTCGCCAGCAGATTTACTCGAGACATCTAGCTGCCAAAATGGTAACTTCCAGATTTTATTGAAAAGTTTCTTCTTCTGGCCGCTAGAATGCACTCGCTCTGTTAGGGTTATATTGTTCGATATTTCACCACTAGATGTCCCGACTAGTCTACGTGGGGATCCATTGATTACTATACCATTATCATTCTATGCGCATCGAATTTGAAGAATGACAAGTTGATACTACGATACATTTTAACTTTTTATTTAAAAGGGTTTGTAACAGCCTATTTTGCGTTACTTGAAAATGTTATTAAGCGTTATATTGTCCACATTATGGTGTAAAATATATATTTAATTAAAACATAATTCGCCAGCAGATTTACTCGAGACATCTAGCTGCCAAAAAGGTAACTTCCAGATTTTATTGAAAAGTTTCTTATTCTGGCCGCTAGAATGCACTCGCTCTGTTAGGATTATATTATCGAAAATATCCACATAGTTTGTATACACACGTCTCTGTAGGGTCATGGAAAGATTTGTTAATTCAATTAGGGTTGTGAAAGCCATGCACAACCAGACGTGTAAAGACATGCCTCAACTCAAAGTTGGATGTTGCCCACGGCAGGTCGTAATAATAATAATAATAATGTTATTGGTTTTACATCCCTTTTAACTACTGCTGCTTTTAGAGACACCGGGGTGCCGGAATTTTGGCCCGAAGGGGATCTTTAACGTGCCAGTAAATGTACTGACACGGCTCCCTCGCATTTGTGCACCCTCAAATGCCAGCTGACTGCGCCAGGATACGAACCTGCAACCTAGGGCCCAGCAAGCGAGAACGTTACCGCTGAGCCACGCCGCCAGTCCGGTCGATTATGTCTCCAGATCCATAACATTCTTGATATACTTCTTATCTTTCTTTCTTTCTTTCTTCAATGATGGTAGCAGTTTTTATCTAGGTCGTGGCGTTTGGTAGAGGTAAATCGTTTCTAAGGTCTTCAACAAAGAATAGTTCTATTATACTCTTTGTTAATAACAACGAGTTATAACTATACTCATACATTTAGGAGAAAGTAGGCTATATGTTCTTTACTGAACATCTTGTTTTATATTTATTGTTTCTTGAGTACTGAGACGTTATAAAATAAAGCGTTATATGGTGCGTTTTGCAATGGAAATTATATATTAAAAAAAACGACATTCTCCACCGGAGTGACATCTACCAGCCTTCAGTTGTACTATGCAGAAACTATAGATTCGAGCAGCGCTCTATACCGTCCAGTTAGTGAACCCAGTCTTAACGACTGCTAGGAGTAATAATACAGTAACATTCGTTTATTCCTTGTGCACAACGAACCAAGAATCGTTTAATCTGTTCTAAGCGACGTGGTTCGTTCGAAATTAAAAGTTTATATTGTAATATTATAATCTAGAAGTGACTTTAAAAATCTGAATCAGCTTGGCTATTTGACAAGATGGCAGCTGATCTCTCGTTCTGACCTACAATTTACTAATTTCAGTATGTTGCATGCAATATAACCTACTGATAAAAATTATATGAACTTAATATGAAATGAACTCGATTTGAAATACACTCCAGTGAAGAAATCTTCAGTCCAAGTGATTATTTGCTAATACAGTACGTTATATGTATTTAATCGATAACGCGTGAGTTATGAGTGTTCGATTGGCTGTGTGGTTAGAGCTCCCGTCTCTCATGTGGCTGGCCGGGGTTCAAATCCTATCAGAGTAGAACTTTTTTGCTTGATTTTTTTTTATATTTATTGTTTCTTGAGTACTGAGACGTTATAAAATAAAGCGTTATATGGTGCGTTTTGCAATGGAAATTATATATTAAAAAAAAAACGACATTCTCCACCGGAGTGACATCTACCAGCCTTCAGTTGTACTATGCAGAAACTATAGATTCGAGCAGCGCTCTATACCGGCCAGTTAGTGAACCCAGTCTTGACGACTGCTAGGAGTAATAATACAGTAACATTCGTTTATTCCTTGTGCACATCGAACCAAGAATCGTTTAATCTGTTCTAAGCGACGTGGTTCGTTCGAAATTAAAAGTTTATATTGTAATATTATAATCTAGAAGTGACTATAAAAATCTGAATCGTCTTGGCTATTTGACAAGATGGCAGCTGATCTCTCGTTCTGACCTACATTTTACTAATTTCAGTATGTGGCATGCAATATAACCTACTGATAAAAATTATATGAACTTAATATGAAATGAACTCGATTTGAAATACACTCCAGTGAAGAAATCTTCAGTCCAAGTGATTATATGCTAATACAGTACGTTATATGTATTTGATCGATAACGCGTAAGTTATGAGTGTACGATTGGCTGTGTGGTTAGAGCTCCCGTCTCTCATGTGGCTGGCCGGGGTTCAAATCCTATCAGAGTAGAACTTTTTTGCTTGATTTTTTTATATTCATTGTTTCTTGAGTACTGAGACGTTATAAAATAAAGCGTTATATGGTGCTTTTTGCAATGGAAATTATATATTAAAAAAACGACATTCTCCACCGGAGTGATATCTACCAGCCTTCAGTTGTACTATGCAGAAACTATAGATTCGAGCAGCGCTCTATACCGGCCAGTTAGTGAACCCAGTCTTAACGACTGCTAGGAGTAATAATACAGTAACATTCGTTTATTCCTTGTGCACAGAGGCGTTGTTGATAACCTCAAAACTTGCAATATGGATGATTTGGAGATGGATTATTTTGTTATACCGTGTATTTAAGATTAGCCTATAAATTAACGGGTTGCGAAGTTACTTCACTTAGTCCTATATCATTCGTATACGACACAGAACAACAACGTGACGTCAGTTTCAGATCTGCTCTGATTGGCTATTACATTGCTGCAGTCGGGTAGTTGGCAGTCAAGGATAAAATTCGCGACTGCCACCTGCTTGCTACCAACTGCAACTTCATGTTTTGTATGGTGCCTATAGTATACACGGAGTCGATCGCGACTGCCGACCGAGGACTACCAACTACGGACTGCCGACTGCGCATTGTAGATGGGCCTTATTAGAGCAACGAAGTTTCAATTATTGTAATTAGTCGGTGTTTGGAGTGTTTGCTGATGAAATTGCAAAATGCTGGGGTAAATTATAAACTATGGTTTGAACGCCACAGTTCCAATCCTGTGTGCCAATTTGCACTTCAAATAGGAAGAAATTAGGAGATGATAAGGACAGAGAGTTATAACTATACCCATACATTTAGGAGAAAGTAGGCTATATGTTCTTTCCCGAACATCTTGTTACATTACTGAGATAGTTTGCAAACGGCTAGAAGGTTATAACGGAACTAAACTAAGCTGTAAAATTCATCAATATATACAATGCGCTTAAGGGGGTCAAGGGGTACCAGTACTCTAGAATGTTTTCACGCGATTTACACGTGCTGGTTTGCTACGGAAGGTCTATTATATCCCTATCCCTATATTCTTATATTATTATTATAATTAATATTATTATTACACTACGGAAAGGAAGACCCCAGAGGACTGGAAAAAGGGAATAATTGTCCCGATCTTCAACAAAGGTAGTAGAACAGAATGCAGAAACTATCGGGAAATAAAACTGATGAGTCATTGTGCGAAGATGTTTGAGAAAGTTTTGGAAAGGAGAATTAGGACAAGGATAGAAGGAGGGATGAGGGAAGAACAACATGGCTTCAGAGCGGGAAGGTCCACAGTGGATTTGATTTTTGCTGTAAGGCAGTTACAAGAACAGCACTGTGTGTATGGAACAGATCTACTGATGGCCTTCCTGGACATTGAGAAAGCATATGACAGTGTATGCAGAAACAAAGTATGGAAGTCCCTGGAGGATAGAGGAGTAGAAAAATGGACTATAAGGAGGATAAAGGAGATGTACAAGGGAAGCGTGAGCTGTGTGAAAGTGGGAGGAGAGAGATCGGACTGGGTGGAACAGAGAAATGGCCTGAAACAAGGAAGTGCACTGGCACCGTTACTTTTCATTGTGGTGATGGATGACATAATGACCCGAGTGGCACAAGTAATTGCGGAAGGAAAGATGAAATCAATGGTGTTAGCGGATGATTTGATGATTTGGGGGAACAAGGAGGAGGAGGTACAGGAACAGTTGGACGTGTGGGAAGGAATAATACAAGGATATGGGATGAAATTTTGCATAAATAAGAGTGAGATGGTGATCACAAAAAGGAAGAAGGAATGAACCACAACGGGAATAACAATTGGTGGGGAACAGCTGAAGAAAGTGGAGAGTTTCAAGTATATGGGAAGCCTGATACAAGATAATGGAAGAAACTATAGAGAAAAAATGAACGGGGGAGACAGGCAGAAGCATTCCGGAGGAGTGTGAGAAGCATGTTATGGAGCAAGGATGTCCCTCAGAACAGAAAAAAGATCATATATCGGACGTACTATGCCCCTATCTTGACGTATGCCTCGGAGACCTGGGCTATGAAAGGAAGGGAGAAGAGCAAAATACAGGCCAGTGAGATGAGCTTCTTGAGAAGCAGTATTGGAGTTACAATGATGGACAGAATAAGAAATGAGAGGACCAGATAATTAATAAAGGAGGAACCATTACGGGATGGTATAGAGAAATCTAGACTTAGATGGCATGGACATGTAAAACGAATGGGGGATAAGAGGATACCCAGGAGGATACACGAGACGAAGTGGGAAGGAAAGAGACCGAGAGGAAGACCGAGAGGAAGACCGAGAGACAGGTGGCTGAGAGGGACGGAAGAAAGCGTGAAGAAGAGAGGAGAAGACTGGACAGGGGTGGAAGCTGAGAGATGGTGGGAAGACAGAAGACGTTGGAGTGGCCTGTGTTCCAAACAGACCCGGCCAACGGCTGGAAACTGCGCAAGAGGATGATAATGATGATACTACGGCCTACAACGACGAGACAAAGCTTATTTTCAGCCCCTTGGTGTCAGAAAAAAACCTCGGGGCCCCTAAACAGTCGTAAAGGGTCCCCGGAAACTACATTTTAATGCTCTAAAACCAAGAGTTTCTGAGATATTCCCAGAAAACTAATTTAATTTAATTAACTAATGTAGGAATGCAAGCCAGTAACCATGACAACAGTGTCTCAAAAAGGTACATCCAACTTTCCTTCTATTTCTGCAAGAAGTAATGCCACTCCATTTATTAAATTTCTGTGAAAGTTTGCAAATGGCTATAAGATTATCACGGAACCAACAAAAACTGTAAAATTCATCAATGCGCTTAAGGGGGTCAAGAGGTACCCTGTATTTTTTCACAAGACTTAAACGTGCGATGTGTCGTACAGAAGGTCTTTTATATCTTCAAACAGCAACATTATTTTCACAAATTCCTGAATTGAAATAGTTTATTTTTTATTTTACTTTTTTGCTTTTAGGAATTTGGGCCATTGGAGGCTAAAAAACCTAAATTTTCATGCACCAAAAGCATTTATAATTTATTAAAGAGGTCTTCCTCTGGATGCGCACTTGACACAACAGTGTGGGTCAATTTTTATGTGACGTGAATTGCATTTCGTCAATGAGGTTTTCAATTTTAATTTCACGTCAGGAAGTACACGTTAGGTAAATTAGTTTCAGAGCATATTTCAACTAATCATTTATCTTTGTCGACAAACAGGTTCCAAGCCCCTAACCATTGCAACAGCAGCTCAATTGATTACGTTTGGTTATTAATACCGACGACCGTTCGAAGAATGGGTACTTCTGCTAGTCTATATATATAACAAGAAGTTCCGTGAAGAACTATACAGCCTACTTTTCATGCCAATGATTATTCTACAGAATATGAACCTATCTAGAATAATGACGAAATTAAGTTGCTAATATCGAAATTTCCAATTAGTTCGAAATACTGTATACATGGCATAATGTATCCTAATAGAGCACTACAGTTGGCAGCCCTGATGACTGAATATATTCTTGGTTCCATCTCTTAAGGTACAAAATACAAAATTTGGTTGAAGTCCAATGAATAGCCTGGACGTTACATGCAGTTAAACATTGGATCTAACAGCGTGCGTAAAATCATGTTGGCAACAATGTCATGCATGTATTGGTCAGAAATAATCTGATATAATATGATCTATTGTTGTGCCAATTTTGAATGAAATCCATTAGTTAGTATAGAAGTTACATGCATTTTAAAATTGGACCTATCAGCAGGCTTAGAATCATGTTGGCAGCACTGACGTTTATTAGTTACTCCAAATTCGTCTAGAATGCCAGGTACTATACGTGTGCAAAGTTTAGAGCTATTGGCTTGCATACTTTCTGATATATTGATATTAGGGGAATAAAAATAGGGACAGCACATATTAACAGTTGGCAGCCCTGGTTGCTCCTTAGAATACGCATAGTCATATCTGTTATGGTACACATAGCACATACGAAATTTGGTTGAAATCCAAATGACAGTATGGAAGTTACATGTATTTAAAGTTGGACCTGTCAGCAGGCTTAGAATCATGTTGGTAGCTCTGACGTATATAAGTTACTCCAAATTAATATAGAATGTCAGGTACTATACGTGTGCATAGTTTAAAGCTGTCGGCTTGCATATTTTCTGATATATTGGTATTTGGATAAAATAAATTAGGAGCATTTATTAAATGTTGGCAGCCCTGTTAGGTCTTAAGAATACGCTCAGTCATATCTGGTTATGTACATATACAACATACGAAATTTGGTTGAATTCCAATTGATAGTGTAGAAGTTATATGCATTTAAAAATTGGACCTATCAGGAGGCTTATAATCATTTTGGCAACACTGCCATGTTTGGTCTCCTGGAAATTAAACCAAAATATTATGATCTGTACGTGTGCCAATTTTGAAATAGCTCCCATTCATACTTTCCAAGATATCCAACATGGAGCTCAAATTTCAATTGCGATTTTTTTGCAGTTGGTAGCACTGACATCATTTTCAGATATGGCCGTGAGATATTCAGGTATAGATCTTTACTCCTACCAAATTTTGTTTCGATTGCTGCAGCCGTTTAAGAGTTGATAGGGGGGACACACACACAGCCAGACAGACAGACAGAAGGACAGACAGACAGACAGACAGACAGACAGACAGACGGACAGACAGACAGACAGACAGACAGACAGACATTTGCCCGATCTCATAAGTCTACTTTTTCCTCATTTTTGCAAAATGTGAAAAGTAGGCTAAAAATCAATGTAACGTGATAGTTTGTCTGTGGGTGGGTATGTATGTCTCCTATGCGTTCATATACCATTCGTCCGATTGCGATGAAACTTGGGTGAGATGTTGAGTACACTCCAAGGAAGGTTTCTGACTTAGTAAATCCATTTTACAATAGGTAGCGCACGCGTAGATTCAACAAATGAGCGACGATGCGCGAAGCATTTCAACAAAGTCCCGTATGTGTTCATATACCATTCGTCCGATAGCGATGAAACTTGGGTGAGATGTTGTGTACACTTACGTGAAGGTTTCAAAATTAGTGAATATATTTCACAGTAGATAGCGCACGAGTAGATTCAACAAATGAGCGACGACACGCAAAGCGTTTTAACAAAGTCCCGTATGCATTCATATACCATTCGTCCGATAGCTATGAAACTTGCGTAAAATGTTGTGTACACTGCAGGGAAATTTTCTGGCTTAGTACATCCACTTTACAATAGGCAGCGCACGAGTAGATTCAACAAATGAGCTACGACGCGCGAAGAATTTCAACAAAGTCACGTTTGCGTTCATATACCATTCGTCCGATAGCGATGAAACTAGGCTGAGATTTTGTGTGCACTCCAGGGAAGGTTTCTAGCTTAGTGAATCCCTTTAAAAATAGGTAGAGCACGAGTAGAATCAACAAATGAGCGACGACGCGCGAAGCGTTTCAACAAAGTCCCATATAATTTCATATACCATTCATCCGATAGCGATGAAACTTGGGTGAGATGTTGTGTACACTCCATGGAAGGTTTCTGGCTTAGTACATACATTTTACAATAGGTAGCGCACCAGTAGATTCAACAAATGAGCGATGACACGCGAAGCGTTTCAACAGAGTCCCGTATAAAGTCATATACCATTCGTCTGATAGTGATAAATGTTTGGAGAATTGTTGTGTACACTCCAGGAGAGGTTTCTGGCTAAGTAAATCCATTTTACAATACGAAGCGCACGTTTATGTTCAACAAATGAGTGACTACGCGCGAAGCGCTTCGACAACGTCCCGTATACGTTCACATACCATTCATCCGATTGCGATGAAACTTGGGTGAGATGTTGTGTACACTCTAGGGAAGGTTTCTGGCTGAGTACATCCATATTACAATATGTAGCGCAAGAGTAGAATCAAAAAATGTGCGACGACACGCGAAGCGTTCCAACCAAGTCCCGTATGCATACATGTACCATTCGTCCGTAGCTATGAAACTTGGGTGAGATGTTGTGTACACGTCATGGAAAATTTCAGGCTTAGTAAATCCCCTATACAATATGCAGCGCACAAGTTGATTCAACAAATGAGGGACGACGCGCGAAGCGTTTCAACAAAGTCCTGTATAAGGTCATATACCATTCTGCCGTTAGCGGTGAAACTTGGGTGAAATATGGTGGGCACTCCAAGGAAGGTTTCTGGCTTAGTAAATACATTTCACAGTAGGTAGCACACGAGTAGATTCGACCAATGAACGACGACACGCGGAGCGTTTCAATACAGTCCCCTATGTCTTCATATCCCATTAGTCCGATAGCGATGAAACTAGGGGGAGATGTTGTGGACACTTACGTGACGGTTTCTAACTTAGTAAATACATTTTACAGTAGGTAGCGCACGAGTAGATTCAACAAATGAGTGACGGAGCGCGAATCGTTTAAACAAAATCAGGTATGCGTTCATATACTATTCATCCGATGGCGATGAAACATTGATCAGTTATTGTGTACCCGCCAGGGAAGGGGACTTAGTAAATCCATTTCACAATAAGTAGCGCAAGAGTAGATGCAACAAATGGGTGACGACGCGCGAAGCGTTTCAACAAAATCCCCTATTACGTTCATATAACATTCTTCGATTGCGATGAAACCTTGATGAGTTATTGTGTACACGCCAGGGAAGGGCTTCGACTTAGTAATACATTTCTCAATAGGTAGCGCACGAGTAGATTCAACAAATGAGTGACAGCGCACGAATCGTTTAAACAAAACCCCGTATACGTGCATATACAATTCATCCGATTGCGATGAATCATTGATGAGTTATTGTGTACACGCCAGGGAAGGGTTTCGACTTAGTAAATCCATTTCACTACAGGTAGCGTACGAGTAGATTCAACAAATGAGTGACAGCGATGAACCTTTTGAAAGTTGTTGTGCACGCTTCCACGAATGGTTCTAAAGTAGAAAATCCATTTTACGATAGCTTAGAGGCAGTTAACATGTTGTGTATCCAAAAGCACTTCAAGAAACAGAATTTCAACGCCAACACTTTCTTTGATTGGCATTGCAACGCATGCCGGGTACAGCTTGTCTATATATATAAAAATCAATCTTACGTGATAGTTTGTCTGTGGGTGTGTGTGTGTATGTCTCCTATGCATTCATATACCACTCAACCGATTGCGATGAAACTTGGGTGAGATGTTGAGTACACTCTAAGGAAGGTTTCAAACTTAGTAAATCCATTTTACAAGAGGTAGCGCACGCGTAGATTCAACAAATGAGTGACGATGCGCGAAGCGTTTCAATCAAGTCCCGTATGTGTTCATATACCATTCGTCCGATTGCGATGAAACTTGGGTGAGATGTTGAGTACACTCCAAGGAAGGTTTCTGACTTAGTAAATCCATTTTACAATAGGTAGCGCACGCGTAGATTCAACAAATGAGCGACGATGCGCGAAGCATTTCAAAAAAGTCCCGTAAGCATTCATATACCATTCGTCCGATAGCTATGAAACTTGCGTAAAATGTTGTGTACAGTGCAGGGAAATTTTCTGGCTTAGTATATCCACTTTACAATAGGCAGCGCACTATTAGATTCAACAAATGAGCTACGACGCGCGAAGCATTTCAACAAAGTCACGTTTGCGTTCATATACCATTCGTCCGATAGCGATGAAACTAGGCTGAGATTTTGTGTGCACTCCAGGGAAGGTTTCTAGCTTAGTAAATCACTTTAAAAATAGGTAGAGCACGAGTAGAATCAACAAATGAGCAACGGCGTGCGAAGCGTTTCAACAAAGTCCCATTTAATTTCATATACCATTCATCCGATAGCGATGAAACTTGGGTGAGATGCTGTGTACACTCCAGGGAAGGTTTCTGGCTTAGTACATACATTTTACAATAGGTATCGCTTCGGTAGATTCAACAAATGAGCGATGACACGCGAAGCGTTTCAACTAAGTCCCGTATAAAGTCATATACCATTCGTCTGATAGTGATACATGTTTGGTGAATTATTGTGTACACTCCAGGGAAAGTTTCTGGCTAAGTAAATCCATTTTACAATACGAAGCGCACGTTTATGTTCAACAAATGAGTGACTACGCGCGAAGCGTTTCGACAAAGTCCCGTATACGTTCACATACCATTCATCCGATTGCGATGAAACTTGGGTGAGATGTTGTGTACACTCCAGGGAAGGTTTCTGGCTGAGTACATCCATATTACAATATGTAGCGCAAGAGTAGAATCAACAAATGGGCGACGACACGCGAAGCGTTTCAACCAAGTCCCGTATGCATACATGTACCATTCGTCCGTACCTATGAAACTTGGGTGAGATGTTGTGTACACGTCATGGAAAATTTCTGGCTTAGTAAATCCCCTATACAATATGCAGCGCACAAGTTGATTCAACAAATGAGGGACGACGTGCGAAGCGTTTCAACAAAGTCCCGTATAAGGTCATATACCATTCTGCCGTTAGCGGTGAAACTTGGGTGAAATATGGTTGACACTCCAAGGAAGGTTTCTGGCTTATTAAATACATTTTACAGTAGGTAGCACACGAGTAGATTCGACTAATGAACGACGATAGCGATGAAACTTGGGTGAGATGTTGTGGACACTTACGTGACGGTTTCTAACTTAGTAAATACATTTTACAGTAGGTAGTGCACGAGTAGATTCAACAAATGAGTGACGGAGTGCGAATCGTTTAAACAAAATCAGGTATGCGTTCATATACTATTCATCCGATTGCGATGAAACATTGATCAGTTATTTTGTACCCGCCAGGGAAGGGGACTTTGTAAATCCATTTCACAATAAGTAGCGCAAGAGTAGATGCAACAAATGGGTGACGACGCGCGAAGCGTTTCAACAAAATTCCCAATTGCGTTCATATAACATTCTTCGATTGCGATGAAACCTTGATGAGTTATTGTGTACACGCCAGGGAAGGGCTTCGACTTATTAATACATTTCTCAATAGGTAGCGCACGAGTAGATTCAACAAATGAGTGACAGCGCACGAATCGTTTAAATAAAAACCCCTATACGTGCATATACCATTCATCCGATTGCGATGAATCATTGATGAGTCATTGTGTACACGCCAGGGAAGGGTTTCGACTTAGTAAATCCATTTCACAATTGGTAGCGTACGATTAGATTCAACAAATGAGTGACAGCGATGAAACTTTTTAAAAGTTGTTGTGCACGCTCCCACGAATGGTTCTAAATTAGAAAATCCATTTTATGATAGCTTAGAGGCAGTTAACATGTTGTGTATCCAAAAGCACTTCAAGAAACAGAATTTCAACGCCAACACTTTCTTTGATTGGCATTGCAACGCATGCCGGGTACAGCTTGTATATATATAACAAGTAGTTCCGTGAAGAACTATACAGCCTATTTTCATATATCCTACTTATGTTAATTGCCACTATCAACATACACAATTTCAGTTTGATTGCTGTAATAGATTCGTAGATATTGAGAACCGACTAAATATTTCGGATGGTCGCCATGTTGTATTTTATATATGTAGGTCCTAGAGTTATGTACTGTTACATGCAGATTATTGTGAACGTGTAGTATTCAATCTTCAATCGCATAATTAGGACACAAGAAAAAACAAGGAGATTTAAAAATTTTCACAGCTGCCATCTTGAGGTTTTGGAAACAATTGAAATAAATTAGATGCCAGTGGATTAACATTCGGATAAAGCTTTACTGTACCAAGTTTCACTGCACGCGGATGGTTAAATTGCGAGAAACATCCATGTGAATATTTATAATTCTCGTCACCGCCATGTTGGATTTGTGATCACCAGGTTATTTAAAGCCCTATAGGTGAACTTAAGATCATAGCCCCTATGAACATTAAAAAATGCAGTTTGATTGCTAAATTAGATTCGTAGATATTCAGTATCGTCTAAATATTTCGGATGGTCACCATGTTGGATTGTTAAATGTATAGGCCATAGAGTCATGTACAATTAAAGGAAAATTATTGCGTAGGTTCATTATTCAAACTATCACTTCGATCGAATGACTACATCACAAGAAATAAAAACTTAATTTTAAAATTCGCACTGCCGCCATCTTGAGGTTATGTAAACAATTGAACTAAATTAGATAACAGTGGATTACAATGTGTATAAATATTTCCTGTACCAGGTTTCAGTGCGATTGGAACATTAAATCGCGAGAAAGGTCTATTTAAAATTTTCAAATTCGCTTGGCCGCCATGTTCGTTTTGTAGTTAACCGGTTTTTGAAAGTCTTATAGATGGACTTCCAGTAGTGCCCTTTATCTCCGTACAAAATTTTAGGGAGATACCGCTAATAGTTTCAGAGATATATAATGCCGGTGAAATATTTCGCACATCCGCCATCTTGTGATTATGTAAAAAATTGAACGAAGTTAGATGTCGGTGTATTACAATGTATATAAACATATACTGTACCAAGTTTCATTGCGTTTGGTTGGTCAAATCGCGAGAAACGTCTACTTAAAAGTCGCAAATTCGCTAGGCCGCCATGTTGGTTTTTTAGTTACCAGGTTTTCAAAAGTCACATAAGTGAACTTATAGTAGTTCCCTCTATCACCATAGAAAATGTCAGGGTAATATCGGTAATAGTTTCGGAGATATTGAATGCTGGTGAAATATTTCGCACAGCCGCCATGTTGGATTGGTGGGTCGTAACAAAATTTGAAGGGCACGGTCGAGGTCGCCGGGAATAGTGCTATGAACTTTCCGAGTTTCATTGAAATCGCTCCTGCCGTTTAGATTTTATTAGGGGGGGACACACACACGAATCACACACACACACACACACACACACACACACACACACACGGACAAAAGGTGATCTCATAAGCCTATTTTTTCAAAATTGAAAATAGGCTAAAAATCAATGTAACGTGATAGTTTGTCTGTGGGTGGGTATGTATGTCTCCTATGCGTTCATATACCATTCGTCCGATTGCGATGAAACTTGGGTGAGATGTTGAGTACACTCCAAGGAAGGTTTCTGACTTAGTAAATCCATTTTACAATAGGTAGCGCACGCGTAGATTCAACAAATGAGCGACGATGCGCGAAGCATTTCAACAAAGTCCCGTATGTGTTCATATACCATTCGTCCGATAGCGATGAAACTTGGGTGAGATGTTGTGTACACTTACGTGAAGGTTTCAAAATTAGTGAATACATTTCACAGTAGATAGCGCACAAGTAGATTCAACAAATGAGCGACGACACGCAATGCTTTTCAACAAAGTCCCGTATGCAATCAAATACCATTCGTCCGATAGTTATGAAACTTGCGTAAAATGTAGTGTACACTGCAGGGAATATTTTCTGGCTTAGTACATCCACTTTACAATAGGCAGCGCACGAGTAGATTCAACAAATGAGCTACGACGCGCGAAGCATTTCAACAAAGTCACGTTTGCGTTCATATACCATTCGTCCGATGGCGATGAAAGTAGGCTGAGATTTTGTGTGCACTCCAGGGAAGGTTTCTAGCTTAGTAAATCCCTTTAAAAATAGGTATAGCACGAGTAGAATCAACAAATGAGCAACGGCGCGCGAAGCGTTTCAACAAAGTGCCATATAATTTCATATACCATTCATCCGATAGCGATGAAACTTGGGTGAGATGTTGTGTACACTCCAGGGAAGGTTTCTGGCTTAGTACATACATTTTACAATAGGTAGCGCACCGGTAGATTCAACAAATGAGCGATGACACGCGAAGCGTTTCAACAAAGTCCCGTATAAAGTCATATACCAGTCGTCTGATAGTGATAAATGTTTGGTGAATTGTTGTGTATACTCCAGGAAAGGTTTCTGGCTAAGTGCATCCATTTTACAATACGAAGCGCACGTTTATATTCAACAAATGAGTGACTACGCGCGAAGCGTTTCGACAACGTCCCGTATACGTTCACATACCATTCATCCGATTGCGATGAAACTTGGGTGAGATGTTGTGTTCACTCCAGGGAAGGTTTCTGGCTGAGTACATCCATATTACAATATGTAGCGCACGCGTAGAATCAACAAATGAGCGACGACACGCGAAGCGTTTCAACCAAGTCCCGTATGGATTCATGTACCATTCGTCCGTAGCTATGAAACTTGGGTGAGATGTTGTGTACACGTCATGGAAAATTTCTGGCTTAGTAAATCCACTATACAATATGCAGCGCACAAGTTGATTCAACAAATGAGGGACGACGCGCCAAGCGTTTCAACAAAGTCCCGTATAAGGTCATATACCATTCTGCCGTTTGCGGTGAAACTTGGGTGAAATATGGTGGACACTCCAAGGAAGGTTTCTGGCTTAGTAAATACATTTCACAGAAGGTAGCACACGAGTAGATTCGACAAATGAACGACGACACGCGGAACGTTTCAATACAGTCCCCTATGTCTTCATATCCCATTAGTCCGATAGCGATGAAACTTGGGTGAGATGTTGTGGACACTTACGTGACGGTTTCTAACTTAGTATATACATTTTGCAGTAGGTAGCGCACGAGTAGATTCAACAAATGAGTGACGGAGCGCGAATCGTTTAAACAAAATCAGGTATGCGTTCATATACTATTCATCCGATTGCGATGAAACATTGATCAGTTATTGTGTACCCGCCAGGGAAGGGGACTTAGTAAATCCATTTCACAATAAGTAGCGCAAGAGTAGATGCAACAAATGGGTGACGACGCGCGAAGCGTTTCAACAAAATCCCCTATTGCGTTCATATAACATTCTTCGATTGCGATGAAACCTTGATGAGTTATTGTGTACACGCCAGGGAAGGGCTTCGACTTCGTAATACATTTCTCAATAGGTAGCGCACGAGTAGATTCAACAAATGAGTGACAGCGCACGAATCGTTTAAACAAAAACCCCTATACGTGCATATACCATTCATCCGATTGCGATGAATCATTGATGAGTTATTGTGTACACGCCAGGGAAGGGTTTCGACTTAGTAAATCCATTTCACAATAGGTAGCGTACGAGTAGATTCAACAAATGAGTGACAGCGATGAAACTTTTGAAAGTTGTTGTGCACGCTCCCACGAATGGTTCTAAATTAGTAAATCCATTTTACGATAGCTTAGAGGCAGTTAACATGTTGTGTATCCAAAAGCACTTCAAGAAACAGAATTTCAACGCCAACACTTTCTTTTATTGGCATTGCAACGCATGCCGGGTACAGCTTGTCTATATATATAAAAATCAATGTTACGTGATAGTTTGTCTGTCTGTGGGTATGTATGTCTCCTATGCGTTCATATACCATTCGTCCGATTGCGATGAAACTTGGGTGAGATATTGAGTACACTCCAAGGAAGGTTTCTGACTTAGTAAATCCATTTTACAATAGGTAGCGCACGCGTAGATTCAACAAATGAGCGACGATGCGCGAAGCATTTCAACAAAGTCCCGTATGTGTTCATATACCATTCGTCCGATAGCGATGAAACTTGCGTAAAATATTGTGCACACTGCAGGGAAATTTTCTGGATTAGTACATTCACTTTACAATAGGCAGCGCACGAGTAGATTCAACAAATGAGCAACGACGCGCGAAGCATTTCAACTAAGTCACGTTTGCGTTCATATACCATTCGTCCGATAGCGATGAAACTAGGCTGAGATTTTGTGTGCACTCCGGGGAAGGTTTCTAGCTTAGTAAATCCCTTTAAAAATAGGTAGAGCACGAGTAGAATCAACAAATGAGCGACGACGCGCGAAGCGTTTCAACAAAGTCCCATATAATTTCATATACCATTCATCCGATAGCGATGAAACTTGGGTGAGATGTTGTGTACACTCCAGGGAAGGTTTCTGGCTTACTACATACATTTTACAATAGGTAGCGCTCCAGTAGATTCAACAAATGAGCGATTACACGCGAAGCGTTTCAAAAAAGTCCCGTATAAAGTCATATACCATTCGTCTGATAGTGATAAATGTTTGATGAATTGTTGTGTACACTCCAGGAAAGGTTTCTGGCTGAGTAAATCCATTTTACAATACGAAGCGCACGTTTATGTTCAACAAATGAGTGACTACGCGCGAAGCGTTTCGATAACGTCCCGTATACGTTCACATACCATTCATCCGATTGCGATGAAAGTTGGGTGAGATGTTGTGTACACTCCAGGGAAGGTTTCTGTCTGAGTACATCCATATTACAATATGTAGTCAAGAGTAGAATCAACAAATGAGCGACGACACGCGAAGCGTTTCAACCAAGTCCCGTATGTATACATGTACCATTCGTCCGTAGCTATGAAACTTGGGTGAGATGTTGTGTACACGTCATGGAAAATTTCTGGCTTAGTAAATCCCCTATACAATATGCAGCGCACAAGTTGATTCAACAAATGAGGGACAACACGCGAAGCGTTTCAACAAAGTCCCGTATAAGGTCATATACCATTCTGCCGTTAGCGGTGAAACTTGGGTGAAATATGGTGGACACTCCAAGGAAGGTTTCTGGCTTATTAAATACATTTCACAGTAGGTAGCACACGAGTAGATTCGACTAATGAACGACGATAGCGATGAAACTTGGGTGAGATGTTGTGGACACTTACGTGACGGTTTCTAACTTAGTAAATACATTTTACAGTAGGTAGCGCACGAGTAGATTCAACAAATGAGTGACGGAGCGCGAATCGTTTAAACAAAATCAGGTATGCGTTCATATACTATTCATCCGATTGCGATGAAACATTGATCAGTTATTGTGTACCCACCAGGGAAGGGGACTTAGTAAATCCATTTCACAATAAGTAGCGCAAGAGTAGATGCAACAAATGGGTGACGACGCGCGAAGCGTTTCAACAAAATCCCCTATTGCGTTCATATAACATTCTTCGATTGCGATGAAACCTTGATGAGTTATTGTGTACACGCCAGGGAAGGGCTCTGACTTAGTAATACATTTCTCAATAGGTAGCGCACGAGTAGATTCAACAAATGAGTGACTGCGCACGAATCGTTTAAACAAAACCCCGTATACGTGCATATACAATTCATCCGATTGCGATGAATCATTGATGAGTTATTGTGTACACGCCAGGGAAGGGTTTCGACATAGTAAATCCATTTCACAACAGGTAGCGTACGAGTAGATTCAACAAATGAGTGACAGCGATGAAACTTTTGAAAGTTGTTGTGCACGCTTCCACGAATGGTGCTAAATTAGAAAATCGATGTTACGATAGCTTAGAGGCAGTTAACATGTTGTGTATCCAAAAGCACTTCAAGAAACAGAATTTCAACGCCAACACTTTCTTTGATTGGCATTGCAAAGCATGCCGGGTGCAGCTTGTCTTATATATAAAAGTGAAAGTCTGTATGTATGTGGGTGGGTGGGTGGGTGGGTTCCGTATACAAATCTACACCGTTCCACCAATCTCAACCAAATTTTGTATCCACATAGTTTAGGACCCAGAAAGAACCGCTGGCTACATGAATTTTCGATAGTCTTTCTCATTCTTCTGATTTCGGCCCTTTTGCACTCAAGCACAGGCTAATCAAATCATAAAATATACTCATGAAGGAATGGCAAGGCAGATAGATTCCTTGGCAACATAGCGCAAGTCGAGACACGGCCGTCTGGATGCCAGTTGCGCTCTGCACTACCGGTATAGAAAATGAGCATCTTTACTTGAAATCCCGTTAGTTACTCACCTACTCACACAGCACTGTCAAGAGTTAGCATATCAAAGACTGGACACTATCTTCTATATATATAAAAATCAATGTTACGTGATAGTTTGTCTGTCTGTCTGTGGGTGTGTATGTCTCCTATGCGTTCATATACCACTCGTCCGATTGCGATGAAACTTGGGTGAGATGTTGAGTACACTCCAAGGAAGGTTTCTGGCTGAGTAGATCCATTTTACAATAGGTAGCGCACGAGTAGATTCAACAAATGAGCGACGAAGCGCGAATCGCTTCAACAAAGTCCCGTGTGCGTTCATATACCATTCATCCGATTGCGATGAAACTTGGGTGAGATGTTGAGTACTTTCCAGGGAAAGTTTCTGGCTTAGTACATCCATTTTAAAATAGGTAGCGCACGAGTAGATTCAACAAATGAGCGACGATACGTGAATCGCTTCTGCAAAGTCCCGTATGAGTTCATACACCATTCATCCGATTGCGATGAAACTTAGGTGTGATGTTGAGTACACTCCAGGGAAGGTTCTTGGCTTAGTAAATGCATTTAACAATAGGTAGCACACGTGTAGAATCAACAAATGAGCAACGACGCGCGAAGCGTTTCAACAAAGTTCCGTATTCGTTCATATACAATCCGATAGCAATGAAACTTGGGTGAGATGTTGTGTACACTCCGGGGAAGGTTTCTGTCTTGATAAATTCATTTTACAATAGGCATCACTCGAGTAGATTCAAGAAATGAACGACGACGCGCGTAGACTTAAAAGAAATCCCGTATGCTTTCATATACCATTAGTCCGATAGCGATGAAACTTGGGTGAGATGTTGTGTACATTCCAGGGAAGGTTTCGGGCTGAGAAGATCCATTTTACAATAGGTAGCGCACGTATAGTATCAACAAATGAGCAACGGCAAGCGAATCGTTTCAACAAAGTTCCGTATGCGCTCATATACCATTCATCCGATTGCGATGAATCTTTGGTGAGTCATTGAGTTCCCTCCATGGAAGGTTTCAGGCTTAGTAAATCAAAGTTACAATATGTAGCGCACGAGTAGATTCAACAAATGAGTGATGGCACGTGAATCGCTTAAAAAAATCCCGTATGCATCCATATGCCATTCATCCGATTGCGATGAAACTTTCATGAGTTGTTGTGTACACGCCAGGGAAGGCTTTCAACTTAGTAAATCCATTTCACAATGGGTAACGCACGAGTAGATGCAACAAATGAGTGACGGCGCGCGAAGAGTTTCAACAAAATCCCGTATGCATTCATACACGAGTCATCGATTGCGATCAAACTTTAATGTACACTTATGTTAATGTTTCTAAGTTAGTAAATCCATTTCACAGTAGGTAGTGCACGAGTATATTCAAGAAATGGGTGACACAGCACGAATAATTAAAAATATCCCGAATGGGTTCATATGCCATTCATCCGAAGGCAATCAAATTTTGGTGAGTGGTTTTGCACACTCCCGGGATGGTTATAGGCATAGTTAGTCCAATTTAAAACAGATAGCGCGCGAGTAGTTTAAACAAATGAGTGTTGGCGATGCGTTCATATACCATTCATCCGATTACGATCAAATTTTAGTGAGATGTTATGCACACTCCCGGGAACGTTATACGCATAGCAAATCCAATTTACAATAGATAGCGCGCCGGTAGCTTCAACAAAATGGCGTGTGATTCGTTTCAACAGTCCCACATGCGTTCATATATCATTCATCCCATTGCGATGAAACTTGGGTGAGATGTTGCGTACACTTCAGGGAAGGTTTATGGCTTAGTAAATCCACTTTACAATAGGTAGCGCACGAGTAGATTCAACAAATGAGTGACGACGTGTGAAGCGTTTCAACAATGTCCCGTATGCGTTCATATACCATTCGTTCGATAGCGATGAAACTAGAGTGAGATGTTGTGTATACGCCAGGGAAGATTTCTGGCTTAGAACATGCATTTTACAATAGGTAGCGCAAGAGTAGATTCAACAAATAACTGACGGCACGCGAATCGTTTAAACAAAATCCCGTATGCGTTCATATGCCATTCATCCGATTGCGATGCAACTTTAGTGAGTTGTTGTGCATGCGCCCACGGATGTTTCTAATTTAGTTAATCCATTTTATGATAGTTTAGAGGCAGTTAGCGGAAATTGAAAAAAAATGTGTATCCAAAAGCTATTCAAGAAAAAACTTACAAAGCCAACAGTTTCTTTGATTGGCATTGCAACGCATGCCGGGTACAGCTTGTCTACTATATATTTGTCAAATACCACTCACTCACTCACTCATTCATTCATCACGAAATCTCAGAAACCACCGAATGGATTGGAATGAAATTTGGTATGCTGCTTCCCCAAGGGCCGACAATGCCCACTAAGAGAGGATTTTTGTATTTTCAGGTTCTAAAGGGGTGTTAAGGGGGTAGACCTGCATTTCATTGAATAGCAATATCTCCCGATTGGTTTCATTGGGGGATGTGATACTCGGCAAATAAACTCATCATTAAAAATAAGAAGACACATGTCTGAGGGTTTTTCGATATGGCGTATATTATGAGGTGAAAGGGGTGAAAAGTGGGGATGGAAATATTCCTAACGGAGCGTGTATCTCTTAAACGACATAGGCGAGAAGTTTTAAATTCGGCGGGAAAAAACAGCTTAAATTACATGTAAATAGGTGTTCGACCGTTTTTTTTTTTCATAAATCCATTTTAAGGGGCCCTTGGAGAGGGGTGAAATTCTGGGGGGAAAACAGGAAAGAAAGTGTCCTAACTGATTGACTCACTTACTCATCAAACTCAGGGGGAAAACAGCTTTAAATAAGTAAATAGGTGTTCGACAGTTTGTTTCATAAATCCAATTTAAGGGGTTCATGGGGATGGGTGAAATTTTCAAAAATAAATGAAAGAAAATGTCCTGACTGACTCACTCACTCATCATCGCCCAGCCAAAATTATTGAAGTTTGAAACATGAAATTGTGGGGATATGTTCGTTGTATGTCGAAAACGTCCTCTAAGGAAAGAGTTTTGGATATTCAGGTTCTAAAGAGGTGTTAAGGGGGTAAACGTGCATTTCATTGAATAACAATATCTCACGAGTGGTTTCATTTGGGGATGTGATACTTGGCATATATACTAATCATTAAAAATAAGCTGATACATGTCTAATGGTTTTTCGATGTAGTGTATATTATGAGGTGAAAGGGATGAAAAGTGGGGGTTAAAAGATTCCTAACGGAGCGTGTATCTCTTAAACGACATAGGCGAGGAGTTTGAAACTCGGAGGAAATCTATCAGCTTAAAAATAAATAAATAAATAAATAAAATAATTAGGTGTTCAACAATTTTTTCATAAATGCAATTTAAGGGGCCTATGGGGAGGGGTGAAATTCTGGAAGAAAAACGTCCACTAAGGAAGGATTTTTGGATGTTCACTCTCATCGACCAACCAAAACTATTAAAGTTAGAAGAATGATATTTTGGGAATATGTTTGTTGTGTGTCGAAAACGTCTATTAAGGAGGGATTTTTGGATATTCAGGTTCTAAAGGGGTGTTAACGGGGTTAAACCTGCATTTCATTGAATAACAATATGACACGACTATGACGCGAGCGAAGCGAAGCTAAAAATGAGATGGTGTGTGTCTGTGTATTACTCAATCACGCAAGTACTACTGGTCCGATTTACATGAATTTTACATGGAAGTAGCTGATTTACCTGGTTAACATATAGGTTGCTTTTGATTTCCATACTTTGCACTATTTAAAGATGGCGACCATTTTAGTGACGTCACTACACCATTTGGTTTCAAACTTTCATATTTCCATTTCAAATAAATAGAGAACGCTAAGAAATAGCAAACATTTGTTGGCATATACGAGGTTTAAAATTACAGTTTCTAACCGAAAGGTATCTCCAACGGTTAGCGAGTAAAACCTATATTTGTGCTATAAAACACGGTCAACGCCGAGCTGTGTAGTTGGTCAAAATGTTCCATCTTTAATCTCCCTCTGCGCAACACCTCGCCTATCCCCTGTTTTAACTGTCACCTTCACATTTTAATTTATTTACGACGCGTAGCGAAGCACGGGTATTTCAGCTAGTAATAATATAAAAGCCAATTTTCATTTGGAATAAATAAATTGTCCCCTACTGATATGGAAAAGATATGTAGTAAAATAAAGGTGGGGCCTATTCCCTTATTTCTCTTATCTTCTTAATCCCTTATCCGCATCCGTGGCGTAATGGTACCGACGTGGGCTCATAGTCTCGGGGTTCGTGTTTCGAATTAACTGCAAGTCCGAATTATTAACTTCGTTTTTCTTTTTTGTAATTATTGATTTATAACTACTCACACGTTATAATGTTAAGCATATAGAGTGCGTAATTGCAATCCAAAATCTTATATATAAAAGTGAAAGTCTGTATGTATGTATGTGGGTGGGTTGGTTCCGTATACAAATCTACACCGTTCCACCAATGTCAACCAAATTTTGCATACACATAGTTTAGGACCCAGAAGGAACCGCTGGCTACATGAATTTTCGATAGTCTTTATCATTCTTCTGATTTCGGCCTTTTGCACTCAAGCACAGGCTAATCGAATCATAAAACATTGTCATGAAGAAATGGCAAGGCAGATAGTTTCCATGGCAACATAGCTGAAGTCGAGACACGGCCGACTGGATGCCAGTTGCGCTCTGCACTACCGGTATAGAAAATGAGGATCTTTACTAGAAATCCCGTTAGTAACTCAACTGATCACACAGCACTGTCAACCGAGTTTAGCATAACAAAGAATTGACACTATCTACTATATATTTGTCAAATAACACCTACTCACTCACTCATTCATTCATCACAAAATCTCAGAAACCACCCAACGGATTGGAATGAAATTTGGTATGCAGCTTCCTCAAGGGCCGCGAATGCCCACTAAGTGAGGATTTTTGGATATTCAGGTTATAAAGGGGTGTTAAGGGGGTAGACCTGCATTTGATTGAATAGCAATATCTCCCGTTTGGTTTCATTGGGGAAGTGATACTCGGCATATAAACTCATCATTAAAAATAAGAAGACACGTGTCTGAGGGTTTTTCGATGTGGTGTATATTATGAGGTGAAAGGGGTGAAAAGTGGGGATTGAAGGATTCCTAATGGAGCGTGTATCTCTTAAACGACATAGGCGAGGAGTTTGAAACTCAGCGAAAAAAATCAACATAAAAAAGAAGTAAATATGTGTTTGACCGTTTTCTTTTTCCATAAATCCAATTTAAGGGGCCCATGGGGAGGGGTGAAATTCAGGGGGGGGGAGGGGGAAACAGGAAAGTGTCCTAACTGATTGACTGATTGACTCACTCATCATACTCAGGGGGGAAAGCTGCTTTAAAGTAAGTAAATAGCTGTTCGACAGGTTTTTTTTATAAATCAAATTGAAGGGGTTCATGGGGAGGGGTGAAATTCTGAAAAAAGAAAATTGAAAGAAAATGTCCTGACTCACTCACACTATCAATCACTCACTCATCATCGCCCAGCCACAATTATTGAAGTTAGAAACATGACAGTTTGGGGATATGTTCATTGTATGTCAAAACCGTCTACTAAGGGAGGATTTTCGGATATTCAGGTTCTAAAGGGGTCTTAAGGGGGTTAAACCTGCATTTAATTGAATAACAATATCTCCCGATTGGTTTCATTGGGGGATGTGATACACGGCATATAAACTCATCATTAAAAAGTAAGGAGACACGTGTCTGAGGGTTTTTCGGTATGGTGTATATTATGAGGTGAAAGGGCTGAATAGTGGGGATTGAGAGATTCCTAACGGAGCGTGTATCTCTTAAACGACATAGGCGAGGAGATTGAAACTCAGCGGAAAAAAATCAGCATAAAAAATAAGTAAACATAGGTTTGACCGTTTTTTCATAAATCGAATTTAAGGGGCCCATGGGGAGGGGTGAAATTCTGGGGGGGGGGAGGGGGAAACAGGAAAGAAAGTGTCCTAACTGATTGACTGACTGACTCACTCATCAAAATCAGGGGGAAGAACTGCTTTAAAGTAAGTAAATAGCTTTTCGACAGTTTTTTTCTTGATCAATCAAATTGAACGGGTTCATCGGGAGGCGTGAAATCCTGAAGAAAAAAAATGAAAGAAAATGTCCTGACTCATTCACTCACTCATCATCGCCCAGCCAAAAGTATTGAAGTTGGTAACATGGCATTTCGAGGATATGTTCGTTGTATGTCAAAACCGTACACTAAGAGAGGATTTTTGGATATTGAGGTTCTAAAGGGGTCTTAAGCGGGTTAAACCTGCATTTCATTGAATAACAATATCTCACGAGTGGTTTCATTTGTGGATGTGATACTCGGCATATGAACTAATCATTAAAAATAAGCAGACATGTGTCTAAGGGTTTTTCGATGTGGTGTATTATTATGAGGTGAAAGGGGAGAAAATTGGGTGTTGAAGGATTCCTAACGAAGCGTGTAGGCCTAACTCTTAAACGACAAAGGCGATAAATTTGAAACTCAGCCAAAAACAATCAGCGAAAAAAAGTAAGTAAATCGGTGTTCGACCGTTTTTTCATAAATTAATTTAAGGGGCCAATGGGGTGGGGTGAATTTCTGGGGGAAGAAGGAGAGAAAGTGTCCTAACTGACTCACTCATCAAACTCAGGGGAAAAAGACAGCTTAAAAAAAGTTAATTGGTGTTCAAGCATTTTTTCATCAATCCAATTTAAGGGGCCCGTGGGGAGGGGTGAAATACTGGTAAAAATAATTGAAAGAAAATGTCCTGTATGACTCACTCACTCATCACGCCCAGCGAAAGATATTAAAGTTTAAAACATGAAATTTTGGGAATATGTTCGCTGTATGTCGAAAACGTCAACTAAGGAATGATTTTTGTTTATTCGGGTTTTAAAGAGGTGTTAAGGGGGTAAACGAGCATTTCATTGAATAACGATATCTCATGAGTTGTTTCTTTGGGGATGTGATATTCGGTATATAAACTAATCATTAAAAATAATCGGACATATGTTTAAGGGTTTATCGATGTGGTGTATATTATGAGGTGTAAGGGGTGAAAATTGGGGCTTGAGGGATTCTTAACGGAGCGTGTATCCCTGAAACGACATAGGCGACAAGTTTTAAATTCGGCGGGCAAAGAACAGCTTAAAATACAAGTAAATAGGTGTTCAACTGTTTTTTCATAAATCCAATTTAATGGGCCTTTGGAGGTGGGTGAAATTCTGGGGGGAAAAAAACAAAACAGGAAAGAAAGTGTCCTAACTGATTCACTCATTTACTCATCAAACTCAGGGGGAAAACAGCTTTAAATAAGTAAATAGGTGTTCGACCGTTTGTTTCATAAATCCAATTTAAGGGGTTCATAGGGAGGGGTGAAATTATCAAAAATAAATGAAAGAAAATGTCCTGACTGACTCACTCACTCATCATCGCCCAGCCAAAATTATTGAAGTTAGAAACATGACATTTTGGGGATATGTTCGTTGTATGTCGAAAACATCCACCTAGGAAAGAGTTTTGGATATTCAGGTTCTAAAAAGGTGTTAAGGGTGTAAACGTGTATTGCATTGAATAACAATATCTCACGAGTGGTTTCATTTGGGGATGTGATACTTGGGATATATACTAATCATTAAAAATAAGCTGACTCATGTCTAATGGTTTTTCGATATAGTGTATATTATGAGGTGAAAGGGATGACAAGTGGGGGTTGAAAGATTCCTAACGGAGCGTGTATCTCTTAAACGACATAGGCGAGGAGTTTGAAACTCGGAGGAAATCAATCAGCTTAAAAATAAATAAATAAATAAATAAATAAATAAAATAAATAAATAGGTGTTCGACTGTTTTTCCATAAATGCAATTTAAGGGGCCTATGGGGAAGGGTGAAATTATGGAAGAAAAACGTCCACTAAGGAAGGATTTTTGGATGTTCACTCTCATCGACCAACCAAAACTATTAAAGTTAGAAGCATGATATTTTGGGGATATGTTTGTTGTGTGTCGAAAACGTCTACTAACGAGGAATTTTTGGATATTCAGGTTCTAAAGGGGTGTTAACGGGGTTAAACCTGCATTTCATTGAATAACAATATGACACGACTATGACGCGAGCGAAGCGAGGCTAAAAATGAGACGGTGTGTGTCTGTGTATTACTCAATCACGCAAGTACCACTGATCTGATTTACATGAATTTTACATGGAAGTAGCTGATTTACCTGGTTAACATATAGGTTACTTTTGATTTCAATACTTTGCACTATTTAAAGATGGCGACCATTTTAGTGACGTCACTACACCATTTGGTTTCAAACTTTCATATTTCCATTTCAAATAAAAAGAGAACGCTAAGAAATAGCAAACTTTTGATGGCGTATACGAGGATTAAAATTACATTTTCTATCCGAAAGATATCTCCAACGGTTAGCGAGTGAAACCTAAATTTGTGCTATAAAACACGGTCAACGCCGAGCGGTGTAGTTGGACAAAATGTTCCATCCTGAATCTCCCTCTGCGCAGCACCTCGCCTATCCCCTGGTTTAACTGTCACCTTCACATTTTAATTTATTTATGACGCGTAGTGAAGCACGGGTACTTCAGCTAGTATTATATATATACCATACAGTACTTATAACACCACATATTTCAACGCTCGAATGCAGTGATTAATATTCGTTGACCTTGAGCGGCGGTAGAGTCTATTGTTGTTGATTCTTCAGGAGTTTTGTGGCTTCATGGTCTTGCAGCCCCGTTTACTGGGGTGTGTAGAGAAGTTGTCTGATAACCTGTGTCACTGTGATGTCTGTAGGCTTACTAGTGTGTGGACTTTTATACGAGGAAGGATTTGGGTAGGAAGTTATTGTTGTTGTTGTTGTTGTTGTTGTTGTTGTTTCATTTGAGATGCATTGACATCATGGTTATTTAGCGCCATGTACTTGGGTGAGTGTTGATTTTTGTCTGATAACCTGTGTTATTGTGATGGCTGTATTAGTGTGTGTATATATAATTCAGGTGATGATTCTATCAATTAACGTTTAATATCCATATAGCACGTTGTATTTCAACAAGCTACTACAACCAGCATTCAATTATACTCCGTGAAAAGGAAATAGAGTTATAATAATACCTATGCATTTAGGAGAAAGTAGGCTAAATGTTCTTTACTGAACATCTTGTTTTTCTTATCTTTTTAATCGCTTGTTCTCCAAGCTCAGCCTCACATACAGACTCTCCGAGATATAATTTCTCTACCAGCACAAGTACAGTGTCTTGGAGCTGAACACACTTTATTCTCAGATACAACTGGGGATGGTGACAAGCCGTTCGCCCAGGTGACCACTAACTTGGGTCTAATTAAGGAAGGGTCATACCTTTTACCTGTAGGCTTACTAGTGTGTGGACTTTTATACGAGGAAGGATTTCGGTAGGAAGCTGTTCCTTCAACTTTAGAAGCAAGTCGGTCGTGGACCTGTTGAAAGAAACCGTCCTGTCATTTGAACCGTGTAGTCATCGGACCCATAATCCATTCACTTTGCATGCTATTTAAAATACAATTTTCTCCTTCCCTAATAGTGTTCAAAGAATTGTAGATCACACATCATGCAAGTTGTCTTGACTTATTTAACAAGTAAGACACATACATAATTATGTTACACATTCTTCATATCCCACACAAGTTATTTGCAAACTTTTTTGTAAGAAATAGCTTTGACATACTGTACCCGTTCGTCCTGGGGATGCGATGACCCATCTGCTATTACATCGCATTCCTGGATTTCCAGGACAGAGCGGAGTTAAATGAACCTCTAGTCAAATAAGGAATGTGTCGGAAATTCAGTTGAAATATCTCAAAAGCAGAGGGTAACACAAGATAAAGTATCTCCAGGGTCGTTACGGGTTTAAATTTAATAAAAAAATTACAAATATCAATGGGCGCCATCAACTGAATCCCTAGCAAACCACATCCTTCCTGGTTAAGCCTTAGTTAAGACACGGAAAGAAAATAGGAAAATCACATCATCATCAGATCACAACTAAGATAAAAACAAATTTATTCAACTTTGATAGTCAGACAGACATATTAAACACACATCCTACCTGAGAGCATGGTCGAATGCCAACGTTAAATTGTCATTGTCCAGAAAATCGAACCATCTCCATTCTACTCAAAGTGTATTTAATCCACATAAAATAGGAAAAATTTCTAAAGTTCTCTTGGGTTCTCAGGATCACCGTAGCACTATGTCTTTGCGTCACTGACATTCGTGATAACTGAGACCTAATTTCTCTTTAAATTAACATCATGAATGTGGATGTACAAAATATTATTAATCTGTCTAAACACACATATTATAATCACATATTTTAAATATCACATAATTTATGGCTTGCATGGCATTATTCAAATGCTGAATATGTTAGTAAAATGCTCCTAAACATCGAATAAGTAATTTACACTATTTACACTGTCATTAATCATTGCTTATTTTGTGAATCACAGAAAATCCACTATTCATTGGTTATAATTATCATCATCATCAAAATTAATTGTTTAATTCATCAACACAAGTTGCAATTCTTCAAATCATTTCTCAATTAAATTTATTTAAATCCATTTAAATTTATTAATCATCAGCTTCTTTATTAAATTATCACCTTCTAATTCAGTTATTCATCATCTATCTAATCATCTATTAATTTACTTAAGTCAGCTTATTTATTCAATCTTTAATTCATCCATTTATTTAATTCATTGATCTATTCCAAAATTTAATTTATCAATTTATTTAAATTTTATTCATCCATTTTTTTTAGATTTTTATTATTTCATCTAGTTATTCTGATTTTTATTTCATTAGGTCAGATTATTAATATGCTTAAATTTCAGATTATTATTTCATTAATTATTATTATCAGAAAATCTTGTATTATCAACATTATTTATTTGTTTAATTTCCTAACAAATTGTTTAATAAGGGTTTATGGAACGTTGTCTTACAGTTTTATCACTTCCAAGTTATATCTCGTTTTAAATTATCATGCCAAAAAATATTATTGCCTTCACAAATTCACGTTGGATCTCACTATCCACAACTACATTATATATTCTCACTTTATCAAATATCACATTTGAATACCACAATTATTCCACAAAACTCCATAAATATTCAGCGCACAGCATGAATCTCAAAAATATGCTAGACTGGGTTCGACAATCTCATGTCTGCTTCAAAGTACATTAGCAATATTGCAACTTCCACTTGGCAACTTCCACAAAATGCCTATCACAAACTTCACTTAATCACGTTGCACGATCTACAAAAATACATAACTGGCTTCAAATTATCAACGCACACAATCTCCAATAACTGTAATTAATCTGATCACATCTAGACAACTTCTTAAACAATTAGGAAAAATATTACCTTAGTAATCGTAATCAAATTCAAGATCTGCTTTCAAATAGCATAAATTCTCTCAAAATTCTCATAGTTCACTTCACAGAAAAGCACCAATGTGCTGTAATCTCTCACATCGAAATATGCAATACTGATCTGCCTTAAAATAAATCTGACCATTAATGATTCATCTTATAAGATTCAATTACTTTAAATCCTTCTCAAAGGTATCAAACTCAATCATAAAAATTATCAAAAGCATCAGCTGTATCAGCTGTTAAATTGAAAGTACTCTCAAAAGAGTATAGCAACAAAATATTGGATTGGCAAACAAGAATTACAAAATGTAACCCTGCTGACATGTATTTTTAATTTATTTAATAAAACTCGACTGATATGTGACTAGTAGTTCCTTGTTTGATCCTCTTACAATCTCAAGCACACTCGGATGATAAAAATTAGTCCCCCAACGGCAAGTAAGATGAGTAACCACCACACGATCGTATAAATACGAAAGGCCTTGCCCCGTCGTCTAACATGATAATGCCCTGAACGATGGGTAAAGATGTGTACCACCACGCAATCGTATAAATACGAAAGGCCCCATCTCGTCGTCTCATGAGTGAATGTACCAGATTGGAATCAACAAGTCTCTAGTTGTCATATAAAAGCGATATTCATTCACTTGAGTGAATAACATCTATATATCTCCAAACAATCCAATGGAAAAATCCCTACTGATGAATAATACACACTCGCTAGTATGCAATGAACTGACGAAGTGATTTAAATAATCCAATTGCAGATCACGAGTTCGAAATACTCGCCACAAAAATTTTAACTATCCAGGAAAAACTATCCTTACTGGAAAATGTCTAAAAGACCAAACATCTGCTTAATAAAGCCAACCAATGGTGAGAATTTCGTATAATGGTGCCTGCCATATCATATGGTAACGCCATATTCTAGCAAAATTCGGAGCAAATAATGTTTAAGCCATGTCTCAATAAACGTAGAACTCCTACTAGAAAAATATATACATGTATGCCCAGTGCTCATGAAAATATCATATTAGAAAGTCATAACTCTTACAGTACCTTCTCATATCAGCTGTTATTATATTTCAAAGATCGTCGATTATTCTCATGTGTAATAAATTTCTCGAAAGATCGACGTGAATATCGTATCACCCACGCGATAACGATCGCCTTCATATCCCAAGTGAATCAGCTGTTAGACCTCCTCTTCTTCAGGAATCGAATCCATCGCTCCGTGGTGCCATCGCGTCTCTGTCTTCGTTTACTCCGACATGATGAACTGCATGTTATCCATAATGGATACTGTCCAAAATCTTACGTAAAAGTTCATAAAAGCAGCGTACCCCATATTCCTCTTCTATGTTACGCCACTGTCCCATATAATGTTCGGTTTGCTTGTTAAAAGTTCAATCTCCACAGCGGTTGAGTCTCACTTGCAAAAAAATAAATTTTATTTATGAGAGTGTATAAGTTTTTGAAACACCCTGTAGCTGTGTTCGTACTCGGTATTTTATGATAATTCATGAAAAAAGAATTCTATTAATGCACATGCCAATGTTCATAAGTGCATATTATTGTAACAGTTCGTTTGCTTAAAAGCGTTAATGTTGTTTGGACCCCATGGTCGCTCTACATATTCCGTTATGAAATGCATAGTCGTAATGTAATTTGAATATCTAAGTTCATAATTGCAGTATATTGTAACAATCTGCCTGCACAATTCTATTACTGAATACAAGTCCCAACTCAATGTTGTAACTGAATGTTGAAATGAAGTTCAGCTTCTTTAATGTTGCCTGCGTAATAAAGTCGGAACTAGCCCGCTCGGATCTACTGCACTGTTCCAGAATGAACTATGCTTAAAGCCGGCCTCGCCATGCCGCTTTGCTATACTGTTCTGCGTTATAAAATGCAGCTCGAAATAAAGTTCTCAAACTCGTATTACAATGCTGTTCTGAACCCTGGCTTTTCTCCTCCGTACACGGCCCGTACAGCCTGCCGCGTAACCGGTCTCCTCGCCGTCTGCCCTGCGTTGCTCGCCTTGGCCCAATGACCTACTTCCTGCTCTCTGCTTGGTTAAGTAATACTGTCGCCCTCGCTTTACGTAACAAGTGCTGTTCACCGCTCGACTTTACCGTACGCTCTGCGCATGTGTACCACTTCCGCTCGCTGGCTGAACTCGACTGATGTCTCTAAACTGCATTGACCAGCTCCTACCTGGCGCGGTCACGTGATTCTCCCCCACTTACTACGGTCGTGCGTCACAAATATAATCTCGACCACCTTCATCTCGGCTATTAAGTTATACAATAACTTAAGGGATTATCTGTCTTTCTTCAAGTTATTATCATATATAATGCTTGTTATCTCTTCTCTTCAGAGATTATTAAATACTATGTTCCATTTAGATCTTAATAAAATTTTAATATTCCTCCCATAATTCCATCTACTTGACTGGCAGTGCCTTCTTGATCCTTGGCCTTCTACGTCATTTTCTAATATTCTCCTCTACTCGATGTGAGCGCTATCTTTACAATTTTTCCCATAAATCTCAAATACGGCTTAATGTCAGCTGGCGTAGCCGATAGCCTCAACTAGGTATCGGGTAAAATACCCACTGTCAACTTATGTGCCAGTAGACATTAAAAACAAATTTCACTAGATCAGCCATTTTAACATGCCTCTGAATATGTGCTTACTAAAATAACGGGGAGAGTAACGTTTGCTGTTGATGGTAATATAGAACGTTTTAGAATACTATTACTCGCATAAATTAGTTTGCTGTAAAATTGTAAATTGTACATTTTTTCTCTCAAGTATCATGATGATAATCCAAAATCGATATCGCTCATTATGAGAATGACAGTGAATATACATGAAATTTTAGCCTGATATCTCAAATGGTATCAGAGAAAATGTTGTACCTAAATGTCTGAAAATCAAAATTACGGTAAACAACATAAACAAAGAAATCAAGAGTGGGCTTTCATCATGCGCTACCATCTTTAAATGCTCAAAGAAAATTGCACCCAAATGATTGAAAATCAAAGTTGCGGTAAACAACAAAAGCCATGCGCTATCATCCATAAATTCTGAAAGAAAATGGAATCTAAATGCCTGGAAACCAAAGTTACGATAAACAGTAAAAACTAAGAAAGATAGCGTAGGCTCTCACCATGCGCTACCATCTTTAAATCCGGAAGGAAAATTGAACATAAATGTCTGATAGTCAAAGTTTCAGTAAACAGAAAAATACAACAAATGAATGAGCTTTTACCACGCTCTACCGTCTTTAAATATCCAGAGCGAGGGATTTAAAACGCAGAAACATCATTAAGTATACATGTTTGGAAGCTCATTCAAAGAGGGGTCCAAAAATAGCAAAAGTAAAAAAAAAAAAAAAAGTTTTACGCCAAATTACACTACACGGTCCCGTTAAGACAGAATCTCAATTCGTGCCCTTGAACCTAAAACGGCGTAAGGATAGTCAACAAGGTGTGATCATTGCAGCAATTAATTTATTCACCAGCTCACCGCAGATATGCGCAAAGGAATCTCATGATAACAAGTTACTGTTACGGTAATGATGAAGATGGGATGCTATTGAACTTGTAGCGTGCCCGTAGGTCAGCTCATGCGCGAGTAGACTCACTACTAATTATTGAAAATGTGACCAGTAATCTTCAGCAATTCCACGTACTTATTTTTTTCCTGAATTGTTATTTGGGTTACCTGCATAGTGCATACCCCTTCATTTAAAACAGGATGCTGTAACTGGATAATAATCATAGACTAGATTGATATGATCTAACGTTCATTAATAGATGTAGATCATTTAAACTTTAATCATGCATAGTTTTGTTGCTTTAAATGTGATACGAGTATGTTGGAGTAATTTAAAATTGTTCCCCTCTTTATATATTTCATATTTTCTAGTAGGACACCCTCGTGGCTAGCATTGAAGCTCTGACAAGAAATTTAACTCTTGCCTGATGGTTGGAACGGGGTCCACTCAGTCTCGTGAAACAAAACTGAGAACAGATGGGTAGACGTTGACTGTTGATAATAGAATATCAAAAACAAGCTATAATTTTAGTTTTGGTTTTGGGCAATAATCTCTACAATCATATAAATTCTCATATTTATTTTATTTTTCTCCTTCTTGGCATTTAAGAAAGAAAAGCAGTAGACCGTTAACAGAGAATACGTTCTTTGGCTTATCTTCAAAAAAATAGGCTTAAGAGATCAGGTTTTGTCCCTGTGTGTGTGCTCCTGCGAAGGCCTATGTGTGTGTGTGTATGCGTGTCCCCATCTAATAAAATCTAAACGTCTAGAACGATTTCAATGAAACTCGGTAAGATCATAGTACAATTTTGTCCGATCCCGATAGTGCCGTTTAATTTTATTACGTCTCACCAATCCAACATGCGGCTGTGCGAAATATTTCACCGCCATTCTATATCTCCAAAACTGTTCCTGATATCACCCTGAAATTTTGTACGGTGATAAAGGGCACTACTAGAAGTTCACCTATGTAACAAACTTGTTAAGTACAAAACGAACATGGCAGCCAAGCGTAGTTGAAACATTTAAATAGACTTTTCTCGCGATTTAACCACCCGGCGCGGTGAAACATGATACAGCAAATGCTTATACAATTTCTAACGCACTGACATCTAATTTATTTCAATTGTTTACATGACCTCAAGATGGTGGCTGTGTGAAATTTTAAATTTAGGTTTTTATTTCTTGTGTCCTAATCATGAAATCAACGTTTGAATAATGAACCTACGCAATAATCGTCATCTAATAGTACATAACTCTATTGCCTACAGATATAAAAATCCAACATGGCGACCATCCGAAATATTTAGACGGTTCTCAATATCTACGAATCGATTACAGCAATACAAACTGAAATTTTGTATATTGATAGAGGCAATTAACATAAGTAGTACTATGAGAGAAGCCTCCGTGGCTTAGGCGGCAGCACGCCGGCCTCTCACCGCTGGGTCCGTGGTTCAAATCCCGGTCACTCCATGTGAGATCTGTGCTGGACAAAACGGAGGCAGACAGGTTTTTCTCCGGGTACTCCGGTTTTCCCTGTCAAAATTTCATTCCAGCAACACTCTCCACTATCATTTCATTTCATCTGTCATTCATTTAATCATTGCCCCAGAGGAGTGCGTCAGGCCTCGGCAGCCGGCACAATTCCTATCCTCGCCGCTAGTTGGGGGCTTCATTCATTCCATTCCTGACCCGGTCGGAGACTGGAAGCAGGCTGTGGATTTTCATTTTCAGTACTATGAGAATAGGCTATTTAATTCTTCACGAAACTACTTGCTAAAATATTGTATACATGTTCAACATAATTTTTGATATATATATATATTGATTTATATATTAGTATCATTATTATCTGTGAACATCATCAACGACTTTTTGGACCATTAATATTAAATAAGTTTGTTCTATTTCCAAAATCACTGGCAAATTCACTGCAATGTGTTTTAATTAGTATTTCAGCGCGATATTACAATAGCTCTTTCAATTGAGAGCTGTTGCCATCTCTTGACTGATGGTGAAACTTCTGCATTTGTCTGTTGGAAAATGATGGGACATAATTTGACTTTTAACCAAGATCACGGTTGATTTAATACTTTCAGTCAATTTATTACCAATTATTAGAGACAGTCAAAATTCTTGAATGGAAAGGGATAAAATTCTTAGTTAATAAGGTTAAAAATTCTTGAGTGAAACGGAATTTTTCACACTGCTTTATTATGTTATTATCTCAGTAATAACACTCAATAATTCCACATACCGTCAAGTGAAGAACACCTATTTTTCATACTCCGGTAGAAGTATTCTGGAAGTGATGAGATTTGAAAATGTCCTATGTCGTTTTCCGCAAATTGCATTTCTGAAGTTCCAGTTCAAAAGAGATCTTGAAATTGACCACCATTTTTTTTTTTTTTTTTTTTTTTTTTTTTTTCAGGCACAAAATATTCACGGTTACACATGTTTTGCGCCACTTTTTTTTTCAAAGTTTCTGATGTTATTTCTCCAATAAATTTACAAATTGCATCTTTGAGTTCTTGTAAGGATGGCGTATTATCTGTGTCTTTCTTATAAATCCCAAAAAAATAAAGAGCCTGTAGTTTCTACATTGCACCTAAATGACGTGAAACATGGACTAGAAATGTCCCACCCGAAGTACGTGACCACATTTATCCCGTAAAGAAAACCAAGGGCTTTGAATAACCGCGACATATATGGAAGACCATTAACCGCATCCGTACAGGACATGGAGTTTGTGCATACAACCTGCACAAATGGTGGAAGCGGCCAGACCCCTGCTGTGTTTGTCGTACATCGAATCAGATCATCAGGCACATTGTGGAAGATTGCAAAATAAGAGCGTAGCTAGGTGACCCTAACGACATATTCAGTGCTACACCATCGAGCCTGGACTGGAGAAATAGACTTGACATAAGGTTATAATAAGGTCGATATCTGTGCTGGTATGTACTTATTATTATTATTATTGTTATTATAATTGTGTTTCATGTGTAATGGCATACGCTAAATAAATAAATATGCTATTTAAGGCTGGAAGACGGGTTGCTCCTCAGACAGTGAGAGTAGGCCTCAGTGGGTAAAGCCAGCTAACAACATTAGAAAGAGTTGAATATTTTTGTACTTTCAGCCTATTTTCATTTATAAAAACAAGTAGTTCCGTGAAGAATTATACAGCCTATTTTCATATATCCAACTTATATTAATTGCCTCTATCAACATACAAAATTTCAGTTTCATTGTTGTGATAGATTCGTAGATATTGAGAACCGTCTAACTGTTTCAGATGGTCGCCAGGTTGGATTTTTATTTATGTACTATTACATGAAGATTATTGTGTACGTGTGGTATTCAAACTTCAATCGCATGATTAGGACACAAGAAGTAAAAACGAGATTTTAGAATTTCGAACAGCAGCCATCTTGTGGTTATGAAAACAATTGAAATAAATTAGATGCCAGTGGATTAACAGTTTCACTGCACTCGGAAGGTTAAATCGAGAGAAGCGTCTATTCAAATATGTTTACTTCGCGTCGCCGCCATGTTGGATTTGTGCTCACCAGGTTACTGAGAGACCTATAGGTGAACTTATGTTCATAGCCTGTATGAACATAAAATAAATTCAGTTTGATTGCTGTAAATGATTCGTAGATATTAAGAACCGTCAAAATATTTCGGATGATCGCCATTTTGGATTGTCATATGTATAGGCCATAGAGTTATGTACCATTAAAGGAAAATTATTGCGTAGCTTCATTATTCTAACTTTCACTTCGATCGCACGATTACGACACAAGAAATATAAACTTAATTTTAAAATTTCGCACAGCCACCATCTTGAGGTTATGTAAATAATTGAACTAAATTAATGCCATTGCATTACAATATGTATAATCATTTACTGCGCTCAGATGGTTAAATCAAGAGGAAATTCTATTAAATTGTTTCAAATTCGCTTGGCCGCCATTTTCGTTTTGTACTCAACAGGTTTTTGAAAGTTACATAAATAAACTTATAGCAGTACCCTTTATCAACGTACAAAATTTCAGGGTGATATCTCTAATAGTATCGCAGATATAGAATGCCAGTGAAATATTTCGCACAGTCGCCATTTTGAGGTTATGTAAATAATTGAACTAAATTAGACGCCAGTGCATTACAATGGGTATAAACATATGCTGTACCAAGTTGCATTACATTCGGATGGTTAAATCATGAGAAAAGTCTATTTAAAAGTCTGAAATTTGCTTTGCCGCCATTTGGTTTTGTAGTTACGAAGTTTTTGAACGTCTCATAGGTCAACTTCTAGTAGTGGCCTTTATCACTGTACACAATTTCATGGGGATATTTGTAATAGTTTCGGAGATACTGAATGCTGGTGAAATATTTCGCCTAGCCGCCATGTTGGATTGGTGTGACAGAATAAAATTCGAAGGACACGGTTGGGGTCGGCCAGAATGGTGCTATGATCTTACCGAGTTTCATTGAAATCGCTCCAGCCGTTAGAAGTTATTAGGGGGGACACACACGTATCACACACACACGCACGCACACACAGACAGACAAACGAACAAAAGATAATCTCATAAGCCTATTTTTTTTCATAAAATGAAAATAGACTAAAAATAGGCTAATGAGATCACCTTTTGCCCGCGTGTTTGTGTGTGCGTGTGTGATGGTGTGTGTGATGGATTTATGTGTGATCCCCCTAATAACTTCTTAACGGCTGGTGATATTTCAATGAAACTCGGTAAGTTCATAGCACTATTCCGGGCGACCCCGACCGTGCCCTTTAAATTTTGTTACGTCTCACCAATCCAACATGGCGGCTGTGCGAAATATTTCACCAGCATTCAATATCTCCGAAACTATTACCGATATCACTCGGAAATGTTGTACAGTAATAAAGGGAACTACTAGAAGTTCACCTATGTGACTTCGAAAACCTGGTAACTACAAAACCAACATGGCGGCCATGCGAAGTTGCGACTTAAGATAGACGTTTCTCGTGATTTAACCAACCAAACGCAATGAAACTTGGTACAGTATATGTTTATACACATTGTAATGCACCGACATCTAATTTCGTTCAATTGTTTACATAACCTCAAGATGGCAGCTGTGCGAAATATTTCACCGGAATTCTATATCTCTGAAACTATTACCGTTATCACCATGAAATTTTGTACGGAGATAAAGGACATTATTGGAAGTTCATCTGTGAGACTTTCAAAAGCCGGTTAACTACAAAACGAACATGGCGGCCAAGCGAATTGGAAAGTTTTAAATAGAATTTTCTCGCGATTTAATGATCAAAACGCAATGAAACTTGGTACAGAAAATGTTTATGCACATTGTAATGCACTGGTATCTAATTCAGTTCAATTGTTTATATAACCTCAAGATTGCGGCTGTGCGAATTTCGAAAATTAGGTTATTATTTCTTGTGTTCTAATCATGCAATCGAAATCAACAATTGCATAATGAACGCACACAACAATCATCATCTATTAGTACATAACTCTATGGCCCACATATATTAAAATCCAGCATGGCGACCATCCGAAATATTTAGAGGGGTCTCAATAATTATCTATTAATCTACTACAGCAATCAAACTTAAATTTTGTAAGTGTATAGAGGCTATAAGCATACGTTCACCTATGGGACGTTCAATAACCTGGCGAGCTCAAATCCAGCATGGCGGAGACGCGAAATTTAAATATTGAAATGGACGTTTCTTGCGTTTTAACCATCCAAGCGCATTGGAACTTGATACGGTATATGCTTATACAAATTTTAATCGACTGGCATCTAATTCATTTAAATTATTTTCATAATCACAAGATGGTGGCTGAGTGAAATTTTAAAATCCCGCTTTTATTTCTTGTGTCCTAACTATGCGATTGAAGTTTGAATAAAACACCTAAACAATAATCTTCTTGCAATAGTGCATACATCTATACCAGGCCCAAAACAACTGTGAACATGAGGGAGGAGCCAGATTCACGCGCTCACCCGCGTCAGCCAATTGCATAGCGTGGCGTTGCCTAGTTAACTGCGCACTCTGGGCTCGCTGTGCCGTACGAAATTTTTATTTCTCTCCGCGCACGAAAATCATTAAATATCCAATTATTTGGATGGACCTATGTTACAGAGCTAAATATTTTGAGGCTAACAGTCCAAAACCCGTGATCCTACGACCAGCCGTTCGGGAGATAGCATCTGTCCTTGAACTGAAGGGATAATTAGAGTGAAGAATGGTTAGGTGTTGAAATATTTAGTTTCGCTGGGGAAGATAACGAAGAGTGACAGCATTACTGTATTAATTCAGCAGTGGAGCTTAAAGAAGTTAGTGCTGTGAGCGCAAGCTTTGAACTCATAACAATGTTCCTTAGCAGCCGAGTGGCAGTCGAACAGCCAGGCAAGAAATATAATTGTCATGGTATATGACCTTTTAAAGAATCTTTTGAATACAGAAGTACGTGAAAACACAACATCTGATAACATGTGTTGTTGTGGTGTCGGCAATTATGTTTTTTTTTGTGTGTGTGTGTAATTGAGACCTCACCTCTTCACAGTCTTACCTCACGAGGCATAGTGTACCCGGTTCTATTCCTGAGACCAGAACTAAATGTCTTGATTGAGCCATGAATCGAATCTGGACATCATGGGTGACAGCAAGAGTTGTTGTTGTTGTTGATGATGATGATGATGATGATTGTTTAAGGGGCTTTGCTACATCGTGGTCATGTAGCCCCGTGTATTTGGGTGTGTGTGGAATTTTTCTATTAATCTGTGACACTGTGATGTCTGTACTAGTGTGTATATTTGTAATTGAGGTAGGATTTGCGTAGGAAGCGGCCGTGGCCTTCCGTTAGGTACCATCCCGGCGTTTGCCTGGAGTGGAAGTGCGAATCCACAGAAAAACACTTCCATGATGGCTGAGGTAGGAATACATCGCACATATTCCCAGGTTTGCATCACGAGGCTGAGTGTACCCTGTTCCATCCTTCAGACCAGAATTACATTTCTTGGGAATCGTACCCGGGACTCCGCAGTGATAGCCAAGAATGGGCAGCAATGTGCTAGGCAGTACACCACAAGGTGGTCTCCAATAAACGAAAACTTATCCCAACAAATTGTTTTCTCTATTTCTATTACCTTATAAAGGGCCCACACGCATTGCTACTCAGAAAGGCTTGGGGTGTAGATTACGTCATGTGATATAATAACGTTTGTAATATTGTTGTTATATTTGAGGGGCTTGGACATATTGGTACTCTAGCCCCGTGAACTGGTCTGAAAATATGGGTTACTGTGGTGTCGTTATTAGAGTGTGTATTTGTATACTGGTGAGGATTGGGAAGGAGACGACCGTGGCCTTAAGTTAGGAACCATTCCGGCATTTGCCTGGAGTAGAAATGAGAAACTACTTTCAGGATGACTGAGGTAGGAATCTCACCCACATCTTCCCAGCTTTGCCTCACGAAGTTGAGCGAACCCTGTTCCAGCCCTCAGACTAGAATTAAATAGCTTGGCAGAGCCGGGAATCCAACCCGGACCTCCTGGGCGACAGCCAAGAATGTTGGTCGCTACACCAGGAGGTGGTCACTTTCACGAATAACGTTTGTGTGGCATTTTATATCTGGCTCATATCACATTGTGAACACTCCGTTGTGAGCATAGATATTCGTAGGATTAGGCCCCCCATCTCGTACATGCACTTACATTCGGAGCGCCTTGTGTTCACGGAGAAGGACGTGCGTATACTGCGAGTGTAGAGCTGTGTCATCTCCGCAAGTCTCACTGTGCAACAGTGCCCAGCTGGACGCGCGCTACTGGGCGAGCCCATGTTCACAGTGGTTTTGGGTCTGGCATAAGGCCTATAATATAAAAATCCAACATGATGGCATCTAAAATATTTAGACGGTTCTCAATATCTACGAATCTATTACAGCAATCTAACTGACAATTTGTATGTTGTTACAGGCAATTGATATTAGTAGGATATCTGCAAATAGGCTATTTAGTTCTTCACGGAACTACTTGTTGGTAATAGAACCCCTGTCTTCGTGTATTCCTATATCTCTCATTTTCGATAACGCGAAGTAATTTCTATCTCCGAAAGCACTTCAAGATATCGAATTTCGACTGGATTATGTTTCTTATAGAAGCCTTCTAGCTGGATAATTTTCTTGAGTAGAAATATAAATAATAAGGGAATGAGGTTATTTTAAACGTGTTTCAAGTAGGACCTATCATTTCAGAAAGTGCAAACGAGAGAATCCGTTCCTCACCCACCATCCCAACTGGAAATCAATGCAACTGTGGTTATCGAGCAATGAAGTGAAGTTGTTTGCCCTGCGGTCGATTAACCGGGTCAGCTTACGAATAAAGATAACGAATCTCCTGATCTGGATTATGTTGATTACAACGATCAGCCAGTTCACCGGAAAGCTTAAATTGACAACATCTGGATCAGAAGTGATAAACTCTCGTTCGAGTCACTGGATATTCAAGATTGTAAATTCAGCGCAATAATAATAACAATAATAATGTATTTTAATCTTGTCAGAGATCATTCTGGACAAGCAAGACAATTAATTGCAAGACAAGCAACTGGCATTTCTATAAACATTGCATGGTTATTTGGATACTATACACACATGAATACGCATACTCAATTAAGATGAGTGAGACCAGTATTTTGCTAATTTCTAGCTTCAGGGGTTCCGTCCATCAGGTTCTGTGAATAACATGTAATTGGACACAACTTGCAAACGAGGAGGTGAGGTGGTTCATGGTTAGTTCCTCGCCGCATTCACACAACGTCGAGTCACAGGCAAATCCCCCAGTTTTTCAGCCTACTTTTCACATTTTGCAAATATGAGGAAAAAGTCCATACCTGAATATCTCAAGTTCATATTTGAAAATGATGTCAGTGCTGCCAACTGCTGAAAAACGGCAATTGCAATTTGAGCTCCATGTTTGATATCTTGCAAGGTATGCATGGGAGCTATTCCAAAATTGGCACACATATAGATAATAATATTTCAGTTTAATTTCCAGGAGGCCATGCATGGCAGTGTTGCCAAAATGTTTCTAAGCCTGCTGATAGTTCCAATTTTAAAATGCATATAACTTCTACACTGTCAATTGGATTTCAACCAAATAAGCAGATATTACTAAGCATATTCGTAAGAGCCACCAGGGCTGCCAACTGTTAATAAATACTCTCTCTATTTTCTTTATCCAAATACTGATATTTCAGAAAGTATGCAAGCCGACTGCTTTAAACTATGCACACGTATAATACCTGATATTCTAGTTAAATTTGGTGTAACTAATATACGTCAGTGCTACCAACATGATTCAAATGCTGATAAGTCCAATTTTTAAATGCTTATAACGTCTACACTATCAATTGTATTTCAACCAAATTACGTTTGTACTATGTGTACATAAACAGATATGACTATGCGTATTCTTAAAAGCCACCAGCACTGCCAACTTTTAATAAATGCTGTCTCTATTTTTTACCCTGATATTAATATAAAGTATGCAAGCCAACAGCTCTAAACTTTGCACACGTATAGTACCTGACATTATAGATTTATTTGTAGTAACTAATATTCGTCAGTGCTGCCAACATGATTCTAAGCCTGCTGATAGGTCCAATTTTAAAATGCATGTAATTTCTATACTAACAAATGGATTTCATCCGAAATTGGCACAACAAGAGATCATAATATTTCAGAATATTTTTGACCAACACATGCATGATATTGTTGAAAACATGATTTTAAGCGCGCTGTATGTAACGTCCATATTATCCATTGGACTTCAACCGAATTTTGTATTCTGTACCTGAAGAGATGGAACTAAGAATAGGCCAATGTTCAGTCACCAGGGCTGCCAACTGTAGTGCTCTATTAGGCTACATTTTACCAGGTATATTTCGAAATAATTAGAAATTTCGATATTACCAACTTAATTTCGTCATTATTCCAGATAGGTCCATATAGATTAATAATTGACATGAATCTTACATTTTAAGAAAAGTAGGCTCTTTATTTCGTCACGAAACTTCTTGTTTAGCCTAATTTTGATTTTTTCAAACAATGAAAGTAAACTTATGAGATCTACACAGGGCCAAAAAATTGTGTGTCTGTGTGTCTGTGAGTGTGTTTGATTTGGTATGTCTGCCCCCACCCTCCCCCCAACCACGCCCCTATCAATTCAAACATGGTGAAACCTAATTGAACGAAATTTGGTACAGAGGAAGCACTAGCAAAAGGCGCCTCATTGTCATGTTTTATATTGCCACCAACTTTACCAAAACTGAATGGCGGCCACTCAAACAGTCAAAACGAAAAATCAACTTACGACTAAACTGACCATCCGATCGCTACCAAATTTAGTAAAAACATACCTTCATAAGGGACGCGTCTTGCGCCCAAACTACAAGGTCATCAGACGTACCATTTCAGGATGGTGGCCGTGTGAATTATGGAAGCATTATAGTTAAAAACATTGAACCCATTAATTCCGATTATCGAACTGACAATGGGTTGAACTGTCCTAAAGGACGTGGTCTGTTCGATATTTTAAGTTCATATTATAATATTACATGTTAGCAGTGACTTTAAAAAGCCCAGCCGTCTCGGTTACACGACAAGATTGCAGCGGATATCTTGGGCCTGACCTATATTTCACTAGTTTGAGTATTGCTTGCAATATAGCCTACTGATAGAAATAATATAAACTTCGTATGAAATGCTTTATATATAAAAATATACTCCACTGAAGAAATAGTTTAGTCCAAATCATTATTTTCTAAGTAGGTCTATGTAAGTCAATTGATAACGACAAATATTGGTGGACATGTTTGGCCGTGTGGAAAAGCGTTAGTCTTTTACCCGTTTGACTGGGGGTACAAAACCTGTCTGAGTTGGGTTCTTTTGCTTGAATTAAGCGTTGTATTGTTCATATTACAATGGAAAATATATATTTAACTAAAACAACATTCGTCACCAGATCTGCACGAGACATCCAACAGCAACCAGATGAACTATGAAGGTGACAAACATGGCCAACTGGTTGCGAGATGCGCACCGGCTGCACGTTGGAACAGATTTAATTGAAAAGTTTCCTTTTATGGCCTCTAGAATGCACTCGCCCTATTAGGATTATCTTATGCCAAACTTTCCCGCCAGATGTCATGACTGGTCTGTGTGGGACTCCATTGGTTTGCCTACCGTTGGCTTCAATACGCATCGAATTTGAAAAATGACAAGTTCATAATACGATAAATTTTTATTTTAAAGCGTTTGTAACAGCCTAATGTGTGTTATTTGAAAATTTTATTTGAACTATCGAACAAAACGATCCCACATAATACCTGTACTCCATTTGTAGGTGCTAGTTCAGGATTTTAATTTATATAAGGTGCGTTCAAAAAGTAACGAGCCGGAGGCTGTAATGCGCAAACCGGTGACAACATGGGCTAATCGTGGTGTGTGTAACGAGGTGCGGTTCCGGCCAGAGCGTGGAAGGTCACAGCCCGTCACTAGAGGGCACGCGTGCACGTAACCTAACGATACAAAGCGAGCACAGCATGCATCAATCGTCCAACGCTGCCAGTCGCATTGCAGACATGGAGGCGTCAAACGAAGAGCAAAGAGGTGTTGTTCGGTTTCTGACAGCGGAAGGAGTAGGGGGAACGGACATTCATCGCCGAATGTCACAAGTGTACGGCGAACACTGCATATCCCTTGCAAGGGTCAAGGCGTGGCACAACGGCTTCAGGGAAGGATGGGTGTCGTGTGCCGATGATGCCCGGTCTGGGTCACTCCCCTGCATTACCGATGACAACGTCCAGCTGGTTGATGCACTCATTTCCCAGGACCGCCGAGTGGCAGTGAACGTCATAGCTGCCGTGGTCGGATTGAGCGTCGGAAGTGTGCACACCATCATGAAGGAACGACTGCACTTGCGGAAAGTGTGTGCCCAATGGGTTCCCCACAGTCTTCAACCACACCAGGAAGCATTTCGAATGGCCTACAGTCTTGGTCTTCTTTGGACAATTGATGCATGCTGCTGCTCGCTTTTTATCGTCACGTGACGTGCACGCATGCCCTATAGCGACGGGCTGTGACCTTCCACGGTCTGGTCGGAACCACACCTCGTTACACACGCCACGATTAGCCGATGTCGTCACCGGTTTGCGCATTCCAGCCTCCGGCTCGTTTCTTTTTGAACGCACCTTATAGATTTTCCGGGACTCTGGTGTTTGGTCGAGGTAAATATTTTCTCAGGTCTTCAACCAAGAACTGATTCTATTATACTCCTTGATAAAGACAAAGAGTTATAACTATACCCATACATTTAGGAGAAAGTCGGCTATATGTTCTTTACTGGACTTCCTCTTCCAAGTTAGTTTTATACCTCCCTACTCCAGTGCGTATCCTGTTGATGATGTTCCACGTTGACCAAGTGCCTTCGTGTCCAACGGACAGGTATTCAGACGGTAGCATCCGTCCTGCAGGGTCGTTAGATCAGGAACGATAATAATTGTATTATTATTATTGTTAATAATAATAATAATAACAATAATAATGGTAACAACAATGTATTCACGTGTCTGCGAAGTCGGAAGAAATTGCGCTGAATTTATATGTGATAGATGGCTTTAATGTCTGGATGCATGTCCTGACGCCAGCGTCCTGACAGGAGTTAATGAGAAATGAAGTGATTGAAGATTAATTAAATAGGACAAAGAGTTGGAAGGAAATGGCAGTGACCTATTAGAAGTTACCATCCCAGCATTTGCTTGAATGAAAGAATGGACACATAAAAGGTGACATAAGCCTATTATTATTACTATTATTATTATTATTATTATTATTATTATTATTATTATTATTATTATTATTATTATTATTATTATGCTTGCCACGGTGCGCGATTGGTCAACGTGTCAGGCTACTAACCCCAAGCTTGCAGGTTCGCTCCTGGCCGTGGTACGTGATTAAGTTTTTTTGAAAGGCGGCAAAAATTACGACACCATGTTATACGATGTTGGCATGTCAAAGATCCCATTTGAATTCAGTAGGCCATGTTCAAAATGGTAAAATTAATCTCGGGAGTTTCCTCCAACACAAAGTTCCGCATTGCTCTACTAGAAAGCACTATAGTGTTCAAGGAGCTTAGATATCTAACCTCCTTGACTTTCATAGTGCTTCAAGAAACAACGAAATTCGACATGCAAGCTACCGTTTGGGTGTCAATAACAAAGCTTGCACCGGCACGCGAGGCAATACGATATAATAATAATAATTATTATTATTATTATTATTATTATTAGTATTATTAGTATTATATTATTACTGTATATATGATATTTGCAAATGGAGGTAATTCCCCGGTGGCAAATTGTACAAATACAGACAATTTCCAACAATAACATCAAACATAATATTCACAATTCACAAATTAGTAATTCTAGTAACTAGAAGACCCGTGCTGCTCCGCAGCATTCACTTCAACAATCCTACAGCACTTCTGTCCATATGACATTTGCGTGTCTTCATGCTAGTGACCTGAACAGACATTTACGGTACCGTCGCTTTTGGGTAAGTGATGGAGTAGACTTATGAGATCAAATGTGTGGGTGTCTGCCTGTCCTCTGTGTGTGTGTCCCACTATTTACCCTGCGTAAGCTTAAAAGGCGCACGGACGTCAGGTTCCAGACGCAATTCTGAAAAGTCGAGGTGAACAGCTAACTCCAAACACATAAGCTATACCCTTCTCTGAAGAATTAACTCGACACGACTCGGCAGTTTGATGCTGGCTGAAGCTAGGGTGATAGGTCGCTCGCAAGCTCGTAAACTCACTCTGAAGCTAGTGATTTAAATTTCCACTCCATGGAGATTGCTGGAAGAAATGGAAACGTAAACACACTTACAGTGGTCGATGTGGGAGCTGTCGCGGACTTTCTTGCAGAACGTTTAATGCTGAACAATTCTCAGAGAATATCGATATTTTCAACGGTTTACCCAGTGTAAGCTTAAAAGACACATGGACGTTAGGTTTTTCTTCAATTCAATTCAATTCACTGAAATCGTAAATGCTCGGCTTCTTTTGGTCATAAATAAATGTTTTTCTACCTAATCCTTCATCGAGAAATCCTTTACAGAATGGTGAAAACCGCATCAAAATCCATCAAGTTGCTCTCGAGATTACCCGTTACATCCAAGAATTGGGAACTTTGTTTTATACTAAGTAGATAGAGATATCCACACAATTTAAGGCTACAGCGGTACAATTTGGTGTTTTGTCTACTTATGAACAATGGTATAAATTTAAAATAAAAGATGGGTCTCTTATATTTGAATTTAGAGATGTAACTCTTGGTTAACATATAGAGGTGTGCAAATTAATAGAATTAAATAAATAATTTTAATTAGTCATAATTACTTTTATTCAAAATCATTTTATTGACCAACGTATTTTGTTGTCCTACTTAGTAGTGTTTCCTCTCCCGTGGAATTACACCTTTTCCCATAAGGAATTGCGTCTGGAAATTTTCAGATGATTGGATTCCGAGGGATATCGGAGCTGGGTCCATTTTTATTTTTCATTGAATTTAGAATTCAAGTCAGATGATTTCAATGCATAGTTCATGAATCTTAGAATAGTTCAATAGCATTCATCAGTTAAAAGACCCCAAATCCCTCCGCTCTAAATTCACATGTAAAGGAGAGTGAAGTAATAAAAACGAAACGTGTGGCATTTTGCATTTGCAAGGCTCCTCTGTTAGTGGAAATTCTAAAAAATCATTTTAATCTGAGTTTCTTAAATGGAAATATCAATCGGAGTCTTGGTTAAGCATTTGAAGTAACTACATCGCCTTGTAAACATACTTAGTGCATTAAACCGTGAAAAGTAAAAATGCAATTTTGGAAAACTGACATCGAATATAATAATTTGCACATCTCTGTAAAGACAGCTATGGCCTCCACCCCTACATATAGAATAGTAAGTAAAGGCGATTGATGAGAAATGAAAAGATAACTCACACAGAAGGAATTAATGTTTATTAAGATGTAAATTTGATTGAGTATATCTTTGTTATAGAACTGAGGGAATGAAATAACAGGATGTAGGATAGTAATCACCGATGAAGGACAATAGTAATTTCTTTACCATTACCACAGGACAGTTATCGTATTAGGGATGCGGACGTCCTTGTATAATTGTTATTTAATCTGTGCCCCGTTTGCTGAGGTCTGTTCTCCTCCACAACATTCGTTTCAAAATTCTAATAGTACTTCCTTCCATTCGACATTTGCTGTTCGCTTGCCTTTTGGTTCTATTTGAACTTTGACGTCATGAAAGGATTTTGCTCGCGATAGTGCGACATACAGTAAAGTTGTCCGTGGCTAGACACCGGTTGAGGTAAATAAATGCCTACTTGATCTAGTGTATTACCTTGAGCTTTATTGATAGTAATACAAAAAGCCAAACGTACTGGAAACTGCCTCCTTTTGAAGGAAAATGGCATAGAAGTATCTGATGGCGTAAGGTCAAGGCGGGGGAGTAGGACATTGTTTCCAACATTTACGCCAGTAATATATTCCAGGTGTAAGCAATTGTCATGCATCTTCCATACCAACAGTCTAGTACCGACCTTGGATAACATTAATATTTCTCAACAAAATCATAATTGAGCCTTCTTTTAGTCGAAGGTGGCAATCCACTTATGCCTTTGCTGTCTAAAAATTCTATTGGGAATTGTAGAAGTTCACTCTCATCTTCAGTAATAAAATTATTCACACTGATGTAAGTTCTAGATGGTCCTGGGATTAGGTCTAAAACTTTGTCGTTGATTTCTTAACAATGTTCATTTTTAGGTGCTAAAATCGCTATTTTTGAAAAGGGTGAAATATTTTTCAGCGTGGGACTAATTCTGAATTTTCTCCATCGACGTGAGGGTATTCACCGTCACCAATTTGTATCAAGAAATTTGCAAAGTCACGTTGATCTGGATACGCTCGCATATTTTTGTTGAGTTTAAAAAAATTGAATAATGGCCACTAAGGAGAGAACCTTACTGACATTTGGACGGATGCTCCTTTAGATGCGCGAGTCACAACAGGCAATACCTGCCTAAAATCTCCACCTAAGATGATAATTTTTCCTCCGTAAGGCACGTCGTTATTCATGATGTCCTTGAGCAACCGATTTACACACATCAACGCATGCTTATTAGCCATAGGGGCTTCATCCTAGATGATAAGTTTTGCTGAACGAATATAAAAAGCTTCCTTGCTGTTAAATTTTATTCCTGATACAGAACTTTCATGTAAATGTTGAGGTAACTTGAACTGGCTGTGTACAGTGCGCCCCTGAGGTACTAACATTGCTGCAATACCAGCCCATGCAACAGAAACTACATTTAACCCCAAATTTGTGCAACTGTGAATCAAGCATTGGTAAAGAAATGTTTTCCCGGTGGCCTCTGAACCGCCAATGAAATATGCATTACTCATCCTTCATTGCTGTTTTGTACTGAACCCGAGGTGGTCATGCTGACTGGTCTCGAAAGTGGATCTCGGAGATAAGTTGAGCTCTGAATGAAGGTTCCACCAGGGAACGAACCCGAGATCTGTTGAGGGTATTTCATTGTAAGAACCCCTAGAAGAAATTATATATTTAATTACTGGTGTGATATCAGTTGTTACTGACATTATTTAGTGAAATAATGCAGGAAAATAGTGGAAGATAGCATTATTTGGACTACATGAAGTAGGCTATGCTGGATTTGAAATACAGGAGTTTCAAAGTTTGACGTTTTCAAATAGCCCCAGAATTGTGGGAGGAGACCCGTGGCGCCACGTCAATCTTGCTGACCCAGATAAGTCGTCTGCAAGGGGTCGGGAGGTTAAATAATGACCAGGTTCTTCCCCGTTTGAGAATAGACTTGAGAATGGAACGGGAAGATCCCAAGGAAAATCATTGATTACTCATGATTGGAGCAATGCAATGACATGAGAGTTGCGCACAGGTGAATCTTTAGCCGGGAGGCTAATTTTAGAGCCATAAAACGGCGAAATCAAGGCATGTTTAATGCAGTGCGTAATGTTACAGGACTATGGGTGTTCGCGGCTGGACTTGAGGATGTTGCCAGGGATTCCCAGTGAAGTAGCGTCCCCACGCCATGGATAAGATAATTAATATAAATTAAGTGGCCGATCGATCCTCGAACACACATACATTTTTGTGACCAGCGAAGAAAAAGGAACAATATGGATATTATTCCAAGTTCAGAATCACCCTAGGAGAGGAGCTGATTTATCGCGGGAATTCTTGCCCTACTTTTTGTGTGAAACAGATATAAGAGGGTGGACCCAGTCGAAGCGGACAGTTGAAACTTACAGTTTTACAGTTGACAGTTTTAGACCCAGTCGGAGGGAGAGTTGTTTTGAAGCAGTCGCAGTTCAAAAGGACACGGAGCGCCCAGGCGCACACAAAGACTTAAACATTTCACTGGTAATCAGCATACTAGCTGTGCAATGCAACACATGTGAGAATATATTCATGCATGGTCATGAACTAAGAATGAAGTCGGTAATTAACAAACTTGATTATGCGAAATGCATAATACCGAAGTTAGGAGAGGATGCTCGGACTTCAATGTGGGAAGCCGTGCAGTAAGACTGTTATATATAATGTTTATTAAGTGCCGTGTGATATACTAGGCAGGACTGTGAAAAGTAATAATTCATGTAAATACAATGTACAATGTTGAGCGCAGTAAAGTATAGTGATTGGTTATACATATTTGGAGTATACCAGTAAGTAGTGTTCATGACGAGATGTAAGCATATCGCTGCAATAGTAGGAAGATTATCAAGGGATGATAGAGAAACTGTTGGTGAATCCGTGAGCAGATGATCGGGAGATTCAATCAGGAAGGGGTAGGACCGAAGAAAGGGCCATCCGCACCTGTACTTTCGATACATGCTAGGGAATGTCAACCAATCAGGAATTAAAGTGTAACGTGTGTTTGTGCACCGATGTTATGTAAAATATCTCTTAAAGTCATAATATAACCAGTGTTATATAGTGTTATGTGTTTTGGAAGCATTAGCTTCATTATAAAAATGGAAAAGTGTCATGTGTTTCGGAAGCATTAGCTTCATTATAAAAATGGAAAAGTGTCGTGTGTTTATGAATCAGATGTCATATAATATGTGTATTTGCAAGATGGCAATGTGTCACTAAGTAAGCCGATGGCAGGTGACATTGGAATATGGTGGTTGGAGCCACCTGGATAAAGCCGACGTAAGTACCCCACAAATCATGTTATTATAGAAGGATAGTCACTGCATGTAATGTGATTTCGGAAGTATAAAATATGCCAGTAAGAATCAATATTAGGAGGCATATCCTCATATGTTTATTGTTTGATTTCAGTAAAGTTAAGATGTTGAATACATCAGAGAGTGGATTAATCGTTACCAGTATTAATGCTACTAATAAATAATGGCAATTCAGTTATGTGAAACTTAACGTGACGAACGCGAATGCTCGATCATTGAAGCAGTTACGTTGTGTCGGAAGGATAATTTATGTCAGTAATATAATAATAATAATAATTATAATAATGATAAACGGTATAATTGAATACATCAGGATGAAAGGTTTTAAGCAAGAAGTATTTACGATAATTGGATTATTTATCTAGCCAAGCAGTAGATTACATTAAGGGAAGAGAAAAGAGTCAATATTAAATAGATTGTATTAATGGGAATATAATTATGCACGGGAATGTTGGAGCTTGACAGTGAATTGAATTTGTGGCTTGATTAAGCTTGTAGAGTACAGTTAGAGTTCTCTTTATTATAAGGCGAGATCGTGGACAGGTAAGGGGCCAGGTGATCTAATCGACGTGTGAAATCTCGTAGAGCATGAGCGTACAGAGATATTAATTTATGCCGGAGCATATTTAGTGTGTACCCTATCTCCGATGTTGGATATGAAATGTTCCGGGTTCGAATCCCGTGGTAAGCGCGGGGAGAACATTGGACACCTCGACGCTATACCTGATTCCCCGAGAACTTTTTGTTGAGTGATTCAGCTCGTTGAAGCGAATCATTGGCGGCAGCTGTTGACTGACCGTAATATTTTATTTGAGATACCGGCTAACCACTAGACCTGTGTTCTATGAATCTCGTGCCTTCATATTGTGATACGGACCGGTTGAGGCCGTTATTAATGTCCAAAGGATAGGATTAAATATTCAAGCTCACCCAGAACCATTGCATAATATTCAGTTCAGATCATATGGGATCACGTGGATCATTGTGACCACAATGTTATATTCAAAGTTGTAATACTGCTTGGGAGGTAAAAGTCCAGGAAACGGGGAGACAAGGGGCGGTTTACAGCCGTGAACGACCCTACTCTGCCCATTGTATGCAGGCAGTCCAAGGGGCTTGGGTTGCTAAACTAACTGTGAAGGTTCGCGTTCTTGAGCGGACAGATTTAAGACCTTGCTTGTAATGAAAGGGAGAATTGTTATAATGTGTAATGAATGTGTGTGGTTTAAAAACACATTGCTAATCATAGATTACCCTGATGATATAAAAATTTAGCAATCTAACGAATGGTTGGATGTTGTATTTGTTACTGTCACTGACACCTAGTTAATGAAGTTGGTTACTCGTTGTCATAGGCTACGTTCGTAAGGGTAGCGTAATAGTATACTATCCGACACAACGATAACAGAAGTTATTTAGTGAAATCACAATGACATGCAGTGTAACTATAAAAAGAAGGGAGTGGAGGGGTAGACTTACGTAATTGTGGTGTTGCAAGTAGATCGTAGTGCAAACCATGAGTTGGCTAATGCATGAAAGCATTTGGTGGGAGAGAGAGATGTAACACAAACAGTACACATGATGTAAATTCAGATGTATTGTAGGATACAAGTAACTTTGTGAATATAAAGAAGTCACATTAGGTGACATGAATGTAATAGTTCAGTTTTGTGAAACATTACATGTGCATCAGTGCACTTGAGTAAAGTTTATTTCACAACTGTCGGTTTGATAAAATGTCAGTTCGCCTGGTAGTGTAGTGGTAGCGTTATTGACCAATCCCTGAAGATCAAAATCCCAGTTATGCCAAGAAATGTTAATTCTGGTCTGAGGACTATGACAGGGTGTACCCAACAACTGAATAGGCCACCTATTAAATGTATTAGGTCAGAGGTTAATGAACAAGCAGTTTCCAGTTGCCTGTGGTTGATTTTTTCTTATGATCGCACATTTTGCATATACAGTATTGTTCAATATTATAGCTTTTGTACGTTAATGTCACCTAAAGAGTTATTCGCTTGGGAGCGGAGCGTTATTGGGATCTCCTATGCTGATGAGTATTAACGAATTTTGAGAACTTTCTCAACCTTATTTTAGGGGTGTTAAGTTACCAGTAAATGAATCGTATACTTTTTAATTAGCTGATTTAAGATAAAAAATTATGTGCATGGATTTTTCAAAAAAAAAGTTTCATTAAAAAAAAAACTAGTAGAAAGCACTTCAAGTCGACAGAGAACTCCACATCTCCAATACACTCTTTAGGAATGGCAACTAGTGGCTCAATAAAATACCATTGAGAATGGCAGGGTGATAAAGAGTATTGGCCATAGCGGCGACCATATGTGTGATATTTAAGTCTTCTTTGTGTCAAGAAATGCATAAATAAAATTATTCTTCCTATGTGTCAATTTTATTGAAACGACATACAGACACGCCAATCCAAGTCGGTGGAGTTATTCGGGTAAATACATAAATGAATAAGGAGACCTGGGTTATGAAAGGAAGGGAGAACAGCAAAATACAGGCCAGTGAGATGAGGTTCTTGAGAAGCAGTATTGGAGCTACAAAGATGGACAGAATAAGAAATGAGAGGCCAGAGAATTAATGAAAGATGAACCATTACAGGATGGTATAGAGAAATCTAGACTTAGATGATATGGACATGTAAAACGAATGGAGGAGAAGAGGATACCCAGGAGAGTACACGAGACGAAGTGGGAAGGAAAGAGACCGAGAGGAAGACGAGAGACAGGTGGCTGAAGGGGGTGGAAGAAAGCGTGAAGAAGAGAGGAGAAGACTGGACAAGGGTGGAGGCTGAGAGATGGTGGGAAGACAGAAGACGTTGGAGAGGCTTGTGTTCCAAACAGACCCGGCCAGTGGCTGGAAACTGCAAGATGATGATGATGACATACATGAATAAGGGTAGATTTGTGTGTGTACACATATCGTGGCAAAAAATGTGGGCACTTAATAAAGGTTTGTTTCTGGTTCATTTAGACATTTATAGGTGTTGTGGTTCATTTGGGTGTTTTAGATCTTATAGAATTTCATTAGACTGGTACCGTGAACATTATACACTAAGCTGTGTGGAAACGGGAAATGAAGATGATGATGATGGTGGAGCTCACACTAAAATATCTGCTATTGTGCCCAACCTTATTACATTGCAATATAGTTCATGTCTATACATAGTAATCAGGAACTGTGCAGTGTGTGTAAGAAAAACCACAGACAATGGCTCACAGCACTTGAAAGACATTAAGATAATTAATCAATCTTTCGATAAATGCCAATATTGTGTAGGGTGGGTATTTTGTAAGTATTTTTATTCTCAATTGCATTTTGTGACTGTTTTGAATCTAAATTACATTTTGTAAGTATTTTCTAACTAAATTGCATTTTGTAAATATTGTCAATTCAAATAACAGTACAGTAAGTATGTAGTTAGTTTTAGTTGTAAGTAGGTAGTTAGTTTGTCTATTAGATATATGTCATTGTTCTATTAGACTGTGGTGTGTGAGTGTGTCTGGTAGCAGTTGCATTGTTTATTAGTTATAGTTCATTGTTTCAGTAGACTGTGATGTGTGAGGGTGCATGTGAGTGTGCCTGGTGACAGACTGTTTTAGTGGTAGTATTTGTTGTTGGTGGAACTTTAGTATTTTTTTCGTTAGTAGAATTTTGGTATTTAATTGTTAGTACGGTAGACGGTTAGTATTTTTGTTAGTAGAATTGCTCTTTACTTATTCTGAAAGGGAGTAGCAGCCTTTCAGAATAAATCAATTCTTTACTAGTCTTATTGACGGTTAAGATATTGATAATATAAGCCAAATAATGGCTACACTGCGTCCTGCTGCACGGCTGAAAGCAACGGGAAACTACAGCCGTATGCTATTCCCGAGGATATGCACCTCTCTATGCATAATTACATGTGATGATGGCCTCCTCCCTTGTAAAATTTCAATCCGGAGGTAAACTAGTCCCCCGTTCGGATCTCCGGGTGGGGACTACTCGAGAGGGGGTTAACATCACAGAAGTGACAAAGAGGAAATCTGACATTCTACGGATCGGAGCGTGGAATGTTAGAAGTCTGCTAGGAAGTGGAAGGTTAGAAAACTTAGAAAGGGAAATGGATAGGTTGAGGTTGGATTTGGTTGGGATTAGTGAAATGCGCTGGCAGGAAGAACAGGACTTTTGGTCAGGAGACTATAGGGTCATTAGCACTAAATCAAACAATGGCCAAGCAGGGGTTGGCCTCATATTGAGTAGGAAACTTGGACAGCGGGTGGAATATTATGAGCAATATAGTGAACGGATTATTGTAGCAAAAATCAATACTAAACCTACCTGCACCACAGTGGTACAAGTCTATATGCCTACCAGTCAAGCTGATGATGAGGATGTTGAAAAGGTCTACGAAGAAATAGACGAAATTCTGAGGTATATCAAGGGTGATGAGAATGTTATAGTTTTGGGAGATTGGAATGCTGTGGTAGGAAAAGGGAGAGAAGGGAAGATAGTAGGAGGTTTCGGATTAGGTGAAAGGAATGATCGAGGAAGCAGGCTGGTAGAATTCTGCACCGAGCATGAGTTGGTCATAGCTAACACCTTATTCAATAACCACAATAGAAGAATATACACATGGATGAGACCAGGAGATACAGGGCGTTACCAAATCGACTTCATTATGGTCAAGCAGAGGTTTCGAAACCAGATTTTGGATTGTAAAACATATCCTGGTGCTGACATAAACTCTGACCACAATCTGGTTGTAATGAAATGCAGATTAAAGTTGAAGAAACTGAAGAAAAGTCAAAAGCCAAAAAGGTGGGCAATAGACAGACTGAAAGAGAAGGATGTAAACGAAAGATTCAAGAAGAGTATAAAGGAAGGACTAATGAAAAACCCTAAACAAACTTCAATTGCAGACGAATGGGCACTTTTGAAGAATGAAATAACAAAATCCGCAGAAGAAAACATTGGTAGGAAAGAAAGAATAGGTAGAAAACCGTGGATCACTCAGGATATACTAGAATTGATGGATGAAAGGCGGAAACACAAGAATGTAAGAGATGAAAAGGGGAAAGCAGAATACAGACGTCTGAGAAATGAGGTTAACAAGAAGTGCAAGGAAGCAAAAGAAGAATGGTTGAAAGAGAAATGTGCAGGTATAGAAAATTGTCTGAAATTAGGAAAAGTAGACACAGCTTATCGAAGGATTAAGAATACTTTTGGGGAAAAGAAGACTAAGTGCTGTAATATTAAGGACAAAAATGGAAAGCCTCTAACAGATAGGGAAGAAAAGGTTGAGAGATGGAAAGCTTACATAGAGAGTTTGTATAAGGGAAAGGAGATTGAGAATCATGTAATGGAAAGGGAGGAGGAACTTGATGAGGATGCGAAAGGAGATTTAATATTGAGATCAGAATTTGATAGAGCTTTGGAAGACTTAAGCAGGAACAAAGCACCAGGCATAGATGATATACCGATTGAGTTGCTACGCTGCATAGGAGATGAAGGTCTGATCAGGTTATTTCACTTGGTGTGTAGGATTTATGAGACAGGTGAGGTACCCCCTGATTTCAAGAAGAATGTAATCATCCCTATACCAAAGAAAGTGGGAGCTGACAGATGTGAAGATTACCGTACAATCAGCTTGATTACTCATGCTTCAAAGATCCTGTCTAGAATAATTTACAAGAGGATTGAAAGCCAGATAGAAACGGAGTTGGGTGAAGACCAATTTGGTTTCAGGAGAAATGTAGGAACAAGGGAAGCTGTACTAAGTCTTAGGCTGATTTTGGAAGGTAGAATAAGGAAAGATAAGAGAACGTTCATGGCTTTTGTAGACTTAGAAAAGGCTTTTGATAACGTTGATTGGACTAAATTGTTTGACATTTTGAAATCCATTGGAATAAAGTACAGGGATAGGAGGGTGATATACAATCTATACAGAAACCAGACAGCAGTCATTCGAGTTGAAGGACATGAGAGAGAAGCTGGTATTCAGAAAGGTGTAAGGCAAGGCTGCAACTTATCACCCATACTTTTCAATCTTTACATTGAACAAGCAATGAAGGAAATTAGAGAAAAATGTAAAGTGGGAGTGAAGATTCAAGGAGAAATAATTTCAACTCTGAGATTTGCTGATGACATCGTCATCTTGGCCGACAAGCCTGAGGATTTGAATGAGTTTTTGAATGGTATGGACTCAGTCTTACGGAAAGAATTCATGATGAAAATTAATAAATGTAAAACAAAAATACTGGAATGCAGCCGAAATAAATCAGAAACCTCTATGGAGATCAAATTGGCAGGTGAAAAGCTGAAGGAAGTAGGAGACTTCTGTTACTTAGGAAGCAGAATAACCAGTGATGGACGAAGCAAAGAGGATATAAAAAGTAGGTTGGCTCAGGCAAAGAAAGCATTTCTACAAAAAAGGAATCTGCTGACATCGAATATAGATTTAGGTATTAGGAAGTCATTTTTGAAAGCCTTTGTCTGGAGTGTGGCGCTCTATGGAAGTGAAACTTGGACTATTGGTGCAGCAGAAAAGAGGAGAATTGAAGCATTTGAAATGTGGTGTTACAGGAGAATGATGAAGATCAGATGGGTAGATAGGGTTACAAACGAAGAGGTATTAAGACGAGTGGGAGAGGAGAGATGTTTCTGGCGACTGCTAATGAAGAGAAGAGATAGGTTGGTAGGACACATACTAAGACATCCAGGAATAGCAAGCTTAGTTATGGAAGGAAGGGTCGAGGACAAGAACTGTAGGGGTAGACCAAGGTTAGAATATGTTAAACAGATTGCCTTGGATGTAGGGTGTGGTAGCTATGTAGAGATGAAACGTTTAGCTCAGGACATCAAACCAGTCAAAAGGCTGAAGACTCAAACAACAATGGTAAAAGATTGAATAGTGATATGGATTTAATTTGTTCAACTATGTGAATAATTAATGGATTGTGGGAGTAACTTTGTTTGTTTGTGTATTGTTTATGGGATTTGTGTTCTCATTATTTGTTTGAAGCCATGAGTTTTACTGAATTAAAGTCTTTAGAGTAGAGTTGTGCCTTATCATTGTAGAGTTGATACCTTTTAGCCTCAAATCCAAAATATGCAACTTCTCAATGGGAGAACGGTACACGCCTGAGTCCTGATGCTAGCTGGAGGCAGAAGCATATTTTCCATCGAGATTACTCACATGGGTACATGGAAATTGATGTCCTGTACAGTGATTTGAGCTATAGGTACAACTAAAGTCGGTCTAGATCTTGTGCACACAACTCTATTAAAATAACGACTAACCTGAATTAGGGGATGACCGCGCCTAACCTTAGGTAAGCTCCGATACGAACAATATAAATTTTGATAAACACCTTCTATTAGCATGATGCATTTAATTTATCATGGCGCTGGTATGTGGGCCGGTTTAAAATACAGGTCACCATATGCGCAAGAGGTGTACTAATTTATCATGGCGAGACCCAAGTGGGGCATTCGACAGTACAACCGAGACCTTGGAGGGTTGCTGCGATGTCTTAACGTGGACCACCTCCCATTATATACTAATTTATCATGGCGCCCAGGTTCGTGGAGCTTATGGGATTTAGGGAAACCCCATACATTTTTTATGGTATTTCATGGGGAAAACCATAGTAATTATATTTTTGCCTCAAACTGTGTTTGAGTGATTTTTGAGTTCAGTAGGCTTTTGACGTAACGCAGAGTCTCTCTATTGAGAAGAGGATTACCCAAGGGTATGAGCGCTACACACCCAATCCATAATTAATCCATAGATTCAAAGTTTATACAATCTTACAGCATGTGTACAGTGTTTTGTGTCTCTCTCCAAAACGTATCCACACATATTTCCAGGAAGCCTGCCTGCATCTCAAAGTATATTATTGTAAGAATGTCAGGTACAGAGGAGATCGTGCAGTTGATTGCAGGGTTAAGACAGCATTTTGACGCTGTTAATGAACAAAATAAGCTGGAAGCAAAGGCTTTCCAGAATGAAATAAACACTCGT